>OZ012707.1:70562859-71985963 GCA_963942595.1 Cylloceria caligata
TTGGGATCCAGCGTCGGTAAATCCGGCGGTTGTTCCGTGGGAAAGCCACTGTTCGCGCCTCCGCCTCCCGGATGACCCTTTTGCTTCATCATGGCAAGATTGTTGAGCCATTGGGCGGGATTATGACGAAATTGATTAACTTTGTTAGGGTGCTTCTGAAAAGTAAACGTAATTCCAGTAAGATATCAGCATTTTTTTGTAACTCTACAGTGGAATTTAGATTCAAGCGTAGGTGTACGTACGTCAAGATATTTCCTAGTAGCCGGTTGAGCGCAATGGTAGGCTATTATAGACGGATATTGGCCTTCCATCACTGCAACTGCGCCTTTGTTCGCCAGCGAAGTTGAGAATACAAAAATCTGGCTCTGTTGTTGCATGTACTGCGCCTCGCCGCCTCCCGTTCCAGTTCCCATTTGTTTACCGAGCACGTTGCTCACTAGCGGTTGAATGCCATCTAAAAAAAAAGGAACTTGTGGCATTGCAGTCTTTTCAATTTGGCGATTATTTAATTGCCTGCCACTGGGACATTCTTATCTCGTCGCTCAAATCTTCGGTCGAGGGATTTCCTTCTATCTACAAAGTCCCGTATCGGATTGCTTATTATTTTCTGAGATTGGAAGTTTCAGAACGTAAGTACGTGGATTTACAGATTTTCATTCGTACAAAAAGTGCAATACGGTTAATATTCGTTACGAATATATATTTAATTTTTGCGACGTCCCAGGTTCGAGAGTATAATTTTACCGTGTTACAACTTTTTATGTAGATCAAATTATCAACACGATTCACTGCCGAAACATAAAAAAATGTTTATACAGCTAAACCAATTCGACGGAAGCAAAACGATTGCAGACATCCGTGTACGGAAACAGAAATTTATCGAGCACGATCGAGAATGAATTATTTTATTACGCACCAGTGGGCAATTCGTCCGTGGGGTTATTACGCTCGTTCTCCTGTTTGACCGAATTCAATATCGGTTGATTGGCGCCACTGCCGCCGTTCTGATTATCAGTAGGCATGTTAGCCTCTCCGTTGCTAGGATCCAAACCGGTATCCCTAGGACATTCGGTAGTCTCTTCGCCACTAGCATCCTCGTTCTTGCCAGCTCCGCCTTCCTCTTTGATCTTAACCGATTCGCTCTCCGGTTCTTCTTTGATAACTGCGCTCGGCATGCAGCTAGGTTCGTTAGCCTTCTTCTCTGTTTTCATGTTAGCTGACTAGCCGCCGGTGTTCCGCCTAATGTCAGACTTTTGCGCAGCGCGCAAGAGCCACATACATCGCCACAGTTTTTTGAAATCGCTCGGGGGCAAATCGCTTCCCTTGTGTTTTTTTATCTCCCTCAGTTCCTCGGTTCCTCTCCCACCCTCTCGCTCGATCGAGGTTAATCGAAAATCGTTGGATTTGTCGAAAATGTTTTGCGTTCCTCGAGCGACCGGGATGCTTTTCATCGAGTTGTGTTCATTCGGTACTGGACCAGAGTACAACGAGCCCGAGGTGCAGGCATGGCGGTAATTATGTTGTTACCCGTGTCTGCCGAGAGCGTAACCGTGGGCCACAGAATCCTCGATTGCATCCGTGCATCCGAGTG
This sequence comes from Cylloceria caligata, assembly GCA_963942595.1. Lineage (NCBI taxonomy): Eukaryota > Metazoa > Arthropoda > Insecta > Hymenoptera > Ichneumonidae > Cylloceria > Cylloceria caligata. Next base: position 70,564,451 of record OZ012707.1, read on the forward strand.
CACCACGGTTCTTCGGAATCGCGGGCTCGGACTGGAGTATCGTTGAGGATCGACGTCCGGGCCGAGGCCGGAGGATCCAGCGTCCCCGAACTTTATTTCGCGAGTTATCGTGGATATCAATCGCTGAATCGGTTGTGCCAGACTTTCCGATACTCGCGGTTAATAGGTAAAATACCCGAAATGTCACCCTCGACACCACCGCGACTTCATAACGCGGCTCTGTCTCTCACGTTCGTCTCAACGCACCAGGACCACTCGCGCGTCTCTCTCTCGCTCCTCCGGTACTCGCGCGAGAGGCACACGACGACCACGTTTCACGTTGGATATCACGTTGCCTCCAAAACATACGTATGGAACACCTATTAACGTCACCCCCGCGCGCGATATATCTCACCTCTCGCTTCGCTCTCTCTCTTAATACCACTCGGCGAGCATTGTTCTTCCAACTTTATTTGTCACTTCATGGTCGCTTTGATTATTTATTTCTTTTACGCACGGCTGCCAACTGCCAGTCGAAAGTTGGGGCTACGTGAGTTTTAATGCGCGCTAAACGAGGACGCGTACATCGCTGCTCTTTGGTGAGAGAGAGGGGCATATACGACTCGGTGACACAGCCGTACCTGACTCTCCGCAACCCCCCTCGGCTCAAACCCCCTGCCCCTCGCGTTTATATACCAGCGGCGCTGCACTCCTCGATCCGCTGGCTCTCGGAGCGGCTCTCTTGCAAGTCGCAGCATCAGCAGCATCAGCAGCATCAGCAGCAGCAGCAGCAGCAGCAGCAGCAGCAGCAGCAACAGCAACACAGCAGCCGGGCCCTCACTATTTTGGTCTCTCTTTGGTTAAATTTTCACCCCCTTTCGTCCCTCTCTCCCGCCCCATTCCCCTTGTATTATCCGGACTGCCGCGCGCTCACGCTCTCGAGACATCGACCCACGATCGGACCAATATATTTTCAACACCGAGAGAGAATTATCTTGTACGAGGAGAGACCATAATATTCTTCGATGATCTCTGCTATACATTCGAGCTCTCGTTATGTATGTTTAGTGGGAAAATATGTTTATTTTTAGGATTCGAGAGCAGAGAGAGAGAGAGAGGACTGGGGGACGAGTTCGCGCGATTGTTAAAGGGGACTGTTACCTACGGTTTCCAATACAGAGACGAGGGTCGATGGCAGCAGCGAGCAAGCAGCACCAGCAGCAGCCATTCCACTATATAATTCTCGCGAATTCACGGCATACTTGTGTATATATGTAGGTGATAGTGGTAAACGTTTCCCTTTCTGGCAGGCGCTACCATCGTCGTCGTCGTCGACTAGTCTCGAGTAGCACAAGATGGACCATTTGTCGTTTATACTGGCGCACGGGAGATTCGCGCGCGTCTTTGCTCCACATTCTGCATAATAAAAAAATTCGTTAAATTCTATATGTTGCATATATATATATATATATATATATATACACACACACACAAGCTATATATATATATATAATAGCTTATTACACTTGTTAGGCCGAAATAAAAGGTTTAAAAAAAAATTAAACCATTTAGGATGAATCGATGAAAGCATAGATTAATTACTAACAATCAAATAAGTACGTAAGAAATAAAATAATATTTATTCCATTGTCAAATTTCAATAGTCGATTGTTAGGAAATTTAACCTCTAAAAGTTGCCGTTGATAAAAGATATATTTTGAATTTAATTACTTTATATTGTTTTAGATCGTAAATCAAAATGTCTCAGTTGGAACCGGATCCACAATTTATTCAAGGCTTGCGACTACTTCACTCCTCGAACAAAGACTCTGCGGATCAACTGCGAACGCTTCTCGACGAAGCGATAAAGCAGAAATATGGTCTTACAAAAATGCTCTGCAATGTACTTCACAAAAAGGTAAATAAATTTTGTAGACTCTACAGCGGAGAAGCTTATTTTTTGTTTTTAAATTTTTCACAATGATTCTTATCTTCTTTTCTAGTATACGATGGAGGAACCTGTGTTGAGCGATCACAGTAGCAGCAGCAGCAAAAAGAGCAAGAGCTCTAGCTCTTCGTCCAAACACTCTGGGAAATCTAGCAAAAATGGATCTCCGGAGGATCCGGCTGCTCGAGATACTCCGACGGATATTTTACAAACGGACGATAACTTGGCTCTAGAAATTTTAGAGGACGATCTGACTTGTATAATATGCAAAGGGATGGATGTCGGGGCTAGAAACAGGCTAGTAGAATGCGTAGATTGCCATGCTCTTTATCACCAAGAGTGCCACGTTCCGCCTATTCAAGATTCTCAGATAGACGTACCCAGGCTGATATGGTATTGCTCCAATTGCTTAAAATCTCATCAAGTAAGTGTTTAATGTTGATTACGATAAACAGTTTTTAAATAAAAACTAGTATTTTTTGATAAAATATTAATATTTGTCGTTGCAGCCTGCCAAGGAGAGAGGTTCACCAAAGACTGTTATAGAAGGAAAAGCAAAAGAGACGAAAAAGTCAAGTGGGAGTGAGTGCGGATATTCAAGGAATATTAATTCTAATTTTTGTTTCGTGGTATTTAATGATTTTTACTTTACAGGTTCAAAACACGCAGAAAAATACAAGAATCCATCGAGTCAATTTCAATCGAACGGTAGCATTTCTGCGGCATCGAATAATTTGCCGAAACCGAATATTCACATAATCGCCGGAGATCGGAGGGTGAAAGACGCCTCGAAAAAGAGCAAACAGGAAAAACGTGGCGGAAGTAACAGCGGTAGCGGCAAGCACTCTGCTTCTGGTTCATCGTCATCGTCGAGCAAAAATTCGCAGGATAAGTCGTCTCACAAAAGTAAAGTTGTCGCGGACTGAAGCATTTTTACAATGAATCGCACGAATTTAGAAGTTTTTTTTTCTCGACTGTATACGTATATACATCAAAATTAAATAATTGAGTAGCGATGAATTTTTTTTTACCAAATTTTTTACGCTCCTGCCGCATCGAATTGTAACATTTTTAGTATAAACCTTCTTTTTTTTTTTAACGGTGAAATGTATCATTGGTATACGCGTGTTATAAAAAGCATTTTTGCAATGAGAAGTAGATGAATTCCTTTTTTTTTTAACGTTGTTTCGAGGGAATAATAAAAGTAAATAAAAACTACAAATTAACAACGATCATTGTTTATAATACCAATATATTTTTGCGATTCTTTCAAATGTTTAGTTGTTTCTACGTCCCATTGAAAATTTGGCAAGAGTCGTTTCGTTTTCTTTCGAGTGTGACTTACAACCTAATTTGGGGATAGGGAGGTGCGGATTGGGAAGAGGAATTTTCGAATCTATTTACATGGGTTTCGCGTGGATTACATTTGCATGCGCACACACGCGTACAAACGGATAGACGTACGCATACGGGTGTGTTAGATATATATATATATAATCCGCGGCCGCTCACACACGCCACTTACTATTTTTTTCTCATTTTTCACAGAGTACGTTGACCTATCGGTGCGTCGCGGTACCAAAAGCGATTCGTCGAATACGCGGATCGGAACATTTCTTATAGGAAAAACCCAGATGAATATTCAACCGTTAAATTTTTCTTCATAACACATTTCCGTATTTAATGACTTGAGAAATTCATTGTTCGGCAACAGAGATTACTCGTAAAATTTTAAGTTTAATTATAATTCAGGCCAACTTTGTTTAAACGATATTAATTTATGAACAAATTTTCTAGATTTAATAAATTTTTTTTCGAATTTTATCTGGGTTATTCTCTCACTGATGGTAAAATCTTATCCGGGATCTTCTTATCTCTCGTACTCGCGATAAAAATTAAAGTTTTCCTACAACTTTGACTCCGGCTCGATAAAACTTTTGTCATTTTTCATCTTTCTCTCGTTTTCTTATTCTACGAGTGGATTACTTATGGACAGAAACATGTCGCGATCATAATCTTGATTAAAATACAAACTTTACAAGTGCAATTGACGAGCATCTTCGTTATACGTTGGATGGAAACAGACGGTCTATAAAATTCTTTGAAATTGTTTAAAACGCTACTGGACGCAAAAATCGAATAATTAACAGCAAACGATTTCGTAATTGCGAATTTTCACTCTTTCAAAATATTCTATCGAAATCATTTCATTTTACCTTTCTTCTTTGTTTCGTTATTCTTACAATATTCGAAATTAATTGAGAGTCGCATCGCAGCGTGCGAGAGGATACGGATGTGTGCGCACGCACGTACTCGTGTGTACGTCAATCTGTACTTACAATAAAAAATAAATATAAATGTGTGTATATATATATATATATATATATATAGTGTGTGTGTGTGTATGTAAATAGGAATGAAAAATAAATTCGTGTGAATCTAAACATCTATTATCGTTCGTTTTTATTGCCTCCAAAATCAATATTCATGCTTGAGGAGCAAAATCTATAATACAACGAAATAATTGGGAATCAACACTGGGTTAGGGGTACTAAGGAGGGCAGAGTTTCTCTAATCACGTGGTATTATGTTTAAAAAATATGAAATATCTTATTACGTATCGAGTATGGCATTAGGAAAAGCGACTTGGCCGTTTTCCATAACGACAAATTATACTATAACGGTCGGATTCTTATTTATCTTTTCTTTCTTTCATTCATTTAATTCATTAAACTAATATTACTAAGATTGCCACAGACATTGGGTGGGGTATATAGTGCTTCGTCGTATTTTACAATAAGGAAGACGTACTCGCTAGTGGTACTCGGTCGAATCACAAGTGGAAAAAAATTTAATCGCAATCGAACAACGCGTATTTATCATTCTTATTAATTTTTTTCCACAAATTTAACGTGCGGCCCTCGACAAAAAATCGTATCACCGCACAGATTGACGTACACTTGTCGCAATATAACTAGCGGTTCCTTTTTTTTTCCTTTCCTTTTCTTTCTTCGTCGTATAAATAAATACAATACATATAGAGAGAGATACATAGGTTTGTTTTGTGTATGGTTGTACGCAGCCAGGGAAGCTGGGGACCCGGAATTTGACGTTCGAGGTGCACCGTTAAGTGCGTTAGTTTAAGTACAAGTGTATGAGCGCGCCCCAGCCTCCCTGGACCTTTGTCGAATTATCGTTACAATCCACTCTTCCGTTATTTACTTATTAATTTTTTTGTTGTTGCTTCGTATTAGAATACCGGTCGATCGGTTAATAGATAACGAATCTAACAGCTCGACGGATCCCGTTTCTTTCTTTTTAAATTAATTATTATTCGGATAAAGCGCAGAGCCATGGCAGTGCTCGCTGAGAGATATTCCTTCGTTACTCGTATGCGCGTCTAGGCTTCGAGAATATTGTATAATTAACAAAAAAAAAAATATATATATATATTTGTATAAGAAAGAAAATTAATATCGAAATGAAAAAAAAAAAAAAAAAAAAAAAACTAAAATAAAAAAATTACTAATAATCAAAATAGTATTACCAGTCTCTCGAGTATCGTTAGTATTGGAAAGTAAATAGCATATTCACAACGTTGAGTATTATTTTTTTAAAATTCATAAATGTTTACCGGTAATTAAGTTTCGCTATTCGTCGCTCGGTACGAATGCAATGAGCTACGAGGCACGGTGTTTGCGCTTCAAAAAACAATTTTTTAAAAATAGTAAAAAACTGTAAAAAATAAATGCCACTTTCGCCTCGCGACTTGTTAAGCTAATGAATTTTCATTTCAAATACGATATATAATCGTTCAGAGTCCGGTTTTACACGTTGCGTCATGTTAATTATACTTTAATCGATTCGTCCGAACCAAAGTCTTGGCCAAGACTCGACAGAAGTTCATCACGGGCTATATGACAGTTAATATCGACGAAGATGATAACGATGACATTATTCCAATGATAAATTGATGAATGTCGATTACGGCGAATTTAACACATCATTTCTAGATGATTAATTTCAGGGACGATGATACATTATTCACAGACGCCATAGTCCCGTAAAATAAAATAAAAGAAAAATAAAAAAATACAATGGCTACTACGGTAAGTCGTATAAACTATAGAAACTGAGTAAACGAACGGAAACTCCTGTATTTTATACATATCATTATATATAAGAAAAAAAGAGCATGACGAACAAAGTTTTACGTATTACGCGTACGTAGCTAGGCCTAGAGTCGACTGATCTGCTCTCTTGACTCCTGCGATGCTTTAACTGACTTTTAACGTTATCTTCTCACATTTCCTCAATAACCTTATAATTTAAGTTTTTTTTCTTCCTTTTCGCTTACTCGGTTTCTTAACGAAGTTACGCATTAGCCCTTCAATTTATTATACATATATAGTCCCTCTCTAACTAGTTCACTACAATCCATGAAGGTGCTTCGCGAGATTCTCAGCATTTTAATTATATATATATATACATACATATATATATATATATAATACGTATATATATATATATTTATATATACTCTTATCGATGTCTATACATACATATATATATATAATATATATATACCTGTTGTGTCTGTGTGTATATATAAATAACATATTAATAATTATATCGTAATGAAGATAGTAGGCATAGCCACGCGTGTTCGGATCACAGACTCTACTCGCTGCCGTACCTTCACTGTACAAACAGTCCGGTGGACACAATGGCTTTCTCACTTACTCTTTACGTTTTCATTAATTATTCCCTCATTCTCTGTGTTTCGTGTTGAATGTACGAGTGTGTTGATTGTGTGTGAGTTACTATGTTTGGTGTCCGAGCCCCCCCACGGACCGTAGACACGCCGTTTCGAATCTGTTTTCATCATTGGGAAGAACTGAAATCGTCGAGACGATGATTTATTATGCTTCGATAAGAGTCGTATAGTTTTTCTAATAAAAAAAAAAAAAAAAATGAATATTTATTCCACAATTATTGTAATATTATTTTATAAAAATGATCTACGAATACTGTTTTCGTAGAGACACCTCGTGGAAATACAAAAAAGAAAAGTTTTGAGATCAAAGTAGCGTAAATTAGACTTTTTTGTTGTATTCTTTCAACTTGATAAAATAAATATTAAATAAATTGTGGAATTAATAATGTATGTTAATTTCTGTATCAACGAGAGACTTCTTACTCAGATTTGGAACAGACGTGTGCACAAAGGTGGGGCGATGGCAGAACTTGAAACCGGATTTCCTCTCGCATCGACCGTCTTGACGATCAGATCGCAAATCACATAATTGGACGTAGTTTGGATGATAATCAAGTACGCCGATAGTAAAAGGCGCCGGTGTCAACGGTGCGATCCGTTGATAGTGCAAAGATAGCGCGGATATGAACGTGAGCGAGAAAAAACCGCGTAAAAGTCCGTGAGATTCATAAGAGAATCGTCCGAGCGGTATCCCTCAGCGGATCGTTCTGTCTTTGCGATGCACTTGACGAGGACGGACCGTGTCTCTCGCGTCAACGGATCGCGATGAATGCGGTTCGTATTCGAGGTATCGCGTGTATATTTGTACATGTGAAAACGAGGTGTATCTGATGCGCGGAGTCGAGGCACTAGTCAGTGTTTGTTTTATTTTTGCTTTTTTCTCTTCTTCTTCTTCTTTTCTTTCCGGATAATTCGACGGGTTATTCCTTTCTATCCTTTATTCGTGTCTTCAGGTGGGTAGGTTTTGTCAGCAGGCACTCGTCTCTTCACCCTCGAGGGTGCACGCCACATTTTCGAGTCTATGCGCTAGATGCAGCTTGCGACAGCCCGCGTCCGATTCCAAGGCCTCTAGAATCTGAATAAATAAATAGAGAAACGTAGCATTGAGAGCCTTTGCAAATGGGACGACAGAGATTGGAGGAAAAGAACGATCGAGTAACTTACTTGTTCATAGTACTTGCTGACATAGATATATAGCTCTTTGAGCGCAGCTACCACGTCGAACTCGTTGGCGTGCGAGGCACTCAGTTGCTGCATGGCACTGGACATCTCTTGATCGGTGATCTGTGACAGTCTCTGTACGTCGGTATAAAATCGTCCGACCTTCTCTCTGTAATGCGGTATGTCCTTGGCGAAAAGCAATTTGTTCGAGGGCGAGTCTTTGCCAAGCCTGTGCTCGGTGGTGGAGCAAGCGTCCATAAAAGTCTGTGCTATAACCGATAGACTCGAATCCACGGTCGTAGATTTATTGATGTCGAACATGAAATCCGGATTCTTAATAAAATTCACCCAAAACCTGAGCGGCAAACTGTTTGATTTCCACGCGTGAGCGACTTCGGGATCGACGATACCGTGCCTCTTGGCCGCCTCGTCGAGAAGGTCGAATAGCCACTTGACCGCGCTTGGCAGAGCATCGTTCGCCGTTAAAATTGTATTGAGAAAATCGTCGACGAACTTCTGCACGGTTCCCTTTGTGGAGAGTAACCTCGTGAGGAATATCTCGGGTATAGCTTTGTGCGTTCTCTCCGGATGATGCTTGCCGCTGGCGAACCCGATTCCAGGTGGGAAGTGACCCTCGTCGATGGGTCTTACGAGATGCCAGAGTCGCTGATTTCCTCCGCTCTCGATGTCGCCGTTGACCGTAATAATCGTCGGCGAGTGCTGAGAATCGAAGTAAATTCCACCGGGTGTATGGGGATACATTATAGGACTGATGAGTCCGTGGCTGGGCGTCGCGGGCAGATGACCCGACGAACAGTGATTCGCGTGTTGATGAAGATGATGATGATGCTGCGAATGATGATGCGACGAGGGTTTGCAGTTGAGGCAGGGCGGCTTGCATGAAACGGCAAACCCGTCGTTTTGCCGAGGTATCAGCGACATAACCGCGGACTCCTTCACGCCGTAGTGCGCGAGTGTATTAATTTTTTTCCAATCTCCGCTGCATTTCGTGGTCAAATCTTCGTCCTGGAGGGTCAGATGACCGCCCCGGCCGTGTCTCCATTCGAGATCGACCTCGTGAATCAAAGGCCTCAGCGAGAAAGGCGTGTTTTTGTAGAGAGCGTCCAAAATCTTGGACTTGACTTGACTTATAGTGTCGCAATCGATTACCTTACACTGGATCTTCTCGTCGAGATCGTCCTGTACGACGTGTAACGTCACGATGCTGTGTTCTATCTGCTCGCGAAGCAGCCGCTCCTCGGAGAGCGAGTACCTCGCGTCGTGCGTTACAACGTCCACCGGACCCTTCTCGATCTGATGCTTTATCGCCTTGAAGAGTAGAAACAAAGAGGAACCGGCGTAATCCTTGAGATAATTGTACATACACAACGCCATCCAATTGGTAAGCATTTTCTCGACGACCGACTCGGTTCGTCGCAACATCAATTGTGGATGTTTCGTATCGACGGACTTGTCGATCAGTCGTAGAAGTAGATTCATAAGAATATCAGTCGCGTACTCCATTTTACTCATAAGAACGACCATCAACAACGACGCGACGTTCACTTTGTCTCTTATGTTAAAGTCTTTCTGTGCTTCTAGGGTCTCGATGAACGTGAGCACGAAACACTTGTTGTTCACCAATTGCTCGAATTGTATCATCGCGGCATCGTAATTCGTGCGCGAGAGAGTATTTCGCGATCGTGGATCATTGAGAATTGGATGATCTATGACACCCGGAAAGAACACCTTCATGATGTAGTTTTTGTGATCGAGAGTCGGTATTCCCGAGGATTCAAGATCAGCGGTTAGATCAGTCATGTCCGTCTGGAGCTCGGCGAACGCCTGCTTGCACTCCATTCGCACGTTGCTCTCGAGAGTGTCCATCTGTATCTGTATTCTCTTGTACTCACGCTCAGCCTGAGTACTCTTACGACGGTACACGACGAGAACGAGAATGAAGAGGAATACGAGACTGAAGGTACCAGCAGCGATGCCGGCGATCGCCTCTGGAGGAATAGGATAAGCCTTTATCACCTCGTAATGGAGATAACCGATTGGAAACCGAAGATTTCGCCCAACGCGAACGACGACGAGGGGCAAACCTCGCTCGGTTTTGATGCCGAGCTCGTCGGTGCTCGGAGGCTGCTGATCGGGCGGGGTGCAGACCAACTGCGTCAACGCGAGCGAAGTAACGTTGCACATACGTTTTCCTACGGTAACATTAACATCGGACTCGTCGCTGGCGTAATTTAGATTTTCCCCTTCTATAACAAGGGTATCGCCCTTGTAGAGCTTGACATTACGAGGAAAAGGAAAGAATTTCGGATCTTCGACGTAGAGAAGACGATTTCGTAAATTCTGAAAATGCTTCTCGAGATCCCGAACGGTTTCTACGTTGTCCATTACGAAAGCGATTTTGAGAGCCAATTGGGACTCTTTGATGCTTCTGACTACCGGGGTATTGTGTTTGTGAAGAGATCGTCTGGTGCGTCTGAAGCTTCCGAACCTCGAAGCTACGCTAGGGCTCGGGCACTCCATCTGCGTTGGATTTAAAACTGCGCAGACCGTTCTATTGATAGGCTGAATCTCGTTGTCGAAGTAAACTTCAATTTCCGGTTTTTGTATAGTATCCAAATTTGTGCCGTGAACGGTTATCATTCTTCCTCCCGAAGCGAAGCTTCTGAGGGGCTTAATCTCCATAATCGTTGGATCTTGAGTGTAATTGAAAGGATTATTTATCAAAGTGCGATTTGCGCCGTCGATACTGAGTGTGAGACGCTCGATGCGTCGCATACGACCGGATTTACTAGTTATGCAAGTGAGTCGCGTACTGCTTGCTTGACTCACGTTCACGTGACACGGCAATTCGTCGAGATAAGCCGATATGGTGCTACCGATGTTGAGAAACATACCGGTTATCGCGAGCTGAGTGCCGCCGCTCTGCGGTCCGACGGGCGGATAGACGCCGGAGAGCTGGATATCCTTGTAATTGAATCGAACGGCGCTCTGGGTGTAACCTGCGTCATTCCCAACGATAACCGAAGCCGTATCCGTCACATTTCGACGACCAGTACGGCAGACGATTCTCACGGAAACCTCGTAGCCGACTAGAGTGCAAGGAGTGTTGCCAATGCGAATTTTTCCCTCGACATCTCGTTCTTTCAGACCTAAATTGCTTCCCTCTATCGTTACAAGGGTTCCACCTTCGATGGGGCCACTCAGAGGCTTTATCACGTCGATTCGGGGCTTGGGACACTCGGCAAAGGTCTCGTGGAGGCAGGAGTGCATGTAGGTGCAATTGTTTCCGCACCAGGAGCACTCGTAGCGCGGATCGCGAGTCATGCAAAGAGAACAGTCAGCGTGCTCACGATGCGAGCCTAAAACCCCGCATTTGTAGAGGACGATAGTGGTATTGTCGACGTGATGGTTGCTGTTCCATACTACGGTGACCAAGGCTTCGTACTCGCCGGTTATGGCTTCGTAAGAGTAGATCGTTTTGTCACAGACGATTACAGAATTGTCGACGCGGGCCTGGACCTTCAAGTTTGCGCCTTCGATCGTCACGATACACTGAAAGCCTGTGTGACCGACCTGCGGATGAGGCAGATTTTCTACTTCCAGGATAATTTCCTTGGGCACGTTGTTCGGAAGCATCAGCGGCTCCGCGCGAGGAGAGAAACGCGGACAGTGCTGAGCCGCGTGGGCCGCCAACGTCGGTTGGTGTTGCTGCTGCACAAAGAAAGAGAGAAAATTATTTTACCCGCAAATCCGATTATAACATAGTTTTGATGCTCTAAAAGAAAAATCAGGTGAAGTATAAATAAGGTAAAAATAAATATTTACGTTGTACTTGACGAGTGCACTTACGCTTTCGCCAGATATAATGTTTCCTTGGCAGCTGCTCGTGTTGTGAGTGCATTTGTTGTCATAAACGCACCAGCTACAAGCCCACTGAGCTTTGACGCATTCCGTGCACACCGTGTGTCTCGAACAATCGAAGTACGCGAAGTTGCGCGACACAAAGTCCTTGTTGGTTTCGCTGGAGCGCACGGAGAGGGGCACGAGTGCGTGATCAGAGTCCTCGGGGATGTTGGGCCTTCGGGAGACCGGTGGAGCCGGGCAGGAAAGCCCGTAAGTCGTCATGACAGCATCGATCGGATCGGCGTTGCCGAATACGCATTTGTAATTCGCACCGGACGGCAGCTCTGGCAGAGTTCTGATAGTCAGTTGAACAGTTATCATTTGCTTGATCGGCAAACGATCGGGCAACACTTGTTCAAAGTCTATGCACTGCTGACCAGTGCCAAGAGACAACCACCGGGGACTGCTTCGACTCGCTTTCTGGCAGTCACCTCTCACCGTGCACCTGTATCATTAAGAAACAAATGATTTTAAATATATTTCAATGATCCTGTAATCTTACGCAGTGGCTTCGACGTGTTTACGAGTCGTCAAACGTGTACGAAAAATTTGAAATATTCTCAGTGGAAATTTCTAAAGACAAAATACAATTAATACAGGTTCACTGACCTTTTCTCCAGAGAACACCATCCGCAGTACGGATCTTTGGCATCGAGACACGAGCTGCAGCTCGTGTAACCGCTGCAATGCTCGACGGTTACTTTAGATATCTTCGAGGTCGAGAGAACGTAAATGTGTTCGCCATCCGGTGCAATTGTCATATCGGGAAGCAGCTCTTGGTCTTTGTCAACGACGACACTCTCGTAAACAGAGGACTCTGTACCCGAGAGCAAAACCTTCTTGAGCTCACCGTCGCTGCTGCCGAGAAAAGCGACGGTATGGCTCTCGGTATTAGCGACGGTAACCGAAGTGATGAAAGTATCCGGAAAGTTGAGAATAGCCTGTCCAACTATTGGCGAGACTCCGGATATCTTCAGGCCGACTTCGCAGAAATTAAGAATATTTCCAGTATTCTGAAATTGAGAACGAGTTTTCTATACATCGATTGTCGGGAGAAGATGAAATAGCGACAAGGTAAAACTAGGTGCGTGACAATTCGTCTCAAGTACTCACCCCAGCGCCGGGACACTCGCCGTCCTGTATCGGTCCGCTGATGTAGCCCATATTTCTGTATTTAATGCTTCCGTTAAAGCACATGTGGATGTTCTCGGTGAATTTAGTCTCGATGTCCTGAAGGCTGTAGACGCAGAGTGCGGATCGTGGCTGAGGTTCATTGGTGATACCTTTGCTCGGCGAAAAAACCGAAACGAAAACGGCATCGCCGGTGTTTATGCCCAATTGCATTGCCAAATCGCTGCCCGCAGCTGCGACCTTCGCGTCTTGCACGAGGTTGTACATCTGCTGCGTACCATTGCCCAAATCGACGCTACACTGCAACGTCACCTCGGTGTAACTCTCGTAATTCGGATCACTGATGCAGCTACGCGCTAGTCTCGAAATATAGCCCAATTCTTCTTGCTCCGGTAGATAGGATTGTTTTTGAACAAGAACGAAGTACGCGAAGTGGCTAGCATTGAAACCGTAGACGTATTTTACGAGAAAGTGATCGCGATATTTAACGTCGATTTGGACTATCGATTGCTTGTTAAAGGTGTATCGTGCAAATTGAAGGGTATAGAGATTGCGACTCGAGATCGCCGGCACGTCGTGACGATACTCGCCGTTGTTCGTGAAGGTTGTGCCGACGTAAAGAATATTATTTCGTTCCCAGGGATTGTAACGTTCCGGGCCGATAAATGCGTACGTTGAGGAATGTTCGTCGTTCGCGGCTACGCTATGAGGTACGAATTCTGGCTTTATCGATATATTCGACATGTTGTACTTTTCGCAAGCACCCTGACGCAACGATCCGCATGCCAGTAACGTGCGAGACTCGGGATCGGCGATCAGAAGCTTGTTGATGTTATTCATGAGTGTCGTGAGGTCTCTGGAGCTGCATCCGGTAGCGTGACACTGAGGACTGTCCGGTCTCGGACCTGAACGACACAAATAAATTGCGCAATTACTAGGATAATCGACATTATTCTTTTTAAGGGGATGCTAATGGTCGCAACCTCTCAATGATCTTTAAACAATTGTTACAACGATCCAAACAATTATCTCAATTCTCTCCAATATAATTGATTGAATTTAAAGATGTAACGACGCAATTGTAATTTTTTGATTTGCAAGACGACGACTGAAACGAATATGAGTGAAATGCGACAGATTCAAAGTCTCTAATAGAGTTTGTAACAAATTTTTCAATGATCTTTAAACAATTGTTACAACGATCCAAACAATTATCTCAATTCTCTCCAATATAATTGATTGAATTTAAAGATGTAACGACGCAATTGTAATTTTTTGATTTGCAAGACGACGACTGAAACGAATATGAGTGAAATGCGACAGATTCAAAGTCTCTAATAGAGTTTGTAACAAATTTTTTTTATTTCAAAGGATTCCGTAGATCCAAACAGGAATTTTTCTACTCGTTTACAATACGGTAACACAGTCGTAAGGAACTAATAAAAAGAAATGATATTGCAAGTACAATAAGATAATTAAAATGCAGCGAGTTGTATCATAAATACTGTAACTTACCGGTAGAGACATATTCCTCCAATTTAAGATTGGAATCCAGTTGCAACAATCTATTAACCGCTCCGGCGTAGAGTTTGCCGGTGTAGGGGTCTATCGTTAGGTGATTGAATCGCAGCGCACCTTCCTTGGTCTTGTTGGGTTCGAGGGTGTTGAAATTGAGTTGCGTTCCACGGGAGGTCGTAGGGAATTGCACAACGACGTGAGGGGAAATATTTTCTCTAGGAGGCGAGGGAATGTTTTGAGCCGATAACTCAACGGCGGCGCTCACCAGGATGACTAGTAGCCAGGTCACCGAACAAACAGACTGTAAAGGTGATCCGTGAACGGGCGGAGACCGAAGCCGGGGAGGCGGCGGCACTCTCGGCGAAACAGGAAAGGGTTTCGGTCCCGGGAGTCTCATCGTGCAAGGACGATCGTGACGGGGGCATACAGGTCTACGGGGATCTCAGGACGAGAGAGAGTGGCGCAGGATCGACTTCCGGCGGTGTAGGTAGCCAGTTTAGGAACCGCGCTACCAGCTCTTCGTGTAACCAGGCACCGACATTTCGCTCGTGCTCTCCGACTCCTGCACAATTGTCGCAGACACTAAATTAGACAACGAGATATTATGTTTGTTTCTTTCACATACATCAAGACACACCGCAATCGTTTAGTTCCAAGTGAAATTATAATATCGCTCAGCGCGTCGAATACCGAGTCTCAAAATATTAAACGGTTAAATAATTCGCATAACCACTTTTACACTCTGGAGCGAACCAGACATTTGTACGATAAAAAATAATAACTTGGAATTAATTCACGAATCACAAATACAACGACAATAGTAGATTTCACAATTTACTTGTAAAGTATTTACCATTGTGATTATTATTATTTGCAGTCGTTTTTTTTTTTTTTCGAGATATCGAGGAACCCGTCAACAATAGATAAATGTAACGAGCAAGGGGATATGTCGTTAAAAACAGAATAGCAATAATAATACAGCGAATAACGATGGGAGTAAACGTTCGAGCAAATAAACAATAAAGACGCGCTCGTTTGGTAGCGCTAACGTGCCCGATAAACCGCGAGCGGAATCGACGATAACCCTTGATCAGTTGAAAGAGTTAACCAAACGACATAAAATAATTTATTTCAATAGAGTCTGTAAACGTACCCAGATGGTTCGGATATTCTCGCAAGGGCACCCTCGCACACACCGCCCTTCTGTCGCACTCACGGGCATAGCACCACTTGACAGCTAAGGCCACTGTCTTTTCACAAAGGCTGGTACTACTACTACTACTACTACTGCTACTCGACTGGCCGTAGACCCTTTGCAGTGAAACACAGCTCGCTCACCAGTACCACAGAACTCGACCCCCTCCCCTCGCCGTAATAAATATATCGAAAACGAGTTAACGACGCGTATGAAAGATTTCGCGTTGCAGGTACTTGGAAGATGAGATGTAAAAAAAAAAAAGAAAAAAAAAAGTGCAAATCCTCAACCGAAAGGACCTGCACGGCTCTCTTGATACGATCTTACGGTGCTTATCGCGAGGCTCGAATCGTATTACACCGGAGAACGTTCACCTCTTCACCGAAAGTAGCGCATGTATATTCAACGAAATGTTGTCTCTGTAGGAAACGTATTATAAAATTACCTTTGCGTTAAGGAGTCAAGGTGTAGACGGCATCCGTGGCTGTGCTATGGAATGTCTGTGCACCGTAGAGTCGCCTACGGCACATCGCGAACGTTCACCATGTTCTTTCGATAAAACCTGAATCCTTGCTGTATAAACTGGGCGATTCACTCTAGAAATTCTCTCGTTCGTTGGAGTTGACAGACACGCGCGTATATTACAGGTGTTTGGCAATACGTTATTTATTTGTCACTCGTCACACAGGCCACCGCCACACTTATCCGTCAAATCACAATAACACTACGCGGGGAGTTTGGGTCGACCGCCATTAAAATTTTCGACGGACGACGGGCTGCATGGGTTCGCGTTGGGGTCCGTCGTACCTACGGCGTGCGCTCCTGTTCCATACACCATCTTTCTCAAACGATTCGCTTCTCTCCCCGTGTTTCTACCCACTATGCCTGTCACCCTCTCTCCCATCCAAGCCCTGCGTACCTATGGACGTTGGCTCCGTCCTTCCCACTCCAACCCTCGGCTCTTTTCGTTCACTCTCGTTCATCCGTATTTGCCGGTACGCATCACACTTGTCGCATCTCCTGTTCTCCGTTGTGAGCTTTTACCGTCGTTACCCTATCGCGTCCTACCTACCGTGGAAGAACCAACAAAACCTTCGTCTTTCCCTTCGTTTCTCGCTGTAACCGGAGACACGTCCAAACAACTCGACGCGTTCCCCTCGCTCGCTGCTTCCGATGTAAAATGGCCAACCACCCCGAGAGAACAAGGGGCATCGTCCCTTGGACTCGTTCAATTTCCGATACGATTCATCATTCTATTCATCAATGTACTCGGTGAAAGAGTGCCTTGCCTTTGTGCATACCCTTCTCACAATGGCAATCAAAAAATTCACCCGGATATCGTCCATAAGAGCATCGAATGCCCGCCACTACTGTATCTTGGTTAACAATAACTTCGAGTTGACTCAATATTATCGATAAAGGTTATTTTTTTAGTGGACATTAGATATAGAATTGTGTAGTCATCAATTTTTATTCGGTCATTTATGGATTCGAGTTGTAGTGGCAGAATTTCGGGTTTGAAGATAATATTAAAAGTCAGTCCGACCGCTTCATTGATTGACACTCGAATTAACTAGTCTTGTCACAATTTATTGTAAATATTATGTTATTTACATATATACCTAAGCTTCGGATAGTATCGTATAACATGTTCCCATTGGGTGGAAAGGGCGTGAATTTTTGGCTGGTTTATTCAATTTTTTTGTCTATTCTCTCTTTAAGTATAACAAACATAGTAAATAACTAATATAGCGATATCTTGTTTTCTTTTTTCTTATTATTTTTTTTTTTTTTTTTAATCAAGAGTATGACGATCGATGAACGAGTATAATTTATCATAATTGTTAATGGGCCGGCTATCGGTTGTCTCGCGCGTTACGATTCAATTGCGCTTCACTGGGTCTCTGTCTGTCATTCGCGTAATAAATTGTCAAAGTTACCGAGGATCGCACTGTTGTTTGGTTCGGTTCGTTTGTATTCTTCGAGTATAGAAATGTTCCAAGATTCTCAAGAGTCTTCGAGCGCTCACGTAGAAATATCGGGCTCGTGATATCGAAAATAAAGGTCTCAAGAAAGATTTCAAGAATTTTTACACAATTTGGTACTTTTTATCTTCTGTATATATTTTTTTTTCGGCAATAAGCATGTAGAAATCGTCACTCGTGAAAACACACAATCTTCGATAATCGACGAGCGCCACACGCTTCGAAGGTGCACGCTCGAGAGCTCCTCTCTCAAATTCATTCATTATCATTGTTCGGTTATATCTTCGAAAGGAAAAAAAGTGTTTTGTTTTCTATATATTTCTATATATGCCAAAACTCTTAGCCTATCTAACTAGATAATTCAGGATCGCGAAATATCCTTCTCTTATATAGAAATACATACTCAAGAAGTCCCTTAAGTTTTGTAATAATGCACGGCAAGAAACGAATGCCGGTTGCACACGGAGGAAGGCTTTCCCAAACACCGTATAAAAATTATAAATCAATGGGCGTGGAAGGGGTATGTCGAGGGGGGAGGATTTGGGTTTTCTAAAATTTACGTCTACAGGAGTATTTATACACACGTTCCGTTACGTATCGGTGCTGTTCTCGGCAGCCTTCCTGTTTAGGCCTTCGATATTTGACATAACAAATTTTTATTTAAAAAAAAAAAAAAAAAAAAAAAAAGAAAAAAAGAAAAGAAAAAAAAAGGTGAGACACCCCGAGGATACAACCGCGCTGCGTTTTCCGACATATCGATTATTGTAAAAAATGTTGTTTTTCTCTTTAATTTTATTTCTCATCTCGTCTTAGCCACACAGTCGCGTATTGTATATTTCTTTTTCTTTATTTAGTTCCAGAAAATCCAATATTGATTGAAATCGTACAACCGCGTCTGCTACCTAATTTTTTAATTTTTTTTTTCTCGAAAGGATTCGTAGTTTTATCTTCTCAAAACGTTACTGTACTTTTTAAATCGTTTGCGTTTAGCAGCTCAACACGTGCATCCAAAATCCATTCTCTCTCGACTTTCGTTCGTTCACAATCACTCTCGCTCCCGTTCGCTCGTTATCTTGGTTGTCCGCGGCTCACGAGTATCCCTTTACTCACGTACAACAATAGGCGAGATATCCTCGTGGATACGCGAATCTGGGGTATACACGATGTGAAAAAGTCTCCGTTGACGTCACATTGTCTCACGTGTGTACTTTATCGCGCTTTACGTCTTCAATTATAGTCTTCGTTTTTCGTTTTTTTTGTTTTCTATCGCTAACTTCTTTAACTATCCTTTTCGATTTTCTTTTCTGATGTATTTCGTTAAGCGTTCCTTATTTTTCTTCAAATGTATCTCAATTCTGCAAGGGCATACTGTATTATTATGCATTAATAATCTTGTTATCGATGCGCGAGCTTGTCAGTGGATATAGACCTTGTTTTGTAGCAGTAGTGGTGGTGGTGGTGGTGGTGGTAGTAGTAGTAGTGGTAGTAGTAGTAGTAGTAGAGTAGTAGTACAAGAAATAATAGCTGGTATGTGGTACAACTGATGATGGCATGGTTGGTGATGGTGGGACTTTGTTTTTTGTTGTTCTTAAATCCACGTGTTTTTGAGACACGAGTCGTCGATCTAGCCCAGAGAGGGGAAGTCGTGCTCGTCGTCGACTTTCGGAGCGTTCTGACGTCCACGCGGCGACCTCTGCTCCACGACTGGAGCCGGCACCTTGGCTGCCTCCTTTAGAAAAGATGAGAATAAACCATGAAAAAAAGTATTTAAGAAATATTGAACCGATCAATTGAATATCCAATTATTCGTAAATTCAATTTATCGCGGAAATATATGAGTTGAAAAATATTTATTTTCATTTTATTATTATACTTACGGGCAATCCGGTTCCTCGAGGTTCACCGGGAACAGCATCGCGCGGAGGTCCACGGTTGCCGCCGAATCCACGTGCATTCGGACGATCACCGCGAGTTCCGCGTCCTCCGCGTCCACCGCGACCACCGCCGCCGCGTCTCGAGTCGCTAAACTGAATCTCGATATCTAAAACGTGCTTTTGTCTGCCAACGCGCTGCGGATATTCGGCAGCAACATCGTAGTCCTCCTCCTCTTCCTCTTCTTCCTCGACCCCTTCCTTCTTCTTCTCGAGAGCGTACATTTTCTTCCAGCGAGTGAGATCCTCGCCTTCGCCGGCTTTGCGCAGATTATACTGCGGTTTCGCTCGGGTACTACGCAGAGCCTTCCACTCGTCGAGCGTAAGCACTTGGGCCTCTTCCTCGGCAGGCTTCTCCTCGGTTGTCGCGTCTGCCGATGTCTCGATCTCCTTGCCCTCGGTTGGCGCCTGAGGCACCTCACCGTCGGGCTTCTCCGTGCCCCATTCTTGATTCTCAGCGTTCATCATACTTTCTCTGCAAAAAAGATTCACAGTATTTGTATAAATTATGTTTAATTCATTAATTCTATCGAAATATGAAGGAGCTGATTATTTTACGAATTGGTTACAACTATTTTTTTATTTTTATTTTTTTTCGTATTAGGGTATTTGACACAAGAGTTCCAAGTTTGTTTTACATTTTTTCAAAACGTTTTACAAGACAAAAAGTGAACTTACTCGATTTCATCATTATGGGTTCCCCAGTTATGATTTCCAGCACCATCCTTCTTGTCGACTGGTTTCACACCACTGTAACCATGCCTGCTACCATTAATATACGGCATGAAAAACGTAATATGCGCAACATCGAAACATACAAAAGCGATGCATGATTTGTATTTTGCGAACAACAATATACATGCTATTGGGCAAAATCCTTACCTCGGTTGCCCGCTTGCAGACATATACGAAAGAATATAATTATAATTGTAATTATAAATATATCAAATATTTCATTTCATGTTTTATTACTAACAACAACATTGAAATCAACATTGAAAATAAACTGGAGTAAAAATTTTGCCACGATTGTTCGATGAGACTTGGAAAACGATAGAAAAGGCAATTTTTTGGATACATACGTCTTATCTGAGCCAGACTGGCGATCGAATTCACGCTTGCCGCGGTTGTCAAAACCACCGCGACCTCCGCGCGAGCCTCCGCGTCCTCGTCCGGTACCGATGCCACGTGCACCGCCGCGTCCCCGACGTTCGCCGAAATCGCCGCGGGGAGCATCGCCAGAGTTCCGGAACTCACGATTGTCCCGTCCTTGCTCTCTGCGGAAACAATACATTTTTATAAATTAACTTTATCCTCAAGTAGATACGATACCACTCCGTTGGAATAAAAACTGTAATGCAGATATCCCTGCCACGAAATTGATCATTCGAATAAAAGAAGAGATCGGTAAACTGCATCTTACAATTCTACAGTTCGCCGTTGTCATTTTTCATCCTAAAGATCAATCGTGGCAGATATTTAGGATGGAAAAATTCTGACATCTTTCTCCCACGCATAGAGATCTGAAAAAGGCAGGAGACACGTGACGCTTTGTCTTAAAGTAAAAAAAAAAATAATAATCAATCAAAATATGCTAATTGTTTGGACAAACATGAAATAAAAACATTTCAAAATGCAACGAAATATATTTTTTTGTAAAAACTGTTTCAAGGTCGTACGAGCACGTACTTGATTATTAGAAACATTGCTGAATCGTTAAATATAATAAAGGTAACGCATAGAAACATGTGTATTAAAGCTCAAGCGAGCTATTTACATAGAATAATTTAATTCAAAGTTGACAGATTCAGTATGTTTTCTTTAAAAATTGTTACAATTACCCTTTCGTTGAGTTTTATTTGTATTTCACGGTTAGAAGCACATAGAAAAAAAAACGTAACTTGTTCCAGAGATTTTAAGGATTATAATGGAACAAAAATTGCAATTACCAAATGTTTCAATGAGAAATCTGTAGTTTAAGTCTGTGATTAGACCTCGAGCACAAGACTCACCGATATGGCAATTCTATGAAATTGGAATCACTGATTTATTAGCTGTGCTAAGTCGTAAATAAGGTTAGACGAGTAGCATCTAAGCATAAATAACTTGGAAATTTATTATTAGTGAAATTGTAGCATTAAATTTGATACATTCAAATACATTTTACACGTTATTTTCACGAGTTAAATTTGTCTCCCGATCAAACTTTGCGTGGCGACAGTCATCCCAAACTAATATTTTAGTTTCTGAATACTCTAATCAAGTTATTTTATGCAGATGTGAAATTATACATTATCGTATTACTATTTTATTAAAATTGAAAACGTCGACTCTCAAGTTGCTAGTTGACGCTCGTTTGGCTAGATACCGTGCTCGTTCTACCTTAAACTAACGTATTTGTTCATAAATGAAACATAACATTTTTGAAAACTATTTATCGATGGAACGTTAAATATTCTAAGCCTTTTCTCCAACTTTTGATTCACAAGTTAAACAATAATGAAATGTAGCATACTTTTATCAATAAGATCTATAGAACTTTATGAAAATCAAACAAACCCTGGCGGTCCTCGCCTTGGCTCTCCGCTCTGATTGCCGCGAGGTGGCCTGTCTCCGTCTTCGCGATTACGTCGATTATTACGCTCTTCCCTGGATTCGCCGGAGAACTTGACGTTGCGATCACCGGTAGTCGTAGTTCTTTGCTGAGGAGGTTTCTTTTCGACTGAAAAAATAATAAAAATCCTTGTTACTTTGTTATCAAATAATCCAAACGCTAATACTAAAAAATCAAATAATTTCGTATATTTGAAAAGATTCTAAAATTAACAATAATAAGAAAAGATAAATAATTATTTTTGATGCACCAGAGTTAATTATAGTTTGCTCTAGAAATAGAACGTTAAAAAAAAAAGTTGGTACCGTCGTTAGAACTGACTAAAAAAGTATACGAAAGAGCTTAAATATGTCCGATCTAACATCCGCAGAGTAGCAAGGCATGCTGGGGCTAAGTCGTTAGTTATATTTTTGTCATTCTACACGGCAAACGTATCGGTGACCACAAAAGCACATGGCAACCATGTGCTTTCGTGTTGGTAATTCATTCGCATCGCTGACCGTTCGAACGTGTGACAATAAAAGTGACGAAAAAAAAAGCGCTGGCTAACGTTGCAAAAATTTATCCGACAACAAATTGCAATATTTATCGTTTCCACAAAGAACAAAGTTGAAAAAAACACGCGTTTTTACGATAGCGAGTATCGCGCGAGTAGAGGATAACTGGCACGGGATAACAAAAAACATTAACGATTTAATGAAGTTTCGTTGATAAGACAACTCGGAACTTTCGCGCCGGGTCACGCCGGGTGTCGCGCGCGCGACACGATGCGCCAAGGTGAGAAGCGTAGAGTTTCTCGGTCTGTAGCTGATTTCGAAGAATGCTAGCGCGATAAGATCGAATAAACGTTGGTAAAAAGAAAGAAAAAAAAAATGTAGACGAGATAAGTCTAATGGTAAAAGGACATTGCGAAGGGATAAAAATTTATCGAGCGGCGTGAGACACGAGGTCGGTCGAGAGGCGGCCATAACAGTGTAAGGTGCACCAGGGGGCTCCGCGAGTTGCGGATAGTTAAATTGAAAAAGTATCTTCACCGACCTTGCTCCTTTTTCACATCCGGAACCTTGGCCGGTTGTTGCTGAGCTTCCTTGATAACACGACTTTTCTGAGCCTTAACGCCGGCTGCTTTTTGCGCGTCCGGTTGCTTGCTCTTGTTCTCCTTTTCCGACAATTTTTCCTTCTTCTTAGCCTCCTTCTCTTGCTCGCGTACTTTAAGCACTTCCAGGGGATCCTCGTCTTCGTCCAGCGCCAACGAGAATTTGTTCGTTACGGTGATGCTGTATGAGTTCTCCATGGCGTCTCTTATCCTCTTGTCGTCGAGGATTATGCGAAAATTTCACGGCTACTTTTGAGCCCTTGTGTAACAGAGACATCCAATATTCCAATATGGCTGAGTCGAGGATAGTTCACCACGAGGTCTGCACCTCGGGAGGGACCCATAATCGTCTTGCACCCAGCGCTCTTTACCCCCACCCACTACATCCGACAATTCGATAAAACTTGTGAATTTAATTCTCGAGAAATAGTGTCAAAAATTTTAATATTAATTTAGTCAGTCAATTTGTTACAAATCAATGCGTTATTCAGCTCGAAATCGTTTATATTATTGGGGCTCGTGCTTCGTCGAGGCGGGCGAGTTTACATGAGATAAACTCCGACGTGTTAAAAAATTCGAAAAAAAACATGTTAAACTTTATTGATTCCGTACAAATTGTCATCGGCCGCATCTGTCTGATTGCCAGAGATCCATCGATATTAAATTTAAACGTCTTCTCAACATAAATACTGTGATAATTTCGTTAAAAACGAGTTCAGCGTGGTACATCTTTAGTCGTTCGCCGCTCGTTTTTTCAGTGTCGGCCAATCGTAGCTCGCGACGCTCTTATTCGTCAATATTATAGGCGGGAGATTTTTAAAGCTCGTAAACAAGTATTATTATAACAATGCGGTATCGATAATAAGTTTTGTACAAGCAGATACGTGTAGAGCGATTACCAATGAGTGAATTTTTTTGTTGTTCTCATTTTTATCGTAGCGCGGACGTGTCCTTTGAGGGAAGGGCCCTCGAATCAATCTCATGTTTTTAATTCGTTGAGTATGTGTAGTAATAATGCTACGAGCTACGGATGAGATTCATGAGATTCACTATTTATACCGGGTGGAACTGTCGAACTCACGACCGTCCGCTCGACGCTATTAACATTTTCAATGTTTCTTTAGATACGACGAGCAGTTCCGCGTGGTGCGTATTTAGAGTCTTGCTTAATGATAATTCATTTTTAATGTATATAACTTCGAGATAGTAAAGCAGACTCGACAAAAATTTAAGTCGAATTACGTCGTACCCAGCTGATGAATTTTTTTTCATCCTTATAATTGTTTTTTAAATAAAGAAGACAGGTAACAAATGCAACAAATATATCTACGTCAGGGATCGTTTCTCGTTCTTGAAATCCCGTTCGTGACAAAGGGGAGGACACAAATGTAAACAGGTAGTGAGTACAATTAATCGAGGACGCACGGTGGTCGTGCGGGCAACGTGTGTTTTTGCAATCAAGATGTACCGGACGCAAGCACAAACATTGATTTTATTTATTTATTTTTTTTGAACGGCTACACACCATCACGTACATATCGCAAAAAAAAATACCGACAAGTGCATCGCGGATTGAAAAGCATCATTCGCCATTGTTTGAAAGTAAATTAACAACGATTTTGATTTATCAAGGACGCACGTTTGTTATGGAATTTCATTCGTAAACGAATAAATTGAGAAATTAACGATAAGTTTCAATTCCGATATTCAGTTCCAACCGTACGATCTCCTCTACGTAGACTTTTGATTCCGTAATTTCAAGTGGATACGTGGAAAGAAATAAAGCAGACTCAAATCACCTTAATCCTTACATTATACGAATGCTAAATCTGATGTTACATCTGGTATGATTTCTCATTTCTCTTGTGATATAGAAAATATTTGCTAGGTCGTTTGCTTAAAATTTTATCCGTTTATCTTATTTCACCACTCGCATACGTTGTACGTCTTAGTTTCTTATTAATTTATTATCAATAGAATTTATTATCATTAGGATAGTATCATTTTTCATTACGTTATTACCTTAAAGGCTAAATTTAGTGTACGATTTTCCATTTTTGCGCGTTATCATCGATTTCCTATTATCGGTCACGAAGTACCGGGTTCGCACCCTGGTTCTGCATTATCTTTTCTATTACAAAATTCCTTGTTTCATTTCTTCACGTGACACGGTTTTTGTATTGCTTGCATGGGGGTGAGAGCGATGCAAGGTCGGGTGACTTAAAAAAAAAAAGAAATTCTGATAAAAATAGAAAATCCAGAATGAGCTAGCGACCGCGGTGCCTCCGGACTGCGAGGCCCCGCGTAGTCCGCACGACAACCGTATGTTTCCTTACTCGGTAATCCTTAGAGGCTTAAAATTAGCTGCTTATACATATAATTTTGTTTTCATTTGTTTCATTTGCATTTGATACGTGTTGGTTTTATGAAAAAAAAAATTATAATATAAAAACGACGAATGTTAGAAACGAGGTGCGACCATGTAATTTGGTTAACATTTCTCGAGCTTACTGCTTGACGATCTCGAATTAATACACATCAGGGGAACAATTATCATCGAGTAGGGATCCAAATACGCACGTTAAACCACGTACGATATCTAAAGAAGGTTTAGCGTATTATTAAGGTAGTTCTGCTGATAATCCGAAGTCATACACCCTAGAGACTATATCGTTTAATAAAAAGTATATGCCGAATGTTGTGATAATAAGTACGTATAATTGGAAGCCATCACTGTGGTCGAATTGTGGAACAATTTATAATTATTAATGTTGATTTGACTCTGTTCATGTTATTATTATCATCAGATCGACAAACTAGTCAGCAACGTGACAACGTCGTAACCGCGTCGTTCGTATACGATGTACGGCTGCGCGATCCGCGAAACGCGATTGCTCGATTGCTATCACGGCGATTTGAAACTACTCGTTGCACCACAATAAACGTATCAATATGTGAGGTTATGTTTTTATTTTATCCAAGAAAAAAGTATGCACACAGAAGCTGTCACTAAGAAGAATCACAGTGTAAAGTCTCAAGGTGGAACGCCAATATATATTTGGAAAAAACATAAAGTATATCGTTTAATTAGTAATTTTCTGGCCCAAATATGTCGCGTGTAGAAAATTTATTGTTGCATATATTTTTTTTCGCGAGGAATTATAATAAATTTTAATCATTGACTTCCAAAGAAGGGGTGCTTGGCATTTTTATTTACATATCTATTGTTCTCTGATTGTTTTGTGCTTACACATGATTCATTGGTATGATAACATACGTATAGCGTGGCTCAGCCCAGCTTAAAGGCGCTGTTACCAAACTTCCGCGCCATTTTTATACCATGACGCGTACGTTAATCCGATCTATTCCCGTGTCATCAAAGGATCGCGTGTTGCATTTTCTACTTAATTAATCTCGTTTCGAAGTATACAAATAATTGAGCTGAAATCGCGATTCGATCTTTCTGTCATAAGATCTCGTACTAAAATGTCGATTTTGGACATATTATTTCTCTTTCCGATAGTCCTCGACCGAACTTGAAATTTCGCTAACATATCCGTAATTACTTAAAGTTTAGTATATAAAAAAATAAGTTACCACAATTCAAAACGCTTTCACGACGGAACTACCTTAATAGTGGCGAGGTAGGGGGCGCGAACGATCAGATACCACCGGTGTAACTTCGAGTGTTCCACCCGGTATAAACAATGGATTCAACGAATCTCCAAAGATTCACGCGTAGTACTAAATAAATATATTCTCGACCAATGAAAAACGTGGAACTGGTTCAATGGTTCTCCGATCAGGTAGCGTGGCGTCGACATCACGATAATTGCATAATTATAAGCAAAATGAGATATTTCTTTCTCGCGTGATGTATTTTCCCTCATAAAAATGTCTCATATGACATTTATCCCAACAGACAATTTGATGTCATTGTTCATTATTATGTTTACTGTGTTTGTTTGTTTTTTTTTCTTAATCGAAATGTGCACCGACGAAACAATCGTAAATACCGAGATACGTTTACTTTCCGGAGAGACTGTACGAACGCCACTGCCTACAAAAGTACAAACAATATTGAAGCGCACGCCGTGCGGCCTTTTCTCGTAGCATCGGTGAGCCTAGCTGCGCATAACCACACCGACCCCTCCACAACGCATCATTTTGGCGGTTGAATCAGTGGCACGAGGTGCAACGAATATCGAAGAGGTCGCGCGCGCTGCTTTCGCTGGTGGCGGCAACTCCGTAAAATATCCTTGTTGGCTTTGCACATCGAACCCGTGGATATATATCGTAACGAGTGTGGCGTGGAGCGTTCAGCGCTTGAACGCGAAACGGTGCGCGCAAAAGTAAAAATACGGCAACATCTTTATAAGCGACCAGTGAACATAGAAAGAGAGAGAGAGTGAGAGAAAAAATATCAAAGAACATTCGCGTGGCGTGTGGGACTGTGAGAAAAGTGGTGAACAAGCATTTTATCTTCAAGGAAAATATCGGAGAGAATTTTTGTGTCGCGCGGAGGATGGAGCTGCACACGCCGAAGCGCGAATCTCACCCGTCGACGGAGACGGTGCCGCGCAGTCCACCGATGTGCGACACGATGCTTTACCCTTGGAACTGGGGCGAAGAGGCGCGAAACGTTAATCTCAGTCCCGGTAGCTCGTGTTCGTCGCCGGAGTATCGTGATCACAGCGTGGCGGCTAATCACACCGGTGCCGGACAACGATCGGGAGGCTCCGAGAGCCATCGACGGGGCAGACCACGCGCCGACGCGCTAACCAACCTCATGATGCAAGGAAGCACATCGCCCAGTAGCATCAAGTGTACCTATTGCAATCGAGTTTTTCCGAGGGAGAAAAGCCTCCAGGCTCATTTGCGCACGCATACAGGTAATATATTATTTAACAACCGTTTCCTCTCGTCTTTACTACCTTTCTCGCACGTTATTCCCGAACGAACGAGACGCGAATGCGCTCTTCGCACGACCATGCGGATTCTGTGTTGTACTACGACGGTTGCCGCGATGGAAAAAACGAAAGATGAAAATGAGATCCACGCACGGCCGTTGGTAGTGCCGCGACGATATATACTATACAGTTTGGTATAATCATGTGTGTGTGTGTGTGTGTTTATGTACAATAACGTACGTACAGCGTGTAACGGTCACGCGTGATCCCGCGTCCTGCCGCTCGACCGCCATCATGCGCACTTTAAATTGTTAAATGGCTCCCTCGCACCGCGTTGACGATACGAGGCACGCGTGCCTCGCAAATTTCTGTTTATTTTTTTTTTTTAAATAAAAAATGCATGTTTCTTTATTCGCCCGTGATGCTATCCATTTTTTTTCCACCTTCTTGAAGCACGTGGTTCGTGGCTCTTTGTCTAGAAATGGCAATGCATCGTGATAATGTTGGGTTCTTTGTCTCCTTTAAACATATTACTCAATGGGCAGAGGATGCAACAGGCTATGCAGGCTGTGCAAACACTGAAATTTACTAAATATACTTTAATATCTTTAAACAGAAATTCATATACTGTGTAAATATTTTAAAAATAAATATTAGCATGGAATTTTTATTTATAATTATAAATATTAGTATCAAAAGCATTTTTGCGTGAAATGGTTTATTGAATTCAATGGACGAGTGAAATAATAAACATTGATTAACCGTGTATTAAACACGTTTAAAAAAGTTGCGTTTGATACACGAGTACTTAAATATTTCTTTATAGATTTATTTATCATTTATAGATTATATTCATCAATCAAACACATGCACGATTAGACTCGATAAGCGTTCAGCGTACCAGGGAAGCGTCGACCGTGAAACATGCCAAACAAAAAAGATTTTTCATTGTAGATTAATCAAAGTTGTTTAAATTGTGGTTAAAATGTTGTATTTTTTGTACTTCGATTAATGCGCAAGTTCGATACCGATTACCACTCTGTGTCAATGTGTATCGAGGTTGAACATATGAATCTTTTAAATGTTCAATGTGATTTAACACGATGATAAAATCATATTCGTGTCTGTTCCACATTTATATTAATATAATTAGAATTAATATAAAACAATGCCGATGACTGATTATTGCATAATAGACATGTCAAAAGATTTTTATTGTGTATTTTAATGAATAATTAACATTTTCTGTTTACAATCCAAAAAAGACAGCATATTAATAAAGATAAACTCAAATTGATTGTTAAAATTTGCAGGTGAACGCCCCTACCCCTGCGACTACCCTGGTTGCACAAAGGCCTTCACACAGTCGGGTCAGCTGAAGACGCACCAGCGTCTTCACACGGGGGAAAAGCCATTTCTCTGTACAGAGTCGGGTTGTGAAATGAGATTTACGCATGCAAATAGGCACTGTCCCGATCATCCGTACGCCACACTGACTCGCAGCGACGATTTCGTCCTAAAGCCAGTCTCGGGAAATACGGAGTTGCCGCACGATGTAACTCGATGGCTGGAGCGTTACAAAATGGCACGAGAGCGGGAGGATCGAACCCCGACCGGAAAGAACGATCGCAAGAAGAAGCCCTGGAAGAGCACGTCGGAGAATCACAAAAGAATAAAGTCGCGAAAGGGTCTGATGATGGATTCAGTGGGTGAACAAGAAAACCGCGATTGCAAGTCTCCGAATCAGCGTCTGTACTGCAGCGAAAGCCAAGAGAGTCAGGACAGCCAGGACGACAGCCAAGACGAAGATCCAGCGGAGACTTGCACTGTTCTACAAACTTCCGAGGATGAGGAGAGCTCCATAATAAAATTGCCAAGCACACCGGTACGTCGAGCACTCGACAGACTACAGCCGAAAAAACGATGGCTGAGGGAAGCGTGTCTGGAGCAACAATTAGCGAAGCCTCTTAGGTGGGATATTCGCCCCGGCGCCAACGTTAGATGTGAAAACGAGCAGCAGAACGTTTCCGTATCGAATACCACGAATTCTCGATGGAATTCAGGAATCACAGGACTCAGCAGCACCAGCGTGTCGGAGAATAACTCCTTGCAAGCTCTCGAGCCAATCGTCGCGCCAAACGAGCAGAAGAGCCTCTTCGTGCCTCAACAGCTATCTTGGGATCTCGCAGCGACCGACGTCGCCTTGAATACCGGAGAAAGTAACACCGAGCAGCTTGTATTCGAGTCTACGAATACTTTGCCGCAACAGGTACACTGGAATCCCGCTGCGGTACCTGCGGTAAATTCTACGCTCTGCGAGACAATTTCCGAAGAGAAAACGATAAACGGGAGGAGAGTTCTGGCGGAGAATTGCTGGGATATTTCAGCGAAGAACGAGATTTCCACTGCTCAAGGGAAACAGACGATTGCTAAGGATCTCGTGAATAACGAGGTGGCAATCGTTCCGAGGCACATAGAAAACGAGACAAGACCTACCGTATTGATGCTCGCTGGAAATACCACGAATTCGTCGAGCGGCAAAGATGCCAGAAGCAATCATTGTCTCGAGAGGCCCGCTGCTAAAGTCGTAGTTGTCAAGCAAGAGGAAAGCCTGCCGATCATTTTGCCGCTACCCGAAGACAATCAGAAGTGGCTCGGTGCTCTCGCGTTGATGGAACTTGCCAAGACTCAGGAGGAAGCTGCCGCGAGAGCACTTCGATACGCCAAGAATCTTGATGAAAATTCGACGACACAACAGACCATGAACTATACTCATCTATAGACTGTGATTTTTTTAAGTCCTCTTAGTTCGTTACAGCGTTTTTTTTTCTTTTCTTTTTTTTTTTTTCGATTTTAATTCGAACGCGATCACTGGCTCGAAATCCAGATACGACTGCCGGTCATACAAAGACACGACGTTCACAGAGAGCCATGACAAATCTCGCGTGATAATTCGATTATTACACCTTCGTCTGCTTGTGATTAACCGTTGATTACTTGCTAAGTGTCGGCCATCTTTGTAATAAGGACAATTTTAATTTAAGGATTTTATTACGGAAATAGCAGGAACGATGTGCTCAATTTTTCGATAATTGGAATAATTGTTTAAGATTTTCCGAGGCGAATGATTCCAATTTTTTTTTCCTTTTCTTATTTTTTATTTTTATCGTGAAGCAGGGTTGTAAATTAATCGGTGGGTTTCTGTACAAACGAGAAGGTAGTGTTACTTGTTATTCACGTGGGAGCGGCGGTAATCGCCATTGATCGAGGTATATTCTGTTTTTTTTTTGGCTCGAGCGAGACTTGGCTATTACCAAATATCTGCTAACTAAATTGTCGTTGAAACTACCGAGTGAGGGACACAGAGAGAAAGAGAGGGAGGGAGAGAGCAAGTCGATCGGTGTTGATTGTTCTCATTACGGGATCAACAGAGTTTGTTTTTTTTTTATTACGATGATCCAAGATTTTATACGTGCTATTGAT
This sequence comes from Cylloceria caligata, assembly GCA_963942595.1. Lineage (NCBI taxonomy): Eukaryota > Metazoa > Arthropoda > Insecta > Hymenoptera > Ichneumonidae > Cylloceria > Cylloceria caligata. The sequence continues at coordinate 70,596,103 of OZ012707.1, forward strand.
CTAGTATTCAGAAGTACTTAAATATTAGTCGTTCGCGTATAAGCCGATGCTTCGGACTTGCGAGTGTGCTCGTCGGTCCATCGTTGGACAATCCTTGTTAAAAAGTTTCGTAGCACAAACGCAAACGCAAATCTATAAATCACTGTTTAAGATAATTCGTTGATTTATGAGAAAAAAAAAATTGAATAAAAGTAAAAGTGAGAAATGATTGAAACGCCCCAAGTTACGATAATCTGTATCTGAATAATTTCAATCGAATATTTCGGCTTGTGTTATTACGGCAAACGTACTGCACATCTCACCGTCTCGAGTCGGTCAAGTGTATGCGTCAAGTTATTTATTATTATTATTATTATTATTATGTGGATTAATACTTTGTTCGAGATGCGCGAAACCTTGTGTGATATTTAGTATAATAAATGAGACAAGTGACAGTGAGAACTTGTCGAAATGAAAATGAACGATAATGATGATGATCGACGATGTTTAAATTTGATATTGTAAAGTATTTCATTGGATAAAAATTAAATACTATTTATATAATGCCGAGTGTTCATTTATTTATATTGTGAATTATTGCATTTTTATAATGAATATATCAATCAGTCGCTGCTTTATCAGTAGCTGGTCATCTCGCTAACACGTTGGTAAATAAGAAGTGTGATCGCATGTGGTTAATATCGCGTTCTGCTGAGATGTCTCTCGTAATTGTGAAAAAAAAGTAGCACGCAAGTTTCGTATGTCAGTAATTAAAATGTCATAAAGTATTTAACAGAATTTTTAGAGAATTGAAATTCAATCGAACGTGTCAAAAGATATATTAGAAATGTTCGGTTATAACATATGAAACATCGGGACAATTCATTGTATCGAAAACGTTGGAAAACCGAGATGAAAAGTATGGAAAATTTGATTTTCCAGTCTTCTCGAAACATCGCTTCAACGATCTTGTACACTTGATGCAGAAATAGGATAGTGCCGAGGTCAGATGCGCATCCCACCCGGTCTCTCGACCATTGTCCTTTTATGCTTAGAAAACTTACGCTTGGCAACCCAAGAGGAACGCCGAGCGTTTCTGCGTGGTGAACATCTGCATGCATCACTTTGGTGCTCGGAACGAACGGTCATGCATGCGAAGCTATATCGTACATAATACAGTACAATTGTAAAGGGTTACAGCGTAGTAGTGCGAGCGTAGGTGGAAAGTGTGGTTCTAATGACGAGCGTTTCAAAGCGATGTCACAAAGGTACAATATTCCGTGTTAAATTCGTCCTGAGAGACACGAAAAAAAATTTATGTTTCTCTCGTTTATAATAAAATTTGTATGCAGCTGCGAAAAAAAAATATATTATGCCAGGTAAATGTTGCGTCCTGGATTTTATAAAAGGGATACAACGTAGAAACAATAAATTAATTCTTCATTTTAGAGCGAAATGCGTCGCTCAGGGATTGGAATCAGTCTCGTGATTGGGAGTTTAATATTGATTTTTAAACTGAAACATGGCAACAATTAGAGATTGTGTTTTAAAACGAGGCAAAACAACGAATATACAGAGAGAAGCTTTGTCGTCACGACAAATGTCTGAATTTACTCTTGATGGACTTCAAAATTATGTTTTTGTACGTGATCGATTACACTAATTGACGCACGGAGTAAAACTGATTTTTAACTATAAAAAAAGTAGTGGACTCTAGACCCCGTAACAATATTGTATAATGAAAAAAAAAAAAATAGACAGCGCGATTCGAACGTGTGCTGCGTCCCGGTGGTCAGCATGGGACTAAGCAAAATGTACATAATCAGCAGTAATAAGCACTACTGGTTTGCACAATAACAGATGCATGTATGTGAGATTGAAGCGAAAATTTTACAATTAATTTACAACAATTTAATGCACAAATTTATGTTTTGTCAGGACGTAACAATGAAGAAAAAAAATGGCCTTATAGGAACGTAATTATAAATTGCAACATCTATTCATTTGGTGTGTACATCATAAACGTTGAAGATTAATAGCAAATCGCTTCACGTTCATCCTCCTTCCGTTACGATCCTCGAAATAAATAGTGCAGATTTATTGAGAAAAAATATTGGAAGCTGCGGCTCTCGTACGGCATTGGACATGGGATTTCCGGATAAAGGACGTATACGGAATTGCGTACAGTAAATTGCATCGCAGGTACGGACATAACTATGCCAATAATTGATATTCAACCGGTGTTTAAAGGGCCAGTGACTGAACACTTTTATCTCAGTCATACGCGCGGAGCTCGCACCTGCTGAAATTTATATGGGATGGGGGATTTCATCGATCGGTTCGCTCTCTGGTCCGCATCCCCGGAGACCCATCTGAATTCAGAACTCTGTTGGGGATCTCGATACGAGGTTTGGGACTATAGAGACTTCTGCTCTTATGGAATCACTTTCGAGCCATCGTAAGCTCGACTATTTTAAAAAAATTGATTACTTTTGTCCGTAACGTCGTGATTTTTATCATGGTTATTTGGATCCCTGTTAAAAAAAATTTCCGATGATATCGATCGGAACAATCCCAAGGGATGACAATGAGAAAAATAGTGAAAGATTCCTCGATCGTCGACATTCTCTTTGACGTTGAGTTTAAAGAAGAAGAAAAAATCTTTGCACGTTACTCGTAGATGTAATTCGTCACAACGTCTTTAGGATAAATGTCATAAAGGCTGAACGAGGCTGGGTGAAGAGGCGGCGAGCCACAAATCTTATTAACCATAATCCACCCGCCTGAAGCTTTGAGTAACTAACGAAATTGGAAATGTACGTGAAGCCGTAGACGAGGGAAATAGGGGTGCGGTATCGACAGCGACAAGGACGACGTACACTCCTGTCATTTAAATTGATGTACAGATTTGTATAACTATAACGTAGCGATAGACATACAAATCTGTATACGAGTTGAATGGGACTTGTCACCGTTCCCGGTAGCATCCGTAAAGTCGATTCGCTAATACTCGGCCGCGAGGCACAAAACCAAGAGAAACAAGAAGAAGAAGAAGAAGAAGAAGAAGAAGAAGAAGAAGTCGAGTCTCCCGAGGCAGCGACGTGGGCTGAGAAAAAGTTAAAAAGAGGCACCCGATATATCGGGCGGTATACCACTTTGCTTCGATAGAAAAATTCATGGTGATGTGGGAGCCCACAGTGCGACTGGTGGTTTAAAACGTGACACGGACTTCCGCAACGATGAAGAGGGATGAGGAAAAAGTGAGAGGAAGGAGCCGTGAGCGTGCGAGCGGGGGTCAAACCACTTTGCACCGACGGGGGCGTTAAGTCGCCTGAATTACCTTCAACCGCGGGTGCGGAAAACTCTCTTTGAGAAACAGCCCGTAATGCGACTGAGCACCACTTCTCCCTTTTTCCAACGGTAGCGTTTGACGTCGCCGTGTTTTACGCACCCTTGCGCGCTCGCGCGTACCACATGAATATATTTAAAATATGACGTTATAATGCGTATATGTGTTTATATATCCCCGCATGTAGCATGCGTACATACGCGTACGACGTAATGTAAATGGAGTAAAATTCATAAGTAACGGAAGGAGGTATGTACGTTCGTTCGCAAAGCGAAAAACAGGCAAACCCGGAAAGAGAGTGAGGTGCGAGAGTCCGCGGTATTAACGTGGAATATGACGGAGAACGAACGCATCGTGGTACTCGCTACAAGCGAGGTGTGTACGCGACTGTAAAAGCGCGACCGTGTTCGAGGATGGAAAGAGGGTTCTACACACCAGCGGAACGTACAGGCGCCGCCGACGACCGGGGTCGACTTTGACTTTGACGTGTAATTAAAAGAGCATTTTCCGCTCGTCGAGCATTTCGTAGATTCACTGCGCTCTTGGAAAACGCAGTTTCAACTGAGTTCACGGGCCGCGCGAGGAATCAGCGAGGAACGAAGAGAGAGAGAGAGTCGCATTAGAGTGTCGAAAGTGAACTTGCGACATCAAGGGACTCTCGGGAATATCATGGATATACATATATCTATATATAACGTTAGATTACAGAGTAGTGTATATAGCTTTTTCGAAAAACGAGTTTCAATTAGGAATAACGATTGATTATTTGACGGATACCGATGATAACCCGTCTACTTGGAATTCCTTCGCTTGAAAATTTCGTTCCAAGTAATAATAAAACAAATTTTTTTTTAATTTACCGATTGCAAAAAAAAACTATCAGGGGTACAAATTGAAAATGCGGGTTTGATAACAGATGGCGTTACTAACGCTATACGCATCAGGCAGTACTGTGACTATGTTCATGTCAAAGCTACGTCTTATAGCTTTAATTTTCAGTATGTGTCAATTTGTCGCAGTGTCAAATTCATAGTTTTTTTGAGCTCTCAATATGTCGAGTTTCGTGCCAACAAAACAGCATTTGCGGGAAGTTTTAATTTACTTCTTTAATTTGAAGAAAAGTGCTGCTGAAGCACATCGATTGGTCTCCGAGGCTTATCCGAGTCATGTTCCATCGGTTTCAACGTGCGAGAGATGGTTTGTGCGGTTTAGAAGTGGTGATTTTGACGTTGAGGACAAAGAGCGGCCGGGCCAAGTGAAAAAGTTTGAGAATGCTGAATTGGAGGCAATACTCAATGAAGACTCGTGTCAAACTCAACAAGAGCTCGCAGATTCATTGGGAGTGACACAACAAGCCATTTCCCATCGTATAAAAGCCCTCGGAATGATCCAAAAGCAAGGACATTGGGTGCCGTATGAGCTGAAGCCGAGAGACGTCGAGCGCCGTTTTTTTGCATGCGAACTGCTGCTCGAACGGCAAAAACGGAAGGGTTTTTTGCATCGCATTGTCACTGGTGATGAAAAGTGGATCCATTACGATAACCCGAAGCGCAAAAAATCATATGGTTACCCCGGCCATGCATCATCATCGACGGCCAAACCAAATATTCACGGCGCCAAGCTCATGCTCTGTATTTGGTGGGACCAGCTGGGTGTGGTGTATTATGAGCTATTGAAATCGAACGAAACCATCACAGGAGCACTATACCGAACTCAATTGATGCGTTTGAGCCGCGCACTCAAAGAAAAACGGCCACAATACGAGCAAAGACACGACAAAGTAATTTTGCAACATGACAACGCTCGGCCACATGTTGCAGCGCCGGTCAAAACATACCTACAAACGCTGAAATGGGAAGTCTTACCCCACCCGCCGTATAGCCCAGATATTGCTCCTTCCGATTACCACCTTTTCCGATCGATGACACATGGCCTAGCTGACCAGCGCTTCCATTCTTACGAAGAAGCCCAAAAATGGGTCGATGACTGGATAGCAGCCAAGCCGGCCGAATTTTTTCGCGACGGTATCCGTAAATTGCCAGAAAGATGGGAAAAAGTTGTGGCTAGCGATGGACAATACTTTGAATAATTCATTTGTTACCATTTTTTCAGAATAAACGTTCAAAAATAGAAAAAAATCCCGCATTTTCAATTTGTACTCCTGATATAAGACACAGGAATTTAGCTTTAATATGTTTTCGTATGAAAATAAATCTAAAAAGGATGAAATAGCTTCCGATGTCATTTTAGTTAGATTCATATTTAAATTAGAATAATTCATTTATCGCTGTCACTACAGACGGAAGACGTCTTCTTCCGCGTTAGCAAACGTCCACATCGTATATAATTTTTCTTTTAAATTATAGTCCAGACGCCAGCATGTTTCTTGATATGTAAAAGCCGATTGCAACGTTCGGGTGAGACGTCTCTCGACTGTAGCGACATCGATAAATGAATTATTCTAATTACAAATATAAAGTTGATGAAGTAGAATGATATTGGAAGTTATTTTATTCTTTTTAGATCTATTTTCATACGAACATTTTTTAAACCTTACAGAATCTGTGTACCCAGTTCCGTTAAGACATCGTTAGCCGATTCGAAGAACATCGAACTTATAAAAACTGACATAGTCGCGTCATGCCAGTGAAACGAATACTCTCGTCGGGAGTAAAAAATAGCAACATAGGAATATTTCAAGTTACAAATCCGAATAAAAGTAACGAGGAAATATATATATCGAAGTGCACGATTGTATTTCTTCGATCATGTATTTTCCAAAATTTCTTATCCATCTAAAGAATAAGATTAAAAACAGTTTGTCTATAAATAAAGAACGCTAGTCGAGGGAAGAAAGTCGGTGAAAGTTTGACGGATATTCGTAGAGGAAATTCTTACTAGTTTGGCTTCCGGTATTTTAAGAGTTGACTTCTAACAAAAATGATAATTAAAAATTATTTTTGCAAGAAATTCAATTTAATAATAGAAAACAACTCAATTTCGCTAGATATTTTTTAGAAGGTTTTTGTGTATAAATCGTGAACGAGACATCTCAATGAATTTTTTCTTTAAAAGGAAGCAACGGTGATGTATCCAATTTACGAATACTTCAATTTTTAAAAATGAAAAGTATGATTCACCTGATTCTGTAATTTTTTAATTTTTTAAATCCTTCGATCTTAAGATTATAGAAAATAAAAAATAACTGTCCCTTCGATTGATAAAAAAATAAGTTGCAAAGTAGAACCTTGCGCATTGTTTTATTTATTTTTATCCGCGGTACACGTGGAGGTACCTCTGCGAGTAAATAAAAATTGAGCAACATTTCTCATTGAGGATGCTTTGTATACTGCGAAAGAAGAAAATTATAAAGCAATGTGCAACGTTCCACTTAGCAACTTTTTAACTTGTAACATCAAACAACCAAACAAGATATTCCTGTACGAATATCAGTGATTTGATCCTTAACGTTATTTATCGTTTATATAACATTCGATGTACGATGTAATTGTTTATTCATTGCTGTTTACTCCTTTAAACGTGTCCATGACGAGTCAATGATATAACGTTCGAATCCTTTGGGTGTAAATTCGGTTGGTAACGACCGATAAACGATCGGTCCTGATAACCAAGAAGTTTTGGGGGTAAATATGGTGAGGCGGTTGGACGAAGTCGATAGTCACCGTCAGCTGTTCGAATCCAGGAGCGTCGAAGCGATACGCCGTCCTCGTTACCCCGCTTCGCTTCCTGTCGCCATCGGTTCCTCGCGAACAGGACGGTTGGCCACCTGCGCTGAATGCACGTTGCACGGGGTCCCTTGTGCCTCCATTCACGGACTGTCCAATGCCAATTATATACAGAACTCGATTGAAACGTCGAGACTGAGGAAGGGGGATGAATTGCGGCAGGTGGCGTCGCACAGAAAGGATCGCAGGGTCGGTGCTCGGTACGGATGCTGCGGCACGAATAACTCGATCCGTTGGGTCAGCGGTCTTCTTCGTGAATTCTCTAACCCTCATCAACGGTTTGAAACTGCGACAAAAGCTATTGGGAAAGGGATAGAGGAAGAAAGAATCAAAGGAATCGTCGAGCGAGTCCGAGACCACGATGGTAATGGGCTTGAAGCTCTATGCACAGTCGACTCGGTGGTCTAGGACTGTCCGGTTTGATAGCGCACACGGCGCCGCACCGCGTGTGCGTAGAGGGGTAGATAGGGGGCGCGAGAAAGCGGCGGCGGCAACGGCGGACGGACGCGCGCGAGGGACTTCGGAGAGTGAACCGTAGCCCGTAGCGTTACGGCTCACAGTTAGGTTCGGGCACTGCTGCGATAGTGGCGTGTGGATGCGCGCGGGAAACGTGGCGTCTTCTCTCTCTCCGAAGAAATCGCGAGAAAGAACAGAAAAAAAAAAACGGAGATAATTTTGTCTACGAATCGTTGACAGTGAGCCGATTGCTCGAACCGGACCGTATACAAGTGGAATCGACTGTCTACAGTTTTTAAATTAACTAAAGGACGATAAAAGAAGTAAGCCTAAATGTCTGGAAGAACAAGATGAAATATAATCGTACCGATTACCAAGATTGAGTGCTGCGGATGTTACGTAATTTTGGCAGTTGGACGAATCGTCAAAACCGTTGGCATCCTACGGACCGATGCCTGGTGAAATATACGCCGATTACTTTCCGTTGATAGTTCGAAGTTGACAGTTAAAGTTTCAGTGTTATTTATTTAAATTTTTTAAAATCAAGTTTGGTGTTTACTCGATTTTGTTCGTTGACTATCGTTAGGACGCGATGGATTTTAAATTTGCGAATCTCAGGTCAGTGGTTCGCGGGGATTTAGCGATAATGAAGAAACTCGAATTCGCTCTAGGGAGGCCAATGTGTCTCCTCGTCTGCTGCTTGTTGCTGATTGGTCAGGTTCAAGGTCAGTAAATATCCTGGTCGCTCCGAGTCAGCCGTGCAGATGGTATACATATGTGCTTTTTTGATAGCACATAGGAATGTGTGCTTACATATCTCAGAATATAGTGCCCTATTTCACTCTGCGCTGTGCAGTAAAAAGGTTTCTGACTCTCCGGGATCTCGAAACCTCCAAGATTTCTCGCGTTGAAGCTTTCAGTCTCAATGAATTTTTTATTCCCTGATAGACGGGCGGTAACGTCTCTCTGCGCCGAGGGATAGAAGTCTCGAAGCTTTTGCTGCTGCCAGAGGGTTCTACGAATCTCACTTCCAGTGAAAAAGCGTCACATTTATTATGGGTGTTCAATCCAATCCTTTATTCGATTACACGTAGGATTCTTTCGGTAAAGCCCTTCGAGATATTCTTTATTCTTGAAAACTTCATTACGATCTGACCTCTGGAATACAAATATCATCTATTTTATATAAGATTCAACCTGCAAGATGGATGAAACCTTTTTTTCCAAGCTCATTTATATCAATTAATAATAACAACTCGGTTGTCCTGCTAATGAATTCGAGTCCTACAAGTTCGATCTTATGAAAGCTATGGTAAAACCTCAAGGTGAGACACGATACTGATATTTAACCTCAAAACTTTCAAGACATTTTTCCCTTTAAGAAGCGGCTTGAGTCGTATATGATGCATGTTCCGCGAATCTCCGAGATTCCGAGAAAAACAGATCAGAATTTCTCACATTTTTCTCGGGATAAATGTCGGATCGGTGGGGATCACTTCGTGTCACATTCACGCACCGTGCTTCTCTCATCCGTCGTCCCTACAAAAATATGGGTTTTTAGGAAAAATGTGTTGGAAGCTTTGAGACGAAGCATCGGTATTGAACCTGATCTCAAGATAATGTAGAACACGTATAAATAAACTTGTGATCTCGAATTTCTCCGCCATGATTGATCTCTGTCGGATAAAAGAGGAGAACGTCGCTCTGAAGAATTGTTAGACGGATGGCATCGTTCTCGGTTTTTATCCGACAGAGAAATTCGGATTATAGTTTTTGTTATCAACCGAGTAGTATAAGATCATCTTAAGGGGATGTTGGAGTAGATTTTTTTTACCGACTTTGATCGGTGAAAATACGCGATTTCGTAGCTACGGATAAACTTTGTACAGACCTGTGATATATGAACGTAATCGTTTCGATTTTTGGTCGTATTTCGGTTAAAAACGTAAAAAAAAATGATAATAATCGTATATTACTGACCCTTGAAAAATCCAATATGACCGCTCGAAATGTCAACAACATGAATTTCGTAGGATATAAATCTTTCTGGAATTCACATACGTGTGATCAACTTTTTGACGATATTGAAAAGTTTGAAAAACTTCAAAGAATCGATGTCCGGTCCGGTTTGACGTATGTGAGTTTTAAAAATGTTTGTATCGTACAAAACAGATAGTGTGGATAATTTGAGTGGCCATATTGAATTTCTGAAGGGTCAATAATATACGATTATTCTCATTTTTGGCAACGTTTTTAACCGAAATTCGATCAGACGTCGAAGCGTTTGTGTTCATACTACAGTTCTGTACAATATCGACGATGCCGAGTGTACACTAAACGATACACTATACGAAATCACCTGTTTTTGCCGACGAAAATCGGCAAAAAATCTACTCCAGTATCCCCTTAAGAATAGTTTCGATACCTTCCCTCTCCCACTTACGCCATCCCTATGGATAACGCTCGTTATCGCGTTCGTGCGATTCTCTCGTTGATATTGAGTGCCGCCTCAAGGCGATGCGATACATTCCCTCCATGGCCCATCCTGGGCCCAGTCGGCATCAAAATCTGTTTACCTTTTATTTCAAGGGTGCGGGATATTTCAGAACAAAAGCAAATTGGGTTAATAAACTTAGCGAATTGACTAACAATAAGAGTCGATGTTTACGGTATCGCGAAGAAGCGAGAGAGAGGGATTCTGTCTCCTCTTAAGACGATGGCGATGCGATCGATATCACGTGACATTTACCGCGTAATTGAGTGCGAGAGTGACAGCGTCATAGGCACGGGGTACATCCTGTGGTATCAGTTTTTCGCTTCGCTTTAAGATAATGTCATATCTATTTCTGTCGTTCTCTCCTGATGCACCGAGTCACCATCATTTCTACAGGTTTCGACTCAACACAGTTTCGACTCTACACGCATCGACTGCACACGGTTCGTTCCAAATCGTACCGGGTGCGCCGTTTATGTGTGTACAGTCGAAGCTGCGTTGAGTTGCAATCCGTAAGTAGGACGCACTGCCCAGCGCGATCGCCAATGGCGCTAACATCGCACTCGTCTGACACACTTTTAAAAACTTCATTTTCGCTTCGTGTAAATCGAGTTTACTTTTTCTTCTCAAACATCAATCGTCTTTGAGTAGATTGGATTACGCAGTTTTTGATACGCGAGTTGGCCGGGGGTGGACACGAGCGTCGCTACGCATTGAGGATACCGACGTGGTGAAGAAACTTGCCGTACAATTTTAATTACCGACCGAGTACACCTTAAGCTTCTTTATAAACAATTGAGAAGTTAAACCCAATATATACGCAATCGTCGAGCAACAGTCGGGCAGAATTCAAAGTCACTGACTCTTTTACGAATCAATTGGGATCCTCCGTCGAGTTTAACGCACTTCTCCCGCACGAATTCCACGAGAACGTTAAATATACATCCAATCACACCACCCTCTCGCATCGCGCCATTTCATTAGCTTTGAATTTAATTCTTGATTCAATTATCGTGCTTTTGGCGTATCCCTGCTTCATATTCATATATACAGAACTATGGTGGAATATCTTTCGTGGTAGTTACGAATAAGATATATAGTCGACCAAGTGACGACCGAAGGGAGGGAGATTATAAATTCAATTAAGTCAGAAGATTATTCCCGTAGACGGGAAGAGGGAGGGAACCGAAATCCCCCAGGGGAGCCTTAATTAGCCAGCGATACATCATCGGATATTTTAGATATGCTAACCGCAACGAATAGACCTGGTTTCACCGATAGTCTCGCTCTCGGTCATTCGGCGTTCCCAGCTAGTGATATAATATACTATGGCGCTGGGTGTGTACCGCTGAGTTTAGCTCGCATTCTCCAACATGCGCACACGTGCTCTGGGGAGCACAAATTGTTCGTGTCCGGTGTATGCGTACTAAATAAAACGTGTTTTATCAGGTCCGTTGTCGCGTACATTCGTCTGCTCGTTTCTTTTTTCGCGTGCCCCCTCCATCCCCCCTTTCGCCACAAGCCCCCCTGCCCTCACCAACGTTGTGCATTTTTCCGGCGTCGATTGTTTAATTTTTTTAAACAACCGACACGAGCGAAAAAGCGAATTAATGCGATGTAAATAAATTCTTTTAATTATTTCCTTTACGCTCTATTTTAATTCTATTTTCTTCTTTTAACTCCCGAGTATATCCGAAGCGGTAAAAAGCAAAACAGTAATTATTCTTTTAACTGCTATCCACTGATTTGGAGGGTTACAAATTTTTTTTAAAATCACCGGTTATGTAAAAATTAACGACTCAAAATGAAAGGTATAATTAAAAATAAAAATAACATTAGTTTTTTTTTATTTAACTCCATTATTAAGAGCGAAAGAAATATTTGACAATTAATACTGCAGTCGGCGAACGTGAATTTTAATGCAACGTTTTAATCATTTAGCTTCTATCAGAGAGCCTCGTTTTTTCCTTTAGTCTTTTTACAATTTTGATATTCTTGCGTTACATTCCGTTTTTTTCTTTGAGGCGCATATTTACACGCGCTCCAGTTCATACTTCCGTATTATAGTATTCTGCCTACGTGATGTCACGATTCCCCGAATATTCCGTGTCGACGCCAATAGCTTTGCGTCTGCCGGTTATTTTTGAACCTGAGGATCGAGAACACGCGGGTCTAGCGGACAGCGTTTTATATCTCAGGGCGAGGCTCTCGGCATCGTTTTGCAAATGAACAGGCCTCCCGCATTCCTCTCTCTCTATATATATAAATATGTATGCATAATTGCGCGTAGTGTTATCTCGGTACATGTGATTCTGTATATTATACTATAGAGTATGTTCTATTTATGGTAAAGTTATGCGGTGTATCTAGTTTCCACGGTGGATTATTGTGGGATCGATTGTTGAAACGAGAATCCCGATTATCATCTCAACCGCTCACGGGTATCATCTGCTTATCCGATGTCAACGTGACGTACACGCGTTTTGTATTGATCTATAGATGTTACGTTACCATCTCGGATATCAGAGTATAACGTCAGATACGTTACAATAATGCTGCAACAAATATCGTGTTCTACACATGCTCGGTATTCTATATACATTGTATGGTGTATGTACGTAGTAACTACTTCATCAATGTGTACTGAAAAGCATGAAGGCAGCAAAGCTCGGCACCGAGTCAACGAAGAGAGCTTTATTAAACGCCACAGAGCACACACTACCGACGTATATAACAAACGTAGTCACGAGGTACTGCGTTTCTTGTGAAAGGAACTTTGCGGTGAACGTCTGCATCGTCTTAACATAAAATTCTTTTTAAGGACGAAGGAGTTTCCGGCAGTATTGTATAACAAAATGACCAGATTCTTCTTTGTAAATTAAAAAAATCTTTTATTAAACTTTTCTTCAAAATATTTTATTGAATTAAAAAAAAATATTCTTTTATAATTTTATAAATATCAATCTATAACGGAATATAATAGAAAATTGAATAAAAAATGTCATTAGCATGATCGTTGAGTCATTATTCATTTATAAATTATATTAAAAATATATTTATTCAATAAATTTGCAGTGAGAATTTTTCAAAATAATACAAAAATTAAAAAGATATTAAACAACGAGTTAATTAAATTTTTTTTAAAATGTAGCTTTGGTACAGCGTACAACCAGATTGTATCTCTGAAAACTACTCGACATATTCATCATAAGCTTGAGGCAGCTATGCTCTCTTCGTACGAATACAAGCTTTGGTCCATACACCTGTAAGATGAATGAATGAATATGTGCATACAGCGTTGGGGCAAGGCTTTCCTGTATATTTTCAAGGATACAGCTTGTCTCTTACTTTACGTAGACTTATATATATGTATACATTATACGCCCAAGGAAAGCGTTTTCATTCCTTATAAGCGTCAAGTAATAATGTACCTAGCGTGCTGTATACCGAGGTTCTTTCTCTGTCTATCTCTCCTCCAAAGTTACCGAGGCACTCGACTGACCGTAAGAGCGGTGCGAGCATTGAGTTTGCACTATTTTTAGAAGATTCATTCGTTTCCAACGTTCGGTTCGCAGTGGTCGTCGTGGTCCGTGTTTGGAGATTTCAACCGGTCTGTAACGATAACCAAGGGGCATTTCCTTTATTCGCTTTTTGTTTCTGACAATACTGAAAATCCATGGTACATGGGACATGTACGGTAGTTTTTCAGTACCGCACGTAACGAAAAGTTAATAAACGAGTAACCCTTGAGTACACTACCCTGTCCCATGGCCTGAAAGCGCTGCGGTAATTCGTTGAGTTAATTTTCTGACAGAAAACTAACGAAGAAGACTGACAAAACGTAGCGCTCTTACGACGAGTCTTTACGCGTTGGTACGAGTGTTTTTGCGAATCGCACGTACAATATTATTTCTCTCTGTCGTCGAGTCGAGTTACGCTATAGCTGTACACACGTATATATCGTCTATACGCATAAGTAAAAAGATAAGCACGTACGTTACTACGGGTTACGTGATACCGTGCTCGAAGAGCCCGCATAATATAATTATTCATGGGCTGGGACGAGCGGAAGGTGAGAGATTTCAGCGAGAACGAAAATTCACAGAGGAGAAGATGCGCAAACGGTAGCGCTGCCGGTGTCCAAAGTTGAAAGACGAAGAGAAGAGTCGAGTGAAAGAATGGAACTGGAAGCAGACACGGATAGAAGCAACTTTCAAGAGTCGAGTTACCTCTGTAACCAAGTTATTCCTCAAGCACACGTTGTCGCTCTACGTTATACTCCGTACTTGTAGGTATATTGCAATATTACAGCAGCTTTTCACACGGCGATTCGTAGTTCTGCGATCGAGAGTGGGAGAACCAGCGGAGCCTATAGAATGTCATAAAGGGTCGTCCCGTAATTCTCTTTGAATAGAGACAGCGTGTTTCACGTTGAAATCTCTCGGCGGATTCTCCGTTGAGTCGGTATCTATTTGTCTCGCGAGTGTGAGATCGTTGAAAATCGCCCAAAGACGTTGATCAATGGCTATAGGTCCGGCCATTCAATCAAGCGCAGTGAAGAGGTGTGAAGGGTCTCGAGACGACGGAACGTTTCACGCAGGGTGGTTGCTCTCGGTTGCTGGCTCCTGAGGTTCCTTCTAATCTATAGCAGCCTCTCTCACGTTCTCGCTGTGAATCTATTCGTACACATGTACGAAAATACACAAGTGTTGCTAATTCCGACACTGATGCTCGGTTGCCGTTCGTAGCGCATCTCGTGAATTCCTGATGTCCTCTTTAATTCGATTGATGCTTTTAATTCCGTCTGTTATTCAATTTATAACATTTTCATGGTAAATCGTATATGCGTATCGCTATACACCATCGTTGTATAGTCGGTTTATCGAAGTTCGCGTTACGCAAGCTCAACAATGTTGCATTTATCGCTTGATGCTTTGGATTTTTCTTATAAACTATATCAATGGCAGCACAAAAGTGCGCTTTGATTATTTTTGGAACCACCTCATATTCGTAATTAAAAAAAAAAATTTCGTCTTATGCTCTTTTACTTTGTAGTGCAATGCTAAAATAAATTATTAGAAATTGCGATAATTCATTATCATTCGCGATCAGAAGAATCAAACGAAAGTACTTGTTAAAATTTTTTACCGGTTATAGATAATTCAGCGGATCTTCCCGCAGATATCTCGAATTAAATGGAGATATGTATATACATATATTCATATATACGATACGCGAAGAGTATAATAGAGCATCAGACATGCACTGCCTATTTCACGAATCATTTGTAAGAGATCGCGCACGATGTAGGTCGGGGTTTGGGGAAGCGGGACGCTGATTCGGCGCCCACATGCCAAGACGTGGACACACAGGGCTACAGAGAGTCTGACCATTAAACATGATAAAATATAATAGACCATAGCCCCAGAGGCATTCGTGCGGTAGGTACAGCAAACGCGAGCAAAGCCCTTGGGTCGAAGGCAGACCTTGCCCCGTTTATTGTCATCATCAGTCTGCACCTCTATTGTATCCGATTACACACTACATACACGTACCAACTGACCCCATAATTCATCACATACATATACATATATATATATAATGCTATTATATTCAACAATTGTCCCCGAATTTCACAATTTAATTCGTGACAAATGCAAATTGGTACAATTTGTACGTTACAGCATCAGGAGGCGCTTGAACTGATCCACTTTCTTGACATTTTTAACGTTGTGTTTCAACAGAAAATATAAAGATAGATGTTCACTTTACCGAATAAAAAAAAATACATCAACGAGTTGTCGACAGTAAAGTCCGGTGACCAAGTGAATTTCACACTCAGTTTTATTATACCTTATTTTTTATTTAAATTCTGTAACAAAGTTGTACCGGGTGTTAACCAGCAGTTTCCTCTGCACACAATTCCAGTCAAGTCTTGAGTCTGGTGTATACAGGCTCGAATAATCAAGTGTTCGGTAAACGGGTGGGAAAGAAAGGCGCCTGGCGTGCTGGTTCGATTTAGTCCTGGTTAGTCTGGTTAGTATCCGAGAAAATGTGCGACGAAAGAGCACGAGGTAGGAGAAAGGATTCACGTAGCTCGATAGGGTTTCTTACTGTTGGTCTTATGGCAACGAAGAAATGTATCTGGTTTTTTTTTTAATTTAAAAAATAACGATCTATAACTCTCGACTATCTTCCTTGACAAGCAGGCTTAATCATTCTTCAATTAAAAAATATTGCATTATTTTAAATTGTTAAAGTACATGGAGGTTACGAAAAATAGATCTTATCGTGTCAAGGGTTAATCAACTGAGGAGGAAGCCTCTTAGTCCCAAAGTATACTTAGCACGAGTCTGATAGCTATCAGTTTTAACCAGTGACTATAAAGACTCCCGAGGGTGATACTCGATCGCAAAAGACCGAAACCTCAAGACGCGCTTCTCTGTCAATCTGTGTGTGCATCCGGCATTTTTTTTTTTTCGGCTCGTGCCAAAGTGTCTACAGAAAGGTATCATTTTTCCAGTGATTATGCACCCTTGTGTCGTTTGGAGGGAGGAAGGAAGGAAGGAAGCTCTTCGACTATTCGAGTCGCAGATGTTCCTCTGCGGAAATCATTTTTTAAAATAAATAAAAAGTTAGGCCACACTTCAGTAAGGAAATACAACAAAGCTATAAATAAACTAACTCAATTATCGTACACTCACAAGTATCACTGGAAATAGAATACTTGATACGCGAGAGAATTCATTCCCCAGGACACGAGACTTTGATGCATCGGGACTGTTTATTCTCTTTATTAAAGTATGATCTACACGATGCATGTGTAGAATATATGTCAATTGAAGAAGAGTTTTATGGGGTGAGACGAGAAGAACAGAGATGTTTTGCCCATATGGTGCCTCTCTGTACTGTAAAGTAAACGCTTGTAGTACACGAACGTGTAGGAAGTACAGAATGCTCTGCGGTTTGTGTTTTTCCACCGCCCTTTCTCCCTGCATTGCAAAAGTTTATTCTCACGCTTTTCGTTCCTTCTCATTTAAATCTTTATATAGCGACATGAACGAGAAACTGGTTAGAGCAAACAAAGCTACCTCGCTAATCTTGATTAATTTATAGCAAATAATGCAGTTGTAATTTTTTATTCGTGTACCGGGTCAGTGAAATATCAGCATTTAAGGGGAAGCGAAACCTCCGTACCACCGTAACTCATTTTCGGAATACACCTTCTCGTTCTACACTGAACGGAATTGTATGAAATTTGGTCAGTAGACTGCAAAAACGTGAACCTTTCGACAAACGTAGAATTGTTAAAATTGCAAAAAAAAATTATAGATTATTTATCCGCAGGTACTCGTAATGGTAAAATTATTTTAAAAATTGTAAAAACGCCGCTTGTCACCCCGAAGCCAGCACATAAACATACACGTTACACCCATTACAATTGCGATTTAGAAACTGAATAGCACCTAAACCGTCTACGGGAACAATTGTTGGTAATCTGGAAAAATAAATACACGAGACACGGCCGATAGATCAGCAGTTTTGTCTCACCTGGATACTGCAAGAGACACTGGTTAATTTATATAGCTGTCTCTCTCGCACACCAATAGAGTGAAATGCTATTGTTTACAGTTTTAGTTACCCACTGAGTACGTTTCACCTCCCCGTAATTTCAAAAATTCTCAAAAATATTTATTTTCTAAATATTTAATATTTACTAAAAAAAATTTTTTATATTTTGATATTACTACGAGTATTGAGTATTTGAAGATTCAATGAAATTTAGTAAGGAAGATAAAATTACAATTGCACTTCATATTCTCTTTAATATTTACTTAAACTTCCGACGGAAAGTGAAAATACGGAAGTTATGATTATTTTTTAGACGGAATTGTGTAGAGTTTTACTCTCACAAATAATTTATTTGAATAAATTAGATGAATCTTCCAGCGCGGAATACTATGGGACTCACCATACGTGACTCCAGAGTGAAGCTATAGTATAATTTTGGATAAAAATGAAGCAGAGCGACGCGAGAGTGATGCTGAGACAAAAGTGAAAAGTAAAAACTACTGTGACAGGGTCTCGTGGGCCCTGGGCGTACAGTCGCATGGTGGCACGCGCGATTATCTTCCCCCGGAACCGGAAGTACCCTCGGCTGCTCACCCACCTGGTGTTTCGTCAGTTTGCTTCGTCCGTTCGTTCGAAACTCGGTACCGACGCGCATCTAGACTCTTCACCGAGCGAGCTAGAAGAGGGAAAGAGGAAAAGAGAACCCCGATGTTTTTCTGTGTGTGGAACACATATGCAATGTGCACCGAGCGCGATCAGCCAACCGTGTTCGCCGAACAGCGCAGCCAACGTCTCATACCAGTCGTTGTTGTTCCCGACTCTGTATCGTAGACTTTATACCAGTTGCGATTAGACAACCGTGTGGCTTGAAATGATAGCGGGACACGAGGGTGGGAAGGAGATATTAGAGATAAGATGCTAGTTTTATCAGGATCCTGTATAGGTGCCGTATAAACTTGATAAATATTATTGTTAAGTGAATAACTTATTCCAAGAGTGACAGAAAATGTATTTCACGCAACAGTTTATTCGATACACTTGAATACGTCTCATTGAGGTAATAAAAACATTGCATAAATTATTTATCAATTATTTGCAATGAAAAATTAAATAATTGTACAAAAATTTCATCATTTCTAATTCAATATTAAAAAAGAATCTATTTACATTCACAAAGTTCATCAATTAATGACATTTTGGGTAAATATCACAAAGGCTTGGGTTCGTGGCATACGAATTATTTTTATTATTCACATCGAACGCACATGGCGCGATGCAGGTGCAATCATCCCTAACAATAGCCGACGGAAACACAACACGAGCGGGTATATCGTTGAATTTATGTTCCGTCGGTATTACGCAAATCACACTGACCGTCTACGCTCTCTGTGTATCGCAATAAAAAAAATACTTAAAGATTATGTGAAATGACGACAATTTTTTTTTATTTTTTACATTTTTTGTTGTTTTCTTCCACTACGTGTCTTGCCGCCACCTTCAATTTGATGTTTACACATTCTCCATCTCGATATTAACCGTAAAAAATAATCTCCAACGATTTCAAACTGGAGCCTCACTTCGGTATGTTTAACACATTTTGGCACAATACTCAATATTACTTTTCATAGAGACGCGTAGCCTGAATGCAGAAGGTAATCACGTATAGATATGTATTATTACATTTGTGTTCAGAGAGCTATTATCGCACGTAACGAAGCGGGCAGGCACGGGCCGCGCATGATATGCCCTGTGCGCTCGTTCAATGAAATATAAAGGGTGATTTTTTTGAGGTTAGGATTTTCATGCATTAGTATTTGACAGATCACGCGGGATTTCAGACAAGGTGTCAAAGAGAAAGATGCTCAGTATGCTTTGACATTTCATAATGAATAGACTTACTAACGAGCAACGCTTGCAAATAATTGAATTTTATTACAAAAATCAGTGTTCGGTTCGAAAAGTGTTTCGCGATTTACGTCCGATTTATGGTCTACATAATCGACCAAGTGAGCAAACAATTAATGCGATTGTGACCAAGTTTCGCACTCAGTTTACTTTATTGGACATTAAACCAACCACACGAATGCGTACAGTGCGTACAGAAGAGAATATTGCGTCTGTTTCTGAGAGTGTTGCTGAAGACCGTGAAATGTCGATTCGTCGCCGTTCGCAGCAATTGGGTTTGTGTTATTCGACGACATGGAAGATTTTACGCAAAGATCTTGGTGTAAAACCGTATAAAATACAGCTCCTGCAACAACTGAAGCCGAACGATCTGCCACAACGTCGAATTTTCAGTGAATGGGCCCTAGAAAAGTTGGCAGAAAATCCGCTTTTTTATCGACAAATTTTGTTCAGCGATGAGGCTCATTTCTGGTTGAATGGCTACGTAAATAAGCAAAATTGCCGCATTTGGAGTGAAGAGCAACCAGAAGCCGTTCAAGAACTGCCCATGCATCCCGAAAAATGCACTGTTTGGTGTGGTTTGTACGCTGGTGGAATCATTGGACCGTATTTTTTCAAAGATGCTGTTGGACGCAACGTTACGGTGAATGGCGATCGCTATCGTTCGATGCTAACAAACTTTTTGTTGCCAAAAATGGAAGAACTGAACTTAGTTGACATGTGGTTTCAACAAGATGGCGCTACATGCCACACAGCTCGCGATTCTATGGCCATTTTGAGCGAAAACTTCGGAGAACAATTCATCTCAAGAAATGGCCCGGTAAGTTGGCCACCAAGATCATGCGATTTGACGCCATTAGACTATTTTTTGTGGGGCTACGTCAAGTCTAAAGTCTACAGAAATAAGCCAGCAACTATTCCAGTTTTGGAAGACAACATTTCCGAAGAAATTCGGGCTATTCCGGCCGAAATGCTCGAAAAAGTTGCCCAAAATTGGACTTTCCGAATGGACCACCTAAGACGCAGCCGCGGTCAACATTTAAATGAAATTATCTTCAAAAAGTAAATGTCATGGACCAATCTAACGTTTCAAATAAAGAACCGATGAGATTTTGCAAATTTTATGCGTTTTTTTTTTAAAAAAAGTTCTCAAGCTCTTAAAAAATCACCCTTTATTATAGTATATAGTATAGTATATATATATATATATATATATATAGTATAGAACACGTAGTGCGTAGCCTGTACATTGAAAATTCATTGGAGCGTTGCCCTCGACGCTCCTGCAAAGACAGACGATCATCGGGATGAAATCATATTCAAAATATCAGTAAAAATTTTCTGCATAATACTCAAAACATAGCATTTCGTGGGATAGTTTTTGCCATTTTCTTATTATTTAATATTTTTCTTTTACACACTGTAGAATATATACTTTATAAAGTAAAAAATGAAAGATAAACACTAAGGGAAAGTTAGCAGATTTATTTTAGCTCGTTATATCTCGATAATAATAATTCACAATAATTTTTAGACCAGAGCTATATGCAAAGTATCGAAAGTATAAATTAGTCAAAGTACAAAGATAAGTGTGCATTTTTGGCAAAAATTGTACGATTTATTAAAATGGTTACAACTTTTTATAAAATCCACTTTTTTAGATGTTTCGATAAACTAAAGTTGCTCGGCAATGAGTTGCACCTACAATCTGACCAAAAGGCCTAAGGAAAACAAGAAAGTATACATAAATATATATAAACAATGATAGTCGATTGTTAAACGTACGACAATAAAAAGCAGGAGAAGCCTGTGTTCGGATCACGTCTTCTATACGAGTCTTGAAACTCGAGTAGCGGGAATATGCAGCGGGTTTTCCGCTACACGCGGACGTTTCGAGTAGTTTACTATGTTTCCGCTTGTCGTTTCGATCGAAAGATAATTGACGCATTTTCCCACTTTTGGACGTACGATATTATCACTTGGAAGTTACAAAACCAAGCGTTTTACACGTCGGTTATTGAAATAAAATCTATAATTCCGCCTGGCGCACGTCTTCATTAAGCGTTGATGAGATTTAAATAACGATAGAATACAGCAAAGAGATTTTAATCACGATAGAGCATCGTGGATTACGCAAAAAAGCACAGTCGCCGTGGTCATGATAAAACAGTAAAAGGCCGATAAAAGTAAACGATCGGCCGTTTGGAAAAAATCACACTATTCCGCATACGAGCCTGCTGGACGATATCAGAACTTAAAATTTCGTCCATGGGTAGCGGACATAGACTCAGCAAGCAAAGTCTATGGTAGCGGTACACCCTCAACCCACTGAACTCTATTATTAGAGTTCAGTGCCCCCGCCAATCTTGCACTCCAGTTGCAAGACCTATATTGGGAAATCGCAAAAGTCACCATGACATCTGGTGGATAAATTTAAGCTACTCCATCCCAGTACTCGTAACCTATAATTTGTTTGAAAAATATTATATGCCGCATTACTCGAGCCATTGTTCATATTAGAAAAAGACTTTTCCTTACAAATATTTATTAATACTGTAATATTGGTAATTTTTGAGATTTTGAAGCTGCCGTTTTATCCCTGTTTTGATTCCCAATGGAAAACCATGTTTCGGATACAGCGCGACCAGTTCCAAGATGTTTATAGGAGCGATGAGTCATCTATATTAACGTACGATTATGTCGTCACCTGTCAACAAGTGTGAGATTTAACAATAGTTTTTGCCACGTTCACGACATGTATTCTTATAACGTACCGTTAAAAATATTTGGAAATTTTTTACTTTTATAGGAAGCATTTATACATAATTCGGTATATTAAATTGAATATACAACTATGAAGCAATGTTGACATACTTGTATCGAAACACGACATTATTAATGCGTTCGGTATACCTTTTATTAATTTGACATCATAGTTGTATCTTAAATAAAATATAGCAGTTTATGTATAAATCCTTCCTATGCAAATATATTAATTTTTATTAAAAAATATTCTTACAGTGTACGCGATAAAAGTTATTGTGAAATTTCGCATTTCTTGGCAGGCGGTTAAATTCTCGAATCTCACCAGAAGAATACAGAACTTTTTCTAAGGTGTATTGGTAATTAAAAAAAAAATTCTTTTATCTTTGCGTGTCCCATTCAATTCCTCACCTGCCAATAACTTGGGCATTCATACCTTATCACGCATCCCAACAACGCTGTCATTCGAATACTCGACTTTACTCGAGTACTCCACTCTGTTCTTAGTCTAATTTCATCGTCACCAGAAGAATACAGAACTTTTTCTAAGGTGTATTGGTAATTAAAAAAAAAATTCTTTTATCTTTGCGTGTCCCATTCAATTCCTCACCTGCCAATAACTTGGGCATTCATACCTTATCACGCATCCCAACAACGCTGTCATTCGAATACTCGACTTTACTCGAGTACTCCACTCTGTTCTTAGTCTAATTTCATCGTCACCAGGGGGGGGGGCGTGCATAGTACAATGCTCGTTAACGAAGAAGCCGTGCATATGCGCACCCGAGCTTATCGCTTCGCTCCCTCTCTTGTCTTCTCGACGGCGTATAAACAGAAGATAGAAATCCAATCAATAGCATCGATACCGGATGCCCCAAAGGGAGGTCCCGTTACTGCGGATGTGTGATGCACATAACTACCTTCGTTGTACGTGCAATACACTTGTATGTCACACGAGCGGATAACACGAAGGGATATAAGCGATCAGTTTGATTAAGTATTCTTGGCTAGCAGCTTTGTATACACATTCACATATACGTTTATTCGCGGATGCGCAAGTACTATTCAGAGATAAGATACATACTGGCACGAGACAAAGTGGAAATCAATGTTACGTGGAAAGACAGCGAAGTCGGCATGAAACACGTTGTGGCCGATGAATTAATAATATGCTGCGGCTTCGGAACGATCCAAATAGAAAATCTTGAATCAAGTCCTCGTGCACCTATACGCATGGACTTTTTTTGTCAATAGGATTTCTCGACGTTTGAGGACTTTTTAAGACTCTGATATCAAAATCTCGAAGCAAAGATTGTCTTGTAGTGAAAATATACGATGTACGTGTATTCGATGAGATAAGAAAACAATAGATTTTTATGCACGCGCGATTACTTGAGTGTATTAGAGAAAAAAAAACATAAACACGTATTGTACTTTTTCTTTATTTTTAATTATTACAATTCCATATGAGATTGCAACAATAATGCGTTCTTTTTTCAATATTACGTGGAACTGTAAGAATTAGAAGTAGAACTGAATGATAGAATTGATAGAATTATTATTGAATTAATGTACTGAAAGAGACTCAAAAAAAACTAATATTACATCAGCGGTTGCGAGTGGGGAACGAAATATTTTTAGTTGATTGAATTGATATTTGTGGAACTAATTGTTCGGTCGATTTAAAAAGAGACTTTTCGATTAACCAGATTTAGTTCGCACTTGCAACCGCAGATTTAGTTGATTTTGCTAAGTACTTAGCTCAGTGTGACATTTATTCACCGGGCGTTGGGATGTCCGTGCATATTCTCTTCGGTCATTCCGCAACACGGTATTCGGGGAATATCTAACAATGCTTCAGGATGACACCGAGCCTAAAATATTACCCCACCTGGTCGATTACGTATTTCTCGATTACGTATTCAATAGACACTTTGTCGATATCCAGTGGCAAAATGAATGATAATACAGTCGCGAGCTTTCAACGTCAATAAGTTGTCAACTATTCGTATTTTTGAAAATTCATCAGAGACAATAAATAGATAAATTATTAAAATGGGGATGGATGAGTGTCTTTGAGAGAGTGAAATCTATTTTTATTGTACATGGAAAGAAAAAAATTGTATCAGGAACAACAATTGTAGTTACTTAAACTACAACAAATCAAGATTATATGAACAGTGAGTGTCCGCAGTTAAGAATACTACGTTAGTGTAGTAAAAACTACACCTAACGTCAGAAGTACATTGCTACGTATAACGTTTCAAAGTCTAGTTATCGCTACTATCCTACATTGATAATTTTAACCATAATTCGTTTGCTACACAGACTAGTACGGGAATGGATGTTCGTCGTGCATACGTCATAATAAAATTATGATAAAATATCTTGGTGGCATTGAAAGTAAACCATAAACATATTTTTCCGTCTCGGGAATTAGTTCTTTAGATATATTTTGTCATCGGTAATTGTTGAATAGCGGTTTTCATCGAAAAAAAATGTTCTGCCTATTTCGGGATTTGAACCTATGACCTAACCTACAACTATCGTTGAATCGAATATATAAAAATGGTTACGATTCATGTAAAAATAACAACGCAAGGATTATTATTGTCTTGATGTAATATCGACAACTCCATTTCTTTCCGTGTACGGTTGTCTGTGAAATTATTTGAATTTCTTTTTCCGACGAGGCGTTTCTATTCTAATATTCACAAGATATTCTGTCATTTTAGTTGATGCGCTACTCTGAACTTTTTATAGACGTTTAGAATGCTTGAATTGCAGGATTATAAATCTATTGACTTAAAATTGAAGAATAGTATTGCAAATTCGTTTTCCCTGTAATTACCGCAATAAGTTAAACTATTCCAAGTGGTTTGGTAGCTTGTATCTATATAATATATGTAACTAGACTTTCTCGCACACGTTGATCATCGATGCACGCTAGGCACTCGCGCGTGGAGCTCGCAACAAGCTTAGAGAGACACGTAGACAGATAAGTTGCAAGTTTCCTTTGTGCCTCTACAGACACGCTCCGCTGTGCACTTCTCCTACGTACGTATTTCAATTCACGGTCCACAGGCTCAAATTTCACTCTGTAACTGGTGGGCGAGTACGAGTTTCCCCCGGAACTGTAATAATTCGATAGTAGCGTAGCCATCCGAGCATTAATTTAATCGTATACAAGTAACTTCCGGTTGGTAAAGAAAAATCGAAAGCATTCTCCAATTATTTGCAAAACATTTGAATATTATTAGGCTAAAATATTGTTTCTTAACACAATTTCAAAAGTTTCCAAAGAATTTTGATTATTTTTCGAGAAACGCCAGTATCGTAGTCCGTTGTCATGTACAACGAAGCAACGAACACCAGAGGTTGTTGTCGTGTATAATTTATATCGCGGTAGTGGGAGCGATAGGAGCGGGAGCAAGAAAAGCAAACCAGGGCGCAAAGTGAAAACGAGCGAGAGATCAAGTTTTAATTAGTTCTATACTATTTCCAGAGGAGAGAGGGTGGACGCTAAGTACTTCTGGATGAAGTTTCATTCACGTTATCATCACCGTCAAGCGTGAGTCTACAGCACCATCCCCTGTACACCGATACAGACCCTCAGCCTGCCTCTCTTCACCTCGTCACTGTTCAGTGGAATCTAAATTTACGAAACAGTTTCACACTCGAATCGCTGAGGCTGTTCGAGCTCCACTTTATTAATTGTTTCGCTTTTCCCAAAAGTTGGGTTTAATGTTTTGGAATGCGGTGCACGTTAGTATTCAGCATACGTTGGTCGTGAGACAAGTTTGTGGGGTACGATCTGTAATTAATAATGTTTGATCGCTTCGGAATTCATTTTGGACAGTGTAATTACATCCAGATAAATATATTCTTGGAATCAGCTTGATATACTAAGTGTAGGTTACACCATAGTTAAAGTATATAGTTTTGCTTTTGTCGAGTATACCATGCAATATTATGCTCAAAAGTCGAATTCTAATTAGAACAGGGCGTGCAAATTTCAAATTTACGCATTGCTTGTTCGTCATTATCGTCAACCTACGGAATCTCCTCTATGGGTAATGGTTATCTCGATTTTGGCTTCCTCATGGAGGAAGTGGTATTAAAATTGCAAATATCGTTAAGTTTAAACCCCTCAATCGATTCTCACCAAATTCAAAACCAAGTATCCTTGTCGCTTAGCCAATTTGTATGTCAAGTTTCAGTTTGATAGATAAAAATTTACGAAAGTTACAGCAAAAGTAGATTTTTTTTCGAAAAATTACAATAATTTATGGTTCATTAAAATCTTAACGCATTGATAGACTCAATATCGAACAACCTTGTCCTATTCTTCGAAAAATTTAAAAAACCACTAATTGAGACACCCGTTAACGATCTAGGTGAAAATTGCACCAAACTGAGGGAATTTGCGACTCGACTCGTGTGCAAAGTTTCAGGATGAACAAGTAACCCGTTCTCGAGATATATCTATTGCAATTTTGCAAACTCATCACATTTTAGGATTATTCAAGTCTTAGGACATGAAAATCTTAACAACATTTTTTTTCACGAAAACAGCTTCCTCTACGAGAAAGCAAAATAAATCCTTGCACATCGCTTCCTTATTATTTGTCGATTCTTAACAAATCCACCTCTACGGGGAAGTATTTGATCAATTTTGGCTTGTAGAAACTGAAGTTTAAAGGAAATTGAGTGAGGAAGACATAAAAAAAATCCAAAGTACTCTAATTCGATCGTTCGAATAAACTGATTTACGAAGATTTGAATTTTTCAATGTCTTGAAACACACACACACATACCGAATACTATTTTAAACAATTTTTTTCGACGCTTTAGACGATTTTTAATATTCCGACATAAGGTCCTCGGGAAAGAAAGGTTTTCTTAGAAACAAAGCTCTCTGTAAGAAAACAAAATGAATAAAATTATTTGAAAAATTGAAATTATATCACTTTGGTTTAATAAGTTCTAACAAGAAAACGAAAAATACCTAGAAAGTACCATGCACTTGAGGATTTCCGTTAGACATATTTAGTTTCCATGATAAATACGTAAGGATTACTTACCCGAGTTTATTTACGCGCGTTCATTACGAAAGCTGTGCGCGTGCCGCGTGCCCGAGAACGTTCTCCACCGATCCAGGACGCTCGCCATTCGCATGGCGGACGATCTGCTTTACGACTCATACGTGACCCCGTGGTCGGTAATAACGCCAAGAGGACGAGCTGAAAGTCTCTAGAAATTCGAAGAAGAGGGTTTCTAGAAGAGGGAACTGTGAAAAGTGAGTACAAAAGGACTGTAACTACTGCTGAAAGAGTTGGAAACATATACGAAGGTTCTCGAGCTGTGAAGTGAGTGAAAAAGGGCGCGGAAATAAAGGTATGAGGTATGCCCGAGTGGCTCAAGTCGATGAATCAACGAGAAATTAGATTTCTCTCGGAAGAGAGTGAAGGGTAGAGGATGAACGAGGGTCGTGCAATTCGGCACACCCTCCGCGACTTGCTTCTCTTCCGAAGAGAATCCTCGTTGCTCGTGTCCAGACCAAGGAAAGAATAACGTTAATAAAACGTCGCTCGAGGCGCCCAGCACCCCAATATCTATAGGAGACTACTCCTTGCTTTCCATTCCGTACGTTCGGTCGGTTTTCACCGTCGTATATATTATACTCGGATTTTCTCACGCTCGAGCTTATAGCAACGCATTAACTTATATCTATAGCATTTCATGGCTGCTGTAAAGTGTCTTCTTGTTCCGTTCTCACTCGGGCGTTGGTACTCTGGAATGTAATCACATTGGATACGTTGCGAAGAATGGTGAGAGAGAGAGAGAGAGAGAGAGAGAGAGAGAGAGAGAGAGAGAGAGAGAGAGAGAGAGAGAGAGAGAGAGAGAGAGAGAAGAAGAAGTCATAGCCAGTGAGGTAGACGCGGGGCGAGAGTTTCCCACTCCAGTAACGAATAAGTATTAGCTGCGGAATCCAGGAACTCAGTTCCGGGTCGAGCATCGCAAGCAGCGCTCCGACAGTCGATTACCAGCAGTAATATCGTCGATCCAGAAAAGAGATTCTCGTTCGGTCGCTCAACCTCTCGAGAGTTTAAAGACATTATACGAAAATGGCTATAGAGGAGTTCGGGGAGAAGGTGAGGTAGACGAGCCAACGAAAGAACGATAGGAGAGCGCTGAATAAAATGTTGAATGGAACAAGAAAAGACCAAGACTGAGAGGGGGGTGCGAGCCGGCTCAAAGTCTTTAGGAATAAAATTAGGGTCGGTGTCGTGGAGAATAAGAGTGGCGGATATCTAACGAATATGGAAAAGGTCTTCGTGTTTGAAACACGTCAAGTTCGCTACGCCATTTTTATTTTCATTTAGCTAAAAATGGGTTACAATTTTTTAGAAAGTTCTTTCAATTTGTCATAAAAATCACAAATTATGACAGATTATTGAATTGTACTTTTTAGCTGAAAACACTGAAAAATACATTCGCTAATTTTTTTTTTTACACGAAAAGTATTCATTGTATAAAGAAAAAATTTAATGACATAAAATTTAGGGTTTTAACGTACATTTTAACGCACGTTTTTACTTAACTTAACTCATCATTGTTGTCGAATTTCAAGAGATGAACACATACATCAAACACCGGCGTTCATCGTGTTATAATTAATAATTTGTAGTAGTCGTAGCAAAGCGTTAACCTGATACTTTAAAAATGTTAATTACTTCAGAGGCTGTTCAATTTCTCTCCGCACGTCCATTTCGCTTGCCAATCTGTACACTGTAGTACTCTCTGTACTATTGAATTAAAGAGTAACGCGGGTTAAGCGAAGCACAAATGAGAGAAGGAGGATTCTTCGAAGGTTCGCGGTGCGAAGGGGCATGGCGTAACAAAAGTATAGACGAGGTTGTTAATAGGTACAATTAGAGGCGGAGTAGCAGTAATGGTAATAGGCATTGATCCCAAGGAATGCTACGTTACGGAAGAACATTTGTTGCCCATCGTTTTACCGGGGTTCGCCTTATCCGGTAACCCTTTACCTATTTCCTTCCCTTAGTTTGTTTCTGTATTGCTATGTGGTACATAGACGTTTTGTAAATGCGGTTACACTGTATATCTGTAACTTATTGCGGTTGCTATTACATCGCATAGCTATTTGAGCTCTAGCACATAGCAAAGCGTGAGAGAGAGACGGGAAGAGAGTGTGTAATGGCTAAATTCACGCGAACGTTCGTTCGATCAGTGAGGCTCGTGACGCGAGCTCAGAAATACGACTTATATCTACACCCTATGGCTTTGTATCTTGGGTTTGTAGTTCCGAGGACTTTTTTTTCTGTGTTTTACTAATACACGTAGACAGTATAACGACCGACCGTGTAGTTTTCTCAAATGATTGTACAAGGGTGCAGCTCGAGACGTTCTATACCTCGAGTCCTCCCCTCGATCTCACACCCCCGAGTCTTCATTGTGGATACACTCGTAAGAAAACCGAGCAACGAAGCGTGCGGCGTGCCGTGTGCTCCTATAACTTCAGTCTTTCCACAGAGTCATGCAGCACGTGACCACTTGTCACGTCTTATTAAGTGACACACGAGACTCGATGGTTATCGAGCGCAGAGCACGCCCTCTTCCCTTCACCGACGTTTCTCCTTACTCTATTTTCCCGTGAATACTTATTCTTGCCACCAGTCACAGTTTAATTTGACATATTACTTTCCAGTGAAGTCTATGAGCACGCTGGGTCTCCGTCTTTACATCATTTTCCGTGTATTTTTCGTAGACCAACAAGAGTTTTCAAACTTGCAATATTCCGGACACTGCAGTTAATCTAATGTCACATTTGGTACAGGACTCGATCCTTGCAGCAATTTTTCTTTGTGAATCGGTGCAGGGCATCGGAGATAAATACAACAACAATAATAAGTTGTCAATTTTTGTCTATTTTATTATTTGATTCTTTTTTTATTCCAAAACGAATTTTAATTCGTAATTGCATTCCGCGAATTTTTATATTATATATTTATTTTTATTATTCAATACAAAGCCCTTGACGCATATTTAAATTAAAAGACAACATACCATGTAAGAATATTGAGAAATACAACGGAATACCCGAGCTTGGCATTTGAGATTTCATGAAAATTAATAGCAGCCCGCTTTTCGATTGACAGAAGAACGTCATTCTCACCTCATTATTTTTGCGGCTTCAGCATTAACGCTTAACAAGCACTCTGACACGAATAAAAAACAAAGAAATTTTATTATTTATATAACCGAGAAAGGAACGTCTTTTTTGTACTCAAGCATACGCATAAACGTACACTCTTTTCCAATACATTGTACACCGGAGTATATAGAAGCGATGAGTCTCACGGAAAGCTGCGAGAAGGGTTACTCGCTTTTCTTGCCTCGTCTCGTTATGGAGTAATATTCGCGTGATGACAAGTTTCTCGTGGCGCCCCTGCCGGGTTCGGTTAGCAAGTACGCGACAAAATATCACAAGTGGGACACCTGTCGGCAGCGTGTTCGAGAGAGGTTCGATCTCTTTGGATACGTAGTATAATAAGCGTGCAACGTCACTCAATTTTTCTGAACTCAACAACGACACACGAATTTTTCCCCCTACAAAAAAAATCTATCCGGAGTCGTTGGAAAATTGGGTATTTAAATTCGTAGAATATTCTAAATGTTTGGCTGTAGAGGAAATTTTATCCTGTATCGTATCTTGTATACTTTGTGTATCGAATTCTCTTTCTTTTATTTTTCGTATTCCAGGAGAAATACACGAGTGAGAAAAGCTCAGACACGTTCCAATAACTGGTACCGTCGATAGGAAAGATCTCGCGAGAGTGTACGAGAGCTGTTACGTCCATATGCCAACGACACTGTGAACTGGGTAGTATTAGGAGTTTAGCTTCCGACGATGAGGAATACACGGAAAGGAAAGCAAGCTCGCTCTTCGGGAACAATACGTAGAGAAAAAGGAACCTCCGACCGAATACGTGACCGGGCTGCCAGACCTCTGCGTGTGAGGTATATACGTATTCTCGAGACTCCTGGCAAAACGTTGGTGGCACTACACGAGGTGTCGTATATCTTGCGAAAAAATTATCGAGTCGACGACCCCGAATGTATACGCCGAGAGCTAAAGCCGGAACGACGATGGTAACACCATTCTACAAATATAAAAATACGTTAATCCAATTAAAGGATTAAATCCCTATGTAAAGTGTACACCAGATTTCAAATGATATCAAAGTACTGCAATTTGATTTTGCAAATAGACAGACATACACGATTCTGAAAGTTCTATAATCGAAAGAAAAAAAAAACGTTATTTAAGGATATCCATACCAAAAGGAATATCCGTTTGATTACGTTGAAACTTGGTTAATCGATAGAAAAAAGGACGTCGAATTTTGTTTATCAATAAATACATTTTACGGACTAATTTTTTTAGCAACGCGGGTTGAAATTTTCACAGTATTACGTAGAAACGTGTTGATAGCGATTGACAACGATAGGATATCGCAATTTTATCCACCATTTTCTATTCGTTGCAAATAAATAATTAATAGAACGAAACGGATACTTTATGACAGATTATATGCCCAAATATAATGATGATTCACGGTCTAGCTTTTGAGGTTAATAGAATAAACCAAAGACTTTTGGCGTTTATCTCTTTTTAGTTCCCTCGCGCTAAAGCGGGAGTTTCTCTTACAGTGACTAAAGCATTCGTTGGAGCCCCCTTTCCTCTCTCTTTTTTCCTCCCGCTCATTGCTGATAAGGATATCCTTAAGAGATCTCAGAAGTCTCGTCAATATTATAATAGTCTCCCTTAGATTTAAATCTATGAATTTAATCCTTTCAACATTCATGGGTTACCCTTTCACAACTTTGTAAATAAAATAAAGGTTGTGTGTAGCAGAAAAAAAATTAGATATGACAAGATTTCAACACGGGTGCATTAAACTTTACGAATACGACGATAAATTTTTGTACGCGGATGGAAATCTGGTAAGTCGGTCGGAGGGGGCGGTCACTGTCCGTGCAAATGGCGCGAGATTAAATCTGGATCGCTGTACTCGGTGTCACGGTGGTGTTGGCGTCAGACTACATGCTAATAAGGAGACAACTCGTGTGTGCGCGCCTATATGCGTGTCGGGCGGTATGTGCTTCGCTGTAAATTTAAACATGCGACTACAAAAAGTTATTTACAGGGTCTACACCGATACACTTATACATTGGCATCGGTGTAGGAAGGGGATTAGGTCCGTAGGCGATAAGGGCGGGAGCGACCACGCAAACGACTTTTTATATCGTGATAATAAACACAATTTTATGTTTTTCTAAAGGCACTGACACAGGTGCCTCGTACAAGGGTGACCGGGAACCCGTGGGGTTAGCGAGGGCAAATGGCTTCGAGCACGTTGAAAATCCCAAAGTTTTTTTTCCTCTTCTCAACGAGATGCTGCACGAATAACCGATCGAGCACGACGTACCGGTGTGTTTCAGGGAAGGCGGTGCGATACACGTGCGCAGTTCAACTATACAACCAGATGTTATCGATGAACGAGCGCCCGCCGGAATAAAATACACAATATATAGAATATATCGTGTACCGTCGGTGAAATATATCGATGGGCGAACATTGCTCGAATCCTCAGGGATCTCGGATAATCAATGTGATG
This sequence comes from Cylloceria caligata, assembly GCA_963942595.1. Taxonomy (NCBI): domain Eukaryota; kingdom Metazoa; phylum Arthropoda; class Insecta; order Hymenoptera; family Ichneumonidae; genus Cylloceria; species Cylloceria caligata. Next base: position 70,629,073 of record OZ012707.1, read on the forward strand.
GACTGTACGAGGTCAATTGGGAGCTCGATATCTATCGTCTTGTAAGCGTCTTGGAAGATCAAGCGCTCGGAGAACTGCTGGTAATCAAGTTTTAATCATTAGGATCCGCCGCGATGGGAATATGGGATTTGCCGCATTGCTTCCGATGTGGTGTACATGTACCACCGCAACACACTTAACTGTATATAGCACGGTGGTTATAAGGGTTCGAGATTAGAGTCCGTTGCGGGGGAAAAAGGGGAAAGAAGATGAGGTAAAGACATAGAAATATCTCCGACAACTTATAGATCATCAACGTTTTCTGTACGAAGAGCGAACCTTTTCTTCCTCGAATGTTTCCGCTGGGAGTTACAGTATAGTCGAGCAATAATATAACTTTTATCGAGGAGCAGGCTTCGAACGAACATCCCCATATCCTCGTTAAGAGTTCAAGTCCCGAGGGATCCTGGGTTCGAAAGTCGTTAAAACTTTTGAAAATTGATAAAAATTTTGGTACAATATGTCGACAATTAATGTTTCGTTTTTTTTTTTATTATCATGTTATTAGGATTTATCGTTTCTATTTACAAAATTTGTCATTCGGAGTTACAAACGTCTTTTTTTAAATAAACAATTGAGTGATATTGCTTTGTATCAGAATTTATTTTTTATATAAAAGCATTTAATTGATTAAAGAGCATCGATGTTTCAGCATCAGACCACCAAGACTGCCCTTACCAACACTTATCAGAAAGGGGTAGTAATTGTTAGGTAGAGGATACCGGACGGATACAAGTTGAGTCGGTTGTACAAGGGGGTACTACAGCATGGCGGTAGAAGCCGTAGTGTAACGAGAAAATAGCCAACAAGCAGGCCGACTGGATGGGCAACAGGGCAACTCAATTACAGTTTGCTTCGCGTAGCACACACGGGAGCGGGAGAGACTTCGCAGGGGTTGCCTCTTGGAACAACGAGGGCGGAGTCTTCTCGAACAGATGAAGACGTAGGTGGTTGCGGCGGGTATGTAATCACAGCTTGCTCGTGCTCGCGTAAGGCCGAAGGAGGAGGGTGAGGAAAACGTCGACGGACGTGGGGTAGCTCGACTCGACGCGGGTGTGAGTTGCACCTGTACCCACCACCGTCCACCGAACTCCAGCTTATACAGCGGTATAAGTATATACAAATGGTAGAACCTTCGTACACGATCGTCCCGTGCTGCGAAATCTCGCGGTACTCTCGATCCATTTACAAGCCCTCGTACAAGCCTCTTCGTCGTCCTCGGCCACGTCCACGCGGCAGGGGAGACCGGGGCTCGGTGGTTCATAGTCGGAGGTAATGAAAAAAAAACTATAGGGTCACGCGTTGAAGCGTGGCTGGTTAGCGCTCTTTCGATTGAAATAACCAGTCGAGCAGGGTCTCAGGGTTTTGTATCGCAGGGGGTCAGAGGTACCGCGTGTAAAATTTTGGAATTACAATATAAAATTATAGTAGAAATTATAGTTAAATCGACATGGTTTCATGATATCAGATGTTTATAGCAGTTGGATTCGCTGAGTTTATACATCTACGGGGAAAAAAATGGCTAAAATAGAAAAGAATCGTGGAATCGAAATTGTTGTAAGTGGCCCCGGTCTCTAGTGCGTGGATTACACGAGCGGGCTTGCAACACCAAGCTGCAGAAGCTGGCTGGTTTTGTATGCTGTGTGTACTCGTATAACGTTACCGCTCGTCTATGCTGTGTGCTCCATTCCGTTCCGACTGGTGTTAATACCGATTCATGTATATATACATATATATGTACACGTATAACACTGCCTGTAGTGTAGGAGAGGCATTGCGCCAGCAGCAGCAGCAGCAGCAGCAGCAGCAGCAGCAGCAGCAGCAGCAGCAGCAACGCCGGCTGGTAGCGGTAAGAGTAACGCTCTTTTCACATGCGACCCCGTGAATTGTAGCTATGACGCCTCGCGACCCTTATAATTTCGACCGTTAAACGAGAGCAATCTATAGCTAGCTCTTGCCGACTTGGCCGTCTCATTTCTCGACTGCCGCTGCTGCTCTTTCCGCACGTTCCCAAGAGAGCAAACCGAAGAGAACGTATAGCTCGTGTGGTAGCAGACTGCTAGCTCCGCGTGCGAGGAACACGCCCAGCTACCTGCTCTTTCGTGGCTAATATAACCGGTGCGATATGTATTAGGGTAGCTATAAGCCACGTGAAGTTTTGCTCTACTCTCCGTGTGTGTAGAACGTGAGGGCCGAGGGCTTCGAGGCATGACTCTTGACTGTTGGAAGGGTATTGCCAGCACGGAATCCTTAAACGTCGCCTAAATTGTGTAACACCTTGTACGCAGCCTCGCTGACCTACCCGACGTTTATTTTTCAGCGTCATGCTATTAGCAACGTATTCGTTAATTCCAAAAGTGTCGGTCGAAGCTATTTCATCGCCATAATTATATTGTTAAAAATTATCGCGATAAAATGGATAATCGAACAAAGCTTTTCTTTTATTCTGTCTTACTAACGTAATATTAATACGGAGGTAAATAAATATGGTATTTAATATATAATATTGTAATATCAAAGCTCGAGTTTAATCGAAAGGAAATTATGATAAATAGCAAAGAATAAGTAGAAGAAAAGAGAAGTACATTTGGAAATTCGATTTCTCTGCCTTCTTTATTTCCTAAAGACGGCGGAACGAGGAACGTGGGGTGAATAGAGGATACCAAAGATACGGAGCGGAGCTGTATGCGAGATATAGCTCTGGTGCCTCTCGTACAATGCACGCGCAACGCCAAACTACCTTCAGGGAGTTTGTTCGGAATTAGTTCGCGATGGGGTTAAGATATCATGGACGAAACTCTTTTCGTAGCGACTCTCTTCGTCTGGCAACGTTCTCTCCTAATGCTGACAGGGTTGTTGCTTGTTTTGCGCTGGCTCGTCTGGTGCGCTTCGTCGAGCTGAGAAAAGTTGCTAGCTTTTGGGAAACAGCAAATCGTAGGAGAACACAGGAAAAGAGCTATAACGATACAAGTGATGCCTTCTTTGGAATTTGTATTGTTTCGGGAATCGAGAGAGTCTTTTCTACGAAGCGGGAACAATTAAATTCCGATGCAATGAGCCGAATATATTACGTTTCCGTACTCCGTCTGTTCGTATCGATCGAATTATAATATCCGGAGTAGCCGTACATACCGCATATTGCAAGCGACACAAGTGACCCTGAGGATGATCCTCGTAAATCGTCGAGGATATTCAGTCTTGCCGATTGTAGACCATCGATTATCGAGCAAACGATAGCACAGCGGATACAGTGCAGCGGAGGAGTCTTGCTCGAAAGCAGTGACGGTCGATTAGCGACATTCTGAGAGTAGATTATCTCCGAAAAGACGTTTAGAACTCGAAGAATAACTCATCCCAAGCTTATATTAATAAAAAAAATATTTTACAACGCATCGAGTACAGTTGTATCGATTTTTTTCATATCGCAAATGCGAAGATTCATAAAAGTGATATCAATAACCGTTAAAACGACGTGAAACATGTATGAGCGGGAGGGATATAAATTTAATGGCGCTCCTGACGAAAAATATATGTGTCGCATCGCCTTAAAATAATGACAATCGACTGAAATCGAATTGACATTTGTTTAAAATATTACCGGGTTAATTGGATTACAGTTTCCGTTATCGATTATATTTTGCGTTGGTGCGTCACATCGTCTTAACATAACTATGATTCCGCTGATTCGGAATTTTTATTAAATTCCTCAAATACTTAACTCGTAGAAATATTTTAATATTTTTCTCACAGTGCTGTGCATTTTTTTTTGTAAAAAATGAATGAAATTTTTTTAAAAAGCTGGAATATATTAATCAGCGATCTTTTATTTTTTGTTCTCTTTATTTTTGCAATTAAAAATATTCACGGAACTATATATTCTCAGTAGAATACGGACTGTCGCTGAAAACGACAATTAGCTACTGGAACGCGATTGGTCGGTATATCCAAATGGAGGTGATCCGTTTTATGGAAGAAATAAAGAGAAAAAAGGTCTTCCGTTAAAGGGTAACGTTGGAAAAGGGATATGCTCCTCTGGCACCGTTATAATATCATACCATCTGACTTATTATTAAAACCAAGAGAGAGAAGCGCCTCGCGAAGAGACTCCAAGTCCGATATATATATTCCAGGGGCAATGAGGGCACAGTGATACCACCGCAGTAGCAAAAACATAAAAGATCGTCTCATGAATATTCGCCGAAATTGAAAGCGCTATATACGTACATAGCTCGGTAGCAGAGAGCACACCCGCCGCAGCTACCTTTTAATTCCGTTATTTCCACGTGGCTTCTCGTGGAAATTGCGATTGGTAAAAAAAAAGCGTTTAAAGAGTTTATATTCTCTCGTTTTTGCCCCCCGGACAGGAGGGGAGAGTGAGACTGGGAGCGATCGACCTTCCCGAACGAACTGCGGGTGATCGATTTTCAATGTTGCGGAAAATTCAAGTTTTTTTTTCTGCTTGTTTTTTCTTTTTTAATTCAACCATTCGCTCTCCGTTACACTCCTGGTTGTCGGCTCTGTACTTTATACCGCGAGAAGAGGCGGGGGCGACTGTGCGGTTAGCGACGGCGAGTCGGAGGACGGATAGGTGGTTGATCGTGAGGTTGAGCAAGGAATCGCTTTTCACAGCCCGAATACTCCGTAAAATTGCTAAATTGTCCGCAAGTTTTTTCAAACTAACTCTCGAGTACGTTAGATTATTATTTTGAATGCCAAATTAATTTTTAATAATAATAATAATAATAATATAACATTTTTAATCGTATGAAGTGCGGTGAAACTGGTTGACCCACCTCGGGACAATGCTAATTGAACTTGGCGAATTTTTATGCGCAGCAGTGATTTTAGTTGCGAAAATTTGACTTCCTGCTGATGTTACTCCAGATTTCATATTTTCTCGTGTCATAGAATAATTACCATAATATTTTTCTCGGATAATTTCTAATATTTTAATATTAAGATAAATAATCACATTCGCGTTCATGCTACCTCTACCGAACTCTTGAATGAACAATTAAAATGTCAGACGAGCTGAAAAAAAATATCTGACGATACGTGCACTGAAAAAAAAATCAGCAATTTATCCCGTATATGAGAATTAAAACGAGAAGACTAAATACATTAAGTAAATCTAAATTTTTTTTCACATTTGTTACCGCGCGTCGAGATCCGAGTCTTTCTTCGTAGTGTGATTAGGACACGTCGATCTCATTGTATGTCCATTTTTAGTAGTAGAAACTATGTACACGAAATGACAAGTATATATTCTAAACGATTGCTTGGGGTCTGATTTACGGATATAGAAAAAATCGTCGATAACCGTGATTTCTTTAAAAAATTTTATGCAAGTAAACGTCAGCTTGCTGTCTACCGTTAAACAAGCTTCAAACATATTAATAACTAATTCCTTATTTGATTGTTCAGAGTTTGCAAGTGCAATAAAAATTGAATTTGTCTGTTCACTGTTTATTTTTATTTATGATACTTGTTAATTAATTAGAATTTCCGTTCTGCATTCAGTAGAAAAGATTAACGTTGACGGAAGCATGGCTGGGTGGTATTGAGCTCAGCTGGGTCGGTAGAAGGAACACCGACGAGTGTGTGTTTATTTCCTTTTATCTATCGAAATAACGGAAGGATTGGATCGAATCAACGATATTTTGAAACAGTAATGATAATATTATACAGAGCTGCATAGATAATAGCCCAATTTGTTCTTATCACGGCAGAAAAAGTCATACCCCGTCAGGTCCGCCTTATAAAGTTCGAGAATCGGGATATTTGCCTTACGTCCGGTAAAAAAAAAAGATTGTACCGTAAAATAAATAATAATTTCTTGTCAACGGATTAAAAATCATTGACTAAAAATAAGTAAATACAATATGACACAATGAGAATAATATTAAATTAATCGAGAAACGGTACTTATGAGCCATACGTTACAGGATGTGGCTTGTCGACATTCATCGTGGGTTCTTTTTCTACTTATAAATATAAATAGGTCATCGAAGATGGCCGTTATGGAAATCTATTTGAATTTTTCGTTGACGCAAGGTTTTGGGGTGTCGAGTGAGGTCAATGGAGTAATCACGTGAGAATGAATGAAAGAGTGAGCTGTTGGTTGGAGAGGAAAAGTTTTATACACTTGAAAACGAACTGGGGGCTGAGAGTGTAGGGTAGGTAGGTAGGTAAGGTAGGTAGGTAGGTAGGTAGGTACGTACGAAGGAAAGGCAACAGGGTGAGGAGAAACAGAGCGTGATGTACCTACGTACACAAACCATACGCGCACACTATAAAGGACTCGGGGGTTTGCGCTTCGCGAGAACAATTTGCATGCGACCAAGTTAATCAGCGCCGACACCTCGGTGAACACCCGACGAGTGCACCAGCTAAACTATATAGCAGCAGTAGTAGCGGCAGATGTAGGAAGAGAGAAAGATAGAGGGAGAGAGAATAGGGAAGTTCAACAATAAACGTGGCGAGAGGTATAGGGGTGGGTGATTTGGGGCTGTGATAAGCGTGCGAGGAAGTGAAAAGTACACCCCTCGCCGTTGACGTTGTCGTCAAAGCTTTTATACGTATGCTTTTGATGAGAGTATATTACCGGTGAGTGCGGTATACGTTGTATAAGTATATATTGTATTTTGAACAGACGCTTCGCTATGACAAATGTGTGTATTTCAGGAGCCGAATGGTCTACCGGGTAGCGTGTTGGCGTGTAGCTATCCAGCTACGTTCATTCTATATTCACGATGCTTCGTGCTGGCGTCGATTCCCTATGTACCAATCCGTCTCGAGTCTTGTAACCGATCCTGTAACAAAGGAGATAATTATGATTATGGAGCAAGCACGAGATTATTAAATAGGAGAAATTGATCTAAATTGGAGAAAATTCAACTGAACTCTTGTGGGTCACGGTACAAAATATACAATTATCGTTCTGAAGTTAAGCAATTAGGATAATGAGATCTTAAATAAGAATTTTCGATACTACTAAAGAATATTTACGAAATTTTAAAGAGATATCGAAGTAAAGATTATGAAAAAAATATTCATTTATTCTGGAAAGAATATTCGAGGATATAAAAATAATTTTATTACTCTCGATACATAAAAATTGAAATATAGCGGAGAAATATCTTTCTGCTGATTTATAAAGGGTTTAAGTAATAAAGAGAAGGAAATTTTGATCAATGGCCACTACCCTGTCTCTCCCATTATTACTTGGCTACACCCTCCACTGTTCTCGTAATTAACCCATTATTGAAGGGTTGACGGTCGATCGCGGTACATTAATCCCGAACTACCATCACGCTTATGAACGGTACGTTCATTGAATACGTATGTTAATATAATCACGCATTATGAATGTGTACCATATATATATATATATATATATATATATATATTTATATATGTATATAGTGCTCCGCCTATGTATTTTACATATTTCACAATGCCTCGCGAAATTCTCGAGTATACATTTGCCGCACGTGTATATATCATATACCGTGGATGGTATAGGGGAAATTGTGTATAATACAAGCCATGGGGGTCTCTCTCACCCCTAGTCGGTCAGTAATAGTGCGAGACGAGAGGTACAGCCTGCTATACCGGACATATATGCATTCTGCATTTATGTAGCTGATACTAATGCCTCGTGCTATGCAACATGCAACTGTATAGGTGAAAATGAGAGAATACGTAATGCCTAAAGCTCTATATGCATCATATATGGTACAGCAGCAACAGCAGCACCAGCAGCAGAAGCAACAGAGGGTGGTCAATGGTGCTGGTTATAACGGCGTGTTATAGGACCAGCCAATTTTGTGACTGGTATCTATGAGGGGCGACAGTATACGCTTCTATTGAGCATTATGTAAAAGTAAAAAATTTTTAAAAGTATCCGAACGTCACGTAATGTTATAACGAAAATTCTTTATTGCATTTTTTTCCCACCCATTGTTCGAATACGTAATTTAGAAGGGTTGCAGGTGCAGGGTGGAGGGGGGAGGGGGCGGGCGAAAACCTTCGTGTCATGATAAAACACATATTTTTGACTGATTTCGGTGCACTGAAAAATTGTTATCATCGATAAAAGAATTTTTTAAATCTGCATTCAGCCATGAATTTTCTAACGAAAATGAAGCAACATCGAGCTTTCAAGATTGCGAGGATTTAGAGATAAAATAAACGTAATGCTTCATCACAAAATTTTTAAAAAATGTTGAAACGGATAACAACATTACGGTAATTGAAATTTTAAAAAATTCATATTCAATCAAGTTCATTTAACTTAAAGGAGAATTTTAATTAATATCTATACATCCGTTTGGACAATACGTGTTTGAGTAACAAAGGTAAATGAATTTCTGAAACATTTTTAATCCATAAATGATATTGCAGGTTTTGAAACTCTCCATTTTGTACTCAAAATCTATTTTGTACGGCGATTCCTAGCTTGGTGTACCCGTTGTATTGGTATAATCATGTAATTATAATAACATACACGTGCACGTGCTGCATTGTGGAGTTCCCCTAGCATTCATTGTCAAAGCGTGGGGCGGCCTCTTCATTGTTTAATTCATGCTAGGTACACGGACAAGAGGTAGCGGTACGATTATTGCCCGAGTGTGCAGGAGATGTTGTTCAATCGATTGTTTTGTATTGTTACAGAATCAAGGCAGTTGGCTATAAATAGCATAGATGTACCGGAACTCGTGAGAGAGGGCGAATTGGACTACGTGATACTGGACTGCGACTATGATCTAGGAAACTCGTCGACCGACGGCCTCGTCGTTAAATGGTGGCAAAACAAAGATCTGGTGTACATGTGGCACGTGGGTCGTGAACCGGCAGCGGATTCAAGTTCCACGCACATCGAAGTTGGTTACAAAGTCAGCGAAGATCCGATCAAGATGTATCGGGCCATGAAGTTCAACGATCCGAACATTACGCTTACCGGAATTTACAAATGTAGCGTTTTCAACTACATTGATACAGAGGCCAATGAGGAGGCTCCGATGATCGTATACTGTAAGTACAAATAAAAATATTTCTTCTCGATTCATCGAAGTATATCGAACTAAACAGCGCTTGCGTCGGTGCTATCCGGTAAATATAATCTTCAAGGGATGAGAATTATCAATAATAACTTCTGAGAGTCACCTTCCGTTCGTAACAAGATACTCCATCACATTTTCTTCAACAAAAGACTCGGGAGACATCTGTAAATTTATCTATCGCGTCACCATACATCAAGCCGTATTTTATTTTTTTCTTGGCTCGGTGCAAACGCAAATGTGCAATACGTTGAACTTTTTCGTATTACGGTAACACGAAGTGATATATCGTTCGGGTGTCGGTCTCTCTCTCTTTCTCTCGTGTCGCGTGAAACAGTCTCTACTGCATTACCACCAAGACCGTATTCCGAAAGCTTCTATAAAATTTGCGTAGTCGTATCGTGTACCATCGGTTCGAGCTCTCTGTTTACTGTATTTTTTATGTCACGGACATTTATTTCACCGACGGCATAAACGACTATTTTTACAGTCCGTTGATACGATAGACAAATGGTCTCTTAATACAAAATTCACACGCTCTTGCACGGGGAAGATATCCACTGGGATAATAGGAGGATTCGTATGAAAAATTTTAACTAGGACGTTAAAAAGTTTAGTTGAAGCCTTAAAACGTAAAATAGGTAACGGGAAGATGTATTATTTATTAAATTTAACCAACAAAAGTGATAGTGACCTACCAATATATTTATTCAACTTAAGGAAAATCGTCCCCTAAGACCCAAAGCGAGGATACAAAAACAATGATTACATTCAGAATAAAATAATTAAAATATAAAAACGATATAAAGAAAACAATTAGCTAGGATTGAAATAGTGTCGTTCTTTATTACAAAAGTTGCTTAAAAATTCAAAGTACTTTAGCATCGAATCGTCAATGAAACAATTGACTTTTCTGTTTCAGCGACCGAAGAAAAATTTGATCTGGTGTACAAGAAGACAAACGAGGACGAGGTTGACGGTGTGGATGTGACCTGCCTAGCCGAGGGTCTCTACCCTCAGCCCGTTATGGATATTTCCATCAAGTAAGCATTCATTTACAGAGATCCATGTACGCGTTGACCTGTGCATAGATCTGAGATTACAATAGAATGCGACAATGCGTGGGCCGACTTCCATTTTGAGACTATCGCGTTTTTTTTGCCGTCACGCGACTCGCGCTAACAATGGTGCATAAGCTCAAGCATTTTGTCCGTAGAATAGTCGAAAAAGAAGCACTTTAATGATTGTAATATCAGTGACCCATTTTTTTTTGCAGCGATGTCTCGACGAACGAAACGACAAAGCCCGAAATTACGTTACGCGATGACGGAAAGTACGATATTATCACGAGAATAGCATTGGACGATGAGGATTTGTCACCATCAGCCAACATCAAGTGCACACTTGAAATACCCATGGCGCGTTACCGGATACCTCGAGAGCTTGTCTATTATCCTGGTTTGTATTCATTTTATAAAAAAATGTTAAGTTCTGAAACATCACACTGTGGCCTCGGAGGAAGAATTTACTGTAAATTCATGGTTAATCTCATATCTGACGCGAGATACGTATATATAATTACGCCCATATCGATCTTTGACGTTAATTTAATATAACGTAACTTTGTGGAAAGATCTTTCTCGTGTAACAACTTTCTATCATCGGTAAGTGTACACAAGGAATTAATTAGTCTAGGCAAATTGAATGTACACGTATCTCGATTAGTTTGCGAAAGAGGGAGAGAGAAAGAGAAAGATGACAAGTCCTGCTAGCCAGAAAGAGAGCGATAGGGAGAGAGTGAGTGAGAAAATGAGTGAGTCTATGCGATGTCTAAAGGGTAAGTGCAGGGTATGCGTCATAGCTGTCTATCGAAATCGATATGTCTCTCTCAGTCGAATTGCTTTGATTATCGCATGTTTTTTTTTAAACTGTTCGTTACAAAAACATTCAGGCAAATTGCTACAACGTGTTGTATATGTAAATGATAGAAAAACGCCGTTAAGTTGAACTTTTTAACGTGGGAACGGTCCGTCAAAGACGCGATCGAATTCGGACGAATAGGACGATGGCAATGGGGCACGTAGCAAGAGTTATTCCTTGGCGGTTTGTAGTTCGTATAGTTACCCTTCAACGCGTGTATGTGTACCTGCAGCGCAAGCATAGGGTTCGCCGTTACTCTAATATTTAAAGTTGATGCGGTTCACCGTTAACTCGCCGCATAGCAAATCCAACGCGTGGTCCAAATCCGTTTAAATACGCCCCTCGCGTTCCGCGTTCGCGTTACTCTCAGGGGTTTGGTCTGGGGCCTGGGGCTGCCTGCGGTACCGACTAGGGTAGTAATACGGTATACCTACGTGTACTTAACGTGTTTACGTTCGTTGATACGCGGCTTTCTCGTCGAATCTGTGTTTATATTAACGTCCAATTAAGTACCAAAGTGGGTTATTGTTGTCGGTAACCCGAAGTATATAACCCAAGTTCTATCGCGTTACGTTCAATAACGAGTTAACGACTTTATGGTATACGTCACGGCGCTTTGAAATGCATCGTCAATATTCAAGGTCCGTGCCAATGGCCTACAAAATGTTATAGTAGCTCTGGATCGATCTTAAAGCTTAAGAACGTCATCATTTCTTCAAAATTAGAAGAAAAAAAAAACAGTTTTTCCTAAGGATTTGCAAAATTAAAAGAAAATCTATTTCATTATCACTGGGCATTTTGCAAATATGGCGAACTTTCAGTCGTTTATTCTTGTTTGAATAATTATTAGGATAGATGACATTTTACCTTAGCGGGAAAAAGCATTAGGCATTAAAAGGATTAAATATTCAAATTCATATTTCGAGTCAAGTGGTAGAGTATGTAATATCATTCTCCCTGTTACTTCTCGAGTGGAATATGAAATAGAGTGACATCTATCTTCATATTATGTAGCAGAATTCTGTCGTGGACAGAGGTGCAGAGGGTTAAAGCTTAAAACGGTATAAACGCTGTAGCAAAGATGAAGTAAGGTGCTGCCTCAGGGGGTCGATTAATGGAAGTACACGAGCCTCGCTGTCAAGTGGAAACAACGCAATGACGCTATATTACTAATTGGGTCCCTATAGTTAATAGCCCTGTATTATCTTTCCCGTTGTGTGTTATCAGCGCCCATTAATAGCTGGCTTGTCGCTAAGAGTTTACGCTTAGTTTGATGGACGCGATATGTGATGTTTGTTGTGCAGGATCGCCTACAACAACTCCGTCTGCAACTACGAAGCTGCTGAGAACGATGGAGATCCAGGCGTATGACAGCAACCAACCAAAAACTGACAATGGTGGTGGTAAGAGAGAGCAATAAGTTTGCAACCATTAAGCAATCATTATCAGCACGTGTGGTGAATTTTTTATTATTTTTTTATTCCCATCTTCCCGTTTTATAGTTCTCGATTGTTTCATCGCATCCAGACAAACAATTTACTTGAAATTAAATATATTTGGTTATTGGCATGAATATATTAAGCTGACGGCAAAATACATTTTATTTTATTATTTTTAATTTATCTTAATTAGTATAAATCCTTTTCTCTGTACGAAAATTCCATTTTATTCACATTTTTTTGTAATATCGTTTCGATTTCGCGGTCATTCAAAAAGATTTTCACATATCATTGACCACCACCATTGCTGCTGCTGCTGCTGCTGCTTCAGGTGCAGGTCATCTCAATCTTAAATTCAACACAGAGCCAAGAGAGGGCTTTTTGCAGCTTCATCCATAACCGAATGCTCACGCGCAGCTCCTAAAAAAACACTTCTGCAAGCATGCAAAGAATTTTGGATGTTCCTTACTTCAGTATGATCGAATGTGTAAATATTAATCGCATGACACCGAATGTTTTATGGAATACAGTTAACCCAGCAGAGAAAGCTACGTGAAATACGAATTCTCGTTTTACAATAGTGAATTTACCTACGACACAGTGTTCCTTCGCTTAACTCTTGTCTCATATTTTTCGACCTCAATGTACATAATGAAACACTACGACGGAAATAAACTATTTCGAATTTGTTTAGCTTGACGTGGGACAACGGTTGTTTGGATCTGAGAATTCAATTATCATCGTATTCCATTCGCCGATAAATAAAAGTACAGATTCTTCACTTTTAGTGGAGACTTTTGTTCACGTATTGGAAATAATCTCAAATATAGAGTAACGTCCGTCTGAAGGTACCGGATCAGATATTACTATTCAATAAGAAACGACAAACTTTAAGGGTTGTGAATTAATAGAATCTAGCTGAACTCCAAGTTCAGCAGCTTCTAAACAGAAACTGATGTAAAGTGACTCTGAACCAATAATTTTGCCAAACGAATAAAGTTCAATACTATTACCGAATAAAAGTAGCGCAATGTGCTGGAATAATCGTGAAAAGTCTTTTCTCCACGAAATATCTTGGTGGTACGTGCTATATCGTGTCCTGGTGTTCCCCGTTATCGCAATCTTTGTGGTGGATCAAAAGATTGTCTATCGCGCGCCAAGTCATCGGTTGCCAAGTATCGTGTGGGGAACATCGTAAGGCCAGGCCAAGTGCTCAGCGTTGCTGGCAAGGGAAACCACTTACCGTGTTCTCCTAGCGAATAACCTCGTCTCTACTATCGCACGTTCTAAATAAAAGTAAAAGCGTAATTTCGCTGGAGCGCAGACTCTAATTATGCAGTTTAAATTGAGCCAGAGTTTCGAAGCGTTACTTATTCTTCCTTTCAGGCGCTTGTTCTTTTTTTTTTCTTCTTTTTTTTTAGTAATATCGAGAAGCTAATAGAGCTTGTTTTACTCTAGGATAACAGATATTCTCTTAGGTATAATGGAAAATGTAAAAGTTACACCGATAAGTCGTACGAGAGATAGGAACCGTGATAGAGAAAGAGAGAAAAAATTTGATACCCCGACTGCTATTGAGAGAAAAATCGATACGACGGTAGACTTACCTCTCCACCCTCCGTCGCAGCGAGTATCCTATTAATTTTCAAATAATTTCTTATTTTCATTCTCTACGAGATGTGGCGAAGGACGGTATAGCAGATTCGGCGAACCGATTGCCGATTTTGAGGGGGGCAGTTGAAAGTAACTGTAAGAAAATCGTTCGTTCAACTTTCCAGTCCATTTCGAGGCACGTGCGGTTCATAATAGGTTCAGCCCTGCAAAGAAATAGGAAGAAAAGGGACGACTCGGTGGGTTTCTCGGAAATTGTCGTTTTGGTTCCTTGCGAATGCTTCGAAGGAGGGAGAAAAGCTAAGAGAGTGTACAGTAGCATTACCGTCTACCATCCCCGTTCTCATGCTTCTGGTGTAGGAAAAAAGACAGAGGATCCTCTGCGAATGAACCAACGAAATTCCTTGCGGCTCGGTATTATACGAGGGCGTGGGAGCGCGTCCCCCTTTACCGCGTACCGCCTCTAGCTGGAGCACGATATACAGGATACTTATTGTATATCCGCTTTGGTACAGAGTGCAGTATACCAAGGTAGAACGAAGGGCAAGCTGCTGGTGTGCCGGTAGTTACAGTATCTCATTGTTAGAAACGACTTCTGTAGATTCTCCGGCCTTGATACACCGGCGGAAAGAGGGAAGGGTGAGTTCTTTGGCCCTGGTAGTTCACCGGAGCTTTAAGGCTGCTGGCCGAGCCACCCGAAGCGGAAGAGGCGTCAGGTGGTGGTATCGGGTCTGGCGCGTGTCTCCAGAAGCAGCTGCGGTCGCGCGATGGGTCTTGTTCGTCGGGACGAGGAGAAAGACGGCGATGAGCGAGTCTCTCCGGCTCTTGGTCGAAAAGCCCTCGTGAGGATTTCCCATAAAGTAATTAAGGAAATGCACGAGAGTGAAAGAAAAAAAAGAGAAAGCGGAGGAGGATAAGGAGAGAAAAGAAACAAGGAAAGTGCGCGAGAAAATGAGACCGGTGTACAGGCTCCGCTCGACATTCTCCTTCACCAGGACTCGGGCTTTTAAAAATGCAGTCACGTTTCTCGTCTCGTATTGAAAGATCCTTGCGCGCCGTCTCGCTCACCGCGTCAGAAATATTGAGTAGCGCGATGGGAATTTCATTGGGAAATAACGAGGACAAAGGCCCACGAACGGAGCCATGTAAATGAGAAAAGTTCATTAAAGCTGCCAGTGAAAAATAATTTAAATAAAACGTCTACCGGGTCAAACACAGTAACAATATATATATAATATTCATCTCAATCTTGGGCGAATTAATGGTCTTTCTCTACCTGATAACAAACAATCTAGAAAATATATTTATCAATATAAATATAAATAAAAAAATTTGCATTTTTTTTCGTATTTATAATTGCAAATCCCAGCTTGTTACAATTAAAAAAGTATTGAGCCCCGAAATAGGAATTTCATTGAGAAATAATGGGAAAAAAGGCAGTTCATTAGTACGAGAAGTGAAAAACATTTTTTTTTTTTACAAAAATGAATTGACACGTGTCGGAAGTACACCATGTGACTCTAATCAAAAACACCTCAGTCAAATAAGTTTACCACCAAAAAAATCTCTAATTTACGAGTATTTGTTAATTGAAAAATCACTTAATAATCTTCACAACGAACCGATCTTTATTTACGTAAAGAATATAATTGATATTGGGTTCGGTAAATATGCATCTAGGAGGATAAGGCTGGGTGTTCATTTTCTCGACGTCATCAAGAGAATATTAGGCGTCTCTATTGCCCTGCTTCAGGTATTACCTATAGCGGTATAGCGAAGGACAGGGTGAAAGATATTAGGAGTCTGGTGTGCGGTGAGCTTCTCCGGGCCCAGCCACAGGAGTATAATATACCGCGTCTCAGTGGGGGCTGTTCTAGAAGGTGGAGGATGTAATGCCGAAGCTCCTGTGTGTCCCGACAGCCCCTGCGATCCTGCAACCAGCATCTTGCGTTCGCGCGTACACACACACACACACACACACACACATATATGCAAGTTCACAAGTTCCTAGTGAACGTCGTGACCCAGCCAACGGTATAATGTAAGGCCGTATTAACACGTGCCACGAACTTTGGTTATTTATTGGTCTGGCCCGGTAATGCTAATATCTGGGTGATGATAAGCTAAGAGTAATATATGGGATATGTTAGATATAGTTTATTAACTAAATTGAGTAGGTCTTCTCGGCAGTGTTCATTATATTTTACGATCAATTTTTAACTCGTGCGTATAATCAGAAAGAGCTTAGTTGAAAAAAAAAAATTCATCATTAAACAGTTGGAAATAAAAATTTTTAATCAACAGTTATCGATAGTCTTTTTAAAAAGTAGAACAGTCATTTGGTTAACACTTTCGTTGCAGAAATCGATGTTAAAATATAATGCTATTTTCATCAAAGTGTCAATATCCACTCTCCGAGGAACTGTCGGTGCACGAGGTTCGACAGCCTGTCTATAAACCTTGGCTCGTCGATCTCACCTTAGTTACTTGACTCATATTTTTTATTTACTTTATGCATGATATACCACGAAACAACCATCGGACACGGCCGTTATAATTGACTGAAATAGTCTTTGAGCGGAGAAGGCTTCTCTGATATCTCTTTGTTAATTAACGAGGATGACTCTGGGACAGATATTTTTATTTATCCTGACGCAAAGTGTCTGGTATGACTATGTCTCAAACTATTCTGCACAGTCACTGATCGCAGCATTATCTTTTTCGCTACTTATCACTGCAATATTTAGGATTTTGAGCAAAGGGACTTCTTTCTTTCTCAACCACAGGAGCTCGGTACTCTGTAAATTGGTATTAGCTCCTCAGAGGAATCTTAGACGGAAAGCATTATTAATGATAATATCTCTTGTACACAGCAATATCGTGCATCTACCTATCATAAGTAAGTTAAAAGGTGAAGCAAAACGCGGTCACAACACTGTAAAGTCAATATTATCTGCTCTGTTGCCAGCGGTTCTGTCGTCCCTTGATATAAAAGGCGGAGGATGAAAACTTTTTGGTTAAGATATATTGCCCGGACCAGCAGTCACTTCAGTCATGCTCTTCAGAGCACTTAGAGCGGATTTGGTTTTTCGCTAAAATTTAACTTCAACCAACGCTTTTAGGGTATTACTTATTCAAGAAACTCCGGTGGTGTTCTATCTCAGTCCCAGTCTCTCTCTCTCCTTCCGTCGAACCCATTCACCGCCACATTCTATGGTACATCATGGTTGCCAATGGTTTCATCCTGCCAATGGAATTAGAATTACGCTACATCATTAGTTCTGAGTTTCCAGTTATCAGTGTGAAGAAGAGGAGACCGAGGTTAGTTGACTCGGGAGCAGTTGACGCTTTGCCGTTCCGGGATCCTAATGGGCAGTTGGGAAGGGAAATTCATTTGTACAATCGTATTAAAAATATTCTGCTTAAAAAAAACGAATGGCAGGTTTACTTACCGTACTGGAACGAAGAAAAAAAAATATTTAAACCAATATTGTTATAATTTATAAAGAGAAATTAACTCTCCTGGCATTTTACAAGATGATCTTCATGTTAATTGAACATACAGCTTGATAATTAACCAAAGAACGCCAAGAGCTTAATTGTTGTGCGGAGATTCTGAAAATGACTGCAAATTAATTAATCTGAGAAAATTAAACCGAGCAACCCCAGTCTTCTTCTACTTTTGCTTTGCACATGCTTCGCACATTTGTTTTACTCTATCGTTGACACGACGTCGAGTGCAATATCATATCCAGTTTTGATGAACTGAGCGGTGCGTATATAAATGAGGAAATTTCTCCATCAACCGCGTCAATTAAGGGTGGAAGAGTAATACGGGTTCGAGATATGGGTAGGTAGGCATCCGGCATGCACCAATGCCTGTGATATGTCGAGGCAGAAGCGCGCATCGTCGGGCTCAAGGTAATGAAGAGAACGCGTTTGCAATCTCCAGCCGCGTTGCACATTTGCAATTCGCTCTCACTCCTTCCAACCTTCCCTGTGTACCGGGGCAATTATCCTCACATGGCTTCAAGTTTGCAGCACAAACTATCTTCCCTGCGGTACCTGTATGTACTACGAGGCTGGGTAGCGGTCTGTGTCCCACGGGATGCGGGATAAACGATGAAATAGTCGTGCGCGGTTATTAGCCTACACATGTGAACAACCACGAGTACACGTAACGACGCGCATTACTGTACCCGGTGCAATTATCATTCAATATTTACTCACACTGGAAGATAACAAGGATCGTTGGCCCTTCGGGACTTTGGCCGTGTGTCATTGACAAGTCGAAGTTACATTTTTTTTCAAAACAACGCTAAATATCGCGAAGGTCTCCGAGACACGGGAAATTATTTCACAAACGTATTTTATAGAATTAAAAATACAAAAAAAAAAAAAAACAACGTAAAAATGTTATTGGTGGGATCTTTCCATACACTTATCCACAAATGGTTGCATCAGAAAATTTCAATTTAGTTTTGCGAAAATATCAAGGTTTATCGTATGCCCAGCCAGAATATATAAGGTTCAATACATTTTGATGGTTACAACCGAAGGTTTTAGAGTTAAAAGATGGTCGCGACTTATGGACCTACTTTACTTTTCGGCTTTCCATCCGTCAAAAATATTCCAACACGTGAAATAAAAATGGTATCTTACCAAGTTTGATCTACATTCAAGAGGTGATACCAACGCCAAAATGGCTGCACGGTAGATCGGTATCACATCCAATCACTCAAATTGTTATTAAAAAAATATAAAAACCGTCACGAGAAAATAAAGAAATATATATAAAATAATGACGATTAAAAGTGAGCCGGTTAAATTCGCGGAAAGTGCAAGAGAGTCAGAAAGCTCGGAGATAATTACAGGATCGACCGTAATAACTGTATCCCGCTGTGTGCGAGTCGCGCGGTAAACTCGGTCGTGCAGAGCTATATATATGCATTTGACGCATAATGTTAAGCGAAGTAGGGTGGTCGGCTGTTCCGGAGCGCTTTGAAAGATGGAACCGCGTGTTCCGGGGGAGGAAGGAGTAATTAGAGTTCCTCCGTTACTTTGCTCTCTCTTTCCCATCCCCCGGTATAAGGGTTGACTGCATTAACAGCGATTAAAAAAAACTGTTTAAAACGCATTAAGCGTTTTCTTTCGCCTTTCTCGTTGGTTCGTTTGCCAGCAGCACTTTGTTTCGTATATAGTTTTACAGTACACGAAGAGTCCAGAGCGTAGCTTCGGTGGCTCTGGCACGTTCACTCTCCGAGGGTGATGCAACCCCTTTCTCCGCACTTGCTTGTTTTCTGCATTTCTCCGGTGCTCACGGTAAATTTTGCTGTTCCGCATATTTCTCTCTATTCTAGCTGGCGAGTTCATTGCTTTCTTCCACGTATTCCGCACCCTCTCTTCGCCGCGCCATTCGGGAACTCTTCCTCCTCAACAACAGCTCCAGTTAATTCATTTGCTCTCGAGCGAGCCCTATTCGTGGCTTTCTCGGTCACGCGCACGATAAATACGTTTTAGCGTTTTCCAAGCACTTTTACGCGTTTCGCTCACGGGCGAGAGGATCGGCTGAGGATATTGGTACAGGGATGGATGAAAAGGATGAAAATAGAAGAGAAAATACGGTTTCAGGCGGATATACGGAGGGAGAAAGCGAGAGAGTGAATCTTACTCGCTGATGAAGCCGCACGCGTACATACCAGCCGAGAGGGCGATAAATCAGTCTCGAAAACCACGTCGTGGTACGCGGGCGTACAGAGAGATTTCTCTTCCTCTCTTTCTCTCTTGGTAGTGGGCAAAGGCACCGGTGGTTCGTGCCAGACGCTCGGAGATCCTGGGACGACTCGAGCTCGGAATCCCTAGGACCTATCGAACTCACTCTCACGTGAATTCATTGCGATTTATGTTGAGCCAGAGGGCATTACTCCATTTTCTCCTGTCAATTTCGACTTCGCTGAATGGCCAGAGACCGCGCACTGACCGTACGAACATCACGAAATTTCTCTGGAGAAAACACAGTGTCTCTGATATTGAGTCGAAGTGCTGTAGAACGGAATGGAAGACGAAGAACAAAACGGGGGAGATGAAAAACTTAAAAAAACTCGTGTAAATTTCGAGCTTGGAAATATTTTATTCCAAAATGTATTTCCTAACGTGTTGTTAACACCATGAATAAAATATTCGATCAGTCGTTAACAATAACGACAACAACAACAGCAACAACAATAACAATAACGTATTAGTCGAATAATTTAGCGAGTGGTAAAGTTTCGGTGACTGGAAATACATTTCTTGAAATAAAGTAACGCACAGTTGCATATTTACACGAGTTTCCTCTGTATGCTTCAGGAAGTTCCGTTAGGTGAGGTGCTTCCATGTCGGAAATTCGCTGTGCCGAAGAGTTGCGCGCAATATCGCTATATCGTATATACAGAGCGTATATACTTTAGTACAGTGTTGCAGAGTTATATGAGAAGCCAGTAGTAAAGAGCCGAGAAAATATTTCGTCTGACGTCAGTCGAGTGTGACGAGTCGAGTCGTTATATTCCCCTTATTCTTCCATTTCGTCCTTTTGTTCTTCGTCTTCTCTTCTCTTCTCGTCACATCTTTATCTCTGTTCTCACAAAGACTCCTTTTCTCTCTCTCTCTTTGCTGTTTCCCTGATCCGGAATCTCCTCTCTTTTGCCGCTCGCGTTCACTTTGTTATCTTTAGAAAATGAGATTTCCAACTGGAATATCTGGATGCGCGGTTGGTCGGGGAGGAAAGCAGGAATCGGAGCGTGAGAATCGGAGATTCAGAGACGAGCATCGCCACCAATGTGGAACGCGCACCCATCAAAGCCGACAGATATCGCGAGATAGGAGCTTTGCCATGCAAAGGGAAGAAAATGAGGAAAAAAGAAGCAAAGATAGAAGTGGCAAGCCAAGTAGCCGACCGGCCAGTCAGCCTTTTTATTCTACTTCGCTCTCGTCTCTCATCCACAGAGTGTTCCGTCTCAGCTCGTCTCCCCACCCTTTCTGCGTCCTTCCCCTATTCGACAGCGAATTTCCCAGCTAAATTCAGTGATTGAAATTAGATATGCTCGGAATCACTGAATAAAAAACGTATCAAAAGGTTATACGAGGGTACGTTTATAAATGAGGTATTTTCAGTATACTTTGTACCATTTGGTACAATCAAAGAGGCAATGGAAATGCATTATACTTGTATCGTACTTGGAACGGAATCAAAGGATTCCTCGAAATCATTTATAAAGCTCTATTGCGATTGAGTCTCTTGTATTTCCTCATTACCTCTCAGGAATATATATTATCCATCAAACAGGACGTCCCTGTCATTGAAAGGTTAAGTTATTTGACTATACGAGATTGTACCGTTGAGTTTGAAATGTAATATGTCAATTTCCTTTGCCTCTGGTCTTATCGAGTATCCGTCGAGATAAGTAATATCCTTTATTCTTTTACTCTCGGATTGCTTCTTCTTGAAAAAAAGGTCTTTGACGTTAATAAATATTCAATAATGTCAACACGTTTGAAACACATATTACTTAATTCTTGAGGCGTGTTATACGAATGTTCAATGACAGTTTCACCTTTCCACTTATTAAACAGTGACAAGACAAGATTAAAAGCAGTGAGAACCACAGGAATGAAAACCATATTGCTTTCCGGAGATGTCCGTATCGCCTCGTCCGTAGGGACGGTACGGGTCACTTCGTCGACTCTACGCACTTGGCGCAGGGGACAGAGTGGGTTAGCGCTGGCCAAATTAACGTGACAAACTTTGTTATGTCAGTCGAGGCAAGATATAATCGATTAAGACTCCGGTCTATCCAGCTGGGTTTCCTCTTCCTGTCCTTCACACGGTACTTTATAATACACAGCGTTGGCATCAACTCCGTGTCCGGGCACTCCGGGGAGTCAACGAAAAGTTTCACAAGCGAAGAGACTCGCGAGTTCCCACTCCATCTGTATATTACTCGCATTATCCTATCTTTCGCCTAACCATCCGGACAGAGCGTGTACCGGAGTAGTGCCGCTACTCAACGAGTACCTAATTAGCTAAGTTTTGTCGCATATAACAAAAGACGTTGACTCGGTCAAAACTGGGATCTGACTCAAAAGGCCCGGACTCTACCAGAGCTGCCAAATTCTCCATAGAGAACTTGTGGAATCTCTTCCACCTCCTTCCTCATTCTATACGTCTCGTTGCTCTTCTCGATCTTCGTGAAACATCTCCGTTACTCGGGGATCAGGATATAGATGTAACGACGCGATTCACTAGATTTGGAGGACTTCTCGTTCCTCGTTCAGACGGGATGAAACAATGGTTCTGTGCTAATGCTCGTTAATAGGATATATATGCTTAAGGACGTAAGATTATTGTAAGGGGTTAATTAATATATAACTAAGCATTATATATTAATATATATATCGTTAGTAAGATAGTTTATCAAATAATTCCCATGTACACCAATGTATAATACTGATGGGGATTTCTGCGGCTTCAATCACGAACCCTTTACGCCTGTCACCATTTTTTTCTCTGCTGATTACCCTTTGCTTCCTCGTCCGGTCATCTTTTCTTTTTCTCACGAGTGCGTTATTTTTTCCTCCAAACGCGTATCCTTTCGCGCTTGCCCGTTGTTTATCTCGTGATCGCTGTGTGATTTTACACCACACTTGTCTTGCTTAATAGAGACCTTGTTGCTAACTGATCGGCGAGAGTGTCTCATCTTTTGAAAAGGGCAACTCGCGCGCGTCTTACGAAAGCGTTCGATCTGCCGTGACTCAATCGTTGCACACGTTTGCGCATCTTTTTTAAACTCGAACCATAGCGCACAACATATATTACAGAGACATAATATAAATTATTATAATAATTTACATCGAATGTAAATATTAGAGATTTTCCAAAGGAAGACTCAATTATTGATAAGTCTACAACTGAGCTCTATCGATGTATTGATAAATTTATGCGGATTTGCAAAACGTTTCTCAATGCCAGTGAAATTTTGTCGAAAGTTCCTATAAAAGAAAAATATTGTGGTAACTTGTGAATTTTGACGGACAGGAACGGCGAAAAAGCTCGGTAAATCCAATCGTCGATAAATGCACCGGAGCTGTTGCAACTATGGTTAGTCGGACGGGATTTTGGGGGATAGCCGTGTTGTTGTTAAACTGGTGCGGTGCGATTGTACAAATGCCGCCAAGCATCTGTCGTATTTTAATAGCGATAATAAATATTGTGTGATTTGTTTAGAATGCGCCAAATTCCGAAAGTCCGCTGTCGATTGAAATTAATCGGTTGGGTTTTATGAAATTTGGACGGAACCGTTTGCTAATCTCCGACGAACGAATTGCAGTTTTGAAATGCATCAGCGTTTTATTGGTCTTATGCAATGCAACGTAGTCGGTGATCCAACCGAAAACGTTTGGGTTTCAGGCCTGTTATCCCCGTAATGGCCCATTAAAACTGCATCAGCTACTAAAAGGGCTCGAAACTCCCGGTCAGTTTGAGCCAAGTGAATAATGGATTTTGCGGGTGAGATCAACAAAAGAGGGGAAAGGGATTTAAACTCTTAATTCCCACTGCTCCATAAACCATTTGAAACGTTGTTGTGAATTAACTGGTAAATGACTTTTTTTTTAAAACTATTCTCAATGGTGAATCTACAATTTTAATTGAAAAACATCATGGCGATTCGTTCAAATTTAGCTCAAGCTGAGAAATCTCCGTTGAGCCGATATTCAGAGGTTAAAATTGATCAATCGACTGAACAACAATTGACTAAAACTGTTGATACTAAAATAAGAATATATTTGTACTTAATATTATGTAAATTAGTTTAATCTTACATTCATTCCTATACAATAATATTACAGCTAACTAAAATATGTGTAATGCATCGCAACGCGAGCTTGCATCGGTCGTTCCAATCGGCTCCATTATTCATCAAAAGCCGTCGATTAATCAGCTGTTGAGTGCAATCTACCTCGTAGCCTTAGAGTCTTCCTTGAAAGGGCATTGAAATGGGGCAAGCAAAGAGATTCGTCCGGAAGGAAGATAAGTATAAAACAGGCCATGAAAATGTATAAGAAAATTCTCAAAGAGATACACGAACGTCGATTTTCTCGTTTCGCTCTACAGCGGTTGATGAAAACTCAACGAGGAGGCTTCGGGGCTCCTCGAAGATTGTTACGACTCTCCGAGTACTGTGTACATAAGAGAACCGTATTATAGCTTGCGTTGTATCCACGACTTTTCTCTCGCCACGAGAAATTGCGGTAGCCGAATAGCCGACCCTTCTCTCTCTCTCTCTCTCTCTCTCTCTCTCTCTCTCTCTCTCTCTCTCTCTCTCTCTCTCTCTCTCTCTCTCTCTCTCTCTCCCTCTTTCTCTTTCTTCTCTAGCCAAAAAGAACACCCAGAAGGGACAAGTACCACCGCTCTTCGTTTTTTCGAACGACAGCCGTCCGAATCTTCTCAAACTTTATTGAAAAATGAGTTTGGGGGGGGGGGGGACAGTTGACTCTTCAAGGGGTAAAAAAAATTGTACGACTACCTCTCCCTCTCGCAGTGCCAAGAGCAATTGTCTCTTGCTCGTGCAAGTTCTACCTGTCGTGTTGTCTTTTCCCCTCTTGAAACTCTACTTTCGTAGTTACGAGACCACCGAGAGCTTCTAGAAATGCGAAAATTTTCAAGAGCTAAATTGCATTATTCGCCAAACGAACTCTGAAAACAAGAATCAACCATTCTATCCTCCGATGTTTACGATGCAGCAAAGTCGATATCTTCTTTACCAAAGTAAATCGATGATTTTATTGTATTTATTAAAATTAAATATTGTTTTATCGATATTTTCACGAAAAGTGCAAATATCAGCTCTGAATTCATTAAAAACATAAATCAATTAATCTTTTATCGATTGAATGTACGATTTATTGTCTTTATTGATATAACTTTGTTAATATTTCGATATTAACTGAATTTAAAAATTATGCAACGATTACATAACTATGAATGACAATTACCGATCGTTTCGCAAACAAAATATAAATTGACGTCTTCAATATCATTAATTAATAATACGAATCGCAATGGCAATATCAATTGATCATTTTATATCATCGATCAACAAGCTCCGTCATTTGCTTTCGAAGTTAACCTGCGGAAATTGCTTTGAACTAATGACAAAAGGACTCGGCTATCGATCATTCGGATGAAAATCATATGAAATTGAATCGAGATCAATCAAATAATACTTTGTTTTCAATATGTTCTTAACTGATCGGTAAAAATTTGGATCGAACGTTTGTCATCGGCATTATAGCCTACTACGAAAAACACACGAAGACAGCGTATCGCATAAGAGAAGAAACTGAAATTCTGTCCTCTCGAACCACTGTACATCGAGAGCTACAACGAGATGCTGTGTTGGCAATAGCGTAGTCCAATGTACATCGCGTCTTAGCCATGGAGCTTATCTAGCATCGTAACTTCTCCTCCGCCACATTTCTGGAAGCCGAGAAACACTGGCAGCGGTGGTAGACTTAAAGCTCTGTCTCTCTTTGTTTCTCTGTATATCGAGTTCCCTTCTCTCTCTCTCTCTCTTCTCCACCTCTTTCGCTATCAACGCTTTGTTAACGGGAGCAGTACCGGCAATGGCATATCTTCTATAAAGCATAAAGTCGAGAGGTCGACAGGAACGGGATGCATCCCGTACTCTCGTCTCCTTTACGTGCAAAGCTCAACATTATTATTTAACATTATAGTTAATCGATAATTGATCGAGCGCCGTCGACGTAACTAGCTATATCGTTATGGAGGTAACGCGGTTGAGCAAGTCCGTACAGATAGCGACTTTTACTACTTGCCGGGCGGTCCACTGACCCTTACCACTTGATTGCGCTTTATACGCATGACCACACGGGGAACAATCGATAACATAGTACAGCGAAGAAGGTAAAGGTGAACACTTGGTCGGGTGAAGTTAACTCCGGAAATTCGATTATTCATAAGGGTTATAATGGATTTCTCAAGTTAATATTGCATCAGAACTTTCGGTGAGGCGGGGGGGGGGGGGGGGGGGAGCGTCTACAAGAGACTGTAATCTCACGAGAACTCGAGCAAAATGTTCTGCAAAAATAGAAAATAAGAAATACACGGAGAAGAAGTAAATATACCTATTTATATGTTGTCACAGAGAGTCTAACATCGAAGCTGACGTTAGGTAGATCGTTGGAAACCGAAGACCGGGTTCGTTCTTATCCTTTACCGAGCTTCTCGGTCTCTCTCTCTCTCTCTTCCTCTCGGTATCTGCCCTTTCTTCAGGCACTCGTCGAATTCCCGACGGTGCTCACCCCTATCAATTGTTAACGGGGCACGAGTCTGACATCGTTTCCTGTCTTCCACGCACACCAGGCTTCTTCGTCCCTCTCACACTCTCTCGCCGTTCCTCGCTAGAATCCTTCGAGATAGCTCACCATTTTACTTGCAACGTGCACCGTGGCTCTCTTGAAGATATTTCTGAAATATTTTTATTCCATTGAACCTAAAATTCCGTGTTTCGCATGGTAATCAATAAAGTTTTTGTCATTTTTTATTATATATTTATAAGAAGATTTTTTAGTAACAAAGATCATAAAGTAACGGCCATTATCGTACAGTTAATTGCGTCTGTGCACCCACAGTGAACTTAACTTTCCGTGAAAATATAGGTCGACTGTACCCCTTTAAAATAACGGCGGGTCGTCGACCTGTTTAATGCGCTCTAAATATCGATCCCACGATGATTCGTTGGGACAATAGGATTTTTATAATTATTCCATACCGCAACGAAATATCTGTAAAATATGTCGTGGTTGTGCGAAATAGCTTATGATTCGATTGGAAGAATAATACTCGAAATGCGGAGGTGGCTCACCGGTCGTAGGGTATGGATATTCGGTGTCGTTATTCCAGCGAGGATCCGAATCGTTTTCCCGTTTGCCTCCCAGCCATCAATTTAACACCATACGCCCGCTGTTAAATTTTATCTCCACCACCGACACACTTACATCCACGCGTGTGTACTTCTTTTTGTGGGATCCATACTCCGGTTGCTGACGGTGTAACGTTTCACAGCGCTAAATCATCGACAGGAGGGGAAGCAAACAATTTCCCGTGTTCTCTGCAGTCTCGTCTAACGACTTTTCAACCTTCCGCCTTGCTACTGCTCACGTAGGGCGTAAGCTCTACTTGTATATCTAATATTAACCCCACGTTTGACAGATATGTCCCAACTATTTATAACATGTGCGATCGAATCAATCGAATTAGTCATAATTCACTGTTAATTCATGTGCTATTATTATTTCTGTTACAGGAAGTGCAGGAAGGATCGTATCGACCAGTCTTATTTGCGTTATAGCTGGCCTACTCACTCTCAGGACACTAGCTTGGTAGTTTCGTGATTACTAGGCAAGTATTTCTGGCATTGATTCGTGCTTTAAATAATTTTGCATGATGCTATTTATATATATGCTATATATGCTTCCTTGTAAAGAAAATTGTTGTGGTCGTGAACAAAAATGCTCTTGAGATTTTGATGTTAGAGTACTCAAAGTGTTCCAAAATGTCGAGAAATCAAATTTATAAAAATGTGTGTGTGTGTGAATAAGAGATCTTGATTGAAATGGCTATATCTTGAGAACGAATTACTTGATCATTCGGAAACTTGGCACACGAGTCGGATCGCAACCCCCATCGCTTTGCTGCAATTTTCGTCTAAATCGCTAGCGGGTATTTCGTTTTATGGTTGTTTGAATTTTTGGAAAAAATGATGTCATCTCGCTAACTTTCGTACACTTTACTTATCATGCTAAAACTTTCTATAAGAATATAAGAATCGATCGAGGTGTTCAAATTTTATTGAATCCTGCATTTTTGTAATTTTTTAATAAAAACAAAAAATAAATATATTTTTATGCTGTAACTTTCGTGAATTTTCATCTATCAAATTGAAACTTGGCATACAAGCTGGCTAGGAGATAAGAATGCTTGGTCTTGAATTTTGTCAAAATCGATCGAGGGGTTAAACTTTATGAAATTTGCAATT
Source organism: Cylloceria caligata (assembly GCA_963942595.1). NCBI lineage: Eukaryota > Metazoa > Arthropoda > Insecta > Hymenoptera > Ichneumonidae > Cylloceria > Cylloceria caligata. Next base: position 70,657,240 of record OZ012707.1, read on the forward strand.
TTACTTAATTTTTTATTCTATTGATATTTTTAATATCATTTCTTCTATGAGGAAGCCAGAGTTGAAATAATCATTATCCGTAGAGGAGAATCTGTGGGTTGGCGAGAAGCATGAGAAAGCAATGTTCAAATAACAAATTTGCGCGCTAAATATTTTTTTTTTACATACGTAGGACATGATTGAAGTATGAGGACAAAGAATCAAGTTTTACAAAAGACCCTTGATTACTTTGTTCATTATAACGATGATAACGTAGTACATATGTCCCCTTGTTAATTAGAAAGAAGCTTTGTGCTGGAAATAAACAATTCTCACTGTATGGACTCTCGTTAAAGTAATTAATATTTTCTCCTAATGACATAACATGAAGTTGTAAAATTGTCTTTTCAAGAGATGACTCAATGAAATTTATCGAACCTTTCAAAATCGTTTGAAATGAATAATAAATTATTTTGATAGCCACAGAGACTTGGCATTGCCTCTAGCAATATTCATTTGTCATCGTTTGGTAGTAAATTTACCGTAAATGTAAAATATCTGTTACAGCTTTGTAATTTTCAATTTAAATTAAAAAATATCTTTCCAAATTCGTTGAAACAAAAGAAAAATAGTATTACCACAATCTGATTTTGCGGTTTAGTGAAATACACGTGAATTATCAAATTTACAATGGAACAATTTTTTATTATATCGATTCCATAAATGATTAATCAATTGATATAATTTATCATTGGAATTCACAATAAAATAGCCAATAACTGCTGTACTTCCAATGACAGCCATTCTTATTGCGCTATGTACGCTCACGTTTCGTCGGGGTTACCACAGGATTCGATCCCAGCAATCCGTGTTTCACAGGTTTCCCACGATACGTGGGATCGCTTTTCCGATTCGGCGTTTCCTCACTCGTCTCTTCTCCGCGCAGCAGGAGTATAACACCAGGGATCCGAGGACTCGATCAAAGGACAATCATGTCCGCTCACGGATCTCTTTCCCTTTCATTCATATAAACGAGCGAGATGGAGAAGGGGGTGGGGAGGAGCGTAGCCGCAGCGGTAAACCCAAAGCGGCAAACAGTTGTTTCAACCCCTTTATCGTTTTAATTAAACGTTTGTGAATAGTTCTCGATTCTCTTTCTTCTCAATTTTCCCTTTGTACATGCACAACCATCAAATGTACTTTCTGTTGATTCACCTTCTCATATTTCATGTTTTAACATTTTTCCTTCTCCGACGCATCGTGTACTTTGCACTTTGTCGAGGTAGAACAATGCGGTGACGTCACTCCACTCCCTAAGACGTCTACGTGATTTACCCTACGTGCTTTGCCTTCTCAATGATGTGGACACGCGATGATTCTTCACGAGACTTATCCTCGTTTTACGCAACGAAACGTACAGTCATCGACCATCCCAACAGTCATTGGCAATCCTGCAGTGAATCCTACGGAGTAAAAAGTACAAACGACTGTGCCGATAATTATAGTTCTTCTCTACTTCGATTGCCATTTACCGCATCAAACTTTGTTTGATACCATTCGTCGACGAGTTACCGACTCGCTATTCGACGAACGTTGTAATATTCAACGGTATATACCTTTTTTCTAATCATCTTGGTGCTGTAACGTTCTACAAAGAACGATTTACTTTTTCTTTTGCTAAATTAAAAAAAAATATTTTCTCAATGCATTGCTTTTGTCGTTCCAGATATACATCATCGTCTCGACCAAAATCGTGAGTGTCCTCCTCAGGACTGGGAATGTCTACCTGTATCTTGGATTCACCAAAAATTCTACATAATTTGTGTAATATATATATAGTGTAACTGGTCTGATAAGTCGTTTCTACTGGCCTACGAAAAAAAAAAAAAAAAAGAAAAACAGAAAAACAACAACATTAGCAAATAATTGTAATATTTGCTCGAAGATTGGAGTGAAATTGCGAGAGAGAAATAAGGGAACATATCGGAAATTTTGGGCCAGTCTCAAACGGCGTGATGTGATGTGACAATATATCGGCGAGAAAATGATAACGACGGAGGCTGACGGATAATGTTACAAATCTTTGTGAATTATGAGATTTGACACGAGTGACATCGTCGTTTTAATCGTTTTGTGTCAATTCTTTCGTCAAATTCAAAGTAACGAAAAAAAAAAAGAAAAAGAAAAGCAACAAACGTAAATAGAGAAAGACTTTTTGAAGCGTATCGTCGTCTTGGAACGACGGTTAAAATATTATACGTATATTTATCCAAATATAAATGAAGCAGGGATATACACACACTGACACTTGTACACTCTAAGATACACACACTTGAGATGACTCGAGAGAAACAGGGTACCAAGAAAATATTTTGCCAAAGAAAAATTAAAGAGTGTAATTGAATTATAAATTTATAATTCCCGGAGGAGGAAGTCATCCTGTTTTCTATCTCGTGTGCGAGCATGCGATTATTACCTTAATTGGTGATCAACGTTACAGTCTACGAGTAAATTTTGAAAAAGTCTCTCTATGAATTCAAAGAATATCGTAAATTTACTTTACGAAGAGAGGTTTAATTATTTACGTTTGCAATTATTCGCTGATCGATCGAAACTAAATTTTGGAGAAAAATTCTTTCTCGTGGTGTGAAAGGATAAAAAAATTTTGCCCAATGATTGCGATGACGTTGCAATGTAAATAATATATAAATGCGAGCCTTAAAGTTTCCTCGCTAAAGCTATTTATAAATCGTGTTTATTGTAAGAAAGACGGTGAAGTTTAAAAAAGTAACGACCAATGAAATTCACACGAGGAAAGAAAGACATTTTTATTCGTTGATTTTGCTCATTATTAATTCACTTACCTATCAGTACTTTTCCTTTTACCTTGTAAGTGTCTTTCGATTGACACCCTTAACCCTTTATAAGTGATCGCACGTGACCATCCCGGAATGGATCTATCAAGAGCAGAGTGGGGGTAACGCGTTCTTACGGTAGAGCCGAGGAGTGGGGATATCCTTGTGACTCGTAAAGATTTAAACTTGCTCTACAAGTAAATTTCGAAAAAGACTCTGAATTCAAAGAATATCGTAAATTTATTTTAAAAAGAGAGTTAAAATTATTTACGTTTGCATCTATCCGCTGATCGAACGAAACTAAATTTTGGAGAAAAGATGTTTCTCGTGATGTGAAAGGATAGAAAATGTTTGCGCAACGATTGCGACGACGTTACAGTGTAAATAATATATAAATACGAGCCTTAAAGTTTCCTCGCTCGGGCTATTTACAAAACGTGTCTATTATACGATAGGCAGTGAAGTTTTAATAAGCAACGACCAATGAAATTCGAGTTATACGAGCAAAGAAATAAATTTTTATTCGTCGATTTTGCTCATTATAAATTCACTGATCTATCTGTACTTTTTCTTTTATCTTGACAGTGTCTTTCGATAGACAATTTTAAATTTGCTCCATAAGTAAATTTGGAAAAAGTCTGTCTTTGAATTCAAAGAATATCCTAAATTTACTTTACAAAGAGAGGAAAACATTATTTACATTTGCACCTATCCGTATGATTTATCGAAACTAAATTTTGGGGAAAAATTCTTTCTCGCGGTTTGAAAGAATAGAAAATTCTTGCGCAACGATTGCGACGACGTTGCGGTGTAAATAATATATAAATGCGAGCCTTAAAATTTCCTCGCTCGCGCTATTTACAAATTGTGTCTATTATACGATAGGCAGTGAAGTTTTAATAAGTAAAGACCAATGAAATTCGCGTTACACGAGGAAAGAAATAAATGTTTATTCGTTGATTTTGCTCATTAAAAATTCACTGACCTATCTGTACTTTTCCTTCTACCTTGATAGTGTCTTTCGATCGACGCCCTTAAACAAGTACGGTACATACGTCACTAACGCGTAGTTCAGAATACATTTTAAAAAAAGTAAATAAAAAAAAAAATCTAAAATAAATAAAATTTAAACAAAAAAAAAGGAAACTTTTTATCTCGTTGTAATTTTATATGAAATAATATTCTTCGTCCGGCTAGTCCAGACTCGTGTACATTATACATTACATATGGCGATTATTTTAATGACCCGAGGGTGAATAAGAGAACAATCCTGTGTACTATAAATATATTATGCAAATCGAAGAAGAAAGATATCAAAGAGAGAGATTGTTATAAATATCAGTTTGTCGCGCGTCAGGCTGATTATACGTAAATTAAATAGAAAGAGTTTTTCCTAGTCTAATAGCTAATGATACACAAGCATTAACTAAATACCAAATATTTAATTCTTAAATAATCGAAAAGAAGCGAGTGACCATAGGCTTAAAGTGTAGATAGGATTAAAATTAAAAGAAAATAAAAATAAAACAAACACGTGAATATCGACGTGCGATCGATGTGCAACGATTGTTGTGCGGCTTGTATAAAATTGTCCATAAAATGCGTTGTTGTATTATAAATAATATTAATAATTTTTTAAATATCACCTGAATGTCATGTAATTTGTGTGATGCAATTTGTTTGTTCCAACGTATTACACCTCTGGTATGAGAATGATAGTACTCGCGGTGGTTTCTCTCACGTGATTTTCTCGACGCGTCTACGAATATTCGTTAGATATTAAATGTCTTATTCTTATCGTAAAAACTGCGAATAAAATAAATTGCACTCATTTCAACGTTGTTATTCGACGGATACACATTGTAAAATAATTAATTGTGAAACGTCGAAAGAAATAATACGAATAAAACATCGTTTTAACTTGAAAATGAATTATTTTAATTATAATTATCATCGATCCGTTCCTGCATCGATATAATAAATTAAACAAAAATCGTAGAATATTCTGTGGATTTATTTTTGAAAAAAAAATCCTCTTGAGAAATAAATTAATTTAATGATTTACCGCGCAAAAAGTGTGTATTTGTAATCGGATAGAAAACAATGCGGTTTATTTACTTTTATTCCGTCGATAAACGAGCGTTTTCAATTAATCGTGTCCCCATTTGAGAATCTAATTAACGTTATTAAATTTTTTCGAGCGATATCGAATAATAATGTGATTTTCTCGATTAATAGTTTAATAACTTTTCTCTATTTATCCCCAAGGATAAAATTTTGCAATTCCAATGATAAAATAAAATGATATTTTTGCATAATAATTAGTTAACTAAGGAAATCTCGATGAAGGGTCATTAAACATAGTGTAAACTCATATAAAACATTCAATATCCTCGAAGCTTTTCATTCGTTTCAATGAGTAGTTGAAAAAAAAACTATGAGAAATTAATCGCAAGTTTTTTTCAAGGATTACAATAGCACCCTCATGGTTTACGTTGTTTTTGGAAGTAAAGTGACTTGGCTCTGCCGATGAGAAGAAAAGAGTCGAACTCATTGTCCCGGGTAATCACTGGCTTATCGAGAGGCTTTATTTCTATCGGTAAAATTTTCTTTTACTTTCTCTCTCCCTCTTTTTTTCCTGTTAACGGCGAGTAGCCTTCGTCATTCGTTTATCAAGAGAAAAACCTCGATGCAGAGAAAAGTTCGATGAAAAAGTGAAAAATAAAAGTCAAATAGAAGGAATAAAAGAGAATTTCTATGGCGGCAAGTGGTCTCGGAAGTTGAAATCTTGGATGGGTGAGAGCGGTTTTCGAGCGCGCAAGGATGACTCTCTCTCTCTCTCTCTCTCTCTCTCTCTCTCTCTCTCTCTCTCTCTCTCTCTCTCTCTCTCTCTCTCTCTAGCTACTACCGCGCCGTGCCGGTATCCACCAGTAGAAATAGATTGTGCGTCGACGCTCCGATGGGGGTTTGTCGGGCCCTTGCGCAAGCTCGAAAATTTCGCGCAAGCTCCGATCGCCGCACAGTCGACCAGTGCATCGTGAGAACGCGATCTTGTTACTCGCAGGGGTCTCCGTCGCGGGCCTCCCGAGTCGCTGATTATCGCAGTCTCTTATGTTGCACGAGACACGCAACGCGTGTCGAGCCACGTATCCCGCGCTACCAACGAAATTACACTTCGTACGGTAATAATTAAAAATTGCACAAACTAAAAAATTAAAAGAAAATAACGATAATCATGAATAAAAAAATAGTGGACACGTGAATTTTTTTTGTTTTATTTCTCTTTATATATAAAAAAAAAAACAACAACAACATTCAATCTAATAAAACAAATATTTATTAACAAAAAAAAATATTAATGGAGGATAACGCTTTAGTTTTAAATGAAAAAAAATGTGGAATCTAATGGAAAGTGACAATTTTTTATCGTGAAACTAAACTTTTAAAAAGTGTTGTTATCTTTTATGAGACGCTAAGGGTCTGTCGTAAAGCAGTAGTGTACGTATCGTCGCGAGAAGGACGAGGAAAGTTGATGCGACGACGATGTACCTACCCAAGTTTCCGGCTTATAAATAATTCATTTACAACGTGGATACAAGAGCGCGGCAGTGCAGAGTCGTGCAGTATGCGCGTCGAACGTTTTTAGGAGACGAGATTCGTACTTTAATCGCGGGATATTACAGCGATTTCGTTGGAATCACCGGCAAAAGGATCGAGAGCCGATCACTCTTGGAAAATAAAGTTAGCTTATCTCGAACATGTACATTCAACGATACATCGATGTGGTCTACGCGATATTTCTCATCGTTGCAATCTGCGAAGGTAAAATCTTTGATAAATATTTTTATTACATACCACTCAATCAGAAATATAATTTTTCTTCAAGTTTACGGAGTAAAGATTTTCTCTTTATCCTATTCGATTCGATGCATTTATTTATCATTTAATTTATACGTTTTATCGAGAAATTTGATTTTTCGTTGAAATTTCATTGATTTTCCCGTGAAACTGGGGAAGCGGTTGAAGCGTTCGATGGTTCCAAAGTTTAATAAACGAAATTTGAGACTCCCTCTTTTAAATATTTATGGGTCCGGAAGCAATAAATTGATTTAATCGCCTTTTAAAGGTAGAATCTTGTTTAAATTCGTTGTACTAGTCGATTCAGTGAAATCATGCCAAATTTACAGCTGTGTTATTATTCGTATGTGTGCGCCCACTCCTGTCTTTCGACATACGTATACGTATGTACATACACATTTGTACACACGGAAAGTATTGGTTCTATATACATTGAAGGGAATTCCGAGAGAACGGAAGCCTTGATCCCTGCTCTCTATCTTCCGTCTACCTTATTCGAGCACTGAAACCAGACAATATATTCCGGAACTTCGACCTTCTCTGCTTATATACTATACGTATATATATATACATGTGAATGTAAGCCTTGTACCGCGTGCACGGTAGGCAGGGATGCCAGGATAACGTGTGGAGCTGGAAGACGTACGTGTCCTGAAAATTTTACGCTTCGACGGACGAATTTAAGACGAATATTATGCATTCGCACAGATTCGATTTACTTTCCGACACGAACTATATATTTCGTACTCGCACGTTTCTTTGATATCGACCATTTGTTTTATTCAGAAGACGGAGGCAATGCAGGTCACAGAGATGGACCGATATTTTTGGGAAAAAACCTTGACCTATCTGTTGATAAATTTTTTAAATTTATGTTTGTCGTATCGAGGGAAGGATTACAGTGAATATCGACTTTGAAATGTTTATATGATACAATGATAAAATAAACATTATTTTGAATATTGCCATTTTTATTTTTATTCAAATTGCTATTTTGTTAACGAATTAAATGTTTGAGTAAATGAATTTTTAAACAACGGTGAACGAAAGGGTCAATCGAATCGTAGGGTCGAAGGGTCTTTATCGAAATTAGGTTTCGATGGCAAACCGAGCATCGCGAATAGCGAATAGAAAATGGATGAATTTAACGAACAATCTTAAGTAAAATCATTGTAAATTTTCATCAACTCTAAAAAAGCTTTCGTTCATTGATCACTGACTGTTCGCTTAACCGTCGCTTCACCCTCATAAAATACTCAGATTTATTCGTTGACCCTCTTTTCTCAGACGTTGACATTATTCTTCGACGGTAAAATTGCGTCCACTATCCGTGTGCTTTGAATCGAAGCGAGTGAAAAAATATAAATAGCACGTCGTCAAGTTTACACTGTTACAAAGCTGAGCGTCTGACGTATCAGTGGTAAAGGTACACGTTTCGTCAGACCTCCGTTTTATCTTCTTGGATTAAAACATCTCCCTGGATCAACCTATTCCCCATACAATTGAATCCTGCTGAAAGTTCGAAAGGGTCTAAAGAGGCCATACATTCGCGTGTCGCTGAAAGTTAGAAGTTTTCAGTAGCTCGGCCACCCCAATTGGTCGCCGCGGATCAGCCACGACAATTCACCGAATCATTTGTGCTCTGATTTGATATTTCTATGGCTTTGTCGTGCACCCCTGTCGCTCTGGTATCGATGCTTGATAAAAAAAAACCTTTGACAACGTTATAAATTGAGAGTGAAAAAAATTATCGCACTAGGGATGTTAAAAGTGAATTACACAGAAATTTAAAGGAAACTAATAAAAGGACTTATACTTATTACTTGCTCATTAATACGAATACTCAATTATGAGATAATTCTTGTTAACCCTTCGAGTTTGGCCACTGTGTATACGCATAAAAAATAACTTTCTCTATCTCCAATCACGTTTGTATATTATTCAAGGATAAACAAGTCGTGGAATTTTTAAATTTTTACATTGCTTTTTCGCGATTCTCTGCAATCCACGGATTTTCCTCAACGGGTAATGGTTATTTCAATTCTATATTTCTCATAGATGAAGTGGTATTAAAATTTTCAAGAAAATTTCAAATTTCATCAAGTTTAAAGCCCTTAATCGTTTCTTATCAAATTCAAGACCAAGTATCCTTGTACATTAGTCAACTTCTATGCCAAGTTTCAATATTATTATTTCAAATAGATTTTTATTCGAAAAATTACAAAAATTTATGATTCTATAAAATTTGAACACCTTTATCGATTTTTGCTAAACTGAATACCTTAAAACCCTGACCCCTGGCCTATTCTTGTACATAATTGTAACCCGATATTCAAAAATTTACTAAAGCTAGAGAGCGTATCTTCTTTTTTAGAAAAAAAAAAAAAAAAAAAAAATTGGATTAAAAATGAATTACTTGTTTATTTTTCTTTGCGATACTCGTTATTTATTAATGTGTCGTTCATTTCGACTTGTTACCTTAATCCACAGTCACTTGAGCTAAGAATAAACTAAGAAATAGCGTTCAAAGTGCTAAATATGTCACGACAGTCTCTAAAGTGTTAATATTACATTTTGAAAGAGAATTTATTTGACAAAATGAGGTCAAGTGTTGATGAAATATATTAATGGAGGTTCAGAAAAGTATTTCTATGACGATAAATACCACGAGTGGTAGACCCAAAGGTTGAGAATATTTCCTGAAAGCATAAGTGAATTTTTTTTAAATTTTCCTCTTCCGGATTTCTTTATTTTTCTACCATCACTTACCGTATGTACTTATCAATTTGAAAGTCTCAAACTTTCTGCTATTCAACGCTCGCTCTATACAAATATAAAACAAGTAATGCGACGATGGAGAATGCGCTCAATCCTCTTGCTATCTTTCTCTTTCATCTCTCTTCCCGCGTATATCCCGATGGTGCATTGCATATTATATATTAACTTGAGCTCAAAAGATCTTGTATACTGATATATATGTGTGTGTGTGCGTGTGTGTGTATACATAAGTATAGTGTTACGAGAAATAACCATGGTGCCCGGGACTTGGCCCGAAAGGCTTTCCACCGTTCAGCAGGCACAACTACGAGAATGCTTGCGATACGAGCGCGTGTTCAAAACCACACAGAGTCCTGGTATCATAGCGAAAGAGAGAGAGAGAGAGAGAGATGCCACATCCAATATTGCACAGCGTGTATATCTACTTTGCAACGAGGACGAAGAAGGACGAAAAATAACGGGATAGTCAAAGCGATGAGAGTCGGAGCCTTAGGAAATCACGAGACTCGCGGCTTTTGATCGCGCCGCGGATACTCCGGTGCTCCGATGTTCAAGATTACCTTCCAAAATGAATTATTTATGAGGTTTTCGTTTTTTTTTTTTACTAATATATATATTGAAAATTGTATTAATATTCAGACAGATTCATACTCGTATAAGATCTTAACATTATCAATGGCTTCCGGAACACGTATGTAAAGGGTGATTTTTTAAGAGCTTGAGAACTTTTTTTTAAAAAAAAACGCATAAAATTTGCAAAATCTCATCGGTTCTTTATTTGAAACGTTAGATTGGTCCATGACATTTACTTTTTGAAGATAATTTCATTTAAATGTTGACCGCGGCTGCGTCTTAGGTGGTCCATTCGGAAAGTCCAATTTTGGGCAACTTTTTCGAGCATTTCGGCCGGAATAGCCCGAATTTCTTCGGAAATGTTGTCTTCCAAAACTGGAATAGTTGCTGGCTTATTTCTGTAGACTTTAGACTTGACGTAGCCCCACAAAAAATAGTCTAATGGCGTCAAATCGCATGATCTTGGTGGCCAACTTACCGGGCCATTTCTTGAGATGAATTGTTCTCCGAAGTTTTCGCTCAAAATGGCCATAGAATCGCGAGCTGTGTGGCATGTAGCGCCATCTTGTTGAAACCACATGTCAACTAAGTTCAGTTCTTCCATTTTTGGCAACAAAAAGTTTGTTAGCATCGAACGATAGCGATCGCCATTCACCGTAACGTTGCGTCCAACAGCATCTTTGAAAAAATACGGTCCAATGATTCCACCAGCGTACAAACCACACCAAACAGTGCATTTTTCGGGATGCATGGGCAGTTCTTGAACGGCTTCTGGTTGCTCTTCACTCCAAATGCGGCAATTTTGCTTATTTACGTAGCCATTCAACCAGAAATGAGCCTCATCGCTGAACAAAATTTGTCGATAAAAAAGCGGATTTTCTGCCAACTTTTCTAGGGCCCATTCACTGAAAATTCGACGTTGTGGCAGATCGTTCGGCTTCAGTTGTTGCAGGAGCTGTATTTTATACGGTTTTACACCAAGATCTTTGCGTAAAATCTTCCATGTCGTCGAATAACACAAACCCAATTGCTGCGAACGGCGACGAATCGACATTTCACGGTCTTCAGCAACACTCTCAGAAACAGACGCAATATTCTCTTCTGTACGCACTGTACGCATTCGTGTGGTTGGTTTAATGTCCAATAAAGTAAACTGAGTGCGAAACTTGGTCACAATCGCATTAATTGTTTGCTCACTTGGTCGATTATGTAGACCATAAATCGGACGTAAATCGCGAAACACTTTTCGAACCGAACACTGATTTTTGTAATAAAATTCAATTATTTGCAAGCGTTGCTCGTTAGTAAGTCTATTCATTATGAAATGTCAAAGCATACTGAGCATCTTTCTCTTTGACACCTTGTCTGAAATCCCGCGTGATCTGTCAAATACTAATGCATGAAAATCCTAACCTCAAAAAAATCACCCTTTATTTCTCGATATCCGATGCCGGAAACTGAGAGACACACAAACGATGCCTTTCGTTGCACTTCAGGGATTTCAATGTTGCAATGTATGGGACATTCGACAAAACCGTGTTACTTCAGAATTCTTTTTTTGAGAAATTTTATTGTTATTTTTATTAGAATGATGCCCGATTGGTAATCAATGTTTAATTTATAATTGTTGTTCTTAGTCGTGACAAAAAATTGCCTCAACATTCCGTATAGTTCGATTAATATGAAATTTAGGTAGAAACTATAGCAAATTAAATTTTAACCTTTCCGAATCTTCCTATACAGGGTGGCCGATTTATCTGAAGACATTGAAATAATTCGAAAACTACGCATTGGGTAAAAAAAAGTTCTCAATAAAATTTGTTCGCCTGGAAGAGGGTCATCCAATGATACCAAAGTCGACCCTCACCCCCTCCCCCTAGGGTGGGAGGTGCGGGCAACTTTGAAATCGTAAATGGGAACACTAATTTTTTATTGCAGATTCGGATTCCCCATAAAAAATAAGTAACTTTTATCTGAAATATATTTTTTTCGATTCATGATAGATGGCGCTCTAATCGTAAGAAACCTGATTTTTGCGAATATCTCGAGAAATTACACATCGGGTTGAAAAAAGAAAAAAGACATGTTTAATTTTTCAAAAAGTTATTCGGCAATACGAAACTCAATCCACCCTCCCACAATCTCTACCCCATTGTAGTGAAAATGGAAGTTGCTTCAAAATCGTGATTGGAAAACCCTATGGGAACAAAAAACTACTACGTTTATGTCGTTGTTCCTGTGTAACGCTAAAAGTAGTTGTTAACTTATTGATAAACGAATACATGCTTTCGATTGCAGCGCCATGTGTGAGAAAATTTAATATCAACAATAAAGTCAAATCAATGGATTTTGTCATGGAAAACCAGAAAAAAAAGGGTTTTCCAATCACGATTTTGAAGCAACTTCCATTTTCACCACAATGGGGTAGAGATTGGGGGAGGGTGGATCGAATTTCGTATCGCTGAATAGCGTTTTCAAAAATTAAACATGTGTTTATTCTTTTTTCAATCCGATGTGTAATTTCTCGAGATATTCGCAAAAATCAGGTTTCTTGCGATTACAGCGCCATCTATCACGAATCAAAAAAAAATGTTTCAGATAAAAGTTACTTATTTTCTATGTGGAATCCGAATCTGCAATAAAAAATGGGGGTCCCTATTTACGATTTCAAAGTTGCCCCCACCTCCACCCAAAGGGGTTAAGGTGAGGGATCGACTTTGGTATCATTCGATGACCCTCTTCCAGGCGAACAAATTTTATTTAGAACTTTTTTTGATCCGATGTGTAATTTTCGAAATATTTCAATGTCTTCAGATAAATCGGCCATCCTGTATATCTATATATATATTTGTATATATAGTGTGTACACCGTACGTGTATACACGGAGCCGACACAGGGATTCAACGATCAAAAGTGCTTACGCGTTTTCCTACGTTCTCCGTAAATCGTGCTCGGCTTCTGTCGCTCGTACTATACGCGCTCTGCGCGGATTTGTGCGCTTTCAAAAGAGACCGCGAGCGTATTCTCTCACCGCGGCGAGGCTTTGACGCGTCAACCCTCTTCCCTGCAACCCTCGTCACGATCCCCCTGATAACTTGGGTGATGCATTCCGAGCGCTAACCGCGCGCGCAACTTTAGCGCCGCTATTAACAGCGGGATATCCTTCCCCTACGTTCTCCTTCACCCTTACCCGTTCCACCGTCCGGTGAACGAGCGGAAAAAGGGAATTCGCGGCTGCGGCCCAACCGCATCTATGCGTTTCAGGGTCTTTCACACTTGGCGAATATGTGTGCGAAATACCGGGAATGAGAGATGAGTGGAAGAGCGAAAAAGTGCGAGGAAGAAAAAAGCTCGCAGCCTCTCGAGAGTACATACAGAAAAGGAAGGAAGCTAGAGGAAAATGAAGGGAAGCAAAGGCAGCCCAGCGTGTTTCTTCCCACCTCGGACCCTGGAGCGAACCTCCCGCTAACTTTTTCCGCGTATATAATATTATTTGAGGGTTTCCACACCGCCCCTATACTACCTCGCACTCCGCAAATTGCAGTCACGTTCGTATATACGTATCCACTCGTTTCGCAGGCTTTTATATTCTTTCGTATAAACGACGACTTGGTTCAACTTCTCGCCTTTTACCTTTTTTGTATATGGTACATGTAAAATATACCATTTTATTTACTCTACCGTGGCACGGTATATCGCAGAGTCAATCGCCTTTGCTCCGGTAAGAGGAGCCTCGAGTCTTTGACGCAAAAGCATTAACGCTCGGTATCAACTTCTTTAGCGAAACCTTACGATCTCTGTGCTTTCGGGAGCTTTCATCATAGTGAGTCAAGAGGGAGAGGTCGAGGAGAGTGTATAATGTTACAAAATGGTTTTAGGTGATTCGTTAATTAAAAGAAATGCCACACGGAGAAAAGAGTTTGGATGGAACAATCAAGGCGTTTCGTTGAAAATGATGCAACGAAATATACTTGGTAAAAGCCTAACCAAGTTAGTTGCGTTGTACGAGCCTAGCAAGGTACTTGGTTGTGATAACAGGTACTTCTGTTAACCGATAACTCGCTTGAGCGTACACGGAAAGAAGAAAGTATTTGGGGAAACTGACGCGTCGGTTCCGACAACCAAACGGATCAGTTGAAAGAGCGTCGATTACTCGGTTGGTTCAAGAAACTGCAATGTCGTTGGTAAAATATCGGTATTAACGGTAATCAACCGAGGTGGCAGCCTCGGCTTACCGGTTGGTCGTTGCGCGATCCAAAAACTAGGTTAATACGGATATTTTAATTTATTTATAGTGGAGAGGACTGGCGCGTGTGTTCGGTAGACAAAGATCGTCTATTCACGATTTTCATTGTATATTTATAATATATTCAATGCATTTAACTTTTTTTTTTGCAAGCTTTCGTCCATTCACAACCACCCGTCACTTGGAACAATGGCGTCGTTCGCCATTGTGAAAAGTTTCACTCGTAGCACGTGCAAACCGGTTGGCTATAGAAGGAAAAGGATCGGTAATGGGAATCGACTCGTAGATAGCCGGTATTATCCAAATGCTTGTCGCAACGACCGCAGATGTTAGTCGCACTACCTGACAGTTCGTGGTGGTGACAGCACTGTGATTGGTTACAGGAATCAAATCGTTGGTCTTTGGTACTGTTTCTCGCTAACCAAACAAAAATAGTTGGGAATACTATTTCGATTTCGTTTCTGTAACTAACTCGCGACCCGGCGTATGCAGTACCAAGTATTTTGCGATAGCTTATTCAACCGAGTCCTTTTCTCCATGCACTCGATGGATATTGCTGTGAGGAAAGTCGAATAAAACTGCAACGTAAATAGGTAAAATTGACAGCGGCTTGTCAATCACGGTACACGATTAATTAATGAAAAGGTATCATAGAGTATCTTTTTTGAATCAACGTATTTACATTCTTGTTAAGAACACAATGTAATCGCGTCGTTAAGACTACTTTACCGATATTCCAACAAGTTTTCTTTCAAGAAAATGGGTAGCCGAAGACGGTGACGAGATGTTGCTCATTCTTCAAACAAGCCAGCCAGTTGCTAATGGGCAAGCGAAACCCGTAGGCTCTCGTACAAACGCAAGTACATTGTGCATAAGTTCGGGAGTATAGTACAGAGACGATTATAATAGTGCGGCACGTATGAGTGGAGTATGGCGGAGAACACGATGAGGGTAGTTAGCATGTCGGCCCCATTGTAGCGACGAGAACCGCGCACACGTTATACGTATAGTATAATAGCTTAATTCCGTATTGATCGGTAAGCGAGTTAAGCGACTACGGGCGTCGTGGATCGCGATTGTATGCCGTCTCGTGTCAAAGAAACTCAAAGTGCTGGTGCCGCGCACATCGAGTAACTCTCACCCTCTTCTCGCTTACAAGGGAATGACGGGGTATACCGCACGCTATACCTCTCCCGATATCACCCGCTCGAAATTATTCTCGCATTACGTCGCAAACGCGTATATTGAAATTTCTGACTAAAGGTTTTATTTGAAAATTGATATACGATACATCAGTCATGCTATCGTAAAATTGCACTTTTAGGTATAATAGAATCAATGATACTCGGGAAAATGAATTAGGGAAGTTGACAGAATTTATAAAATAGGAAGAAAAATATATTATTTATGTTTTTCTTATTAATCAATTCAATGGACCTGTTATCTAACGCGGTGAGAAGGATCCAGCAAAACTTTAAACATTAATTTGTTCTACGGCAACTTATTCCTAGAGTCAACCAACAGGTCGGTTGAGTCAACGAACAAGTTGGTTCCCCAAACTGTCGACGGTTGTCCGACGTGTCTTACACGCGTACAGGCGCAGTTTGTTATAGGATTTTAAGGTTGCGAGATTTGCAACGACGTCGACATTTGGAACAGCAACGTTTCCGTTAAGCAGCATAATTATTATAAGCGACACGACGATACTTTTGACAAATACCACTTTTGTGATTCTGTCAATGATTTATCGTGTAGAGGAAACTAAAAAATAGCTTAAAATGAGTTTTGTTTGTACGCAATCGATTTTAGTTGTGTATCAAATTAACAAATTCGTCACGATTTTATATTTATTCTCCCGAAAGACCAACATTTTCAAAATTAAGAAGCCGTGGCAATCGTCTCCCGGAGTGCAATTTTTCGCGGTTAACCTCCAGTATACTCCGTATGCAAGAACATATTCAAGAGCTTTCAGAGAACGGTAAATGGTAGAGTTGCCAACCAGTTCTACTACAACCGTTATATACGCAATACAGAGTACATCCAGCACTATGTGGCTTACCACGTGTGTTAAACTTCCGTAACTCAGAAATGCGGGCATCGCAGAATCCTGGAGTGTAATCGTGAGGTAGAGACGGAGGGAGACAGAATAAGAGACGGAAAGAGAGAGAGAGAGAGAGAGAGAGAGAGAGAGAGAGAGAGAGAGAGAGAGAGAGAGAGAGAGAGAGAGAGAGAGAGAGACTCTGCGTCGCGTTAATAACAACTGGTTGCTCGGTCATATGTATTCATGAGGGTTAAGGCGTGAATTTTAGACAGTCAACAAATTTCGGGCAACCTATTCGTATCTCAGTTTCATTCGGGAATAGCGTTACCAGTTGGCAACAGTCTTGGTTTATTAGAACGTAGTACGAGAGCTTCATTGCATTCGGTAGATTATGGATACGAAAACTTTGACTACGTTAGAAGGAAAATACGTTTTGTCGGAGTATGCCAGGGATCATTAACTCTCTCGTGACGCTCTTGAGAAATATACCATCCGGGATACCATTACCATTACCGCGAAGCTGCTTGGAGTATTCCGCGAGGATGGTCCACGAGGGATGAAATACTAGAGGTAAAAGCCACTGAGCACCGCTGGGAGTCATTGAGACTCTCAAACTTTCGATAATATTCACGGTACAGCGGCGTTTGAGATATCGAACACGCGTGTAACATTACAAGTCACTCTTGTGAGATAATATTTGTTTTTTTTTTCTTTCTTGAAATATCAAATTAGATTTACATCCGACGAACATCCACCGGGGGATGAGAATGCGGGGTTTTATATATCAGCTTTATTGGGCCGGGACTTGAACGACAAGTAGAAAGTGCTCTCACCGTCGTCTCGTCCGATCTATCCTCTCTCGTCCTTTGCGGAAAAAGTTGATCTAGTTATATTAAAATCTCGCACTCGTCGGCATCGAAAAGCTTTTAGTTATCCTCTCTTTGGAGCTGTCACTTTAATTTCATTACTTTTGAAGGTGCTTCCACTTTTTTAATCCAATATGTGATAAATGTGTAATTGGATCAATTAAATTCAATCGGTTTAAAGAAATGTTGTCAAATTAAGTTTATTTTGTATTTAATTAAGTGTCTGACTAAACCTCAATGCTCAAATAAATATTTCTTATTAACGAAAACTAAATTACATCAATTTGAAAAGCGATCATTTAATAATTAACGTTGATATTTAATAAAATAACGACTCTACAAACCTTTTCCTACAATTCTGCTTGCAGATGTACAGCCGATAAACATAACTAGTGTGCATATACCAAAGCTAGTGAGTGTCGGTTCGAGGGATCCAGTGATATTGGATTGCGACTACGACATGGGCAATTCAAAGAACACGGGTCTGGTGATTAAGTGGTACGTTAATCAGGAGCTTCTGTATCAATGGATCTACGGTTTCGAGCCCAAGGGATCGGACGAGTTTCGCAAGTACATCGACGAGACTTACAAGGCCAGCAACGATCCCAACGAGATGTATCGAGCGGTAAAGCTCGTTCGTCTCGGCCACGAACTATCCGGTAACGTGCGATGCCTTATTTCGACGCAGTACGACGAAGTCGAGGCCAGTGGAGAAATGCTAGTTTACTGTAAGTTCATACAGGTATAATAATAATATAAACAATAATAATAACAACAATAAATAATATTTCTTTCGCATAAAATTTTTTATTAATTAATCCAACAGCGAAGTTTTTAGAGTTAAAAAATATTGAAAAAATATCTATTATCGGGGATATTGTATTTTTAGTTAATTCTTACAAGTTGGAATCTGTACGAGCAACGTAATATTTACCGTTTTACGTAATTATTTCGAGATCTCGGCATAAAATATGTCAATGATTAAAGCGGGATATAAAATGTTGCGAATTTTTTATCTTGCGATACAGGAGAAATTTATGCGGTACTCTAGAATTTCCGGGTTAGTTTGTTTATTTCTGTTAGCTACGAAGGCATCGCTATATTTCTTATAGCCGTTAGCGAGAGAGAAGCGTATCGTAGTTGAGCGCTGTCTCGCCCTTTACCCACTTTTGAAGCCTGTGAAACACGCGACGACACAACGGGAACGCGCCGTGGAGTTTCACGGTGAGCCAGTAGACGAATGTGTGTACACAGTTTCTCAGGTACTTACGGTACATACGGCAGGGTGTATTCGGGGTGGAGAGAACGGCGGTGTGCATGCTCCTCAATCGACACTGCTGGCTATACCAACCACGACTGAACAATATATATTCAATGCGCGTCACGATTAAACAATGTAAATGGATGCGTGCTGAATCTAGATAGGACTCGGCGTATCGTGACAAACGCTCTGGGGATGAAGGAGGGCACTGTCGGAGAGTGTGTCCACACGGTGACTCGTTCCGGCTGACAAACACTGTACCGTGTACCGCTACGAATCTGCGCGTATCCGCTAAATCGACACGCCATACGATGCCCGGATATGTGGATATCAATCGACAACTCGTTTCCGATATTGCAACCGGGCCTCCCTGCTCTTGTGACAATTTTGCGATAATCGGATATCCAAACAGCGATGCTCGTACTCCGTGACGAAAGATAGTGACGGTGAAGGGACGCTAAAAAAAAAAAAAAGGTTCCCTCTCTGCCGACGTTAACTCCGCGCAAAGATGATAGGGAAATTTGTATCAAAGACGAATAAAGGCTGTTGGCAATCGCGGTTAATTCTAATTCCGGACTATCGTTTATTTGGACTCATTCGGACCAGTTGGAACAATATTTCGCAATCGATTATGGCTATTTATTCGTGTTCGTTGGTGGGAACTCGGGTCCTTGAATGATAAACGTTACGAATTAGTGGCAATCGTTGGCTCCGAAACACGAGATACCGCGCGATGCCAGGATATTTTGTAACGTTTCGAAAAAGGTTTCTCAATCGACCCGATAGTGCAAACCTGTTCATAACTGGATCCTTCCGTGGAAATTTGTTCGTAGAACGAACCTTGTATCTATAACACGGGTGGTCGCACGGAACAGCGAACCGCAAAATATGTTTCGTACGTGTAGAAACAGGTTCTGACTCACTCGGACGAGTACTTATACATTTCCGAGGACAAATTGTAACTATGTTTTAGTAGGGTATACGAGTGTGTAGCCGAGTATCAGTAATAAAACGGTTTACATATAGTAGATAACCGTGCACGGAAGACCTCGCGAAACCATTGTCCGAGCTAACCATCCGGGATATTCGTCTCTCGTGGGTGCTTGAGCACGAGAGTACGAATATACGGTCATCGCAGGGTCCAGGGATGAGTACTATGCGCCATGGCTCGACAACTATGCTCATCCCATCTGTCTTGCTCTATCTCTCATCCCCTCTTCTCTTATAAGCGGACGTTAAATATCATTCGCGTCGCGCACCAAAAGCGAATAACTCATCTGACACCCTCCTTCCTCGCTCGACACGCCTCGTCACCCTATCAAACGCGTCCTGGCCCGTTGAATGAACCGTTAAAAAGCTCACGAGCAACGAGGAATATACAGAGCAATCTCGTTCCCTGTGTTCCGACACCTTCTCATCTACCGGATTATATTGTAATGGAACAATCCATACGGAACACGTATTCGTGTCGGGCGAAGTCACCGATGAGCGAACGATTGAATAAACAAAAAATTCGCTCAATCACGACTCTGCGATCATTGTATTTTATACTCGAATTAAAATATTTATTGAATATGTACATTTCTCAGATTGGCCCTTGCACGGGCCTTAATTTATTCTCGAAAATTTGAAATAAATCAAAAGTTATTTGCAACTGTACAAATAATTTTTATTTCTAAAAATTAAATAATAAATAATTATCATTTTATCGATTATAATTTAATATTATAAAATACATTGCAATTATAGATGACTTTTATTATTTTCATTATATTGTTACTGATGTTGATTAATTAATTTTTCTTCTTTTTCTTTATCTCATTTCGTTGCTGTTTGGTTATTTATTATTTGCTCTTTAATTCATCGGCGTCGCGTACATTTTTCTCATCAATCCTCTGAGTGCCTTCTTTTTTCGTTTTTATGTTTCTAATTTTATCGTCACGCGTTTATTTAAACTCGTCCGATGATCGGAACAAGAATTTGGGAAAGTGCGTAGCATGTTTCCGACGATGGCCTGCCAAATTATCGAAGAGAGAAAATATATGATGAACACCGAGGATCGAACCCGGATTGTCCTCCTGGTATCGAGTAAGAGCGCTAACCACTGCGCACGTGTCACTTATATATTTATCTCATTCGAATCGTCCACTTGTATCAAGACAGGCATCGTTACAAACAAAATATTATCCAGAATATTAAATTACATATTTTTACCCGATAAAATGCGAAGTATCAGTTGATTCTGCGAATCCGAGAGCGAGATCTCAGTAGTACGATAATCCATCTCGAACCATCCAAGGATTAACATTTTTTAAAATGAATATAACGTTAATATTGAAGAAAAATTGCGAAAAGTGATGACGATGTGGTTTGCTTTCAGCTCCGGAAAAGGTATTTCGATTGTTCGACCCGAAGTTGAACGAAGAGTTGAATCTGCTGACGGTGAGCTGCCTGGCCGAGGAACTTCATCCTCTACCATCGATAATACTTCGCCGTAACAAGTGAGTAGATGGAGCAGTGCAGATAATTCTAAATATGCAGCAAAGTCGTAACGGTGTGCGTGATTTTGGTGCATTAAGGACTAATGAAATAAAGCACTAATCACGATGAGTGTGTACAAGCAATAATAACGCACCACTCGCGGCGAGTTTACTTTAACGATAGTTATCGAAGCACGAGTTATTGCGCGGTTTATGACGAGCTATTATCGCTAAACGCATGTATTCTCTAATGAAAATTCATTATCCAAAATAAATTCGTTTCCAGTTGCAGTCGAGTCGTGGCATATATATTTTACGCGTAAAAAAAATTCTATTCGTCCTTTCGTTGCGGAAGAGCCATCACTCGTAATTTATGTTGCAGACATTTGATAGAGGTGCAAAAGCAGTATTACAAAAACTATACGGACGGAAAATACAGCGTCGAAGCTATCGCCATTGTGCCTATGGACGAGGTAGAATTGCCGGAAATTTTTCAATGCGAGGTCACGTTACGCGAAGCAAATTACACCTCGATAGTGGAAACCTTGTACAACGGTAAGTCGTTAATGGAATATGGAATTAGTATTTTGTGCGCGCAGCTGCTATCTATTTTTCCAAATATATATATATATATATATCCACATTGCGGTGCTGACAATTTATTCATTATTTGCCTTTGGGCGTACGCGCGTATTCGTACTGCATCGAGGTAAAAATAATAAGTGCTACCCTCTCGCGTTAAATTGAAGAAAAAAAATGACATTGACCATTCGAAGTAGCCTTCACCGATAAATTAAACATTATATATGACTTGCAATTAAAAATAAATTTTTTAAATGGCCAATAAAAAATTAGAGGATTCTCAGCTCGTCGGCGATAAGAATCCGAGGAGTTTTCTTCCCCGCTTGCGGCTTTATAACTATCCAGGAGAGACCGACAAAGCAAGTAAGAAGGGTGAAGGACTACCGCGTTGCGAAATTTAATAAGGATTCCTGTCTCATGCTGAGCCGTACTCCAACGGAACATTATACACAGGCAGAGAGATATAGGTATTCGCAGATTACGTCGTCTCCGGGTTGACCCAGGAGCGCGTAAGACTCGGCTCACCTCGTGATTATTAAATTTTTGCGCTTTCGCCCTTACCGAGCTTTCACGATCGCTCCGTCTTGCTATCTTTCTCTCTCCCTCTCTCTCTCTCTTTCTCTCTCTCTCTCTCTTGGTTCTCAGTCGACGGGGTGCATGCGGATTATGTCCGCGAGATTCTCTATCCGGTAAAAAGCTTGGCCGTGACGGCAGGGACACTGGTGCGCGTCCAGAGCGAACAAAGTGCATCGCTTCGAGTTAAAATCCTTCTCTCGTTCTCTAACCTCTTCTTCTTCTCGCGTACTCCCATAAATCTTCGTTACGTCCTCTAAGAAGATGGACGCTGTGTATTTTACCCGCGAATACCTCCGACATCGCTGTTACAATCTCTAACCGGTTGAAGCGTCAAGATTTCTAGATTTTTAATCATCGCGTATTCTTGATTTTTAAAAAATTCATTGCATGAAATTTATTTATAACAGCAGATGTATCACTGATAGTGCGATAGCGATGAAAATAACAATTTTGTTATTACAATTATAATTTGTCTTGAATTATTTAAAAACAAAAAAAAAAAGAAATTATTTCAAGCTTCTTAACGTCTAGAAATATGATTTCCTTCGTAGTCACATAATTCTACGATAGAATTGACACGGCATCGTCGAAACTTGTGAAAACTCCGTCACAGCTCAATCTCCTCTTTGGATAAACTTACAAGGTACCAAGACAAATTAACTTAAAAATATAATCAAACTTGAAGCACAGTTACGAACTTCTTTCGTTTGGATTTTCAATCCAGTAGGATCAAGTTGTCAACTTTAATTCCCTCTGGTCCGGTGTTTCACGATTTACCACAAAAATATAAAAAGAAAATAGAACACGGTACTAAAAC
Source organism: Cylloceria caligata (assembly GCA_963942595.1). Taxonomy (NCBI): domain Eukaryota; kingdom Metazoa; phylum Arthropoda; class Insecta; order Hymenoptera; family Ichneumonidae; genus Cylloceria; species Cylloceria caligata. The sequence continues at coordinate 70,680,153 of OZ012707.1, forward strand.
GTATCTTTCCGTGAACCGGGAATAACGTTCCGTAATCGAGTTGTGTGCATTTGGCGCTGATAATAAAAAGAAACGTTGGGATCCGTCGCGCGTCAGGGATGACCCGAGAAAGAGTAAAGACAGAATCGTTCTGGAAGAGTTCGGGAGGTCGATATTTCCTCGTAAGATTCCTGTATACTCTTTTGCTTCTTCTTTCTTGTTACAGAAGAGACGAACGTACGTCATCGTCGTCGTTGCAGTCGTCGTCCTTCGCCTCTTCCTATTCCTCGTTGTCGACGTCGTACAACGGAACGTCTCCTTTTTCTTTCCTCTCTCGTCCTACCGACTAAAATTACCGTCTTTCATGCCGTCCTCTGTACATCACTATGGCTATGTTATATATCTACGTACTCGTAGTTTTTTCTTCTTTAGCTCGCACCTTCTCCAGCTGCCTCGCGGTAGTGTATCACATCTTAAATGGGTGATTCCTCTTTATACCCCCCGAAACGACGACGCGGGCAAATTCTCTTTTCTTCGTCGTCGTCGTCGTCATCGTCTCATCGTCCGCAGAATCCAACGTCGAGCATAGACCATCACCGGTATGACGGCGTCTTTGGAGTGAGATAGAGAGAGAGCCAGAGAGTACGGTGTGGATCGATCCCAGCCACCTTGGTGCTTTTTTTCTCTTCTTTTCGTCTACATCTTCCATTTTCTTAGCTTCTTTCGCGTACACCACACTCTGCTCCTTTCTCTTCTATTACCACGACGACACCGGTTTCATTATTTCCAAAACGATCCACGGTTTACCGCTCTGGTGCTCTCGTGATATTTTCTTATTGTTTTCATTCTCTTTTCTCAAAAGTAAATATAGGTACAATCTCGAATTTTCTTCTCTTTATGTTCTGTAGATATACGTTACTTTATATACATGTAGCATCTCAATTACTGTCCGTTATAGTACACCCAAGTTAAGAAGAGGATATCATGCTTAAAGGAGATTATTAAATTTGTTTTTGTACAAAGTTACCAAGAATCACGATACAACTTTATACGTAATAACGAGAGATCCAACGAGAAAGTACGCTTGATGAAAGAATAACGAAACAACGAAAAAAAAAAATGTTTAAACCCACTGTACAACCAGTTACTGCCGAGTTTTTACGATAATACAGAAGCTGCTAGAGGACCACTAGTCGACTCTATGTACATTTTATACACGTAATATGTGCATATATATATATATTATGTATGCAAGCGCACGCGACGTTCAACGGTACATAACGAATTGAAAGCAGGTGTCGTTAGCGCCTCACTTGCCGACTTTCATTCCCTTGTTGCATCCCTCCTGTCCCTTTCGCTGTCTCCCTCCATCTGCCTTGAGTCTACGAGAATAGCCTAATGAAAAAAGTTTCTAACGAAGCAATTTCAAGGCTTCTCGGTGTTCTCGGATTTCCGGCCCGTGGATTTTACCTTTCCCAAAGATATATATATATATATATATATATATATATATAGCACACTGTGGAGAAGAAAGACGACGTGTAACGAGAGAACGAAATTGTGTAATTATTTTTTCGTTGAAGGGCTTTTTTATTTCCTTGGATCGAGAGACGGAGATTCGAGAGGAATGATATGAACTGTGCACGCGAGTATCACTGTGTATGTTTCAGAAATCTATTAAAAATGCCTTTTTTTTTAGTCAATCGTAAAAACTTGACCCAATTGTAATTTTCGTAGAAAGCATTTTTTTTTTTCATGGCATGGTTACATTTTGTGAACTGGAATGTCGTTGTAAACCTTCTTTTGTTCTTTGGAACAACATTTTTTAAGAGTCGAGTTCTTGTAAATGCGATAACAGCGGAGGGAAGGTTAGAGTTTCGTCTTGGTGGTCGTTGAAAAGGAAAGTTAAATCGTCTCCGTTGGGGGATTCCCCGAGGGGGATACGAAGATACCGTCGCGTTGGATATACCTTTTTCGTCCCAAGGACGGTGAAAATAATACGTAAAATTCCGAAAGCGTCTTCATTTTCCGCATTCGCGGGGTACACTCGACATAATAATTTTCTAAATTTGGAGGTTATGAAAATGCGGAGGACAAGAGATGTATAAGAAGTTTTATGGTAGCAGAAAGCAGTAGGTGTCGTAGGTTCACTTTACGCAAATGTCGTGTTGAGGGTGAGCACTCGCCCGGGTCGACTGCGGTAACCGCAAGTGCATTTTCCATTCGGAGATCCCAGGAGCGAGTAAAATAAGGGAGAGAAAAAAGTAACAAAAGAACGAACAGCGTTGTCCCGGCGCTTATAAACGCGGAGAACCTGCGATTTATCGTGAAATCTCTGGGCTCTGCTTTGCTACACCGTAGTACTATACAGTTTTACGTAGAACTGCTATAAATTTCGGCATAAGTAGAAGCAAAAGGTACCCCATCGTCAGTCGCAAGACCATACAAACCAATGGCAAAAATATTTATTATCGCTACAACGTTGTTTCTAAGTCACTGTTAAAAATAGAAATAGGATTATAATTTCGTTGAAACGATGAGTGGTTCGATTTATTTTCGATAATTCCAGGTTAATTAATTTTTTGATTGGCAGTTGGCGAAATGAAAGTTACAACTTTCTTTTGCATTATTATTTATTCATACTTTTATGGAGATTTTTTTTTTTTTCAAATTCGTCATAAGAATATTTTTTAGATCAGATAAAATCTGTGTATTACCCTGAAATCGAAGAAGCGAAAAAGCTATTGATAAACGAATGTACCGTTGTGAATTTCTTATTTGCTTTATTTATCTAGATAGCCAGCCCAGATTTTTCAGAACATTAATACATCGTTTTATCCTTTTATTTTTATTTCATGTTCGTTATTTTTACTTGCTTCTTTCCTCGAATAGAAGCATCGTAACACGTCTCGCCGAGCTGACAAATGAATATTGTGGTTGAAAATTTCATTGCGAGGTGGAATATGGAGCAGAAAGTGATTCTCATTATTTTCGACGAACAGTACATTTAAATTATTCTCTGCTAGTCAAAGACGTATTCGTAGCGTGGCGTATAACCAAATATAGCTTCAGGGCCTTTCTAATAATTTTACCAGCATGAAAGCTTCGGCCTTTGAGTAGTTAAAACCGTATAGAAGGACCCGATATTATAGTATTACCGATAATATATGTATCCCTCGAAAAGTAATTGAAACTTTGTCGTTTATCAGGGTTTCGCTCTATTGTTAAACGTTTGTACACGTTAATAATATCATTTGAAACGTACGACGATTACGACAAGACAGTTCAATTCTTAGAAACGAGCGTTCCGTATAACCAAGTTACGTATAGAAATTCTTATACCGTAGTTGTCGTATGAGATGGTAATACTATCATTGAGGTAAAACTAAATTAGCACAGAGCTCTTCGGTAATAGTTCGGTTCAATTGCGCTCCGCCATCTGTTTCTATCTTTTTGTTTTGCCGTTCAGTCATTTCGAGCTAGTTACTTTCCCTTCCGAGCAACTTTAACACCCGGTACGTGCACCTGATGCTCGCTCGTTGAAACCAGCATCCGGTAGCACTGTACCACCAGTTGAGTCTAGAGAAAATGAGGGAATTTTCTCTCGTCGCACTTTGGCATTTTCTCGTGAGTCTCTTTCACCTATTCGTGCGTCCCCCTGTGACTCTGCGCATTCCGCAGAGTTACCTTCTGTGTCTGTGGTCTCTCGTTGTTCCGGGAAGTTTCGTGATTCGCCTTTATACTATCAATATGACAGAGTTAAATCCCCGAGGGAAATTAGCCATCGTTGCCGCATCATCGCCCATCCGACGAAGCAACCCTTCAACCGAACAAATTGGGTGACTCGTGGCTGCTAATGAAAACAATTTTTTTTCTTTGAATTGCTTCTGACGAATTGAATGGCGCATTCGTTGAAATTGAGTAACAGATTTTCCGCGTCTCTATTAAATCCTCGTATGGAATGAAAGTAGAACTTGAAACGGGTATCGATTATTAAAAATGTCATCAACGTATTTTATTCGATGCCCACTCGCTGACTCAAAAAGCTTTGTACTGGAGAACATTTTTTTTCCAGGTTTTCAAGAGATTAATGTTCGGCAGATCCGTGTAATCCGATTACATGTTTTTTTTTTAAGACTCTGAACGCAAGTGATAATATGTAATGAGAAACAAAAGCTTCGTCTCTGTAAATTGAGTAAAAATTTATCTAGTGGATGTACATTTGACACAGAGCGCTTTTTATTTTCTATTTTTATGGTTTTTAGCAAGGAAAAATTGGATTATAAGAGATATTTCGAGTACTCCCAGTATTATCCACAAAATTGTATTTATAAATTTCAATTCGATAGTAAAAAATCTTGTATTTCACAGTTTTATTGTAGTCAACTTGTAACGAGAATGGATTATTGGAGTTGACTTTACCAAGCAGAAAATAACGATAGATTTAGCAAGTAAAGATCCCATTTTCATGGTCTTTTTACCGGTACCAAATATCCATTATCGAGCAGCGTCGTACGGTAGCGGTTGGCAAAATCGAGCAACGAACGTGGCCCTCGAGACCTCGGGGCCATAGAAAATGATAAGGTGTCTGATTTGCGAGGTGATCTGACTCTTCCCCTTCGTTGTAATCTCTGATTTCAGGTGGTGCACCCGTCGGTGACCTCGTTCGATCGTCCATTCTTCTCGGCATCGTTATAGCGGCCACCGCGACGGCTTCTTCATTGGTAACGAGCTCGCAGACTATTTAATAGATATTGCGATGGAATACTAGCATCACGGAGAAAATAAATTGAAAATCATATTAAATACTAATTAATATTATATTATATATAAATAAATATAAATATATTATATATGTATATGAAAATTGTACGTCTCCCTAAAAAAAAAAAAACAGAGTGCCGGAGAGAGCTAAATATATGTTGATATCTCATACAACGATCGTTACTTTATCCTTTTATCCTGACTCGATTCTCAAATCCTTTTAGGTGGATGAGAACATAAAAAAAATGATAAAAAATAAAAGAAAACGGTGAGACGTCGGGTTGCGGTTTTATCGGTTCCACGGAGACTGGAGTACTTTGGTCTTGAAGATCGGTTCGTTGGGCGATTAATCGGGCCGGGAGCGGAGACTCCGCGGGCCTCAATTTCTGACTTGGAAGAAAAATAGATTGTTCGGGGCACTGGAAAACATCGGATGGCCAACTTTTTGGCGCGTTACAGTAACGTAGTCTGGTTGAGAAGAGACGAGAAGCAGAGGCGTCGGTTTGAGGTACGTAGAGCGAGCTCACGGGCAAACCTCTCTTCTAAATGAGAACGATAAATTTTCAAGCAAGTTTTCGTGGCGCGACAAGCACTCGGAGTGCCAGAGTGTGTCCCTTATCATCGTTTGCCGAGGAAGAAAGAGCGAAACTTAAACTTTGTGATTCTTTCTCTCCGTTCACCGGTTCGTTTGGAAAACGTATTTTTCTCTGTTGTCACTCGAAGCGACTTAAACAATTTTTTTTTTGTTTGCCTCTTACTTTTCATTAACGTAATGTTTCGCATTATTTTACATTATTCGACGCCGACACGCTGACATACATACACGACTGACCGCGTATTTCAGCGGATCCCACAGGAAATGTCGACTTTCGGAGGGTGGCTCGCGGTAATTACTCTCGATTTAATTAACAAATGTCACAGTACAATAATGCCGTGATTAAAAAGCGCGTCGAGAAATTTAATGAATATTATTTTACGCGCAAACTCTAAAATTTTCGCAACGCGCTTGATCATTGTAGTTCGTTAAATTTTGGATTAGAATGGATTACCGAGTACACGACGTACCGAACTCCGAATAACAACGCTGAAATTAGGATAACAAGCGCTAGTAAAAATCTACAGAGTTACTCCGGTGGAAATTAAGACCTGTCCAGGTCCTGTCCGGGGCAGTATCTACCCGGCCATAAACCAGGCAATCTTCAAAAGAACCTCGCTTTTCGACTTTGTTAAAATCACCGAGGGAAAAAAATGTCATCAAACGACTCTGTTTCTTAGTCGACTCGACGAGATTCGTAACAGCAATTAAGGACATTCGTGACATCGTCGAGTTATGAAAACGCGTGTATCGATCAACGTTTATCTCGCGTTTGTGTCACTAAGCTTATTGCGTCATCGTGCCGAGGGGCACTCTCGGAGCAAGATACACGTCGCTTACCTGACGCGAGTTCTCAGTGGGGTTCAGCGGCTCTTGTTCCAGATCTCGCCGAGTACCTATATGCTGCTCGTGTACCGAGGCTTCACGATTATTTCCGCAATCTAAAAAAGCCCTCGGGACTGGAAAGTGCTCTCTCTGTCTACGGGCTCTCCGCGCGATCGGTCCGGTAAGAGGATCGGTTGGGCGTGTTCGACGAAAGACCCTCCGGCGACTAACAGGCTCGAGAAAACATATACTACGCTCGTATGGTTAATTACGTATTTAGTAATCGTCACCGTGGATAACGTAGCAACGGGATGTCGGTCGCTTAGGACGAAAGACGGCTTTGCGAGTGTAAAATAATAATCGTTACATTCAATGAAATTACGTACAACGAGCCATAATAATCGGAATAATATTTTTCTCTCGTAAAATTAAGTGTTAAATTCTCGATAAAATCTTTTTTTTTTTTTTACCATCCGTTTCATAAAATGTTATTTTCCGTTAGTTATTAGAAAGGATTTGCAAGTTCGGTATCACTTTGATAAAATTTTACTCGCTGATAATAATTCTTGAATCGTTTTATTACACAGAAAAGTAATATTTCAAAAATATTTTTTCTAGATTTTTCTATAAAAATTTAGTGAGATACTCGAAATGGACATAAAGCGAAAATGTTAATACAACTCGTAGAGTACGGGACACTAAAAGTAACCCAGGCTGGATAATCCTTTGTGGCAAAGACAATTAACGTAATTATAAATTAACTCTTTGTAGGAACTCCTGACGATGTAATGGGATAGAGGTGCCTCTCGCATGCCGGAGTACCAGAGGTCGGACTCGCGGTGCGAATAAAGAGGATTAAGATACAAGTACTCTTTGCGTATCCAGAAGAGCCATCGCTGTATCAAGCGAGGGCAGAGCGGTACGCATCCGTTTCTCTCGTTGATTCAGAGGTGTTCACGGTCGGTGCATCCATCGAGATTATCTGGATCGTCGTTCAACAAGCCCAGAATTTCCTGACTCGAGTTCATCGGTTCGGACGTATCCTGCGGTATCAACGCGAAATATTTAAGTAACCGATAGCCAGAGAAACGTTTGCTTCTGGGCAGTCGAGAAGCACAAGAGAGATGGGGTTTCCAAGCGATAGCGTATCCCCGTACAGGACCGGGAATTTATAGGCTATTAGACGATAAATATCGGAAGGAGAAGGGCAAAGAGAAGGGAAGCAACGAGCCACAGGCGTGCACCGTCGGACGTTTCGTACGATGTGTTTCGCGTTCGTGACGTCTCTCGCTCGCCAGAAATAGAAAGAGAGCGAGATAGACTCGAGGAGCGAGAGAAGACCTCGCGATCAGCAACATCGGTAGCACGAATATCGCATGTGTGGAAGACATAAAGCTCGCTGGTAAGAATAGATACGTTGAACCTGGAGGCTTTCCGCGCTTGACTCGACGTCTCTCTAGTTTATATATACATTCGACTACGGTGTATGTCTACATATACGATTTATATATAAATATATGTATACGTATATATACATATACATGTATTAAACGTGATGGATTAAGAAGAACAGAGGTAAGAATATTCCCCGAGCAGCCCTTCGTGCTATCTACTCTGTAGTGAGAAATAACAAGTTTCCAAGTGTATGCGGTAGACGGTAGAAGTCGGGAAGAAGAGAGACGTAGAAGAAGAAGAAGAACAAGAAGAAGAACAAGATGAAGAACAAGAGGAGGATGAGCGAAACGAACGAGCTAATCGAGTTCTCTTATACTCGATACGCCGGATTAACGGAACTTCTTCTACTTCGTTGCTCTCGTACTCTCTGCCATATCAGAAGTACAAGGAAGTGGCAACGAAGAGAGAACACCAAGAAAACGGAGATCCTAAAAGTCGAATCCGCTCAGGCTGTCGCTAAACTTTTCAAGTCTTTCGCGTTGCTCGCATTATACTATACTTTATACTTGTATCTTCTATTTATATAGCTATATCTATATCTATATGCGCATAGTTGAGAAAAGTTTCGAGTATGCTTCTACCAAGGTGTTTGCTTCTCGCCTTATTTCGCTGAGAAGAGAAATATAAGTGACCGAAAAGAGATACCGTAGTTATAACCAGTTTTCTTATAAATTTAAAGACGAAGAGCACGAACCAACCTTGCGGATGCCCTGTGTTCGCAGACTCATGGTTACTCGATGCTTCTCGGGACGAACGCTTATACGAAATAATCGCCTACTCCTCGTCTCCCTTTTCCTCCCGTTCTCCTTCGACACCCCAACGACTCCGACGACGCGGAAACCAGATCGCTTTCGCCAGTTTCGCCGAGTTTTGCCTCGGCATCGGGCAAACTTTCCAAAGGGGTTTGGCGCGAGGGGAAGAAGCCGATGGTTGAGCAGAGCGAAAACAAATGAGAGGCTCTCCGAGTCACGCTAAAGACTCCGCCAACAAGTAAGAGAAAAGGGGATAACGAATAATATGCACAAATATACCGAGTAGTTGTTCATTCACTTACGACACGCCTGTTGTTTTATTTCTCTCTTTTTTTTTATTGAAATTTATTTCTCTCTTTTTTTTTTTTCTTAATGTCGGTACACACCGCGGTGGTTTTTATTGTTTTGCCATAAACGCTAGATTTCTCGTGTCGGAATCAGTGCTTTCGTTTATTCTCCGTAATTGTACATTTTTAAACGAGTTTAAGAGTGTTGACTTTTAATATGAGAATTATTCGTTACGGTAAAATTATATTCTTTTACTTTTCTATTGTAATTGAGGAAAAAGGTAAAATCGGGCCAATTGAGTCCATTAAATATTACGTAATGACATAATACTGACTATCATGGAACGTGTGAAAGTTTATTTCTATTTAAATAACATTTGTTGAACTATTTAAGTGTCAAAAAGATAATACAGAATAAACAATGTTTGCCGAATAAAGAAACGATTTTATCGAACTATTTTCACTGTCACTTTTTAAATTTTTTACTAATATTTTTAATTCTCTCCTCTTATCGTTATAAAAAAAAATTATTTAGACTTTTTTCTCGGTGTAGGTATATAATCATTTTTAATTATGTTAGTTTCGTATTAACGTTGCGCGAATACTTAGCGGAAAATAACTTTGTCATGTAAAATGGATTCGATTTCGAAAAGCCAGTGATGCTTTCAGTACGTTGGCTGATAAGGTGCAGTTAGACGGAGAGAAATGTGGATGATTTGGTATTAACGATAAATCGGCTCTGTCGGCTAAATCCAAATATGACTCCGTCGGAACTTACCCCATGACCGATGGTGTGTTCAGCGGCGCTTTACGAAAGTTGTACCGTAGTCGTGTAGCGTGTAAGGCGCGTTGGCGCGGTTCACAGCGTTCTCGTCATCCTTTCATCCCTCGGCGGTTCACCGCCGCCTCTTCCGTTTCAACAACGAGAATGAGACACGACGCGCACGGTGTACATCGTTATTCTCCGCGGGAGCGGAGGCGCACCACCGGCAGGTAAGTCTGGCTGATTAATGTACAACGGAGAGCTCTAGGAATTACGATGAACACGCGGTGGCGCAGTCGGTGGACGACGCGGGGCGCGAGAATCATCGAGAGGACGAGGACGGAGAACGCGGACGAACAGAGAGGCGAAGGTTGGCGCGACAGAGCGGTGCGAAGAAGGAGAAGGAAGAGAAAGTGGTAGCGAAGGACTTCCTCTCTCTCTCTCTCTCTCTCTCTCTCTCTCTCTCTCTCTCTCTCTCTCTCTCTCTCTCTCTCTCTCTCTCTCTCTCTCTATCTCGCGCGCTTCTGTCGTTTCAAAGTGTCGGGGTCGATCGGTTAGGGTGCACGCGAGGTCACGAACCTCCATCAACCACACACAACCGATATCATTCGATGGAATAGGGCGGCTATCGGCTCGGGGGTGAGAGATCGACCGTGAGCTCTCTCGACAGCATTGTTGAACTTCCGAATCGCGCGACAATTGCTCTCCGTCCCTCTCGTATCCTCTCACTCCCACCGAACCACTTGTTATCTTTGCTATTTGCTTTGCGTATTTTCGTTACTCGTATTTGACAAACAATTCGATACACGTGTATCATCACCATTGCATATATCGTTTGCACACAATGAGTAAACGATACAATCGCAAATTCCATTGGATTCGGCGACTGGCCACTAAACCTTTTGGTTCCGTCGGGACAACACTCGAATTTTTCGTCATTTATTATTTCGCATGTTTGTCTTAAAAATGTTCGGTATATTTTTTTTTTACGATTTACACGCATTTTTAACGTTGGGCTGATACTGTATTGTAAATATTGTTGGCATTGAAAAAATATGTATTTTATGCGGGGAAATTGGTACCAGAACGAATAAGGGGTACACGTTGGTCTCAAAGAGGCAGTCGTTGCGTCAATAACCGGTGGTTAACGAATCAATAACTGTACAGTTTAGTCGATGTATATACGTATTCAATATTTATATGTGTATTTACATGTGTTCCCGGCAGTTGCGCCATGACATCGATATATCGATCGTAAGTTCTTCCGTGTGGTGCACGCTGTTTACGAGATTATCGCGGATATTCCAATGACATGAGAGGAATGACAAACGAATAGATCCTAGCAATTGTATACATTATCGCTGAAACTTTACACAGTTTGGATCAAAGGTTTCGAGATGTTCTTTAATTTCAGCGATCGTACATTCCTTGAGTATTTATAAACATAACATTTTGACATTTTTTGCTCAGACAAAGTTTGCTTATCATTTTTTGTCGCAGATACATTTTTTTTAAATTGAAATTTGCACTCACGGATCTTTTAACCATTTGATTTTATTGAAAACTAGATTTTTATTATTTATTATATAATATAAACGTTGATATTTTTTTTAAATCATCTACTTTCTCATATAATTCGTTACTTAATTATACGTTTCTTTGAAAACTACGGCAGAGGATTTCGTACGCCGTCCTAATCTCACAATGCATAATGCATATATATCTCAAGTTCCAGAGGGTTTATGAATATACCCGTGAATTCTGGAGACTGGCATGGACGATTAACTTTAGTATTACTATCACATACAGAGAAAGAGAGAGAGAGTGAGAATCATGACGACTTCACTCCCTTACAGTTCTCTGTCTCTCTCTCTCTCTCTCTCTCTTTGCGTGATAGGTTACAGCGAGCGCAGCGCAGTTCGTCGACAAAATTGTGCGCTCTTTCGTGTCCGACGATGTGCAGGAGCGAAGATAGCAGCCAGCCGGCCGCTTGGTCGAAACGTAGCAGGGTGGCGGGGGTGGTGGTGAACGATGCTGTATACCGGAGTCGACGCGGGCTCCGCGGTTAAGGATGAAATGCCGGGAGCAATCTGGCGTGTAATCCGAAATCAGAGAAGCTGCGCTATCCTCGCTTTCCTTCTCTCTCCCTTGACTACCCTCCTGATCCCTTACACTTCGTATCCTGTCGACTCGGGTTCCTGAAACAGCTCGAGCGGTGGTCTGGCTCTCTCTATCCCCTCGACCTGCACCTTTCCCATCAGGAATACTCGGCAAGCTGCCCCTTGTGCCACTGCGCTTCTCTTGGCTCCCTCGGTTATCGCGTATGCCCGCTCTTCTCACGAATATCCGTGCTCACCTTCCTCTCTCTCTCTCTCTCTCTCTCACTCACTCACTCGCTCTTTTCGTCTTTGTAGCTCTCCTACTCTTGTACAGCTGGAACGGTACGAAGATAGTATCGCACACTAGGATTCACGATCAGCCTGCGCTTCTGCACGTTTCTCGCTAAGGCGGAATTCGCTAGAAGGAAATTAACTCGGTGAGCGAGACGGCTAAGGGATTAGAAGCGTCTGGTTCTTGTATCGCCCAATGGCTCGCGGAAGCATCGGGAATACCACTATTTTCATTACACGGATGTCTCGAAAATGATAGAATATTGGTATAAATTCTGTAGTCGTTAACCAAATGGCTACAAAAAATAAAAATAACGAATCAACTCAAAGCATTTTTATTTTAAACGACACACAATAAATATATCATGAAAAAAATTATTCTACTTTCAATGACTACGCGTAGTTAATTAAAATTAAACGAACCGCATAAAAAAAATTGTTTAAAACTTTGAAATTTAAGAGCCAAGCGATAAAAAATATTTTATCATTTTACTAAGTAAATAAATATAATAAATAAATATATAACTATAGTTGAAATAATTTGAGTGGCTATTCAAATCTACAACTTTCGGTTATTTTATGACTTTCGTGTTACGAGTGTTAGTGACGTTGCCATGTGGAAATGGTTATGTCGTTCCAAGTCGAACAGTATTATACGCTATGACTTATAACGGTTTTTATGGAGGAGGGACACTCGCGTGAGATTCTCGAGGGCATCGTATGGAAAAACTGATGATGCCTGGCCCGGACCCGAGTTCTTCCTGTCTCGGCACTATACACGTTGAGACGACGCACTTTCACCTACGGGTACTTGGTGTGCTGACGACCAATAATGACAATATAAACGAAGAATCGTTCATTGCTACGAGAGAATCGGCTGACGCTTATCGGCTGTCGCGATTCTTGTTTCACAATCATTGGAACCACTGCCTCGAGCCATCGCGTGACAATCCGTTCACCGGAGTTCTCATAATTTGTCAGTTCGACGGTGTAAAATATTTTAAAACACGTTACGTTACATTCGGCCAATTGGGTGTCATGCACGGATATCCATATTGCCGAAAGTACCCTTAAGGGAATTAATTCAATGAATTATCAATCAATTCAATAAATCAATAGCAGAGTTCTCAATTTAATTTCAAGCCAGAATTTAATTATAACGATAATTAGATTACGCATGATGAAATAATCAACGTTTTCGATGACGTTTGAATCGTTCTGGTAATAATGAAATAAATACTTTTTAATTCACGCCGTAACGATCATGAGTTTTCAAGTACGAGAAGTCATTTGGGTTGACGAAATTAACCTTATGACGGTCAATTGAATTGATTATCGGATAATTCGTTGAATCAAATTCAGAATGACAATTGTTTAAAATTTATTTTCGACGGATGCTCAATATTGGCTACCCCAATTTCATAGAAAAATTTCATATTCAATGAAAATAAATAAATTTTTATATCAATGATAATGAGATAAATATTTTTTTTAATCGAACCATCGTGTTTTCTTAAAAACGCCAGGCTGTCAAAGTTCGTCGCGAAAGATTGATGAAAACTGTCCCTTCGAAGCCGAAAATTCGGTATTGAACGTTGTCCGGTGTTGCACGAGCAACCGCAAATGTTTGGAAATTTCCGCTTACGCCTTTAGACATTTTGCCGCCCGACCGCACGACGACAGCGACGACGACAGCACCAGCAGCAGCAGCGACGACCTGTTCAGCCCTGGGGTGAAATTGTTTGCCTCGGATTCCGCCAGCTTCACTTTCTCTTCGAGCAATCTCTTTCTTTCTTTCTCTTTCACTCGACTGACGAATCTCGTGCTTCGCTTCGGGCTATTCGACAAATTTCTCGGGTGCAAATCATTCCTTAATTTATTAGTAAAATATGTATACGCTACAAATATGTGTGAATAAACAGACTTGTGTTCACTACTCGGGATATTTGTTACAGTATATAAGACGTATGTTGAAACTTATAAGGAGTGAAGTCACGAGACAAGACACCGACGAGCGAAAAGTAGATCTGACCGTGATTTCTCGTATTGTAACTGAAGAGGAAAAAAAAAATGTTTAAGAGACCGGGTGGGACGTTTGTGAGTGATAGAACAAAGAACGAAAAGTGAGAGCTGGAATGCAAATTGCTCGGTATTTTATCCAAAAAAAACTTGGTGTAGACACAAATTTGAAAGCCACGTACGTATTATAAGACAAGTTTCTCATTGTTAGTGATAATTGAACTGGAACTTAATAATTTATTTCAAATTGTCCAAAGATTTGATAGAATAAATGAAAAGTAATAATTAATTTTTATTTATCGATAAGAATTAAAAATAATAACAGTATCATAAAATTCTGACGATACTCGGTTAACAACAGGAGAAATTATAATAAATTAATATTTTATTAGTGGTGATAATAATTGAGACTCAATTAACGCTGAATAACATTTCTAAATGAATTAATTTAAAAAAAAATTCTTTTTTTTTTAACTATCGACAATGTTACTTAGTTTCTCGTTCAACAAAGTCCACGGTTATCCGCAGAGTCGATATTATTTTACATCGTAATTCATTGAACGAAATAAGAACGATTGACCTTATCGTTTGTATTGATCGACTCGTCTGCAAAGCGGAGTTTTAAAATGGAGATTAACGTTGGTAGATCCGTGACTCCGAAAATATAATTACGAATGCATTTAATTTGGCAAAATAAAGTGAATTAGCTCACAAACAAAGATATTCCGAGGTGAGAGCATGTTAGAGTATACCGAAATATACACTAATCAATCGTTTCGATAAGAGCGACGGAATAAATGATCAAGAGCGGTGGAGCGAACCAACGAGAGATCGAAGAATCGCGAAGGTACGAAAACTCGCATCTCTCCCAACGATGAAACGAGACCTCTCGAGCCTCGATCCGCGTTGCACTCGATCTTTTCTCTCTTTTCTCCGGTGTTCGTATACAGGATCGAGATCTCCGTCACTTTCTCGGTGCTGCAGCCCGAACGATCTCTGGCACGGTCCTCGTAGATGCTTCACCGCTGGCTCTCCCGCTTCTTCTATATCTGTATCCGCCACGTATACTCCCTACCCCTGCCGCGTGGCTGTTCTCTCTTTCTCATCTCCTTTCTCCACCTGTCAGCGTCGAGCGTGGCAACCGACGTTAAATGCAACCTGGCTACACAAGTACACGTGTATCTATATGTAGACGAACCGATAAATTACTCGTGGGTATCGCTATCTATGTAATGTTCGTTGTACATCCTATATACAGACGAATGTACCTCTGAATTCAATCGAGCAATCTCACGGATTAATTAACTAACATTCGGACACTGTATCTTTTTTTTTACCCGGAAGCATTATTAATTGTACAAATAAGACTCAACAACGAGATATGATTTTGTTGTACGAAAGAGACAATGTTTTCGGTGCGGATAAGGCGTAAAATAAAATATTTTCTCGTCTGTGGAACTGGTAAAATTTAAGTAACAATTGGCAAATTCGAATAAACATTAAATTATTTATAATCCAATAAAATCGGTGTCCTTTCGATACCGCTAAGTTAACTTTGATAAAGTGCGGTATTTAAAAAACTATTCGCAAATATATTTTCTTATAATTTCATTCTTCTAAATTGTTGTAACATTTTTAATTAATTTATAAGTATCGAAATTGTATTGGAACGCGTATTGAATTTTTTTGTTCTTCGTATTATATGCTCAGTCGAATGGAAAAAAAAGTGGAAAATGTTACCGTGTCTATGCAGAGATTTTAGTAGATCGAGGGATATCTGCGAGTTTATGTAGCACATGCGAACTACTTGCGGTACACTGGTTCGGTAGATCTATTCGCAAAGCGAAGCCGAAGCAAGGATCGTGGCATCGTAGAATAGAATCGGCTAACATAGCGGTGTGCTCGCAACAAGGACAGCTATATATCCGGGACCAGAAGAGAAGAGTGACCACCGGTCGAACATAGTCCACCGGTCTCCGAGCCCCGGGGGAATATTATTCGATCTCTTCTCGCATTTTCGCTCTCTTTCTCCGTTCCCTCTCTTCTTTCATTCCCCTTTCTTTCGTCGCATCGATGGTACTTCTGTTGTCGGTGCTGCCGGTATCGCTGGTTACAAAATAAAAAGCACATCGGGGTGGAGAGCGAGTGAGAGCGATCCGGTACATTCGCTGTTTGGCTTCGACCGGTCGCTGTCGCTGCGGGAGCTGAACGAGCCAAGGTGGACCTTCCACGCCCGGCGTGTCCACATCTCTCTTTTACCTTCGTGAAAGCGCGTGTGGGGGATAAACTGGAGCTTCGGCGAGTTAAGTCAAGTGGATCGTGGTTCGCGAATCAGTGCAAACTTGGCACCGCATCGACACGGTTATAGTCGACGAAAACACGTAACGCGCTCTTGGTAATTTCGTGACATTTTTAAATGAAATATAAACACCAAAATATGTTAATATCAACGTGAAATATTGAGAAGAAACAAATATCTTTTTTTTTACCTTGAGTGATACTGTCGTTAAAAAAAAAAAAATTATTTCGTACAATCACGAGAAGGTGCTTATCAACGTGACGAAATTCTGCAGGATAAAGGAGGAAGTGACATCGAATAGAGGCTTCCATGCGATCAAGATGCGCCTGCTATCGTCTCCCGTAAGTTTTTTAAACTTGAAATCTGCTATGTCGATGATTATTCATCGTAGATCTCATTATTAAGCACCGTTTGTACGTAAAATTGGTACTTTGAGAAAAAATATTATTGAACTAACAATTTCAAGATTACTAAAGAAAAATATTATTTATAACAATTATTGATATCTTTGGTTCATCAAAAAAGTATATATCTATCGTGTAAAGGGTATAAATAAAGGTTCAAGATCAACGGTAATGAACAAACTTGGTCGGCGGGCGAACAAAAATAGCACAAAACCTACTTTACGACCTTAGGGGGCTGAGGATAAGTAGACTCGAGCTAGATAGATGCGCCACTCGTCGGACTCACTGTACACTTCTTACAGTCGGTGAAAAAAAAATGTTGTAGATGATAATACAATGGAGGAGCAGTATTGTTTTTTTTTCTTTTTACGAGATCTCGCTCATTTTCATAATTATTCTCGTGACCTTAGGGTGACTGGAGTGGCATGCGGTATGTCGTTCGTGCATGATCGTACACAAAAGTCGAGAACTTGAGGTGATGTCCGTAAAAAAAAAAAAAAGAATTACGAGAACCAGGAAATGTGACGGTGTTTTTGCAGTTTGGTTTTGTTTCGTTCTTCGCGACTTTTCACGTCGAGACTGAGCTCTCGCGCTTAACTCAGCAGTGTATCTATGCATCTGCATCAACTTCAATGAACATTACCGTTCATTTTCCTCCGGTGGAGACTAGAATGTGTGTATTAAAACTCACCGACTAACTTTTCACGGACGCATTTTAATTTCACGGCCATTCATATACCTGTTCTCACGTCACGAACACAATTACGCTTGTCTCATAGCCTAATTACACGAGTCTGCGTATTTGGTATCGGTAAAAACTTGAGCGACGCGTATGTACGAGCCGACACTGAAATCCTGAGATTATCATGTACAATCGTAGCATCTTTGACGCATCAATCAAAATATCTGACTCTTTTGATTCGCCAATTAATTAGGTAATTAATTAATATCGCACTGGGAGAGTATCAATCAATTGATATTCTCTAATTATACGTTTAATTGGTCATTAATTCGCGAATAAATATTCTATGCTAATAACATTTTTTGAATTATACATCGGGGTACCTTAAAACGTACACATCGTTCGAACATCATCCAACTTTATAGCCGCTCAATGCTTTTTCCTTCTGTAATAAATCATTTGCGAGGTCCTCGTAAGTAACATTTTTCTTTCCCGTTCCATAAAAAACAAACAACATTTGGATAAACGAATATAGTAAAAAAATGTGTCCCCGTTCTTATTTATCCAATATAAAAAAAAGGATCTTACTCGTCACCCTTCGTTTATTGATCTTTTCTACCAGCTCGTTTCTTTCCCACAGGAACGGTATTACATTGTATGTAAGATTTTCCTGAAATTGTCACAGAGTATTTGCACGAGAACAGTCAGCCCAAGGAAATGGAATATAGAGGTTTTTGATGGTTCGTTCGTCTTTGTGCGAACCTGTAGAATCCGTTGTTGGGGATGTAACCGCTGTACGAGGAGGACTCCGAGTCCCTCGAACACGAAAATCGTATCAGCACCTTGGAAGCCCTCCCGCACTCTACTTTCTTTATAGATTCTATCCCCGGTGAGACAAAAACAAGATAGTCACGAAAAAATACACACATTTTATAGTACCCGGATCGAGATGCCGCATTATACTACGTTTCATCGTAGATGCGAATGTTGACCGCATACACACCCGTATACAGTATATATATATATATATATATGTGTGTGTGTGTGTGTGTGTGTGTGTGTAAAGAATAATGTGGGAGTGTGCCAGAGGGCCAGAGGCGAGCCCCGAGCGTCCATTATGTTTTCTTCTTACGTTTTCCACCTGGACCCTATATCGAAATAGAAAAGCTTATGGCTTTCTTTCTCGTGTCGCTCACCCCCCATAGCCACGGCGTAGCTACCCGGTTCTCGCTCGGGATATTGAGATTTATATCGACGGTATACTTATGTATCGTGTTCCGAGAGCGAAGAAAAATCTCTACCCCCGCGTTCTACCTCTTTTCTCTACAATGTGCCAGCCTCTTCTTGTGAAAAATATGAAATCTTTACATATATATGTACATCGTAGATAAGGAAGAGTGACTGGTTGGCGCAATGAGAGGCAAAGACAGAGTGAAAAGGAACCTGAAAACATACAATATCCGCTATAGATCTGTGTTTGCATGTTACACTACCGAAGACTCTTTGGATATGGATGTATGCGAACTGCTATACATTTTATAGTATCTGGTTACAGTTTATACGATCTCCTAGAGAAACGTCATCATTTTCAGTATTATCTTCCGCTTTTTTTCCTCTCCGTCTCGTTGACCTCGTTTATTAAATATTTTTATTTGTACTCTTCTCTCTCGTCGCTCTTTTACGATTTCCTTCCACGCTGAAACAAAGTTCACTCGAAACTTGGAATCGCCTCGAGTGTTATTGTTGGTTGGTCCGGCGGGAGAGATTTTCCACTTCTACCGCTACCGGTAGTTATAGTGAATTCAGTGGCGCGCTGTGCAGTCCGGAACTTTGGTTTGACTCTTGGCCTCTACGAGTGCCGAGTTAAAAATCAAAAAATCCAAGCTCTTCTCGTAGTTACGATGGAAAATATAATCGTCAAAGATTTTTTCCGAAATATTCGTATAATCATAAAATACAGAATAATTTATTTTTCTCAATGTTGCGAATCGACAATTGACTGACGACTAAAACGATCATTTATGGATTTAATATGAAATTTTTTTCATTAATATCTTACTTCCGATCGTCAATTTTCATATTAATTCAACCTTCAAAATGGTTCTCAAGAAAATTTACAAACGAATGCTTAAAAAAAGAAGAAAGACGAATTTATATTAGAAAACAATTTGTTTTTTTTTTTCCTTTGCTCTCAGTGATAAGAAAATATATAATATAACGCAGTGCATTGATAATATAAATTCCATTTATATTTTACGCGAAGGAATGAATGTTGTATCGTAAACCCTTGAGGGTGTACGTACAATTCGAAGGACAAGTTTAATAATAAAAACCTCATCGATCTGTACCGATGGTTCTCTTAAACCGAGAAACTGGAATATGTTGAGCACAATTTATATAAAGCATTACCGAAC
Organism: Cylloceria caligata; assembly: GCA_963942595.1. Taxonomy (NCBI): domain Eukaryota; kingdom Metazoa; phylum Arthropoda; class Insecta; order Hymenoptera; family Ichneumonidae; genus Cylloceria; species Cylloceria caligata. The sequence continues at coordinate 70,699,781 of OZ012707.1, forward strand.
AAAAAAGAGTAAATATTCCTATAGAGTTAGGAGGGTACGATAGTGTTAGTTGTCATATATAGCATCGAAGTGCTGTACATATCACTGTACGTTATATACAACGATATGCATTAAGTGCAGTACATTAAATACAGCGATGTGCATCGGGCACTCAGCTACATACATCGGTGTACGTGAGTCCAGAGAATCTTATACAAAGCAAAGAACGACAGAGAGGTTGGGGAGAGAGGGGGCGGCAGAGAGGATTATGGTCGTAAGAGGGTCTCGCTATGCAAATCACGATGTGGCGGGTTCGTGAGGGCGCCGAAGAGTGGGCGAGTATCAGAGGCCCCGGGATAGACCAGCGACGGAAGGAAGGACGGAAGGACCAATGGGTTCATTCTGTGTACTCTGCGACCAAATTCTGCCTCCGAGCAGAGGCAGAATCTCATTTAAGCTTTGGTAGAGGAGAACTCGCGCCGCTTCTCTCCTTCGCTACCGAGGCTAGATATGCTGCTGTTGCCAGGGTGGCCACGAATTGACGCTTCCTCGAGGCAAAGAGAACTACGTTACACGCTGTGTATTCTATCAGTGTACACACAATATATATGCGATATAATACCTTAGTGCACGCAGCTAGGATGTTGGCCTGTTGAGCTCGACGGAGCTTTTAGTATACCCGTACATCGACGTTTTCTATGTTACTATCTATGTGCACGGTGCTTAAAGCAGGAGATTCATTCAAAGAGAGAGAGAAAAAAAGGGTGTGTGTGTGTTTGAGTGCGGATTTGTGCTTACGGACGTTGGAGGAGACTAGCTATATGGATTACACGGTAAAATATTAAACGTAATATGACAGACGCGGTTTATGCTTAATCAACTAATAGCAGGATTTACGCTTTTTCAACTGAATGAAATTATAATTTATTCTTTAAAAAAGCTTCCATTATGATTACTTAAAATTTGTCTAAAGAAATATGACTGTTGAATAATGGTGAAAATATATGTTTTGAGGATACTGGATAAGTCTGTTTCAATGTATCGACTGAACAAAAAAACACAAATTTATTTACGAGACTGCGTGGATCGCAATTTATTGTATTTTATATCGTTTATGCATAAAATGTAGTTTTGGTATTGAAATACAAACTGAAACATCGTTCCCTTTTCATACTTTTTCACCCTTGTCATACCTGAAATGTGAAAAATTGTAAAGAATGTATTTTTGGTCAACATGTTGCTAAAGAATGATGTGAAATGATATTATCACCGAGCGATTCGTCGTGCTGCGTTCCAGTTTTCGGTCTTTTATGATTCAGCTTACTAATAATCTTAAAAGTATCAAATAAATAGAGTGTCCAGATTATTTTATTTATAAATATAAATAAAGCTTTGTTTTAGTGAAAAAAAAAAAATTCTTTTCGATATTTTAACGTTGAAGTACCGAAGACAAAAAATATACGTTGATAGTGTGTACAACGTATGTTAAATTTCGTAATTCGATCTACAAGTCTTATCTTTATTTTTAACGCTATCCAATCGAAATATGAGATTAAACGACTGTTTCTTATGACACAGTGTCAGTCTTACAAATTTTTTCATTGAAATTTCATGGTAAAATTGTCGGTGAAATACCGTAAAATGTTGTCAAGGCAAAACCTCAGACGTAACGAAGAATATATCTGAGATATAACCCTTTATCTGTTATCTGCTGGAACAAAACGACCATCTTGAGGTATTTGAGCGGTTTTTTATGAGAAATATACTGATAATTGTTAACATCGAATGTTAAACTCAAAAAGTTGCGTACACAGAAGAGATTTTACGTTGAGGCACAATGTCGTTATAAACAAATATATACTCCTTCGTCTTTATCGTTCGCACGATATTTTACAAAAATAGTTCTCGAACGTATTTAAAATTATCTTATCCAGCTGTGACTTAAGAATCTACGTAACATAATTTTCGATAAAGTTAATATGAAAAGTACGTGAAAATAAACCCGTTAAACTATCGATGCAATACGCATGTGGCGACAATAATAACCAGCTAATAAGATGAGACAAAGCTTGTTGCTAAAACCTATTTCGCGCAATATCGTCTCGTCTGCTCGTTATACGTAAATGCATTGAACAATGCATTTTGTGTTGCGCCACGGAAAATTTTTAGCGGGGAACGCAGATTACAATAATTCTACGTCATACCAAGATTTCTGTTTATAACAATTTGACAATAATTGAAATACGATGAGAAAATCAGGAGCTGCGATCACGCCATTCACACCTTGAACCCTGGATGAACATGGATCGATTGGAAACTTTGAATATTTCCATTTCATACAAATTTTCATGGAAAGCTATTAATAATAAAGAATAATAATTTTATTTTAACAAAACATAGTTAATAAAAATAAACGAGTAATCGGTATAAAATAAAATGTTTTATCGAATATAAACAAAAATCGTATAATCCGACGGTAAAGTCGTGAAACGATGTTCATAATTGATGACAATTCATAAAATCTTTCACCTGTGACGTTTGCACTTTCACCAATGAACGACATTTTGATTACAGGTGACTTTGATCTTGTTTGCGGTAACGGTGATCGCTACACCTCCAACGGGCTACGTGAAGCAACCGAACGATGACAAGGTAACTGCAGTAATTTCGAATTACGTACGTACACTATAATATACTGATTGAAGATAATGGAAAGTTGAAAGAAAAAAAATAAAACAAATTCACGAGACAAACATTAGATAAAGCGAAGAAGAGAAAATAAGTGGGCCCGTTGATTCGAAATGACGCGTGTCTGGCTCACTCGAGACCTGAATAATAGAATAAAACTTTGCAGCTCGTACGTACCGAAGAGACAGCGACTCTTCTCTAACGCGTTTACCAAACGTGTGTTTGCTCTGTCACCGGACAGGTTCTTTCCGCGCGACTCGTATCGCCGCTCGGACCAGTCTCTTCTGTATCAAATCCAGTCAAGTATGTGACATTTGTATCGGTGATGGTACATAGCGGTGTGGTACACACCCACCATTTCTTTTTCGCGTACGTATTCACCGCATTAGACTCGCTAGACTCTCTCGAGTAGCTTCGAGATGCTTTGAGAGCACATTTGTTCAACCGCACCCATCGAGAGATCCGTAGCGAACGAAGGGAGTCCCTCCTCTCGTTCTCTCGTGCCGAAGCAATGCGGTGGTTCTCCGGTAACGGAGTGGAAAGAGATTCGCGAGCTGCTCCAGTGAAATGGGAATTACGATCCGAGAGCGAATCCTCTCTCTTTCTCGTATTTTTTCTTTTTTCTTTTATCGTTCTTCATACGCTGTGTCCGAACAAACAAGAACATTCACCGGCCTTTCGATATTCTTTCGTGCTCCACTCGCGATAGATATGGAACGTGTGTATCGGGCAATGAACATTTTATACTATTGCACGTATCTTCCGGCATACCGAATATGCTTTGCAGAATTATTTATTAGAAAAGTCTTTGAATGTCCCAAAAACTAAATAAAACGAGACACGCTATAAAAAATTACCAAAATATTATTGTCCGGCTCAAAAAATGTGTAAATAATTAATTAAATGTAAAGAAAAAAACGATCACGGAGTCGCAACTTCATTCGAAATTAAATTACAAGCCATTGCGGTAAACCACGATTTTATTCAAATGTTTATTACGAAGTATGTCGTTTACACCATTCGGAGTACATATTAATGTTGGATACACAGTGGATACATATACCGAAGGTAATACACAACGTCGAAACTGTTAATATACCGTATAAGCGTTACAACGCCTACATTATACCTACAACGACACCGCTAATTCATCTCTGGTGCACGTGTGACACCCGTACACGCGCGCAACCACCACGGGAGAGCATTCGCTCTCCGGAGTTCCGGAGAGCTCCACACACGAGAATGCGCATAGTCAGTTCGTTTCACTGGGCTGGGTATGTAACTAGCTATACGTTGTTCCTGGAGCAGCGTGCATTCGGATGCAGGTGACTCGGTGTGCGGCACATACAGAAGACTCGGAGACTCGACGTCGTGCCGCGGCAAGTAGATCTAGGCCAGAGATTTCTATGCCCCGAAGGTCGAGGGCGTACCTATACGGTGATGTACACGATTTTATCCATGCGTTATCTATATAAAGTACATATGTATCCGGATAGTTTTCCGCAGCATCTTTACACCGGTAAAACCTTTAACCGATTATCTTGTTACTTAACCGTATTAAAAAAGAATAATCGTTTTTCCGCGCCGTGTTTCCTTATTACGCGTACGTGTGAGCGCAAAAAAAAAAAAGAAAAAAGGGCGGAGGGTGGGGGGAAGCGAATGCGATCGTCGATCGTACAAACGGGCGAGGTACGCGCGTATGTTTCTCGATCTTCCTTACCGGAGAAAATCGAAAGTTGCCCTACTTTTGTATCGCGACGGTGGGCGGTCCCCCTTAAAGGTATTTCTACTCTATAATCATACTGAGATGAGTGCCTCTCGCTCTTTCCAAGTAGACATTATTCGTTTATTTATTTTACTATTTGTTTCATGTTGTAAACGAATTCATAAAAGTTTTATGGAAATGAACAAATTCAATATTACTGCTTTTTAATAATATTTTATCGAAATATTTACAACGGTGGATATTCGGCTACTTCGTGTACCGTCGCATTCCGACACTTGTACCGAAAATACCTACAGTTGTATATGTGGATATATGTATATTCGAAAACGAAAACAATCCGGACGTTTGTTTTGCTGTCACGATCGGTACAATTTATAGCGAGTTCTCTATCGAGTACATAAAACTATTCGAGGCTCCGTCCTGTTGTGTATAAAGTAAATGTGGACTCTCTTGGTGCGACGTCATAACGTACTGTATATCACGAGTATAACGCGCCTTCGTGCTGCACAGGGAAGTCCACTTTCTTCGAGCGAGCTGAAGTGTATATACCTTCTTCCGAACTTCCTCCGCACATGTCTCGAATGTCCCAGCTCTCTTTTTTTTTCTCTCTCTCTCTCTCTCTCTCTCTCTCTCTCTCTCTCTCTCTCTCTTTCTCTTTATATCTGGCTAAATCCTCGTCGGAGTTTACTCTTATACCGTGAGCCACAGCCCCTCGCCAACTTCGAAATCCGTTGCCATTTCCCATCAGGACGTCCGTACCTACGTCTGTATATACAATTCGCTCGGTGCAGTAGTAGTTTTGAACGGGCTTATGTCAGACTTGCAACGACAGCGGAATGCATGAGCCAGGATGGTGTGTGTATATATGTATAAGAATCGCAGTTGAGGAAAGACTCTCCGTTGATTCTTTCTTTTCCGTCAAGCACAGAGGAAAAGAGACACCGGTGGTTATGTTACTAGTGGGAAATATATTTTATAGTGGCAGGAGAGTCGTCGGAGAGAGAGTGCGTTCCCGACCGCCCCAAACGAGTGATAGAAACTTTTTACGATCTACAGCTAGAAATCTCTCGAGACAAAAGAAGTATGAAAACGGGAATGTAATATAACGATTACTATTAATAATACAATGTTAAATGACGCTTTTACCTTTTAACGCCATGGTTAACGTTAATGTCGAATTCTTTCGATTTTTTTCAATCCTCCTTTGTTGATTTATCAAAATATCGCTTGCAGATGCAACACCATCGGGATTAGCCTAAAATATTACTGGCTATCGAATGTTTTCGGTTCGGATAAAATTATTCATTTTGACTTACATTGAGATAATTTACCCTTTAATGACACGCTAGTGATAATTCTTCGAGGATTATCAACATTTTTATTCGAATATTCATCATCCCTGATAGAAAATTGAATTGTACATTGATCGAGAGGTAAGAATGATCAATAGATTTGTCGTTAAGCTTATTTATTGTTTCTAAAGACGATTATCGAGGCACTATTTATTTTTCGTTTTATAATATGATTTCAGAATCCGCCAAACTACCAGTACAAATATGAAATCAGCGATATCGATGGGAAAGAGGGTCAAGGAAAGGTAGAGACGAGATCGGGTGAATTGGCAAGCGGTCGATACTACGTCAATGACGAGCAATCGTCGACGGACGTCAAATATTTTGCTGACGAGTGGGGTTATCATCCCCTCGTAAAGTACAGCGCGACGAGCGATCATAGCGCAGCGACAACCCATTTTGCCCTCGGCGAACACGTCGTACAGTCCTTACTCAATGGAAGCGAAGTCGTTAGTATTATTGCTGCTGTATATAGGCGAAATCATTGGTACAACAGTGCACGGAGAGAAGAATCTGCGAACAGCTACGACGATTTCTGTCTTTACTTCCAATAATTTTAATAGCACGATACATGAGATTTATCCGGTGTGACTTACGCACAAAGCAGAAGTTACAAATCATAGTAAGCTGTTGTACCGCCTTCATTAACCGTACAGACTTACTACCATTCGTAATTTAAGGAAAACATAAAAGAACCCAAGTATATCTTCTTCGTATAGGATTTATGAATGACTTTTAGTTACCGTCTCAATATGGTTTAAGAATCAATTATAATGAGAGCTTTCTTGAAATTTACCTTTGATTATTTATTATTTTTATTAAATTGCTATACGTTGTGTAACATATAGAAGTAGGTAGGAAAAATATAATCATCGACCCCACGTCGGTGGTTATATTTTTTGACTGGGTCTTATCATTTTCCAAATAAATATATAAATCGGGATCCCCTCTTAAAAAAGACCCCTCTTAAACCGTCATGGGTGTACGGATGCGAGCGAAGCGAACGCTTCGCGACGTAACCTATAGCGCGAGCGGAGCGACCGCGTTGTCACTAATTTTCGTTAACTTACATTGATTGTAACAATAATAACTCGGTTGCACGTATATCAATGTGGTAATTTCAACGAAGTCGAAAAAAAAGTAATGTATGCTACGAGAGAGGAAGCCCGATTGCGACCTCGTGCAAACCTCACACTCGAAATCACCCACTTTCCTTCCTTGTAGCATAATGTACTATTTTGTGCCATTTTAAACTACGACTCCGGCACGAAAACCTAAATAGATCACAAACGAGCTTGTAACGATCCTTAATTAAAAGTCAACAATTTAAAAAAGTCAGGCGTCATTCGTCGCGTTTTGTGGTTCCGGTAGACCATTTCGCTTACGAGAAAGGTCATGTTCATCTGCCACCTAGCGGCAGAAAAGTTGCTAGAGTAGATTTGTAGTATTTATTTATAGTCGAGATGGTCGTATTTTTATTAAATGAACGAACGTTAATATTCGTGTCGTATAAGCTTTCGTAATGAAACTTGTACTGTTACTGGATTGATTAAAAAATCGTTATATTACAAAGTAGTTAAAATAGATTTTTCGCTTATACTTTTGTTTTCAATTTAACGGAGTTTGCACGTTTCAACGTATCCACATGTTTCACTGCTCGGCTTTATATTTTGATTTCGAAAACACGCAACGTTTAACGTCTCAAGTTGTACAGAGGAAAATATTTTGACACGATTGCTTGGCTCTACGTCCCAAACGTGGGTCCCCGAATCCTATTCAGTCACTATAGTATGTCACTGCACACAGAAAATGAGACGCGCACTAAGATGTAACATAACCGTAGATTCAATTTAAATCTACATCTTCGTCTGTAAATTAGCAGCTTGTATAGATTTACGACCTCCTAACCTCGTTTACGTGGTGCGCGTGGCTCGAATCGTAACCCTAAAAGCCGAGCGAGGGAGCGTTACAGTTATATTGCACTCTCTTGGTATTCCGTACAAAGTTACGTGGCGCGTAAACAAGGTACCCGATATACTACGTGCGCTGTTTCTCGCGTGGTATGGAAATCGCTAATATTGACTTGATCATGCGTCGACTCGTATAGGTTTACAGGCGACTGATGTACTATGTGCGCTGTTTCCTATAGAGTACAGAAGTTTTTACTAGCTATATACCGACGGAACAAACGTAACGAGTAGCGATAGCGACTCGTAAAGAAAGAGCATTTTAATGCATTAAAATTTTTTTAGATGGCACAAGCTATGCTCTCGCCGGTGTAGTTGTAGCTCGTACGACTATGTTGAAATAAATTTATCCGCATTTGTTCGTGTACAAGATAAAATATAACTGTTTCATTACTTTTGAAAAAATTAACTGATTCTTAACTAATTAATTAATTGTACAATTTGATTTGTGTTCAATTTGAATTAAGGCAATTTTTTACGTTACTGACTCACGAGGAACGCTCTGCATTATACGTAACTACAAATTATTATTAATTATTATAATTATACTAATTATAGGTTATTTCGTATAGTGCCACGAATATTTTTATGTTAATATCTAAACTGTTATAGGAGTGCAGAATGACGAAAGATACGGATTATCATGCATATCATTAAAAAGTTATTGCCAACACAATATATCGTAACAGCCAGTGTTGCATTATTAATCAATCGCAAATAGATTCGTTGACCACGTACGTTTCTTACGTTATATAGTAATTGAAACTGCACGCGTAGGAATACACCACATACGTGAATATTTACTCTTACGAGAATCCTAAATTAATCTTTGTTCCGCTACCGCTTAATGGTGATTTGATAGAACGTTTCTCATAGACGAAAGTACGAGTATCCTCGGAACAGGATACAAGGTTCAACGTTTAATATCAAAGCATCTTCTTGTGACACCATAATGTAAGATTCTAGTATATGATGGGTAGATTAGACCGTGTTTAACAATCAAATTACAATAGTTTGTAAACTTTTAAAGACGATATCAAACATATTCTTTTTGTTTCTCTCTCATTCCATCCGGAGCGTCATTAGGTCCATCTTTCTCACACTCACACATCTTTCACGTTGTCTCAAATTATTTGTGCAAATTTCAAGAAATCTCTTGTACGATTAACCCTTTACAAGTCACAAGAATATCCTCATCCTTCAGCTCTACCGGATGAACGCGAATGAACTCCTACTCTGCTTTACATTTTCCCGTTCCGGAACGGTTTTGGACGATGTGACTTATAAAGGGTTTCCTTACCGTGTATCAAATATGTATTGACAGATTTTCAAATTTTCTTAAAACTGATTCTATATTCTCGATTTCACGTTCTCACTGTGTCAGTTTCAGTACAGAATATTTATCGTACGAGGATATTTTAGCACGACAATTGTCGTTTATTGATTTTTAATCGGCTCGAAGCGTTGCTGTCCGCAGAAGTATTGATTTTCGCTCGAAACTGCCAGTAACTTTTAACCATAAAATATAGAAAGTATTGTACATAAGTTTAGTAAACTATTGAACTGTGTTATACCAGCGTCTGTTTGATTATACAGGGTAAAGAGGTGAAGCTGTCAGGACGGAAAGGCCCCTACCAACTCTATCGACAGCAACATCGTCGACGTCGTCCTATTCAAGTTATACAGCCATACACTCCGGTCGTTATTCAGGATGCGAGTTCCACTGGACTAAACAAAGGAGCTTCTTTGAAATCAAAATCGATGGTGGATCACGAGCTTGCTAGTAGCGATAGTAGCACCGCATCACCCGTCAATTTACCATTAAATTACGATTTTCTACGGACGGCCTCGCAAGATTCATCATTCCGCGAGGCCTCGTCGGCCTCAGACTTTCAGCAAAATTTTAATAATTACGTCACCTTACCGCGTCTCGGTCAAGAGTATCCGCAGGGAATATCCTTTTCGAGGACGTCGACCACTCCTTATTATCAAACGTATTCTCGGGCAAATAATTATGTAACGATCCCTCCGACCCTGAGGTCATTGACCACCGAAAACGTCGATGAACAAGAAAATTCAAACGATTTAAGTTCATCAACCGTCTCCGATGACCTTTTGGTGGTCCAGAACGCTGGGAGTTTCGGTCGCAGGTTGAACCCAGCATCTTCCAAGTTTTACGCCAGTTCCGGGGAGTCCCAGACTCAAATAAAAGTGACTGGAAGTACGGGACATTCTTTCTACGAAGTTTCAACCTCTCGACCGATTTCAACTACTTCCAGCCCGAAAAACACCTACTCGGATCTTGGGGCATCTTCTTATTCTTCTTATTCGACGATAATACCCCGAACCAGTATCTCCTACTCGACGGATGTCCGAGACGACGAAAGGCACTACACGACGACTTCGATTCCTCATTTTCAGGATATTCAGAATAGCGTAAGCCCAGAGACATCGTCGAACGATTACAAAAAATCGATAACCGATGTATATCGAGGCAATTCCATGTCGGGCGCGTACGCCGATATCTTTGCCAAGATTTTCCCCAACAGCGAAGCCCAGTACTTCAGGGAAAATGCTAATTCCTTGTTGGTAGATAATTCGCAGCTGAATCATTACGAAGATGCCGAGAGGAACGAGACTCTGACTAATGCGGATAGGATAACGACTCCGGGGCTTTCGTCTTATGGAAAGCGACGAGATCACGAGCTGTACGTAACTCTGAGACAATCATTGGATTCGGAGATACAAGGTTTGCCTTTGGTTCAATCATCGACGCCTCAGACTGTATCGACTTTCAATTCCAGACCTATAGTAGTAGCTGACTTGCTTGATTACAACAGCGACAAGGGCTTCGAGTACAGCACGACGTTCCCCTGTAAAGACGATGGTGTGGATAGTAGCACAATACTACCGAGCGTATCCACCACAGTTTCCTCCGTAATTGACGCTCATGACAATGTTCTGGTAACTCCTAAGTTTCAGGCATCGCACAATCACATAACAACCTCATCGGTGATCTTAAATCCCATTCAAGCTGGTGTATCGTTGGTAAACGCCGGTGAAACTGAGCGGATAACGAGTGACGAGCAGTTGAACGGATCGGTGGTCCCTGTGAGCGAAAAAATCGAGGGCGAAAGGGGCATGGACGTGATAAAAAACTTGTCGGTAGGTCAGAACCACGAATTAGGGAAGCTGGAAATAGCGACGAGGGCCAAACTTTACGAGAAAATATATCCGGCGTTTGGTCAGCTCGAGAGCAGAGCAGCGGGCGTTGGGAAATCGATAGTCAACAGTGGCACCCTCGGACACGTCCAGAGCGATGTGCCAGTCTTGGAGAACGCGCGGGATCAGCAAATTGAGATTCAGAAGTCGGTGGAGATATATCAGAACGCGCCCGTGCACGAAATACATTATCCGGCTGAAGTGATCTCACAGGTATCTGACATCAATCACCAACTGCAGCAACAGCAACAGCAGCAGCAGCAGCAGCAGCAGCAACAGGAGCAACAGCGGCAGAACGTCGGTGGGTTTGCACATCAGCAAGAAGACCAGAGCAGTTACCTCCAGTTACAGGAGGTCGGGAATGCCAAACAGTTTCATCAGGAGGAAGAGCGATACAGTGTTTCCCAGGAGAAGCACCAGCAACATCAATCGCTCGATACTCAGATCTCGTTGGAGAGCAGTCGTGTAGCCCCGGCAAGTGGAACTGCTTACCTTGGTAATCTGGTACGTCACGGCAACGAATTAGTCAATTATACTACTCAGCGGAACAGCCACAACCAGGTGTTGAGAACCGGGCAAGAGGATCACCTCAACATAATCAAGTTGATACGCGAGAATATACCTGAGGTCAAGTACATGCCTGCGAAAGCACCTCAAATAAACGTCCAAGTGTACCCAATCAATGTAGCGGACGGTAGTAAACAGCAACAGATTGAAACGAACCAGGAGGCTGTGGATTTTAATCAAAAGCTGCAAGCTGAAACCGATGCTCAACGGTATCGAGCTGATAAGGCGCGTTCCGAACTGCAGAGGATATTGAGCGAATCCGGAAGTGTGCAGCATTATTTCAGCGGAGCCGAGTGGACACAGTTTCAAGCGGAGCAGGAGCGACGGCACCAGGAACATCGGCAATGGGCGGCATTTCGGGAGACAACTAAACCAGAGCTTCCGGGATTAAAGCCCGTTATGGAAAACAGCCCCGAAGAGGTGAACGATTTGAGAGCTCAACAGCCACAGCAGCAGCAGTCGATAGTCGTGCCATACGCCCAGTACGATTCGGTTAACGAGAAGAATCTTCTGCAGAATTTAGGTAATTTTGTCGAGGAAATAGGAAACCCGGTGCAAGCGGCGCCACAGCCCTACTCGGCGCCACTCGTTGCCGAAAAAATCGTTGAGAAAACGGTTCACGTGCCGCAGCCCTATCCCGTCGAGGTACCGAAGATAATCGAGAAAAAGGTGCCTTATCCCGTGGAAAAGATCGTAGAAAAAAAGGTACCCTACCCCGTAGAGAAGATTGTTGAAAAAAAGGTGTCCTACCCCGTGGAAAAGATAATAGAGAAAACTGTCCCGGTGCCCCACCCTTATCCCGTTCATATAGAGGTGCCGGTTGACAGGGTAGTCGAGAAACAGGTGCAAATCCTTCAGCCGTATCCCGTTCATATTGAAAAGATAATCGAGAAGAAGGTGCCCTACCCGGTTCAGAGACTCGTACCTCAACCCTATCCGGTTCACATACTTCAGCCTTATCCGGTGGAGAAGATTATCGAGAAACCAGTTCATATACCGGTTACCATCGAGAAGATCGTGGAAAAGAAGGTTCACGTGCCACATCCTTATCCAGTTCAGGTGCCTATAAAAGTACCTTATCCGGTCGAAGTGACCAAGTACGTCGAGCAATCGGTTCAGGTACCTTACGGGGTTCGTTACGGCGTCAGTTATCAACAGATTATGAAGCCACAGTCGTCTCATGGTCTCTACGCATCACAGGGATCGGCGTATGTCCCGCTGTACGGATTATCACTCGTGAGCAATCAAGTCCGAGATCAAAATCGGGTCAATACGACCCACCGAGACTTCCAGGGCTACACTTATAACAAACCAGCCATTGCCTTTTTGACCGGACGCGTTGATCCTGAAAACAATCAGCAGAGAACCAACGGTTGGGAACAATTCGCCTATGGAAAATCATCGGGACTGGATCATCAACATCATCACCAAGGTTTTGCCAAGAAATCCTTCTCCAGCCACTCACCAAAATTGTCTTCGTTGCCTCATCCTTTCTACAGCTACTCAGGCTTAAATAGAAGACAAACGTCCTACCGACAAAGCAACTCTATAGGCGGGGAAAAAATTGGGAGCAAGGATGAATACGTCGGCCCTGTGCCCGCTGTACAGCAGCACAACTCGCAGCAGCAAACGGAGCTCTCGCAGTCGAATTCACATCAGAAAAGCAAATCACGAAGTTCGTCCGATCAACAGCAGCAGCAACAGCAGCAATTATCACTTCAGCCCCTTCAGCAGCATTCGACTGCGGTGACCCGTGCCGCTTTGGTTTCCACTTTGGTCCCTTCGTCGAGACGAGCCAGACAGCAGCAGCAAGAAAATACACCTCACTATCAGACGGGACCCGGTGCTTTCAGGCAATCGAAAATAGAGTACGGTTTCAAGCCACCGATGATACCTTCCGTGCAGTACGATGAAAATACTGCCACAAAGGTGGAGAACCGATAGATGAGTCCCGTGACCCTTTGATCTTATGTATGTCGAACCTCACTGTATATTTTCCTACCCCAATCTCGCTCGATCGTAATTAATGATTAACTGTATTTAAAATTTAATTACTAAGTAATTTATAAGACCGATAAACCGACGTGTGCAGCCTATAAAGAGTGCCTAGAGATCGTAACCGTGAGTGTGTCATACCGAAAGCTCAAGATCTCCCCGAGTAATTATTCATCCTCGATCTAATCATCGCATATATTTCACTTCATCGATACCGCATACTTCTTTGTACATTATTATTATTATTTTTGTAAAATAATACAAATAAAATGAACTTTTTCTACATAATTGCCTGACGAAACGAGTAGTCGGTAGCCGATAGTCGAATGCAATATTCAGCCGCAGATACCTAAGGTTTTTGATTGTGCGAGAAAGAAGTACAAAAAAAAAGTAAACAAGTATCACGAGATAAAACCGAAGAGATCGACCTGTCGGTAGATAATTCGACGTAGTGGACGTAGGTCGAGTGTCGGTGGTGGTGGTTATGCGGTTTTATCGTAGCATATGGAGCATACACTTCTGATGCTCGAGGAGAAGGTGCCGGACGTCATGAATCACCTGCCGGGTTCAGCTTATAGGAAGTTTACTCCCAACCTCGTATATCGTCTTCGGGTATAGCCTCTCGCTTGAAAACATACAGGAGCACACTCGCGCTTACTCTATTTTCCAAGCGTAAGCCTCCGGCATCCGTACCTTATGTTCCCCCATCGTCTTTTACGACATATGGACGAAATGGATTTTATTTCGGTACGACGCGTGCTGCCATATCGTTCTCTTCTAGCTCCAGGATTATAGTAGCCGGTAGTTGGTAGCAAAGAGGCGTTGGACCAACGTCGGTGCCCGACGATGTGTCTAGGTTTCCCCCCAAGACCTTTATACCAATCCTCTTTCACTACCAACCCCGGAAGCCCTCTTTTTCTCTTCCTCTACTTCATACCCATTTCTCCTCGTAGCAGGCACCAGCTCGAGAAGCTCTCGCACACGTTAAGCACAGAGTCTTGACCTGACCCCGCAGGCCTTCGTTCGAGGTTTACAGCTTCCACTACCGAGCGAGTTTCACGTCCATTAAACCCACGACGACACACTCGAAACGTGCTGCTGCAGCAGTACCGGCTACAGGAGCAGCCGGAAGCATCGACCCCTCTCCTCTCTGGTGCACTACCACCCACAGCTGGGGCGACCCAGCAAAGCGCAGCAGCAGCAGCAGCCACAATATCGTGAAATTTTCACGGCTCTCGCACTCTGCTCCGCTACCTACTCTACTCTATATTGATCCACGAATGTCCTAGTCCTACCAGGTTTGTGGCTGGTGCATTGGTACAGGTCATGATTACGAGTCATCGACATATACGATATATTCCCTCTTTATCGGTAATAAGAACTTTTTACCCGATACATGGAGCATGAGTAGATACTATGAACTTTTAGGAAAGTAGCAAGTTATTATTGCTCAATCGAAATCATGGCACTCGCTGTACCAATCAACGTTTCTTAAACTTTACCTATTCGTCAGACAATGTTGTATCGGTATTGAGCTTCTCTCAATACATTGGTCTACATTTGGTCCATGGAATACCTATAACGACTGATGATTACTCATTTTGCTATTTAATTGAATTATTAATGAGATATCGTTGTGTATATTTTGATTTGCTAGACGGATTGTAAAAAGTAGTTGAGCTACAAGAACGAACCGGTCCGTCACGGGAGGAAATGGGAATCGATTCGTTGGCTGCCGATAAGTAACATCCAAGTGTTTCTCTCGACGATTCCCCAAGATAGTTGCGTTGCCTCTCGCCTCGTGGTGAGAACAGAACTGCGCTATTGGTTGCGCAAGTCGCTGGTCTTACGCGTACTACTTTTCACGATTACCAATCGGAAACAGTTGAGAATACTTTTTCGATTTCGTTTCTGTAACTAATCCTGAGCCGCAAGAACTAAATTTCGCGCTTGAAAATTGACGTTAGTAACGTAAAACAATTTGTATTTTGACCTAACTGACTGATTCATTGGTTCAACCAACTTGTTGGTTCGTTCAAACATTACTAGGTTTCTGTTGGTATTCAAGTTGGTTCTGCCAACGTAATATTTTAACAACGTAACAACGTAATTCATCCACATTTCCATGATAAATATAAGGAGGAAAGAGTTTTTATAATACAATTGATGTGACCACGCGCTAACGGAGATTATTCCAGAAATTTTATCCACGAACGAGGATGAACTGTAAATTAGAGTGGTCCGCTACAGTGGAGTCGCTTTGTCCCAGCTCAGTTATTCAATTAACTATAGCGCAAATATGCTTTTCCCGTTAATCGCATCTCCCAGAATATGCTTATCATTTTTGTTCCACATAATTACACACTGCATAGCGAATTAATTGTAGACTTCTGAGCTATACGCGAGAGAGAAAATAAAGTAAGTACTTTCCATCTCGTTTCTCTAAATAAACTTGTCATTCAAGTAGGTCTCTCCATATGAAACAGTTCATTTTGTGTAATTAATTCACTAGTGATACCAACAGACGCAAAATTCAGTGGGCTGTGTACTCGATAAACTTTTAATATAACTTGCGTAACCGATAGATGCTTCTATTAGACTCACAAGTCGCACACTCCTATTTATAATTTATTTACGAGAAGCAGTTGTCGGTTAATTCTGTTTTCGAATTTTAGTGCTTTTTCTCTCGAGAGCATATCGCTCGGGAACGAGCTGTGCACGAAGCTTCGGCCGGTCAACCAACCAACCATCCAATAGCTTTGACGCTTGGTATATTTGATTTATCACCGCGACACGAATTGGCTTTTTACTTTCGATTTTACACGATATTTATATTTTATTTATTTTTTAATTTTTTTTTCAATTTTTGATATAACTGACGTTTATTTATAAATTCTCGATGGCAGGATGTAGAAAAAGGTGACACGTCACTCAAACGTATAAACTCGCTCGAACTGTTGTCTCCATATATATATACACATACGATTCAACTGGTACTTGGACGATTTGTAATTTTGCAGCAGCATCAATGATTTATCGTACGATTCCCATATTTTTTGTAACTCGATTGGAGCATCATGAATCTCTCTGGAATTACCGTATTTCAATAAGAATAAATGGTGTTTTTTTTCAGCGACCGGAGCGTGTCTTATTGCTTATTTATTTAGTTTTATTTTTGCGTTCGTGCAACTATGGGTAAGTCGGGACTTTTGCTCTCGATACTTCGGTCTTTATATAATATTCACGACCTCGTGTCTGCATCGTTAAACTTAACTGCCAATAATTAAATAAACGTAGAGGAGAGGATGGAGAGGCGGATGGTTATTTAGTGGAAAAACCTGGTAACTCGCACTTCGTAAATATCCATCAATTTTGTCGCTTGACACGTGCATATAAATCGCAAAAAAATTCTGGGCGAAACGATAGATACGCCAAAGTTGATCGGTTATTTTTTATTTTTATCCTTGAAATCTCTCTCTCTCTCTCTCTCTCTCTCTCTCTGCTGAGAGTCCCTTTCGTTGGGAAAAGTTTTCCACTCGTAGGGTGCGTGATCAGCCCCTGTCAACCACAGGTGAATTTTAAATAAATTGGAAGCCCTCTTCGCTCTGTGCATGAGACGCGAAGAACACAACATCCAGTAAATCCGTACCATGCGTCAACAATGCTATTTTTATGAGTTTTTTTTGTTTTGCACAAAAATGAAAAGTGTAAAAAAAAATTGGAAAATTATTGTAACGAGAGTCTGTATTTACCAGAGCTACCTATTAATTTTATCAATTTATGAAGACCAGTTAAAACGTCATTCGCAACTGCATCAAAAAATTAATAAAGAATTAAAACACTCGACGATCGTGCTTAAAATCTTTGTTTAAATTATACCAGAGATGCGCAGACGTAGACGCGCAGTCTCTATATTTAATCATCGGAGGATTATGCAACGTTAAATATTTTTATTAAATATTTAAAAGATTTTATAAATTTTAGCTAATATTTATATTCAAATAGTTATTTTTAATGCAATATTTGTTTCAGGGCAGACCAATCTTGGAGTTTCGTTTAGTATCGGTGCCTCTCTTGAAACAGTTGACGAAGTATTATTATTATTTATTGTGAAGCCTTATGGCTTCAACACTTGCGTTCTACCAGAGTCGAAGACGTTATACAAAGAATTAACACTAGGAAAGAGAATAAATATATATGAATTGGTTTATTGATATCTTATAAATAACTTTACCGTCGACTCTCCGGTAAAAACAAAAAGAAATATGAACCTGGCAAGCGTTTGATAGAGAGAATGGCGCATTTCGTCCACTGGACGTATATAAACCTGTACGAATGCATCCACGCGTTGTTCCGTGTCGGCGTGGAAATCTACGAACAGGCGCGACGCAAGGTGTATCCACCGATGCAACGAGGATATTAAAGTCTAAAATCGTTGTGCGCCGTATCGGTGAGATGTATATAATCAGCAGGTTGTAATTATTTGGATTTTTTTCCTAAAATTGACGTTTCTTGATAGGCTCTTGACGCTACGGAATACAATAGATGTTATTTCACCGCGTGTGTTCGGTGCAACATTTAGTCGAAACATTTGTATTTCCTTTGTACAAAAAGTCCCATGAGAATTTTGAGTAAACAAATCATGGAAAACCTTGGTAATTCGGTAGTGCGCTGTGCGCTATAGCAGTTGCACAGTGGTTGTCGGATGATGCGAGATAGGCAAACGTACAGCTGACAATACTTTTCGCGTTATAGCTATTGTCTCTCGAGCATCTCGTTCTTCCTCGTACGTACCTCCTGTAGGTACGGTAGTCTCTTTTGCGCGGCAGTCGAGAGTACCGAGTTTCATGGATGCGTTGTAGCGCCTGTTTTTCTTGACCCTAGCGGAGAGTCGAGTCGAAGCAAAAGAAGAATAGACGGAGGGAGAGAAGGTTTTCCGGTAAAAGTACTCCGTTACGTAAATACCCGAGTTACCCATCTTATTTCATACCCCTTCTTCCGCCTCTTCTTATCTCGTTCCGACTCTATCCGTTGTCGACAAGGCGAGAGATACACTTGCTGCACAGGGGTGGAGAGCCCAGGAAAGCTTTCCTCGGTCATGCCCCTCGGGCATCCGCGCGACGAGGTAACCCTCTCCGTGTTTCGTTTTCTCCGCGAGCACCCAACCGGGTGTTGCTTCGGCGCATCCTTTCGACTTTGGGACTCTGACGGTGATTCAAGAATAAGAAACCCCAGGGCAGCTGTTACTCTCCTTTTCTCTTCTCTCTGTAGCGTTTCTCACTCTCTTGGAGCAAACGAATCACTGTTTGTTGAAACGAATCCACCGGAGGAAATGGTAAAATAGTATTATAGCGAAGGTAAAGTGTTTTATCAATGTAGCGTGGCGTGTAAGGCTCGAATTGTAGTCTATGCCACCCAATGGAGTAACAGTAGCGTGTCCTCTGGGTATAAAAGTACAAACGACTCGGTATACATCTGAGGAAAAGTAAACGGAAGACGTCAGGGGCTTTCGCGGAGGATGAGTTTCACGAGTTTTTCGCCCGACAAGAAATTTTCATTGAACAGCGAGGCAAACACCCGTTAAAGGGTCTTTGTTTCTTTTTTTTTTGTGAGCTCCGACGAGGATCACGAAAATGCCGTCGACCGGAGTAACGGAAGGAACACGACAACGACGAATTAACTTGGCGTGTACGCTTGTCCGCGTACGTGAAAATTCGTTGCAGTTTTACCATCCAGCCAGCGATCGCTAGTTGCTGCTGCTGCTGTTGTTGTTGCTATGTTCTCGCAGTGTTTCACACAAATACTCGTTATTTTCAGACGAAATGTTGCTCGGGCAACGATATTAGCTCTCTGGTTCTCGTTTTTTTTTCTAAGTCCTTCAATTAGATAGATGCAACGTAAAATAAAAGTTATTTAGCGCAGTTGGAGTTTTTCATATGATGCATTATACACGCACGGTACTTCGACAAAAAAACCATCACATTTTTTAAACATTCCGTAACTTTAGGATAATACAAATTTACTAATTACGGGAGTTTGTCATATTTTTTATAGTCATTTTGTGGATTTATGTGAATTTTTATATTTAATACATCAAACTTGAAGCTTTTAAGGAACTTTTACGTTCAAATGTTAACTTGAGTTTAGTTAAAGGTAAAAAAAAATGTTTTTTTTCCGCAAGCCTTAATTTTGCTGATATTTCAACAAAATTTTTTCACGACATATAACAATTTTTTAGCTCTCGCGTTAATTGTCTTTTATTAATTATGTAACGCACTATAAAAAGTCTTCCCCTCCCCCTCCCAGTATATCTTCGCAAAGCTTCCAAAAGCGCTCGAGACATCATTAAAATGCGTAAATTGTTAAAACGTAAAATTGTTTCCGTCACACGTTCAGGTATGATCCCGTGACAGTCAACGGTGAATGATTTTGCACTGGATGTTTGCCTCTGTTTTAATCCAGACTGTATCTGACAGGTGTTGGAGACGAAAATATCGTGGTTAAGCGGATGACCGTTCTATCGTGTCATTAATGGCGTTGGAACAAACCGCAGCTTTTGATAGGTCGATTTTGTATTATACGCGTTTCACGCACTTGGCAAAAAAAAAAAACTGGTATAACGAGCCAGCAATTTTTTTTTGGGGGAATTGACTTTTTTTTAACTGTTTCATTAATTGTGTTGTATTAATTATTTTTAAAACTCTTGATCGTGTATCAAATTCACGAATACAAAAGTTGTTCAGCACACCGGAGTCTACTCGACTGAATTTTTTTTCCTAGATTTTCAAAGTGATTCGAGTTTATAAAATACAAAGTCACCCGAGGACTATCGAGGAATGCAGTCCATTCGGACCATCTTGATAACATGGTAGAATGGTCACCTTCTCGATAAAGCTTTTACCATGAGCAACGTCGTAGCGGGCTGTTCATGAGCAATTTCGTGGTTAGGTCCGGCTACTTGGCAGTTTACCGGGTTTTGAGAGGGGAAGAGGTAATAATCTATGCTCGAGACATTTCGTATGGAAAGCTCCATGCATTTCACACAAAATTAATTTGGCCTTTTTCGTAGTAGACTTGTAATATGACAAACATATGCATTGGTCGAGAATTAAATCAGTAGAGTCATAAATTTTAATTTTTAGACACTCACTCCCTCATCTAAGGGAGTAAAAATTGGTATAAACGCTTAATGCATAGAGCTTAAATCCATTTGGCTTATGTCAAATTTGGTATTCATAGAAAAAAATTGATTTTTAGACACTTTTGTGTTGATACGGAGTCAGAATTGTGCTCTACACTTTTATCTTATATAATAACAATGAAAAGGCTGACACAGTTTAAATAATTTCTTGTTGCTAGAAATTGACAAATTAATAAAAATAAAGATATTTGTTATTGCAATTTCTTAAAAATGCGTGATAGGAATTTTACTGTAACCCCACATTTTCTTCCTTTCAATGTAACAAAACTATTTCTAAAGTGAATCACTAGCCGGACATTTTTGTATGTGGTATGCGAAGAAAAAAAATGTTAATAATTTTAGAAAATGCAAGTAAGAAATAAAATCATGATAACATTTTTTGTATAATCCCACATTTCCTTTATTTCAATGTAACAAAACTATTTCTAAAGTCGATCACTAGTCAAACAATTTCAAGTGTGGTGTTTTACAAGAAAATTATTTAATAAAGAAATGCAAATAAGAAAAAACAATTATGATAATAAGACAAATATAACTATGTTCCGTTGAATGGTTCCGTTGGAACAAAATGAATAATCGCCGCTTCGCAACACAATATTCACAAAATAAAATATTATATTTTACCGTCAAATATCAACCATCGAATACAAATAAAAACGTAATCACGTCGGTAATAAAAACATGAAACTCGTACTAATTATATTGATTTTAATTCCCTTAATAATGTAAACAGCGGCTCCATGCGAAATAAAGAGCAACGAGATGAAAGAAAATTTTATTTTTCTTTAATCCTTTCCATATCGTTCCTATTCTTATGTAATTAATCTCGTTATACAATCCTTACATTTTAAAAAAAAGAGAAATTGTATCCATTTCCACCAAGTCGATGGATATTCATCGATAAAAATTTTAATGATTTGAATTTTAACATTAGAAAAATAGACTCGAAACACGAACCGTGACATACAAACCTGCGAGTGCCTTCTAAAATATCCCAATGGGATTTTATTTGTTTGTAGCTTTTAGAACCTGTTCACTCTGATTCAAAGTTTTACTTTACGCGATGTCTTAAGGAAAATCAGTCGGAAGAGAGTGAATTTATCTAAGAGAGAGAGAGAGTGATTCTAAATGAGCATAATGAAAGATAATATATTATCACTGGTGCTGAGTTGGTTGGGATCGCTCCAGATCCCGACCGAATTCACCGTCGTATTTTATGCGTAACAAGTGAAATTTGAGAACGGAGTAACGAAAGTAGGTTAAACCACTCGTGTCCTTCTCGTTGATACTCCGTCCATGTGCTGTGACGTCGATTGGTATACAGATAGACATTGTACCAGAAGTAGAATTGAGTCTCGCTCTGCCACAATGCAGAATTAAATGTTAAACTCTCATTTTATTTTAATATTCGAGAGGGAGAGCAATGACGAAAGAAGCGAGCTGTCGTCTTCAACAAAAGTTATTACTTTTTACGTCGTTTCGGACGTGAATATATAACAACGTATACGGTTGATTGTATCGGTGAACCTACTTCCGTTCGCATTGGTGCACCGCACAATATTGTCGAGTGCACTTTGATTCTCGTGGTCCGGAGGACACGAGTTTAAGAAAGTAGAGGCTGGATTCGCGTGGCCGTGAACTTCGATAACAAGTATACTTTACGTACATAGCGTGTACTTATTGAAATTGCTACGTCGAAGGAGCTCTCGAATATATATATTCGATTTTAATAGCTTCGAATCT
This sequence comes from Cylloceria caligata, assembly GCA_963942595.1. Taxonomy (NCBI): domain Eukaryota; kingdom Metazoa; phylum Arthropoda; class Insecta; order Hymenoptera; family Ichneumonidae; genus Cylloceria; species Cylloceria caligata. Next base: position 70,722,221 of record OZ012707.1, read on the forward strand.
CAAGAAAAAAAAAAGAGTTCGATGCACGCTTCTTTTGATTCCCGTTATTCTCGCTTTTACTTTCTATACTAACATAGTTCAAACGAGTATATCATTTCCATTCGACAATTAATTGCATTACGGTTACGGTTACACGAGTGATTATCGATAACCTAGAAAATCATTAATTTCCTAGTAATTATTAAATAATAAGTAAATATTTATCCAAAAGATATTATTGATGGAAGCATTGCAAAAACTTTTATAGAATTAAAAAAAAATTATTTAAATACTTTTTTTTCGAAATCCACCTTAAGAATGTACAATGACTTCGAAAGTAGAAAATTGCCTACGTACGAGTATATCCTTTAGGATTGAGACAAAAATAATTTAATTCGTGCAGAAATTATAATTTATAAGTAAAAAAAGTGTTCGTAGCGTGACAAATTTTTGTTTTTCGACTGTTGACTTGACTAATTACGTCTGTACAGTTCTATTAATATATATATATAACACACACACACGAGTATTATATAGCGAGTGGTAACTGCAGTATATATTATATGAGCGGTGAGCGCAGCAAGCAAGAAAATATTCATTAGGACAAATGAAGCAAGAGGTATAAAACAAAGGCAAATATTCTGTATCCTTTCGTTTCATCTCGCACATCTCTGTTTCTCTATTCGTGTTGCTATGTGCTAAATTGCTAAAGCATATTATAACAATAGACGCACGAATATAACGTACACATGCACACACACCTATAAAAAATAAATACACTCTTCCTTGAGCGCGCTTATTTTCCATAGGCAGGAGAAGAGTATTACCATTGCAAATAGTAGTAAGCAGCGAAAGATCATAAATATTAATAAAGGTCTGTTTCCACTCCAAGGTCCTCGTCTCTCTAGTGCTTGCTCGCTGTTCTTCTTCTCTCATTTCTCTGCCTGTTCGCCATTCCTGCGTGTGCGGAGACCCGAAACACGAGTACCGCTACTCTCGCTCGCTAGTATTTCGAAGTAGTCTGCCCCACCCTTTCTTACCGCTCGATCTTATCTTTCCGGGTCTTTGGTCTCTCTTCTCTCAACGAAAGAGAAATCTGTGGACCTTTAGGTTCTCACTGGAAAGGATACGTCTCTTACCGCTTCTTTCATTTCGATGCATTCACTTCCCGGTCCCATCTGCCCCCAGAACGGGGGGGGGGGGCGAAGAACCAATAAGAAATCCGAGGAATGAAAGTGACAATAAAACGACATTGCCTACATTTAAACATTTTATACGATGAATCTCGTATTTTTTTAACGCCATTAATATTTTTAATGATGCACCAAGTATTAACAATACTTAGTCGTTTGATGGAATATGCTCCGAAATATTTTTAAATAAGAATGTGGAGAGAAATAATAATTATTATCCTATTTATATTATCGTTGTAGATAATTATATTTGCGTATGGTTTAAAAATTTTATGTACTTTGATGGTTGGATTTAACGTAGATCTACCCATACATTTCGGTTACAGTTATATGATATTTAGATGTGTCCGTTAGGAATTTAAAAAAAAACTAACAAGTTGCATAACTCGTACAATTATTGTATGTGGTCGGTGATATATTAGTTTTTCTTTTTTTCAATCAACAGCGTCTCCTTTCTATCCCAATTTACGCACCTGCTGACGTTTTCACGAGTATGGGAGATAGCGCGAGACGCGTGAGGAACAACCGCACACGATCTCTGCGGTCGACGATCGCGAGTCCGAGAATAACTCACGAAAACGAGAGATACCGAGTGAGAGAGAGGAGAGAGAAAGGCGATGCACGAGATACGCTCGTCCCGTGAAAGCGGAAGCCACACGATACCCGTTGCCACATGTAGCCAATAACCGCGACGTTCCTCGCGTTAAATTCGTATCGACGAATCGCTTTCAACGAGAAAGGGAAGGTGCTCGTAAAAAAATAAAAATTAAAAAAAAATACAACCAAGATGAGCTCTCGTGAGAGCCGAAGATGAAAGTCTTCCAAAAAATGATTGTACTCTCGTCGTCGACGAGAGTCTCCGGTGTGGACCGAGGGACCGAACATCCCGCGACTTACTCGACGATTAGTTAGTGCGAGTTCGAGGCCCGAAATGGCAACATACGAAACGAGAATACTCGTTTAATTCGCTTTTATTTATTATTTTCTCATACGCTGCTTTACTTTTCATTCGTTGTTCAATTAGTTTACTCGTGATCCATGCAATTAAACCTTATTAGACGCGTAAATGTAATTCAACAATAATATTCGAGTGTCAATTACAAGTTTTTTTTTTTAATTAACGATACAGCATCGTTAGGGTCCACATTGCAGTTATTTTTTCATCCGAAATCCTGGCTCCGATGGAAAGAATGTTGCTTCGACACGTGAGTTTATTCGACGCTTGGGAATCAAAGTTAATATTACACGATAGGTGTCGTTATACGTCTCGGACGAAATAACGATCGATTAATGATAGAATTCGATATTGGGATTTGATACGTATCGTTTTTATTATTCCGAATGAAACGCGTGAAGTAATTCGCGATAATTGTCAACGAGAGTCAACGATGATATAAATTGCCAATCGTTACGGTCGCAATTAAATGATTAACCGTAGAGAAAATTTAATAGTTTTGATTGCCAATTGGCAATTACCAATCAGCGGTAACAGCTTACCGATATATTAGTAATCGTCACCAATTTAGTGGTTGGCACAGCTAATAGTTGGTAATCATAACTAAACGATTTTCCTCGTGTATTCGAGGGTGCTTCGATCGAGACTCGAGACACAATAATTTGCAGTTTGAAAGAATACGTAGCACTTGTCACTGATTATGACAATTATTGATTATCGAAGCTTGTGTGTATTAGCATTTGAAGATAAACTTTTAGCATCGTTGTAGAAACGTTGAACGAAGAGTGTCTTGAAAGAATTATAAAAGAAAAGAAGAAAGCGCGGATAGGTAAGCGAGTAGCGGTTTCACAGTGGTCGTAAATCGACCGAAGAGTGCTGACTCCGCGCGACACGCGCGGCTAGTAAAACTGCATAAATATGAAAAAGGTTAATATACCGAGGACCGGGTGAAAACTTTTTGCGAGCGGTTATGAATTAATAAAAATTGGATATTTGTATCCGGCTCGAGAGACGATGATCCTATGGACTACTTCCTTTAGACAGTTTTCCGAATGTAATGTAAGTGTTTCGAGAAGAATTAATGACAGAAGGAAAAATATGCAACATCAACGGTATTTATAATATACACAAATAGTGGACTAAAGCAGCAGCATAACCGAAGTGAATGTTATATTCATCGGTTTGCTTTGTTGAAATAGCTAATGGCATAATTGACGCACACTTGAGGTGTAGATGCGCGTGCCCGCTCGTGAGTGTGTAGGTGCGTGTGCGTGAGAGAGAGAGAGAGAGAGAGAGAGAGAGAGAGAGAGAGAGAGAGAGAGAGAGAGAGAGAGAGAGAGAGAAGTTGATTGCGGGACTGGTCAATTAATTAATACATGTGTGAATTCGCAATCAGTCAATAATGACAAGTGTCAACAAAGCTGAAGAGCGAGTGAGAAAGAGAATTATGCGGGGAGTTCACATATATACAATATTCTCGAATATTCGCAGTGTGTCGCACAGTGTATATCAAATACAAAACAATTATTGTTCGCGATACATATCGTCATATGTATTCGCCGAAATCCGGTATGCTTTACACTTTGTATGTGTAATCTGTTTCAATGTCCATAGTGCACGCGTCCGCACATTCGTCTCTCGCGAATTCATCGTTCTATCGTTAAATTACGCTTCCGATTCTCCAATTTCCTATATGTATATACAGGCTATTTCAGGCCAACATATTTTGTATCGATCAACCTTCTAATATTTAGATGTTACAGGATTATTAATATAAAAAAGAGTATGAGACTTTAAATTGATAATTTCAATTAAATAAAGTTCGAAATATTTTCGGGAAGATTAAAAGGTTTTTTTTTCTTTGATACGACGGTTCATCCAGTGGCTACTTGGCCTGGAATGAATCGCATATGTATAACTGGCTACGGAAAGAGACGAAACACGATGAGTTGTTCTCTTGCTCGCTCTGTCCCGCTATTGTACACAAGCGTCTGGTATCACAACGCTTTCGTTAATGAAGTTGCATTGTGTTTTCAGAGCCCACGCACCGGTCTCTTTCTCGTCTATTTCTCTCTGACCATTCGTGGATTCCATTGATTAGGGAATGGACAATGATTTCCTGGTCAAAACTGCTGCCGTCCGGTGCAGCATCGTTTGCCATCGTTTGCGCCCTCCTTTTCTCTTTTCTCTCTCTCTCTCTCTCTCTCTCGTTAAAACCTCAATTTTTCTACTGCAAGTTGTTTTATTTTTGCTCCCGTTGAAAAGTTTCTCGTTTACTTCTCGTTAAAATCTTAATGCTACACTCATCCTCCTCTCGCTTCCGCTTCCAGGTACTATTTATTATGGATCATCCCTAGCTCGAGGGAAAAATGATGAAAGCAGGAAAATACTGGAGGCGAAAAGCTTCGAGTTAGTTTGACTTTTTCCCCGATTAATTCAGTTTTTTGTTTATTAATAATTTTGCGCGTCATAAATCTATCTATTCGTGTATCAGACGGATCGCATATTTCCCTAATTAACCTGTATTTCGATAATGTTTAAACAACACATATATTCCTATGAACTTCGTGAAACACCGCCGTACGGAAATTTATATAGTTGAAATCTATGCAAAAGATTTATGTTAATTATAGAAGATTTTTTTTCATATATTTCAACGATATAAATTTCCGTGCGGGCCGGCCATCCGTTAATTCACCGTACGACAGGTCGTCGGAATATCCGGGCGGAATAAGCGCGGCGAATCGGCCCGGAGAGACAGCGGAGAGTGAGAGATTCACAGGTTCACGCGCGAAAACTATATAATTGCGCGTCCGTTACCGTTATCCCGGCGTGTTCCCCACGGTAATAGGCTTACCGTGGCATTCTACGATTGAGCTCATTTGGATTTCTGGCTGGCCGTCCGACGGCGAACAACGATCGCATCCATTTACGTAAACTACGAGAATCCGATCTCCTTCCCTCGGCCCCTCGTACCTTTCGCTCGTTTGATTCGCGAATCACAAATCCGAGAATACTTAAATAACTAAATAATCTCTTCAATTATCGCGAGCGGATTTACGAGAACGTTTCCACCGGACTAGAAAAGAATTATTATTCCCATATTTTTAACCGTGTGACGGAGAGTTATTCAAAATGAAATTTTAAGTTATTTTCTCCATAAAGAAAATCGTTATAACAATTTATATTTTAATGACAATTTAATAACAATGTTATTATGAATTCTAACTATTAAATTATTTCGGAATTGTTAAGAATATTAAATAATAGTTTTTTTGTTAATAATTGGACTAAGAATTTGGCAACTATGTAACTTGTTATCTCATAGAACCTAAAAATCCCGAAAGACGTCTTTCCACGAAACGATGAAAGAACAACTACGGTGCATACGACAATTCGTTTTACCAATAGAATCAAATAGCCCTTTCTTCTCTAGGAATTTCCTTCTATTCGGAATTAGTGAAATCGGATTTCCGATTTTTCTTTCTCCCTCACAGGGCGTTTTTCTCGTACGTCTATGTCTGTATATTTCCTGTACGGCTGCGTCGGGGTGGTTTAAACTAACGATGCCCGATTATTCTAGGTAACGTTGTGCCTTCTGATAACATATCACTGGCCGGGTAGCAGCACCGGTTCAACGGGGGTTTGGTCTATGCCTGCAGCCAACGCTCTCGCTTCGGCTGGTATCGCTGCTGAAGTGAATGGATCGCCGACGGACGCTCGGCTGAACATACCCGTTGTTAAACGTTCCTCTAATCAGGCAGCGTTCGCTAACGAACTGCGCTCCATAGTCGGGGATAGGGACAGGGTTATCGAGGTGGCACCCACCCTTTTCGAGCTACCGCACGAATACGCAAATCGGGACGAAGAAAAATATACCACCGAGAAGCTCGCTGATACGTTGGTGGTTCGTAAGAGGGTTACGGACGAAGAGAAAGAAGAAACGAAAGAAAAAGGGAAGGTGGTTCGTGGAATTGAATCATCGATTCCGGCTCAAGATGCGGTGGAAGCTCGACTAATTGGAAAGGCGAACTCTTCACCAGCCGCATTGAGCCTCCGACGTAGCTTTGATTACGAACGAGCATCAATGGCGTCGAGCCTGGGGGAGCAAGAAAACGAGGAAGAAACGAGGATCGCCAGTGGTGATGCTACAGAAGCAAAGAAAGAAAAGAAAAAGGCCATCTCGAGAAACGATGAGGAGAATAACAGGGCAACGATCGTCGGCTCTGTTTCTGCTCCCGATGCTCTTGATTCGACTGTACACAGGGCTCGGCGTGAGGCAAGAGCGAGAATGGAGTCGGAGGAGGAAGGAGGAAGCTCGTTGCTGTCAGACTTTGGAACAATCGATAGTAAACTGGAGAAACAACGGAATCAGCGGCAAGAGTATTACGATGTCAGCGGGGCGTCGCATCGATTGTCCTCTTTGTCGACCTTGTCTTCCTTAAAGCCGATGGAACGAGCTTTGCCCGAAAAGTCCAAGCTCACCGTCGCAGGAGAGTTCAACGAGATTCTTAATAATAGAAGATTGCATCAACGATCCAGGAACACCGAGCCTCGAACTATAATTCAACATCTGCATAGGAATATCAAGAGACAGACTTCGTTCGATGACAATGCATTCTATCTCGGTAACGGACACAGGGGTTCCGACGTCATTGCCTCGGCGTTCTACAGAAATCAAAGAGAAATTAACCGGCAACAAATTCCTAATTCCCCCTTATCGTCATCGGGTCCCGAACCCGAGCTCCGCTTTGTGCCAGCTAATCGTCATCGATCCGACGGTAGATCTTATTTTCAAAGAACCTTCAAGCCTATACTATCTTCCAGAGGTTTTCAGGAGAACGGCGATGCCGATTTTCCCTTCGCGTCCCATGGCGAAACGAATCAGCGGGAAATTCCGAGATTCAACGCGGCAGAGATCGAGAAATTGAAAAATAGCATCAGAGGCGTTTTCGATAAATACGAAGCGAGGCAGCAGGGACAAACGAATCTATTGCCCAACGTCAGGATGATCCAGTCGAAGCAAATATTGGTCGCTCCACCGAGAGTGATCTACGACACTAAAATATTGCCGGCTCCCATTTCTTTGAATCCTTTCTTCCAGGAGTCTTCGAACAACGTTAACAACGACAATGATGAGAACCAGCCGAAGGTGACGGATCCTGGATTCGTCATAAAGGGCGTTTTCGATCAGAGCCACAAAGAGACTGAGCTGGATCAGAAAGAGGGTAAGATTATTATGAAAAGTTTGGATACTTTATAGCTTCTTCGAGAAATATTGACTAGAGAATAATAAGAAAAGTTGGATAGACCGGATCTCCCGTGTAACGCCGTTTTATTCATTCACTCGTTGACTTCGGTGATTCCAGTGAACGAAGATTCGCCCCCGTCACTCAAGAATACGAGAAACTTTGTAACGCCTTTACCGCCTTATCGAGAAAGCGGAAACGGCGAAGTTTCGGTGCGAGTGAATCAGGCAGCCGAAGATCCGAACCTCCTGGACGAGATATACCGAGTTAGCGGGAAGCTAGGAATTTCAGAGCTGGAGAACGAGAGTCAACGCGGCGAGGAGGATGAGGGTTCTCGACTGAATCATGAATCACCTATCGAAGTAGGAGTGGAACATCATTTCGGGGCGAATCCTGGCATAGGCGGCGGTGGATCGAGTTATGACAACTCGGCAGGCACGTCTGCCGACTGGAGCGAAAGTGGGTCAACCAACGTCGATCATTCGGCCGTTATCGAGGGAACCGCCGATGAATATATGAATCGCTTGCCTGCGGTTCGCAGCCGAACACAATCAGTCGCGAAATCGAATGACAACACGCATGACAGTGGTACCTGGCGAGACGACGATGATTATGTGAGTCGAATATGATTTTTTTCATTATCAATTTTATGTTATTTTCGCCTAAAGCCGATTACTCGATATTGAAATATTCTTTATTTAGTTTCATACGATTAAAAAATGTTTTATTTTTTTCAAAGAAATTTCTATGAGTGTACTTACGCTGTAAAACAAAGAATACTTTGCGAGCACGGAAAATTCCAGTCCCGCGACTGTTGTTATTTACTCTGAAAAATATTGTTTGCTAGTAGCGTCTAGAAATTTCAAGAGCGATCCAGAATAAATAAAAAAAATGAACACTCGAAAGCATTCTTTTCGGGTTAAATTAGAGGGTCAACGAAGAAAACGATACTACCAAAGACAATAATTTTTCGTTCGACAGAATCATTACGCAGCCAACTATTCCTTCGGCTACAGAGTCTCGGACTACAAGACTGAAAACGAGTTTGGTCATCAGGAGACTCGGAACGAGGGAATAACAAAGGGAAAATATCACGTGAAACTTCCGGATGGTAGGATACAAAAGGTCAATTACCACGTGGACGACGGAGGCTATCACGCTTCAGTTTCTTATCACCGCGATGATGCCGAATGATCGTATCTCGAAGATCTCACGGGGCTCTCGGATGTTAGAATAAAAACGGAATTAGCGTCTCACGGTTTTTTTTTCGATATAATACATCACCGTCGGACGCGCATGTAGCAAATGTGCGCGCTTTAATCTTTCTCCGTTTCTCGCACGCGCTCGCATTAATGAAGTGCGAACGAGAAAAGAAACAAGATTTCAAGTCGTCGCATGGCAGCCGTCGTCTTCTCGTAACTCGGTGCTCGACTGCTATCATTTCGTAACACGTAACGCAAACCCTCGGTGAGCTCGTCTACCTCTCAGCCGGCGTGAGAAGGAGCGAACCGAATCGTCGAGACGCGAAACTACCATGCATCTGCGTTGCTAGCTAAGTGCGCCTCCTTGCCTCCTCGTTCTATTCCGTTCTTACCGCGTATTCGTCTACACGTGTTGCTCTTGCGAATGCGCACGTGCATTTCACTAGCTCGCATATCTCGATCATTAATTCTAGAAGTAATTTAATTAAATTAGATATCCAGCCAAGAGTTTCGCTCTTCGGAGCTGTTTCTTCTTTCAAGTCGATAGAATCTCGAAACATCGAATTATTTTCTCATCTATGCACGATTTCCTTTCGTTTCATATGCGACAAGTCTAGGTTCCGTCGTCAAAAAAAATCCATCATTTTATTTAAAACAATTACGCTAAATTGTCGCCCGGTCGGACGAGTTACGCTCGATTTTGATAAACCAACGTTTATCGCAGAGCTAAATTAATTAGCTAGAAAGTGTTCTTTTCATTTTTTGATATTAACTCATAAAATTCGATGAATTTCATTTTTTTTTAATATTAATTTTATTATGATACATTCTTGTACCGAATGCGATACATGGTTTCTTGCTAAATTTATTTTTCTGTGTATCATAATCTTTGAAAAAAAGTACTTTCGCTGTCATTTAATTTCACGGTTTACCGGCGACGAGGAACTCGTCCGTAGAAACAAGTTATATTATACAAGGAATTCGTAAATTTGACAACATTTCACGTATGTCTATCTATGCGTTACACGCGCATACCTCTGGAGAGTTGTACGACGTGTACGTTCGTCTGTATATAAATTTGTCTGTAACGAATACAAAACGAGAGGGAAGATAGCGAAGGGGTCAGGAGAGACGAGCGCACGGGCTTACAGAATTGTTATGAAACATAAGGGAGTACAGTGTATATAGTTGAGAAGCGAACATACACGCCACTCGACTGACGTTACTCGGCCTCGTAACTAGAGAAATTAGTTAGGAGATCCTTCGCGTGAGAGACGAGCTGTGCGGGGTTAGCTAGAGGCAACCGCATCTAAGTGCGCTAGCCTCGTAGCTCCGGTATGGACTCGAGGAGTACCTAGTGGGCTTTACTCGCATGCACCGTACACCACCGCTGTACATATAAGCTGCAAATTGTTTAATCTTAAGGATCCGATGGAGGATTTGTGTCTGGAGAGACAAGAGGCTTGAGATGTGGAGTACTCGGCAAGTCGGTGAAGAGAATATAATTGAGCTCGAAGTTAAGTCTAAGATCGTTACTGCATTGCTCTCAAGATACATATATCACGCGATGCATCGATAATTATATGTTAAATCGATATTTTTGTTATTGAAAGGATATATAAAAATAATCATTTATCAATTATAAATTAATTCCTCGAGATATCAATATTATTTCTATAAAACATTTCTTTTATTCTTGTTCTATATTCAGGCTAAATTATTGATATTGCCGTTGAATGTTGCTATAAACTTAAAAATATATTTGATCAAAGCTCAGATCTGTTTCTATGAATGCTTACAAGTGGATAATTGTCAAACAGTGACCGGGATATTAACCGAACGCGAAATTATTCCAATCGTTAGTCCGGGCTATATAATTATATAATATCGATACTCGTCATTTTCTATAAAGCTGTTAAAAAGTTCTATAAAGCTATTTCTCTCCCTCTCTCTCTCTCTTTCTCGAATCAACGAACGAACGAACGAACGAACGAGAGCGAGCGATTGGACGATTGAAAGAGGAAGTGCTGGCCTTGCAGTCCGCAAACTTTTAATGGATTGACATATTTAAGACGAATAGATGCGGAGCCAGTGAGGTAGGAAAGGCAAGGGCGAGAGATATTTCAGACCTTGGAGCAGCGTTTGTTGTTCAACTTGGAACTTCGGTGGAAGGTGGAATCGGCGAAATGGTGAAAATTCAAAGTGGATAATGGATTATCAATGCCGTCGATGGAGAGACGCCAATTGAGATGTTATATACGAGCATTGGGACTCTGCACTCCGCTTCATACTTGTAGTAAATCTCGCTTGGTGGTCCGTCCCCGAGATTTCACCTTCCTCCTTCTTATTACTTTAAGTCAAACTCTCCAAATATACTTCAGTACCTTTAATTTATCGATTTTGTACTCTCGTTATAACTTTTAATAAATCAACTTCGTTATAAAACGACACGTTCCATTAAATTTAATAATCTAAAACATTCCTTAATTCGTGGCACGCTCATAAATAAATGTAATTTATACATTTTTAAATAACCCATCGAATCACATGTTGATATTAAGATTTTAAATATGTACATTCATAATCGGTATCATTTGGTATTCTATTATCGATAAAAGTTTTCAATTATTCCTCAAGTCATCTATTTTTAAGTGTTGAACGCTATACGGAAGGTGATTTATGTTTTGTATACAACTGAATCCTAATTTACCATATTCGATGTCAAAATCCAATTTTTTATTCTTCAAAACGTTTAAAATGTATTCACGAAAAATAACATTTTTATCACGTGTATAACATTTTCACGTAAAACATATTGCGATAAATGAAAATGGAAGGCTCGAAATAAATGTCCAGAGCAAACGCATCGATGTATACGTTTCTACACTGTAATTCCCATAAAATGTTATCGGTGTAAGACCCTGGAAGACACGGCAATCCAAGTTGCTACAACAGCGATACTCGGGGACACTTTTCCAAGTTGGTGAGAGTGTTGGACGTCCCGCCAAGTGCGGGTCAAGGGTCACCCATTGTACGGAAAAGAACCATAAGGGCGAGTGTATCGTTGTATCGGTGTATTTGCGCGGAAAGGCAAATCCTCAAGACTGGAAAGAGTGCGAGGACGAAAGGGAATGCATCGTCAGGAGGGTCTCCACAGCCCTCGAAGTACGGAAGAGGGTTGGTCGAGAGCCGTATGCGACTCTGGCTGGATCACAAGAGGCGATAACCCCGGTAACGCTGTACGCGTTACGTTGCCGCTCGTTGAAGTTTGCGATGAAATCTCGGTAGTCCGAGTATCGCGCTACGTCGTTCTACCCTATTACCAGGAAAGTTATGTCACGTACAGATTTTGGTAAAATCGAAATTTTATCGAATATTTAATTTCATACGCAGCAGCAGAAAAGAGATAATCGAAAAAAAAATGTCGAAAATCAAACAAATTAATTGAATAAATAAAAATAATATAAATGAATTAAAAATCAATTTATTTTTCCCTGATAGACGATCATTTAAATTAAAGACGTATTATATATATTTATTCGGTACGTCAGATTAATAGTACGAATAAACCGAGTATTTCCGAAAGGAAGCCTTAATTGCTTCACACGCGAAACGGTCCTTAGATGGTCGGTAAAGATCGAGATCCAAAAGTGCCCCTAGTTAAACACAGCGGGTAGCGAAGTAGCCCGTCGAGCAATTAATCAGATGGTGAATGTGATCCTCGCTGGGGTTCCACCGCGGCCTCGGCGCTTTCGCCCTGATACCGATTACCACCGAGAGAATTATAATATACTTGTATTTATAATTTATTTATACTTTTATCGCGAGTAGCTTTTTATGACTTAAACTTAAAAATGTGATTATAATTAACCGCTAATGATACCATTTCTTGGAATCTTATCACCATACGTAATCGGTCAATTTGTCTAGCTACGATTATTGTGAGAAAATGATGAGGAAAGAAGAAAAAAATCCAAGAGGCGTATATCCCCGCTACAGGAGAGTAACCAGCGGCGGAATATATATATATATATATGTGTATACCATAACGAGAGTTCCCATGAGATGTTAAATAATAGGTCAGACTTTACTCGCAAACTTCGTTCTCGCGCGAGTTCCACGCGTGAGACAGAGACAATCGTGCACAGTCACGTCTTGAGATTCCGGGCGATCAACTCGAGTCTTCTCCCGGCACGGCGGTGAACATTGCTCGCGATCTACGCACAAATGCATATGCACATGTGCAGCATACGTTATGTACGCAAGTGCATATAATATAATCTTTCACGAGGGCAGAAAAGTAGCGCACGAGCGGTGATAGACCCCGGCGTCTCCAAAGCTATGACACAATAAACGCGCACACACGCATCTGCGTATCTCTGGATTCTAATTCACGTACTCACGGATATCTGATTCATTCTATCCGAGTCGAAGACAAAGTAGAGAAGGTTCTGCTAATTATTTATTGCTTAAATAGTTTTTTTTTTCACGTTCCATTTGTAATTTATATAGTTGAAAACGTTTTCATCTTTAGAAATAATAAAATTGTCTTACTTGATTAAATAATTAATTTTTAATAATAATAATTCAATGGATTTCAAAGAATAATTAATATTATTACATTTTAATCGCTTTTGAAACTTTTGATGAAACGAGCTAAAACTTTGGACGCGTTACGTAATAACCTTAAGGGATATTCATTATAAAATCTAGTGAAAATTGGTAGAGGCTTTCGTATTTTATTTATAAATCGAAAATGGCCTCTGACTAGTAAATGATTCGAGCAATTGATGGAAAATGTATTACATCGTTTACGCGGCAAGTTATTGGTTACGAATTGGTCACAATTCGTTGAGATATAAATGTGGCAATGTCATTTTATTCGAGCATTACGAATTTGTCGATTTCTCTATCATTCAACTTTCGTTAAATTTCAGTTTCAACAATTTATTCAAATAAAGATGATAAAGTATAACCTCGCACATTGCTTCCTCATTATTTTCGGTTTTTCGCACAGTATCCTCCACGAAACAGTTCAAAATACTGCTTCGCGTCGCGTAAAATAAAAAAAAAAAAAATGATAAATCATTGATGCAAAATTGCAATTTTTATTATTTAAAAAAAAAAAATTTACTTTTTCAATCACCAAAGGAAAGTGGTGAAAGAAGTGTGCATTGCACGCATCGGGTATCGGCTCGCGGGAGGTTGAGAGCAAGCGTTTGACCAACCCGACGCATCAGACCCTTAATTATGTCTCAATTAACCAATTAGTGTATTCAAAAAAAAAAAAAAAAATAGGCTAGATATTGCAGGAGCTCCCACGACGTGTGGTAATAAGAGAGCAGAGCACATCAGCTTTCTCCGCAACGCGGCGTGTGGCTCGCGTACCGAGTGACTGCACAGTACCTAAGGTGGAAGAGGTGCCCTGTGTATAATTCACTACTGTATTAACTAAGCCACGTACGAGTCAGAATCCGGAATAGTTTCTTCGACTCGCTTCCCCTCTGCGACTCCTTCTCCTACACATACGGCGCACGAACCTCCGCGACCCTCGGATAGCTGTACTTACACAAATGCGTGGAACGTACGTCTACACGAAAGTAGGGTTCCACATCCAAAATTACGCGGTCCGCGACGTAGAACAATGGCGAATAAAGCGCAGGCTTACCACACAGCGCTACGGGGATCGGCGATGTCGTTCTCTCGCCTCGTGTGAACCGAAATGAGTGTGCGTGCGCTACGTTGGATACATCGCAATACCGGCTGTACGTATATTATTCAGAGTGCTCAAACACGCGTGTTTGTACTCTTGTCCTCTCCTCCTCTTCCTCCTCCTCTTCTTCCTCGTGCTATACATATACACAGACAAGTTGAAATACCTCTCTGCACCTCGCGTAGCACACCGCAGTGCACGGTATCACGAATGAGTTTACCAACACACGTGGACCAATGCTCACTGAACCGAACTGCTGCGATCTCGGATCTTCCTCGGATACGTTTCTCTCTATCTATCTTGCGATACGGTGAACGCACAGAGATCTCCTTCACCGCTTTGGTCCTTTCCCGGCAGCGGCTCCGCTGCGGTGGTGGATGATCTCGTCACGTCACAGGAAACGCGTGGAAATACCGCTGTAACTTAACTCGAGCGGCTATATAAGACCGCGTTGAATCCTTCTCAACTCCGCATAACCAACTTTTCATTTGGTCCCGCGTGTTTTGTATCGCAGTGCATACGGCTTTAGTTGTCATGGAGCCGTTAGTGCGTCAGGTAAATTATTGATTATTGGTTGAAAGGTTTGGCGGGCTGGCTCAGTGATTCGAGCAATTTCGATGCTACTGATAGTGCGAGGATTATTTTTTTTATTCGACGTTTTTTTTTCTTTTTTTTTTGTGCTGGAGGTGATATATCGTTGAATATTTGTTATTTATTGTAAGAGAATTACACAAGGTATTTGTGATTAACTTATGTACGATGGAGGGGTAGACTGCAATGCCGGAAAGAGCTTATCGCTTGTGTAATCCGAGAATTGGATTACCCTAAGTCGGAGCTTAGATCGGAATCCGCGTCAACCTCACCCCGCAGTTTCCAAAGAGACAGATCAATTGATTATTATTATCCAAAGAGAAACTAGGGAGGACGAGTATTCTGGGACGAAGAGTCCAACACTCGTGACCACTTGTAGAATACAGAGAGCATTCGATTATCACGAGTAAACATCTATCGCCCTTCGAATTTTTGCAGAAAAAAAACACAGCCTTTATACACTTTTTGATTATAGCGAAGAAAAAAATGTTATTTATCAATTATATTAAGAAAAAAATATTCATTTTTTTAGGTAATTTTGAATGTCGTTTACATTTCAGGATTATTTTACAATGGATTGACGGTTAATTAAAATAACATTTACGATCCAGTTGTACGCTAGGACTTAATTTATATATTAAATTGTGTAGGCGGCCGTACGTGATTACAAATATTGATAATTGACGATTAAAAAATTCTTAATAGGGTCCTCATCGAATGACCGACGCGTTAACAAAAAAATGAACATTTTTTTAAACCACAAACTCCTTTACATCCTCGAGATGGCCGAGTAGTCACCGCATACGATCCTCGATATATTATTTATTATTCACATCGAAGCTGACATTGTTGTGTCAAATGAGAGAATGCCCCCCCCCCCCGCGCTCCCACTCCTGTTGATACTAAAGTTAACTCGTTCAATGGTATTCATGCGCAACTAATGGACAACCGAATGAAAACAAGAGAGGAATATAACGTTTTAGCCTTCGCGATATACTATAATTAGATTACTCGAATAATTGACCGGTTCACCATGAAACTCTGTATCCGCAGATAATAGTGGCGTTGGCGTTGAGTCTTGGGGTGGTTTATTGCGAGCCTCCGTTAAGCAATCAGTACGGTCCACCGGGCAGTTTTCCAGGCGGAGGTGGCGGCGGTGTCATCGGCAGCAACAATAACCACCATGGTTCGTCTCACGGAGACGGAGGTGGCGGAATAACGAACGGTTATGGTGGTTCTTCGGGCGATGGTCACAACCCGGATCAAGATTATATCGACAGCCAGGTAATTACGTAATCTCCATACAAATTTACATCACTTTCGAGGCATTCGGAAACATGAGTGACGGTGCTTGCCAACATTAGATAATTCCATGGAAAAATATTGGAATAACAATTTATTGAAAAAACTTTTTGGTTCGAATATGCTATCGGCAATCGTATCGGAGCGATAAATTAATTTTTTTCCTCAATGAAGAATATTAGTCTGAGACGATTGATCATCTTAAATAATATTTTTCCTCGTTTATAATAATTATATCGAGTTATTTTATATAAATATTTTTAATACAATTTGTTTTTTTTTTTTCATTATCATTTTTGTGCTTTTAAGAATAATTTTAATGTATAGTTACAATTTATATGATAATATAATCGACGATGAAACATTTTGCACCGGAGTTTTTTTAAACCACAAAAATAGTGGTAGAAACGAAAAATATTTTATCATCGCCGGCCGAGTTGTTAAAATTGATTGCAATTTATCAAAGTACAATAGTAAAACATACAATTTGACTCTAATTCGTTTCTTGAGTATCCATTACGAAAGGAATTATTGTGAAATTGCGCTACAAGTAAAGAAAACGAAAAAAAAAAAGGAAATAAGGAAAGAACGAAAATAAAAAGTAAGTAACCAAGCTAGGATAGCACGCGGTTAAGCCACACGGTGTTGGTTCAATGCCAATGATAATAACGTAGAAAAAAACGTAGCGATGGCACGAGTGTTCACTCGTAGTATATACCACATCGGATATTATTTCAATTGCACAGAGAGGTGGTACACGATGGTGGTTCTCGTGTACGATTCGAGCTCGTTATACGATTGCCAAGTAGCGTCAGTGTCGTTTCTTTCTTTCTTCCTTCCTTCCTGCAAACGCGTACGACTTCCCGGCCGTCGAGCTTGTTTTTTTTTTTAATTTTTATTCCTCAAAAGACACTATTCGAAGAGTGTTCCATGGTCGTGCACGCTCCGGCCATTTGCTACGCGGAAAGCATCGGTGCACGAACGTGCCGTGTACCACTAAAAATGGTAGCGGACGCATCCCAACCGCTGGCCAGATCGGGGCCAACAGGGGCACAGAAACGGGCGACATTTATCGCCAGTCGGCTAATCGTTCCGGAAAATCTGAATGCTCGCATTACGCTACCGTGGAATGTGAAATTGTATGCATAGCGCGCAGCCTCTTGCAACCCCATGGTATTTCGCTGTGCCGGAATACAGTGAAACAGCCTCACCTTCCTTTCAAAACACGTAGCGATATCGGATGCTCGACCCACCCCGCTCCATTCCCGCCGACCCCCTCGCGATACTGGTTAAATCGGGATTTTACGAAAACGTGATTCTTTTCCATAAACCGAGAGCGCACCGAGACTAACGAAGATTATACTCGAAAGTAAAATACGAAACACCGGAGGGAGACGCAACAAACAATTATGATTATGATAAAAATAATAACAACAACAACAACAACAGCAACAACAACAACAACAACAACAACAACAACAACAACAACAACAACAACAACAACAACAACAACAACAACAACAACAGCAACAACAACAACAACAACAACAACAACAACAACAACAACAACAACAACAACAACAACAACAACAACAACAACAACAACAACAACAACAACAACAACAACAACAACAACAACAACAACAACAACAACAACAACAACAACAATAATAATAATAATAATAATAATAATAATAATAATAATAATAATAATAATAATAATAATAATAATAATAATAATAATAATAATAATAATAATAATAATAATAATAATAATAATAATAATAATAATAATAATAATAATAATAATAATAATAATAATAATAATAATAATAATAATAATAATAATAATAATAATAATAATAATAATAATAATAATAATAATAATAATAATAATAATAATAATAATAATAATAATAATAATAATAATAATAATAATAATAATAATAATAATAATAATAATAATAATAATAATAATAATAATAATAATAATAATAATAATAATAATAATAATAATAATAATAATAATAATAATAATAATAATAATAATAATAATAATAATAATAATAATAATAATAATAATAATAATAATAATAATAATAATAATAATAATAATAATAATAATAATAATAATAATAATAATAATAATAACAACGTGGATACGATTCGTTGTGATTTAACGTTTTTTTTCTTCTTGTAATTCAATTTTCCCCTGTTCTTTGCTCTTTCCGCAGCCAAAATCATACGAATTCGGTTATGCGGTGAAAGACACGGCAACGGGAAATGACTTCGGTAGACGTGAAACGAGCGACGGTGAGACGGTACGGGGTGAGTACCGGGTACAGCTTCCGGACGGAAGGACACAGATAGTGACGTACACCGCTGATTGGAGGACCGGTTTTCACGCCGACGTCAGATACGAGGGAGAGGCCACCTTCCCTGACCAATATAACAACAACAACAACAACAACAACAACAATAACGGTTACAACAATAATAATAATAATGGATATAATAACAATAATGGTTATAACAATAATAATGGATACAACAACAATAACAACAACAATGGATACAATAACGGCGGAGGCTATGACAATAATCAGCAGGGCTACAACAATTACAACCGAGGTATAAGATTTAACAGTTTCTTATTATTTTTCATTTATATTATTATTTTTAACGCCGATTGGTGTTAATTTTTTTTTTTTGTATAAACGATGCTTTTACGTAAAATATATAACGAAAGGTAGATTAAGAGGCAAATTTCACAATGAAATTATCGTAAAAATGAATTTAGTCAAATGAATAAGAAGATCTCACGATTGGTAGATAAAAAAGTTTTAGTCATCGATTTATAAAAGTTGCTATTTTGTAATTCAATAAGCGAAATAATAGTTTTTAATTTTATTATCCAGGTAATCAAGGAGGCTACAATTACAATGGCAATGGTAACAATGGAAATTATAATTCCGGTGGCAACAATTACAACAATTATCAGTACAGCGGTTCAAATGCAATCGACAATTACAACGGTGGTTATTCGGGAAGTTCAAGCGGATCTTTTGGCTCGAGTGGATCAAGTCCGACCTACGGTACGCCAAACTTTCACTAGATTCTCTCGAGGACTCTCCAGGGGCGGAGGGGGTGGGCTCTCGCGAAGCTCGTGTGTGCTCCCGGTCGAGCCATCAACGAGGCACCAGCAGCAGCGGCAACGGGAAAAGCTCAAGAGCGAAACTTTCCCATCTGTCGTCTATGGATGACGTGGGAAACGAGAAAAATGAGTCGAATGGGAAGAGAGCTCCGAGAGACGATAGCAGAGATACAGCGCTCGATGGATGATCAACGAGCACATTTTATTCGATAAAAATCCCGCGTTCGCCGTACCGCATGACGCTCGGCCAACGAGATACCGAATACGAAAATGTTTACGAGTCCTCGCATCGGAGGACGGCTAAGGATGAATGGGAACTAGTTGTATATACAAATTTTTTTTCAATAAAATGTTAACTCGTATACAAAAATGTATTTTATCGTGACTCTTGAATCTCTAACCTCGGATCATCGATTACCTTTCGTCGAGCTAAACGTCTCGTAATTAAAAAAAAACCGTTTTTTTATCCATAATAATTTTATAAATGAAGAAGAATTTTTTTTCCGTCCCGTAAATTATTCATTCCACCTTTTCCACCGAAGAAAGACTCTGTTACAGGCTACAACGAGATCTCGCGTACATCAAAACTGTCTATCGAAACAACAGTCGCTATCCCTGAACGCCTCTTGCTTATAATTATATCGACGATCTTATTAATCTTATCTCGAAACGTATCTGGGTTAATTATACTTCACCAGGGTGACGGTTCCTTTCGATGAGTCACGACAGTCATCCGATACCGGTTACCACATCTACCGGTTGGGTGGCTGAGTCGTGATCCAATCGTTCAACAATTTTCATCAATTAAATAATTATAAATTTTTTATAAAATATTATTGCGTCGATACAGCTAACATTTCTGAGCGAATAAACAAATAATGAACGAGGCTAAGTGGCAAAATCCTTGAGAATCTTATGATGAATAATCGGTTTGGGAGGTGTACTCTAAATATCTCTCATGAGCTTTCACTCTCGTGAAGAAGTTGTTTTGCAACCGGGACATCAGAGAGAATTCTCCGAGTGTAACTAACAGTCTCATTAATTGCACAATGGAGCGAAGTTTCTGTAGGATCTCCCGGCATATATACAAGAGGAACACTTGAAAAGGCTGGTTGGCATATACACGGTGTAACAGTACCGACACTCTGCCCGGGTACAGCATAATGTGTTACAACCCACGATCATCTATATCGCATCCACGAGGATGAGAGTATTGCAGCATTCGTGGGACCCATTAAAGCGAAATTAACCACGTTTGCTCGATCTCCTTGCGCTCTTCTTCCCTCAGCGTTCTATCCTCAACAGGTATGTGTCACTGATACAAATAATAAAACAAAACTATAAGCAGCAAGACCGAAGAAGCCAAGAGAGTCAGCGAGAATGATCGATGATCGATGACGATTGATTAATCTTATGCTCTACAAAAAGGTATAATAATAACAACAATAATAATATGTTAAATGAAATAAATTTGTCAATTAAAAGAGATTGATTCAACGATTCTTCATTATTGTCCTTTGTATTTCGTATTTGTTAACATTTATAAATAACGATGGACCATATATTGCAAATAAAATGAGTGAGGAAGATCGTTATATCTTTAATACATTTGCGCAATGTGTGCGAAATGTTTTCTCGTCGTTTGAATATAGCAGAGAAGAGGAATATAACAGGAGCGTAAAAGCGAGTCTGCCGATTTGTTAATTCCGTATGATGACGGTGTGACCTCGGTAGCTATTGAAAATCTCGGTCTCTCCTCTATTCTGCGCCTCCTATCTTGCTACACCGGGAAACATGAGAACCGTTTCGTTTGATGGGAGCAACAACACTCTGTTGGTCTACGGGTCGAAACGAGAAAATCTACCACACGCACGCCCACGATAACCATTACGAAGTTATTATACTGCGGTACAGTACGGTACGTGCTTGAGTGTATTGCAGTGTATCAGATACATATATATATATATACGTCGATGCGGTAACGGTAATATAATTTAACGCCTCATTCCTATAATACCCATATCATTTCATTACCCACTTTCGGTTTCTTCTTGCAACCAAGAACCACGATATTCGCTACTTAGGAGGATTTCTGTAGTAACGCTCAAATCTTTTAATCGCAACCATGAAAAGCGATTTAGATTATTGCGTAAATAATAAATACAAGCGAGGTAGCTTCGAGCTAAATATTTTTACCGTAACATATCTTATAACGCGATAAGACGTTTGCCAGGCGGGACTGAAGGTGCATGCTTTTTTCTGAGCTTCAACGATTAAGTATTGAAATGAATTACGGTCGATGTGTCATTAGAAAATTAAAATTATAACTATTTAGTTAATTATTCTTTGAAAGAAAATTCTTCTATTCTTTCAGGTTCTGTAGAAATTATTTTCTTATTCCCATGAATTACCGCAAAACGATCATTGGAAGGACGAAAATATTTATAGACCAAGTCGTATAAATAATCAGTGAATAAAAAACTTTTTAAAAAAAGAAGAAAATGTAATTCGTCACATATGCTAAGGGCAGTAGTTTCCAACAGCAGTGACTGGAAGTTCAAAGCGATTAACCTCCAAGCTCTTCACGGTAGGCCAGTCCTTCAGTAAAATCCCTGGAAAGCGAAATAGAGCTCTGTTTCGTATGCAAACGAGTGAAGGGTGGAAAAAGAGAATTTTTCAACGCACTCTGTACCTAGCGAACTACGCAGTGCTGAAAAGTGATGGTGAACTCGTGGAGTTTCATTTCGAATTAATAAAACTTGACTGCAGCTGGTTCGTAAAAAAAATACGAATGTACGAAGAACTTCGTGGTAACATTATTCTGCTTTTACGTTTTATTCTTTTCCATAACATTTATACCGAGAGACAAATATCCGTGACCATTCTTTCAGCGAATCAATGAATATACTGAAAAGCTCTTTGGTGCTTTTTCTGTCGCAACTGGATGTAAAATACTACATCGTTTCCTATTCTCCGGTACTCTGTGTCGATCCACGAGTCGGAAAGGAGCGAAATCGAAAATGGAAATTGTTCTTCTTCTTGTCTTCTCTCTTTCTCTCTCTCTCTCTCTCTCTCTCACTCCTTTGGGCACTACGCTTTTGCAATCGCACTATACTGGACAGGAGTATCGATTTCATCGAAGCGTTTTGTCGTCGTGGAGAAGAAAGAATATCAGAGTCAATATAGTCTCGTTGCTACATTCAGATTTGCATGTAGCGTGGATGCAGCCACCGGGCCCTCGTGTGCCCTCGACTTTATCACATTCCCGGTACATGTAATGTACTATGCACGAAGCCCTTTGGAATAGTTTCGCGGTGTCCGAAAGGGTAGAGGAGTTACCTCACTCTATAAAATGATGACCTTATGCATAGTAGACACGCGCGTAACGAACGTCCGCAAATACGAAAACTGAACTGAAACAGAATTCAACGCAAAATCAGATAAACGGTTTTTTTTTTTTTCAACGAGGGTATTATTCGACGTTATAAAAAAGATTTCATTTTTTTTAACGCTGGGCGCAAAAAAACTATTGAAAAATGTGCAAATTTATAGATTGTGTTTTTGAAAACAATATAAATTTGTCTAATTACTGCTGTGCATTTTTTATTAATATTTTCGAGTCGATAGGCTTATCACCAGTGCCATGTTCACGTCACAAATTAATTAATATCCGAGTGAAGAGAAAACGAATAAGCGGATCGAAATTGATTCGTTGAAGTTAAAGTGGAGCCTAGCGATGCAAAGATCGATTAGTTGCTAAACTAGTAAGATATACGAAAGCGGTAGTATATGGAGAGTAGAAGCAACAGCAGAAGCCGAAATGGAAAAGCGCCGGGAGTACATCGAGATACTATGGATACTTCCTCTTGACTGTAGCGGCAAAGCGCGAACCAGTCGGTGGGAGGTAGAAGCCAATCCATTCGAAGTGGATCTTCTCAAACTCAGAACTCCGAGTCTGGAATAATTAGTCGCTGGTTCTTGCCGCGAGCGAGAGCGAGGACTCTCCACGGATGATTCTCTGTCCTCCGTACTCCGGATCTCGAGACTCGACGGTGATGTGGATTCGCACCATCGATCTTCCGCATTTGGTTCTCCACAATCTCCGTTAGTCACACAGCTTCTTCTCCATAACTCAATCGTATCGCAGTCTCGCTACTACGCTTCCCGAAACGCCACAAATCGATCCTACACATTCGATTCTCCGCGTGACCAGGTCCTACACGCTCCACAGCTCGTTCGTACGTCCTCGCTTTCTTAAGCGTTCCAATTCACCCCGTTTCTTTTCTCCGCATTATCGATCCTACGCACTTCGTTTCCTCCATATCTCATTCGTATGTTGTCTCTTTTCTACACGTTTCGATTCGACGCATCCCGATTCACAACACCTAATTTCAATCGCACACCCGGTTCTACACTCTCCTTGTTCTCCGCAACTCGACCGTACGATATTCCCCGTCGATTTGATTTCTACTTTGCACCCGTTCGACGCACGAAAAAAGTCGAATAATCTTACAGATTGATATCGACAGCGGGAATATCTACTATCGAGGTGTCGATGAAGAGAATTATGTAGGATCGGTTGTGAGAACCAAGGAAGCGCGAAGAATCGTAGTGCGTCAACTGAACGTGTACGAACAAAATATGTACTAACGAGCTACCGAGGTGAAGGAATAATCTGTATGACTGGTAACGCGGAGAATCGAATGCGTAGGTTCTATTTGTGGCAAAACAGGATACGTAGTGCTGGGACTGCGTACAATCGGTTGTATAGAAAAAGGAGTACGGGTAAGTGGCACCGCGAAGAACCGAATGTGAAAGATCGATGGATCGAGCCTCGGGATATAGAGAATAGAGGCGGAAGTTCCTCAACTGGCATGTGGTGAAGAACGGGTCTATCTGCCTCAACTTCGAATAATTACGGGAAAATATGATGATAAAGTAGTTTCGAAAGAAGTTCGGTGTTCTCTCTAATTTCTTAAGATCTTGGACTCGTGGTTGCGGAAAATATGGATGAACCGCCGTCCCTTTGAATGTCAAAGAAATTTACAAAGTAAAATCTTACGCGTTGCTTCCTTATTTGTTTACCTATAGTATACCAAAGTTAACCTTACGAGGAAGCCAAAACAAATTTTCTCGTAGCTAAGCGCAAGTTTCTACTTTGTAACTTTTTCAACGAGTAAATGAATTAAAAACACAAAAGCCGTTTGAGCCACCTCTGGATCGTGAGGTACGATGTCCATTTTTTACAAGAATCCGTTAAACGTCAAACCGTAACGTTTTATGTTCATGGAGCGAGCAAAAAATTGTTCTTGACACACCATAATAGTTACGTACATTGAAAAAACTCGGCAGCGTCTCGACCTGTCTACACAGAGATACATGTGCGTCTATTATATACAGAAACTATACTTGTAGTACGACTACAAGGCTACGCGTCTTACATCTTGAAGCACGGTAATTGCATGTTCGTTGTGCTAATGGAAAGCCTCCGAGTTGCATAGTTCGAATATACGCCATAGGATAACCACATAGGATGTACAACACGATGCCCCGATTCGAACCAAATCCAACTGATCGTCATTATCGTTCGTTCTTTTTTATTATTACATTTCGTAGGATATCACGGCAATATTGAAACTTTAAATTCAATTTGACTGTTAGCCCATTTGTTTTGAAATTTCCACCAATCGCGGGAAATTAATTGTTGAAGAAGTAAAATATTTAAACATTGTATCTTCAGTGAATTGCCGACAAAGTTATTTCGAAAAGCATTCTACGAATTGGTATTAGTTCTTCCAGTGATGCCATGCAACGTATCAATTATTATATATTTATAATAAACATGGACCTAATCCGTATTAATATAATCATGATTATGTGTATACACGCGTAGGAGAGACACTACGGAGATTGAATTCAATGTACACGCCGGAATCCCAATACCGAACCCGGATTCCAATTTTTAATGATTACCCATCGAGCGTATACACGGGAAGGAGGTGCTGCATCAGCGATACCAACAGCGTGCACCGGAGCAGAGAACCAGACAGCCAGAGAGTGTAGAGCAATGGCGATTCATCAAGCAGGAAAGGTGCATCGAGCAACACACAATTTACGTAATCGAATTGGATCATAATTGGCGAACTTTATATATGTACCTGGTACTGTTGGGTTACAGCGTTATACGTAGCAATACGAATAGAGAAAAATCCACCACTGCCAACGGCAGGAACATCAGTGGATAGGCAGGCAGGCAAGGCCAAAGTGGAAAAACAACGAAAACAGAGCTCTATGAATACGTTCGGTATAACTGGAGCAACAGCGGCAAGAGCACACAGTTCAATTTATTATCCAGACCTGGCCAATTGGAGTTTCCGTTACAATGTTTAACTTTGCGCGCGATAGTGTTCGGTTTGCTATATATTTCGTTTCACTCTCTCGCGTGAGCGCGAATCGTTCTGCCACAAACATGCACACCACCTCGATTCCTGTGTCTCGTCCCGTTGTCTCGCCCTGACCAGTAAAACCATGTACAGATTTTATGCGAGCTATAAATTTGTCGAAACTCTGCTGGTTGTCCCGTGGCTCTGCTTTCCACCACGCGCCGCGCGCCGCTGGCTTGACAAATGTCTATCGAAGCTTTCTCGCACTACCCGCATTCTCCATCCACGCGATATTCTGGTTTGTATTGTGTATACACATTGTTTATTGTACCGATCGCGGGGCGCAGGCTACCAGCCAAATTGTCTATTTGTTCAAAAGGTTTTTGGTAAATAAAATATCATAAGTTCGCTACATCCTTCGGCCTCTTCGTGCATGCGACATCGTTGCTTCGGCCGCTACATTGAAATTGAATTGGTCCTTCGCTATCCCGCACACGTATGTGCGTTTGCCGTGTACAGAGAGGTAATCGTGTCAACTCCTTACGCGCACGAGAACCAGTGGCATCGTCGAGATTTGTATCACTTCGACACTCACGGATGTTACCCAACGACAAACTATTTTCACTAATATCTTTAAGAGCAGGACCCATTTCTTTACCCAATTGTACCGTAAAATTTTCTTCAAGATGCATCTCCTATTGTTTTTTGGTATTGATAAATCCTGGACAAAGTTTTATCCATGAAATTTTTTTTTAAACATGTTGTTCGAGGTAGGAATCACTCCATATAAGCGTCGATGGGATACGAGCGTCTAGCGCTTCATAATTTGTCGTGCAATTACTTTTAATTTTACGTATACTGCACTATTTAGATAAGCGAAGAATCGATACGAGGAAGATTCGTACGCTTATGTACGGTGATAAATATTTTACTTACCGAGGTAACATCACAAGCAGCGATTAGTCTGCTGGTTTGGGCGGTGGTAGAAAGATAAATTGAAACGATTCGAAGCATTTATCCAAGTTTTCTTCCGAGTACCGCCAGAATATTATCCTCGCAACCATAAACCTTTTGACTCTTTTTCCCCGATAATTACTACGAATGCTCCGAACGCGTACGTATATCGATAGAACTTAAGAATTGTTTCGATCGCCGATCTGAAAAGTAGTTACGATTCACAAAATACGACATTACTTGTAGGATCCATCAGCATACGTAATTAAAATATATTTTTAATCGAAACATTAACTTACTTTTATCGAAATACACGCGAAGTGCACAGGATTTGTTAATAATTTTATTAGAAACTACTGAAAGTCGTCGCGACGATCGCCGATCCACACGTTTCCCGCC
The DNA here is from genome assembly GCA_963942595.1 of Cylloceria caligata. Lineage (NCBI taxonomy): Eukaryota > Metazoa > Arthropoda > Insecta > Hymenoptera > Ichneumonidae > Cylloceria > Cylloceria caligata. The sequence continues at coordinate 70,749,295 of OZ012707.1, forward strand.
CTCGTGAATATATATCGTGTATGCGGCATCATTTTTGTTCCGACAACGCAGGCAATAACAAAAATGTTAACGAAAATTTATCGTCTCGTAAAATCAGACACACGCTATTAACGTAATATATGTTTCGTTGTATCTTCACTTAACGAAGTGATTTGTTACTGTTTGACGAATAAAGGTTTAACGATGACGAATGAACCTTGAAATACGTTGTTTCTCATGCAAATTTTGTATCGATACCAACGAGAGATGCAACTGCGACAAATTGTACATTTTTTCAAGAATAAATATTGTTCTATTCGAAGCGTTGATAATATTTTCATTTACTCTTGTAATTTTTTTTTTTTTGTTATTATCTATCCTGGCGTAAATATTATTTTTAAATGAAATAAAACGTTTTTCAGTGACCCAAGGTGCTGTACTCCTCTTCTGTTGGATTCACTAGACGCAAACTCTATCTATTAGTTTATTCGATAAATTTTCAAACAAAAAAAAATGCAGACATTTCGTTAGGCGTATTAACATTTATTAATCGCATTGTGAAAATAGCAAGATAGATAGAGAGCATCTCTTCGTCGATAGAATGCAAAGGCCTGCATCATCTGTCATATTTACAGCATTTTTCCTGCCGTTCGCCATGCAGAGTTGGGGGATCCGCGGCTGAGTGAAACCGATTCTTTTCGCTCCGACATGGAAGAGGGAGAGAGATCCTCCGCAATCTTACATAACTGAAAATATATAATGAGAAGGAAGTCGAATATCGATTGGCTCGCCCGCCCGGCATCCACATGCAACCTGCAGCCTGCAGCCCTTCCATTGGGCTGCGCGCTGCACATCTCGCGAGATATTTATCCGCACGCGACGCTCGAGAATTTCTTACAGCATCGATCGGTACTATACATATGCCACCTTCGTTGCTGAGGTTAATAGAGATATATCGATTACAGATCAAGGAAGAAGGACGCCGAGGCGAGATATACCTGGAGAAAATATAAATAACATATTTCTGGTATTTCGAGCCAGCAACTTCGTGCGAGTAAAGCACTTATTTTTCTATGTCTATTAATTTGCGTATTAAACCATCACGAGTTCGATAATATTGACGATACGCGATACTCGAAAGGTGTCAGCTAGGAAATTTGAACAATCAATTTCGAAGAGTGCCAGGCTCACCGCCGACTCGTGCATTTGTGCACTGCTATATTTCATTACAAATTATTGCATTTGTTCGATGCACACGAACAGGTGTAATTCCAGTGAGGGCGTTTGGGGATCCGCGGCCTGGGAATATCCCAGTAAAACACATGTCAGCCACGACAGAAATTCCGATACCACTCTGGCCAAAAGTAACCGAGGAAAAATGTTCGATTGACGGCATTGCAATAGAATTTTGTGGTAAATACTTTTATCGAAAAAAATTAATCGATAAATAATTTTCGTAGAAAATATATTTTCGGGGCGTTTTTTATGATTATTTCTGAATTTTGGTTAAAATTATGAGTTGTAGATGAAGTATGATGTGAAGAATGTTTTTTTTTTTTTTTCAAATTACCGACTTAGAAATATGTTAAAAAAATAGAGAAATAATCGTAGCCCGATGAAAGATGGCCGATTCGAAAGCTTAATTTGTAGCGAATCAACTGCGGAATATAGTTGTACCATTGTTGAAAAAAAAAAACCTGACAGTCGTTCAAGTCTTTTTTGCTATTACGATGTATTTTTGTTCAGTTACGACGTATTTGTTATCCGTTCGATCGCAAACCTCGATAAAGCCCGAATCCCTTGTATACGAGAATAGCGCCTATCCGGGTGACCCTGCGTGACTCAATCGTCTACGGCGACTGATTCAATAGGTCGATTCCCTCGAGGGGCGGCACGTTCGAGAAGTGAATTTCCGTCTATACGTCCAAGGATTGACGCGCGACGAGCCGTATTGCTCCGGGTAGAATCGCAGCGAGAGGGAGAGTCGTGACGATTGGCGATCGCAAGCGGGCGCACGCACCACCGATTAAAATCCATCGAGCAGGTTGATGGAGAGCCATCCGCGGCGTGATGCCGTCGGGGCGCCTATAACTCATCCTCTCGCTTTATGAATCTTTCGAGATATATAGACGAGTGAAGGGGAAGATATTCGCGCATTTCCTCGCCGCCAGCTTCTTCTTCTTCCCTCCTCCGCCTCGTCCTCCCACAGTGGTTCGGCATCATCATCCTAATGCACTCGACTTGTACGACTACGAACGCTAACGTAACAGCGACGCTCGCGGATAAACTGTAACAAAGAATCGTCAGAGTATATAAGCCGAACGATGGCTCATCTTCTCAGTTCGCTCGGACTCTTTGGACATACAGCAATATGATTCACCTTCAGGTACGAATCGACTATAATAACGATTTAATAATTTGTTGTAACTTTATTAAGAAGTTCGGGGGTTAAATCGAAATTAATGAAGCGCCATCATCGTCGTATCGAGTCCAGGAATCATCAAAATTTCATTTTCAACACAGCTTGCAATTTTATACATTTTTCATTCCAATTTAATATTCATTTTTTAATTATTCAGATAATCAAGGAAAATTATACAATTTGGATTAATTGCAAAATAATATCGTTATTAGATTCTGATCTTTGAAAATTTTTAAAATAAATTATTGTAAAATCCTAATGCCAATTTTTTATCTTCAAGATCGTAACATTTTCAGTTGTTTGAAAAGATGACGTTTAACGTTGAACAATAATAACGAATGACAAGCCAGCTGTGACCGAATCATTGCGGTATCGATCTCGTAAACGATACTTCTTCGATTTTTTTCGCTGTGTCCTTATCTTTAGAACTCTATTGTTCAGTATATCGGGCTTTTATTGGCCTGTATCGGCGGCACTGCGTTGGCGGGTCTCTTGCCGGACGGTGGTGCCAACGGTTATCAGTACAATAGACCGAGCGGTCAGGATTTTGGAACTGGACGAGGTTTCGGAGATCGATTCACCGGCAACGGTATTGGTACCGGTGGGTTCGGTGGTAACGGTTTTGGGGGAAGACCCACGGCGGCTTACGGTTCTCCAAATTTTGGTAACGGTGGTGGAGGTAGCTACAATCCCGGAAGTCCTGGATTCGGTAACCGTCCTTCCGGAAACTACGGTGCACCCGGTGGATTCACTGGTGGGATTCAAGGTGGCTATCAGCAACAACCCGGTGGATTTGGCGGAGGGCTTGGTTATCAAGGAACCGGCGGTGACGGTTATTATCAAGGAGGTGGAGGAGGCGGATACAATGGCGATAATGGCAGAGTGAGTATACTTCTTCGCAATTGCCTACCAGTCAACGTAATCCCCCATAATCTTAAGAGTACACTAGAGTGAATTTTGTCCTTTTCTATTTACGAATTTGTGCTATTCTCTCCAAAATTATACGTCGTCAACGCGTAATACTCAATAGAATAAACGGTAAAATTACACGGTAATCGGTTTAGCTCTTAACAATTGGAAATATCAACGTTTTACGCAAATACGATTAGCTCGCAATGACGCGATACGACCTGTTGACACTGCCGCGACGTTAGCGCGACTTATCGAGATAGCATTGACCTGTAGCGCGCGAGACTCAAGGTCCATGCTTAAAATCATAAACTCTAACGAATGAGAAAGACAGTGACGATTCATGAATTTTGTATTAATCAGAGTTTGTTCAATTATATCTGGCACAGAAAGATTCCGTGTCGGTGTCTCATGCGATCCCAGCCCAATTTTGATGTACTCTGTTTTAGATATTGATTGGATAAAATTATTCTTGGCAATAAGTATAAATTATACGACTATAGGTCAGAATGAGCTTTTGGGAACAATACTCAGCCGGAATATCAAACGAAATTGACATAATGTAACCAAAATGCATAATAAGATAGTCATTTGGTTTAGTAATGCCTCGCCATAATAATATATCGGTTCAATTATAAAGACGGCTTCCAGCCATAAAATATTGATATTTCGAATGTGAGGGTTCAGCGTGAGCTCACACAACCCGATGCCTTCAGATAAAATCGATGGACCGCAGTGAGTGGTAGATATACGCGCATTTCGATCTCATATTGCTAGTTTCTAGTACGAGGAATAGAGATTGTTGGCAATCTTGTTCTGCTTGTTGGCATTACCGTTTGCCAAGGCTCGGTTTGTTCCCTTTAAATCCGGAAATGAAGCAAAGGACGGAAGCGTGTATGGAACTCGATAAAATTTTATCCCCCTCTCCCCTCTGCCGTTTCACAAAAACGATATAATCAGTGAAAAAAAACTCACTTTTTCTGATTTTTTCAATACATTATTAATGAATGGAAAAAAAAAACTTCCTACGATAATGAACCAATTACGAGAGACTCTTGTACTCGGGACACACTTTCTCATTTTCTCGATAAATTGTTTATAAATTCGGAAAGCAAAGGAAGCCAAGGTGTCTCCAATTAAGCTTCCTTCGCCTACATCCGTTGATGATACCCACCCCAGAGCTACGTCTATTCACGAACGAATCAAATTTCACGTTTTACCGAGCTTGTTTGATAATTAAATAGCTTGCTCGATCAACCATGTACATTCGGCGCGGCCGGTCGACGCGATCTACCGTGAAAATAATTCATTCGAGAAATCGCGAACATCTATGGATCTCCGCATTAAGTTCAATATAATAATATAAATAATATAATATAACTTCGTTGCCGCTTTTCACGGATCTCCCGGCCTCGTTCATCTTGCAGTAAAAACTAAAGCGGTTTTTTTAACCGATTCATTCATTCGTTCATTCGCACATATGTTTCCGCTCGGGCCAACCGTCTATATTCCACTGTAGACTTCGCGTGTGCATTCCACCACGCACGAATCGGTAATCCACTTGGGTGATGTATCCTGGCATTTCGTAATTTCGTAGCTCATTCCACCGCACAGCAGACCCAACCTATATCCACGAAGTGAAAAAGTATACCGCCCTCTTTGGTGCTCACTTTTCCCTCGGTTTCCGGTCGAGGATGGGCCCTTGCACCGGAGAAAGAGGCAACGGAAATGGAACCACGATTTATCAGGGAGGAATCGAGAATCACCAATGATTTTTCAACCTGGTTTCCCTGTCTCTGCGTTCCACTTTGGCTTTCCTACTATCTTTCGACCTTTACTGTATATGTTATCCTCCAATCGTATGCTGCACTATGCGCTTCTCTAGAATATACTATAAATGAATAGATATATATATATATATTTGTAGCCTCAGCCGTACAGCTTCCAATACGAGGTACGTGATCCGCCCAGTGGAAACGACTACGCCCAGCAAGAGAGCAGCGACGGTAACGTCGTTCGTGGGGAATACAGGGTTCTACTACCAGACACGAGGACTCAGATCGTAAAGTATACGGCTGACGACGTCAACGGATACAACGCGGATGTTCAGTACGAGGGACAGGCGCAGTTTCCGCGCGGTGGAGGTGGTCCCGGTGGATATAATCAGTTCGGTATCGGAGGTGCCTCTGGTGTAGGCAATGCTGGATATCAGGGTGGATTCGGACCTGCCAATAACTACCAAGGGGGTGAGTATTCTCTTCATTCTTCAACAGACAAAATTGCTAAGGGTGTAAATATCTTATTTTTACTTTCGAAGAAAAATTTCTTCTCCTTTTATCCTGCACGTACACACGCATCCACAATCTTTATAATAATATTGAGAGAGTCGCGATACTTAATTCAATTGTTCCGTTAATAAATTTCGAAAAATATAATAATACCGACGAGGCATTTTAATTTCTTTTAATATAAGTGTAAGTTAATAATTTCTTACACTTGTCAAGTTTAATATACAAATATACGGTGGAATTAATTAATCGGCGTATTAATTACGATTTATAAATCTTATATCACCGATAATTCGATGTAACAAGTTTATATTATCAAATTCATATACGACCTGCAACCAGAAACTTCCATCAATCTTAAACCTCATAAAAAGAAATATTTACATTTAAAAATCTGCAATTAAATGTTTTATTGAATATTCTATTAGTATCGCGTACATTTCACTCGACAAAAAGTTTCTCGAATAGTTCCATCGTTTCATGACCATCATATATAGATACGGTATTTCCCCTTGGGAAAAATAGTCTCGTTCTCCGTATCTCGACCATTCGTACTCCATTTTTATTTTCCCACAGTCCATTTTTATGTATACGTCTATACCTGAAATTATACTATAGAAAGATATTACGAAGAATCACGTCGAGTCGAGCTCGAGAGTGTAAATGGAGTACGAGCTTTCCCGATACCAATAGTGTACGGTGCACCCACGTTATACCATGAAATTCACCATTCTACCACAGTCACCGGTATATATTTTGTAGCAGGAACGATAGTAGACCAGTCAACTTCACCATACGACTAAACAATATATTAAATAGTATACCTTTCCACCGATACGTTCATCTACACAGCCGTGTACACGGTGAAACGCTCCAAAACATTTTGTACGTGGAACCCGATGTACTATCACGAGAGCGAGTGAGTGTGGAAAAAGGAAAAATTGGTTTTCGTCGCGACCCTCGAGGCGAATACGTGTGTCCATGTCATCCGTGTGATTCGTACTCGCACTTCCATTCCTTTTGCCATTACTATCCTCCTCCTCCTCCTCCTCTCGAAGATTTTCGCGCACGCGAGCGTACCGCTAGCGGTATCATAAATATAAATGAGATTTCGTGTTGGCGACAGGTAGGGGTGGTTACGGAAACGTCGGAGGATTCGGGGGTGGAATCTTCCCAAGTGGCGGAGGAGGTGGCAGCGAGGCTGGAGGCAGCGGCAGCAATCGATACTTACCTCCCAGTACCGGTGGTTATGGCAAATGACCGTAAACAATACCGTTCCCGCTGGCGTTGCCGCAACGACGCATCCAACCATATCTTCGCCAGTTTCACGAGCCACCGGCGGCGCCATCGGAGTTTCCACGATCCTCCTTGAATTGCATACACCACCCCACATATACCGCATTATCTCTCCGCTAAGTTTGTCTTGTACACTTCGGCTCGTTACAGTTACGGAGCGAGCGACCAACAATTTAGTCGTTTGCTATCACTCCGACACGCCCGCGTACTCGGAAATGTTATCAACACGGTATAATTCTACGCATTTAAACTCTCATAGACACTCGTCAACGATTTACACGTTTAATACGTTGATTAAATCGTCGAAACTACATATCCGTTATCACTTTATTATCACTCACTATGTATATCAATTAAAATTCATTATTTTTATCTTTGTACGCTTCTTTCGCATGCTTTGTGTGCTGCAATTGATACGCACATTCATTTATTATATATTCTGATTATTATAATAATAAATTTCATACGAATAATCATAGACAATTGAGTATTTATTCATATATAACGGAGATGATTATAGTATTCGAATAAAAATATATTTAAAATGCCCTTTGGATGAAATAACATTTTTAAATATTAATTATTTCTATTCACGAAATTATTATTTTAAAGCTCACGAATAATTACTCGTGGCAGTTTAAAAATACACCGAGAGAAAAAGTTTCATCGAATCAAAGAGGTTTCATTGAAAACTTGGCCTATGAAACTTTTATTTGCCGTCAATAAATAAATATATTTAAGTTCATACTATCTTTTATTTAATTGATCGCGAATTGTATTAAATGCGGTGGCATTCAATCAATGAAAATTGTATCGAAGCTTTTACCAATCACTTTTATTTACTTGAATAAAACTTCTATTTGTTGCTCAGTCTCATAATGATAGTTGGATGCATTTGGTTGAAATCCTACATTTTAAGTCTCTCGAGCGAATCTCATCAAATACCGTAGTGCCTGGCGTGCCATATCGGGCACATTCACTTTGGATGCTTGTTCTTGCTTTATATTACATTAAAGGACTTAAAGTTAAAGTGTAGTAACAGAAATATTACATTGAATCATTTGTTATTGCTAAAAATGGTGTTTTATTGCGTTTTTGGCTTGGAAATTGCGCGCATGATGCGTGCGACACACACACACACACACAAGCAAACAAGTAAACAAACAAATAAACAAAGAAACAAATACTATAATCGTATTTTGGCCTCGGTGAATGCATGCGTTTCGCATATCGCGGCACTTTTTTAATTATGTGTCTATAAATAATAGATCGTGATGCTCATCTATGATTACATTATAGGTTATGTTTCATTTTTGCATGCTTGCCGTACTGACCGAGGAAAAGTTTGAGGATCCGTTAGATGTTCATTTACGATTGCATACCTTCGAATATAGTTACGTATTCGCGGATACCAGCATTCTTCAAAAACTTGTCCATTTGGGTAACAATTTTGCGCTCTTGATACAACACTGTTAGAAAAAACAAATGGCATCTACGGTCAAGCGGTAGCGCGCGCATCATTCCGTCGAATGAATATCTTTTTAAAACGGCAATTTCAAATATATTATTCATTCGAATAAAATAAATCGTTTCTTTAGTATTAGGCGTACAACTTTGCTTCCGCCGTTTTCCTATAGATGGCTTTAACGGTAAGTAGTTGTCGAAATAAATAGATCATAGACGCCATGCAATATACTTAGGCATCTGTCAACATAACCCCATAGAAACATTAGTCGATTTGTGTCTGCATCATAAAGTTATTCTCAAGAACTGTAAATGAATGTTTACTCAAAGACAATGATATATCCTCATCGTCATTCGAATGCATCACATCATTGGAATCTAGTAATTAATTTCAATGAATCAAATAAATATTCAGGTGATTCAATGAAAGAAATTTTTATATGCCGATTTATTCGAATCAATGAAATCTTTTCACTCGGTGTAAACGTACTTTTAATACACTTTTATGCAAATATTGCTCATTCGTGATAGACAGTGAGAGGCGGAGTCAACTTTAAGGATATTCGGGTCAGAGCTGCGGGAGGATAACGGACAAGGAGTTCCGCTGAGCTCGTTAATCAGTGCACGAGAGAGAAGCGCCCGACGGGTAACTATGGACTGAGCTAGTTATAGATCAACTCCGAAGGTCTCGAATACTAAACTGTCAATTATTTTTAAACTTTGACCTTAGCTATATTAAAATATCAATTTCGAACAATTAGTTTATTATTCAGATTGAAATGAAACTGGCAAATCGAACAGAAAATAGTATTGTCACAAATGTCCTTAATGTACGTTTTCGAGACTTTATCATATTGTTAAACTAATAAAATGTACTGATAATTTTAAATAACAAGAATGACGGTGAAGAATAAAGTCGACGGACTCGAGTAGTCGCTGGTACGTTCAGAATAAAAAATTGCGCATGACATATCCTTGTGGTAATTATAGTTCGTGAAAGATCGGTACCCGGTGTCTCAATAGAATTGGCTAGAAACCCTCTGCGTACATATAACAACATGCATAGCGGCAATAATGGTGAGAAACTGTGCGAAGAGTACGCTCCGAATCGTCCCGGTGCATTAGATAGAGAGGCCACCCGCGGCCACGACAGCGATACATTGCATCTGCCATGGGGGCAGTTTCAAATGATGTCAATTTGTCAGAAACGTGTGATAAGCCGAGGACTTCTTGCTCTCCTCCGCTTGCTCCCACTTCATTGTACTCCCGCCCTCGCTCGCTCGCTCACTCTTTCTCTCTTTTTCTTTCTCTCTCGGTCTCTTTGCTACTGCTGTTATATACATATATATGAATATATACGATATAGCGGAAAGGACAGGGAAACACAAGGCAGAGGAAGAGTCCCCGGGTTCCTCGTGCTCGACGTGATGCTACCCCTCGGTCTCTCTGTCATCCTTAACGTTGCCAATCTAAGTTATAGTTCACATTGCAGTCTGCTAGTAGTATATATCCGGATCACATACTTATGGCAGTACAGTACGGTGCAACGAAGAATTGATGAGGGCCATGCGGATCACCTAAGGGAGAACCCGTACGTTTCTGACGTAAAATAAAGTTTTTTGATGAGCTAAAGTTTCAGGAAACGTGGTTGATGGTTCAATTCGAAGTCCCGTAAAAGTAACCAGCGATAGAACAACTATGTACAAGTACGAAGTACGCAGTTATCATATTTAACGGCATAGAAAAATAATTTTAAAGAATAAAAGTTTAAAAAACTAGAAAAAATTATAAATGATGGTAACGTATTACAACGAAAGGCGCCCTTACGGGGACGTACGAGAGAAAACGCTCGGTTATTAACCTTTTATAATTCAGACAATCCCAAACCATAGTGAAACGGAGGTATGGGGAGCACCGTGAGCGTAACGCATTGTTACGACAGGTTCGAGAAGCCTGTGCTGTCGATGAGCAAGATGGAACGACGATAAAGCTATGCGTTTAATGGTAACCGATTCCTGTGTCGCCCTACCGGCTAAGCGTTGTACTCTTGGCGGATAAATACTAACCTGCAACGGATCAAGGAACAGGGCCCTAGGCGCGCACTTTCCGAGCGTGCACTCATCGGGAGGCAATTGTACAGTTTTACTCGAATAAAATCGGGGCTCGAGTTTGGAACGTTGACCCGCAATGTCCACCTACCAGCATAAATGTTCCTATAACTCTTGGCACCGGTATAAGAAGGAAGCGAGAGTTTCGGTGCTTATTGTTAGATAGATCGTCGGTCGTGTTACGGTTTGACTCCGAATTCAGTGTTAAACTGCGAGAAAATAAAGGAGGATAAGGATGAAGTGGAAGGATATACGACGGAGAAAGAGGAAGCAGAAGAAAAAGTCGTAAAACGATTCAGGATTGTACGGGTTGGAAGTGAGCCAGATACGCGAGCTCTGTGTGCCAGCGAACCTGGCTTTCTATCCATCTCCTTCTATACCGATCCTATCCTTCTGCTCCCGCGTTTTCTCGAGCGGGTATACCTGTCTTGCGGAACGACGGGCAACCAATTTAGAAATAGACTGCTTTACTCGCCGTTACCTACTCTCCAGCCCTTATTCTCATCATCCCCGACCCTCCTTCTTCACCGACCCTCCGGGCTAACCAATTATTGAAAACTAACCAAAGTCTAATTACACAGCAACACGCGAGCTTTACCTGTCCTCTGCTCGGCCTCGAACGCCAGTGACCGTATTATACTTGAGTTTTGACACACGGTTAACGATAAATCGGTAGGGGTTCCACGGCGAGTGGCGCCATTTACCGCGGGTGATCCGCAAGCGTATCACCACCGGTCTTCCGCCAACGGCGCACGCTTGTTTGTACCAAGTTATAATTAAAGTGTCATCACAAAAATCTCCGGTGGCATCATTAGCCCATCAATTTTTTTAACCCTTATTTTACTTTGTTTGTAAAACTATTTTTAGCCTCTAATTACACTTAAGTATATATTCGTCAAAGTTAATTATGTTATGCGTCAATTTTAACTAATCTGACAAAACTTTGGATGCCATTGTTAAAATAATTCCAGTTATTTCACCAAAGATGTATCACCCTTTCTATTATATTTTACATACAAGTGAATCGTTAATAATTTATTTAGCGATGGCTATGGAAGGTAAAATTTAGCCAGAAGACATTTCTTTACGAAAATAATTCGGTCGATCACGATCGAGATACTCGATATTCCGCTCTGATGTCACGGTTTATCCATCGCTCGCGTATTTTGACATAGTGCCGATGACAGGGTCTCATCGCATGAACTTTGGTAAAAACAAATTGTACAAATTATTGGTAAGCTCGATTGGCTCTGCAGGCAAAATTTTATTTTATTTATGAGTTTTTATCATTGATCCGTATTTGTGTAAATTAATTGCGCCTGTCACCTGGCAACACGTCGTGCACGACGGTAATACCGGAGAAAGGAGGTCGGGCGCAAAGAATCGCGCATGAAAGGTTTCGTTTAACCGTGATAAACTTTCTAACAATGAGAATAATTGAATAAAAAAAATGTTAAAAAAAAAAAACATCCCTCCAGTCCTCGTCGAACTTTTATTTCATCTCCTTTCGCATAATTGCACTGTTCTCAACCGAGGCAGACAAGCGTGCTAGATCAATGTCAGAGTGTCGAGGAAATATATACGAAAGGAATTGGTGAGATAAACGTTTTGTCGGAATTCAAATAATCAGATATATCGTTGTTAGCTGAAAGTGAGAAAAAATTAGAAGAGAAGAAGAAGCGAGAAAGAAAAAAAAAAAGCAACACCGTCAGGACGTAGGATTGGCGCAATCGGCTTCCTTCACGGACCATTATCCCTTTATAATTACAGGACGTGCTGTTTCACTGCTGGCGCGTTGCTACTGCTGGAATCTCAATCTCCTTTTACATTGGCTTCTGTCTACTCTGCTACGCAATCCGACTCCACTGTTACCCGTTGTGGTCCGAAGCCCTCACACACGCACAGGTACCCTGATCCCTTGAACAAACGGATAAGGACCTACTTATTACTTATCAGTGGACTGCATTACCATAATAGAATTTCAAAACAGTGCCACTACGAGTAACCGTACATTTGTGTTTCCCGACAACTTTGCGCTAAAGTTATAATTGTCAATTAAAATTATAATTCAATTGTCAATTCAATTCAACGTCAAAAGTGATTAAACGAATAACTGAAGATCTTGATGCCATTACTAATTTTTTTTAAGCTGCAAACTAGGACCTTGCAAGTTGATTTCTCATGCTTTTGGTCCAACGTCCGCAAAGCCTCATTCATGAGGAAGTTCACTGACCAATCGTTCGTTATCGAATCAACGTTAGTCCATTTACGTGGCAGTATTTTGCGCGATCTAAAAGCACGAATAGATATTGTTCTAAGAAATATTAAATGATATAAATTTGAGCCCGATATCTAAAAAAAAATTGCAATCTTAGGTGTATCGCTCGCTACAGTCCGATTACGAGTCTTCAGTTTTATATAAACGTACATCTCAACGTTTACATTGAGTTACGAATTGATCGATAATTGTTCAGTGAATTGATATCGATAACAATGAATCATGGGGTTGACTCAGTGATCCGCTTTGGCTGGATTTGGTGTACCAGGCACGGGAGCCTGATGCGGAGCCTGTGTGTTTAGTTCTCCTTGCGTGGGTGTGTACGGGTGCTTGCGCGAGAGAGCATGAAAGCAACATGATAATACCTTGGGTGGTACAATGTTGCGGTAATCGAGGTTCGCGTCGCCGTAGCTGCCGTTCCGCCTTCCATTTCCCTCTGTCTCGTCTCTTCCTATGGCTACCTTCTCAAATGCCTCATTCCGGTTATAACGGCATGCAAACGCATACACACACGTAAATGCTCTCCGATTGCTATTGAAAGCGAATCGATCGATTATACACAGTTTCGACTTCGCTTCCATAAAGCACGCCACTCTGCATATACGTCGTCTTGCTCATGGTAGTCCATGTACACCGTAATGTATGGTATTCAAACCGTACGCTTCTCGATCCAGTTCGGAAGGCTGTTGAATAGATGTACCAAAGTCAATCCGTTCTACAGGTCTTAATCAATAAATCAATCAATTGGCAATGCATCGATCGATTGTTTTTTTTCCTTCCTGCAATATTAACGATTCTACATTTTTTAATTTGCTTCCATAGGAGGTGTTATCGCAGCTTGAATCTTGCTGTCGTTCAAAGGGTGTGAAACGCGTCGCACTATAGTCGAATCAGTGCTAACTACAAATAAAAACATTTTTAGTAATTTGATTTGCTGTTTAGAAGGATAATTTGCAAAGTGGAATATATTCTTCATCTAGAAAAACGGTCGTGAGCATGTCATTGAAATAAATTTGACCAATTTATGCTAATTTCCGAAAAGATGTTCTTTCGTTCAGTTTTGTTTTGGTTTTTTTTGTTTTTTTTTTTTTTTTTTTTTCATACAAACGTTAGTATTTTTTCGGTTGTCATTAGTGACAGCGCATATTGTTTATTGAAAGCTGCTTTAGGGTTTCATCGTATAGATGCTCATATTAGTATGTGGTAAAGGTAAAACTATAATTATTAACGTATCTGTATGTTAAGACCACATGGTGTTGCCTTTGAAAGGCCCAACTGAACTAATAAAAATTGTAGAAACCTTTTTTTTTTTAATTTAGCACTGTTTTGACTAGTGGGAAGCAACCAATTCGCGTTAAGGTAATGTAACACACCGACAGATCTACCGTGATCAAAGCTCCTTCGGTACAATCTCGGACGAAAGGAACTTAAAGCTGAAAAAGTCTAGAAAAAAATGAATTACAATAACGAAATGAATATTAACATATTGCAGATAAAAATAAATAAATATTTATTGATTTCTTTGGAATGCCGAGAAACTCTTCGATTGCTTCGAAGCGAACGAGCACGCGAGTTATTTTTCAGCTTCTTCTTCTTCTTGTTCGTCCGTACGACTTAGTCTTATGATATTTCTCGATGGATTTTCTTTTCTTCTCTTCTATGTTTTCTTCCTTGAATTTACATTTTTCCTAGCAGCGGTATACCTCATGCCAGACGAGACACCGTTCCCACTCTCGCGTCGTTGAAGTTCCGGTACGCGGGTTTCCGCTGCGCGAGCCGCGCCTCCCTTCACACAGTTACGTATTCAACATCCATGTAGCTTTAATATGTGTGTGTGTTTGCGTGTGCATGCTCCTACAGCGAAGCAGCGTCACTGAATATACAGTAGAAACCCGCGGGAGATCCTATTCCACAGAATAGTGTGGTGTACACACGTCTGCAAATAAATCATCGCGATGAATGGCATCGGTTGAGTCTCCAAGACCCGGTGTTGAGGCTTTCTGCTCGTAGTATATGCACCAACAATGACGCATAAATTAATCGACTGTGGTACGCGGCTCGCTGTTGCATTGCACAGTACATTTTAGACGAGCGCACGCGCCCTTTTTTTTACATGTTTGTTGCACACGCGGTTTATGCAAATTGGCAATGAATTGTGTCAATGTGCATCCATGCGGTAGATCCGTAAGAACCTTCGACTTCTTCGAGATAATCAATCAACTTTATGAAACATTTTCAATGGCAATGGTCTCCGGGCCAATAGAATTTATTATTTTCTAACGATCGAATTCAAATAATGAATAATCGTTTACCGTTTAGATAAACTTCTGAAATAAAATAAATACAAAATTGGAAATATTTCTTGTCGTATCGGTCAATACAAAAGAGTAAAGCGATACTCATTAAATATGTCACTATGACTTTCAATTATACTTCTCTATTATCTTTCCTTGACTCGAACTACAGCTAATATCAGAAATAATGGTAAAAGTGATCCGAGAAGATTCGATCTTGATAGGGATTCGATCAATTGCTTCGCGCTACCGTAACAAAAGGGAAAAACAAATGAGACGAAACAGCGTACACAGTATCGGAAGTGATATCAAGAGAAGGGGTAAGGGCGCCAAGATTTCGCAACAAAGTGCAAATTGGCCCTCATGGCGTATATCCGACAATCGGGAGTCTGGATCGTCCAAGCAGGTGCTTATTTGGCAAACGTGAAGTATCCAGTGTGCGGTAACTGGCCCGTAGCTTCAAACTATTTGAACAATCTTTCTCTCGCGTAGTCGCGAAAGCTTCTTCCTCGCTTTGGTAGCCTGCTTACCCCCTTGAGCGACCGAGTGAACGAACGAACCAACGAACGCGAGCGATAACAAGATTCCGGTTGCGGAGGCGGATGCCGATGGATTCCGACACAGAAGAGAAGAGAAGAGAAGAGAGGCAGAGGATCTTCCCCTCAAACACAATTGAACCTATCGATTCTTCTATCCCTCGTTCTTCCGATTCTTTCCTTTCCCGTTTCTTCTCTTTCCTCCACGATCCGCAACCCGTTAGTCCGGAGCGCGATTTAAACCAAACAATTCGTTTGTACGTGTCCCGACACTTTTACTTCCCTCGGAACAACCCTATATATACCTATATGTACATGCTATATATGTATATAGGTAGCGTGTACCGATTCCTGTGAGGTAATTGATTCCGAAACGACGACTCGCGTTACCGTCCTTTCCACCTATGTATATGCATATGGGGCGTTTCAAGCTAGACCAAACTTTCCGAGAAATTCGTATTTTTATTTATTTTTATCATTCCCTCACTTTCCTCCCGTTGATACTTTCGCGTGTACTATTTTAGCCCTTGGTTGGCTTTTAATTTTTCCATTAGACTCCTTTTCGCTTTGTTTCTTCTTATCGTGCCGTACGTTGTTCCGTGTCGTCGGGGGATTTATTCCAGAGCTCGATAAAACTATCTATCTGTCAATTTATTTTCTGAGGTATAAGAACAATTGTACACGATTTCTTGGCAGTTATCGCTTTACGATACAACCGTACTCAATGAAATAAAATAAAAATTGCATTAAATATAAACTAAAGTTTCGCTCATTTTTAAAAAGATCCCAAAGATATTATAGTTTGTTTATCAACAGCAATAAATGATAATATGCAAAGATATAATATTTCATTTAAAGTTCTACGACATATCGCATAGAAACAAAGAATTTAGATCGATTTAACTTGGAATGTCCTTTATAAAAGTTTATATACATATATATGGTTAAGTTGAACGAGAACGAAAACACCTTTTCAGCTGCTACAAACAGTTTTGTCCTCTACTTCTTTTTCTACTTCTACTTCTTCGATTTCTCTTTGCAAATCCCAAATTCACGCGCGTTCGAAGTTTTGCGATCGTCGCATTTATACAGCACATACGTAATACCACCTGTATATAACGTTGCATATGTAAAGCAGATATGTGAGAGAATCGAGAAGTTAACTTGGCTCGACTCCTAATCGGAATTTCCTTGTGGCGCACGGTCCCGGATTGGAGGATTCACCGCTTCCTCATTCCCAGTGTTCACTTCGTTCCTCGTTCTCGCATCCGCCGGTAGCGGCACCAGGACTCCTGTACTTTCGTGCGAAGTCGTTGTGGCTATGTTAGGAATTTGATTGGTTCCAGCTTTCCGTGTATTCTGGACATCTCCTCTCGATCGATCCCTCGAGAAGCGCATATTTACGTGTATAGATATATAGCTATTAAGCTGATTTGTGTATGTATATCATCAAAGATTATATATATATAGTATATTCCTGTCAATTTGTACGTTGGCCAACGTGCACACCACGACGTTAATTGCCCAGGAGTGTAATTTGTGACAATTACTGTGGCAATCAGACTACGTGCATAGTTAAGGACCATCTAATCGTTCCTGCGCATAGAGCAATCCACGCTTCAATAGCGCAGTATCTGCTTGAATAGCTTGAATAGCTCTAGCTATTGCGGTTAAGGTATATGCAACGTTACATCCTCGGGGCACCGATAATGCCAATCCCTAAGTGCATCTGCCACTGAGTACTCATCATTTCTTATATGATATGTATCCTCGAGAGTACGAGAAAATGTTATATTATCAAAACATATATACAATTTATCGATAGGTTTGTCATTATGTAGATAAACAAGCGTACAAAGTTGAAACGTTCAAATTGCTTCCTCATTTTATTTTGCACCGTGAACGAAACAACCTCCGTTGAGTGTGATGTTAATCGACTTTGGCGTCCCGAAGGCATAACTTTTATATTTTTTACATCAAAGGCATAAAATTTAACACACGCACATACATATATTGAGACATTTATTTGTAAACTAATTTAATTGACGATTAAAACCATTTCGAGAATCCTGAGATAAAAATCTTGATAATTGTTTTATTTTTTCGAGAAAACAAAGCTTCCTCTGTAAGGAAGCGAAATCGAAATTATCGATAATAGTGTAAATGCTTCCGCGCTTTTTGTAATGTACAACAAAAAGGCAATAACATTGGTTCGAAATTTCTTTATTGTTCAACGACAATGCGTTTTTATCTCAGGAATATTTATTTAAATAAAACTATAATTTCTTTTCAATTTGAAAATTAGAAAAAGTGAAATAAAATAAAATGAATTAAGACGATGGCGCACGTAGCATTGGTAATCATCATTGAAACATTAGCAATAAACTTTACGAGATGCATCAGAGGCACATACATCATTCTCGTCTGGTGCAATTACCGGTTAGTTCCTATATTCATTAATTTGCTACTGTACGTAGAATCCGCCATCCTCCAAGATAAAGTTTAGCGTGACTCATCGACATACATACAGGAGCAGTCTTCATTTTCCTGGCTTCCTACTTTGACGAGTCATTTACATAATTGTAATATTACTTGAAGACGATGCCAGTGAAGTACAGAGAAGTAGAGAGAGAGAGAGAGAGAGAGAGAGAGAGAGAAAAAGAGAGACAGAGATAATGTGCACATTGGTAACAGCAACTAAATGCGATTGAGCGAGTGCCAACATCGTGTAACACAATCTGTCTGAGGTCTGTGATCCTGTGTAATGTGCATATTCACGTGTACATTCATACATTCCTACGCACTGTGACATGTATATAATATGCTGTTGTATATGTATATAGAGAGAGGAGCGTGTATATGGAAATTCGAGCGGTGATACTCGAGGATATGCAATGAACGTTGAGTCTACGAAGTTTCACGACTCTACGACGTCGACAAGCAGGTGGATGGAGCATTCAGCTCGAGCTAACTCGCGTCAAGCGATCCTTCCTTCTCTCTGCACCGTGTTTCGCTTTTCCTTGGCTAAAGTGTCCCTTGCTAACGTGGATTGACGACCGGTCTCGTGTGTACGTGCCTATTCGACCAGCACAATAAGTTACAATCCGTCGTCTCTTTTTCTCTCCGGGTCTCTCTTGTTTCTATACCCGACAGAGTCTGCGCGTCTCCGAGCCTTCCAACACTCTATCGATAACTTTTATTCCTCGGCCGAATTTATCGATCTCCCAATTCTCTTTATCCGCTGTCCTTCATCTTTAACCGCTCCGTTGCCCGAAACATTAATTGACGTTTCAAAAGTACCATTCCATTAGCTATCGTCCGATATGAAATAAAAAATGAATAACGATACAAAAAGCTACGAAGAAGAAATTGACTTTTCAATTAAAAGTATTTTGTAATGGCTGAGTTACCTCGATGGAAGTAAGATTGACAGCTGATGATGATCACCGGTGATCGATACCGAGTCGGAGCCTCGGCGAATCAACTGTATGACAGTGATTCCTGTAGCTCTCGATGCTCTATCGTTTGATCTTGCCGTTTATTTTTTCAATGATCATTATCTACCGATAATTTGTTCAGCTACCGTGTTGCTGCCAATCCACGTATATCTCTCTAATGGATTCGCGTGGGATTAAAACGTGGCGCAGGAATATAGTAGAGGAACATACACTCCTCGACCATTTATACATTGATTTCTTTGAGCCAGTGAGAAGAAGACGTCGATTAAAAGCGACAGGTGATTCATGTATCCTGTTATCTCTTCTGATCTAACTACTTATTCATTCTGTATGGAATCTTAATTTTTTTTTAAGCTAAAGCCGGTGGTAATTTACTTTTAATAATGTACTGACCGACTGATCGAGGCAGAGAGCAAAACGCTTATTTATTTATTCCGAAATCAATTTTTCGTTCAACCGTACGGAAGATTATCGAGATGTAATGGATCGTGTTGGATAAAAGTGGTTGGCCAAGGTGTCGAGTTGCACATTCAGGTTCTGTAGGGGATAAATACAACGATTACAGTATTTAAGGATCTATAGTAAGTGCACGAAAGAAGACAGAAGTATAAAATAATAAGGGAAGCACGTCCGTGAGAAAAACATGATTTCTTTGTGCTGAAAGGTGTCTGCCAGTCGGTTATAACGAAGCCTCCTTAAAATAAGACGTTCAACTGGAATGCTGGATGGTAAAACTATAGAAAGAAAAAGATAGAGAGGGATAGACGCGGCTCGCTCGCGCTTCTGGCATTACAAAGAGTGCTCAATCTCCGGTGAGTCTGTAACCTTTTGTGGTTCTATAGTCGTTGGGGGACCGTGCACGGTGATCCCCGGAGCCACGTACAGCATATATGGCACAAGTAGTGTATAAAATAAATGTGTACACTATACCACAAGAGTACGTATTACTTATAGAGCCGTGGAAGCCTCGAGCATAGCTAATAATAATCTGGCTAATGCACTATCCACGTAAAAGGTAGTTTGAGGCTCCAACGATTACCCTTAACTTATAGTATTCCTATCGAGGAGAAGAATAATATGAAACTCGGTGGCGAATCAACACTGACGACATCACTACGCGAATCAACTTTGAACAAAACTCTAGGAATTAAAATTGCTCGTTTATATTTTTATTTGTTCCCTATTTATTTTAATAATTTACATTCCGTAATATCTTTAAATTGTATTATTTAAAGAATTATCCAATTCGTATAATTGCGGAAAATTACTTTGCGCAAAAGTACACGATTAGAATAATTTTTTTTGTTACAATCGCTCAAGGGATCATACTACTCGAGAAATTAGAAAAAATATCCGATTTTTTTGGATTTTTAAAAGAATATTATGAGATGGAGAGCATTTTTTTAATCTTTTTTTTTTTAATCATTCTTGCTGTACAAAAATATATTTTTGTTATTATTTTTATATATTGCATGTAGGATTGTTATCAAGATGAATCCTCGACAGTATGTGCGGCGTGGGTCACGACGACTCTCGTAGATTACGTCTGAAAGTAAAAAAAAAAAACTAAAAAGATAATTAGTACATTTTCGTTAGTCGGTAACTTGGATAAAAATTCACTAAATGGCACTCGTTGAAAGTTTAGTGATCGACTTTAGCGCATTTTTTACGACATTTTTTAATATGTTAATATTGACATAAAAATGTTATTGAGGTACCGATCATAGCGCTTTACGTATAGAATTAATATCAACAACGATAAGAAGTTTGTGTAGCATTCGACGTTACGCGAAGTTCGAATCTCCTCCAGAATTTTGTGCAAAAGCACGAAAAGATAGGAATCGGGGAATTTATCTACAGGGTAGCAGAGATGACAGCGGAGTCTCTCGGCTTGGAGGTTCGTATCAGTCGAGGCGACGGAAGATCGGTCGATTCCATAGCCGACTCGAAGCTGTCTCGGCCGAAAAACACGATCAGCCTAATAACACGTACGTAACATGATGTTTGAGCGTTATATAGACAAGCTTAAGCAATTTGTTTTTCCGCCGGCATATCGGTCATACCGGCTTATCCGCACGGTTGACTTTTGCGTTATTGCAGTCAGCCAGCCTGATATCGAACTGAAAAATTCATTCGGACTTACCGGGAGTAAGATGATTTTCGGCATCGAGTTCTCGAGCCCCGGCGAGTTTAACATAAAAATATATTTCAATGATAAAATATTTCATTATTTCATGCTTGTCAAATGATATTTTTTTTATCAATCTACAAGATTTCATGCACGTAGATGCGAACCAATTTTATTTCAATGATTTTTCGATGGTTCGGCCCCCTTAAATAAGAAATAATATGTTTCGCTTAAAACGAAAATCTGTTTTTTCATAATAGGCAACAAGATTTTTCTTTGAAATACATTTTCGACCATTCATCCTATAGAAGTAACGGCAACCAATGTGCGTCACACACGTTTTGGAAGAAAATTCATGGTTCAACGGAGCTTGAAATTAATTTAATTAACGAGGTACGCGAAGAGACAATAATTTTCAAGCAAAGTCGACGGTAAACTAAAATAATAGGAGCACAAGCCCGTTGCCCTTAGGATTGCCTTGCACGGTACATAGTCAGCCCTGTAAACTGAGATTCGCTCGAGATTGATGCTCGTACTCTGACCTAGCTTCATTGCGAGGTACAAAAATTGACAAAGTGTCTTTGTGTCTCTTATCCGAGACAACGAGAGCACCCAAAGCGCGATGGCGGCGACAACGGGCGCTGCTTCGAAACGCTGGGTCGAGTGAACGGTCGATGCGAAGGATCGCATGAAAATTCCTGAAACGACGACGTGGAAGACTCTTCGGGTCATACACAAGCTCCGTTTGTTGCGGTGAAACTCAAGTGGGAACATAGTTACTTCGTTAGGTATCCTGGTTGCGACGTGCAAGCATCTTCACAGAATAATGGAACGTACCTCCATGAAAGGACCAATAGTCGCTTCCTCGAGACCTTGTGGACTGCGGTGGTGTTCGCAACATAGTTCGGAACGTGTCTCTCGCGACGACTAAGCCACGAGAAGGATAGCTTCGTCGAAATCTCCTCATCGCTTGACTAGATCGAACATTTAGGAGCGTGAGGCAAAATATATTCATTTTTTCTTCTTATCCGTAAAAAAAAAAAAAGGATTTCGTATATTTTAGTAAATCTAATGATTCTCACAATTAGTGTTCAAGAAAGTGATATCATTCAATCGATTCAATTCGGAATATAATTCCCTGGAGGTTAATAACAATTCAAAACTTCAAAAGCTTACATCGCAGTGTTGATATTCCAGTAAGGAGCTAATGCTGTATTTGAATTTAGTAGCCTATCTCGGTTTACCGGCGTAATGAAGCGAACACTCTTGATTAACAATAGGGTATCAAGTGGATAGTTTGGAACGATATCTTGTTATTCGGGATGAAGCAAGGACGTTCGTACTCATGAGCCAATTTTGCTTCAATACATTCGTGCGGTGGCCTGGTATTCCGGTGTATAGAAGTCATTCGAAGGTATATAAATATAAGCTACCTTGGAGGGAAGCCCAGGCATCCTCTCCAAGTCCTTGTACGCAAGACAGCGCCACGAGAGGGAGGAAATTCCGCATCGATTATAAATTGTGTAAGCGAACATCGTGAAATGTACAGAGAGAGCCTTCGCGACATCGTGAACAAGAAGATCTTGGTACTTGGCCATGAGTCGTAGCCATTAGCCATTCGTGTTGTAGGCATACGAGGGAGGTCACCCGTAATAAGTATACATACAACAATCCACTGTATTGTAATCGAACGGAGAAAAGGCGAACTCCTTTCGAAACCCGCCGCCTCTTCATCCACTTGGATGACTCGACGTTTTTCATCGTAGCCCCTGGGCTCGCCTTCTTCTTCAAATTCGTCTTATTACACATTTGAAAGGCTTTGCTCTCGACCAGCAGAATTTAACCCCAGCGCAAGGTTTCTCTCTGTCAGTTCCTCAAATCCCTGGAGGCCATATATGAGACATAAAAGATAACGAAACAAAGATGGATCTTTCAACCGTCGAATCGAGTCGACGTAAGTGACAAATAATTTGGCAAGGATACTCGCCTCTACTTCTTCTTCTTCTTCTTCTTCTTCTTCCTCCTCGCTATTTCGAGTATTTTGAATTTTCCATTATTCCATTCTCGTTAAGGAACAAAGATCCAGAAAGAGATATATTTAAATGCCGTTTTCAGAGCAAAGGACAATGTCCCAAGAAGCCTGTAATTTTTTCAAGTACACGTCCCTGTTACTTATCTCTTTTGTTCTTTGGAACTCAGGAACGTCTCTAGTTAATTCGTCAACGCGTTTCATTCGTCGTTACGATGTGTAGCAAAAGCAGTGGCAGCATAGAAGCACACTGGTAGCAACGATGGTGTCTCGCATCGTTCTCTGCTTATCCAGCAGCGAGAATGACTAATTGCAGACCCAGAGGTCTGGCTATAGCTCACGCCCGTGCTCCTTTCACCCTTTACCTCTATCTCCATCTTCATCGCACTCTCGTCTCTTCATTCAAAGTTATTGTTCAACGACTGTAGCTAATATATTCAGGATGTTTCTGTACGCGTATATATAGCCAGGAGAGTCGGAATCGCAAGAAGGGCACGAATTTTCGTTGAGATAATGGACCGACTGTAGTGCCTTCGCTCGGGAAACACTTTGCGATGACAGGGAGCTCTCCATTTCCGCCTAGAGAGTTTAGCCAATGAAATAATCGTCGAGTCGCGACCCACTGTTTATTCTTGAATAAATTCATTGCCTGGAAAACTATTTGAGATCCTATTTTCTATGCACATATATGTATTACCTGAAATATGCTAAGTGGATTCGGCTCTCAGGAAATAGTACACAATACATATATATATATATATATATATATGTGTGTGTGTGTGTATTCGGCATTCCATGTTTAATCGACCTGGTTGTGACTCTTCGCCTCTGTGAACCAAACACAATTCCTTATATTCTTCTTACAAATGTAAAAGTTCTGCAGCTTTTTTTGTAGATTTTTTTATTTGGAAGCGCCTACTTAATGACAATTAAAAAAGAATTAAGAAGCAAGAGAAATGGAAAAAAAATAGAAGCCAACTCCGTTCCACCCTGGGATACGGTGGCTTCAAAGTGTCGATATCCGGTACAGGATTTTTATGATTGTTTCAAATTTATACAAAGTAGCCAATGTATTGTTTGATTCAAACAAATTTTTTGATCGTTTACAAATAGGGTGCTCTCAAAAAAAATTTACCAAAAGAGATGTAGGGCTTTTAGGGTTTTAACAACGATAAAACAAATTGTGGATGAAATCCCAGAGAACGAGGGTTACAGCCAGGTAAATTTGAAGTGAAATGCCTTATATGTATATAAAAGAGGGCGAGTTCTATATCTGCGGAGATTTAGAATGCAGCAGTGGATGCCAGAGCAAAGTTCGCCGAGGCGAGTGAGAGATACAGAGACGAAAGTGAGTTAAAGAAGTCTGTGGGTTACCAAGTCGCCCAGTTGAGTCATAGAAATGAGAAAAAGTGAGAGGAAGATAGGTGAGATCCAATGAATTATATTACTGCTTCGGTGAATTTTCTCTACAGAGACGACAAGAGATGCTAATCCGTTTTATAGAATTATTGGAAATTTTATTTTTCGACTGAATAACTTTTTAATGAGACAATCCGTGAACTTTACGTGTCATCATTGGACATATGTCGTCAAAATAAATCGGTTTTCTTGGCAAAATCTATCAACGAGACCAGTCGTTATTGTTCCGTCAGAAGAACTTTTTATATGATTTCCAGAAACACATTTTTAATTATAGTTAATAAAGTAAATTTAAAGGAAAATATATCAAACGTTGGGCAACGAATAATATTTCTAATTGGAGCAATATATTTCTTTCCGTGCTTATAACCCTAGTTGTACGTGTGGTACCTCTAATAATAATAATAATAATAATTATTATTATTATTATTCTTATTATGATATAGAATCCGTGAAACATCGAATGATTGAATTATCCAAGAAGTAAGTTTCTTCGAGCGTATGAATATTCTCATTCGGGATTCTCAACCCCTCGTCACTCTCGTTCACCCTGTAAACTTTAGTCGCCCGCTGGCTCCGGTCTTACGTGCAGAAACGCACTGGAATATACTCGCGTATTCACCACGAATAGAGAATGAAGGAGAAGGCGAGACACGTCGTCGTAGAAATCTGTTAAAGATGCCTGAACTTTATCGTGTTATAAGCCTGTTGATCACTATAAATTTCTATAATTACAATTTTGCTTCCTCATAGAGTGCAATTTTTATTTAAATATATCGAAGCAATGAGATTTAAGAGTATTTTCAATTGAAAAATAACTTTGTCGTTGAAATTCCGTCAACCTTAAGTTTAAATAATCACCAGCGAAATGTGCTTCCTCATTATTTTTCACTTTTTCGACAAAGCTACCTCTATAATAAAAGCAAAATTGATCATCGTACTTTCCCCCTCGAAGTAGCTTTGTGAAAAGTAGAAAATTACGTGGAAGTATCGCGCAACATTAAACTTTGTGTCTCCATGTTAATTTATAAGATAAAATAAAAATCTTGAAAAATCATTTAAAGCATATCCGGAAGCAATAAATATATTTTTTTTTCTTCTAATTTTCGACCTAGAACCATCGTTTTAGCGTATTAAGCACCCTCGCATCGAGGCATTCCCATCATAATAGAGATGTACAAAGAGGATAAACACAGTCGGAAAGTGCAAGCATTGAATAATAATTTTAAAAAATAATTTATCGGCAGGCGTGCGTGATTGCGGGATTGAGAGTGGGAAATCGTTGGCTTCGGAGCTCGCGTGCGTGAGCATTACGGATGCTACTCGCGTAGCACAATGGGTACATCCACCCACAAAGGACATTCTTGTCGAGTCGAATCCCGAGGCGCGGCAGCCTCGCGCGAGTTTTCTCTCGCTCTGTGTCTCTCTCTCTCTCTCTCTCTCTCTCTCTTTCTCTCTTTAGATTTGATATATATATATATATATATATATAGCGTTTGTAACTGGCCCACACGGAGACGACTCTCAGCAGTCTCTCCAACTCCTATCCACTGTATTTCTTCTTCGTCTCATACCCCCGACCCGCGCTGTCTCATTCGCGTATATCTCTATCGTTCTCGATCCTCGAGTCCTCTTTGATGTGTACCCTACAGCCACCGCTTGTGGCTCGCCCAGAGAGCAGTTGGTCGTTTTCTCCTTCACGGTATAAGTACATATACACACTACCATGAGAAAGGGACTAACGGAGTAAGGAAGAGAAAGGAAAAGAGACGCAAACATTCAGGACGCTTCTTAAATTTCGCAAACTTCACGATACTCGTTGAACTCGAGAAGCTTCTTTCCGAGGATATAAGAGCACGAGGGGTACAAGAGCATAGAACCTGGATAGTAGTATTATACGCATAACTGTAATAGTACCGAGTTATAGTTATATATACGAGTATAAGTATTTATTGTATGCAGGTGTTATGTAAATGATTAGGGCAATCCGAGTTCCATCAGATATCAGGATAATGATATTCGAATAAAAATATTCTGAATACTCTTCCGACTGAATACGGATTTTTAGAGAACAATAAAATATATATATATATAATCGCTTACTAATAATGACTCATTTATAATTACCAAATAGCAATTATTATTAATTTTTATTTGAATTTATTCCCTATCCCTGCTACATGAGATTCAAGATCGTTATTTCGTTCTGTAAGAAATTGTATAAAAGTCAATATTTTAATTGAATCCAAGTGGAATCTATTGCTTCGACGCTCTTTGGATACCAAGTAAATAATATTTTTAATTATATGTGCAAGTACCAGAGAGACGCTCACGGTTGTAAGTGGAATCTTCAGGTGTACCGCGGTAACATTGAATAGAAGCAGGAGCTTATCATTTATTATTTCGTATCTCTTCTTCGTTCATCTACCTCTGTGGAGTAAATAACTTCAGAGTTATTTTGTTTTATATTAAAAGAAGTTGCACTGCCGGTGGAAGGGTCGGAGAGTACGTTGGTCACGTCTAACGAGTCTAGCTGATTCTGTTGGTGTACCTACTTTCTGGTCTTCTACCAAGTGCTGTTGAGGAATACCGAGAGCAACGTCGGATAGGAAGAGTCGAAGCTTCGGTGCCCCAGCTGTGTAACTCATCAGCCCGAGATAATTACACCTCACGGTGTACAGTCGGTATGACTCCCGTAGCTGCTAGAGCCCCGATGATGAAGAAAAGTGATACGAGCGGTGTACGGTCGCCTGCAGCGATCCAATCCGTCGGAGGGAGAATTCGTACAATCCGAGGATCTCTCGATAACCGAGACTCGCGACGACCTCTCAATCTCGAGAAATTCAGTCGTATCGACGTTTTTGAATTTTCTACCCTTTTCTCGATGAGATACAAGTTACGAATCCTTTAAAATACAGCTTCGTTCATTGAGCTACGATTAATTTTTTATTATGCACGGAATTTTTTTTCATCGAAGATCCCGTCTTTCGATAGCAACGTACAATTTTTTATTTTTTTATTTATTCTTTGGAAGATGATGAAAAAGTGGTTGATTGAAAATGATTTTTATTGTAACCAGAGTCAATACTTGCTGTCAAATATACGAAGAACGATGGGGCGCGGACAGACTTCGGATCGTATTATTTCTTCCAAGTACACCGTATAAAATTGGCGACGACTACTCCCACGGGCACGCAATAAAACAGCGATATTATAGATAGCGGAAGAGTATCGAGAGGGAAGGGGCTATGCACCGAGTACCGTTATTGTCCCCGTGGGAAAACCCTTTTTTTCCATCCGCTTCACCTTATACCTCATTCCGCAACTCCAAAGAGTTTCCCTTGACACTTTATACTCTGTAAAAGCAGTTATCCACTGTGCAAATACGAACGGAGATACTCATAGCATCTCGTTGTACCTTAATACCCACTAAACTTATATTTTTATGCTTTGCAGCGAGTACATTTATATGTTTACGTTGATTATACATTTTATTTCATGGAATAAATATAGAAAAAGTGAAACAGAGTAGTTGCGTTCTCTGTTCGTTAATCCAACAATTAACTACGGTGCATCAAAGAACAATAAAATCGACATTGGCAATGACAATGAAAACAAGACAAATCCCTTAATTTTTAACATTTTTTTCACTATACAACAAACCTAATGAACCTAAAAAATTAGTTTTTTTAAAAAAACAAGTAATTTGCGAAATTTTTGCACAAATCGATTAAATTTATTGCTCCCACTGTACCCAAGATCACGTACCTTTCATAGTCGCACGAGTATTAAATCGAATATTTGAGAAATTGTTCTGCAACAATTTCTGCTGACAGTAAGGTCAGAGTAAACTGCAACAAGTATAAAGTGAAACAGGTGAGTGTCAAATGCATACAGCACATAGCGATGATCATTGTGTTGCTTTCCAACTCCGGAGATTGCTATGTATATACATACTGACCGTTCTTTCTGCTTTTACCATTAACCAACTCGTTATAACGCTTTTGCTGGGTTTACGCTCGTAAACTCGACGACTGGGAAACTACAAAGATTTCCGACTCTGTGTACTTTGGTTGTGCTTTACTCTACAACTAATCGATTTGGTGTTGAGGTTATGCGATATAGAGTGCTCATCGCGTGCGAACTGCCTAAGGGACTGGATCAGTGCGATCGCGGGCGATACGCTTGTGCCAGAGATCTAGGTGTGCCCTCTTAATGTCACGGGAGGACTGCGCCTCGGTACCCGGAGTATATAGTTCCACGGTTAAACTAGCATCCAGGTCTCGGTATAGCACCTGGATCGATTCTCGTTCATCCCCCCGATGAGAGATCATATTAGAAGGAGAAGTACTTGAACCTTTTGCGAATTGCTTGTGCCTGGTACCGATAAATTCCCTCGGTCAATGTTTTGCAATGCAAATGATATTTCTAATATTATATGCAACAAAAAAAAAAAGTCTGTTACAATAAAACTATACGAGGATTATAGTAATTTTCGGAAAGATGTCTATAGATCTTTTAAAGTTCAGATCAATGATTTATTAGTCATTGTTTCACTAATGGCTAATAACGGTCAGAAAAACTTTTATCTTTTCTCATATGTCAATATTTTTTTTGTCGCTCGAATCAATATTAATTCTTTAAAAAATTGGTAACATTTTATTTTTTAAATCCATAATCCTCTTTTTTGATAGATTTTTCAATTTTTTCCGCTTGATTATGTTGAAATTCTATTAATCAGTAGAAATCAAGGACTTTTTTTTTCCAATTTTACGAGCTTGTTTTTTAGCAATGTGGATCGAAATATACATAGTTTTACGTAGAAATGTGTTGTAAACGGTTGACAACGATAGATAATAGCGACTTTCCCCGCCATTTTCTATTCGTTGCAAATAAAAAATTAACACAATAAAACGGATTCTTTATGATAGGTTAATAGAATTAAGGTTAATGGAATAAATCAAAGACTTTTAACGTCTATCTCTCGTTAGTTCCCTCACGCTTAAGAGCAAGTTTCTCTCTCTCTCTCTCTCTCTCTCTCACACACACACACACACAGTGACTGGCGCATTCATAGGAGCCCCCTCTCATAGCTCTTTTGTACCTCTCACTCATTTCCAATAAGGATATCCTTAAGTGCGAAGCTAGTGGTAACTGACAATGGCAGAGGAAAAAAAAATACGAAGAGAGTCTTCGGGGGCAACGATTATTACCCGACGCGTCAGAGTTTGTAGATAAACATACCTCGACGGCAATATATCCTCTGACAATGGAGATGTGTACTTCTATAACCGATTCGTCAACATAATAAAATAACCGTAATTTTTCAACAAGACAAATAGTTTTGAATAATTTTTGACAGACAAATGACGTTTTATTAATAATGACATCACGAGATCGTCAAAAGACGGTTATTTAATAATCATTCGACGCGTTAAAGATATTACAAGCATTTTTCTTAAACCTGCCTTCGACTATAAAAGCTCCGAGATACTTGGCAAACTCTCGCTTCGCAATTTTGTTAGCTCGAGAAAACATATTTTCGCTAAAGCGTGAGAGAGTGTAGGAGGTTCTGGAAGACGAACGGCTAAAATCGTAACTCATATCCACACTAGGGTAGAGCACGCGAAAGAAGGAGTCAAGGAAGACGAAGAAGAACAAGAAGAAGAAAGAGCAGAAGAAGATAAGGGGCGCCTGCAGCTCAGGCCTAACCCGGTGCCCATAAATCTTCGAAGGAATACCTCGGACCAACACATTCACACATTTAGCAGTCTCTATGCTATAGTCTTAACCAAGCAAGCGTGCAAATGACCTTAACGTATGACCGTCGGAACATCAAACGCGAGATATGCTCCCTTGCATCATGTGTACCGAGTGTATGCGTTGTATATCTACATATACACGCATCGTACATATAATCGTATGCACCGTGTTCAGCAAATTCTCTTCACTATCTCCCAGTACGTATTCTATATTCGGTTACATACACAACGCCACTCTCAATATCCTCGTTTAATTTACCATAGATTATCAATTATTACGGCATAGTTATCGTTCACGTATTTGTAACGTAAATATTTTTTCATCATTTAGGCTTATCAATAGAATACCTTTCCCTGTAAATATTTATCGTTTCACTCTCGTCATTGGCCTCGCATGGCACACGTCATATGCCACATGGCTGTATATGTCAAAAGTGCACCGTAACGACTGAATTAACTAAAAATGATGATCAGGTACATAAGACATTCGAATTTACGACATCGCTGGGTCCTTGATCCTATTTTTTCCTTAATTGTTATGTTGTTGAACGAGATTTTTAAAAATTCTTACAAATTATCAGTGTTTACCTTAAATTCCATTTTTCCCGGATATCTTATAACCGGAAAAAAAAAATCTTTGAGCGATAATTTTACACGATTTGTATTTGGATTGCATAAAATTGGTTTTTAGTGATGTTCAAAATAATTATAATACGAGAATTACAATAAATAATTAGATTTATCGCCAATACCTGATCTGGAATACTCCATATTCGTCTATATCACGACAAATCGTTCGAGACACGTGGGGCGAGAAACAAAAAGTGAGCTCGGTATTCTGTACCAACTATTATTATAATGTATATATTATGGGTGGTACAAAAGAGCTTGGAAATATCAAATTGTTCTCATCGACCGTGTTGAAATCATCTCTCCATCGTCATGATGATGATGATGATGACGATCAGCGGTACCAGGAGCAGAATGAACAGTGTCAGAGATCGCATTGAGACTAATATTTCGTCATCGAACAAAGAAACTTTACGAAATATCCGGTAAATTTACAAAGCCGATTCGGATCAGATCGGTGTATTCCGCAAGGAAACCAGTACTACTCGACTTTATAGCGTACGTATGCCGCACTCTGCATCTCTTTCTCAGCGCTAAAGACCTTGCACAAGAATTATAGACTGTCGTATTTACAATATTATCAAGAGGATGACTGGTATTATATTTATGTTACTTTTTATACATTCGGACCATTGTACGCAAGAAGCCTTACACACGGACGTTAAATGGCAGTTATCTTAACCACAAATCGCGACGCGTACGTCCTAAATGATTGGCGTTATTGTCCGTTTGAGGTAAACGTGAGTTTTTATGATAAAACCGAGGCTGCCAAATCCAACATTCTTAATCTCCTTATATCCAAATGTTTGTTCCTTCCTTCTTTAAATAACGATTATTACACGGCGTAATTTAATGTCGTTATTAATATTCCTGACCCAGACGTCTTAATGCTATTTATAAGACAATTAAAAAAATATATATTTAGTGCGGAATCGACTGTATCGTTACATAAAAAGTAAATGGCATTATAAATGTTGTGTTATGCTTTGATGAGTTATTTATACGTGCACCGTTACGTGAGTTCACGCGGTGAACTGCATGTATACACAGCTTTTTTTTTTATTATTCCCTCTCATACTTTTCATAATAGCTCTCGACAAGAGCCGAATGACTCTGCTCTCTCAAGAGAGCACCGATGATGCTGCTGTATGCACATCTCTGTCTGTACGGGTTGTATTAAGGACGGAGATGCTCACACAGAACTCGGGACGACTACGACGACATCGCCACCGCTCCGAGCCACCTAGATTCTTGGCAAACAGTAGGTCATCTCCGAGCAGAGCAAAGTTTTCACTTTCATTCCGCGCACTCGACGTTCTTCGTGCTGCTGCCGCTGCTGCTGGTGGTGGTGGTGCTGGTGCTTCTGACTGGGGAATGCCTCTCCGCATCGGTATACCGGTATATACACTGTACGAGGTGTAAGTACATGTAACATCAGCTGCAGCATTATTATAGCTACGAGCTGGACGGACGGCAGAAGCACGGGTGACGACGGCCGTCCCGTCAGCGCATCATCGTCCAACTGTACCGAGAGCGATGCATTATATCCACGAGCGAAAGGGGAGGTACAGAGAGCTCGCTACTTCCTGAAATCTTTTGTCTCACTTGGAACTAAAATTACTGTGCACTTTTGGCACGTTTCGACTGAATAATAGTTTAAAAATTTTACTTGAATTTATAGACGACGGAAAAATTATTAAAAGTTATATCGTCTACATCTTCGATCAGGCTAGTTCATATGAGATCTTGGCAATGATATTAAAAATCGTAATAATTAAGAAAAAGTTGGGAATAATCGATAAATAAATTTTACAACCTATTGTTTAGAATATTTTTCATTCGCAAAATCGATACGTTGAAAAAATCTTATACCGAAGAAATTTTTCTTTTTTAATATGAAGATAAAAGTTGTAGAACGATGCCAAATGGAAAAACTATACAGGAGCACGATATTCACACGCTACGTTCTTCAGGCAATCGCCGGATCTTTGTGGTCCCTGAACCATTTTTCCTCTCTCTCTCTCTCTCTCTCTCTCTCTCTCTCTCTCTCTCTCTCTCTCTCTCTCTCTCTCTCTCTCTCTCTCTCTCTCTCTCTCTCTCCCTCTCTCTCTGCAACTCTGTATCTCTCAATATCTATATGTCGCTGAGCTCTTTATCGTCGATGAGCAAAAATCGAGAAGCATCAGCAACAAAAAAGGTCATAGCATGAAAAAAAGATGAAAAAGAGAGAGAAGAAGAGAAGCGATAGTTCGGTGAGGTCGCGACCCCGAGGCGGAAAGACTTAACTCCCGTACTCGTCGTCCTAGACTGCTCTTTACCTTTCTTATTCTTCTTCTTCTTCTTCTTCTTCTTCTTTTGCATCTCAACCGATCGCAATACCGAGCATATCACCGGGTACGTATCTCATTGTTCGACTCGTTCACTCGTCTTGACAAATACTATACATGAATATACAAATACGAAAGATTTGTATGCATATATATGTATAAAAGTGAAGCGTCCTCGGGTTCGGCCCCGTAGTCTTCAGGACCGTTTCTTCCACGGAATTGAACGAGTTGCAGAGGCAAAACATCGATGTACGAAGGGATCGCACCTAAACCTTGACCTTTGGAAATAACTCTCTGTAACACATTTCCACTGTAGTATTAAATATCGAGAACGATGCGAGTTTATTTATTTATTTTTTAATCATTCTTCTTTCTCCTTAAATTTTCGATATATTCGCACTACTTTGTGATTATTTTGTGCGTTGGTACCAACGCTTAACGCGTCATCATCATTTTCATCGTTGTCATTACCGGAGACTCGGACGAAAAATAAAATAGCGAGTAGCATCTCGATGAGACGGGGGCGAATGTCAAGACGCCTCCGTTTTCTTTTCATATGTTAATATTGTTTTGCCATTCATGCTGTTACATGTGCGTTTGTCTCTGTGTTTTTCATCGAGTGTAATCCAGGATGAAATGCTTCGCAGGATTGGCGCCCTCTCACTTTATTTATTTTTCAATCGACGATAAGTTGAATGAGAAAAATATAAGTGCGTGAGTTATTAGTCCCACATGATCGTTACGCGAATCTCTTAACCTGAGAAAACTCACGTAGGAGTTACCACATTTTCGCAATTATCGCGCTGAATCGTTTTTGTCTTGTCCGCAGTTCACCCTGAACGATCCGCGATTATCATCAACGTCCGTGCACGATGATTTATGTTGTAAAATATTCGTATTAATGAATTTATTCAAACGTTTGCCAAAGAGGGTGTCGGTTAATAATATATGTGTGCATACGTGTGCTTGTAAGTATAGGAATTGGTTGGTTAGCCACCAAGTTAGAATAGAGAAGAAGACGAAGTTGAGGAAACGAGAAAAGTTTTCAGGTACACCGACGTCTGCGACGATTATGACAAGATGACTTAAACTATTGCGTTATCCAAGTTCCAGAAACGAGTACTGCACGAGACGGGTTGAACGCTATGCGACCGCAGTCGCGAGGTTCCAAAGTCTCCTGTCTTTGTCGCGATCATCCGGTACCTACACATTCGATGCTCTCTTGCCCACGCGTTTAATTTTATTTCAGATTCTAATAATAATTATTATTATCATAGTTTGTGGACAAATATTTATGATTTTGAGCTCGTTAAAACGATATTCTGAGATTTAAAAGCATCTGGTATTCACTTAAAATGAATATAATTAACGCGAGAAAATCCTATTTCGTGTTCTCCCAAAGCATACCATGGTTACCATGACATATCCTTGTAGACTTATTGTGAAAAGAATTCAATGGTGAGAGTTCTGGCTTGAAATAAAAATCTTTCGTTGCAGCAATTAATATTGAAGACTCTCCCTGAAGAACATGACAATTATTTGAGGTACGAGTGACCATTAAAATTTATAGGAGTCAGGGGGTCCCGGTCAATGACTCTGTTCTTTATATTGGAATGAAAAAAGAAAAGGAACCTGATGGATAATAATAATAATAACAATAATAATAATAATAATAACAATGTTTCGTGATTGGATACTCCCCCGCGCGACACAGGAAATCTTCAGAAACGCTGAAAAAGGTGCGATTACGTGGCGCGATACAAGACTGCGAAGCATCAAGAGGGAGTGCAACATGCAGTTGGTAACGAGATTGCTACAGCATCAGCAGAAGCCGAAGTCTGCAGCGACAGCAGCAGTAGCAGCAGCAGCAGTAGCAGATGAAATGAACAACGTCGGGAATACTGGGCGCTCAGAATTTATATCTCCCTCGATTATTATATTACGACGAGTAGATGTCGCGTAGTCTCGTCTCCGAAACGGTAGACAGCCAGACAAGAGACAACGAGAGTGACAAGCTCTCGAAGCCATGAGCTTCGTTACAGCTCTGCTGTCTTCCATTTGAAAATACATTGAAAGTGATAAACCTAATTTCTGTCCTCGATCGATACATGCTAATTAAATTCTCAAATATCAATCCTCCGCTTGACACTGGATGCTGAGATTTATTCGAGGATTTAACAGCACAGTTCAAGTATCCCGTTTAAATAATCCCATTGAAACCGATTAATACCCATTAAATTGACAGAAATTCTATTAAAACTAATTCGAATCGGTTCCAATGTCCTTTTTTGTCCGTTTAATCGGATGCAATGGGATTTTCTAAGCAGGAATATTATTCTCCAATTAATTCTTAACGAATAGAGTGCAAAGCTCAGCTTTTCTCTCATATTCGACCTTAACAACGATTGTAGTAGACACTATGAGAAATGCCTCTGATTTTTTCCAATTCATTGAAAGACTACGAAAGCCTGGGCTGGAAATAAAAGAGCCAGTGCACACATGGGAGTTGAGAAAAACAAGTGCACACACGGAGGTTTGAAAGTAGCGATCAGAGATCCAATACTGGGTGAAACGGATTTCGCAACTGCGAAATTTTTTTAGCAGACAAATAAATATTTTTCTTAGTGTTCATAGCAGTATCGAAATAAATCTAACCGTCTCGTTATGTGGATCGAAAAAAAAAGATGGCCGAATTTCCGATGATTCGTTACTTTAATGTTTTCTTTTATGTCATCCCTCGTCATTGCAAAAAGCCACAAATGAATTTATCACTCTATTGAATAAATAATTGATGGCGCTGCGTTTACGAATTATCGTGAAATTAGTTAAATTATGTTAAAAATTAAATTAATCGATCGCGCGGAATAAATTTACAGCACGACGTGGGATGAGTAGTGCGAGAGTACAGAATTACGGGTGTTCGTTCTTCCGCCAGACGAAAAACTGCCAAAAAAACTTTCAAACAAGTCTGACGTCGCGGGTGAATCGAAAGCAACGTGGACTGCACGTTTTTCCAGAGGCACTCGCTTTCATCTCTTTTATCGACTGATAATCGCGAGGGGCGGGAGATACCAGCACTTTACTGGACGATGCGCACGAGATATAGCGCGATCGTAGTTCTATAGTTGAAAAATATAAAATGAAAAAAGTTGCGCGCTTCCATTATTTTTCCGCTAACAATTAAGCGTCACGGCTCCGTTCTCGCCATATTATTTCGTGTTCGAGTTTTACGTGTTCCGTTCTCACGATTTTCAATTCCACTTCATATTTTGGGATTACATTGACAGCACTTTGATCAATTAATCACGGTTTAAAAGTTATTTATTTGGCTTTACGAGGCTAAAAGTGTTATTTATTCACATCGGTGACGCCAAGTGTATGATGCGTCGAGCGCCATTTGTATCCATTCGAGTATCGAGTTTAGCGCAGTGACGAATGTACCTGACGCGTATGCCTGCTTAACGTAACAAACGAGGCATTCTTCATAAATATTACAATGGAAACTATCAAGAGACGAAATCAACGGAGTAGTGATTTGTCAAATCGACTCCTCCGGCAACCAACTGCAATGTTTTTACTACGGGCGTTGACTCGCTTCCGGTCATTAATACGTATTTCTATGTTTTCTTCGTATTTACAAATTTATTTTACTTAAAACTAGTGATCCAGATCGTTGTCGTGGTGCACGATCGCTCGTGCGTAACCGACACTTACACGACTACGCGATAAACGTATCGACAGCATTATTTAAAATGTAACTAAACTATTTATCAATTATCAATGGAATATTCAATGTTTATACATTTTCATTTCTCCGATGCAAAAGAAGAGTATTTTCGATGTGAGAAAGTTATATTTTATCGGTGAAAACGAAAAAATTTTCGTGGCGAAAGCTTTCAAGACCCAATGGCTATTTGCGGTAGCGTCGACATGCGCGCATCCTGTGTACTTTGAGGATCGAAGAGAGGTCCTCGCCGGCGGTTATCGGGTTTGGTCGTGGACTCTCTCGAACTAGACGAAACACGAATACGCGAACATCGACCTGCCGAACCGACGATTACCTTTATACCATTCGCACTCCTCTTCGCTCGTTTCGACCACTGCCCTTTACCCCCTTCTGACCCGCTCCCTTGTGACTACCTCGTCTCGTCAATCAAACGTCGATGTACGTCGTGCCTGATACGCCCTCGAAAATAAAACGACAAATATACGAGCTCTTCTAGCGCGGGTTTTATTGCTATCGTGCGTATACGAACGTAAACCTCACTACGAGCTTGTACTTTGCTCTCTTCGGTCACCAGGCTCGACTATCATTTGCTTTGTTCCTTGCGTTCGTTATACCTCTGTGTCGTATGTACCTACGCTCTATATATATCTTTACGTGTATGTATGCCTACGAGTTACAGTTTATATACTTATCGTACGATAGTACTTGGACACTTGTAGTTCCAAAAACTTTTCGTAACACGCCCTGATCGTACCGTCGTCGCTTTATTTAAGTTTACTCACTCTCGGTAAGCTCGAGCGAGAGCAAAGTTATAGAAGGGCGCCGAGGGCGTAACACTTTGCATACCTGCAGCAACGTACACGCGTCGAGAAAATTGTATCGCTGCATTACTCTCCCCTCGACGTATACCTTCAAACGCCATCAACAACCAGCAGTTTATCAAACATCGTGTACAAATTATATCAAACTATAACGATACTCACGTGTCTGAATATCATAAATCAAAGTACCGCGCATATGTAGCTACGGTATTCTCTGCAATAAAAAAAATTAATACTTGTACTGAAAAAGCTAAATATTTTATCCCCGTAGAATTCTCGTTTGATCGAGATACGATCGCTGCAAAAGATCATTCCTTCGTTATCGATCATACAGAATGGAAGAAGGTTGCAATAGATATCCAGATACGGGAGAAAGTCAAGTGCGTGAGAGTACACAATGTTACGAGAGCACTGGATCGTTGTAGTACACCAGAGACCAAGTCGGCAGATGCGAAGGTAGGGGTAACCTAGAGACCGCTCACCTCAGTCAACCTTCTTCTGTGCGTGCTATATAGACGTGTCGATCAATCACCATCGTTAAGAAGATAATGGCATGAGAATTCGACCTCTCCCGCTACACCTCTCCCTCATTCTATGTTTCCGCAGAGAATCCTCAAAATCTTTAGATATACCTTATGGACGCTAAGCGCTATAAACATATTTCGAAGGTCTGTAACAATGGGAGAATGCTATACGAGTACTGAGATTTTGTACCAACGATAGATCTGTATCGCAGCGTCTCTGCGTCGTTTATCCATTGTATACGCTTATTCACGCATTCAGTTAACTAGCATCGTATGTTATACCGCAAGTAAACAGTTGTGGGGCAAAATGAAATAGCTCAATTGCATAGTATATCGTTAATGTTTTTTTAACACGGTCAAAACAAAACGCTTATTATTCAGTAATGGCGGTACGATCTGATTGGCTATCGGTGACATCAAAGCTTTGGCTCCGTGCTCAATAATTTTTATCGTACGTTTTGTTAATAAATAAAAAAATTCACTTTTTACTGTTACCGATACAGCCTCGTGACCTTATTAACCAAACTATATTTTCTAGTTTGAATGTTTAAGAAGAATACGAATACGGAATATAGTTGCAGTTTCATTGGAAAGCAACGTTGAAACCATTTTTACGAACCAACTTTTTATTTATTTAAAAAATTAATTTTTTTCTTTGCGTCGAATCGATGTATTTTTTCTTTTTGACTGATAATCAATTCGCTATTCATTGTCTCTGCAATTGTAAAAATGTTGTGGAAATTCCCTTAGAAAGGTATTAGTTTCCAGATTTTTTGTTCCGTCGTTATAAATTATTGGGATTTTCATTGAAAAAATTGTACAGAATCGTAGAGAAAACTTTGGTTCATAATTTTTCCCAAAGAGTGGAAAAATTTGTATAAAATTCTTATTTATTTTCACTGTTACCCCAATCTCTGCATATTATATCTGAACCAGATTGGCAGACGTGTGTCCGAGTGAATCGGATGATGCGCTCCGAGTATACTCGGCGGTACCAGCTCCCCTTGTCTCTTGAGGTCGTTTTGGCCTCTAACGCGCAAAGTTCGATGGTATGTCTCAGAAGTGGAGGAGAGGCAGTATCAACGAGTGAGAGGAATGATCCGAGAGACACAAGGAGTCTAAGAGACGGAACGCAAGGTAACGTACAAGAAGCGAGAGCAAGCACAGAGCACGCGAGGCAACGAAGCGAGCGAGCAACGGTAAGGGAGTTGCCCCTCTTTCTTACGGATCGCGCATCGGATAGTCTCTCCTCTTATTCACTTCCACCACCTTCTCATCCACCTCCATCCTCGTGGTTCTTCGGGCTCTGAATGTGCACCACCGAGGATCAGCCGCTTATCAGAGGCCCAGGCTATATAAACAGAAGTGGTCGGTACTTCAGCCAGTTACTAAACGTTTACCGAGAGTGTGTCGTCCCCGTGATCTTAAATTCACCCACACCAATGTATTATCTCTATTAACATTAATTTGCCAAATTTCCGGAGTTTTCCCACGTATCCCAGGATAACGATATAAATAAATAATCTTTTTTTTTTCTTTTTATTCAACAATTAATTAAAATAATTACCGGCGTTGGTGCGCGAATATTTCAAGTTGTCGTCGCAGTCGATAATAACGAGAGGGATGACCGAGAGAACGAGAAACATGTTTCGCATTGAGGTACGTCGCGTCTCGGTAGCTTCAGCGTCGTTATCCTTTTCTATATTCGTCATGTTCCCTCACACGCGATGTACATAACCGGAAATTCCACGTGCGCGATGTGGTCCGTTGTCAAACCTCCTTTCCCGGCTCAATCGTACGACCACCAGAGTACACCGTACCAAACTTTTCGAAGCAGTTCATCTCTGTGCGGTGATGACGAACCGGCGGTAGGAGGGTGGGTGTATGTCAACGACTCGCCGACGAATGCACGTACACGCATCGAGGCAATGTGGATTTTCAGGCTCGGTACATCTCTGTGGCGAGACATAGAACTGGGTGTGGATATATAGATACAGAGTCTTTTGTACATAGACAGAGATGAACAA
Source organism: Cylloceria caligata (assembly GCA_963942595.1). Lineage (NCBI taxonomy): Eukaryota > Metazoa > Arthropoda > Insecta > Hymenoptera > Ichneumonidae > Cylloceria > Cylloceria caligata. The sequence continues at coordinate 70,789,721 of OZ012707.1, forward strand.
GGCAACGATTGCAATACGGATGAAGAGAGTTTCGTTCCCTCCCCTTTTTCATTTTCATTCTCGATTGTCTTCCTCGTGCTCTCTGCATAACCCAGCCATAACGAACAGAGAATTCCAACGGAGAATATCGTCCGGTGAAAACAATCTCAATTATTTTTAAATTGACCCTTTTACGAGTCAAATTTTTGCCGTTTAAAGTTTTGCGAAAGTGATATTGCCGTTCTCGATTTTTTTTTCCGAATCGATGTACGTTGGTACTCAAATTAGAAACAGAGTTCTGTCGTATCTAGAAACATTTTTCGAACAGCTGATTTCTTTTTTTCAACAACGAAAAGCCAAATTGCATTTATTCTTTATTGATGTATGTCACTCACTTTTTATGAATACGAACGTTCACCGAGTATTCCAAATATATGACGAAGAAATCGATTTTCCGGTATTCTCTTCGTGAACGCAAGAGAGATATAAGTTTTTTGTTTATTTTGTTCATGTAAAAATCCTTACGGATACCAGAAAGTTTGTATTAAAATACGTTAATGTGATACTCAAAAAATTAATGCTCCGGTTAGAATTTTATTAAAAATTAAATTATAATTATATTTTTTATTACAAACAAAAAACGTTTGAAACATTACAAATAGTTGTACATACCGTTCGTCAATTATATATAAATGTATCAGAGAGCGAGTAAGTCAATTTGATATTGCTAACGAGAAACTTTACCCAGTGAGTAAAAGAAACAACGATTATAAATGCTTTTCGCTGTCATTTACAACAGACGGTGTCAAGATAGTAAAATATTCATAGCGCATTGTGGCAAAGGTGCGCTGAATACTGGAACGGGGGGCAGCTGCACCTGCATTACTTTCGCGGGGCTCAAAGGCTGATGGAAAGAAGGGCAGAGGGGGGGATGAGAGGGCACGCGAAGGAGAGACAGTAGGAGTGTTGTGCGAGAGAGTGATCGTTTCTCGAGAGCGATAGGTCACATCTAACTACCGACTGCACTGCACTCGAATGCAACGTACACGGTGCAAAGTGCGCTCCAAGCGTATAGCGGATACCCGAGTCTTCGGACGCTCGCTCTCGTACTCTTCTACTTCGCTCGAACAGAACTCACTTCTGACCCCCCTGGAGAATTCCACTGGCTCGGATCCTCTCTGGAGCAAGCGAGATGAAGGGAATATACGATAGAAAAAGACAATTGCCGCTGCTGCTGCTACCGTTCTTCGCACTACGTGCTCGCGATACCGAGACGAGTACCGCTCGACCATTCACTGAAAAATTGCGTATAGCGAACCAGTCCTTTATTATTTATTCACAGATATCCCTCGTACTTGAGACTTTTATTTTGTTATTCATTGAAATACGTCTATCTCGGAAAGTTGAAGAATTTTACAAAAAAAAAAAAAAAAAAAACGACACAAAATAATCTCGTTATCCACATCCAGATATTTTTGTTCATCTTTAACGACGTCATTCATCCAAATGAATTAATCAACAATGAATAAAGAACATTAGTAGACATTCGTGAAGATATAATTTAACGATTTCGATACGAGAAAAATTTATTAAAACGTAGCTTCTTTGATTAAAAATCTCTAATTAAATCTAAAGCAAATTCTTTTCGACTCCCAATAACAAGATACAATTCAAATTTTATTTGCGTCGTACGATCCCATTTCTCGAATCCATGAACCGTGCCACAGGTGTCTCGGATAACGGAAAATCTCGAAGAATGTGACAAGTCAATCCTCTTCAAATGCGTCTTTCGCTATATTTACTTTTTAACGATTTTCCATGGTCGGAGTCATATATCTACGATATTATATTTTTCTTGCTCTCGCGCTACCGCGTTTTACAGCCAAGTCATTTACCGCTTGTGAACTTATAACGTATAGCGTGCAATGCAATACCTTATAGGCAACAGAAAAAGAAGAATATGAAAAAATATTTAAAAATTATATAGTCGAGTGCGCCGAGAAGAGCTACGATGCGTATATATCGTAGCAGTTGTACATAGTTTTATCTTCGCAAGTTTTATGGATGACAACGATGAAGGGCAAGCCTATTAATCACTCTTCGCACGGCAGGATAAAGAACCAGGGCATATCTCAATCTCTATAATTTATAGAGACGCTTCTCTACATAAATATATATATATAAGCTACGCAGGCATTTTCGATATAGATTCGGTATATATATATATAACGACGCATACATTGCAGGAAACAAACAAACATTTATTCCTCGTAACGATAAAGGAGAAAAAAAAAAGTATTAGAATAAGCCAGCATCGTCGAGTACACGCGTTGTTTATCATCGTCGCGTTAATAAATTATCGCCAATGTACCATTGTAGATATATATCGGTACAGGAGAGTCGGTATCAAACGCGTTATGTACGTATAGAGCGAAAAGAGCGGCGAGGAGGACGCGCGACTCTCCCCGATTGCTCCTCGCAGACGGTAAATATCCTATGAATTATAAACATCAGTAGCAGCTGTAGTCTAGCTCGTTTCGATAAGCTTCTCGACTAGTGTGGCCGTGCGCTATGGTATTGCAGGTTGTAACCACTTGGTGTACCATTAGGTATACGTACGATAGTAGCTTCTTGTTCGGTAGTAAGAGGCGCCGTGGAAAAAGTTGGAAGCTCGTCCTGTGTCACATTCGGATGATTGAGTATCCCGCCTAAAGGCCAATGGACTATTCAGTCTTTGGTATACGCGATAAACGCTGATAAAACGAATATTCGGTTCGGATCAGATTTTAAAGAAATATTTTAAGCTCTCGGTAAAATATACGAGAGCCATAATCGGGGGCACCATAGATTGAGCATCTTTGCTATATTAAATGTTTACTTTTTGTTTGTTTGTTTATTTATTATTAATTATTTTTTTGAAGGAATCTATGTCAGACGGTATACGAGGGGAGGAAGTTCCAAAGTTTTATCCGAGAGACGAGAGAGCTTTGTCGTAAAACGACTAAACACGAAATGTGGAAGGATCGTCGGTGTGTGGAAAAAGAAAATCTGAAGATGGAATTAAAAAAGAAAGGGCAAAAACGACGAAGCTGGCGAAGCGCGAGGGTTTTCGTCCGCTATCTTTACCAGCTTGTTAAATATTTATGAAAAATTTTCATAATCCACCAAGTTTTGCCGGTTCAATTCTCTTGTGTCGAGAGGCAGAAAGAGAGAGACGGGGGAAGGAGGGGGATTCCCCGCTAGACCGAGAAAATACACGCCTCGGGGAATCGGGAAGAAAATGCGAGCTTTTTAATGCGCTCCCCGAGCACTGCTTTCGTCGAGTCGAATGTTTACAAATATACACATCGATGATACGAAAATTGCTTTTACCCTTACAAAATATCATCAAAATTTGTAACTATGTTTGCGACGCACATTGGTACAAATTTGCACAGAATTACTAATGCAAATAACATTTTTGTCATTCGGCATGGTAAAAGTTTACGAAATAATTTAAGACGAAAAATGAGACAACTTTTGAGTCCCCGCTCATTTTATTTACCGTTTAAGTCGATGTCGCACCGACCCTCAAGATCAAAAGAAGCGCATACGACGTCTTTAAGAGGTACGACCCAAAAATATATCGGTATATCCCAAATAATAATAATAATAAATAAGAACCTTCGGTCCTGGTGAGAAGTAAAAGCCCGGAATTTCACGGCAGGCCGAATCAATGCGAAAGAAATCTCGGTCTTTTCACTGGTATTGCGCGTCTATTCCTAAAATAGCCTCTTCGATAGCCGTGGGTGCCGTACATAGTCCGAAACATCGTAGTTACGTCATGACCCAGTGCTCTTTTTGTTTTTATATATACATATACATACAAATTCACCGGTTCATTCGCAGTTAGCGCTGATACTCTGCTGGACGACGTTGAGCTGCGTCTTGGGTGATCTACCACCGGGGACGAGACGCAACACTTATCTGCCGCCCGAGCCCACCAAAGGCTACAATTACAACACGCCGAGCGTGCCATTTCCGCGGCCGACCCCCTCATTTCCACCGACATCGCGTCCTACGCCTTCTTTTCCCGTCACGCCGAGACCCACCGGCCCGAGCAGGCCCGGTCCGGGTCCGACAACGGGAAGGCCTTACCCAGGTCCAGGTCCCAGGCCCACACCAGGATTTCCCTCGCCCAGACCCACACCAGGAGTTGGATATCCGACCCCGGGACCAAGACCGACACCGATATTCCCGGATTATCCCGGAGTACCCAGCGGCAACGATGGAAAGAAATTTCCACCAGGCGTAAGTAACGATTCTTTGGTCCATTCACATTTTTTAAACATTTATTTGTCCGTTTAACATTTTTTTTTATCACCATCTAAGTAAAAAATCATTCGAATGACTATTCGATCAAAAACATTTTTAATAATTTGTCTTAAGTTACAATAATAATGATCTTGACAAATATGTACAGAAAAATATTCTTCATCGATGAAATTTAATACTTTAGGCTTCGAAATAAAAAAAAATGATTTCACGAATAGGATTTCTTCGATATTTAACTCTTGGAGGATTAAACGAACCAGAGGAAAGGAGGAAATCGAACTATCGAAATTCGACGTAATTAACAAAAAGTATTATTCACAGACAACACATTGATATTCATCGTTACTTTATTTAAAGATATAGAAATTTGCAGCAAATTTTCAATGCAACTTGTATCACCTGTTTCGTAAATTCGCGAATTACGTAAAGTATGAAGAAATCACGCGGAGGAGAAAAGAATACGAGATCGAATGATCGAACGATCGTGGTCGACTCGCGATACTTTCTCACGTAATTCACCCGGTGGTAGAGGAATATAACTTGGTGGAATCGTTTTCGCGCGGCTTCTCTCTTCATCTGTGCTTTGTAAAACATTGAGAAAATTGTGTATTTCGCATCGACGTCTCTTGTCATTCGCCACGGAATACCGTTTTGTTTGGTTGGGGGGTTGAGGTGGGGTGAGGGGCGGCTTTGTTTCACAAATTGTCTGATTGTCTATGGATGCATCCTCAACGCGGTCAAAGTCCCGGATCGTTGAATCTCTCGAGAAATTTTTTATTTCCCGGCCACGCGCGTGTTCCCGAACTCTGTGATTCCCGGCCAAAGCCGGTCTCTCCGGATACCGACTTAGGCATCTATGTAACAACGGGTCATAAAGAAATCCTTGCCACTTTGCTCGCGTGTCTATATACACCTCAGCAAGAAAGTTCATATCTGATTATACGACGTGGCCATCCGCTTTCCTTGTATCTTCTTGAAATAGCATAAAGAAAGTTAGCATTTGCCACATGATCGAAGAATTTCATGTTCGATCGTTACACGAGAGTCATACTACATTTTTTACAATGTTTTCACCCTAAAAAGTAGTGTTTACTATAAAAATATTGTGCGAATCAATTGTTTCAAAACGAAGATACATTTAATTTATGTTTATCGCAAAGAAATAATTTTTTTACATTAAATTTATCTCGGAGTTTCACCTTCGAGGTAATCGGAATGAAGAAAATATTTATTTAGCCGAGATGTAAACGATGGAGCGTTGAGGTTAATAAAAATGCAATAAAATGGAAAGTTTCTTGTAAGCTGACGTCGTTGGGGTCGTATGACACAGTTCTGTAATGCACTCGATGAGAAATACGAAGAATATTATGAAAGGGCGAGGCTCGGCTGCATTCTCGTCCACGCCTTCACAGACATTCTTTCAATAATAAAAAGAGGCTTCGATACTTATTGACATATCTCATAATTACAATATGTACATAGTACAAAGATAAATGTTCCAACTATTTGTAACGAGGTATACGGCTGTAGATGATTGACCCGATCGATCGTTTGTGTTTCCAGCATCCCGACCATGTTCACGAGCCAGGAATGCCCTTCGATTTCAATTACGCAGTTAAGGAGGAGGCGTTCGGCAACGATTATTCCCACAATGCGATAAGTGACGGTGACGTCACCAAGGGAGAGTACAGAGTCCAATTACCCGATGGTCGCACGCAGATCGTGCGTTACACCGCCGATTGGAAACACGGCTTTAGCGCTCAGGTCAGTTACGAGGGTACACCGCGTCTCGATCTTCAACGACCACCCGGTCCTGGCGGAAATTTCCGAGGATACTAGAAACTCTGTACCGAACCCACCGCAACCTCGGTATTATTATAAATATAATGTAATACATCGTTTTTTATTTTACATACTTTATAAATCGACTAAAAATTTAATAAAAATCATTTTAGAACGACGAAAGATTTAATCACAACAGAGTCTTGTGATTGGCATAAATTATTTCATAAACGACACCCGGTATGTATAAAAGTTGTATCAAAGATGAGCAAAATATCCATTTTCAGTTACAAACATTTTTTATTTTCCGACTTTAGCCCGACTGGTAGTTTCTTCGATCCTAGCTGATTAAATTTTTTTTTTTTGCGAATTTTAAGTACTTTATAAGTATTTTTATAGTAAAACACCATAAAGATACGAAAAAATTTATTTTTCGTATTAACACGCTATATTGTAATCTTCGTCTGGGATAGAAGATATTTATTCCACAGTTTAAAGTGTAGTTTGCAAATTAGATTTTGCTCGTCCTTGTAATTTATACAGAGATTGGGAAGTCTCGTAAATTCGCTAATTAATGCTGAAAATGTGCGTGTTATATACGAGAGTTGGCAAAGGACGTGAAAGGGAAGAAAGAGACCCTAAGGTACCGCAATAGCGAGCTTTAATACGTAACTGTACAGTTACGGAAGATAGCGTGAACTCGAAAAGTCCACCTGGGACAACGACGACGACGACGAAGACGACGACCGCGACGACGACTAGCCCATTAAGGTCAAGACTCGAGATTACACTCGTGGGTTTAGCAGTGCATGTACTGTATATACCACTGCTACGTACGTTCCGCAATTCGAACGAGTATCGCATGCGAGTACTCTGGATACACCGAGCACCCTCTGGTTTTTTTTTTACCTCTTTTTTCTCTCAATCTTGTTTTGCGATAGGGTTAGAGAAAGCTGATTGGTAACAAGTATCGTCCGTTACGTGAGAATGATTATTTTCCTCGATTTTTCCAATCGTGATAATTTCTTATCGAATTTTTCATCACCGGAATTCGCGTAAAAACATAATTACATGTCTCTGATGGATAAATAATTTGTTTTTTTCCTCGTTGTAATAATTCTACAAACGGAACAGATGATAAAAGTTAAAAACTTATTTATTTATTAATTTATTCGCTATTCGTTTGCCTTTCGGATGCACAAATCTGTGATAAAAGAATAATTTTCTCGAAGCTGAAATTTGGTATTGAAATCGATTTGTAACGAGCTTGCCCAATTACGATTGTTCGTTTTACTTTTAATCAATTTTTTTCTTTCTCCCTCATGCTTATTCTCGGTCGGACAGTTGGCTTGGCCAACATCGTGTAATCGACCTTTGGGAAAACGACATGCCGCACCAGCTGGCAACTACAAGGCAATAGTTATCTCACTCGGAAAGTAGTCAGTGTGCGAAAGGGACAATTTGCGTTGCACGAACGTTTCAATTGCATATATCCTCCTACGCTTCTTCTCTCATTCCTATATATTTCGAAAAACAATGGGCTACCTTGAACACAACCAAAGCCCGTTGCGACCGTGGTGTATACCCAACACATTGCGAACCTCGTGCATATTCGTTGCTGGCTCACGCGGAGGACACTGCGGAGGCTGCCTTCGGAGTTGCCTTTTGACGTCGCGACGGCTCTGTGGTGCAAAACGCACAGCACACAAAACCCACGAACCAACGTCGCGGCACTTCTCCACGAGCAAAAGTGTCGGTCGACAGCACGTGAACTAATCTCAGCGCACACAGAACTCACTTTCACTGCTTCGTGGGAAGAGCCTCGAATCTCTCAGTCTATTACAGAGGTTTTCATTCCCTCGTTACATCAAACATTATAAACACAGTTATCGCGTATATTACCGCTACTATCGAGAGCTATCGCCCTATCACAATAGTAAAACTCGTACGATTCGCGCTGGCAAATTCGCGAGACTATTGTATCCTGTTATGTCCTCCTATATAAAATAACCATTATCTCTGATAGTTCTCACGCAGTTATGACTGACTAGATTATGGAAATACTTTATTCAGTAGCACTCTTGTATAATTCAAGGTGTTTCCTTCAATGTACATTGCTCACGATGTCAATTTTTATGAAATTCCAGATGGCGATAGTTCGTTGCCTCTATTTCGCCTGTTTCGTTTACACCGAAAATTTGCTAAAAAGTTCAAAAATAAACGTGGTTCATCGAAACATAAACCGTTTGAAAGCTTGTATCATTAAGAATCAAATAAGTATCGAGCCAAATTGCAACTTTATTTTAAAAAAAAGATAGAACTAATTTAGAGAATGATGACTTCTTTGTACAATTCATTTTTTTTTAATTATTATGTTTCTCTTGGTATTATTTGGTTACATTCTTTCCTATTGATTACGAATCTCCGATCCATTTGATCGAATACTCGAAACTTATCATAATATTTGTTACAGATTTTTACAAAATCAGTCCAAATGAAAAAGAATATTGCGAGAAACTTTGAAAACCTGTAAAAAAAGTTCAACAATAATCACAGTCTATCAAGATAAAAACCATTCAGAAGCGGATTACATTGAAAATAGAATAAGTATTGTATCAAGTTTCAACTTTGTTGGAAAAAAAAAGATAGAGCTCATTTAACGAACGATGATTTCATTGTACAATTGATTAAAAAAAAATGATTACGTTTCTTTCGGTTATAATTTCATATATTCTTTCCTACTTATCACGGATTCCCGATCCATTTGATCGAATACTCGATAATTCTCGTAATACTTGTTACAGGTTCTTCCAGAATCGTTCGAGACTAGTAGCGAAATAAAATTTCGATAAACAATTAATCTTTCAATCGTGTATAGCCGGTTCTTAGTAATCTAAATGTTTCTTGGTGTGAACAATAAGTTCAACAATGAACTACCTATCGCTACCCGATTGAAATATTTTTTTCCAATTACCCGCATTTTTTCGTCTATCCCTTCCACTTCTTTCATTCGAAGATTTCGCAGACTGTATTGCACGCACATGTGCGGTATCCGTACGGACGAAGCTGTACATCCTCGCGCGTCAAAAACAAACAGAGAACGAGAGAGACATTTTTTAAAAAACTTAAATAAAAGGAGCAGCGCAAGAAAAAAAAATGAGCGAGGAAGCGGAGAATCAATGTTTTTTTTAATTTTATTATAGACGTGGATTACGGCACGGTGAATGCTCCACAATGAACAGTTGGGTCGAGCGCACCGCCGCGGCGGGAAAGAGGACTCGAGACCATGCGGTCGCAGCGAACTTCGGCTATTGGCTCGAGTATTCGTTCTTTTTTTTTATTCGTCGTGGCGCGCGTTCGTGGCGAAGCGCTCCTACGAATCTTGATAGTCAAACGGTATATGCATGTAGACACCACCCTGCTGCCCTGTGTATGCATATTGTATATCTGTATATATATATATATATATATAGGAAACGATCGATCGAAGCGGGTTCTATGTAGATTCTGGTATTGGCCGTCTCATCGTGTCTCATCCCAGGATTCAAAATACTGGAAATTCGCGTGGATGAGACAGTCAACCAGCACCTATAGCGCACTCGCACACTTTTCTGGACTTGCATGTACATTCTATCGCACGGAGAGTCGTTATTGCGCGGTGGTGGCTATTAACCCGCTTCGTTCTTTTCCCCTAGATCGCATTTATTTCTTTATCCCGTTTACCGTCATCCCATAGTTATTCGTGTATTGGAATATACGATTCTCTCTGTTGAGTTACCATTAAAGAGTATGAAAAAGCGGTTGATTTTAAAGAGGTATTGACATTTTTATTAGTACAAGTTAATAGAATTTTACTGTGATTCTTCTACATTTGTCATTTTATCTTGCTCGAATGATCTTTGCTTCTTCGTTGTATGGTTTGTAAAGGTCTGTAAACAAGGTCTGTAAAGAGAGAAAGTATTGCAACCACAAAAAATCTCGATTCTCATACTCCAGTGTCAGTACATGTTTTGAGTTTCCTTGAGTACGAAAAAAACATTCGTTTTGTTTTACCATTTATTTTTCGATATTTTAGTCTAATTGGTTTTACACGCGCGCGTCATTTACATAAATGTGGATTTTAGTACAATTTTCGGAAGAAAAAAAATTGACTCGTTGCACCGGCTCAACGGTAAACGTTTTCTCCCTTTTATTCAAGCATCGAATCGGATTATACCCATCGACTATTTTTCTCACATCATTGCGTAATGTCGACAGACCGCTGAATCCACCGCTAATATTAGCTACAGTACTAACGGGTACACGAATCATCTCGTTTCGTCTGTCATATGCACGTTTTTCCTCCGATTAATGACATAACCCGTTGCCCTGTGATTTATTTACGAGTCCCTCCGTATCCGTGTATATGATTTGCACTGTGTGCAACCAGGAATTAATGCATTTTTCATTCGGATCATTTACATTTTCACTCAGCGCTGTAGAACGAACGTAATATCACGATAATCTCGTCTGTCCAATCATTCTGCTATGCATATATAAATATATTTTATAACCGTATTTACCTACATCAAACACACAAGTGCAAACGGATGATCACAAAAGGCTCGTATCCTCACGCGCTGGGCTCCAGCCCCGTGAAATAAAATATTTCGCGAGACAAATTTTATCTCCGATCAAAAGACACGAGCTCAGCCACGCTGCAGCCTTGACGAATGGCAGAGGAGAGGGGTCAGTCAAGGATTTCTCACAGTAAATTTCAACGCGTCATTTGAGAAGTGTGAACAAAATAATTCATTTATCGACGAAATAATATTTCTCACAGATCAAAATCACCAATCTGAAAAGCACGGTCGCGAAGGGACAGATTGCGGCTTGCTTGGTTCCCGACGACCCAAATTCTCAATATATTTGACACAAGTCATGGGACTGGTTACGACTATCAATTATCCTAGACAAACGTAATATAACGCTCCACAATCACACCTATCTTCGCACACATTCACCCGACCTACGAGATCTGTTATTTTGTGACAAGTGCAAAAATACCCTGTTACAGTGTACATAAGAAATATATACAGCGTGCGACTGGATCAACATATTATAATAACAGTTTTATGGGGTTCAGAGACCATATTCCTACGCGTATGAAAATTTATCACGTTTTGGTTTTTCGAAGCTCTAGAAGTTTGTTGAGATTCGTTGTTCGTTTAGTAATTAAGATTGTTTTATCTGTTTGATCAAATTTACGTAATAACATTTTTTTTAAACTCTAAATATTATTATGTTATCATTAAACGCACGTGAATTATAAGTTATAAGATTGTCACTGATCGTAGTCATGATTATACTATTAAATTACTAATAGTAGACTTAATGTTAGATGTAAGTAATTGAAATGTTGAAAAAAGTCTGTAAAAGATTTTCTGTTAAAGATGATGAAAGCGATGCAGTCGTTAACTTCTTTGTGTGTTTTTTCGATATCGCTTACAATTTTAAAACTTACCGAATCAGATGTTTTTTTTTTACCTTCCTTCCCTTAAGATGATGTGCTTGGTATCATTGATCCCCTTCGTCTCAATACCTTCGACTTTTTTCGATCGGTCAATGTCGTCGATCAATTGCGAGAAAAATAGAAACTCAATATTATCACGTATTTCATTCGTTTTACGTTGAATACAAAGTTAATTTCGATGACAATTATTTACGGGTTTGGTTAAAAGCAAATAACGTCCTTAAAAAGAGAGATTTCGTTTTCTCGCTTGGAGTTTTCTCGGTACGACGGACGCGTAAGCCGTGTGAGCTACGATAATCTGATCGTACAGTATAATGTCGGATCTGGTGGGGATATAACCCGTGTAAAACGAATTAGTTTGAAATAAATCTATAACTAGAGTGAGCGTCAAATTTATTACATTGCCAAAGAGGAAAGGGAGAATACACGCTAAAACGAGGAACATAGTGTTTTACGTAAATCGACACCGATAGGTCGCCCGACTCCACTAGTCCTCACTCCTATTCCGCATTCCCCTAGGCAACTCGAGCGCACAAGAAGAAATTCATTTATCGGTTTTCAATCGTCTCGCTAATCTGCACTCTGAATTCATTACACGAAAATATATCAAGCGATTGCAGCAAATTCGTTCTACTTTTCCGTATCCTACGGTATATTGAGAAAAACAGAAAAAAAAATCGTTTTCTCACTTTTCAAATCGCTGTCGTACTTCATTCAAAGCTTCAATTCTTTTTAGTAAAATAAATGGAAATGTTTTATTTGTGAATAATAATTTTAATCATATTGTAAAGGGAATTTTTTTATTTTTTGGCTATAATTTCGACAATTACGATAAATTTATGTCAAAATCGTATGTAAAAAGCTAATAGGACTCGGGATATAATATAAAACAACAAAAAAGTTATCATTTACGAATATTTCGTTAATAAATATCTTTTTATCAGTTACTAGGAGGACTTTGTTACCCTGTGCGCTTCTCGCACCAACCTCCCTAGGAGAACCCGAACTTTACACTCCCTGGCCCACTTAACCCAATCTTTTTTACTCCCCCCCTGCCCCTTGATTCTTCTACACGGCGGCGATGAAATATTTTTATAATACAGAGAGATATTTGATTCGAAAAGAAAGCGAGTATACGAGTCGGCCAACTCCAAGGTCTTCAAGAGTCATTGGAGAATTGGGTATAAGTCTTGAGTTTTTTTTAATAACATTTCGGTCCAAGTGTGCGGACTCTCTTTGGATAATATTTATTTTACGCCTGTGATTAACCTATAATATGCCAATTTTTTTCCATAGTAAGATCTCCGCCGGTTCCGACGACGCCAAGCTCTCAGTCTCATCGAACAAATGCAAATAATCATAGTCATTTGTACATGTCTGAGGCAGGAGACAACGACGAACATCCACATGACTGAATTATGGTAAATTGTCTGTTAGCAACCGGACAGGATTCGCATAATTCACAGTGAAGTTTATCGTTAAAATGTCGGGGAATCATATATTAAAGGGAGTTGGAAAATAAAAATCGCGTATCCTTGAGTATCGCGTGCAGTGTAAATAACAAAATGCCAGGATTTGAAAGTTATTTCAGATAGTTAAACTTTTTTCCCAAGAAAGCAATTCGCGTTCTTCTCTCTATCTATCTAGGACGCAAATGGGCAATGTTTCAATTCTAACCTTTTAACTCATGAGCGGTTGGTAATTCTTTTTGAGAAACCCGAGCGTGTTTTCTTCCTCGTAATCTGTACCAAGCGCGGATATTAAGATCCTACAGAGAGATCCAAAGGGTTGAGGATGAATAAAATCAGTATACGGTAACGAGCTTGGGTCTTGCCGCGGAGCCAATCGAATCACTGAATGAAAAAGAGAATAAAAAAAGTAAAAGTTTGAGGTTAAAAAGTCGAGACCGTTTATCCGCGAAGCTAATGGCTGTGATGGAAGAGCATACCGCAAATTTTTTCTCGATGTTCCCATTATAATTGTACGAAGCGGTCGTATCTACCTCTTTTTCTCGTCTCCGCGATGTCTGATAACTTGATAATAAACTAGAAGCGGCGAGTCTCGGTGCTGTCCTTGATGCGGTTATTCCAGGAAACACCGAGTAGCAACAGCTTCAGCAAGAATGTTGAGACGTAAACTATAAGGTAAATGAAATTTTAAAGCCTGATTTTAGAAGAGAAAAAAGTTACGCGGTATACTCGTGTTGGCCGGAAATGAAGTTATCGGATACAAGTGGCATAAAAAGCATTCGAGTCATTGCCAGGCTGTTAAACGGTCTGTCAATTTCCCCGGCAAATTAAGAAAATTGAATTTTCATAGGAGGGTGAAGAGGTTGCGCAGATTCGAGAATATAACATCGAAGGGTGGTCGTACTTCCGCTATTCGAGGAGGTCCTTCCTAATTCGTTTACCCGCGGGGCGTGTCGCGAGGGGGGACTTTTGATATACCCAGAATCATTCGACATATCCGGGCGGAACCCTCGGCAAATTGGTCGTGCGTAATTGTACACCCTTTCCAATTGAGCGTCATACATAGAAGCTCTATCTCAGTCTGCTAATGACACGATAAACGAATATTCTCAGCTTTTCTAGAGTCAATTCCCCTTTACGGATTATTTTGAAGTTCAATTATTATTATCGACGCGAATCTTCGATCCGTTATCTCTAGGATTCGATTAAATTTCACTTTTTCATAACGCAAAGAAAATTTTTTATCAACATTTTTTTACGAAAATTTAATTGATGTCTACATAAAAAATTTAAGTGAAAATAAAAACAGTTTCACCTACGTATTCAGGAGTCGATTCTTCGATGAGTTTGTTCCCACATCCATTTCTATAACCCTTAAGATTTTGAATAACACGATAAACGAATATTACCGGCTTTCATCGAGTTTTGATTAACCGATGAATTTAATTTAAAAAATTGATAAATAGACTCCTTGCGTAATAGCAATTTATTCATTTGTCGATTTCAATATAAATTAAACTGCTCTTTTCTCAAAAAACACTGACAAACCCGTTAATTGCGGCCCGAGAAGGGTTAATGCTGGATTTATTGCGGATGAGAGTCCCTGACGATAGTTAGTCGCTCCGATGAACTCGGTAGCGCGGGAGAAGAGACGAAAAGAGATCGGGAAGGGTTGCGTAACGACCACGAGTACGCGAGAGTCACGTACAGGTAATGAGGTGATCCGGCAGCGAGAGGGTCTCCCGGGGATTTTGCTCCACATTTTCCGCGTGTCCGTATGAACTAAGCGCAATGTTCTATGTTATAAGCGGCAACAGCACAGATACGGTATCGTCTCCTTTCTTACATGGATATATAGTTATATAACGTGAGGCACGCGACTTATAGCGACGCTGGATAAATAAGAAGATGGCAGGTGGAGGAAAACTCGGGTTGGTTATGAAATGCTCATTCTCTTGCTGAACAACAGCTCGAGGA
This sequence comes from Cylloceria caligata, assembly GCA_963942595.1. Classification (NCBI taxonomy): domain Eukaryota; kingdom Metazoa; phylum Arthropoda; class Insecta; order Hymenoptera; family Ichneumonidae; genus Cylloceria; species Cylloceria caligata. Next base: position 70,804,754 of record OZ012707.1, read on the forward strand.
GCAGTCTTCGGTACGTTAAAATAGATGTAAAACCCTAAGAAGACGGATGAAAGACGTCCCGACGTCATTTTCTCGAAATCCGCGTTACTGCTCCGCGTAACTCACAATGCGAACGGAAATGTGCGACGCGTAACACCCTCTCAACGTCGTACGACACGCGTATAAGCTCTGCGATTACTCTGGTGCATACGGCTGTATATTTTTATGGTTCATATTTCATAATAATACACTTCACTTGACTGATAACTGGATCTGCAAATAGATTATTTATTATAGAATTTATTTAACACTGACTCTCCTTCGTAAAATGTTTATCAAAATGTAATACCGGAGTAATGGAATTGAATTTTAAAGAAACATAATTCGTAGAAATTATTTTGCTATAGTTAATCATCGAAGCAGCGTAAAAACGATTGTATTTCGTTATAAAATTTGTTATAAAATAAATTTACAAGTTATTCAAGTGGTCTTTGATGGATATAGCTCGACGGATGAAAATTTACTTTTAAAAAATACTTTAGCGACGGCCATACACGAATGAAAGATGCTCAGAGTTTTTCGCATCCCCAAGCGCGAGCGACGACAGATATAAATGCCTGCTTCGAGCATTATTACTCCCGCACGTATACCGCAAGCTCGGAGGAGCCGTTGTCATGGGCTAGACGTTGGAAAAGTGCTGCAGAAAAATCGCTCTTTATCCACGCCCGCTTTGACCGCACACCTTCGCTTTCCCGTGTGAGCAAATGGAAAGAGAGCAAAAAAAAAAGTGCAGCACAAAGGTCTGAGAGGCATAAAAACAGGGATAGGGGAAACGCAAAAGCGAGGGAAGAAAAAGCAGCAGCAGCAGCAGTAGCAGCAGCGATCTTCGAGAAGTTTCGACGAGGCAAACTTTTGAGCGAAAGCCTCGTACCGCCTTCACCAAAGTTGTAAGATCCTCTGTCTCGTTCTTCCATTTCCTTCGCTTGGATATTCTCCTTTCTCCGTCTTCGTTCTTTTTGCAGCTACCTACCGCGTCTTTGTTCTCACCGATTGGTGACCCTACGACTATTCAATAAACTATGGGAAGGTCCTGAAAATTCCTTCAATTTTTTAGCTCCGTTCTACATTCAGCGACGACAGCCCTCGACAAAAAGGGACACACGATCATCCGCAAAGATTTATAAAACGGAAACTCTGTGATTTTTCAATGCACGATAAATTCAGCAATCCGATTTACTCCGCTTGCGAGGATTATCAAAATCTCAGAGATTTGTAATTCCGATTAAGGTCATCAATGAAGCCTACGAGCTAGAAAAATTCAATGGAAAATATATTTGTAACGACAATTATAATCGCACTCCGGTGTTTTGCAATAACTCTCGAAATGCGGTAAATAATTAATGAGAAAATCGATAAAATGTGGCAAATCGAGCTTTCAAAGCGTATCTCCGATGTGTCCGTTTTACCAATAAAATCGACGTTGCACGAATGATTTTGAGCATGCAAAAGTGAGAAACTGATAAAGCCGATATTCGTGGTTGAAAAGAGAATAGAAACGTGACCAAAGAACCTTTATCGATGGCTTCCGACGTTGATCATGATTCGTCAAACGATTCGCAGCTCTCCGGCTTTGTTATCTCTCAACGCCAATATTTCTCGTACCAGCATTCTCCGGAAATATAAAATAGGAGAGAGAACTCTTGTAAACTCACGTAAAGCTCGCAATTTTTCGCATCTTCGATCCTGCGACTTGACGTTACACCGTGCGTTGCGAAATCGAATATAAAGTTTGCAGACGAGTGTATACGCCAAGTCGAGTGGTGGTTATACGATGGTGCACTTTCATTTCCCATTCCGAGCGCGCATCGAACAATCGATCAAAGGGCCTAGCCGGTAGCACCGCACGATTGTGCTTCGAGGTTACCCGCTTCCGTGGTCCACCACCACCTCCTCGTTCGTTCTCGTTCGTGATGCCTAATCTCGCGCGTGCAATATGTACTTTTCTTTCAAGTGGACAACGAGCTTTTTAAGTAGTACGATCACTTGATACAATCCAAGGAAAATCAAACGAGCGATGAAAACCAAAGAAGCTTTTAACCTTGTTTCGCGGCTAGCAATTTATTTACTCCGTTGTACCGAAGACATTTATTTATCGAAAAATAAACTGCCACGAAGCTCGAGAATATTTTCAACACTATCATTCGTTTCTTCGTAAGTTTATGTTTCTGCGACGAAATAATTTTCAGGCTTTCCAACACCGACGATACGGCTTCCCGGATAAAACAGGAATCGCAAGAGAGATGGTACTATCGAAGCTCCGAATGGTGCGAGAGAGCCTGTTGTAACAGGGAATATTCACTGTCAATCTTGGACCGTGGAAGAGCTACTTCGTAATTAAGATATAAACTTGTAATATGATAAAGTTGTGTCGTGATGTTAAACATGTTTTTCGGAATTAAATTATTCCCGAGAAATTAATAAAAGAATTATAAATGAGTCTACTAATTTAAAAATGGACAAGCTTGAGCATATTTTTAACACTATCGTTCGTTTTTTCCAAAAGTTTATGTTTCTACGATTGAACAATTTCCAGGCTTTCCAAGATCGACGATACGTTTTTCCGAATAAAACAGGGATCGCAAGAGAGATGATGCTATCGAAGCTCCGGATGATGGGAGAGAGCCCGTTTTAGCAGGGAATACTCACTGTCAATCTTGGATCGTAGGAGAACCGTTTTGTAATAAAGATGTAAACTTGTAATTAGATAGAGTTGTATCGTGATAATAGAAATGTCTTTTGGTATTGAATAATTCCATAGAAATTAATAAAAGAATTATAAATGTACTCGAGTCTTAAACTTTGAAAAAAAAACATTGCAGATGAGTACCATTGGAATTTTATAATTAAGAAAATTTGTACATTTTGTTGATATAATGTATTAATGTTTTAATCATCAATATAAAAAGTAAAATTTTGTAAATTAAGTTTCATGAATGAATGAAATAAATAAAAATGAAGAAAGAGCTGTAATATTGAAATAATCTTGACACCAAAAATGGTTAAATCTCAAGTACGTTTCCGAGATTACAACAAGTTATTTCGTTTCAAGTAACAGCATCGCGGTACTTCGGTAAACAAGTTAAAGCCGAGAGATAGAATATTATGAGTGCCGTATGTCGCGTTCGAGAGTATAATGCGTCCTGGTGGCAACTATCCCAAGTATTTATAGGATCCCGAAGAGATTCATATACAGACGTATTCATCGCCTTTAGCGCATCGTTCGCACACAGCCACAGAGACAACGAGAGCAAACAGTAACACGGATGAGAGAAGGTTTCGCAAGGAGCTACGAGACTCGGAGAGACACCCGGTGAGCTACTCTCCGGAGAGATCGATGTAGCTGCGTTAAATTAGATCACACGAAGAGTTGCATGATTGCATAACTATATCTCGTATAATAAGAAGAAATTTCTCTGTATCTACCGTATACGTATCTACTCGTACATCGCACCAGTCGTAATATATCGAGAGTGCGCAATCGTTTTTTTTTTAATTCGACTCAAACGAATTTTCGTTCGTCGAATAGAAACAAAAACAATAGTAGCGATCGATGAGTGATGTTAACACGTCGTCGATGCGTAGAAAAATTACAAAAGCTGTCGAACCCAACACGATCATCGCTATTATATATTTAAAAAGATTATGACAAAGATTTATAGCTATGAATTTAGCATACACCAGAAGCCTTGGAAACGAGTGGGTGGGAAAGGTGGCCTCGTTAGCTGTCTCGTCTCTCGCATTATTATAAAATCGTAACAAGAAGCATCGCGTGTGCGCGTGTAACGTGTAATTCCTCGTTGGTTAGTCGAAAGAAAGGGATATTCGAGAGGATGTTAATCTGGTGTACGTGGGATCGCAGGGTACAATAAGATCGATACCACCAAATTTGTATGCGCAACGCGCTGAGATCATTTACGATATATATCCTTCGGCTATAAAGGCACTAACTTATTAGTTTAGTCTTTATACGTATATGCGTTATTCTTATATTTCCTTCTGTCTCTCTTGGTTGTAACCATAGAAAGTGGAGTTTCAATAAAGTATATGTGATGCAATCGATGTCTGACACGTCCTATCCTATCCTGTATCAGCCAGTGTGGCGAATCGTCCCACGTTGAATCGTCGCTGTATCAGATGCGATGCGACACAATTGCACAATGCATCTCTTGCGTGCGAGAGAGTTAAAGCGGAGATGATGAATTTTTAAAGAATCTTTTTTTCCTACATTTTTGTTATACTTCCTTGAGAGTCGAGATACACCGGTGATTCATCTATTGTAATCCCGAAGACGGTTCTCCCCGGAAAGCTGCGATGCTTTGTAGGGCGCGCTAAGACGCAGCGGGGAATGTAGCCCGGTTCTATTCTTGAAAAATCATCTCAGCAACGAAAATGAGAGACTCGAACCTGTATCGTGGGCTTCGCAGTGAAATGGAAAGGCAATGGGTTTTGAGAATGTTGAATACGGATCGGAGGCTCATGGTCTCTTGGATCCAACTAATTTGCATCTTGAACACACGAATATCGTTGTTGCGATACAACCTCGTTTTATTTCGTATTAAGCGTTATTGTATCGCCCCTCAAAGAAACTGCAACCCTGTCTCGGAAAGATCGTGTTACAAAGAAGCGATAGCTTTTGCTTTTAATCTTGAAAAATACGAAGAAAAGAAAGAGGACGACCTAATATTATCTGTGAAATCTGACACGAAAACTAAATATACCGTGTAGCCTTTGCGTTTCCCGTTGTTATCGATAAATTCAACGGGCGAGCATCGAGTATTTTATAAAAAGCATTCTTAAGCGAATGGTAAATAAAAAACGGAACTCGAGATTTATTATGCTCACGACGAAATATAATATTCCGGGTAAAATATTTATATTAAAGTTGAAACATCGCTGGAAGGCATTGAATATCGTTTTTTTTTTTTTTTTTTTTTTTTCATTTCGCAAGTTGCTCCCTCGAACGATATATAATATATAATTGTAGGGGAACGCAACGATATATCCAAGTTCTCGATGAAACGTCAGTCGAACGTGGCTGTCGATTGTTCCAGCATCTGCGTTCCTGCACGCATCCCTCGCTTCGAGAATGACACGGAGCAGAAACACACGGACACATCTACGCGAAAGTACACTCGGTGTATTCTATAATCGAATATAGAGAGCCAAAGACGTTGGATACGTATATTGCGAAAGTGATTCGCAACATCACGGTCGTGATAGTTGGGCCGAGACGGTGGCGGTTGTACTCGATCTCCGGTTGAACGGTAGTCGAGGGAGTATATGGTACTACCTAATACTACATGTGCACCTATTCTCGTAGCGATGCTACTCGAGAGCATCGTGTCTCCAGCCAGGAGAGTCGCAAATTGTGCGATAGCTTCTCGCCAGGTTCCCATACACACTCGTAATAGCTTCGGATACGACTATGACGAGGTTCGAGGAATACGAGCGAAAAGGAGGTAGGATACAGAAGGTGGATAGTCGAGCGTGAATCGGTCGGTGCCGGATGGTAAATCGGAGCGGTAGTTGTCTCACGTACACACACATTGACATAGCGAAACACTGATACACGCTGTGTCTTACCGAGAGACTCGTTATCTCGAGGATGCTACTAGGATCCTCTTCTCGAGAGGCTTAGTAGAAGTTTCGTGCTATACGGTTGCAAAGAGCGAGAGGGGCTGCCTCTCGATTCTCCATCGTCGTCACCGATACCAGGATTCACCACTGTGACACGCTTACAACCGTTATTCACGGATAAATCTTTCCCGCTTGCACTAAATCCATGATTTAAAATCTCACACTGACGTCGTTGGCCTGGCTGTCTGCTCGTCCCGTGATGGGTCGTAGCAACATCGAGTACAGGATCGTACGGTACCCTGTGCGAATATATAAAGCGGATTAGAGGATTCTAGGTTTGTCATTCGCGGCAAACCACTCAGCAGCGAGCTGCTGGGGTGAGAGTCAGATTAAAAGCATTGAATTTTCGTAAAGCTTCTATCGGGCCGGTAAGACAGCGGGAGAGAGCTTGATAAACTTGGTTTCGTCTATATACATCCACGGTTCTCATTTATATTCAGTCAGTTATAATGTTTAAAGTGAGTCGCCACGTACTTCTGTAAAAGAAAATTTCACAATCGTATATCGCTCGAATTCAAGTTGATCGTTTAAAACGCTTATAACAATGTCTCTTTCTCAGTTATTGCTAGGAGCCACGGTGCTCGTTGCGGTTTTCGCGAGGCCCGAGCCACCCGTTAACTCGTACTTACCTCCGGGTCGCGGAGGACCAGGTGGTGCAGGCGGAAATGGCGGCGGGAACGGAGGTCCATCCAATCAGTACGGACCACCAGGTTTCGGTGGAGGTTCGCCGATCGGCTCGGGCGGACGTGGAAACATGGGTGGAGGCGGTGGAGGAAACGGCAATGGACGACCGTCGGATAATTACGGACCACCCGGTAACGGTGGAAACGGTGGAAACGGTGGAAATGGTGGCAACGGTGGTAACGGGGGTTTCGGCGGAGGCAACGGTGGTGGACGTCCGTCCAGCAATTACGGGGCACCGGATCGGGGTAATTCTGGTGGAGGTGGCGGATTTGGAAACAACGTTGGTTCCGGTGGACGTCCTTCGGACTCGTACGGATCCCCGGGAGGTGGTAACGGTGGAAACGGTGGATCGGGTGGACGCGGCCAAGCACCGTCGGACTCTTACGGAGCACCCGGCAGTGGTGCACAGCCCCCGTCAAACAACTACGGAGCACCCAGCGCAGGCGGAAATGGAAACGGTTTTGGATCCGGTGGACAGGGTGGAAGAAATGGCAACGGCGGCGGACAGCCTTCCAGTAGCTATGGACCGCCTGGCAATGGCAACGGTGGCAATGACAATGGCAACGGTGGTGGAAGGCCTTCCAGCAGTTACGGACCACCCGGCAACGGTAATAGCGGAAATGGCAATGGCGGCAATGGTAACGGCTCTGGAAGACCTTCGAGCAGTTACGGACCACCCGGAAATGGAAACGGCGGTAATGGTAACAGCGGTGGAAGACCTTTGAACAGTTACGGACCACCCGGAAATGGAAATGGCGGTAATGGTAACGGTGGTGGAAGACCTTCGAGCAGCTACGGTACACCCGGAGCTGGAAATGGATTCGGTGGCGGTAATAATGGCGGAAGTCAGCCTTCCGGCAGTTACGGTGCACCCGGTGTTGGTGGGGGTTCCAACGGGGGTGGTGTCGGTGGAAATGGCGCGGGAAGATTCAATGGCGGCGGTGGAGCTTCGGGAGGCCCGTCCAGTAGCTATGGACCACCGGCAGCCGGTCAACCGGGAGGCAATGGGCAGGGTGGAGGTGCTGGCTACCCGTCGGGTGGACCAGGCGGCAATGGAGGCGGAAACGGAGGATTCGGAGGAGGTAATGGTGGATCCGAAGGTTACGGAAGTGGCGGACCTGGAGGACAGGAAGAAGAGAGCAACGTAAGAACTAATGACTTTCTTCACTACCGCGATAATTTTTATTGTACCAAGAACTTCTTATCTCCTAACGTACATTAGTTTATCCAACTGTAATAGTGAATCCATAAAGCTAACACATGAATTTATCAACCAGGAGCCAGCAAAGTACGAGTTCAACTATGAGGTCAAGGACGCTCAAACAGGAACGGAGTTCAGTCAGACGGAGAGCCGGGACGGTGATCGTGCCCAAGGCATGTTCAACGTGCTGCTTCCCGACGGTAGAAAGCAGATCGTCGAGTACGAGGCCGATCAGGACGGTTTCAAGCCGCAGATAAGATACGAGGGTGAGGCGAACAACGCCGGCGGGGCCGAAGGATACGGTTCCGGTGGTCCGGGAGGCGATGGAGCCGGTTATTCTTCCGGTGGTCCCTCGAGTTCTGGAAACAATGGCGGTAACGGTGGTGGATTCAACGGAGATTCTTCCAACGCCGGGGGCGGTAACGGAGGATATTCGTCCGGCGGACCGAACGGTGGCAACGGTGGATACTCGGGTAGAGACGCAGGTGGAAGTAACGGTGGTGGTTTCAGCGGATCTGGCAGCGGTAACGGGGGCTATCCCTCGGGCGGGCCATCCGGCAAAGGTGCCGAAAGCTTTAGAGATGGAAACGGCTCCTCGGGAAACGGTGAGTAATACCAGAACCAACATCGAATAAAATATTTAATCCCAAGACGCGAATCCAACTGTACACGCAAGATTTCGTATATACTAAACGACCCAATCTATCCAGACTACTTGAGATATATTCGTTGGCAGGCTCTATCAGTGGAAAACTTTGAGGGTTGCAGCATTGCGATCTATATAGTTACCGAGAGTAAAGAGATAGTGAGTTATTGAGGGTTTGCATAACGAATGTACATCGAGGTAAATTCAATCACCGCACGGGGTTTGCCGCTCTTGGCGTTTCCAGTCTCTCTGTGTGTTTATATACGATAGAGGGAGTGAGAATCGTGTAGCACCATCCACCAACGATAAATAACGGAGACGTTACAGGGGGCTACCCATCGGGACGACCAGGCGGTGGTTTCGGCGATGCTGGTAACGGCGCAAGCGGCCAAGGTGCTGAGAACGGTGGATATTCGTCCGGCGGACCAAACGGCGGGGGATTCGGTTCCGGTGGCAGCGGCGGCGGTGGTGGATATCCGTCCGGTAGCGGTGGTGACGCCCAGGCCAACGGTGGATATCAATACTGATCAACGATCGGTACAAAATGGTAGCGAAAAAAGCTTGCAGCAGTGCGAAGGCTTGATCCCCATTTCTATTTATATGCAACATTCAATATAACAGCCAGGCTCTTCGCACTCTCGACAGTTAAAACGTATATCGTAGCATAAATAATTTTCCATATGGGTCTCATTTCCGTATTTCATTAAATAATTAATATATCAGTTTCCACTGCGGCGTCCTTATAAATATTTCGTTCAGCATTATTATTCAACTCGTAGAACTCGTAAATACGTGTATTAATTATCATTATTATTACATATATTATACATGATACATGTCGTATTTATATATACATTTTATTGTATATACACATAAGTTATATTTTCCGATGCTTTATTCGTTGTAAAGCTACACACGCGTATATTATCAATCGGTATTATTGAACGTGTAAACCGTACGTATTTTAATAAATTTATGAACAACGTACGACTCTGATATTTTATTAAAATTCTCTGGTAATCGTATTCTTCGTTCATCGCATTTCCTCTTCTTCGGTAAATGCAATTGGTGGCTGAAGGGGGTTACGAAATTGCGCGAGACAGTGAAATTGTTGAGCGATGACTATTGCTTGAGGAATCAGGAACTCGACGGCAACTCGAACAAGAGTATTATAGACGGTCGAGGGCGTTTCTCTCAGCGTCGCGACAACCGACTGTGCTGTCTCGCCGCGCCGAGTATTCCGGTTATATTATTAAGTGTAATAACGGTCGTAAATTTGCATTATATCAACATGGCGATTCGTCAAATGACTATATTTCAATCTTCATTACATTGCGAGCTGAGCTGCCTCAGTAAATATATATATATGTATATAGAATAGGATGAGTACGACGAGTCCGTAGGTATAAAAGGACTGAGCAGCACTAACTTCTTGGCTTATCTCGTAGTTTAACTCCAGAATCACATTGTCCGCCAGTCGCGGTGAAAATCCTACTCATGCTTCTTAAGGTGGGTACAAAATTATTATACCAAAAGAATAAACATCTCGTTCGCTGTCGTACTGGAAAATATAAATAAATAAAATAGTAAATGGTTGAAAAAAAAAAACGATTAATCAGTGTAAAGACATAAAACCTCGAAAATTGAGTGTTTTTTAAATGTGAGCGTCACGGTGATTGTGCGCAGCCGTGGTATTTTACCCCGACGAATATATTCACCTGCTTCATGGTACTTTGTACTTTGTTTGAGGGTCTGGAGGGGTTCGAGAGGGGTTGGTAGCGAATAAGGCGAACGGTTACAATGGCAAGCACCCTTGGGAGCTGCTCAAACAATAATTTGCAACTACTTGGCTTAAAGAACGGGTCATCTGCATACCCAAGTATGCAGCCCTCCCAACCCTTTTCCTCCTCCGATCACCGTCCCTGTCTCACAACCGCTGGCGCACTTCCGACGTCCAGAACCCCCTCCGTCGAGGCTCACCTTCCACCACTTGGCGTTAGTCGATGCGCGGTTCTCCGAAAGGTTATTTAAATGTCTAACGCCGACGACGACGTCCCATCAGCCCACCAAGTTGGTTTTCAACGCGCCGAGGAATCCTCCCTTACCTCTCTCCAAAGCCGCTCGATGCATAATGGAATACTTTACCACCCCCGAGACTCCGATGCGCACACGTGCAACTTTTTAAAATTTGATATATTATATGTACAAACGATATTCTCTCGTCATGGGCCAATTTGTTGTATTATTATCGTAGAAAATATTCGTGAACGAAGGTTAGAAAGCTTCGGCGATCGACGGCATAATATTTCATACGATTTCCTTTACGTTTCAGCTCTTTGTTCGGGATCCTCTTCAGAAATTTTATTTAACATGTTACGGTGTGTTGATGAAAATAATTTTTCTACGCCCTTTCCACGTAAGTAGTTGACGTTGAAATGAACGATCATTTGCTTGGTGGCCGGTTCTTCCGGCTTTATTTTTCGGTGTTACGTTATCGTTGATGTTGGCTTTAACAACGTCTTCGCCTCTTTCTCCGATCGAATGACGAGAAACGGCTTGTTCGTTTTAACGTCAACCACTCACCCGAACAGGGAGTACAAAAATTATTTCTTTCGGATGACCAAAGCATCGTTACATCAATATTCGTAAAGACATATAAACTCTAAATAATGTTATAAATATTCATCTCAGTTGTAATTTTTGTAGAATGTGTCAAATTCATCGGCTCTCGCTCAATTCAATCACCGTTTGAGATCATTTCTTAATCTTTCTTTATCAAATATTAAATTCTATCGAAGAATAAGACAATAGAAACTAAAGTACTAGTAGTAGTGAATATGTCGATTGGCAACGAGGCATAACATTTTTATTGAATTGCCTTTCAATCGATTTTGCTGGCCCAGCATAACGACATCTGGGTATTTTTAAAGATACAATGTCAAACTCAATAAAATGCGTTCGAACTTGTTCCGACGATGAAACGAAAATAGATGTTTTCCACATTTTCGAGATCCCCTGATCAATTGTTTAACGTTTAATCACAGGCTGTACTGCTGTTAGCGACGATGCTGGTGCCGATTTGGAGCGAGCCACAAGGACCCGCGTATCTGCCACCTGGCAGTGGCAGACCTGGCGGTGGTGCCAATGGACATCCCGATGATTGGGCAGGAGTATGACAACTATACCGAAAGCTAATTAAAATAACAAAACTTTTATACAAATTATTTTTATTCAAACAATTTTTTTTTTTTTTTTTTTTTTTAGGATCCAGCCAATTACGAATTTTCCTACGAGGTACAAGACGCCGCGGTTGGTTTGGATTTCGGTCATCGTGAAATGCGAAAGGACGAAGAAGCCAAAGGTACTTATCACGTGTTACTTCCCGACGGACGAACCCAGATTGTCGAGTACGTCGCGGACGCCGGTGGTTATCGTCCGAATATTCGGTACGAAGGTACCGCGACATATCCAGCACCTTCGTCGGGCGGGGGTGACGACGGTTATAAATATTAATCAAATTCTCATAGTAATATTTTACATTTTGAAGGTATAGGTTCACAAATATGTAAAATACACCCAATTCGGTTGAGCCGTTTGAACAACTCGAATTTGTCTCGCTTAAGTCAATCTCTTTGCAATTCATCGAATTATTATTATATTAAATTTAATGGAGACTCAACTGGGTATTTTACCTACAAAATTATAATATATTTTTCATAATTGTGTCTGCCGTTTGTAAAGCTGTTAAAGTTATTAAAGAAAAAGTTAAAAATCATTAACTCGCTCCACACTCATTCCTAAATCTCGTCTACGGATTCCACGGTATATTTGCGGAGATCGGAAGAAGTCGATTTACCGACAGTCAGTTTAATCGATCGTACCTCGGTAAAAATACTCGGAGGATCGAGACACGATCAACTTGCTCGATCCACCACGAGAGAACGACACTCTGCTCCTTTCACCGAGCACCGTTGGACGGTGAATCAGAGTTAAAACGAAAGATTATATTTATTTTTTATGATTTATTTTAGACAAATTTTTGGTTTAACAATTTGTGCGATAATTAAAAAAAAAAAAAAACAAATTACAAGCCTGGGCTAAGCTTTCCAACGAAAGATTGAGAAATAATTTAATGCAATTCGTTTACCGCTGTCGCTCGTAATAATTTGACAGAATCCATTTTTTTATTTTTTATTATTTTGGGATGAATGATACATTTGATCGACGAGAGAACTTATTTTGTACCAGGAGAGTTACATTTTTGTATCCATAATATTTACAGACGAGGTGCAAAGTACATGGAAAAGGGTGATTTCCAATAAGACCTAAAAGGGTTAACATAATCATTACAGTTCACCTGCTCGACGATGTCATAAAATTATTGCAAAAGTCATAAATCCGGGTAAATTCGATTAATTAAACCATCACTCGGGGATTTAAATACGATGGATATTTGGAAACGAAGCGTTATATCACATGTTTGCCGAACGAAAATAATTGAAGAGTAATTCGTGGGAGTTGTCGGTGTGGTTAGGGCCTCGACTGGCAATGCTCGTGGTCGACATTTTCCCGAGTGCATCGATCATTATCCGAATAATTATAACGAAATTCCGGGTTCACGTGCATCGAATCCATCGCGTATTCTACTAACGAAGCAATAATGACGTACGTCGATTCTCGTTCATGTAATTCGTTGATGAAACGATATGGAAATTAGTGTGTGACACGACTTAAACCTTTGATTCTTCGATCGATTTAATTCCACGAGGTTTTTTCATTGCGCTAAAATAAAAATGCTTGTAATTGACACATATCCAAGCGTAAATAATTATACTTTAACGATAACTTCCGACAATTACTACCAAATGTTTTCCCTTGAAAAAATCTTCCTGAAAGATCGGTAAACGCCTCGGCATACGATCAAAAATGGTGCAAGATAACACGATACGATGGCCCGGCGAGCACGATGATCCGTAGAAATAAATTCAATATCAATTTCTCCCGGCTCGACGGATATCGACGAGGACTTTAATTGTGTTTTCATCTAGAGGAGACTAATTCATATATTCCACGTATGTTATTCTATGTAAATCGAAACTGAGAATGAGATGTAGTTGATGCTATCGGTAATACCATGGACACACACACGCGGAATATCGAGCTGTCTGCTGCGGCTCAGTCAGCTTTGTCCTAGCTCACTGCAGTGTATAAACTCCCTCGCATTACATAATTCGCATTCGTGATTAATGAAAAATTCATTACCCGTTCCACGCCTAAAGCCCGGGTTACACATTATTGTCACGAAGCTTCATTTATTAATGCATCGCATTCCCATTGAGAACGGTGGTGCGAGGGTGTACAACGTGTTGCACCCTCTCTCTCTCTCCGGGGAAATCCAGATTGCGGAGTTGAACGAAAACAAACCAACGTCGAGTCAGTCTGTCCGCGCGTTCAACCGATCGAATACAAATAATAATTTCCGAATATAAAAAGTCGAGTGCCGCACCGAGAATGGCTATCGGTTATGCGAAAAATATATTTGAGGAGAGTCGACCACTGTTTTTCATTACCGAACTCATCGGTAAACCAATTATCAACGGTTTTATCGAAGCAATTAGTCTCGATTAAAATCGTCGGAATTTTTTTGTTTTTAGGACTTCGACCATTACGAATCTGCTCGAAAGCATTTCCTGGCTATCTATACGTCGCAGTGCTCCTAATCGCGTACTATGCGCTCTATCTGTTGACCCTGAGTGATACACTAGCTCTTTACGACGCAATGAACGTTTACACTAAAACTGCAAAAACGAGAGAGATACAGACATATTTTCATTTCGTTTACGTCTCGTTTATGATCCTCTCGAGTGTAATCAGCAACTCCAAGATTCGTCAGTTATACGTCGACGTTAACACCGTGGATGAGAAGTTGAAGCTGTTGAACTTGAGATTTGATTACGCCAAGTCAATGAAAAATGAGATAATTCATGTTTGTATTGTTATTTTGTTTACTATTCTGTTCAATCTCATTGAATACTTCCCTCAGATAGGTCCGGATACCACTAGAAACATTGATCTCATATGGATCATCAGTACGTTACCCCAATTTGTCAACAGCTTATCTATAGCCAGCTTCGTTGTCGTAATCTCAAAGATTCGCAGACGATTCGAGGCTATCAATGCGTTGATATCAAATCTGATGACTCTGGAGAAGAATATGATCACTACACTCGAAGCAGAGACGAATAATAGTAAATAAATCGATAAATTAATTTTTTAAATTTCTCTATAACGAATAAATATTCTAATTCTTTAAAATCGCCTTTAGGTAATTAATGATTTAATTGAAAACAATAACAACGCCGAATCAAGCTATTTTCTTATTTCCGTAAATTTGCTTCAAGTTTTCAGGATGAGACATTTGAATAGAATTCACGAAAAACTTTTCCACGCTGCAACCACTCTGAACGATACTCACAACCTGATGCTCTTGACAAGTTTTGTCGTTTACTTTCTCACGAGTTGCGCACACTTGCGCATCGTCACTCTGACTTTTGGCTCAATGAATAATATCATTGATTTCATCGTGGAATTACTTTGGACGCTTTTCTATCTTGGAAAGTATGTGTACGTCATCGACGCATGTCACAGCTTGACCGTGCAGGTAAATAATTAATAATAAAATCATTGATTAATATTATTAACGAAGAAAAGAAAGATGACTTTTTACCTCGATCAAGGGTGTACAATTAGCTCAAACTTTACGGTGACACGTTACTCGTCACTCTTGTTCCCTTCGTTCACGCGTTTCGTCAATTATTCTTAATACTTGGAATAAGTGGGCCGTCTCGCGGAGGATCATCAATCCAGGTCAAGTAAGGCAGAGCTACGAGTCAACATTTTTTTTTTCTTGGCTATTCGTCGACCAGTGCGTCGGTGTTGATTGAAGATCCTTTCCAGACGGAAATCTCGTATTGCAAAACCTGCACAGCGTTCACCGTCGTTCAATAATCAATCCTCCCTCTTTTGCAGTCGTCATCACCGAGCAAATGGTGCCCGATATTTCGAAAGATACAGTCCAGTGGGAATACTAGGTACACAATTAGGTAGAAAGATTGTGCATCAAAGATTGTACGTTAGATCGAGGCTGACATATCGCAGTTAGCATCGACGTGTGCTTCTAATCGCGTGACGGTGATCGATAGGTGACAAGGGTTATTACTGTAACAAACTCGTTGTTACCCAAGAAAAAAAGGTCGAAAGGGCAAGGAATTTCATCGTTATAATTTGTTCAAAGTCTTCGCTTATCATTCGTTTCATATTTCGTTGAAAATTATCGACCCGTGCTACTGCATTGTGCAAGTTATCCATTTATGGTAAGCGCAAGGCCCGAAGACCGTGGCAGTTTGGCCAACTTAAAAAAAATGTTACGTAGACCCAATTATCATTTTTTTATAAACATCTAACGAGCACAACGAAATTACGATGAGTCATAAACAATTTCCGAGTTTCAATAAGCATTTCGTGATGAAAATAATTTTTTATTATTAATAAAAAATTATTATTCGTTCGATCGAAGGTTAATTTAATAAAATATTAACGGATTTATTTATTAATTTAATTATTATCGCCGGGTAGGAGCACGATCGTGTGCCAACTTGCCTTCGTCTTTCTTCAATACGGAACAACATAATAGTGCGAATGATGCTCCTTGTGCCATAGTTTCGTGTTTTTCTTCGTCTGTCTTTCTCTCCCTCTTTCTTCGACTTCTCTTTCTATTCTCCGGCGCATAGTTTCACGTTCACGTAATCATCAATGACTCGTTGAAGAAATCCATTCACGGTGACTCTACCGAAGCCCCCTGTTCATTCGCTCGCACAATACAAAGTCTTTGCTCGGATGACTGTGTATATGTACTGCACGTGCTACAGGGCACGACTCCTCTGTTCTAAATCTTATTCATTCCGGTTGCCTTAGAAAGCGAGCATCTAGCGTGAGCTACGATAAATGTTGTTTCTTGTGTATACTTCTGTACTGTACATACTCTGATTAGTGTAACTGATTTACCAATGTCAGTATTGCAGTAACCCTGCTACACTTCCCTCACGACAAAAGAGCAAATCTCTTTTATCACGTACGCTCCGCTCGAACTTGGCACTCGCATTGATCAAACAAATATAGTAATAGTATGTACAATCATTCTTGGATTTATTTACATTCTACTCGCGAAATTACTAAATCTATGACTGTTTGTACCAGTTCTGCATATATATTTATTTATTTATTTATTTATTTCTCATTATTATTCGAATAGGCAAAGGAAAGATAGAAATAATTATATATTTGTCAATGCCAATATTATACTTTACGCGATCTTGCGATCCTCTTTAGGAAGCAACAGACATTTTTTATCGCTCGAGACTGCTTCGAACGTGAGCTCGGTATATTTTTGTGTGCAATAGAATCAAACTTCTCGTTTAATTAATTATTTCATTAATTATACGTTAGTTACTAATTTAAAAGAAATTTTCTTATATCGTTGAGTGATCGTACAGTAAATTATCGATAATCATTTCATTCGTATGACGCCTGTTTAAATTAGATTTAATTATACGAGCGTAGCTTAGGTTTACGACTCTTCGGATCTAAATTCTTTCGTCATCTCTAATGCTGTCTCGTTATCATTACAACAGTCAAAGCTGTCGGGACGACTTCTCTACGAGAAATGCGCAGACTCGAATCACCAGTCGCTCAAGTATGAGGTTCGATATCTTGTGAAATCAAATGAAATATCGTCGGTCGGTATAAATATAAATAAGAACAATGAAAGTAAAAATAAAATCTTGATTACAGACAGAAACAATGGCAAGACGATTCGATAGCAGAGTTCTTCAATTAACAGCCTGTAATCTATTCGTTATCGATTATCCGACGTTTAAAAAGGTAAATTAGAGCAGAAAACTTACACGAACACTCGAGACACACCAGCTATTCAGGCAAAACGATCGAGGCTGTTGATTATCTAATCTACTTACTGCAATTCCACTCATTCACTCCACTTTTTAAAAGTTTCGCCCTAACGACACGGAGGCAACGTTGAGAAAAAAAAATTAGTTGTGACGTCCAAAGATTATATCAACTACAGATTAATAACTGACGTTTCGTCCGAGTCGTTACAATGTTGGATTGTTTATGCATATTTTTACAGACGAACGATTGTTTCTCTGTATACAATCGGTACATCAAATGCAATATTACATACACAATAGTAATCTTTTTGTAGTCATTTTTGACATGAATCGTGGTCATTGTAACTGTAACTTGTATCTAAAATGACACTCGCTGTTGTAATATATAACTTTGATGCTGTAGTAAAATATTTATATTAAAAGTTACAAGCTAACGCGGTACTTGCGAATAAGTTCAGAGTAAATTTTACTATTTATCTAACTAGCACAGTCTGAGGAATCGGTATAATTCGTTGTCCTTATAACAGTAACTAGTACCGTATGTCGGTATTGTAGAATATTACATTGAATGGTATACATGTGGTATTCACCACACGATCGTAAAGAACAACAATAATAACATCAACAATAGAATCATCGTCGGAAAAATATGTTTTTCGTTCACTTTTAATGCCACCAATATATTTTATCGTGATTTTATTATCCCGCATGCACGACAAACATCCATTTCCGTATTAACCTGTGTAGCAAACGAATTATGGTAAAAATTACCAGTGTAGGATAGTAGCGATAATTAGGCGTCGAACGTTATAGTCGTTGCAATGTAATTGTGATGCTAGTTATAGTTACAATAGTTATTTTACTACAATAACGTTGTATTCTTAACCGCGGACACTCATTCTTCGTATAATCTCCATTGGTTGTAGTTAAAGCTACTACAGTTGTTGTTCTTGGATACAATTTTATTTCTTTCCGTTTAAAATTTACACAAAGCAACAAGTCGCATTACAATCTATCCTCAGTCTCGTAGACTACACGAAAAATACGTATATCCAATGATATATACGAGACACAAAACTTTTTATTGCAAAATATATTATATACATCTTAGATATATCTTTTAGGATAGATAAAGGATAGTTAAAAAAAAGATATACAGAGGATATACAACATTTTGCCGGTATATATCATTTATTTGCTCGAATATAGTTCATTTTCACGAGCGCGTAATCAAACGACTTACACTCAACGTCTATGAGACGCGTATATGCAACCGGAACATCGATGCAACTCTATTATTACGACAATTGAGTTGGTTCCGCTATAGTATGCGCACTGTGTAAGAAATATTTATGTTTCATTTCAGATCGTCGTCACCTTCGCAGCCTACGTCTTCTTCGTCTCTCAATTCACAGCAAACTCTGTACAAACAAAATAAGTATTATGTAAATGAGAATTTAGAAAGAAAAAAGAATAACTGTCGTGCAATAAATTATCTTGAGAATAAACGAGTTGTGTATTTTGACGAATTGAATTCATGGACGGAACGAGATCCGGTTCGACGCTTCTACCGGTCAACTTGTGAAATATCCTCGAGACGATATCTCGAAACGAGGAGTTCCGGCCCATGACTATACACAGAATAGCTACGAGAAGGCGAACCGATTGAAAATCATTCCATCGAGAGATCGCGAAGAGAAAATACGCACTAGCCGAGGGGAAAAAATGCACGGATATTTCCAACCGTCGGTCGAAGCTGATTCGTCGGTTGAAGTTAAAAAAATGCACCATCCGTATCAACAAAAATTCCACTTGGAATTGCAAAAAATTCAAATTCCTTTGTTTTTTTAACGAAGGTAGAAAATTAATTGCTTCAGTTCCATACAGACGACCAATCAGAGGTGCGGTGAAACTTTCTGAAGCGTCAACGGGGCCGACTAACAAATTGTTTTGATTATCAAATCATTTTTTCGGCATGGAAAAATGTTTTTTTTTCAATAAAAAATATGTTTTCTTTGTTAAGCACTGTCGACACGATACTCTCTACAATAAACGTCCATTGTTCAAGCTTTTGAACCCACTTAACTATATATCGTAAAAAAAAAAAGAAACGACTGCGTTAAAAATGTGTAGCCGACATAATTTCTTCGGTAACAGACCGAAAGATGGGATCTGGACAGAAGATGTGCATTACGAGTGTGTTACGGCTACCGCGCGGTGCAATACCGTTTAAAAGCTGCACTCCGGTGTGTGCCGAGAGGCGACCGAGCGTGAAAGTTTTCGCGGCAGCACGCACACACACACACACACACACACACGGATACTACTCGTCGAGCGCAACGACAAATAATCGTATAATACAGAGAGTGCCCCCTCGTACCGGTGAGAAGAAATTAATTTATTCGGCATTTTAGCGCAAATTCGCGTGTTCAATTTGCCATAAAACAGCGAGAGAAAAATCTCAGGATCAGTGCAATTGAGGACATGACGTAACAACGAATTTACATTTTCTCTAAAGAATTGAGAAGAACAAGAAGATCGAAAAGAAAAGTAGAAGAAGAATGACGAGCATGCGTGCAACGCGATACTTTGCACCCCCCCCCCCCCCCCCGCCCCCTTGCAACTTCTTTCCTCCTTCAAGTACAGAAACAGCACAGCATCTCTCCAAGGAGCACCATTTTGTAGGTATAATAAAAAGTAACGACGACTCTAAATTCGTCGAGTAAAGCTGATGAGATCTCGAGATCCCTCGAGTACATTTTTTTTTGTTTGTAATACCGCAAGTATCGGAATGGTCCCTGATTGCAAATTCGTGATGAGTGCACTCGATGCTACATTATTATATATCGTTACAAATTATTATACGAGAGAAAAAGGTTGTATGCGGGGGGCCATACGATGCATGACACTCTGCTTGGTAATGGTCGTTCTATACACAATTCTCGCCTTCGGGTAACCTGTATATGTATATGGGGAATCCCACGTAATTCGGATCGCTTTATCACAAAAGAAATCGTAGAAACTTTTAATTTTTAGCTAGAGGACGAAAAATGATGTAAAAAGACTTGATAAAATCAAGTGTTAACCTTTGAAATATTTTTATTTGTCACTCCCCGTTGCAATCCAAATCGGACAGCGACATTTGTCGCTGTGAAAAAACGAACCGTATCGTGCGGAATTCACCGTATACATTTGGCGTTGACCCAAAGACAAGAATTGAGTGCGGAACGTCGATTACCGAGCATAGTACGACGAGCAAATCGAAGGCTTTTGTGTATTTGCGCCTTTAGGGCGCAGATAAATTGGTATTATATTACCAGATCGTCTTTACATGTTCTATGAATGGTTACGCAATTGGCGGGCTCGTGCCTGGAGCCGCTCCATTAAGCATTCACGGATAACCGACGATGCGAATAAAGTGTAAGCGTTACAAGGCGTAGTAGATGAAAGAAAGCACAGGGGGGGAGGTTATTGTTGCGTAAACGTTGTAGGGGCTGGAGAGAGCATCGGGGCGATTCGTATACGCGGTTTGGAAATTAACCGCGAGTACGATGCGCACGGGTTCTCTGTACCGTGGAAGATAGATATGTAGAGCGAGTGAGGACGTACTTTACTTTACCACTTCTAACCATGCTACGGTCCTGATGATCTGCACTCGCTGAGCAATTACATCAGAGATTCGTGAGCGTACTCGCCGCATCGAGAGAAATATGCGAGAGCAGCAGCAGCACACATGCACTCGTACGACTATCATCCTTTATGCGGATCGGACGTCGCACACATCATTCGATATCGAAAGGACCAAAGAAGAATTGAGAAATTCCTCTTATAACCGAGAATTAATCGAGCGGCACCCTCATCGTTTCTTGATTGCAACTGTGAAATACGTTCGAGGGAAAGTCACAAATAGACGGGTCAATTATAATTTTTTTTTTTTCTTAAACTGTTAATGTTCTTAAATATATTTTTAAACGATTTATTTATCGTTAGGTTTGACAGCTATCGTTTTTAACAGTTTTCATAGATTTTTATGTAAATTCGTGAATCGAAGGGTTCGTTCTTCAATTGTTTATTCTTACAATAATCAATTGTATAAGAAAATAATGAATTTTTATTTCTAAGGAAGCTTAAAAATGTTTGGAAACAAATTCTGTAACTGAATTTTGTTAACTCTAACGAAGGGATCTGGCTTGGGAAACAGATAACATAACAAAAAATGAGAAGTTTGCCAATGGCCGTACCGGATACCCGAACTATATACGAGCGACGGTCGGATCTCGTCATCACCGCATTATACTTTGATTATACAAATATTAATCCTTTCTTCCGCAACGTCAATACTTTACATTATATATATATATATATATATATATATATATAGGAGTACGCGAGAAGATGCATTCGCGGTATGATTTATACCACGATGAAATGATCTTCCTCTTCAATCCGCGAACGTGTACGCTGTCGACGTTTGCTATAAAACAAAAGTATCACGCGACGGGACACGGAGAAATTGAATTGCTTCTAAACCTTCCCCTTATACAGTGAACCATAACCACCACGGATGATCGAGTGAGAGACGAACCGTCACCACATCTCGAACTCGCGCTGGCAATATAATTGCTTTCTTCGGCACGCAAACCTTACGACTGCATAGCTGATGAATTACGTAACAAGATGATGCAGTTCCCTATCTCTTCGTCTTCGATAATAGTCGTGATTCGCGGTGGCGCACGAGCCACATGGCATCGCATCCGTTTTGTCCTCAATTTCCTTATTATTTCCTCGAAAAAATAATCTCCAAAGTATTATTCTCCGTCTAATATTATTATTGTTATTGTTGTTATCGTTATTATTAAAGGAATTTCTTTAGAACCGTTAATATCGTTGGTATCCGCATGTTCGACGAGCTTTATATTGCAGAGAGGTTTCCTGCAGGGCTCACGAAAATTATCGACCGCTCGTTGATACCAAAATAATTTTCATCGAGGTGGAAACACCCGCAAGGTGTAGACGCTAATGATAGCCAAGCCTGTATCTATACACTTTTGAACTTCTGCAAACATGTACGGAAAGTTTACGGATAGTGGAATTACTGGAGTATTAATTACACTGAATATTAATTAGCTGTTTAATTAAATATATGGATAATTAGTCTATCTTGATTAATATATATTTACTTGTCGACGAAATAATATTCGAACAGGGCTTACTGCTCCGCTCGTCGGGGAAGTTTCAACGAAACTACTCAGGTAATTCTCGAGTTGTACGAAGAAAAAAAACTGTCCAGTTGTAGACGTTTAAATGTCGAACGATCAACACAGGAAAGATAATTGCTCTTTGGGTAGCTGTACCGCCACAAAAGAATAGCGAAGATGTACGAATGGAAGAGTTACATATTTAATTATTAATTAGATTAATAATTACGTGTAATTTGATATTCAATGAAAATTATATCAACATCGAATAGTATAACATTTTCGCCTGTGGTGCCATATCACGCAACATGGTTTCCTACGGTCTGGTACATAATTCATCAACCGCGTTCGCAAAATTAATTTTCATCGACGTGGAAGCTTTACAATGTGTAACCTCCGATGAAGAGTGATTTTCTCATTCAGGATATGTACAAAAAATAAAGTTAGACCTCTGTGAATTAAAACAAAATTGCTCAATGGTATTAAAAAGTCAGTTGATACAATCATTATACAAAAGTGTTTAAAATCGCGAGAAAGGAATTTTGAGAGCACCATGAATTTTTTAATCACTTTGGTACAGACGAGCGAGCCTTCCTCCATCCAGATATCTCGTGATTTCACCCTCGTGCTTCTGTAAAGCTCAGCAAATTTCGTATTTCCAATAAGAATTAACGTTGCGCCTCGTTTATTCGAAGCTAATGCGGGGTCACGGATTTTCTTGCGGATCGTTGATACGCCAGGCCTCGAAAGAGTACGTGAAGAGCCTGCAGGTGAAAATAATTTAATTATTTTTTTCATGTAAAATACAATGAAGATAAAAAAAAACACAGAGGTATACGCGTTACCTTTGACTATTTGATGCGTATTGTGTGCGACTTTAAAAAATTTATCGACCACCACCGATACCGCGGTATCGGTGGCACACGAGAACGAGTCTCCACCCATCCATCGAACACTGATTACTCGACAATAAATAATTGTTTAAAGCGCAAGTCGAGTACTCTGGTTTGCTCCCGATGCGAAACCTCGTGCACGCCCTTTCGTTCTCAGCGCCACCTCTACGTGGGCCACGGAAATTTCCCTGTGCGGTTGACGCCGTATAGCCCAGGTGCATTGCACGAGTAACATCCTACGTACACGCGTATATTTTTGTATACGTGTAATATGTGGAATGTTACAGCTACGCGATAATATGGAAAATCCACGGATATGCGCCCTGACTCCTGTACGCGATCCACACGCCACAACACATTACACGTCTGTCGTGCACTGTATGAATTTATACCAATTTATAGTAGAGCGACATGCTGCGGGAATTACGCGTCCGAGCTATGCAAACCGAGATTATGCCAACCAAGTAGATAATTCTCTCGTTCTAAACGACAAATGTAATAATTTCTATTGTAAAATCAAAATCGACATTTCATCATAAACAAATTAACTTGTCACTATAAAGACAGTTTTGCGTTTTAAACATTCAACGGATTTAATTTATTTGGAGGTCCGTCGGTCGTTTGTTCTAATAATAATAATAATAACAACAACAATAATATATCAATCAAATTTTGATAAAATGTCAAATTCATTGATATTTTTAGTTTATTTTAAGAGAATTCAATATTTCTTTGACAAAGTTATATAAATGATTTAATAACACTGCAACTATATTTTCGCTATAATAACTTAATTTATCAAGACAATAAATTTGAATATCTTTTTTTGACTCACGTATTTAATCGCTCGCCTCACAATTAAAAAAAAAACATTGTGACTCGACGAAACTCTCACTTAATTGGGCAATACACGTTGGAGAGATATTAATTAACGGCAGCCTTGCGTACTCTGCCCCGGTTAAGTCGAGCAGCAGCGGGACCATCTTATATTTCATCGACTCACAGCCAGTTCGAGGACGAGCTCTTATCGTGGTATCGTGTTTCCTTATCCAGCTCCGAGTACGAGACTGTACGTATTATTATTCTTTTTTTTTTAATATAGCTGTACGGCAAGTTCGATTTATTCGTGATGCTCCGCGCGGCACCATATTCACCTTTTTATCGTGTCAAGATCGTTGGAATTCAGGCTGCGTATCGCCGAGCCAACACCTTGCAGCTCAGCGATACACGGACTAAACGTGTCGTTCCCTCGTTAACATGTACTTGGCCGAATTCAAGGCTTTAACTCTCTATCTTAACATTCACTGGAAACATCCCTCTGACATTTATAAAAATTGCGACATTCGAATATATAAATTGACGATTAAATTCCATTTTTGAGATAATTTTCAGTTTAATTAATTATTGGTTGACCTGTGAGAGCGCATTTGTAGTAACAAAATTGTTGTTTGACTACTTGAGAGGGTATTTCGCATCATCTAGTTTATTTTTTGGCAAACCAAAATTCATATATTTATGTTTTACAGCTCGTTATTATTTTATTTTGATTTTTGACTAGCCGTTAAAAAATATAAGGCAAATTACTATTTTTCGCTCTGTCAAAAAGTACCCAAGATCACGCGTAACTCGTCTTTTATAGAAAATGTTATAGAAACTATTACTTGAAGATAAATTTGGAAAAAACTAATTTTTATCGACTCCTGAAATTACAATGAAATACTTTTGATTGAATAACTTGTTTATTTATTAGGATGAGATTATGTGATTTCAAAAGCATATTCCGCGCATTTCTGACTCCGTATAAGCAATACATACGAGTGATCGATCAATTCGTTGGAACTTTCGAGCAGCTCACACTTTCCTAACACTTAGCGATCTCGGACGGACCGGTGTGCCCCTTAGCCGCAATTGATCGATCGAAATTGGCTCTATACGTATTGATTAGCGTAGCGAAAAGTCCTAGTGCGGGCACTCGTCTGGAATAGAGAGTACTCGACAGGAATATGACGATGACGAGGAGGATGAGTAAAACATCGAGTGCACCTTGAGTGCTGGTCCGTAAAAGGAATAAAAAGAGGAGAAGCGATCGTGCGTAACTGAGAAGAAAAAGATGAAAAAGCCGCGAAGGGGCAGAGACGCAACCACCCCCAAACGCGATCCCTCCACGGTCGATCCTCGGTCTCAGGACCATGGCTCTGTGTACGTCTACGTAGAAATACCTCTCGATCAACGTTGTGTAAGTGAATCGGTGGCGCAACGGCCTTGCTCGTGATGTTACATATATCGGAGAACGGAGAGGATGATCCTCGGGGGCAGAGCGTCCCGCGAAAGTATAAAATCCGTTCAAAGCAGATGGTACTTCGCACTCTGCACCATAGTCATCTCCCATAAGGATCGGAAATCGACTCACGGACGAACATCATCCTCGTATCATCCTAATCTACGAATCTGATAACATTTTTGATAAATATTCGTTGACGTGACTCGGAAAACAGCGTGTAATCCAAAACCTCTTTCTTTTCAATCAATCTTTGTTTTTTTTTTTTTTTTTTTTTTGGAGAATCAACGATTAGCAACGATACAGTGAGTACGAACTTTTAGATAAGTTAATGATTAATTACGAATTATGGAAGATAGACTCAAGGACAGATAGTTTTGAGTGGGCGATGTGAAAAAGTGGAACGTACAGTTGATTACATTTTTTATCAGGAGTTAAAACCTTTTTTTTTACATTGAATTTTTATTTATTTATTGATTTATTTCGTTTTGCTGTCTGACCAGAGATGAAAATTCATCCGAAAACAAAAATCATTTAATTATTCTTAAGATCTTACATTCAAAAGTTTCTAAAGAAGAATTAATAAATTGTCTAATCGCGTCTCACATTCTACAGCGACACGTAGAACAATACGATAACCGAGGAGGACCTATCTCAATCGCTCTGGTATTCACTCGGTCTCGCATCGTGAAATACGAATAGGATGAACACCTTTCTCTTGCGAAACATTGAACAAACGTAGCGAAATATGTACTCGTGATTCTTGTGCGTAGCTTTGAGATACGGTAGATAGTGTACGTATACGTCGTGTTAAGTGTATACGCGAGCGTAGGTGGTTTAAAGTGTCGGTAATACGCGAAGCTATACAGCGAGAGGCCGGACCGTATCATCGGTAAGTCACGGGGTTCGAGGGAAGGTGAAATTAAATAGAAAGAATGGAATGAAACACAAGAAAAATGATAGGCGAAGGAGAAGAGCTGGAAAGATATCGAGTGGAGAGTCGATCGGAAGGCCGACTGCGCTCTATGGAAGATGCGTGATCGCGTTACGCAAAGCCCGAATTAAATTGGATCCAAAGCTGTCGTTCTCAACCGAGAGTTCCTATCTCTCTTTGATCCTCCTCTTTCACTTTCTTTCCGATACTTCCTCCGTTCGATCCCCGTTTCCTCCTCTTCGCTGAACGATTTAAATTGCTATATGGAAACCTAGCCGAGCCACTCGTTGTTTCTACGATTGAACAAATTAATTTTCTTCGTCTAAAAACTCGTTACAATCGTAACGATAGCGAAACTCGGTTCACCGAATTCAACTTTTCTCAAATAATTAATCATCATAATAAGCTTTTTATCGTAATCAGCAATTTCACGGAATTTAATGTGCAAAGTGAAAATATAGAATCTGATCTTTGTTGATAACTATCAATTATTATTAATTTATAACAAATTATAATTATTTTACAATTACATTGAAGTGTCGTGAGATTTTTGTAAAAGTAAAAATATTCGGTTCATCGAGAGAAAAAAAAATGGTACTCGCAACCATCAAAGGTAACAACTATTAGTTTTGATCCACGCAACTGTAAAAATGGTCGCATGGACCAACAATTGATGGTTGTCACTTGATAATTGCCAGAACTATCACGATATCTCTGAACGAAGAGTCATCCTGCGATGTATAAAATTCAAAACTTTACTTTTGTTTAGTAGTTAATTATCAACACATTGGCATATCGATTATCTTGCCAAGAGTCTTTAATACCTTTCCATATCAGAAGTATCTCAATTACAATAATCATCCTCTAAAAATAAAAGAAATAAATTAAAAATTCGTCACTAACAGAAGTCTCGAGATGCAACGTGATATTTGCGTGATATCCAGTACTCCAGCCACTTCGTATCAGGTACATTCTTCTCTCGCCTACGCAACCCGCGAGAAAGTTAATAATTATTGCATCGTCCTCCCGGATGATTCGTACAATTAATCGCATCGATTAATTCCCGTATCGCGCAATGCATCCCAATGTCCGGTACAATCCTGGCGTAAAACATTTTCGAATACAGCACCGAGTTACGATAGATTAAGCTGCGTCGATGTACGTTAAGATTTAGTATAAACGAGCGTACGATCTTGACAGCACATCCGCTTTATTCACGGCGAACATCGACGAGAGTGAGAGTATCGTCTCTCCGCAGCACACGCACCTTGAGACGCCCTATAGCTTCTGTAACACGCGCTTTAAAGAATTCTCCTTTCCTTCACTGTTTCACACGTAAGATCCGTGTTACAAATTATCAAGAGTCGTCATATATATATACGTGTATATATTCCGTGTACTTTGGCTAAGTATATACAGACGTGTAATCGTCGTACATCGCGTCTTCTTCTCGAATCGTTAACCGACGTTTCGTGTGTTACGCAAATCGTGATGGCCTGCAACAGCGCACTGAATCCCATCGAGACATGCCAACAGGCCATCCCGAGATATACACAAGATTTTCCGTAATCTACGGTAAATGGACGTGTATCCGTATTATATCGCTTCTTATGGTGTTGCTTATATTCACGTTCATATATTCATTGGTATATTACGAGTGGAGCGATAGCTACGGTATTATAATTTATAAAACATTGTATACAGAGGACACGTAACGACCAGGTGATATACGTGATGGAAAATAATCTATTCCTGGTTTGAGATTTTCATGGCATGTAGTATACTCGCTGATTGGATGTCACGGTGCCTGACAGATTATCCGCACCAGTTGACACCAGTTGTAATAATAATTTCAAGTGAAATTTTTCATTTTTCTATTACGCGGACTGAATTAATGCTCAAATAATCGGGATTATTATTGTCGTCGGATATTATAATGTTACATCTGTGGCAACTGCGAATGATTTATTTGTAATTCAGTATTCTTGAAAGATTCATAATAATGAGAAAGCGACGTTCAACGGAGTCGACGGTTTGACAACCATCCGGACTGATGGTACAGTGTAGCATGTGTCTCTGTTACAGATATGTTCGTGGCAGAAACAGCGATAGCACTAACGTTACTCGTGGTCGGAATCTCAGGCAGACCGGAACCACCGGTGAACCAGCAGTACCTACCACCGGATCAGCAGTACGGACTACCGCAGAGAAACGGCGGTGTGGTCGGGGGCAGCTCCGGTTTTGGAGCTTTTGCCGGTGGATACGGTCGACCGGGTCAAAGTGGTCCGAGTACCGGTGCCCCCGGTACCCCCTTTGCACCTAATCAATACCTTCCGCCAAATCAGCAGTACGGCGTTCCCGGCGCTGGTGGTAACGCTGGTTACGATGACGGATCTAATAACGTGAGTCGTCGGTTCGATCGATCGTCTGGATCAAATTATTTTAAAAGCAGCACAGAATCAGGGGTCAACGACATTTTTTGTTTCTGTAAAAAGAATTACTATTTTCAAAATTTTATTACATTTAATATAAAATTACTTTAAAGATTTTTAATAAAATTCGCAAGAGATTTCGTCTGGAAAGTAAATTTTTTTTTTTTAAATCTCTTTTCGTTTGTTTGTATCGATCATTGTTTAAGTTATAAAAAATTTGTCATCTCAATAACTTGACGAATAACTTGACGAGAAAATATCAATGTTACTTGAGTAAAAATCGAAAACTTTCTATTTGTGTCAATTATGAAAAAAGGGACCAGCCAAGTACGACTTTGAATACATGGTGAACGATGTGGAATCCGGAAACGACTTTGGCCATAAAGAGAGCCGGGACGGCGATCTTACGAGAGGAGTGTACTACGTACTTTTGCCGGACGGACGTCGCCAGACCATCGAGTACGAGGCTGACCAGAATGGTTTTCGGCCGAAAGTAACTTACGTCCAGGAAGGCCAGGGCATCGGAGGAGGAAATGGTAACAACGCTGGTGGCTACCCGAGTGGAAACAACGGTTATCGTTATTAATATTATTATTCAAAAAATATCGTACACGTTACGCAATCATAAAAATATGATTATTATTAATATCATTATTGTACGATACACATAATAAGAAATTGTGCATTAAACACATATGGCGTCATGAAACCGTTGCAATTTTATGCAAAAAAAAAAAACGTTACCGACAATGGCATCCATGTACGAAATCGGATATATCTCTCGATATTTGTATTTTATATAGACCTCTCGCAAATACACACACACACACACACACACACACACACACACACACACACACACACACACACACACACACACACACACACACACACACACACACACACACACACACACACACACACACACACACACACACACACACACACACACACACACACACACACACACACACATATATATATATATATATACACACATACACACATACACACGTACACACATACACACATACACACATACACACATACACACATACACACATACACACATACACACATACACTAAGACAGATGCAGCGTTAATAGATTCTTCGTAAATACGTTTTTCATTGCCATAAAACTCTGTCGCGTATAAAAAGCTCATTATACGATACAGTTGAGTCGCGCATACGCATAATCGTCGTACGATATTTCGTACCTCTCTCTGTCTCTCTTTTATATTAATGAGGATGGAGTGAGAAACGAAAAATTGAGAACAGAAGGGGCTAGAGCCTCGAATTTTTCTGTAATATAGCCTCGTTTTCTATAATAATAATTATTATTTTCTATGTGATGATGATACTGTAATATTAATGTAACAACAATTACCAACGACAATATATTATATATATTATGCATCAAATTTAATGTAATTGTAATTAATTATGGTTTATTGAGAAAGTTGGTGGATCCTTGCACATCGTTAAGAATGTCTCGTTGAGATTAGAAGAGCATCCGAGCTCGTCTTACCAAGTACTTCGGACAACGGAAACTACACTCAAGACGTTTCAAGCCAAATGAACCCAACCGTGACTCTAAAAAAAAAATATTTTTTATACAAAGCTTCTCCTTTCTCTAAAATTTTATGCACTTTTGAGCTCATTGCCACAATTACCAGAGTAATTTTTTAAGTAAACAACATATATTTTACGGAGTTTAATATTCTACTCCTACAGAGCTTATTCAATTTAACTTGGAAGGCTCCATACATATCCCGCATATCGATTAATATTCCGCCGAGTTTGAACTTAATAATGTCCCATTATTAGTTTTAATTGCAGTCTGAATTTGCTAATGTGCCGGAGCGATGGAGATGTTAGCGGTAGATTCTCCCGGAAGCAGGTGGCGGGAGTAGAAGGTTGGCGATATAAGGATGCTTGGGGGAAGAAGGGTTGCGACGGGGAAATTCGTTTTGCGCATTTATGTGCCAGTCCCGACATTCAAACGAAGATGCGCGCTTTTTAACTCGTCTCCCTCTCACGGTTTCTTGCGTTAGACAAGCCTCGGAAAAGCTCGCAAAGCGCGCAAGAAGCTATGCAAGGCGTATTATGCATTAAAAAGTAAAAACACTCCTTCATTCACAAACGTAAAAACACACCGGGCAGTCTAAAGCATTCACAGCTTGGCCCTTTCGGCCAATACCGCTTCGAAGGTATGCGCCGCGGAAACGACGAGACCCGAAGCAGCGCCAAAAGTCGAAACGAGGTAACGATGCGCGCAGCGCATAGCGCAACCAGTCCACGAAAGACCCGGCTACTACGAGCTTGTTTCTTTGAACTTACGCCTGACCTAGCCTCGCAGTGCGTTTCGTTAGTTCTCCATCTCCCTCGCTTTCACTCTTCTAACTAATAGCGCTGTCCTAATGGTCGTTGCTAGGGAAAAGATTTTTTTACGATAAACCAGGCTAGCGGCTCGACGGCTTCAGCATCGGTAGAAAACGCGCGCCTCAAAGCATTAACATTCAAAGAAAAACTCCAGAGCAGCTGGCAAGTACTCTTAAGGACGCCGCTAGGAAAATTTTTTCTTTTTTTTTTTTTTTTTGCTGAGATGAATATATATATTTGTGTGTGTGTGCTTATGCGTGCTGCCCGGGAACTATTTTTATTTTTATTTATGTATTTTCTATGTGAGATATTAAAAAATTTGTTAAGTTGTGTGCATGCGGATGGCGTGAATAATAATATTGTTTTCGGTCGTCTCTCCTTATATATTTTCGAGATGGCTCAAAGCAGCGCACTCTGACGCGCTAACTCGGGAATCATTTGTAAACGTTAAGCATCGAGAAATCCTCATAGATTTTTTCCCCACGTTTCTTATACTCGGTTTCTGCTTTCCTGTAGTTTTCATTTTACACGGGTGTTCGCGTATTCCATTCATAATATAAAAATAATATTAATATTTAACTAAGCCGTACTACCTTAAATCCATTACATTACGACACACAGAGAAATTGTTGTCGAAGATAAGAATTTCAATAAAAATAAATATTAATCGTTACAAAAAAATGTTATAATTTTCGTTAATCAGAGTAATTTTTATTCTTCAATTCGTTTACAAAATCTTAATAACAAATGAGTTCCAAGATCAACGCGAAGGAAGGAAGAGTAAGCGAGCAAAGGTGCAGCGAATATGTGCTTAAGGAATTCGTTCATTACGAATTCAGATGCCGAGCGACCCTCCCTCTCCACTTATATATTTTCCATAGCGCATATCCCGGAGCAATAGAGGAACCCCATCAGAACTCTGCATAACGCGCTTGACGCAATTATCCCGATAGAAACATTCCGAAGGTAGGATGTGAAAGTGATGAGCGAGATCCAAGTTCGCGTAGCGCGATCGAGTCTCCTGGTGTGCGCTCTCGCTCGGATATCTTATACGCGCAATTATTATAACGCGTACGATTAAGACCAAGTGGTAATGGAATTCAAGGGAGGAAAACGAGAAGACGAGTTAACTGAGTTTCACAGAGAATACCTGATACCCGGTAATCTAATAACTCTTGGCCCGCACGCTCATTGGAGTCGTTACTTACGCAGTCTCTTTCGTGATATCTCAATCTCGCACCTCGCTAATCCACCTTGACTCCCGTATCGATCGAGGTAGAAAAAAAAGTGAGCGTTGCACGTTATTCAACTGCATTAAATTGTCGCATTTGACAGATAATAATTGGTTAAAATTTACCACAAATTTACATCTGTTTTCATTGTAATAAATAAATTATAAAAATTAATTAATCAATTACCCGTTGTATAATTTATGTAAAAGATATTTATTGCTAATTTAAACGTTTTAAACATTTGAAATGTTGTCAAAATTGGGTTAATCGAACTGATAATACTTCTCACACGGTAAAACAAAATTAACTATGTCTTTTCGATATCTAAACATTATACGATACATGCTCGATATGCGATTCAAAGACATCGCAGTTACTAAACCTAATCGAAAAACGACGTACCCAAAGATTTTTAGAAATCATTCGGACATCGTTGAGACAAAAACTACTTAATTGTTTTTTTAATTTCGGGTTTCTTAGATTGGTCGGTGCATTTAAGAGTGAAAATAAGTTAATAAACGTACATTTATTTCATCGTGGCATATGGTAAATTCCTGTACAATAGAAAGGTAGATTGTTAAGACGGCGAGAGAGCGATCCACTTGTTAATATTGATATCCTCGATTGTTGTATCCGGACTGCGAGCCCGTCTCCTCGTAAGTAATCGTCGGCCTGTAACCGTGACTGTCCGCCTCGTAGTGAACAATCTGCCTGCGCCCGTCCGGTAACAGCACCGTGTAGACACCCTGAGTGTTTTCACCGTTTCGGGTCTCCTTGTGACCGTAATCGTTGCCATAATTATCCTTTACTTTGTACTCAAAATCATACTTGGCTGAAACCTAAAAAATTAAGAAATTTAAATAACCATCCAAATGTGATGACACGGGGACTACACGGTAGCGGCCCGACGCGACTTTACGGTGAAACGTTCACGTATGACCGCTTTCGTTTCGTCACGACGTTCCGACGGTACGGCGTGTCAACAATGTGTCTGCACGGTTGCAGCACGTTTCAGGGTTTCGCGACTCGTTGTCGATGTCACGGCACGATTTTCTTACTGGAGTACTTACTTGAAAAAATCATAAACTAATTATATCAACATTCGAGTTATCATTCCCAAAGCACTTGAAACTCCTTAAAAAAAAATCATTCGAGCATCATATTTATAACATTCGCACGCTACTTACGTGATTCTTAGGAGGATTGTAATGATATTGGGATGATCCAGAGGCAACGCGATGACCATCGTGTCCCAATGAATAGCGTCCACTGCTTTCCTGGTCAATTTTGCTTTGCCGATGGACGGAAGTTGCTCCGGAATAATGTCCGGTCGATGCAAAATCGGGCTGTCCGGAATATCCATCGGAGGAGTCATCGGACTGAACATTGGGTGCCAAGTAAGCGTTGGATGGACCAGAAACTCTGTTCTGGTTTTGTCTCGGAGGAAGATAATCAACGGCAGGGACAGTCCGATCGAACGTACGTTGGTCCTCGTTGGCC
Organism: Cylloceria caligata; assembly: GCA_963942595.1. Classification (NCBI taxonomy): domain Eukaryota; kingdom Metazoa; phylum Arthropoda; class Insecta; order Hymenoptera; family Ichneumonidae; genus Cylloceria; species Cylloceria caligata. Next base: position 70,838,778 of record OZ012707.1, read on the forward strand.
GGAATATTTTGGGACGGTGGACTAAAATTTTGAGCAAAATTCCGACCGCGAGCAGCAAAAACTTGTTGATGACTCTGCTTACGATTAGCAGGCAAATATTGGGTGAACAGCACTGGCGGATTTTTCGAAGGTAGGGAGAAACTATTCGACACTTGATTATTGAATCTTGTAGAATGGCTACTGGATGCTACACTCGAGGGTACGTAACGAATTTCCGGTGCATCGTCACTGGAGGAAGGTGGCAAGTAGCTCGATTCGGGATACGAGCCAGGAGGCGTGTAGCCAGTTGGCTCGAGACTGGCACGAGCCAAGGCAATCAGGGAGCATACGAGAACGATAAGAACCTGCATTGTAAAAAAAAACAAAAACATTGAAAATCAATTAATTAATATCGATCGTTTGATTGAAAATTACTTTTAAAAAAAACTTTGAAATTATATATAATTTATTTTTTGAAACAATAAAAAGACTCGAAATTACAAGAACAAAGTCATTATTTTGGATGATTTTTAAAAATAATTTCCTCTGTCGTCGCAAAGATCTTTTGCACTGAAACTCAGAGTCTTCCTGTTATCGTAAAAAGACACAGGCTCGTTTCCTTTCTCCCTTACCTTCATGTTTCCTCTATGAGGACACGTCTTGATTTGATTTGGCACAGAGATTGAACCCTCCTTTTATACATACATAGAGATGCGTAGCGGCGCGGGCCTTTATCCGCTGCTGTTGTTGGCGGGTACGGAGAGGAGACGAGAACCAAGGCTGAGGGAGGGCGGTCAATATGCTCCTTCTTTGGTTGTGTACCTGTGTTCCTTACTACAACTTGGTATTACACACTGTAAAACATACACGAGTCACCGAGGCAATGCATATAAAAGTGAATGCTTCGTTGAGTGTGGCCATCCGCAATGGCCAACAACGCCGCTCTTCGCCTTGTCCCTCTCATACTTGCTTTACGCGCGGAACAATCCGAGGAAACATGGGACATTTATAGTTTTAAAAAAAATTTTTATTCACGCAACACATCTATACGAGCAATCAATTTTTATTTCAAATTATTTATTATTTATCATTTCTATTGAATTTTTATTTTTTGTTGAAAATAATATTTTTTTTTAATAATACGACGAGGAGTAGACATTTAGAAAATTATTTTCAATTCAAGAGAATTATTTTAGGCAATCTTTAAATTATTTCTCATTTAATTTAATTTATCAAATGAATAAATAATTTAATTTGAGTGAAAAAAAGTCGGCGTACCTCGAGCCACGAAATTTTTTACCTAATTGCATTACAAAATCACAAAATATTGTACAACGAGACTTGAGCGAGTCTGGGAAAAAAAATTGTCATTCTTTCTCGTGGGTGCCAATTGCGCAAGGTAGGTCGCGAGAATAATGACAATTGGCGGTGGATCGTGACAAGGGCTGAAAGATCGTGAGCACGTGGCAATATTTCTGTCTCAAGAGCGTCTACCGTATAACCGTCCTGTCCCATATTACTACGACGAGTTCCCGAATATGCGTGCGTATCGTTGAATCCTTGGCTCCTTCGCTCCTTTCGTATATACAATTGAGGCGTTATTCATCTTCCCGAGATCGGAGACAGACGGTACGATAGCCGGAAAGAAAAAGATCGAGGGAGATTGTCGGGAGCGTGGGGAGGACAGACAGATAGACACACGGACGAAGCTGAGACGCGAGGTTACGACGATGAGCGATGAACAACGGATAGAGTGTAACTTAACAAGGCATAGAGTTCAGCTTCTACTAGAAGCGACCAAATGCCGGGGGACGCGTCAGACGTTCGCCCGGTTTGCGTAACCCCCAACTGTAACATCGAGAGCAAGGCCATCGCGAGGTACGCGCATCGCGTAACGCAATAGGAACGCTCGTGATTGTACACGCGATCCCGCGGAGTTAGGTGGCGGTACGCAATGGAAATAACGAGAACGACGTGGGACACGACCGCGGTTCGAGACGCCGTCGAGCGATTGCCCTGGCTCTTCCTCCCGATCGGCTCTCGAGCCTTGCCCATCTGCCTTCTGTACACGCGTTCGACGCTCCGCTCGTTCCACGCTCCGCGATCCCTCAACGCGGCTATATTTTATCACGCGTCCGCCCCCATTCCGACGCCCCCGTAATAATCTTGTTACTATATACACGATTACTTCGTACACCTCAAGGCTTTCATTACGCTTATTACGATACGTTGCACGAACTACATACTCGACTTGCAACTTCCTGACCATCGCCAACGTCAGCGGATGAATAATATGCGAGATACGCGTAGCACATCGGTATAACTACTGTGTTTCATCAATGCTCTGTACAGTTAATTTTATAATAAAGAAGCACCTACTCGCGTGTTAATCGTGGCCCGTTTTTTATCTATGCTCTCAGGATAAATACGAATAATTGCGGGATTTTAAGTATTTTTAATTGTTAACGGAAGTGCTTCGTAAAAACACGTAGACGCTAAAATTGATATTCGCTTTTTTAATCAATTACATCGTACAAAAAAGTATTAATAATTATTTTTAAATGTATCTGATAAAATTGTATATTTTACTCAAGATTTTTTACTTATTTAAATATCTAGATTTCTTTCAATCGTATAATTCAATTACTTAATAAGCGATCGATTGATTTTTAACTTGTTACATCAAATTATTTGACTAAAAAAAATGTTAAACACTACTTTTGCATTGAAAATTTAATTCCGTCGATGTTTCTTTCAAGACGAGCAAATGGATCATCGTGAAAAATTAATAATCTATTGGTATTGCCCTCGGAGTTGCTCCCTCGTCGATAGCTTATCGTTAGAAATCCAACGAAAGGACCATTTTTTCATTTACGAGTCAAACGCGGTATTGAGACGAAGATGAAGAATGACAAAGATAACAATTAATTATTCAAACAAAACAGAATTTAAAGAATCTCGGTTATTTTTGACACAATACAAAAATAATTTTTTTTAATCACCCATAAGACGAGCGTATCGGCGTCAATTGTTCGTGCTTGAAGAAAATATCTTAGCTATGCCTCGATATACATTTTTAAAAAATAGTTTTGACAGAATAATTGATAAATATCGTTCATTAACCAAGTGACTTTTTCTTCATAAATATTAATATTGAGATACACGTAAGTTATCGATGTAAGATGTGTGGAACATACGTATACGGTACAGCATGTAACTTCGTGCATGGGACGAAATTAGCATACGGGCACGTACAACAGTCTCCCTCTTCCTCTCCCTCTTCCATCCTCCAGTTACTAGCGTAATATTTCTCATTAGCATAGATACGTAGGTGAAGATTGCTTTTACTCTTCGCGTCCACGCGATCTTCGCCTCCATTCTCAAAACGTTTCGGTAGGTAAGTAACGTTTCACATCTCTGTGTTTCTTCCTGACATATATACTTAAATAGATATATAGTTAAATATATATATGTCAGGGAACGTGAAATGTTGTCTAATAGGCGAAGCTGCTCGATTTGGAAGCATAGAGTTCGCGTGACTCCTCGACCTTAAGTATTTGGAGCATTCGATCTCCCAGCTTGTTCGGCAAACGATCGCGGATCGATGATACGACAGGCGATACATCGAGCCACCGACGAAAGTACCATCGGAAAGACGGATGATACCCATCATCCATAAATATAGAAGAACCACAAGTTTCTAAGGTACCGCGAAACGAGGCCGAGGAGATGTACAATTTTGTTTAAGGACTTTCTAATTTTAATCGACTTCCGATTGTCTCGATCGATCAACGCACATTTTACCGCGATGTGCCGTACATGCTTTATTCATAGTTTATGAAGTGAATTAATATCGGGGTTGGTTTTATTGACTCGTGTATACCATTTGAATATTCTTAAGGTTTCTCGCTTCAACGTGGGATGAAAGATTTACGGGTGCAAGAGAGATACAGCTGATATGTACGTAAGCGTTGAGGTTTCGCCTCGCGTTAAAAGTCAGAGTCGATATTCACTTTCTCTGATTGTTAATATAATAATTTGTTTGTTTGTTCGAAGAATCAAATTACCTTTATCAGTTATTAGAACGAGGTTCTATCAGCTTAGAAATTAGAGTAAAAAATAACAACTATCGAGGACTTTTTGAAGAATTACTCAATCTATTTATTCCATGATACTTTTTTAAACAACGCTATTGTCATTTTATGATTGTAAAGTGGTTATTATTTTCAGCAATCAAATCTGCTTCGAAACGCGGTTGTAGGACGGAAAACGTTTATTTAACGACGAGCGACGCAAAAAAGTGTACGCGAGGAGATTCAGAGACTTATCGACTAATCAGCCCACGCGGAGGGTGGTTCTTATAGACGAAGATACCGTGGTCCATTGCCAAAATGTTCTTGTTGGGGAGAGAGCGTGAAAGTCGGAAAGTACTGGAAAAGGCAAAGGGCTAAGATTCGGAGAAGGTCGGCTGTCACAGAGACAAGGGTGGTCGAACTTTAAGTCAACAATCTATAAGAGAATCTTGGGTCGGGAGATTGATGATCAGGGTTCACTGAAAAAGAAAAGTTACACGTGCCCATCCCTTTGATGGTACGACTAAGTGGGTGGTAAGGAATGTCCGGCGGTACGGAGGCAAAGGAAATCATAAATTGTATGCAGGACAACAAGGATAGGCCAAGTTTGAAAAGGAAAAGAAGGAAAAACACGATAGGACGCACGTTACTTCATTTTATTTCTTTAAGGATTTGAATTGAGTAAAATGTATTTAGAGTTACAGAAATGTTGAACTTTAGAGGTTAATTTACGAGGAAGCAAACCACGTAATCTCTCTCGTCCCGTATGTTGATTTGCGGTTCGTATTACGTCGCTATGTAAAGCGGACCGTGTACTTGATTTCTGTTGTTGAGTCAACTTGTAATGCGTATTACCGATGACCATTGCAGTTGGAATTGTCCACTTCCCTCCCTGACTTCCCGGCGGACGGAGCAATATGCCCCAGGCTAAGCACTGGGATCATCATCGTCATCTTGGAATATCGGAGCAGAGCATACACGAGAGCGATCGATTGTGAGAGCGGGAGAGAGAATGGAGCCCCTAATGCCAATCAATATGACGGTCAATCAATGCTCTGTGTTCGGAGGAGATTCGATGCATCGGGGAGTAGGGTCGCGTTGTATACTCGAGCCCTTGTACCATCCGTAGTGTCCGGGCAAAGGGTTGAGTGAGACGAACGTGAGTGCTAGCTGCTCTTCGCTGCTGACGAGTGACCGATTACCGAACAAGCATCGCTTGCTCCCAGATCCGATAAACCCGTACGATCAGCTTAATTATTGTTCGGTTATCGGACTCTGCCTGGAACCCCTTCGAATCCATCAAAATGTTTACCAATATCGAACCCGGCATCGTCTCTTCGTCGTTGATAATAATTCATATTAAAATCATGAGAAAAATATTGTATATTCTGCGAAAACTATTATCTTGCAAAAAGTTTTCTTTCTTCGTAAAGAAAGTTACGAAGATTCTACTTTGCAGGTTTTTAAAAATCTGTGTACACGATCTGTCTCGACATTTTTTTTTTTAAGATAGCACATCAACGATATTTAAAAAATGACAATTTTTTAAACTTTTTATATCTATTGACAATTCCAATAAAATAATAATAACAAGTAGCCTTGATTGTAACTTGATTTATTTATTAAGTTTCAGTTCGATGGTTTGACATTTATACGAAGGGTGCTTACGTCTTTTTGTAATAAAAAAGGTAACTAAACTCTCGTACAATTTTCGTGACTTTTTTGATTTTAATGAAATGTCGGCTTCATACTTTAAGCGATTCTCGAGTTATATGCGTTCAATCTAATAGAATACATTTTTTATCACGATTTTTTAATTTTTGTATCGATTCTAGCAAAATGCCAACCAACCTTCGTTACAGCTACATCTGTAGAGAATATTTCAGTTCGATGGCATGAAATGTGCACTCTGAAATTTGTACTGAAGTAGCTTGTTTACATCCTCTTGCATTTATGGAGAAAAAAACTATTATAAAATAACAACAACAGAACCAGTTTTAATTATATTCATCACATTAAAAAGTTATAAACTGCTACTCCGCAGTACCAACTTCCTATCTCAACCCAATAATTCAATCCATTCTCGTATCATAGGTCATTATTTTCACAATGAGATAATGATTCAGCAGAAAACTTAAACCGTTCAACGCTGCAGTAGAGGAATTATATACGATTAAGCGCATGATTATGTATCTCCGTTATGTGACAGCAACTATGACGTTGATTCTTTATAGGTTGTCACGCAGTGCGATAAGCAACAATAAAAATGACGTTTCAGTCAGTATTGTTTCTATCGTGGGACCGTTGATAGCGCTATTCGTGGTTTTAAAAAAATTATAACAAACCGATAAGTTTCTCATTGACAAGACTCTTACGAGTACTTGGAGATTTTCCGAACGAGTTTAACGTCGCAAAATACTAATACGTTTAGCGACGCCTCCACTATATTCTCGCCAAGAAAATCTGCAGCATCGGCAATCACCGGTGCGTACTATACGCGCGTCGTTGCGAAGATAATCACATACCGTCGGTGCAATTGCATGCAGCTCGTTGACTATTAACGTCAATATCGCAGACACTGCAGTACACCCGGGTCTCTTCCCTACGAACGGACAGGCTCCGCTAGTTCACTACCAGCGGTGACAAAAATTGTGCGAGTTTCGTCAACCCGATACGTACCCCTTTGGATATTGTACAAAGTGTTTACCAACCCGAGCAATCTTATTTTTTGGTAATATACCTTAAAGTTGGAGCTTCGCGTAAGACGCTATAGTATAAAAAGTATATTTTTAAATAAGTTACATCTTCGTTGGTTGGCTTTTTACATTCACGGCAATAATAAATCCTCGTGCGGTACAAAAAAAAAGTGTTTACCAAGCTTTTTTTTTAAGTAAGTTGATGTTTCGATACTTTTTCCGATCACTACTACCGATTTTCAACATTTTTAGTACTCTTTTCGGCACATAATGGTAAAACATTAACAAATATTTCAAATTTAACATAAATTTAAAAACAGTGCAACAATCAACTCCGTTGAACCATTGTTCGTGGAACAATGTTGAGTAAATACTACAAGAGCCAAAGTGGCTTTTTAAAATTTATTTCAAAGTAAACAGACCGAGCAATCTAATTTTTATTATATATTTTGTAATATACCTTATAATTGGAGCATCGCAAAAGACGCTACAGTATGAAAAGTATATTTTTAAATAAGTTACATCTACGTTTGTTGGCTTTTTACATTCGCGGTAATATGAAATCTCCGAGCGGTAGAAGAAAGACCCTTGCTCAGGTAAAAGAACCATCGGCGAGTTGCGATTACACAGACAGCAAAATGTTTTACAATCTATAACCTGTGCCTAGTCACCAAATGTTTCAGCAGGTACTCGCTGGGTTGCTCATAACGGTTTTTCTTATACGCTCTCGCACGCATACAGGTCGGAAGATGACCAGGGTTTTGTTGAGCCGTGTAAGATTGCTTCGCGAGAATCCCGTCTTTTGAGTTTTCCAATACCCAGCCATTGTCAAGTTTTACCCCCGAAAATCCACCAACGAAGAAATTAGTTTCTAGGGTCTTGACATTCGGTCAAGGCTGCATTCATCAAACTTGAACCATCGAGAAAAGAACTCTCCTTGCGCAATATCAAGATAGTGAGTCGGTCGGAAAAATAGTGGAATCATCGCACCGTATCATTCATTTCAGAGTGGCAATCATCGGATAAATTGGATCGTGATCACTTTTTTATCATGAAAGTGATAAAATTATTGTATTTATAAAATCGACAAACTAGGACTGAAAGACGGAATTGTTACAAACCTCGTGTTACGTACTGTAAGCGATACATCGAAAGTACTTCGTTAAAAAAATTGTGTAATATCGTTTTTTAATCGTTCGCAAGCGAGTCGATCGCGTATCGTCGATCTGCGATCGATATAACACCGCAAAATGACGATCGTTTCGAAAATGAAGACCAAACAAATGCTTCACAAGTTCAAAGACATGGGAAAAAGTGTTGGTCTTGTAAAGTGCGAATCGACTAATGCTGCCGTTTGTCCAGCTCGACATTCGAGAATCGACGAAGCTCAACAGTTGAACGAAATTCGTCCTTTTGAGGAGATTCCGGGCCCCAAAGCTCTACCGATCATTGGCAATTTCTTTAGATTCCTACCTTACATAGGTAAGTCATGGAACAATGATACATTCGATTAGTAGAAATTTAAAGAATCATAGAGGTTTGTTCAAAGATACATTAGTCACAGCACATAGCGTATGACAGTGTTAGGATAGAATGATAAAACATGGAAGAAGATTATTCATTTTTGTTACGAGCAATTCATTGATCGTAAAACCGCGATACGATTAAAGATTCTAAATATTCATTCTTGTCCTTGGGTAAGGAAGATCCTCTTGACTCTCTTAATTTTCATACAATGACGAACCGACCGATAGAAGAAATAAAACATTTTTTTTATAGGTGAGTACAGTAACATTTCCATGACGGAACAACTGCGTATGTTCCGGAAGCAATTCGGCGACACAGTGAAGCTCGACGGAATGGTTGGCCGTCGAACTTGTGTCTTTATCTTCAATCCTGAAGAGGGTGAAAAAATGTACAGACAAGAGGGTCCGTGGCCTACGAGGATATCGATCGAAACAATGCAACGATATCGCGAAGTCAATACCCAATTGTTCCATGGCTATCTCGGACTCGTGTCGAGGTTTGTATTTAACGTTAAAAATATTTTAACGCACCTCTTTGTTGTATTAATCGTCCAATTGACACAGCCAAGGCAAGATGTGGCACGATTTTCGTAAAAACGTCAACCAACACATGATGCCACCCCGAGCAATCATACCCTTCGTTTCTCAGGTCGATCAAGTTTCTGCCGAATTTGTCGAAAAAATGCGTAAACTCCGTAATGCGGAAACATCAAAGCTACCTCCGACATTCAACAACGAATTGAATAAGTGGGCCCTCGAGTGTAAGTAACTACACGTACCGCTATACAGGTCACAAGGCTAGAGATCGGGTTAAATATTTATTCAAGAATAGAAATAATTAATTTTCCTCAGGGTCTGAAACCAAAATTATATTTCTGTCTAAAAGAAAAAGGCAGCTTATTCGAATTAATGTAACTTTGGCTTTTGATGAAGTTTTCACTTTATTCTGTGCTCATTTTATTCGCAATTTTCAAAAGCTTGGAAATAATCCTACGTTCATATGGTTTCGATTATTATTTCATTCTTGACAGGATTTGTTTTCCATTATATTTTTGGAGATTTCAAAATGATTATCGCTGCCACAATTAACTGAGATAACGGAACGAACGAACGAACGAACGAACAAAATAGGTCTACACGCGACGTATCAAAATCATCGATACTCGAGATCTACATCGATGAAACTGAATCAACGTTACGTCCATTTCAAATAAATCTCGTAAAAATTTTTTTTTACGTTTCGATCTAAAACTAAAAAAAAATCATGTAAAAACACAACAACAAAAAACGTAATACATTGACATTTGCCAGCGAGTCTAAAAACCCCAGTCTCGTTTACGCGGTTGCCAAGAGAGCGCCAGAGAGAGAATAAGAAGCGCATCGAGACATCAGAGAGAGAAAAACAAAGTAGCGGCCACTCGGATTAGGAAAAAGTGTCCAGGAGCGAGTATAAAGTTTTACCAGACGAGAGTTGTTGAGGCGCGAGTATTTCTACATAATGCATGCTTTGCGAGCGCCAACCCGACTCTTCTTTTCTCCGCTTCATTGGATAATGAAAAATCATATTTCTCAACTTTTTCTCTCCCCTTGTGCCACGCGAAAAATTTACAATTTTTCTTCATTACCGACTCTATCTTGCTTTGTCTCCATTTATTTTTCGCTCCATGATGATCCTCGCGTGACTAACAGCAGCGCCGAGTAACTTGGCTCTTGCACTCTCGACTATGCAACACTGGACACTTCCGCCTTTTTTGTTACGCTCGTACGACTCGGAGGCATTACTGAAAGCCGCGTGTATGCCTAACAGCTAGAAAAGGAGGTTCCCTCGATGTGCGATACTCGTTGCCCTTGAACAAACTCGCGGTTGATCTCAGCTCTTTTCTCGCTGTCTCTTTCGTTTCTTTCTCTCGGTTTTTCGATTATTCACGTCCCGTTCCATGGATCAAAGAGCTTCCCTCGTTGACTCGAGTCCTACATTGATCGTTACATTTTTTTATATCTCTCTGGATAATGTACAAAGGGTTCTCTGACTTCCACTGTAAGATGCGGAGACCCGGATGCAAAAGTTTGATTTTATTTTGTTTCAATTATGAGCTACCACGAACTGAACAGCCAAACGAAATATTGGGTTTTTCGTTAATTTATATTTAAAATGTTTAAGGAATTATCGCTAATTTTTTTTTTTTTAACGCTAAAAAGCTTTTGTACCGTTACGTAGCCTTAATAATTATCCGGAATAATCTTTAACGAGACACGACAATGAACTGCGTTTGATATATGCGAGATTCTCGTTCTTAATTCTCATGTGTAACACCATTTGGCAATTGTCTCAGCAAACAAGTTCTCAATCCGGTTAGCGGCGCAACAATTCCAACATAATTACGTCTCAATGTCAAAGAACACTGTACGCTCGATTCACCGGGTAACATTCTCACCGAGAATTAATTCATAGAAGCGTGACGTCGAAAAAAAAACTCGTTTTCAACGATAAAAACATCTCACCGTAGCTCATCAACGTTATACTTTTCTCGTACAAGGAAAGATATTCGCACGCTGAGTTCTTTACACAACTCGATGTGAAGATACGATAGAACGATAGAATAAACATATTGTACGCGTACAAACTCCAACAAGAGTTGAAACTCTTCTGTTCATCTGTGATCATTTATTTAATCTCAATATAATTTGGGGACAATTGTTTCGTTTCGTTTATCTCTAGATATTTGTCAATATTTACTGAAGACGCGCGACCGTTCAACGAGTTTTCTAGAATTGTAATCCAAATTATTTCATTTAAAAAGAATTGAAATAATGAAAATTACGGTACACGGAATGATACTTTTGAAGGTTTATCAGAAAATTTATCGCGGTACGTTACGACTTTGATTTTCCGGACAGTGGGACCAGATCGGGTTCGCAGCATTGTTGCATAAATCGAGATTGCGTACTCCCGATAATGCGAACTCTGCCCAGCTACCGCGATCATTCGCTAATAATAGCTTGAAGAGGGTCTTCCGTTATCTCGTTTTGACATCACCTAGATGCGCTTTTTACATAATGTTTAACGGATTGACAGCGCCGTTTGCGAGATTTTAATTTCCATCGAAGAAAATAAGTCGAAGGACACATGTAAACTTTTGTAAAATTCCATCGATTGAACGATTAATCAATAAAAACTGACATATTAAATTTTTTTGTACAATCATTTTTTTTAAATGAACGTTTCAGCAATATGTACGATCGCCCTGGACCATCGTATGGGCTGTCTAGATGACAATCTTTCCGAGGATTCGAATCCCCAAAAGATGATAAACGCAGTTCACGACATGTTCGACTTATTTTATAAGTTAGAGATCCTTCCGTCCCTCTGGAAATACTACGACACTCCGAATCTCAAGAAGCTCTTTCGGACTCTCGACACGATAACCGAGTACGTATAATTCACCTTGTGAAATGTAATTTTTATTTTTAAACATTGATATAAAATCAATATTTGTTATTTATTGCAGGATTTCCAAGATATACATCGATCAGGCGAACGAAAGATTGCGCATCAACGGTAAAGAGAAAAATAAGAACGATCGCAGCCTTCTTGAGAATCTCCTGGAGAACGACGAGCAGACTGCATACATTATGGTACTCGATATGCTAAGCGCTGGAATCGACACGGTTAGATCTTTGTCATTTTACCTTTCAAATCATTAACCTTTTATTAATTTCCTGAGAACTTGCAACTTAATTACTGACGAGCAAGCTATGATGTTTACAATTATCTTGAAACGAAAAAAAAACTGTTATTTCGATTTTTCTTTACAAGTTGACAATCGATATTTCACTGATAGAGCGAATCTTATTTTTTTACATTAATCATATTATACGACAGACGAGCAACACGACCGGTGCTCTGCTTTACTACATCTCTGTAGATCCGAAAACGCAGGACAAATTGCGCAAGGAAGTGCTCAAAGTGTTGCCAGAAAAAAATTCTCCGGTGACTCACGAGACCCTCAAAAATATTCCTTATCTAAAAGCATGTGTCAAAGAGACGCTGAGACTCTCGCCAATCGCTATGGGAAACCTCAGAACAATGACGAAGGATATAGTTTTAGGTGGTTACGAAATATTGTCGGGCGTAAGTTTTACTCGATACTAATTTTATTGTAATTGTCATTTAAAGTATTCCGGTTATCGATAACGACCGCTGATTATCGTTGGCTAAAATATTTTTATTATTTATATCAGGCTTACCTTAATAATCGTCTTATGAGACATTTTTTAAAAGTTTAAAAAATTTATTTATGATAAACTTAATAATTTAGACCGACGTGGTCACCTGCCACGGCATTATCGCCCAGGACGCCAATCACTTTCCAGAGCCAAAGAAATTCATGGCGGAACGATGGCTACGCGATAATACAGACTTAACTTCGGCAAAAGAAGCTCATCCATTCACGTATATGCCTTTTGGCTTCGGTCCTCGCTCCTGCATCGGTCGAAGATTCGCCGAACTCGAGATAGAAACTTTGGCGCTCAAGGTAAAACCACCTGTTCCTTCCAGTCTCGTAAAAAGCACTGTAAGGCCCTTGGAGCATAAAAAATATCGATTAATTTATCATTAAGTATCAACTCGTACGCTTTTGTTAAGTTTTTTAATCGCAAAACATTTTTTTATTGGCATTCCTTAGATATTAACAGAATAATTATTCTTACAATATTTTGTTATTCCCGAAGTATCTTTTTCCACCTTCTTCATATTTTCATTCATCGAGTATCGATCGACTCGAACACTTTTCAAATTATATTAAATCATTTGTAATCGCAAAACATTTAATCTTTATTTTTCTCGAGTAGGACACCTTGAAAAATAATATTAATATTTTATTATTCATGGCCCGTTTCTTTTTACCATTCTCTTCGATGTTACATGTTCTCGGCGAGTAATTACGTATATGGTTTCGTATGATTAAAGGTATTGCGAAATTTTCGATTGGAGTGGACGGGTGGGCCTCTCCGAACGAGGGATCGTTTCATCAACACCGTCGACTCGCCCCTCGAGTTCAAGCTCACCGATCTATGAATACCCGCGTAACGAGAGTATCCTGAATAAACTTTCAAGGACGATTAATTATATCATTGGCCCGTCCACTTGAGTCAAGATATTACGTTTGTGTAGCAATGTTGTAAAGTGAACCGCTCGTATATCACCAACTTTGATAGTCCATTTTTTGCTGTGTACATAATAATACCTATTAGCTATGAGCGCAAGTTCCAAAAGTTGGAGATAGTTATAATTGTGAGCGATCGCGGTTGTACTCATACCAGTTCCGAATAAGACTTTCTTTCTACGGCCAGGTTTACTAAAATTAATCGTTGCGCGGTTCAATGTAAAATCACATCTATGCTCAAACGCGTCAATGCGTTCCATCGACTCGTTTGAATTTCCCTATCTACTCCAGGGCAACTAACGACCGAGCGCTGCTTCGCGTTAACTGTTAAAAATATTTGGATCTACTTGTACATCAAACGTTTATGTATAAGCAGCGGATATTTAATTTAATATACAACTATAAGACATTATTAATGTACTTATATATTATAAATATGATTTTTTAATCGTGTTTAGCATACACGTGGATAATGAATATAATGTACCAGTCGATGCATAAAAACTTCCCATAAAAATATATTAATTTTAATAAAGAACATTTTTACGGTGTACTACCTCGGTCAATAAAGTATTTATTTCAAGTACATGAGTCATTGTTGTGCGAATAATAACAGTAACAATAATAATAATAATAATAATAATAATAGTGCGTAATAAATGTAATTTTTTTTCTGAAAATTACAAAATTTATTAGGTTATTTATGTATTTATTTATTGATTCTGTTCTTTTTTGATCTTGGTTTTCCTCGCTTTCCAAGCATACTGCATTCCCCAAATAGCCAGTGGTCTCATGTAACCGATCGAACGATAAATGAAATTTTCGTACAGTGCCTCGGGCGTCTCGAAAGCCAACCCGATTTTTTCGTAAACCGTTCTGTAGACACCCTCGGCCGTACGAAATGCTTCCTCGGTCATGCCCTGAAAATTATAAAAGAATCGTCAGTGGGAATTGATAGCGCTGCGAGAAGACGAATGTCGGACGGGGTCAGGAGCGCTCAGACGTTGATGTATTAATTAATTTTGTTATAACGTACCTCGTGTATCATAAGCGCAGCCAGACCGTAGGTCACTCCGATCCACATTTCCTCGCTCTGTGTCGTAATCGTGTCAACCCGACCGTTCGGAAGAAAACCGTTCACCGCCCCCCGCTTACCACCCTTGAACTTCATGACGTTATTGGAAAATATCGTACCCAGAGCGGACTTGACTCGATCCTCAGGAAAAATCTATCGTTACGTTGTTAAATTTATCTTTTTATTTTATTCCTTGGTATCGTTTGCAAAGTTACTTCTTTGAGTTACCTCGTGATCAAAACCACACGCCTGTAACAACCACTGGCCGCACAACTGATCGCTCATTATTGCTTTTCGATGCTCAGATTTACCGCTGTCGAAATTGTAATATTTGCCTGCGAATTTTTATAATTATATTACCATTGTTATACAGAATATAACTGAATACTTGAGCTGAGGAAAATGGAATAATGACTGATTGTAATGAATTTTTTTTTTTAATTACTAAATAATCCTAACGTAAAACTGTATGTGAAAAAATATTGAAACAACGGTGCCACCTGTCTCGGTTCACTCGCCTCGTGTTACGGTAAACTTACCGTTCCACAGCTTTTCCTGAAACGCCTGACTACCCCTAGCCAATATCTCATTATACTTTTTAGCGGTCTCGGTATCCTCGAGAATCTCGGCTACTTTCGAGGCGCACCTCAGAGCACCGAGCCACAAGCTACCGCAATATGCGCTGAAAAGAAAATTAAAATATTTATGCATCGAACTTTCGAAGCAGAATCCTCGTTCTCCCTTCCTCTGTTTTCTCAACGTCTTCGATAACCAAATTTTCATACGAGTACGTGCCTAGGGCCTTCCAGCAACCACGTATCGTAAGTCTGATCGGGATAACCAGAATTCTCGATCAGACCGTCCCCATCCTTGTCCCAACTCAGACAGCGTTCCACCACTTCCTTAATCGTTGGCCAGAAGTCTTTCAGTGTCTGAATTCTTCCAGATATCACGTAATCTCGATAACAATTCAGAATGAATTTTGGATTTAGATCTTTCCAGTCGGAGACGTCGTGAATCGTGTAGGAATTCATCAGTTTGAATGGCTCGTCACCTAAATTTCAATTTTATCAAACTTTACCGACTATGGAGACTCGCGAGGGTTTTTCAACCTTTAAATATTCTTCGTACAAGTTTTTAAACAAAAAGTTACTTGATAAATTTATTTAGAGAATTTAGTATTTTTAAGGAAAAAAAATCAAGAAATTCATTAACAATTTTATTAAATTTAGTTACAATACGTCTTCGGTAGTCGTTCAAGTCGAAAAAGTATTAAAATTCATTTACGTCTATCAGAATGTAAATTATCCAATGAAAGATAGTAAAAGGAAAGACGCGCTATTTATTAAAAATCTATAAACTCACAGGGATCTCCAATGTCGTGAGGCACGAAACCCGCTCTTTTTCTCGGTTCTTTGATTCCACTGTAGAGTATCGTGCGCGATTCATCGTCCGCGGAATGAACGCTATCGCGAATCTCGTATTGGAGAGAGGCTTCCAAATTTGGCCATAGAGCGGATAGAGCAAACGCGGCATAAAAGTGCACATCGTACGTATTGTACATTCGATACTCGTGACCTTCGAGATAAGCGAATCGTCCATATTTATGCCTGAATTATTAACAATTGTTTGATAATTATTACGACAATGGAAATACCGTCGGTCACGCATCAGTGAATTTTCGCGTCGATTACCGCGGATCAGTGGTGGAGAAATTATCCGTTTCATCGCTCCTTAGCCAAACGGTACCGCCGTCGGCTACGTAATACAATTCATTGAACAAAGCACTTTTGTACCAATCGGGCAATTCGGGGTCGTCGAGTACCTCGTTCTGCCAATCGAAAATTTCGACCTCCCAAGAGGAATAGTTCTCTAAAGAATATTTCGAGATCCTTGGGGCGACCGATTTCTCGGCGTCGTAAAAGTACGTAGTGTAATATCTATAAC
This sequence comes from Cylloceria caligata, assembly GCA_963942595.1. Taxonomy (NCBI): domain Eukaryota; kingdom Metazoa; phylum Arthropoda; class Insecta; order Hymenoptera; family Ichneumonidae; genus Cylloceria; species Cylloceria caligata. The sequence goes on from OZ012707.1 coordinate 70,855,239, forward strand.
AGAAAGGAAACTCGGAGAATTCTTATTGATTTCCCGGTCGAACGATGCTGTCGCGGTACAGCGAGTTTTATTTTAAATCATGGATATTCGTAACAATATTTCCAACGATGATTCATGGATTCTAAAGGTAACGAAAGAATGTTTTCCCAATGATAACTGACCTCGAGTATTCACGCATTTTACTGTAAAAGTGTATCTTTGGCATGTCCCAAACCAAACTGAATTCGAGTTGACTCTTTTTGCCGGCTGAAACGAGCGTCGAGGCGCAAACTGCGCAGGCGATCTGTTTCGCTAAAATAATAATATATCGTTGAATTATTTTTGTATTTAACAAAGTTTTAGTTTTTCGTTATGCTGCTACATATACCAGCTAGGAGTAAAACAAAATACAAAGCTTAAGCGTTTTATATACTCGCGATATACGTTTTCAAGATAAGAAATAATTTTAATTATAACAAGTTATTAAAATTGGCCATAAACTGTAAATAAACTGATGAATATTTGTTTTCTTTGTGAATAAATAATAAATAACGATATTTTCCAATGTAACTGCTTTTTACTCGTTTTTTCAGAATTCTTTCGCGGTTCGTCCTCGAGTTTTCCCATTTGAATCAATGGCTCCCACAATTCTTTACCACTGCCAAGTGGATCAAAGCACAGCATTCGCGAAACCGCGATATTATTCGTGACCCTCGAGGCGATTGCGTAGGTACAGGGCATCCCTCGCAATTCCTGATGTATCATTACACCGACGGTATCTTCGTCATGTTCGAAAGATTCCGTCCATTTTTCACCTGTAAAACGATAATATTTGTTGTCTAATTTTGTACAAGAACAAAATGTCGCATTACGGAACGGAATACACGCGCTCGATTTGCTAAAAATCCACGAGTGCTACGCGTACCTTCGAGATTCTCGCCCTGTCCACTCTGAAAGGTGAAGGTGACGTTAACGCTCAGTTCGCGCTCGGAAAGATTTTCAATCTCCCAAACGAAAACTGCGCAAGGCAACGAACTGTCCTTGTAATTGTTCGGTATTACGGGAGATATCTGCCGACAGATGAGCCTCAGACCGTAATCCTCAATGTTGTACTCGGTCCACGATCGTGGATACAGAGCTGTGTACGTAGCGTTTTTTCCATCGAAATTCCAATCCCAGGAAGTCAAGTTTTTTCGAGTACTTATCGGAAAAAAAGGTTTAACGACGGCACGCGGGACTTTGTATTAAAATATTGATAAGCTAAGAGGAAAATCGCAACGCCGGCATTAACTCGGCGTCGTTTAACTTGTTAAATTTATTTAGTCTTTACCGAGTAAAAAAATGTCTAAGGTTAATAGACTCACTGGCACGATTTTTTACTTGTACGGTTCACTTACGGCAGATAAGTTGACTTTTATTCTCCAGAACGTAAGTAGCTTTGTCGTTATTTGTTGTAGAATTTCCATTAAACTCCTCAACGCAAGTAGATTTCTCACAAATTTCTATCATAAATTCGTGAATCGTCAAGTATTGTGCCAGTGGGAACTCGATTGGTTGATCAATCGTTGAATAACGATAAATATCTATCATTTGCTCGAGTTTTCATCAATGAAATGAAAAAAAAAAAAAAACAAATTAGGTATGTTCAGTGTTAATTAACCATCCACAGGTATAAATATTATACAACGTTATCGCTACGGACTAATTCTAATCTCTTACTCTTTCGAGTGTGATAAGACCTGTTGATGAAGAGTGTCGCCGTTTGTATTCTTGATTGTAAGGATAAAACGATTCGCATCTGCGATTTCATACTGATAAATTCCAGGCACCAGTGAGTAACGACAAAATTCTCCTCGAAAACCCCGTCCAATCGTACCACCTCCGAGTCCACCGATCGGTGCTCCTTTTTACGTAAAAATTCACTTTTCATTTTTAATTTTAATCGATTATACTGTATTGATCATTCGAGACTGACCGTATATCTGTTTACCGTTCTGTGGCCAATAAAAGTCCATTATCGGTAATTGACCTTTTCTCACGGTTTGCCAATAATCAATCGTGTATCTGAAAATCGATTATTCGAGCATTTTTTGTCGTAACATTCGATTATTTACAACTCATTTCGCATAAAATATACAGTTTTTTCTAATGAAATGCTTTTGTACGTTTATGTTCAAGTAAACCTGGGTAAGCTTGATAAATTTTAAAAATTGCATACACGGTACACGTGCCACTCTAGTCCAAAGTTCTATTTCATTATTTTTCACTTGAGTAATTCATTATTTTCTACTAGAAAATTCATTATTATTATTATTAATTCATTATTTTCTAGTAGAAAATAATGAATTACTCAAGTGAAAAATAATGAAATAGAACTTTGGACTAGAGTGGCACGAATTTTTTGTTTATAAACTGTATGGATTGTATAACGGGATTAATTACATGGGAATAAAAACGATCTGGAAAGTAATAAAGAAAAAGAAAATGTTGTTTATCTCGTTCCTCTTTTTCTCGCTTGGAGGCGCTATTTACATTATTCAGGGAATTTACACCAATTAAATTAGTACGAGTTTCATTTTTTTACTACCGACGTGGTAATGTTTATGTTTTATTAGATGCTTGATTTTTTACAGTAGAATATAATATTTTATATTGTGAATATTGTGTTGTGAAGCGGTGATTGTTCGTTTTGTTCCAACGGAACCATTCAACGGAACATAGTTATATTTGTCTTATTATCATAATTGTTCTTTCTTATTTGCATTTCTTGATTAAACAATTTTCTTGTAAAAAACGAAACTTCAATAAGTTTGGCTAGTAATCGACTTTAGGAAAAGTTTTGTTACATTGAAAGGAAGAAAATGTGGAATTATAGAAAAATTTTCATGTCGCATTTTCAAGAAATTGCAATAACGAAAAAATGTTCTTATTTTTATCAATTTAAAAAATTCTAGCTATCAGAAATGATTTAAACTGTGTCAGCCTTTTCATTTTTATCAGATAAGATAACAGTGTAAAGCAGAACTTAATCCATTGAGGTGTTATTGAGTTTTCACTCCGTACAGATACAAAAGTGGTAATTTTAGCTAAAAATCATTGTTTTTTTCTAGAAATTCCAAATATGGCGTGGGCCAAATGGATTTAAACTCCATAGATTATGAGTTTATACCAAGGCGAAGAAACTCTCTGTCAAGGAAAACCAATTCGGTTCGAAAGTTTTTGAGATATCAGTTTGGACGGACAACCAAACGAGACACGTTCAGAAAGACAATAATCGTAGGCCCTTAAGGGCGTACGAATCATTAAAAAATGAATGAACAATAGATGGGGCGTTACAGAATGATTTAACCTGAAACGCACTGTAGATATCGAAAAGCGAAAAGCTCGCGAGACCAGTGGCCTCATCTATACGAACTCCCGCAAACTGGAGAATTACCGCGGAGAGCAAAGCTTGCAAATCGCTTCCCTCTCTCTCTCTCTCTCTCTCAGAGCCCTTACGATAGCTGCCGGATAATAAAAAAAAGCGTCCGCGCACAGCGACTTATCGTATACGATAACTCAGATTTTTACCATTAGCTGAAAAGATTAAATATACTCGAGAGACCGGATTTCATTGACGACGCATTTTTATCGACGCGCATACCCATTACCAAGTGTCATCTCGTCTGTACGTTGGTTGTTGGTTCTGGTCACAAAGCGCGATATCAACCGTCACTCGATTATACGCGGTCTAGCGTACAACGATTATTGCAATTGTAACAATTACCCTGCGTACGAGCAAAAATAGCCCTGACCTCAAAAATCGATAGCTGCCGCATAGCTAGCGACCTTTCCAACTCATTTATCAAAGTGCAGCATTGAAACAACAGATTCGAATTGCAGTGTAATGGCGTTATCGGTTCGCTCCACTCGGTGCATCTGTCACACGAGAAGACGGAGAGACGGACGGTCCGTCTCTCCGTTTCTCTTGTTCTTCTCGTTCGATAGGGTACCCCGGTGTCGCGAGTCGAAAACAACGCCATAACTCACCTCCAGGCCATGGGAATTGATTTGATGAATTCCTTAAATCGTGGTTTTATGTGCTGCGACCATTTCTCGGGATATTTATGGTCCAAACGAACCTTAAACCCGTACTCTGGTATTTTCGTTACACTCATCCGTCTATCTGTAACCGCACATTCCGGTATCTCCATGAGTACATGCGATATTCACCGAGATTAAATAACTTGGTCTTTAAACAAATATCTTTGTTTTCACACGACGGAATATCACTCTGGTTCAATTGCTACTCTTGAACTGACTCTCAATGGATCGACCTTACATATCATTCATCGTGCGTCGAGACTCCCGCGACTATAACCAATTTATAAATGTTGCTCGTCGTCTCGCGTAAAGTTATGCACGTTTCCACCAAAAGAATTTTCCAGAGAGTATTTTAACGTTATCCTCTGATAACAGGATAAAGCTTTTTACGTTTTTTATCTCGACTATTAATCGCTACATATCGATCGTCGGTTCGCCAAACTCAAAAATCGTCCGCGAATGCGACGAGTATCGAATTTTTTCGCATTATTATCTAATCGATATAAATACAGCAATATACGTTATAGTACGCTACTATGGTCATAGAAATTATGTATGTATGTATGGTAACCGTACCGATTCATGACAATTTACCGATGTTTGATCAAAACACCCTCACCTGCGCGAGCTTGAGCGTATTTATTGGCATATCTGCGCATGAGTCAGGAGACAGCAGAGCGTGCGCACATCGCGCTCGGTGTCGATGTTGTGCGACGTCTCAATCTGACATCACTCACGATACGATCTCTTGGCCTCTTGGATCGAAGGCAGATTGTTGCGATCGATCTGAGATTCATTCCTATAAATCGCGTTTGTGGAAACTTTTTTTTTTCGAATTTGGGTTATAGTTCGCTATTTGTTTGATAAGAGTGCAAGTACCGATAACAGTTCGGTGTAGCTGGACTAACCTGGTAGTTGGGCATTGCCAGCCTACGAAAACCTAACCTATTTCGATAGGTCGATCGTATATTTGCTATTTTTCTTTAATAAAGTGAATAAGTAAGCGCGTAATGATGATGGACTATTTTGTTACAAATAATTCATTGGCTCCAGCACCAATGGGCATTCAGAGTACAGCTGGAGCGGTTCCAGTTAAAAATGACAAAGGTAAGTTTACCAATTACAATTTGTGTATTTTTATCGAAGAGTTGGTTGGGATATATCTACCGCACCCCGATCCGACCGAATATATTCAGAGTTAATGCAATTTTAAGCTTCCTTCGATTGGGGTTTCGCATATCTCGATCAGATCTATATCCCGTGTCTCGTTAACAAAAATGTTAGTACCATCGGTACGATACATGTGTTGTATTTCTTTTCTTTTTATATATTTATGTTTTGGTTTGTTTATCGAGGTTTTTAAAACCTGACATACTTTTGTATTTCATCGACATCTGTGTCGGTGTCCTTGGCGTCATTGTTTATTACAAAAATGTTTGTTACAGGCGAGGTATCGATGAAAAAGGTAAAGGTTCATCGTTACGTTTCTGGGAAACGACCAGATTATGCACCAGCTGCGAGTTCCGACGAAGAATCGGAAGACGACGACTTTATAGACAGGTGCGCGCACAAAATAACGTTCGAGGAGAGTCAACCGACGGAGAATATTGTAGCTCCGTCGCAGCCAAAAGCGAGGGACGAGGACGATCCGCGTCTGAGACGACTAACGAGAGTGGAGAAACGGCGCGAGGTGGAAATAGAAACATCTCCGGAGAGGCACCGACATATTCACGAACCAGAGATTCTGGAGGCTGAACCGGAGCGAACTCGAGAAAGAATCAAATTGGATAGCTCCGATTCGTCGGAAGATGAAGAAGTATCGGATACCGAGATGGAGCGACGGAGAGTCGCGTTGAAGCAACGCGTACTCGCGAAAAAAGACGTCGAGGAGGAGCTCGTACATGGTATTGACGAAGAAAAATCGGGGGAAAGCTCCGAGGAGAGCTCCGAGTACGAAGAGTATACGGATTCCGAGGAGGAAACTGGGCCACGACTGAAACCCGTATTTGTCAGAAAAAATAACAGAATTACCGTAATGGAGAAAGAGAAGGAAGCTATAAAGCTGAAACAGGCTGAACTGGAGGCGAAGAAGCTCGTGGACGAGCGAAAACGACAAACGTTGAGAGTAAGTATTCTCCTTAGTATTGAAAAATGTCTATTTTTATCATTGTCCTTGTCATGATCTAGGAATTAATTAATATAATTCGTGTTTAGATGGTGGAAGAGGTTATTCGTAAAGAGACTCAAGTATCAAAGACCGTGGACGAAGAGGGAAAGCTCGACGACGTGTGCACCGACGACGAGAACGACGAAGTTGAATACGAAGCTTGGAAATTGCGGGAATTGAAGAGAATAAAGCGCGATCGTGACGAGAGAGAAGGGTACGTAAAACGCTTCAATCGTGTACCGTACGCATCATTTTCTCTTTTAACAATTATTTTTCGTTCTTGTTTCAGGATCGAGAAGGAGCGACTTGAAATCGAGAGGATTCGAAACATGACGGAGGAGGAGCGGCGCCAAGAGGCCCGCGTCAATCCTAAAACGATAACGAACAAAGCCGCGAAAGGAAAATACAAATTCCTTCAAAAGTATTACCACCGCGGAGCATTCTATCTCGATCGGGACGAAACGATTCTGAAACGAGATTTCTCTGGCGCGACTCTGGAGGATCACTTCGACAAGACTGTCCTGCCGAAGGTGATGCAGGTGAAGAACTTTGGCCGCAGCGGAAGAACGAAATACACGCATTTGGTTGATCAAGACACGACGCAATTCGATTCTCCTTGGATATCGGAAACTGCGCAAAATTTGAAATTTCACACCAATCAAGCAGCCGGAATGAAGCAGCAGTTCGACAAACCGTCGTTAAAGAAACGAAAGAACGCTAATTGATCGAAATAAAGTAAACAATTATCTAAGGCCACTTTTTCTTTATACAGATTGCAATCCCATATACATATATCGTATGAATCTCATCGCAATTGGCTATACCAATCTATCTTCGTTAAAAGTCCCGTTCAATTGCGGGCTGTTTGTTCGTCGAATGACATTAAATTCAAAACAGAGTCTGCAGTTTAAAAGCAACGCTTGCATCGAAATTTTAGTAACAGTTCAGTCATCCATTGCTCGATTACTCGTGCAAAATATATCATGTCACCTCTACATGATTCACATAATAATCATAGCGGCTAAAATTATGTCATAACATATTTAAAATACAAGATATATATATTAATTAAAATAACAATATAAAATATTTAAGAAACAGTCATAATTATAGATATAAAAGACCTTGATCTCGCTGATCAAACAAAAAAAGAACAAGAGCAAGTAGACGATCCAGTCATTGGCTCTAAGATAACGTTGATAAACCGAAAATAACATCTTCATATTTCGTTGTTTACGCGACTATTTCAAGCAATAACCGACGGAAGAAAGATTTTATGAGCTTTTAGGCAAATTTTAATGCTGAGACATCGATGTCGCGGTTAGTTTTATTTAGCGTGAGCGTGCAAAAAATGTCTTTTAGTTGCATCTTATACACTTCAATGCTTGCTTAGCGGCGGCGCATTTCGCCTGTTTCTTGTTTGCTCCAAATCCATGAAAGGTTTTCGGCTTACCGGCAATTACGACCTCCAAAGTTACCATCACAGAGCCCGTACCATCTACCACAGTCGATTTTCTGCAATATTTTATCGGGAATGTGTTATAAAGAGGCGGAAAAAAAAAAACGGATAATTTATAAAACTCGAGATATGCGCTAATTACTCACGAGAATCGTGCCTGTGCTCCCGGCGTTTCGTGTATCACACGAACAGGCTGTTTCGGCACATTCTTGCTAAAATCGGCTGAGAAAAATCACATTTTGTGTTTTCAATTCGCTACTTTTTATTGTTATTATTATTTACGTTTTGTGTGTAAATTACCGATTTCCTTGTGCATCAGGCCATACACGATCTCCCACACTTTATTAAGATCTTTTCCCGTATCGAGGTAAACAGCACCGACTACAGATTCTAAAAGATCTCCTAATATTTTCGGAACGTCAACGTACTCTGCCATTTTGCACTCTTCCTCCTCCAAAAGAATCCACAGCAACTGTACAATGAAAAAATACGATAAATAGACATATTTTTTATGGAAATAATAAAGAGACGCTTTACCTCGTCGTTGACGGCATAATCTCGATCTTCCTGAAACTTTACGAATCGCTCGATAATCTCCTGTAACTTCGGGGCGTAGGACATAAGAGCCGTGTGAAAACCATATTTAACAGAGAGACAGGCGAATGTTATGTTGTTAACGAGTGCGGATCGAAGATCGGTCAGAGCTCCTGGACTCAGATAGTCGCACGATTCGTAAATGTGAACCGTGATCAAGAAATCTGTAATTTAAGGGTAAAACGCATTTGTACTAAATTACTTAATAAACGCTGAAAGATCGTTAAGGTTATAACAAAGTACCTAATATCGCGTCACCCAGAAATTCCAATCTCTCGTAGCTAGGTGTAATCTTGTTTGGTGTGTAGGACTGATGTGTAAATGCCTTATACGTTTAAGAACTTTCGTTTAGTATTTCGACGACTTATTTATATTAATCATTGTAAATAAATGTCAATAATAGAAAGAAGTAATGCAAAAATATTTCTTACCTGCAAAAGATAAGCGCGATCCTTAAATTTGTATCCTATTTGTGTCTCGATATAACCCGCCAGCGGCATATGATCGTTTGGATTTCCGAATCCTATTTTCGGACTATCAGGAGGACGATACAGAATATCGTTGACCATAAGCTTCGGTGGTAATATATCGAACCACATGAGTATCTTGAAGGCTCCGCTGAGTCCCATACTCTGTGAAACAAAAATTTAAGACGATAGAAATGTAATGAATTCGTAAGGACGATTTTTCAAAGTAAATTCATTTTTGATTGAATTTAACTGGACTTACGCTGAGGTACACCCCGATCAGAGCTTCCACAGAATCGGAAACCGACTTGTCCGGCACGATCTGAATGTCCAAAAAATGTTGCATATCGGTTTGCGTATTAGCATCGTTCCAAGATAACACTTGCTCCTGCATGGTCATTACAGTTTGCCCCGATGGAATGCCGAACAGTTGCTCTCTCGGTGGTATAGTCAATTCGTAGAGAACATTCGGTGATATCTATAGACAAGATGAAACACTTTTTTTTAAATAATAATCTTGGAGTTATTTCAAGGCAAAGACGAATTTTTCAACGTTTTAGTTGATTTTTAAATTTTTTTACTAAAAATAAATTACGTTTATTTCTTCGACAATGAAGTAAATGTAACGCGAACCTTGTTATCGATCAACAACTGCTGGAGCTGTCGCATAGCGCTGAAAGATGGTGCGACATAGTTGCTCAACGGTACAAAATCATCGACTTTCATGCGTCCGGGTATCTGTTTATTTTTGCCACAATAAAAGAGGTTGCGATTTCCTATTATCTTTCCCTTTATCACTGTTAAATGTCCCTCGTTACACTTGGGATAAGCCTCGTAAAGATATGCTGAGACGGCAAATTTGAGAAACGAATCGCCGAGAGTCTCGAGTCTCTCGAGATCGAAGACATCGTGAGCCAGTTTACTGGTGAGACCTTGCATGATGAACCCAGGACTCGGTCCATTCGGATCGTTCTTGCTGAGAATCTTTAGCGGCGGCGTATTCACTGTCGGCCTCGTTATGAATTTATGCGACCGCCGTTGTTTTTTCTAAATAATTCACGATTTAATTACATATACTTGGACGATTGTCTGAATATCTTTGAATTATCGGAGCTCGATTAAATTGTAAAATTTACCAAAAAATCATCACTAGTGTTCATCGGAGTCGACATGAATTGATGACAGTACTCAATGTCGATCAGTTGAATTTGATCTATGTGTTTGAAAATATTCGTGGGCTCCTGATCCTTCGTCCACGGATAGAGTTTGGAATCCAGTCCCAAAACTGATGAATCACAGTTAAAATATTGCGATATTTAACAAAATAAAATAAAATAAATATGAGCAAAGTATTTTAATAGTTATTCAAGTACTGTCAATTTCCGGTCCAGGTATATCAATCTCCGGTTCGGTAGACAGTACAGAGTCGTCCGCGGTCCATCCGGAGAGGTCCAACTGAGCTTCGAGCGACTCTTCGGTGTCCGTCTGTTTGATGATGACCGACGGCCACGTGTACCCCGCTGGCAGCTTCAAAACTCCCAGACGCGCTTCTTTCACTATCCGTATTCGTAGATCCTCGGCTACGAGCAATTGACATATCCTGTGAAGCACCGAGGGTAGATAGCTCGCCTTCAGCCAATACAGAGCCGGGAATACGATTTTGTTGCACAATTCGCCAACGAAATGCTCTTGAAAGTCTTCGAGAAGATCGGCGCGCTTCCGCTTGCTCAAGCCGGCCTTCAAACCCCTACGAATACATTAATGCCTTAAACGTTTGCCTCTTTTCAATGCCTTAAACGAGCTTAACCACCAAACAGATACATTTTACACAAGGTTTTACTTTAGTCGTGACTAGAGAGATGATACTTCTTTCGGTAGAAAATGCAGAAGGAGAAAGGAATGATTTCTTGTCTATTTTAAATCTCACCTAGGCCGTATACAGTTGATTTTCTTCGAAATTGCTTTGACCTCGAGCATCTGTTGCTTGACATCGCGAACAATGAGCCCGTGACGTTCCTTGTAATAGTGGACATACGAATAAAAATCTTCAGTGGGAAAACTCGATTCTGCCATAATATCTTCGCAAATTTGCGTCACGACGTAGACACCGGTCGAAGCTCTGTAGTTTGGCGTTACCAGGGCCAATTCGTACTCAAAGACGTTCATATTTTCAGCCGGAGGCACTTCTTCTATGCTTTTGTATTTCTGTACGACTTCCCAGTTAATTTTTCCACTGGCGTCGGCTGAAAATCGTTCAACGCAACGTTAAACAAAGTCGAACTTTGTTCGTGTACAAATTGCTTCATCATTATTTTACACCTTTTGCAAGGCCACCTCTATGAAAAAGTATGCTCATCAATTTTGGCTTTGTTCTCGACTTTTTTTCGGCAGATCATCCGTGGCAAAAATAAAAAGAGATTTTTACCATCCAGACTTAAAATTCCCAAAAATTAATGCTTACGGAGGGATTTTTCAAAAAGTTTGGCTCACATTCAAAAACACTGGAAAAGTTCAATGAAATCCTACGGAACGTGCACCTCATAGCAATTTTTAAATATCTACGGGTATTAAGAATAACATTATAACGATTAAGACGATACAATCCACTTTGTCATGATGGTATTATTAAATACACAAAACGATTTGCCAATGATATGCAACAAAAAATAAACAACACACTAATTTTATAGAAGACTTGCTCTATAGAAGAAGCAAAGCTTCCTACGAGTAAACAAAATTTAATCGCATCGTGTTTTTTTTTGTCGCTTTTTTTAAATAAAACTTACTCGGTACGATCAGATAACTATTGCTTTGATTATCCACATCGAATATCATGAAACTCTTGATAATACTGAGCACGTTGTTAAAAATTATCCAATGGAATATTCTGAGTTCCATTATTTCCGTTAGAGACAGAGTGAATTTGGAGTGATTGACCTTAACTCTGACGTTCAAATCGCCGACGTTCATAAAAATCGGGAAGCACGGCAACTGTAAAAATTTATAGTTTAAAATGCATATACAGCCACGATTTGGTTAATTCTTCTCGTCGTTTTTTCACCTCGGGCATCGGTTTCGTAGAGAGAATGCCGAATCCAGCATCGTCATTCAACAAATCGTAGAAAACCATCGTTCGATTCTCGTACGGTTTGGGATACGTCGGTTTCGCCTCGATAATATGCAGATACAGCTGTTTTTCCGGTATCGGAAACGCCCCGTGCAAAGATTCCGGATACTGGAAGTAAACGCGACGATAAATTTTATTAAACTCTCGATATTGCAAAAAAAAAAAAAACTGAGAACATTCGAGATATAATATTTAAATGTTCGAGAATATTAACCGTTATCTCGTGACGTCGTTTTTTAGCAGTTGTGCCGGCCAGTCCAGCATCCCTCGCCTCGTCTTCCCAGTTCGGAAACAAGTGATCGGCGTTAGCGAGAATCGCGCTTGAGTCGACCGGTAGCAAATTATCTGAGAGTTCTTGAATCTTGTGTAGCTGTATGCAAGTCTTTAGAGCTGCGGATCTTTTAGCCAGAGAAATCGATTCCATTACGTCACCTACGATCGTGTCTTTTAACGGTGATATTGGGGGCAACGTCAGCGACACCTGTACAACACACCAACAAAATATCGGATGAAATGATCGGGGTCCGTCCGCAAGACACTGTGAAATGTCTTAATGACCTTGTAACGCAACTCCTCCGCGTCAATCCGTATTTTGTGCAAATTCCAAGTTGGTGTTAGATTAATAAATTTGGATTTAATGAGATGTGTGCAATATCTATTAATCAAACTTATCGCTGAGAGGCCAGTCACAGTGGACTCTGTACCGTCTCTGTTAACGACGATATAGGGGTCGATTTCTGTTTTGTACAAACTGTCAGCAATTTCCTGGGTTGAGACCTCTTCGCGCTCATCGCTATGTCCCACCAATGCCTTTAATACAATAATCGTTAAGATACTTCAATGTTCATTACTAGAATATCGCCAAAAGCAACTACAAGTGGTCATCTACAAGTGGCTCACTACGAGCAAGCAACTAATAAACGCAACGATCGAGTATAAACACGCAGTTTGATTGCTTACGGCGCTCAATAATCGTGGTGACTTGCCTGTTTCAAGAATGATTCGACTCTCTGATAGCTTTTGTACTTCCCAAGGAACGTGGTGTCTAATCGCGAATGAAGCATCGCGTAGACGCCGGCTTTGTGACGGGCGCGACCTTTGCTCTGTATGTAGCCGCGAAAATCCATCGGTAGATCGTAACGGACGATCAGCGTGCAAGAAGGCACGTCCACGCCCTCGTCGACCACGTCCGTCGCTACGATGCAATTGCACTGCCCGCTTCGGAACCTTCGATCGAATACTATTTTATCCCCAAAATCTTTTTACTTCTTAAACGTACAATTGAAGAGATCTTACTTAAGAAGCGTTTCCTTGTTCCACTTGGAAAGGCAGAGATTCTCGCGAGGATTCTTAAAAGGATTGTTGTCGTAACCAATCATAAATTCGGGATGCAAGAACTCGAAACGTCCATCCAGTTGTTGAATATTCTAAAAATATTAACGCAAGATTCACTATTTTTGTCGAAACATAATTTTTATCAGTCTTTTCTTTTTTTCTTTTTCTTTCTTTTCTTTTTTTTTGTTTTTTTTTCTTTTGCTCAATAGGACAGCTTTACCTTCAGTATGTGATACAATATTTGAGCCGTCGTTCGACGACGGACGAATATAATACAGCAGAATTTTTTATCGCTCGTCTTGTTCGCGTTGAAGTGTTGCAGCACAGAACATGTTTTCAGTACCTGATCCGTTGAGAATCTGTAGAGAAACCGTCGCTTCGTTGAAAATTCGGTTTTCATCGATAAAGTTAAGGTTTTTTATAAACATAACCTTCTTTAAAAAACTATTTCAGGTAATATAACAAAAAATTATATAAATGTTACTAACTTATACATTTTTTCGAGCTCCGAGGGACCGTCCATCTTGTCGCTTATCAGTTTTCGCAATTTCGTCATTTGCGTTACGAGGAATTCAATCATCGCCACTGTTTCCTGTAATTACAAAGTAAAGTGTCGATAAATTCTTTTAAAGCGTTAGCATACCTATCTTTACGTACCTTGTCATCGGTAAATTTCTTCATGTACTCCAGTCTGATCATATACAGGAGAACGGCTTTGCTTCCTCCGTACAATCCTGAAATACACAAGTATTGAAAATAATTGTTTAATCGAAAATATTACACGATAATCCTTAAATTACCTGTTGACAGTATGTGTTCTCGTGCATCATCGATACAATTTTTTAGTCTTTCATTTTTTGACTTTGGCCTTAGTTCTTTGCTCGACTTATTTTCATCGAAACTCCCTTTCAGCTGAACAGCGTTTATTACTTCGATCATATAGTCGCAAATTTCCATAAGCTTGCCTTCGATCTCATTGCTAACCGGAGGATCGTAATAAACGAAACTTTCGTTAAGATTGCCATAGTCCTTTACGGAAATCGCAGAGTCCACTGTAGCGACTCTGGCGTGAAACGTTATTTCCAATTCCTGAAAAATAAAATGTCGATCGATTTCAAATTTTCGGAGAAACAAAACATTAGGAAACTCAACAATCCTTGTATTTTTTTTCTATATCGATTACTTACACGAACCGTAGCCTCTACCTTCTCGATTTTAACATTGGCGTTAAGCAGCGTCGCCGTGAGCCCCAAGACTCGCGGATGTTCCTCTTTTTTGTAACGTTCGAAGCATTTCATTATACTTCGCATTGGATGGTTACCCACGGCCTTGTGACACTCGTCGAATATCAATAAACATACGGCGTTCAGCATCATGTGACCGTGATTCAGAATATTGAGAAATATATCGCCTACCATAACCAAAACCTTGATGAAAGAAAAATACACATGTTCTTATAATTCTCATCTAAACAAAAGTTGTATAAAGTAATCCTTAGTTTTTTAAAAAAAATTCAACAGATTCTCTTTCATTTTCTTTAGTAAAATACCAGAGAATGTTAAATATGCCAAATCGTTGAAAAATCATGTTTTTAGAAAATGTTTGTGCGCTATAATACATAGTTGTTTGGAATTTTCTGATAAATGTCTGTGGTCGCTCTAACTTTTTAGAATAATTCGCTATTGAACTAAAACTACAAACATCGACTAGGCGACAAAGATATTTGTTATTGAGTTTGGCATTGATCTTCAAAAAGGTTAAGATTTTATGAAAATGTAGGTTTTTCGAAAAAATTGATATTGAAATGAATCAATGTTCGAAGGTATTATACATTTAATTTGGTGAAGATCGGTAAAAGGATTCAAATTTTATGTGAATTTTTCTATTTGTAATCGCATCTACTTCTGAAATAACTGACAAAACTGAGCTTTTATTTTCTTATTTTCCACTTTTGACAAAGCATCCTTTGTGCGGAAGGCAAAATCGATGAACATACTTCCTTGTGGAGGTTACTTTAACGAAGGTGGAAAATAATGAGAAAGAATCTACTCTGCATTGTTTTTTATGTGTATTGCACCGCGCGGCGTTTCTTCCTTTTTACGAGACTGACTTCTCTCCTGTATAACGTCCTCCGCGGACTTCCACTCTTACAGTGTCGCATTCGCACGTAGGTACAGAGAAATTGTTGAAAACCTGTGCCGAATAAAGTTGACCTTTTCAACAGAAACCAATGTTTCTACGGAGAATTCGTAATTTCTAGAAAAATTACCTCCAGTCCTATGATTTCATGCATCGACCAGCGCATGACTAAATCGTCTTTCGTTAGAGTAATATGAAAACTCCAGAAATTGCCAGAGCTTTGCTCGATATAAGTAAAACTGATTAAGTAAACATTATAGTTGGAATTTGAGGGAAAAATGTATTTATAATATTAAGATATTTTGATAAATTTAATAAACATAAATGTTACGAATGGCGAATACCTGAGTCTCTTGAATTTCCTTGTGCCATTCCTCTTTGGTCCAATAATCCACAGACATATCACCCGAGTAGCCTCTACAGGTCAAGCCTGTATGCCTTGCTATGTAATCACTCTGTTGAGAGACCAAAGGAACCGTATTTACGATAAACATGATGCGTTTACCTCCTGCGTCGTAAGGTCTACAAAAAAACAATTCGATTACTATCTTGTATATATATATCGTTTAAACAAAAAGGATTTTAATGGAAACATACAATTGTACTTGACTGCTATATTTCTTAACCAACATTACGGCGATGAATGTTTTACCGGATCCAGTCGGAAGATAAATTATTGTATTCTCTACCACGGCTCTCTCGTAGAGATCAACCTGGTATGGTCTTGGTGTAAATTCTGATGTAGATTCCCCCATTCTGACATCAATTTCTACACCAAACAGTAAACAAATAATTAAAAGCAATTGCTATAACGATCATCGAAGGATAACATCGACAATGTTGGTTACAAAGTCTGGAAAACACGTAACAAGACTTTGAAAGCCATGAGTCGGTGCATCACCAGATCCTTTCGGTGAAATAAATGTATAAATATTGATTTTCTCGCATGCTACCACTTGTGGAATCGAGCGTAGTAAGCTAGGATATACTTTTAATTCCGAACCACAATATTATATAAAAATATATTCAATTTACTTTACCACCATTAGTCTTCTCGACGAGAAAAAACAATTGGCAACATTTACCGGGATCACTCGGAATAACCGATTTAACCTAAACAACGTATGTTACTTCGTAAAGTCGCGTTTGGCGAAACCACGAACATGATTCATAATTCATAAAATTCACACTCGCGTGCAAATTAATGGAATGATGAAAAAAAACTAAATCCCCAACGTATTCATAAAGCGATTTAAGAATCGGTGTTTACCCACGATTCAACGAATTGTGTTCCCCGGGTCCGAGGCGTATCCAATTGTTGAGTTTATTATTTGTCAACTCTTTCTGATCGTTGCCACCTAGAATAAAAGAATTCTCGTTGTCCTATAGGCACAATGGACATCTTCCAATGCCGAGGCTTTATTGTTTTGAGAAATATGAGTCAAGTGCCAATGAAGTGACGACAACTCGTGATCATATTTGTTATCGGCATGAAGTAACAAGTGATGTGATATACCCTCAGTTCGCAAATTTGCACTATGTTTTTGTTTTAATTATCAAACTAACGAGTCTACGCAAGAAAATAATTTTGTTTACGAAATGTTAATTGAAATTTATTTTAAAAAAAACTATTTAAGGTAAAGTATTAGGAGTCATGCAATTGTATCGCGATGCAATACCAAACTTTAGAGTTATGTAAGTTGAGTATTCATTTTAAATTTCATCATGATCATTGATCCCCCATCTCTTTCGAAAGTTATTGTGTTATCGGCGGGTGCGGACGAACTTTTTACCAGTCAGACGGACGGACACAGAAATGAATAAATAATTTTTATTCGTACGAATTCGTAACTTACGTACTCTCAAAAATTGTACATTGTAAACTGAGTGTCGATTTGTACTTTTTGTAAGTGGAAATAATGTTTCATGACGGTTTCCATGATGGTAACTAGACAACCAGTAGAAAAGTGACGGTCATTATTAACCCGTTGGACTTGGAAAATTTCGGTCATTGACGAATGCTTGCTCAGGGTTTTAGGAAATTTTCGTTCGAACGGTAAAGATGAGAAAGAGAAAAACCACTTGTGGACAGGAGCTATAGTCTCCGTGGCCGATTTCTTCACCAACGGATAAGACGTGCTACGTGTCGTTTTTCTATCTTGGATCGCCATGCGTGTGATAGAGATAGCAGATTTTTCCCATTGGCAATATCTCCGCCACAAATGATCTTTCGAATAAAAAATTAGAAAGGTGAACTGTAGAATTGTGTGAAGCAGTTAAACGTTCTTCTCGTTCGTGCAAAATAGTAAACGTGGCAGAGAAATTTTCATTACAGTTTTTGTTACCGACAGAGGGTTAGCACGTCACGCGTGAAAATTCATGCGAATAACGCTTCGCGTCGACGTGACGAGTCGCTGGCGTAGCGGCACGAATGTTCCAACACAGTTCGACGTATCTATTATTATTCACGTGACAATTGTCAAGTGTCACAGTCAAATCGACTCATGAGCGAAATATTAATTTTTTTATATTAAAAACGAGGTAAAAAAAGTGAAAAAAAAAAAAAGCAAACAACGTTGTCTCGATAAACTTCCAAATTAAGGGCTCGGTAGGATGTTCCGAATTTCACCGTTCGAAAAATTACTCGGTAAGTGTTTGTATTCAATGTCGTCCAAGTTTCGCGATATGTACTTGCCTGACGGGGGGGAAAAAAAATTAATTATTTACGCTTTTAGAAAAGGCTACGAGTAATCTACACCTCGATCCTGATTGGCCTGCGATATTACAAATTTGCGACCTCATTAGACAGGGTGATGTATTGTGAGTACATTTTTAGTAGTAATTTTGCGCATACGTTTCTCTCGCTTGTCAATCGAAATTTCTTTGTTATCCAACTGCCAACTTCGATGCTCATTGTTTTCTCTTTTTTGCTAGTCGTAACTATACTCTCTTCGCAGGCCAAAGAACGCACTGACGGCGATAAAAAAAAAAATTATCAACCCAAATCCGCACGTAGCGCTCTTTGGATTATTGGTAAGTTAATGTTGGGATGCATCGCTCTTACTTTTAGCGACGTACTCGCTGTACTTACAATCCTTTTAGAGAATCGTTTGCACCAATTTTATACAAAAATAATATTTTTATTTAATAACATTATATCAAAATAAAATAGAAATTGAAAATAGGTTTTAGAGTCTTGCGTGAAAAATTGCGGAAGTCCGATTCACGATGAAATCGGTACAAAGCTGTATATGGAGCAATTGAAGGAGTTGGTCAAGACTTCTCCCCACGACAACGTAAAATTGAAAACTCTGGAGTTGATACAAGCGTGGGCATTTGCTTTTCGCAATAGTCCAAAGTACAGAGCTGTACAGGTAAATTCTCTAAAGCGCTCTTTAACTCGATTGAATAAAGCAACTTTTACAAGCATTCTTTTTAACGTAACATAAATTTACAGGACACAGTGAATATTATGAAAGCAGAAGGCTATAATTTCCCAACTCTAAAAGAAAGTGACGCAATGTTCAGCGCGGATACCGCTCCGGAATGGGTGGAAGGTGAGGTCTGTCACCGCTGTCGGGTAACGTTTGGTTTACTTCAGCGTCGGCACCACTGCAGAGCATGCGGTCAAGTATTCTGCGGTGAATGTTCGAACAAAGTGTCGACTCTACCGAAATTCGGGATCGAGAAGGAGGTCCGAGTGTGCGAGGCGTGCTACGAACAGGTCAACAAGCCGAGTACCGCGTCTACCAAAGAGACTGATCTTCCGGCCGAGTATCTGAGCAGTTCATTGGCGCAGCAGCAGCAGGTAAGTTGTTAAGATATTGAAAAAAGGAAAAAAAATGAATAAATAAATCTGGTGGTCGATAAACACCGCTACTTAATTAAATTAGTCAACGAAGATGGCTTCCTCCGTGAAAGAAGTACGAAATGTTGCCCTCGTATTTTATTGAAATATTAACGACACCTCGTTGTAATAAACTCAGGAGTTTTGTTGCATTTTGAGGAGAAAGCGACTGTAAAGCTCGACGAAAAGTAAAGAAATTTATTGTCAACAATTTAATTTAATTACGTGTACGCAGATTCCACCGCGAAAAACGCCTGAGGAGCTACAAGAGGAGGAGGAATTGCAGCTAGCGCTTGCTCTGAGTCAGAGCGAAGCGGAACAGAAAGAGAAAGATAAGAAACGAGCTACCAGCGCGGTGAAAACGAATTCTTCGCCGATTGCGAGAGCCACTTATTCTCCGACTCCATCGCCCGTAAGTTTTTCTTCTTTTCATCGTTATGTACGGTGTCTGGATAATTTTTTCTATTTTTGGAATCAAAAATGCTTATAAAGCCGTATGAAACACTTATTTTTGTGATTGACAGAGCGCCAGCCCGTCTCGAGTCCGAGAGGAAGAAGTCGAGAATCCGGAACTGGCGAAATACTTGAACCGGAAGTACTGGGAGCAACGTCAGTCGATGATAGAGGAACATGGCGCTAGACCCGACGTAACGAGCCCTTCGGCGCCCAATATCGGCAGCCCGATGCCCCAAAGAATTATGGTGCCAAAGCAGCAGAACGGCGAGGTCGACAATCAGATGGAAGAGTTTGTCAGTAATTTGCGATCTCAAGTGGAGATATTCGTCAACAGAATGAAGAGCAACTCCTCCAGAGGCAGATCCATCGCTAACGACAGCTTTTTCCAAGCGCTCTTCATGAACATCACAGCGATGCATTCGAAGTAAGCCACGTATAACCTAGTGCCACGATTTCATTTTTTAAATTGCAAGAATAGCCGAAAAATTGATAAATTCAACGCTTTTTCGAGATTATTGAGGTACATTCAAGAACACGACGACAACCGAGTTTGCTACGAGGGTTTGCAAGATAAACTCGCGCAGATGAAGGACGCCAGAGCCGCCCTGGACGCTTTGCGCGAGGAGCATCGCGACAAACTGAGAAGAGAAGCGGAAGAGGCGGAAAGACAGCGCCAGCTTCAAATGGCGCACAAGCTCGATATAATGCGGAAGAAGAAGCAGGAGTACTTGCAGTATCAGAGGCAGCTTGCTCTCCAGAAGATTCAGGAGCAGGAAAGAGAATTACAAATGCGTCAGGAGCAGCAAAAGCAACAATATATCATGGGTACGCACTCCTACATCTATTGTTTTTTATTTCTAGTTGCAGAAATAGAAGATAAGTTTGGTTTTTACTTCATAAATATAGGGAGCTATCAGGCACCTCCGAATTTCATTGGGCCAGCAGCGCAGAATTCGCCGATTCGTCATACTCACTATCAAAACCCCGGATCCAATTACAATCCCATGTCCCCGACGAACCCAGGCGTCTATGTCTACGGTCCACCTTCCGTCGGGCCTTATCCCTTGCAAAACTACGGCATGTCGCAGATCGGCTTGGTTCCGGCTCACATAATGGGCTCAATCACGAATCCCGATCAGCAAGGATCGCCCGAACAGTCGACACAAGGTCGCGACGCTATGAGTGCCGCCGGAGGACCAGGAGTAGTGAGTAACTCTTCTTTTGCAAGTCTGCCGGAATTCGAACGAAAAATTCGTTGTGAGATTGTTCACGATACAATTATATTCATCGTATAAATGTACTTTTATGACGAAAACATAAACAACTCTTATACATTTCAATATCTGAGATTTTTTCAAGACGACGATTTGTAATATTTTTCGTTCACTATTACAGATAAACCAAATGCCCGGTGGTCCAATGTCGCAGATGCAGCAGCAGAGTGGTCATCAGATGGGTCCGTCGGTTCAGCAAGTCCCACCTGTACCTATGGCCCTCCGGCAAGGATCAGCGAGGCACATGCAGCAGCCTGTGGGTCCTATGGGTCCTCACCAGGGTCCAGGAGCTCAGCACGGCCTGCCTTTGCGAAACACCGGACAAATGTCAATGCCACAAGCGCCTTCCGGTCTCCCGGGACAGATGGGTCCTGCGCAGAACCCTCTCGCTCTTCCTCAAGGAATGCCACTCCAGCAGCGTAACTCCGGGCCAAATATGCCGCCGAATCAAAACACCGGACCCATGCAAACTCCGGCACCGTCGAACAACAGTACTGTCCAACCCGTTCAACATCAAGGTCATCAAAATATACAGAGACCGCCGCAGATGCAGATTCCGGCGGTACAACCAATGCAATATACCCCAGCGGCTCAGTCAGCGCCGGCAGAAAATAGCCAAACGGTCGAGGAGTCCAAACCCGACACTGCCGAGCTTATATCCTTCGACTAAAGAACGTTTGCTAAATTTTCTAATGATCGTTTAAGATATTTCAAATTACAATTATAATATCGTGAACGAAAACAAGCGATTTAAAGGAAATTTATATCAAACGAAGACGTCGGCATTTTGGCATTTTGGCGTATGAAGATCGAGCACAGCTTGTATAGTTAACGTTATAACATGTCCTTCTGAGAACTGGGCTGTTTAAATAACAAAACAAAAAGGAGATTTGAAAGCAGCTATGAGTTGATCGCGAGGTAAAAGTTGTGCTTTTAAGGGATTCGCGTCACTCCGTATAACATATTTCTAATAGAATACGAAAGTGTTATTTAAAATACTTTGGTTGGCTTTGATATGTAACTACGTCACTGCAAAAGCTGCGTTCTTTCCCGTGCACCGAATGAAAGCTTTTAATCGGTGTATTTTAACGCTACTTTGATATTACATTGGTTTTATTCAATAAAAACGTTACTAAACAACTCATATTAATCGATAACTAGTTTCTCTCATAACAGAAACATAGGATCTTTCAATAGGCCGCGAATATTCGTAAAAACGATCGAATTTTGTTGAAAATATGAACATTGAGTGCAGCAATCATAACCAAAATTAATTCAGCTCGTCACGTTTTTATATTTTCGACTATTAATTATACTTTGCGTATAATAAATAAAAATTGGAAGGATATTCCATGTAAAAGTTAGCGAGTAAATGCGTCCAAGAGATAAAGTAAGTCGTATTATTTATTATGTACACAAAAAAAAATAATTCGAGTTCTCCTAATGTCGGGGGTCTTGTCGTAAATCTTTTAAAACGATTAATATAAATTGCAAGAGATGTAGGGAAAAAACGTCATCGATCAATTGGAACTCGGACACGAAGTGTTTTATTCCTTAAATCCCAGTATCTACCCTACTTCGTGTTCCGAGCATTAAAATACAGTGGCAGTAAAATCAGGAGAAAACACTTTTCATACAAAGATTGTGATTTATCCGAGAAATCCTACGCGAAGAGCGTTCAAGCGTCAAGCTTTTGCTTACGTCACGAGAGCCCCTCGTTTATATAATTTTACGGTAGTCCATACGTTTATTGGGTCCAATTGCGTGTAAAATCTTTGAGTTATCGTTAAGAGTGAAGTGTTCAGGGCTACACGGTTTCTACTTGGCCTTTTCTCCGAGGTTTCACTTCCTGATTCCGCGGAGAAGTGAAGGACGTCTCCTCAGACCGCTTTTTAATCACTGGCGAGGGTTCTCCGGGCGTGGAGGAAACCGGAGGCGGAATTTCTTGCTTCTCGGGAGAAGTGATCATCACGGGAGCTCCGTTGGACGTCAACGAAGCCTTTCGAATGTGCATATCCTCCAGAGGAATTTCCTCGCTTCGAGGTCGCATCGTTTTCGGCGATTGGTCCCTCGACCTCGAGCCATTTTCGTGATTTCTACCGTTTGAGCTTCCCTCGCCTCGATGATTACTCGAAACGGGATAACCGATCCCCGAGCGACCGGGACTCGCCCGTCGTAATTGTGTCGCGAATCCTGGCACTTTGTTCATCGTAAACATGGCTCTCTGGTGTTCCTTTTGCCTCTGGCCACGTCCTGCTGTACCTGAGCAAAAAGATACAATTTCTACCTTCTATTGGAATAAAATACGAGAAATATTACATTAAGATCGAGCATACGTTCATGTCGCAGTCCAAGAAGCGCGTAATTCGGTGGCGTCGAGCAATTTGGCACGTTTGTTGGAATGTCGAGCAATCTGGCTATTTGATTCATCTTTTTCTGTCTCGCCTTTATTCTTCCTTTCGTTAATCTGCTCGAGGAAAGAGTAGAATCATTTTCAAAAAAGCATTAGAGTAACTGGAAAAATATGGTAATTAAATATCGATTTTCTGTAGGAAACTGACCTCTGTTTCGCAGCCATGCAACGTATATGATCGTCAAAAATAAATTTGGCAGCCAGCAACGGTACTCTATTGGTTGCGCTGCTGCTCAGGGGCTTGTGAATAGTCAAATGAAGGCAACGAGAGTCATCCTTATCCCCTGCGACCTCAATGTCCTGGAGGAAACCAACGAGCTTCGCGACACCCCATCCTAACTTTCTCGTGTCGGGTTCCACGAGAATCAATTGAATTACGTCGATGACCAAAAACCTACGGATCTTCTGTCCGTCTTTCCACACAACTGTGCACGCGATTAGATCACTGTTGTCTGTAAAATAATACCGCGATTGGGATTAATATTACGAAAATAGATTCTCGGTAGTTTCAAGAAACAAATCGTTCCAACTCTGTGTATAACGGATGTAACTTTTACTTAAGTCAAGAACGTTGTTGACCTGGACACAATTGTCAGGATTCGTAAGCGGAAGTTGCGATTCAATTTCCGAACTCAGGGTCAGAGACAATTCTCTGATCATGAAGAAAACGCGGATAGCCCGACGAGCTCTTTCCACCTGTAATAACGATTGAAAACTATTATTTATACTTTTCTCTGCCTCTGGGGATCCGGTGCGATGAAAACGGAGCATCGGCATATAAGGCGTACCTCGCCGCATGGTAGTCTCTTGCTAAATTCAATGCCAGTCATAGGCGTACCAGTCGGTGGTAACAGTATGTTACTGTCCATCATTAGCCACTCTACGTTAATCGGTCGCTTCTTTATTTCGCTATACTCGTCCTCGAACATATCCAAGAATATATCTTCGCTCTGAAAAAATGCAACAATCAGAAAAGGTTAGATCTTGTTTTTTCTTTTCTTTTATTTCTCTGACCCTTACTTTGTAAAAATTTCGAAGCAACGACGTACTCTGTTCCTTGGCTGCCTCGATCGCTGCCAAATGTGAATCGCAAAGCAAACTCTGACCGTCAGACATTACGATTAGCAGGAGCAGCTTGATGGTCATTTCCAGCGTCACGAGACGCACTCGAGCATCTAACGGTGGGAAAATCACGTGCATTGACGTATTTATTTTAATTATCTCTAATTAAGATTTTTCGACGTATCTCCAGTATTCTAATAATGAAATCTCAAAGATAATAAAATTCGAAGCTGATATAAATAGTCTATGAGGAAGCAAAAAGTGGAAAAACAGATAATAATTATTATAAAGCTAAGCGTGACTCACTCGTTTGACAGCTCAACGTTATAATGTGTATCAATCTGTCTACCAAGGACTCGTTGTACCAATTTTTCGTAGTCTTTTGTATCGACGGTGTCAACACAAGATCCAAGGTTTCAGGATTTACACCCTAAGTAGACGAAAAGTCACGAAATAGAATGATTTTCAGGCATTTGCTACATGCACAGAGAAATTCTTGAGATACCTGATTACTGGCAAGAGCGTAGAGCAGACAAAGAGCGAACAGCGTCGCGTAATCGTTCTCTGTGCAGTGCAGAGAGCTCAAAATAGTTTCTAAAAACGGTTTATTCGCTGTGGATATTTTTACGGCGTTGTTCGCTGACTGTTGAGAGGCCAAAGGGCTCTCCAGCGCCAATCTTTGCTCCTTCTCCTCGTCAGTTACGTTCAAGTGCTCAACTTTATCTCCCGTATCGCAGGGAATACTGATTTGCAATTGTTCCGTCGAAGGTGGAGACTCTTCTGCGTTAGGAGCGTCCGACGTGTTTGGCTCGTTTAAATCTGAAGAATTTTCATTAACCGTCTCGAGGACTCTATTCGTTTCACCGGTATTTTCTTCAGTTTCCGTCTGATTCTCCGTTTCGATATGCAATTCGCTCAAGCTCTCCAGCGACTTTTCCAAACTCTCCTTTGGCGGCGCGAATACTATTGGCTTCGCGGTCCTCTCGTCCGTATATTCTTCTAGTATTTTACTCGCTCCGGTCTGTATTATGTTTGCATCGGACTTTAAAATCACAGCCGCTAACGTATGTACAAGCGGGCCGTGAGAAACTATGAGAAATACTTGAGAAAGTAGAAAAAGCGACACTACGACGCTCACGTGCTTCCGTTCGTCCTGTGGAATTTATCCATATTTAGTCTAATACATTATTAAAGGACAAAATATACAAATAATTAATAAAAAGCGTTAAATTACCGGATTTT
This sequence comes from Cylloceria caligata, assembly GCA_963942595.1. Taxonomy (NCBI): domain Eukaryota; kingdom Metazoa; phylum Arthropoda; class Insecta; order Hymenoptera; family Ichneumonidae; genus Cylloceria; species Cylloceria caligata. The sequence continues at coordinate 70,880,883 of OZ012707.1, forward strand.
GACAAAGACTCCTGGGATTCATTAGCGAATACACGTACAAAGGTACCAAGAGTTTGTGTAGCAAGTGCTCTGACAGAACTTTGTTCAAATCCTGTATATTAAGGCACAGGATGTCATTCAGATAATGTAAATGATCCAAGTGTTCGGCCACGAGATCCGACAGTCTATTTTGGCTCTGATGACTAAAATCCATTGTTAATACAATATCATACTGTAATTAAGACGATTATCTAGACAACGCAGTCTAGTTACAACGATGCAGAATCGTCAATATAATTTTTATTAATCACAAAAACAAAGCAAACATTTGCCGTGAATTTGCTTTGATTTCGAATGTAAAATTAGTCACTCACTCTGCATCGTTTCTCACACAAGTATCCAATTCGATTATATGATTTCCAATGAACCAGACGAGATTACTGAAATATGGCGCGGCCGTTCTGTCTCTGATGAAGGCGAGCATCGACGCGTCTTCGACGCGATACACGTTTAGCGTCAAAGTGCGAACAGCTATGCGAACCATTCCTTCCGTGTGATTGAAGAATTTTATGGCCTCGGTATAGAGTGGAAAATCATTGGTGTGCTAAAGATTACATTTTTTTTTCATAATACATCTCTCAGTTTTAAAAAATGGCTATATTTAAACAATTAAAGCAGAAACCACAAAAATAACGCTGAAAATAAATATATTGCAGACTCGCGAGTGTACCTTGTTTACCTCGTTATAAAAGAAATGTATAGTGTGGGCATTCAACTTGAGACTCAGAGTTTTCAGAAAACTTATGTAGTAAGCCATGACCTCCTCGTCGCTGAAGTCAAACTTGTGCACTATTATACTATTCACATGATTGTTGCTTAATAGATAATCTGAAATAATTAGAAATAATTATTTATAAAATCCTCTTTGATGCAAAATTGGGAGAATAAGGTTTTCAGCATGATAAAAACTTACACAACGAGGTCTCATTGCGGATATTTTCAAATAGAATATTGAGCGTCTGTAGGAGCTGAACGCAAACGTAACTCCCACATTTTTGTTTCATTATGCGTAGAAAGAATGATAGCATATTCTTTTCCAGGAAAAAGCTGCAACGAGCGCTTATAATGAAAATACATCTTTGAGAAGACAACGAAGGGCAAAACGTCGAAACCCTTCGTAGCTCCGAATTTTTAGAATCATAAATATTTAGAAAAATATAAGTCTAGATATAGCGACGCACTGTCTCAGCCGTTACTCTTCGGAATCTCTCAAGAAGCATCGCCGAGTGCCTCTAAATACATGGTTACTCACTCAAACACGCTGCTGTCATTCTGATCACCCCAGATCAAGATTTCGGCGATAGATCTCAGCGTTTCCACCAGGAGACCTCTGTTGTTGTCGGAGACAGTTTGATTTTTCGACAAGACATTATAAAGATATCTGATAGCGAAACAAACAAAAAATTAACATTATATAATCTAATCTAGCACCGTAACATAAAATGTTAATCGTCCCACTTACTTGAGATGTTCGAGGGAATGTGGATTCTTTGGTTTCCACAATCCGCCGCCGAACCAGCTACGGCTTCGGAACATTTTTTTTTTTCTTTCTATTTTTATTCTTCCTACGCGCCTTAACCCTTAGCCCAAAGGTGTGTCACTGTAATGGTTCAGGTCATTCTAATAACGAACTTTGTCTCGTCGAGGTTAACTCGTTTCTCGGTAGTCGAATAAGCTGTTCCTGAAACCACATTCTGTCACTCCATATGCTTCTACCCCGTGACACAATCACACTTTACGAATATAGAGCATGTTATGCACTGTTTTAATAAACACTCGTTAATTAGTTATGACTGATGGAATCGCTCACTGATACAGCACAATGTTATTTCTTCGTACATTCACTTTTTTTATCGTTGCCCGCGCAATAACACTTGGATGATAATAGAGTCGTGAATGCTGGAGCTCTGATAACCGTGATACGCATTCACTCGACGATTTTTTCACTTTTTTCCCAACTTTGATTGGCTTTAAAGACGAGAGGCAAAGGGGTTGTCACCTTGTTCCTACGCGTCTTGCGATCGCCAAGTTTGCGCTACGGTTTATATACATAACACACGTATTGTTGCATCTCGCGTCGTCCATACTCCGAAAGTTCACCCATTATTGGTTTTCTCTGGAACTTCCGCAAGGTATTACAAGTGAGAAGTGATTGTATCGTAAGAGCAAATTTTCACGTAGTTTCACGACTGCGACGCAGTCAGAGCAGACAACCGAGATCCAAGAGATTGAAACATTTGTGGGAGCTGTGTACCTAATATCCGTAGTAAAACCGAGCGTGAGCGAACTGATAAGTGTATTCTAGGGTGACTCACGAACGAGATAGAAAATCTGTCAAAGTTTCGTGTCGACAAATGTGAAAGAAGTAGATCATCGCGTTGGCATCGAGATGAATTCCGTTAGCCTCGCCTCTATCATCATCGGGACTTTAAATTGCCTCATCCAAGGTACGAATTTACTAATACACGATATTAATTGTATAGAATCTACACTTTTAACCTCATCAAACTGCACGTCAATGAATATGCGTTGTAACGAAAGAGACCCCGCTGTTCCGTCGACGGATCGAGATTTTTTATTAAAAGAATAATAAAATATTGTTCGTCGTCCAGAGGTCTATGGGGAATACGTGACCCTGACCAACGACGGACCATGCGTCAAAGGTGGAAGAATTACTTTCAGAGCCGATATCTTTGAGTCCGCTGGCAGAAGACCTCCCGGTGGAACCTACTCTTACAAATGGAAAGACGACGGTCTTCATCCGCACGAGTTTGAGGTATGATTCGCCACACGACGATCCTGTTTTTGTAGAACACCTTTTGTTTTTATTTCCTTTTACCTCGCAGACAAAAGCTACGACCAATACCACTTCTTATTACGAAGTGGATTATCCCGCGGATAAGTTCCCTGTAGGACTTTACACTATGGAGGTAATACTGAGTAAGCGAACTTTGATCTTTTGGGACGAAGTAACCAGTCGACGCTCCAGCTTTGAAATTACATGTGAGTCGCTCACCCTATGGTGCAATAGAACCAACGACAATAGCTTGAAACATCGCATTCATATATTTTCTATTGTATTATTCTTTTTTGTTCTATAGGATAAGACGATACAACTTAAGTTTTCTATATAAAGTAGAAAACAACAAAATATAAAATATTTTTCTCGTTATTCCAGCTTTGATGAATGGCAACATGAGTGCAGCTCAGAACAACCACACTCTGATGAGCGAGTACGTAGCCTTGGGTTTAGAGACAAAATTCAAAGTAGAGTTGCGCAAAGGCGACGATTATTACGTCAAGAACAATTCAAGCGGTTCATCGACGTTTTGGTTCGTCGATTGCAAGTACTACGGCATGTCCGCGAATTTTAGTTTCGATTACAAATTTCCAAAGGCGGGAATGAATCATACGGTCGAAGCGTTGGTTATCGCGTCTCACGAACCACCCACAACAACTACCGTTGCTCCGCCGACAACCACAACGACCGTAAATCCGTCTCCATTTCGTAACGTTAACGGTACTGCAAACAATTCTACAAAACAGATCGCAGCTCCCGACGTCGGTTCCTCGCCAGTTCCTAATGCATTGGAAACTACGACTACACCGAGTCCGACGACTGTTGCATCCGCGATCAACACCGCGACGCATTTGGCGAATGCAACGAGCTCGAAACAAGCGATTAATGAAACTGGCCCACCACTTGGAAACCTCACGTTTCCCTTTGTGTGCCTCAACAACTCGATCATACCATCGGATCCGAAAAAAACTTATGGATACTTTCACCGCGATATTATCGTGAAAGGTGAGTGTATTTCACTGTTTATAAAAAAAATTACTACACCGCAGCCTTCGAAAATTGTCGAAGAAAATTTTAGCGAGTTATTTGTGACCATTTTTTAACTATTTTAATTATTGCGTAAAATTATAGAACATCGAACATTATTGATCAGTCACTACCTTAAAATTATCCGTTTGGCTATAAAATATCGTTAAAAAAATGATGAAAAAATCGTACAGTAACGTGAGAGTATTGTTTCTTTGATAGTTCAAAGGTATTGTAGACATGAGCAAAAGCAGGCAACGCCGTAAACTGCTGACAAAAGAGCTCCCATGCACGAGGGGTTAATGAATGAGAACCTCCTAAATAAAACAAAAACGAAAGTAATAAGAAAACAGTTTAATAATCGAATACACTCGAAAAACTCGGTACAAACAGGACTGATATTAAGAATGATATATTACGATAAGAAAATTCGATTGTAACGAGATTTTCGTTCTCACAGAGCCTATAAGCAACATAACAGTCGAAGGGACGAATTGGATTCAACCGTGGGAGACGCTCGCGCTTAATATCACGTGTCCAGGCTCGGGGCCCTTCAAGCGATGTCTGCGGGTCATTCAGGGTCAATACAACGTCACGGGTAACGAAACATGTGACAATCCGGCGGAGCTTGCGACTTGCAACTTTACGATTCGACATTATTTTCTGGAGTCGGGAGTCGCAACTGTACTCGTTATGCTGTCCAATGACGTCAGTATGCACGTTTTTCCATTGACGATAACTGTATACAAAGGTATTAGTTCATTTTGTTCAACCATTACTGCTCGTTCAAAATGCGAAATATCGTAACAACTAAAGTAGCGAAGCAAAGTAATTAGCCAATTAAATTACTTGGTTACTTTAGTTTTTAAGATTTAAAAAATATTAACTAAAATGAAAATTATCCTTATAACAATGAGAGTTGAGCACAAATATAATTATTAAACAATGATATTGCAAAACAACTAAACGATTAATTTGTTAAAGTTGATAGAACGCGCGTTTATTTACTTTGGATTTTTCTGTCGTGTGGAAACTTACTAAAATATTTAATTTGCCTTTCAGCGATCAAAAAACCTCAGTTATCAGTCATCGTCGTTCCGGTGTCTTGTTCCCTAGTCGCCGTCGTTCTCATAATCTTCGGGGTAGCCTACTACATCCAGAGTAGAGCGAGATTCACTGTCGAAGTTGCAGATTTTGATTTTGGCCAAACGAATCCAGAAATGGAGTACAAAACGTTCACCGAACGGCTGCGCGACTCATTCAATAACAGTGTAAGACCCGCTGGATACAGGATTAACACGGTGCGCAGATCGTACTACGGAAGCATGAACGATCAGCGTATACCGATCGCCGTATCTAAATAGATCGAACAGCCGCTTTTACGCTACTGAAGTGCAAGCAGTAATGACACTCATTTCTTTTTAATCCTCCAACTAGGCTGTCCGTTCTGGTGTTTATCGTCGCAATAGAATACCTCACGTACACGGTTCTCGCAACACAGAAATGGGGAAAAAATTTTCTAATAACTGTCAAAAGCTTGAAATGTTTATATTCATACAATTTCCAATTAAAAAATGTCATCTAAATTAGCAAGGGACATTCGAATAAAACACCATTTAAATTACGTTACTGAGAAAAAAAAATTTGTGAAAACATAAAAAACAATAATTTTTATCGGTTGTTTCGCGTTTTAATAGATTGTAAATACTCAAAGTATAGTGTTTTTTTTATTGTAAAATTAATATGAATTCACCAATAACTGCATGTGCAAGAGAATTTTATTGTTTAGACCGCGCAAATCGTTCTCGTAATCGGCAAACGCCCTATTTATTGCAGGGATACAAACAGCTCAATCCGGAGAATTGGCGCGAAGGTTGCGAGCAAGTACGAGAAATCGATCAATGACGGAGCGATTTAAATCCATCCTCACAATAAAACACAGGATACGACGTATGGGCTGCGGTGTACTAAGATAATCTGGAAATGAAAGGAAAGAGGCTCTCGAAGATGCGCCTGGCTCGTTAGTATTTGTAGATAATGATTATCGATTAAGTGTAGAGAGGCTATCGCGTCGCCTTGCAATTTTACGAGTATTCGCGAAATTCGCGACGGCTCACGACTCTCCGAACTGCAACCTTCATTCCACCTATCGAAAAAAAGAAAATAAGAAATAACAGAATTTGATATTGTACATAGTACATTTTGTATAGGCTGTGAAAGTGATACGCAAAAACGCTGCGATGAAAAGAAAAATAAAAACAATTTTTTTAATATCGAGGAAAATGCACGCACCTACCGTTACGTCATTTAGATTTGTCATGCTCGCTTACTTTCCGATCCCAGACAAGAATATATCAGTGTATATTTAGTATGTAAAACGTCGTTCTTTACGAGAGAAACTTAAGAGTGAGCAAGTGCTTAAGATATAATAATATATAATTATAGAGGCAATTTATAATTTATGTAAATATAAATTAGTTATTTTCTCGAGTTGGAATCAATGTATGTGTAATCAAGAATTATAATAAACCTTCCAAGTATTTTTAACAAGGAATTGCAACGATTTTACTTACAAATAACCTGGTTATACTTGTGATAATACACAGGACTTTGATCGGATAGCGTGGAGCGAAGATTTGAAATCAAGGGTCAAAGGTCCTATATGATTGCTTGAAGAGTTTCTAGTGTAAAAAAAAATTATGTTTTACTTAAAAAGCATTAAATTATTGAAGAAAACGTCAATTGACTGTATTTACGAAGTAGACTCAATTTTTCTTATCGCCGAAAGTAATCTGGCACATTTCTCACCGCGACCGCCAGGTTTCGCGTATAAATTCGTCGCTCTAAAAGGAATGTATAACAATCGGTAAGTCAGAGAGATGTCGGAAAAAGAGAAGGTTCCCACAGCCTGGCTTCTATACACCAGTCGCTACTGCAGTGCGATGATCTCGATGCGAAGATAGTGTGTGTTCCTACGTCTGAGCATCGCGGCCGTGGATGAAAAAAAAAAAAAAAAAAAAGTAATTGTGAAAATTTTATTAGTCGAGTGATTCGCGAGTATTGCATCGTACGTTAAATGTTCGAGAAAGATACGTGAGTTCCTGTGGGAACAATTGCAACTGTCGTCAGCCCCGGACGAAGTGACAATCGTGCGATATGTCCGGGGGTGCCGCAGCAAATTTTTCAATCGCTGCGACGGCGGCGGCTCTCACGACGACGGCTACGGCCAGGAGTACGACAGTGGCCGTCAAACTACGCCGTGACAACGATGACGATATCGAGAAAATTGACAACGAGGACTGGCGGCTACCGATCGCGTTCAATCGACCGCGACACACGGCTGTAATCGAGGGTGTCAGCTGCGTCAGCCAGTCCTGGCGAATGAAAGAACGGGTTAGCCTCGTGGGACCGAAGCTCCGAAATCACTGCGCGCTCTGAGCTCGCGCAAAAAAAAGTCATCCAGACGAAACTAAAAACAGAAAAATTAGAGGCAAAAATATGTAACGAAAAGGAAAATGTTTCGTCGTCGCATTTTTTTACGCGAGCGTCGTGCGTGCAATCAATATGCAGCCCCAGCCTCGTTATGTCGCATTGATGATTACAGGGGGATTTGTTTTCAGATGAAAACTGTGAGCGTTGCGCTCGTGCTGTGTCTCAACGTCGGCGTCGATCCTCCCGATATAGTAAAGACCCAACCCTGCGCGCGTCTCGAATGCTGGATCGGTAAATCGATACTTTATTTACTATCTAATCGCTCAAGATTTTCATAGCGTGTCACGCCGTCGTCAACTTTGTCATCGATGTTATGTAATGCGTACTTTGAGGTTATGAAGATACAAGCGCCTAGAGCGCCATCTCGGAAGAGGTTGATCACTGGATTTATCAACTGTTAAAAATTTCTTGGAAAATCGCAATAATAATGCAATTTGAATGTGTTAAAAATTACCCAGACCTACTCGCATAACGATAATAACTATTTATTTAAATTACTATTATTGTTGTTATTGTCTTCCTGATAGGGATGATAACAATTTATAAGACGTCAAAATGACTTGTTCGTTAAATTTAATCATTTGTCTTTTAAGGATAAAGTGTTGTATTAATTTGAATCTTTATCGGAGTAATGTTTTTGATAATTTAATATTATAGATCCACTGTCGGTGAGTCCAACGAAGGCCCTAGAGATAATCGGTTCGAATTTGCAAAAGCAATACGAGCGTTGGCAACCACGCGCTCGCTACAAGCAAAGCCTCGACCCTACTGTCGAAGAAGTGAAGAAACTGTGCACGTCACTGCGACGCAACGCCAAAGAGGAGAGAGTTCTGTTTCATTACAACGGTCACGGTGTACCGAAACCCACCAGCAACGGCGAGATATGGGTTTTCAACAGAACTTACACGCAATACATTCCACTGTCGGTTTACGACTTGCAGACGTGGATGGGAGCGCCGAGCATCTACGTCTACGATTGCTCGAACGCCGGCATCATCGTCGAATCCTTTCAACAATTTGCAGAGCAACACGAGAAGGAGTACGAGGTAAAAATCGCAGACCTCACCGAGTATTTTCGTCGAGTCAAAGGATCATGGTGGAAATAAGATTTTCTTTTCTTTCGACAGAACGAGAAACAAGCTGTACAGCAAAATCGAGCCAGTGGAGTCGCCGGGGTCGCGACGTCTTCCTACAAACACTGCATTCAACTCGCGGCCTGCGCAGCTAGTCAAATACTACCGATGAATCCTGATTTGCCCGCTGATATATTCACCTCCTGCCTCACGACGCCAATAAAAATTGCATTACGCTGGTAATAAAAAAATATTTAAATACGTAGAAAACAATATTGAAGTGGCTTTATTGATATATCAACCAAATTTATATCGAATTAATTAAACATTTATTGGCGTCAGTATTTTATTTTTTATTTTTACTGTTTTTCACTGTATGGATGAGTCTTTTTTTTTTTTTTAAGGTTTGTGATGCAGAATACTTCAAAACTAGTTCCAAAAATATCGCTGGATCTCATCGACAAGTAAGCTACTCACGGGCACTGTTATTCTCATCTCTATCATTATGATAAATAGATTTTACAGAATGTATTGTTTATTGATTTATTTATTCATTTATTTATTTATTTATTTATTTATTTAGAATTCCCGGTCAGCTAACGGATAGACGGACGATGCTAGGGGAACTCAATTGGATTTTCACAGCAATCACCGACACGATAGCGTGGAATACTTTACCTCGGGGTAAATTTAAAGATTCAGCAAAAAAAAAAATTCTTTTGCGTTCGTAGGAATTAAACAGATTATTTTTTTCCAGATTTATTCCAAAGGCTGTTTAGGCAAGATTTATTAGTCGCTAGCTTATTCAGAAACTTCTTACTGGCTGAGAGAATACTTCGTTCGTACGACTGCACTCCAGTCTCATGTCCGAAGCTGCCACCGACCTATCAGGTTAATATATTTGATTTATCGAATACTTGGGAAAGGTCTTTTTCCGGAGGCCGATAAAATGTTGGAAAATAAACGGTAATGCGAATTATCATTTTTTAAATGCTTTAGCATCCTATGTGGCAAGCCTGGGACCTCGCTCTCGATCTCTGCCTTGCTCAACTTCCGTCGATTCTGGAGTCGAAAGAGGCTTTCGTACATTCCCCATTCTTTGAGGAGCAACTGACGGCCTTCGAAGTGTGGCTGACTCTGGGTTCGAAGAACCGCAATCCTCCCGAGCAGTTACCGATCGTTCTGCAAGTTCTACTTAGCCAAGTTCACAGACTTCGGGCCCTCGCTCTTCTCGGTCGTTTCCTCGATTTAGGTCCATGGGCTGTAAATTTGGCGCTCAGCGTTGGAATCTTTCCTTATGTACTCAAACTTCTTCAGAGCAACGCAAGAGAACTTCGACCTCTTTTAGTTTTCATATGGGCAAAAATTTTGGCCGTCGACAGCGTGAGTATTACTTTCAACATCATTTTTATTTTCGCTTTTGAAATTCATTGAATTTGGATTTTTTTTTAAATATAATGTTTGGAATTTCTTGTGGCTTTCCAGACTTGTCAAGGAGATCTCGTGCGTGACAACGGCCACAAATACTTCCTGTCGGTTTTGCAAGACACTTCGATGCTGGTAATTCAAGTGGAATCATTTTCGACCCTCAATTAAATTTAATTATTACAACACTACGAGGACAGGGTCCTCGTAGCCACCCATTCTCGTTTCACTCGCCAATCACCCACTCCTGTCATTGTTTGTTACTCTGATGATCGTCTTCTGCTTTTTTTATTTAATCATCTTTCGTTTAACTTCCGATAGTCTTTTGTTTGCCCTCTTCATTTACTTATGTTTCCTTCGCACAAAGCCTTGGTCAGCCGGGGGAGGGGGGCGAAGTCTCACCAACAGACATGACTGTCCGAGAATCCTGGATACTCCAGGAATTCTCTCGAGAGAGGGCTCCATGTATCCTCGCACGGAGGGTTTCTATATAAACTCTCATACAGAGAGCCTCTACGGAATATTTATGATATATAGAAATGTGAATAATTATAAAAATTATAAATCAATTCAGGTTCTTTGGTACTTTAGGGTATTTAGGGTCTTTAGGAATAAACAGTTTGCATTTTTATAGACAATCAAAAATGATTTTTTCTTTCTTAGAGCGAGCACAGAACTTTGGCGGCTTTCGTGCTGGCGAGCGTTGTGAATAATTACCCAGCGGGTCAAGAAGTTGCTCTGCAGGGTAGTCTAGTCTCGATATGCCTGGAGCAGCTCGCAGACCCGAATCCACTGCTACGACAATGGCTTTGCCTGTGCCTAGCGAGACTCTGGCACAATTACGACAAAGCGAGATGGTGCGGTGTCAGGGATATTGCTCACGAGAAACTCTACACTTTGCTCCAGGATCCCGTTCCCGAGGTTCGTAAAATATCGTGAAAAATTCGTTCGAGAATTGTGGAGAACGAGTATAATCTTGATTTCGATTCACAGGTACGAGCTGCAAGCGTCTACGCGCTCGGTACCTTCATCAACAGCGTTATTAAGCGAAGTGAACACGCAAATAACATCGATCAGATTATAGCCATGACGCTCATCAATACTGTGAGCCACGACATGAGTCCACTAGTCAGAAAAGTGAGTCAAAAAGATAATTAAAGGCCAATTTTTTTCACAATTGAGGAAATTTTAGAGAGCTTTTGGAATAATGACGGTCTCAACGATTTTTCAGGAGTTGGTAGTAGCGCTGCAATGGATGGTCCTGCACTTCGAGAACTCCTTCGTGACACTGGCATTTGCAGAGGAGAATAGTCGGAAGGATCTTGTGGTGGAGACGCTGTCGCCGATCAGTGGTATGAGACGAATCGGTTCGCGGGATAGACTTAAAATTCTCGGACCGAACAACACGTACGCGGGCGATACCATCGACGGTTTTGGTCAGGATCGTATCAAAAGGGTCTCGTCTTCCTCGTCGATTAGCAGTTTAGGTAAAAATATAGAGTGGAAAACCGCGTCTGGTAAACAGCGGAAGAACGTCTCTTCGATCAAATGTTTCTTACTATAATCAAGATTTTTTAAATGTTCCATCCTGGACACAGGAAATAATTGGGAGTTCGTGAGGAAACCCTGCGAATCCCTCGGTAATGAAACAAAAACGATTTGTATTTGCATGCTCGATCGGAGGCGATCGCACTTGAGTCCATTTTTTTCACACAACTCACGAGTTAATATGAATTTAAAGAAATCAACGAGACGCAAAGTTTCTATAATTCACGTATTTTATTCGAAGGTCATAGTTCCTTGGGAAATCTACCGAGTATTTCGTACGGCAGCGTTTACATGAAGCTTTGGCACGGCTTGTGCAGCCTCGATAACGATCCTCATCCCGCGGTTGCTACAATGTCGCAAAAAGTCACGAATTATATTCGCAATCAGGTAATTCAACATGTCTCAATACATTTTTTTTCGCCTGGCTAGGTTTTATACTACGAGAGGAAACTAGAAATGATGAAAAAATGATATTTTTTAGGTGAAAGAATCGTCGACACCGAGGGAAGTAACCGAGACGAGATCGTCGTCCTTGTCGCTTCCGCCTTCGCCTTCGAACCGCGTAAGTTATCTGGGAAGGGGCGAGTCCCCTCCGACAGTAAATTCAACCACGGATCTCTTGCGTACTTCGAGAGTACCGTCGCACAGTTTGCGAGCAAGGATACCCAAGGCGGCCACAGTACGCGAATTCCAGTGAAAACTGATATTATAACACAAAAAAATCGCCTTAATGAAAAAAATTTCATAATTTTCAATTTATTTCAGATATCGGAAGAGGCGGACGAGCTGCCGGGCACGAAGAATCCTCTGATATCCGCACAATTCGTTGAATGGAGTTGCGCGCAGTTTGCTCAACCTGTGACCTTCGAAAATGAGACAGAGACGACGAGCGACGTGGAGAGTCGAGCGCACTATGAGCGCGAATGGCGATATTTGAGGAACAAGAGACAGAGACGAGACGCCCGCGAGGAACAGCACAAAGCTATTCACTCGAGAATCGAGTCACAGGTTTTCCACACGAGAGTTCCGCAGCCACCGGAAGTCCTGGCTTTCCATCCCTTCGATCCTCATCTAGCGGTAGCATCAAAGGACTCCTTCGGCATATGGGACTGGCAAACCGGCTCGAAACTCACGTATTGCACGAGTCGAAGCAATAAACCGTCGAGAATCACTGCCTTGGAGTTCGTTAACTCACACGACATCTCGCTCTTGATGACCGGATCCGACGACGGCTCTGTTCGCATATGGAAAAACTACTGCAATATGCTGGGAAGAGATCCAACGCTCCTGACCGCTTGGCAAGCCCTCGCGGACGTGCAACCGGCACCCAAAGGCTCTACACGTAAGATATTGGATACATTTTTGTTCTATAGAGATTTACACATCGACAAAAGGCGCTCTAGCGGCTACTTAATTGTTAATCGTTACGATAATGCGCACAGGGTATATTTATCTTCCAAAGTTTATTTAAATATCTTTGAAATGTTGTTTTAGTGAAATATTGCTTTTCTCTCATTTCAGTGTCCGCGGGACTCGTGACTAGCTGGGAGCAAAGATCCCTGACACTCGCGGTAACCGGAGACGTTCGAGTGGTGCGGCTCTGGGACGCGGAGACCGAGCTGAAGAAGCAAGACGTTCCAACGGGTGCGGATTGCTGCGCAACGTCCTTGGATACCGACGGTTCCGGTTCGATGATGGTTCTAGGATGTGGCGACGGTTCCATTCGACTCTTCGACCGTAGACTTTCGCCTATAGAAGCGCGAGTCATGACGTGGCGCGAGCACAACTCCTGGGTGCTAGGCGCGAATTTTATCAAGAGCAGTGCTCATTCCTCGCGCCTCATCACCGCCTCTTCCTCCGGTGACATAAAAATCTTCGATCTCAGGAAAAATTCCTCACTGAGCACTGTACAAACCTCACAGGGCATTACTTCCTTCGCGGTTCACGACAACGGCAACAATTTCGTCTGGTGAGTGTCTCAACGTCTGTAATCAATTATTTCAACCGTCGTCTCGTCGAAAAATGAAAAATGAAGAAAAAAAACGTAAAGACCGTACTTTGATTACTGCCCAGCTCTGCCTCACGATAATGTTTCAACTTTGCAATCGTTATATCAAAGCTTATTTTCAAAGAATCTTGAGGAGAGCGGTTTCTCCATGTCCTCAGAAGTTCCTTACGAATAAATATTTCAATTTTCTCCACAGTGGCTCGATGAATCACTGTATAAGCGTATACAACACTTCTGGCCAGCACCTCAACACAATAAAGTTCCACGAGGGTTTCATGGGCACGAGAATTGGCCCGGTAGGCTGTCTGAGATTCCATCCGCACCGCGTCATCCTGGCGGCAGGTTGCGTCGATAGTTCCGTAACGGCGTATGCCTCGGAGCCGCGCAGATGACTATCAGAGATGGAGTTCGTCAATGGTTACGATCTCTAACTAAAACTGCAGCGAACATCTGATAACGATCGAATGATCGTCGCGGCTCATTCCCGTTTCGCTTTCTCCCACGTTCGGAGCATGGAGCTCGACGATATCGTACAATCTTCGTACCGCCTTTCCTTTCAAAATTTCTTTCATTCACGCCTACCTTCGACAGTTCAATTGGAATAGCTAGACGCACGCGTTCTTTACCGTGCAAGAACCGAGCTGCTTTCGCGCTTTCCCTGTCTATCACCTGCTTTTTAGAAGAACGGCACCTGTTGGTACGTTATCCGCGATGCATAATTGGCAAGCGAGATAATTCGTGGGTGTGTCGCTAAACGTGAGCTGAAACGCGAGTGAACGGAGAGGACAATCGCGCGGAGGAATTTCGCGGCTACGAATACAAAGAAGAATACGAAGACTTTGGCTCGTCGAGCGACGATGCCCGAGTAAAGCTGACGATAAAATGTACATATATTATAATATTAGGACGTACAAATAATGATCATAGAGAAAATAATAATAATAATAATAATAATAAGATATAATAATGAATATCAGCGTAGAATTTCTGCTGCAAATTCAAAATGTAAATATGCAGGGAGGAGCGTGCCTGATGTTCAGTTATCGCAACCTCTTTTCCTTATACACACACCGCCGATAAGCTCTTCGCAATGTATCAAGTACTAAACGCACTTACAGATCGGCGTAGTGTAGCAAGTACTTAACGGAGAAACGAAACCGAAGTTGTGACAAATATATGCAGTTTTTGGTAGGCTTCTATCGAAACGACGGATTTAGACTATTAGGCGAGCAACTTGCGACCAAATCCCCATGAAAATAAAATATACTCGACGATATATTATGAAAAAAAGTTCTGTTTTCACTATATATCCTTTATGTATCCACCGGATATATCTTTCGAAGATATGGTACATACAATTATGTCTGAGATACATAAATATTTGGAGATATATAATAAATATATTTTGTGGAAAAAAGTTCTATATATATTTATCGATATATATTTATTTTCCGTGTGGGGTAAGACACGTAAATATCGGTCGGCTAATCGCAATGAAGACTCGAGTGTTTGTTTCAAATGATAACATCGCATAGATAATGAATTTATGTAATATTTTAACGATTCAATAAGCACATAATTTATTTTGTCTTTCAACAATCATATCCGATTTTATGAGAAAAATCTTATGATTGAAAGATATATTTCTCTGATAATATAATAATTATTAAAAATATATAGATTCATTATTTGTTGGCCCATGCATTAATCTTTGAAGGAATACTTTGAGAGCACCGGTCAATTGACGTGCAAAAAAAGGTGATAAGGTCGTCGCTCACCTAGGTATCGCAGTTGCATTGTCCGTAGATTCTGTACAATGATGTATAATAATAACTAGGCTACGAGTTATGATTTAAAGGAGCATTGACTATCAAGCCAAATAGTATATGATCGCGTGTACTGTGCTACTGATATAAATAAAAGAAATGCTATATATAAAGATAGTATATGGCGAGAGACGAGAAATTCGGCGGAGTTTTAAATTGGAAAACGCGAGGATTAAGGAATATAATAAGAAGATGAAGTGCCACGCGCTGTATCGCCTTTGTACATAGTTGCCTGATAACGATTAATAAAACACAATCATGTTGATCTCGTTGCTCGTTCAGTTTTTATCGTTCCACATGCCCTGTAAGATAGCCTTTCTCGTTGAAATCTAGAGAGAAGAAACAAGATACGTAATATAAGGGCTTTAGCGCAGAGGGCAGGGTTAATCAGTCACTTGCCGCCAGCAATGAAACGCAGCAGCTCCCAGTTAAACGAAGTTACCGACGTGATGGTTCGTCGTCGAGGGAACGTCTGAAAGATCCCTATCGCGAACCTTGTCAGTCTTTCAAAGATACTCGCTACAAAGCTGTCGGAAATTTCGCGTTGTATGTAACCGGAGACTCGCGACCCATGACCAACGACCCTTCCTTCTCTCGGGGCATTTCATATAAATAACGTCTCGGATGAAATCGAACGGTACGAACAATTTTTTAATAGCTTTTGTAAATTTGTTTTACGACTTTTATTGACTGATTGAAATATATGTTGGACAGAGCAGTTTTTATCGTCTTGGAATGGACAACCGATTAATTATCAAATAAATTATTATCTTTTATGAAAAATTTTACTTATTTATTTCACCTTTGTTAATCTTATTTTTTGTTGCTTTTTATGGTTTCCGAAGAGTGGAATATTCGATGAAAACACGGAAAACAAAACAGAAGTGAAGGGTGGCGGTTTATCATGGTTCGTTAACGAGACCCGAGTAATAATCGTTGCGCCGGTGGTCTCGTTATAAAACGACAGCCCTTCGGGTTCGTTTCGTTCGAGTGTTCCAGCTGATGACACGTCAATTTGCATTTGCACGAATTGCACTGTGGTTTGAACGTGAACGAACGTGGCCTTCGCCGTACAGTGGTTCGCGAATCAGTCAAGGCCACATATTGTTGCTAAGAGGGAGGGATCGGCTATGATTCTTCGCTTGACTTTGCCTATTAATAGAATCGTACGAAGTATATCTAAAACTCTGAGCGGTACCGAGATTGCGGCGCAAGCGGAAATATCGTTGCAGCATTGTTGTAAGTGTTAATCGCTCGAGACCGATGTTCGAGGATACGAAAGTATTCGTGCGTCATAGCAATGTTATGTCCCTCAGCGTGCAGGGTCACGCTAGGCCAACGTCACATTTAGTTTCAGTTCCCTCTCCCTATCTGAACGCTCGCGGCATTTCTCATCGCAAGAATTCTTCAAACCTCCCCGAAAGACACGCAAGTGTATAGCGGGATTGCGTTAATTGCCATCCGGTTTTGACCATAAAGATTAGTTTCACGTTTCTACTTTTCACGTCGTTTTATACAGTACTGCAGTTATCGTGGTATTTTTAGCGGAAACATTCACCGTGAATATTTTTCCTTCTCGCGTAGAAATCAGCCTACTCTTAAACTTTTTTCGCGAGTAGTCCGGTCGTCTCAAATTTCATTTATAACAAGCAAGGATTGTTATCTTCTTACTTAACTTATGTATCTTGAGCCAGAAGAGGACGCTTTTCAAAAGGCCTACGAGGTCTGCGAAGAACCCAAAAACTATTATGAAAAGGGCGCACGAACATAGGTGGTCTCGTTTGTTCGATCGCTTCACCTTATTCTGTTTTAATGTCAAATGAGAAAAAAATATTGTTACATATATCATTTGTAAATAGCGATAAATCCTTTCCGTCTACCGAATACCGATTTGTGCGTCTCCTTCTTTCTCTCGTTAATTATCGTCATACTCATCTCGGAATTCCGCACCAAAATTGGTAAAATAGTGAATTATAATACCGAGCACGGGATTGGAAAGAAATATCGCTGGTCAGACCGGTCGGAAACTCGAGAAATCCCACTCGTTTGGAATTAATTAAAATTTGAGATTCAATCCCGTCCGGATTACAGGCGAACGTATTCGCGTTCCCTCCGGGTTCGCGCCTCTTTGCGAACCCTTCGAATTTAACTTATGGGCTTCAACATTCGCTAAAAAATTAATGTATAGTTACTGTAATGTTATGCGGAACGAGAGCCTCCCCATTCTTGATACGCATCACCTGGTATTCAATTACACTCAACGTTGGGATGACCTACTCTCGCAACGTATACAACTATACAGTGCGGCTGGTCGACGGCCCGTTGCTCGCCCTCGCATTCATTATATTGTGTTACACTGCATTGTATACGATATACCATACTCCACGCTTATATATATAGTAAAAGCTACGGTTCAAAGCGTTGGTCCTCTCACTCTATTCGGCGTAAGCCAAGCCGAACGAATTTCAATTTCAAAGGAACCTCGCATGGTGTCCGTTGTACACGAGAGTATCCACAGAAAACTTATAAACTCTAAACCCTCGTCGACAGGTACGAATCCGAAACTCTCGCAGTGAGATATCCAGAACTCAGATTTTCGACAATTTTTTTTTTTTCACATTTGACCTTAGACGTTCAATTTTTTGATCGATAAATTATTTATAAAAAAAATTTCATTGATTGTTACATTTATTACCAGAAATGACGATTCAATACTATTTCTTTCGTATTGTTTAATCTTTTAATGTGATATTTGTGTTAATTAATTTTTTATGTTCAATATGTACAACCGGAGCGTTCTTGAATGATAAGTACATTAAGTAATTATAACCGAAATATCCTATTTCCGCAAACAATTAATTATCCTGCTGTATCATTGATTATCGATGAGTGTTTCATCGTTTCATTACCTCCCAACGAGCATTACTCTCTGTGTCGGCATGATTCCTTTTCATCTTCGGAGTTATCTCTCTCTCCCTTGCTCGGAAATGTGTACGAGAGCACGAGGGGCGGCTATACGCGCGAGGATAAAGCGTAACCCGAAGAGAGTAAACAAATGGATAGAAAGAAAACAAACAAGTCTCGAATGCTCGTAGTTAGTTAGACGACTGCCAGGCGCTAGAACGGAGAGGGAGAAAGCTTCTAAAGTATCTCCTGGGTATTCGTCATCCGTTTAGGCACTTGTCTCTCTGTGTACACGGCGTTATCGGTAAGATTGAGTGTGGCCTACATTTTATCGCTCTCGCATTAGTAAATATGTTGTATCAATTAGGCCAAAATTAGTTGAACGCCGTTCTACCGTCTCTCTGTCTCTCTTCCACTCTCCATCTTTTTTTTTGTCCTTTCGCATTCCCGTGTCTGTTCACAAGAGCAGATTCGGCGTCCCACGAAATCCCTTTTTCCGCGCAGGTCGGTCGGAGCGTCGAACCTCGCGGCAGCTTGCTCTCGGCTTCTTTAAGACGGGTATCCTCGAGGCTTGAGAGAAAAAAAACCTATTCGTTAACTGACAAGTCGATGAAGAGGGTTAGACGTGGCTCATCCACGCTGCTCGGAAAGGGCGCGAAGCGACGAGAGACGGATCTCTCGCTGCGCGAGAAGATCGGGCCAAAACCTTCCTAACAAGATCCAAAGCCAGGCAGCGACGAGCTGCCCGGAGTTCGCGATTCATGCTGGTCGGGGCGAGTCGTGTAGACTGACCCCGAAGGGATACGAACAGAACGATACACCGATAGTCTCGGGAATAATTGCGGCGTGGCAGACAGCGCGTTGTTAGCCTCGCGAGAACGATCGCGTGCGCGTAACTATCGACTTTAATCAAGTCCCAGACAAAGGCTCTCGAGCAACGCAGGCTTCTACTTTTTTTCTTGGTGTCCCCCTTTTCAATTAAATATTTTATTGAGGGAGAACTATAGGCAATCTGCACGATCCCTGTGACGGAGAATTTAGGAACTTGGATAAGAGCAGCCAAATCAGAAATATAGGAGATACAAAATTCGAAGAAAGTTAAAAAAAAAAAAAAATTTTAATTAACTTGACTCAATTTTAACAAATTTATCGAATTTTCGACTGCCTAGAAGTTTTCAAGTAAGATCTTGCGAATAATAAATTCGAATAATAAAGCACGAAGCACGTGGATGCTCAGCAGTTTAAGAAAAGTTCAGGGTAAGCGGAGAATTATGGTGTATGACGCGCGAAACAACAAATGCACTCGTGTGTACGTACAGAGATAATCTTATTGGCCACGTCCGGCGTGCATCCTCTGTCTTCTCCTCGATTCTTCCGCAACAAGCGTAAAACGAGAGCGTACGTGACTAAGTTCATTTCGTTCCGGGGGTCATCAGCGTGAAACCGTGAAAAAAGGCGCAAATGATCGTTCATTTGTACATCTGCCTGTGGGTATCACTCATTTCCTGCTATTTAACTCCAAAACAGGGGGTCATATGAATCGCGCGAGGTTTCATATGCTTCGTTGAGATCATTATATTCGCTCATTCACACATTTTACAAACACATCAACGCGGATACTTAGGGGAGGAAAATGTTTGGCATGGGAAAAACGTTTTGAATCTATCGTTTGGCCAACCGATCTTCCAAAGAACAAAATCTGTGCGTGAAACGCAATTTCTCATTGCTCCAAACGTTTCATTCGTATAAATACGTTCTTATCGAGTATCGTTTTTTGTTTACTCTTAAATTTTCAAGCGGTAAAAGAGCGTACAATTTTTATTTCAATAAAATCCGCGGGTACGTTATACCCGCGAGTATACGGTTTGTGCGCGGAAATAGCGAATCGAGGAAGGTGCGAGGGAGACCGTCAGGACCGAACGAATCGCGTATACAAAGGTATGATACACGCGTGATTACACACATATCGTACATAGAATGCACGGTACATAGTAGTGCGCGCATGCGCCTACGCGGTTTAGCTCTAGCGAGGCTATGAGGTTCGTAGCGCGGCGCATCCCGTCGAAGGTAATCGCGACGTTAGTCGATTCAACGACGTTCGTTCGCCACCGGCCGCCGACGTTGTTGAGCAGCATTCGCCTCAGTACTACGAACTCCGCGGTTCGTGTCGGTACTTCGGAGAGTGCGGTCCACGTCCGACGTGAATTTTATTCATTTACCTATATTCCCTCGTGGACTCGCGGGTGCTTTTTACGTCTACCGAGAAGTGTGTCCCTGTCCCGGCGACGTCACGACGATATAGATTTATAAACGATAAACGATATCAAGCGAATAGTCTGGAACTGGAGGAAAAAATTTCGAGGTTGAACCGTTGAGGGAAGGGCCACGGAGGCACCGGAAAAATGGATCGATCGGGGAAGATACTCGCGCGAAAAGTCCTCATAGACTTTGTGTGCCTCGCTATAGGTAAAAAATTCATTTTATTATTATTATTATTATTATTATTATTATTATTATTATTATTATTAATGTTGTTATTAAGAGCGTTATCAATCGACCCATGATTTTTAGCATAGTTTGGATAAGTAAGTAAAGAAGTTTAACGCACACTCGAATAGACATCGCACGAGGGGAACGCGGGTTAGGTTCGACGACCACGGGGCCGACTGTCAGATTGACAAATCGAACCTCGCGCTCTCGCTCGCTCGCTCGATGTTCTCGTTATTATACCACCGATGAGACTGATTTACGCACGTTGTTCGTGAACTGGATTCACGAACTGATATAAGCGCAACGCGCCCACGCTTACATATTGCCACGCTATCGCAAGTGTTTACTATCGAACTGTATAGGACATTTCGATATAACAATATTTTAGTTCTCCAGAGCAATAACAACCATTCGTTTCTCGTGACGTTACTCATTTGCACTAGATTTACTTCCTACTTTGATTTTTTGAGGATTCGCAATCATTTGTTCTTGGAGAATCCATAATCTACACATTTACAAATTATTGTAGAGTTTAATTATTTAAAAAAATTAAGAGTAAAAAAAAATACGAAAAATTACATTTCCTTCAAATATTATTTAATAAAAACCTTCGATGCGTCTACCTTCGATTTAATACCGAGGCAAAGAGAATAATATGATTTAAACGCGTGTATGTTCAACAAAAAATTATTTTTTATTTGAATTAATTATCAATAAACGATCTATGTGACAAATCTTGGCGTTAACGAGACCTCCTTGCGATAAAAAGAAAAAAATCTCACTTCCTAGCAAGTTGGAAGGGTGAATTCTACAACATAAAGAACCCATAATAATGAAAGTCCGATGAAATGATTGTTCCGTCGATTAATCGCGGGTCTGGTCACTTCATTGTATCCTGGATATAGGGAGCGAGCAATCAATGAACGTACGAGACGCGTCGTATGTATAGGTAGACACTGTGCCTAGCGGAGTTTAGCCGCAGGGCAGAGTTTATTGCATCCCGGAGGCTCCGATATTCCACCGCTGCTCCCTTCCACCGATAAATTGCCGACCCATCATCGCGAGGAATTAACGTCGCGGTTTATACGCAACGCACCATAGTAATATCATAGTACTACAACGGACGGAGACACGGGGTCTATGAACCAATTTACGCTCTTTATACAGAAAAACAACAAAACAGAGACCGCGGCGTGCGTCAGCCTGCTACAGAAACGTTTTGCCGCCTCGTGTTCTTATTCAATCTTCGTTCGGTCATTGAGAGATACAAGGATCGCTGTCAACCCGGTCTCTCCTCGTCCAGTGTTGGACTAATAACCGGGTTCTTTCAAACTTCGTTAGAGCCGGTCATAACTGGTCTTAGGAACCCGACGGCTTCGGTGTATCCGGCAGCCTTTTATAGCTATATATGCCTTTAAGGGGAGACTCGACACCCTCTCTGTCGCACTCGCGCGATTCTTACGGTACCGCCTCTCTCATGTTCCAACGATTTCCGTTGGTATCGAGCCTCGCTTTGAACCCAGAACCATTGTATCGGGTCATCACGAAAACCGATCTTCGTATCTTCAAGTGCATACAAGGTGGATGTCCCAGTTATCAGAGTACGTACTGCCGATTATTATTATACCGGCCGATGACTGGGACATACAGCACCTTATTAGTCAATGCGAAAGCTACGTACACGCGCGGTCTCGCACACAGACGCAGGCACAGACGTTAATGGGATGGACTCGCAGCGTACGGTACAATGTCAGCGTAGGGCACACTGTTTGCGCAGGGTTGCACGGTGCGGCTGCTAAAATGCTGCGGGTAATGGCTACAAGAAGGGGAAAGTCGTTAAAAGAGCAATTACACGCGCGTTTCTCCGTCGCCTTCTGCTACTATCGTGCGCTTCTTGCTCGGCTAAAGCCAAAGGCAAGTCCGGAAAAAAGTGACGAACGAAGAGCTTCGCGTCTCTCTTCTTTCGGTCATGTGGTACATAGAATTTATTATTATACATTAGTTTTAATTGCAGCTATTATACCGAGCATTGCTTATTTTTAAATGATTTAACATGTATAATGATGAATAATAAATTATTTCTAGAAAAAAAGGTATCCTGCTTACGTTTTTTCATTTTTATGTCGGAGACGATTCCATTACTTTCCTCTTTTTTTTCACACACTTGTTCGCCTAATTACCCTTTGCAAATAATTTCTTATGCCGAAACGGTATGAACAATTTTTTCAATGAGTTTCAAGCATAAATTTATTTATAATTGTTTGAATTGAAGCGATTATAGTGATCAGTGGCGATTTGCTTCGATACGAATTAGTAATCTATAATTTTGTTGTTGTTATATACAGTTTTGAATGCTACCGTTCATTTTTTTCATTAAACTTTCTATTATTCTACGTTCATTGAGCGTTCTCATCCTCGAGAAAGATAGAGAGCGCGGAGGAGGCGCGATTCGCGTCTAGAAACGAGTAACGAGGTCAGGGCGAGCACGCAGCCAAATCCGTTTCACTGTTACGGCTAATCAAGGAACGCGAAGATCATTCGGAAAGCGCGGACCATAGTCGGAGTTGTAAACTCGTTGCAATTGTTTATACGACTGGCACGAGCACTCCAACGAGTTCGAGACCGTACAGAGGCCTTTTTTTTAATGAATAAAATGAAAAAAATTTGTTTCTAACCTAAAGCAGTTGAATATTCTTAACATTAGAAGCGTTGAGATCTTATCCGATCAAACCGGTTCCATTGCAGTGGCAAATTAGAAAATTCCACTTAAACTTTAATGTTTTTCATTCAGGGGGACGAAACGAAATGTCTAAAAATAAACACTGTGCGATATTATTTCATGATTAAAAAGAATCTCAGGCTGCAAATACGAATGATCGACTGAACCACTTGAGGAACGATGTGACAAGATCGAGGGTGTCTTCGTGTTCCCGAGTACTCGACCGAATTTATATCGCGTATGAGTGGTCGCACTCGACCTACTGAACCAGTGGGCGGGACGACGTGTATCAATGATGTATGCAGTGCGTATGACTGCATATTCGGGAAGCACGACGGACTCGTGAACGAAACACGATAACCGCATGATTACCTACTCGATTAACGTTTTTGATTGGTGCAGCCTTGCGATTGTTTCGCTGTATCGAGCTGTAAGCGTCGCTCGAACATCGATATATCGCATTATGAACTTGGTATTTATACAGCTAACACGAGTCTTCGTGAAACGACATATACGATAATACATGGCGTCGTACAAGACGCTATATATATATCGTAGACGCTATATATGGGCGTAACTCATACAAATTAACGAATCGATATACGAGTGGAGTAACCCGGAAGTGTGCATAGGCGTTCGTCCAACGGACGCGAATTAAATCGAATTTTAGTTCGATTTATCGAGATTCGTTTAAATTGGATGTCCCCGGTCATCGACAATCGGTCTACAACGGTAATCGACAGATGTGTTACATTATATTGTAGATTTTACTACAATCAAAGCGTACGCTGTCGATGACTGGAGAATCCACCTTATCTCAATCGTGTTTATCATTATAATCCCGGAAGCTGGCGATTAAATGCAATATACTCTTGAATGTGAATATACGAAAGGCATGATATCTTATGTACCACAACAACAAATGTGATATGATCATTTAGTTTGGATCTATGACGCATTTAGTACTTTTTTTTACTCTATGTTATTGGAGTAAAGAGCAACTAATTATCAATGTGCTTATATTATTCAGTGCTTATGGTATTCACTTCTGTAAATAGGCAAAATGATAAAAAATGGAGTCTCTGAAAGAATAAAGTGAGTTAACAAATGTGAACCATCAATTGTCAGGTTTCTATAAACAAAAATAACGATTTCTCACAGCTGTGTATAGAGTGTCATAAGCGTATTCGTATTCGTATAAGCGGTTACTCCTATTTTGTAATCCAATGATACAGTGATTCACGGACGGCTTGTGGTAACCGGGAAATCGCTCGCGATTATATACGTTTTGTAAAGAAGGATAATGCGGCTCTCTGCGAATATGGCACAATAAAACAGATGCGTGTATACTTGGTCGAGTATAGGTATGCAAAGGCCACGTGTGCGGCTTGCACAACTCGACGCTGAGATCAGCCGCGTCCCGTTTCGATATGCTGCGTTGGATACTGCGTTAAAAACGAATAATCGTTTGATGCTGAATCGCTAAACGACGCTGCAAACTTGTCCGATCAATGATAAAGGAGAAAAAAACGTTTGTTAAAAAATAGCATAACACTGATGTTCACGTTGCCTCATCATTGACTATGAATTTCCTTTCCATAGTTTCCTTATCGACAAAATGATTTCCTTGAAACGTGATTTCTTTGCGCTTTCTGATAGAATTATTGGAATTTTGTCGATTCGTTTAATGATTCGTAATATAAGCGATTAGCGACGTTTTTGTTTTTTAGATCTTTAATCAAACGTTTTTGTTTTAAACTAAATATTCATTTGTATATTATAACGTTGGGATACAGCCAACTGTTGCATTAGCGAAATAAACACTGAACTTAAATGTAGCTTGAATAAAAAGCGTTGAGCTTCGTACTTTTTTTATTTCAGAGAAACCACAATCTTTATAAGCCAAACTGGTCGATGTTTAGGCAGACATTCGATAATCGTGCCAAATAGATGTGACTCGTCGCTCGGTTGAGCGAAGAATGATGCCTATAACGTAAAGTAGGCTCGTCGATTCGAAAAGATTGACTAACGATTAGGATAATAGTTGAGAGCCGCGCAAATCGCCCGAGGCTTCTACACTTTGGTTGCGCTGGCCTGGAAGCTGGATGCCGTATACAGCTCGACTAGCGCGGAATGCTAATAAGTTCTGAAAACGCAAACGCCTCGTAAACCCTCCGATCCGCTGGGCGTTCGCGTGTATCTTCGTATATATATATATTATAATATACGAGCTCCTTCAACGTAATTCTCTCATGGGTTCGAGGGGAGTACAGTTTGCATATTTTCCACACGATTGGCAAGATCGTTTATGCACCCGACAGCATATTCGCCAAGCTCTTAAATTATCATCGTGGAAAGTCGATGAAGGAAACGACCACTGCAACGACAAATATGCGTCTGCGTATATCCATTACAGGAATTTGCATAGTACATGTAATTTCAGTCGCATGCACCGATGCTCCCGTTATTAAGTAACGATCACTCGATAGCTGGAAGCGATTAATCGATTATAGTAGTATTTTTATCGTTCGAGTTTCCATCAAAGAATTTTTTTTTAACTATGTTTGCGCAGCAAATGTCCTGACCGACGCTCTTCTCATTTGTCGCATGGGTATGTTCTATATATATCTTCTGTACATAGATATTCCAAAACAAGAATTTGTAAAGGTCTATAGATGACGCAAAGTATTATTAACCTTGAGTATGTACAATGCTTTTTCGATCTTTCTTCTTCACACTAACGGATCAATAGCATTCGGGTTGATTTCCATGATATTTGTAAGTGAACGATTTATGTTTTATCGAATCTTACACATTTTTTTAAACCGTTCTTTAACCAAAGAACCTTAGTATTATACCAAGTAGTATTATGCCAAATTAATTATACATACTATAACAATAAATTGAAATAATACGAATCACAAGTAAAAAATTTAATTACAAATGTGTATTTTTTTTTTTTTTTCAGTGGGTTTCGCGGTACTGATGTTCTTCCTGTTCGGCAAGCCTTATCATCGTGGCTTTTTCTGCAACGACGAATCCCTCCAGCATCCTTTCAAAGAATCCACGGTTACCAGCCCGATGCTCTACGTCATCGGTTTCTTCCTTCCCGTTTGCACGGTGAGTCACTTGCGTGAATCGAGCATCACCGCCGACAAGATGCGAGTAAAATTATTCTCGGTATATCGAAGTTCCCGTATTTCCGAGGAAGCGGAATAGCACGGATCGCTCTCACGCAATGTCACGACTGCCACAGTGTCACGACAAAATCTCGACGAGCGAGTCACCGATGCACTCGCAACACTTGGCAACCTACGAGAAAGCTCGGATTCCCAATGGCGAAAAGACACGAGATGACTCTTCGATTATCTTGAGACACCTCTCATTCTTGATGGAAGGTGGATTTTACAGTCATCGACGCACATACTGACTCATGCGCTGCTCGTGATAACGTTATCAATCTATTGTATAGGCGTCTACCAATTATTTTCATTCTGAAAATAATTTTTATATCAATTCTATGGAGAAATTTGCCATTGAAGATGATTCAAAGTTTTTAGTTAAAAAGTTATTGTTTTCTCGATGAAGAGAGAACGATGTTTATTAATACTAAATAAACAAGCAAAAAGCCTTCTTCCGTGTGACTTTAAATAAACGAAACAATAATAATAATCTTTCCGGAATAAAAATAAAATGTTTTTTTTTCTCTCGTTATTTACGATTTAACAAAAACATTGATAACCTGATGAAAACTGATATGTTTGTCTTATCCACGAACATATCTGGATTTATAAAACAGACATTGCCGAAACTTTTGTAAAAATCATCCTGATTATATATCTAGTCGAATCAATTCGCTGTTATCATTATTATTGTCACTTTAACAAGATACCGTTGCCTTATCCGAAAAGTTGCAAGACTCTGTAACGCCCCTTACCGCGCAGTGCCACTTACAGGTATATAACTTTTGGAATAAACCCGCGGTACGATGGTTGGTTGGTGTAGCTATATCGGGACGAAACACTGCAGACACCGCAGATCCATTTGGCGCCAGCATTCTTCCCTCGGGAGTGCGCCCATCAGTCCCTCGAATCGTGCCTCGAGGGGTTCAATTGTTTTCTTTTTTCCTTCTCCGTTCGCTTTCCTCAACGGGTCTGGCGACTCCGGATAATCGATTCTCCTTCTTGCGATATATTTCTCTCGCCATAATACATATAAGGCGAAGGCTTCGGTAACCAACCAAAAACCAGCAGCTCGACGGACGATGTTACGCTATACCTATGTTTCCCGTGTATATTAAAGCACAGGGTAATGGTATCCTGTTGGTTACTGGGACCTTCACCTTAGAAGCATATTTTCTCCTTCTGATAATCAATTCTTCTTGTTGCGATACATTTTCCTCCCCATAACCCACGTACAATCATTTTATATTTATAATTTAATTATGATAGGGGCAGGGGATCAATGATAGAGATAGGGAGTCAATAATAGACACGGAATGTCTCCCAAATCCTGTTTATTCCAAGTCCCTTTTGGAGGCAGTCCAGGCGCTTTCAAAGACGGACCATTTCTAATGGAATTTTGACGCCGTATCTTTCTCAAATGGGAGTCTGGACACGCGCGCATAGCGCAGCGGGCAATCGTCCGATGTCACCCCTTGGGTCTTTCATATTGCACTGACCGTTGAGATATTTTTGAATATGTGGTTCGGAGGGATGGTGTACAGGCAGCGTAGGAGGTGAGCATGTGTCAATGATAGGGACAAGGGGGTCAATGACGGATCACGAGAGCGCGTAACTCTCGTGTCGTGTATGAGACTAATATATATATCAATAAACGCCTGTATAAACGACGTAGTCCCTGTATTTTCTCCACCGGCTCCCCTCGATACACTGTTAACTATGCGCTATAAACGCTTGCAAATGTTTAGCACGTGCGCGTCTGGTATATTTTTGCGCGTTTCCCGTCCCAACGCCGGGCGGCGCCTCTGCCGAATACCCCGTTCGCATCCTCCCTATCTCTCCATCTCCTCTTAACCGCCTCGTCTCTTTCACGCTCTTTCATTCTCCATATACATGCGATTCGGATCGCTACTGTGTTTCTTCTGCTCGTAGAGCCTTCGTAAAGCGACACGTTTCGAATTATCCATGTCACCGTGAGAGTAAAACTCGACTCGCGGATTTTCGAGGAGACAGCGATTCCTCCTCCTCGTTTCCTTGTGCGATACGTATACTCACACCTCGTTTTCTCTCCGTACATTCAACCTATCTTTCCTTTGGCTCTCTTTGTACACGTGCGAGGCTGCTCCCGCGGGAAAGAATGCAGAGGAAAGAACGGGAAGCGCGAGCAAAAGGGCCTGAGATATCTCTCGCGAGACAAAGAAACCCGCAGAGATCTCCGCTGGGAGATCCGAAAGGCCCGAGGGCCCAACCAACCAGCAAAGAAACTGGTATACGCAGTTGCATTCACATTTTTAATTTGTTTTAACGACTTTTACGTACTCTTCGATGAGAAAAACATATTTTTAACTATTTTTCAACGATTAATTCACTTTCACTGCCTTTAATATTTCAACATTTCTTGTTATAAAATACCGAAACCTATATAAATCAATTTTACGAGATTATTGGAATTATTTCTTTCGATAGATTATCATTTCTTTTTTTTTCTAATTTTAAAAAGTCCAATTGCTCGGTAAATTTTTCATTAAAGTCAATTCTAATGATAAATATCATTATTTTATTTAAAGAAAAATGAAACAATGTTTATCTGTCGTGGCTGTATTCGGACACTGAGTCTCTCGGGATGTGAACAACCTGACTCAGGTGGTAACTATTTACCTTTATCAGATTATAAGCCGGGTGGCGCGGCGGACACGCGCTGCCGCGTACACAAACTTCGTCTTTTTCATCTTACTGATTACTCTTTGTCGCGTGATACTGGCTCACCACGAGTACATTCTCACCTACAACAGGCTTTACACCCGGTGTTTACCGTATTATGCAAGAGACACGTAATCCGAGGGTATATTTTAGGGTCTAATCGTATTCAAGCAAGACAACATTTATTACTCCTATTCTATTAATACGTGCGGTAGCTTAAACAGCAGGTGCAGAATCAATTACATTTTTTAATTATTTTCTCTTGTTAATTGAATTATTCGTATATTGTCAACGGAGTCGTCAATAAATTAATTGCAATCCGATTGTACTAATTCAAATCGATTTGTACCGTATCGTCTATATTGTTATTGTTTATTTATTAGAAATTATTTTTGTTGTACAATGTTACGGAATAATTAATTATATTTGAAGTCTTTTTTTTTTTTTTTTTTTTTTTTTTTTTCATCAATCAATGATCGATTTTCATTAATTATTAAAAAGAATGTTATTTATTGACTATTATTATGATAAAAAATTGGAATTAACGTTTATTAAAGTTCGCTATAATGTTATTTTGCAATCTCCTAAGATGCTTTATCCATATTCTCCTCTGACCTTCGCACTTTTATAAATAATTCATAGGAATTCAATGGTACGAATAAAATTCTATTATCGTTGTTTCGCGTTTTATATCTTCTCACAATATACTCAAAGTCCCTCGCGTATAGTTTACCCAGCAGGTAGATGCATTCTCGGTTCCACTGGTCGTTCCACATTCTTCATCCCGTAGTCGCTGAATGAGCGAACACGAGAATAAGAAAGGGTGCCACCCTCGGGGTTGCGCCTTCTCCAAGAGCTACAACATTTTTTTCACAGATTTTTACGAGTGTATAACCGGGAGAGGTGTCGCTCCGGCATCAGGCTCAACGACAAATCTTTCCAGAGGATGATGCATCCTTAAATCTTTTAACAAAAGTAACCTTTTCAATCTTCCGCTCTCTTAGAGCATACGAGAGGGTCTTCTGAGAACCTTAGACTCGTGTCCATCCGTTTGAAACACTTCCCTCCATTTTTCAAACACATTTTATGATATTTTTCATTTTATAACATCAATATTATAGATATTGATTTTTTTATTTTTCATTTCTATCACAGTTAACAATATTGTAAGATACTTGTATAATATTTTATTCATTCACTTTTTATTGCTAATTAATTGATTTTTGGTTAATAATGTTATTTTTAATTCCAGATGATTGCGGGAGAATATTACACCTGGAAAAGATGCGGTGGCCAATCGTCGATAATGTTACTTGGACGGGTGATACCTTCGTGGGTAGCAATGGCGTATAGTAAAGTAAAAGAAGATACAACAAAAATGTTTAAAAAATAAATAACGACCTAGCAATATGATCTCACAATCTCCCTGTCTTTTTCCAGATCGGTCTCTTCGGTTACGGTGCAGCGTCGACCGCACTGACCACGGATATTGCAAAATATACGATAGGACGCCTCAGACCGCACTTCATGGATATGTGCAAGCCTAATATCGACTGCAGCTTGCCCGAGAATCAGCATCGATATATCGAGGACTTTACATGTACCGCGAGCAACGTTTCAACCAGAATTATGAAGGAACTGAGGTGAGAATCTAAAAAAAAACTAGATATCATCACGTCAGGCGCACTTATTATTTGCATAATATAACGTCATTCAAGAGAGAGAATTGTTTCATTAAGAAATATTGCTGATTATTTGATCTTAGCTAGAAAGTATACATATCACCAGGAGAATTCTTTTTCTACAAACTTTTTTCATTGCATTTTTTTCATGTCATAAATATAAACAAACAGTTGCTATATGAATAAATAATAAAACGCTTGAGCCATTGTTTCAACTGTAGTGCATTCTTGCTCTCTGTCTCATACCCCAATCGCGTCACTACGCCTGCAGAGTTAAATTTCTACTTAATTTATCACACGATCAAGACATTTTTTCAATGTTTTATATTCTAACGACCCTCATGAAAATAAAATATACTCGAGATATATAACGGTAAAAAGTTTTACATCCTCAATATATTGTGATGACCGGACGGAGGATTTGGGAAAGTTGGTAGAGCGAAGATTGCCTGCCGAAGTATCCAAGAGAGAAAATATATGGTGATCATCGGGAATCGAACTCGGATTGTCCTCCTGATACCGAGTAAGAGCGCTAACCACTGCGCTCGTGTCATCTATATATTCCTCTCATTCGAATCGTCTACTTACAGCCAAGGCAGGCATCGTTACAACATTTTAAAATTTATTTTGCGACAAAAAGTTGTCATTCTCGTATAAAAGGAATCTGTTGAATATTTAAAAAATTCAAGACAAGAAAATCTCCTTTACGAAGGTATAAATAGAATTACCATAAAACAAATGAGTCTGTCTACGCGAGAAGGATTTTACGATTACATAAATAAAGCGTGCGACATACCGAAGCGAGAGATGCGAATACCCCGTTATCAGATCTTTCGATCCGTAACTTGACTTTAAGTAGACGGAGCGAGATAGCAAAGTACAATGCAAATTGTCAGAAGAACTGCTCTCTAACGCGTAGCAAACAGCAATCAGTATACCGACGACAATTGCGCGTGGGCTCTCGCGGTACACAGAGGCTAAAATGATAGATTTATGCCCGGAACTCTTTCGTGGGAGTCGGAGAGAAGTTATGCAAACCGCACATGTGGCCAAGGGTTTGTCGAGCCATTCGAGCTCATTATAATAAAAAGTAATGAGACAAGTTTAAAAATATTAAGAGACTTCTCAGAATATTTAATAATAAATGTTGGCTTTCCAACGGGAAGTACTTTGTGAATGATAGAAAATAATAAGGAAGGCAAAGTTTAATCTACGAGAAAGCTATATAAAAGTCTAGAAAAGTAGCTACATTTCCGGCCTTTTATCGACTCCGCTATAAAAAAAACTCCAAATTTATCAAAGGTCACGCGAATGAAACAGCGAGTAGTACCAAATACGACAACTAAAGTACATCCTGCAACGCGACATTACAGAAATAGATAAAACTACAGAGCATTCATTCATTAGCGTTCCTTTCATTCACTCGGTGTCTCACTCCAGCTCTCTTTCTAAACGCAAACGCGGCAGAGATAGTATTAAAGACGAAGCCAATCAGATAGACGGTAACGCTTAATTTTTTACACTCATTCTGCCGTCTGGATGGCAAGAAGAAATAGAAAAAAATCGTTGCGTCTGTTTCTCGACTTCTCTCTCCTATCTCTCGCTATGTTTGGCTCGGACAGTATGTCGAGGACGCAAGTAAAAAAAGCTACGAGCTAGAAAAGAAGAAAAAAAGTGCCGCTTCTGAAGTGTAGGTGATAGTATGTAGAATTAAACTGGATTCGAGTGAGAGAAGTAGGAGGCGTCGGTCGTTCGGTAGATGAAAAAGAGATGCACGGTTCTCCCTCGCCTCCGACACACATGTTACTTTCTTGAGGCTCTCTTTTCTTTGTCCCTTCTCGTATGATTTACGCGTACCTGGCGGCAAGCTGGCTGGCTCGCGAAATTAATAACGATCAAATTAATACATCCTCATTAGAGGCTGTAAGTCTTACCGAACCCCGGGGTGGTCCTCGGAGACCATTCACAATGGAATATAAAGAAACCTTCTGTAAAATGCCCACGTATAAGCCTATAAATTTATTTTATTTGACACGTATGCCCGATCGATCGTTTCAGATTATCTTTTCCCTCGGGCCACTCGTCCTTCTCGGCGTACACGATGGTCTGGCTCGCGGTAAGTCTCGCATAAATATCTTTTTATAAAGGGAAAAGAAATAAAGTAAAAATAGAGCGATTTAACGATCGAGACGCTCTCCCTTCCGGCTGAATATGCATGTGGCACCGGAGAGCCCAGATTGAATTACAATAAATCTTTGTCGTTCGGATTCGCAGCTTTACTTACAGCTGAGGATCACGTGGAAGGGCAGCAAACTATTGAGGCACTTTCTGCAATTCATTTGCCTCATGATGGCTTGGTTTACCGCTATGACGAGAATTTCCAACTACAAACATCACTGGAGCGACGTGCTTGCTGGTCTTAGCCTCGGCACGGTCATCGCCCTGATCACGGTGAGTGTAAACAGCATGGTAGAGCGTTACGTTGCTCTACGGTGTTTCAGTCGTGTTAAGATTTCGTGGCGAGACAGAGTACGAGAGGCACTTTGGGTAATGAGAGCCGCACTCAGCCACGAAACCTCTAAGCCCTCGGCTGTTACCACGAGCAGAGCACTCCGAGTGACGAGAACTCGATTCACGGGGAGAAAGGAAAGTGGCTCCTATCTTTATAGAGTCGTTTTATCATGGAAAAAAAGGAAAAATGTTTCTGGGAAGAATTTTACAAGTAAATTCAAAGCTAAACCCCTTCTGGATTGCTGCGCGCAACACGTAGATTACGCGTCGATAAAAACCTCGAGAACTGTTAAACGAGCTCAAGAAGAAAAAAATGTTTATTTTAGAATTATTTAGACTCGAAAGAAGTACCGGAGGCGAGGTACAAGTGCGATAGAAATTGAAATTGAGGAGTAATTTTGAATTTTTCAGGTTTTCTGTGTGGCAGATCTGTTCAAGGAGAAACGAGCGTCGTCCGAGGCGGAGGAAAAGCTGCGATCGGCGGATTACGACGCGGAACACGCGACACAGGTGAATAACGGCAATGCCGATAGGATCCGTTGAGGGTCGCGCATAACGAGCTCGCTCTTCGTGCTTGCTGCTGCCCGCAACGCAATACTCCAAAACAAAACAAACAAAAAATCAAAAAACCTACATCAATACGACAACGTGACGTTGATCTGGCTTTCGCCTAGACGCAGTACCACCTCGATACGTTAGGAGCCATCGAGACAGAGACACCGACAACGATGACGACCAGAACGAGAACGACGGACCAATAGAGATCCGAACTTCGGACAACGCTAACCCTCTGCTACCTCTCCGCGTCCACACTCCGAAAATCGTTTGTGGTTTCACCTCGACACCTTTTCTAACGACCGAGACCGATTCGACGAGCTTGTCAACCGATCTCGCGAGATATATCGTCTATAAAGTGAAGGAAAGACAGTGAAATATCGGCTCGACGTCCATTCGGACAAACAAAAGCTGAAAACAAATGAACTGCACATTTGCGGCTGGTTATTGCGATCCTCAAAGTCTGGGAAGGCTTTTTTACTTTATTTTCCTCTCTCTTCTTCCCTGGTCTTTTGTCTCCGCGACTCAGACGTCAGTTACGCTGCGGAGGCCGAACCGGGGTGGCGCGGGGTTAAATCCACCAGCTTTGGCGGTGCTTTTACTGTCTATCTCTGGCTGGGTTTGCGGCGAAAACTAACTACCAAGGAGACAATTGATTTTTATTATTATTGCGTCTGAGTTATGGGTTCTTCCAACTTGTTTGGGATTATTGTACTTTTTTTTTCGTCTTTCAAGCGCATTGCTGTCTCTTCTCATATAACCACTGCTATTGCATAACTCTGCCGGGACTTCAGGATATGTTTACTCTTTATTATTCTTCGCAATAATTATTTTATGATTTTTTTTCCACGTACAGAGACGAGAGACCGAGCTGACCAACGACCACGAGCTAAAACGCATTTATCAAATAAATGCTAATAGCGAGTCGTATCGACTATAGGATTGTAAGATTGTATTAATTCAATTTAGCGTTTAACGCTCTTTACGCAAAAGACGTGCGACTTGTTCAGTTTTTCTTTACTCTGCATTCTAATCACTACGTTTGCTTTCAATTTTTTTCAATACTCAAATTTTTGTAACAAAAAAAATGGTTTCAACACTTTTCTTTCATTCTATTTTTGTTTTTTTTTTATTTTCTATTTTAGCATTAGCCACTTTTATTCAACCAAGATATCAATTTTACTTTAGTTGTTATTAAATTGTGAAAGCAAAAGTTATAATTGGAATGGAATTTTATCGATAATTCAATTTCCAAACGATTCATTCGTCATTATCGATATAATAATTCAGGGCCAATGCGTTGCCTATACTGTACGAATGTACAAAACGTATATTTACTATGATATGTATATACCACATAGATATATATTTATTTCGCGATAGATGGAGAAGATAGGTCAAATTATTTTTTAATTGCGTCTTTGGTAATGCGATGTGTACGAAACACGCAGACAAGAAGGATACTTGTTAGAAAAAGATGAATCATCGGAAATAAAAATTCGATGCATGCTGCTGATAATAGAAGTGTATGAAGTCTCGATTTAATCGTTATATACGTAATCACAGCGATCGCACTGCAGAATCGCGCATTATTGTATATAAAATTTTGTACTAAACGATAATACGTTCGTGAAATAGAAGAGAGAGGATAGGTGCCGATGCAATTTCGTTTGCGTAAAATTTTTTTTTCTATGCACTCGATTCGCCATCGAGTAATTTAACCATCGATGAACAAATGCTATTTAGACGGGCCCGAGCAGCATCGATGGAAGCCCGAGCGGTACTTTACACTCGTTTGTATTTTTAAATATGACGATCACAGGCGCGTGGGCTGACCACTAGCTGCCATTGTCTTTCTCTCAGGCTAACGTTATTCGCGTGGATAAAAAAAATTCTCAGGCTGAAAAATTATATCACTTTAGAAGAAAAAAAAAACGGAAAATTGTTTTCTCTGTAAATATTCATTTGTTTGTTTAAACCAAAGAGAGAAAAGTAACGATTGTATACATTTTATAGCATTTACGACGTCAGACTATTCACTTGTTACTCGATTGAATATTTACGAAGATCGTTTAAGTAATTGTGAAATGTTTTCGGAAAAAATGATAGAAATACAGATATAAAATACCAAATGTGATTCGATGGTTTATAATAGCAGCCTAATAAATAACTACGAGAGTGAGACAAATCCACGCGAATATCAACGGTTTCAGTTTTGAGTCACGAGTATTACTGCATCGAACATAATAAATTATTGAAACGGTCCCAAGCGGTAGAGAACGGAGAAGCGATAAAAACCCGAAAGTATACATAACATTAGGAATTATTATTTATTTATCTTGAGAAAAAAACATCGATCTTGTAGATTCTCCGAACTCTTTTAAAGCTTCTTCATCGACGTTGACCGAATTAGTCGGAGAATTACTTTTTAGATTCTTCGGATACGACAAGGTCATCGTCACATTATTTTTATTATAAAAAAAAAAAGAAAAATAAGAATAATAAACGCGTGATAACGGTGGTGCACTTTACACGTGCCATCTGCCAACGCAAACTTTTCTAACGTTGAATTTAAAATACGATAATTATAAATATATGTTGATCCTACGTTGATGAAACGCGTTATCGAGTTATATTTTATTTTACTTTATCTTTATCTTTATATTATATTATATTATATTATATTATATTATATTATATTATATTATATATTATATACGAGTATAATCGGGCGTAAAAGTTGTACTGATACGCGAGACCTCGAGTAGGATGGCTTAGGGAGAAATCTTATAGATAATAAGTCTTTCGGCTAAGTGAATTTTTTGAAAAAGTCGAGGATGATTGTGTCGATTGGAAACTTGTGTATATATAAAGTAGATACACTTGAGTGGAGTTCAGTGTCTTCTTACCCGTCCCTTTAATTATCTTCGAAGTCGCATTTTTGTGTGCAATCGCTTGCAATTTTATATGCTTAGCTTAAACGTTTCGTCGAGAAAGAGCTTTTGCCACAATAGTTTTGTACGCAGATCGTTGGACGATTGTGTAGAAGAAGCTTCGTGCGTTAATCGTCTATGATTTGTAATTGATTTCAGACCGAACGGAATCCTTTGAAATGCAACCCAACCACCTACGGAGGAGTACAAAGAACCAGTTCCATTGGAGACGGTTAAAACCGTTTTTTTTTTTTTCATTTTCCGATGCAAATAATTGCATTTTAATATACGCGCAGGATCATTCAGTATTTACATAAAGTATTATTGCCAATTGGTGGTTTGTTCGATTTTCGTGTGGTACTAAATTTCGTGCGAAGCATAATTTAATAAAGACTAGAGGAAACTTACGAAATTACTCATAAATATAAACTTTGAGCAATCCACTAAGGCGCGCATAGCCAAAGTCTCTTTTTGATATTCAAAAATAAATAAAACGTAGGTTTTTTAAATAATTGGTATAAATAATAGCGTGTAGAGGCAAAAATGCGGTTTTGCAGGTTTACGAATTAATAAAAAAAATTAGATATGATTATTATACAAAAAAATAGATTCGGTATTTATTAAATATTACATACGCGCAGGACAATTCAGTATTTAATAGCGATTTCCACTGGTATGCAAATATATTGAAGATTTATTTCCCGAGTGTATATTTATCTCTCTTGCTCGCATAGAGAAAACTGAACACGGTGCACGCTCGGTACAACAGTGGAAAGCGCCATAAGTGATCTACCGATTGATGGTTCGCGGGATTCCCACGTGGCGCTAAATGGCGCGTGGAAACAAAAGACGAGGAGAATCGCCAAAATTGTTGAAAGCGTTTTCGATTAATCTTACACCGACTACAGCAGCGTTACGCTGGATTTTACTTACAGGTGAACAGTGCTTTTACGCCACTTTTTCCATTAGTGTTAGCGAGAGGGAAAGATGTGTCTTCTCGTTCTATATTTCACTCATGGGCGCAAAAGCGCTGTGCGCTTAAGTTCCATACAATCTCTGTTTCTTATGTTTTCTTGCGATAGAGGATGATGTACAGCGTGAAGCCGGAAATATAATACAAATAAAAACTTCAAGCATCCCGGGAAGCGCGGCGCATTTCCCAAGTCGTTGCCCTTCACCCAAAAATAATTAAAACGTACGTAACTGGTATATTTTCGTATAAACAAGAAAAATGGTGGTTTTAGGCCTTTTCGAATAAATAATGAGATGATTATACGAAAAAAAGGATAAGTGACACTCCTGCGTCTGCTCGGGCTACGTTACAATTAGGTTGCCACTTACTTTGAGATGATAACGTCAGCCTCTCGTAAATCCCTCGGACGTTGATTGATGATTCGACCTGAGGATCGGAGATCGTTAGTGATGAACCCGATGTTGGTGGGCTGCATCTCATTAATCACTGCACACATGTCACGACTGCAATCTAGAGAACTACACTGTTTGCCACTTGATAACAGGACGTTAATAATGACAAAATAGTGTCAACAATGAAGGATCGATAATATTTTGTCCGGCCGTCACTCAAAAAATCTAAAAAATACTAAGTCTAGACTAAACATGAAAAGAAGCATAACAAGCTCGTTCCATGAGAGAATTTTTATCGTATTTGTTGTTAAAAGCTATCATTGCTTTCATTTCTTGGCAATAATCGATGTAAATCGAGGATCTTACGAATATTTTACGAGAATAACGGACTCGCGTCCGTACGTTCAGAGACTCGTCGCAGAGACTCATGGGTAATTAAGATGGCGGAAGCGCGCGCGCTTGCACACGTGCGCGCATGTGCACAATGGCGATGAATTTCGTACCTCCGATGACATCAGTTATAGTGACAGGTTGAACGGTGAATAAATAAATGTAGTCATTTTTTTAATTCAATCTTTTTCACGTATTACCAAATGGTAGAGATTTTCAATTGTAAAGTGAGTTTCTACTGCTGCGTGAGACGACCATTTATTAACTTGAGGTAAATCGTCGCTCATCTCGAAGGTTACAATATCATCGGGAATAAATCAACAATCAACCGTCGCTTTCGGGACTTCAGCCACCTTCAAGACGAGATCGTCGGAGCTTGTGAAGAATTCCAGGAAAAATGTAAGTAATTTTTGGAAGTTGACATTTAAAGAAGTAAAAATTTTCAAAATTATCGGGACAATAAAAATATAATTCAAAACGCATGTAATACCGACGCTAATTTCGCGATTCCCATGTTCACCGCAATTCCAATAAGCTCAATTATATCTCGAAAGTCCGCGACGTGAAACATTTTGTCGCGGTCGATTGCGAACCGGTAAAAGATTTTTAAAAGGTTTTTTTTGTGCACTCAAAATTCTGTACTCCTACGTTCCTTCTATATATGATGCGAGATTGGCTTTGTGATTGGTTAAAAATTCGCTTAGTATGCGGCATGCAACGTGACGCGTATCTCGAGTGACCTCGAGTTTTCACGGATTTAACGAAACTTCGTGTCGCAATTAATCAAGGAATATTTTGGCGATTTATTGTTCTTCACATTGTCATGCTCGCCCTGCGTAATCTTCAAAATATAAACACGATCATAGTTCTCGGCTGTTTGGTCTTGTGTCTCGTGTTTATGATACAGGTGAAGCAGATTTACAATAGAAATCAAAAGTACAGCAGATATCTTGGTTATAAAGAGTATGTGAGTAGATTTATCACAATTTATCCTCCAAATAGTAATCCAATAACTTTGAAAGTGAAATTTGTTCCAAATTTTTATGACAGATAACGGAAATTTCATTGGAAATGATAAATGCTGAAAAGACTGTGAATAAATCCGTCGCCTATGTCCATCAACTCAACGAAGCACTGGCAAAACACGAAAAGGATGGGAAAAATGCTTCGACACCGAGAGTCATGGTTTCTCCTTAATATTTTGTGAGTTACCATCTTGCAACATTTATTTATTTATTTATTTATTTATATGTTAATTTATTTATAAAATGCAACTCCATCTTTACCTTATATTGGATATACTCGAGTATAAAAGACTTAAATACAACGATTATTATCAAAACGGGCTTTAACTTCATCTGAAATTGTCCAAAGACATACAACTAGGATTATTTTTGTTATTGCCAATTCCTTCTAGCACTCCGCCAGGTGCGCACAGCCAGGGATCCTGTGTAGCTTTTTGCCATTCCAAAAGCCTCTTCCGCAATGACTCAAATATTTTCTAGAAAGCATTGATTCACATTAGTCGATACATTTTCAAACAAAAAAAAATGTTCTTACCTTAGAAGACATTTTGTCAACGACATTGCTCAGTTCTTCAGGATCCAACTTTAAGTCATACAATTCCCATTCGGGTCTATTGTAATATTCATCCAAAGTTTTGTACCACCTCAGTGGCATATTTGAACGAGTTCGGTTCAAAATATCCTTAAAGTAAAAGAAATGTCAATCAACTATCAGTTTAGAGAAAGACTTTCAATGTTCTATATTTTTTAATTACCTGAAACGAGGGGGAAATGTAAAAGTCCTGATCTATGGGGAAAGGCATTCTAAAGTTGAGATTGTGAATAAGTTTCCAGCGTTTGGTTCTTATAGCTCGCATGGGATAGTACATCGTAACTTCGTGATGCGTGTGGCTCGCGAAAATCGCTGAATCTTCCTCTATAGGCTCTGCGAACAAATAGGAAAGTTAATATAAAAACCAGATTCTAATCTAATTCACGAAAATATGTTTTTTACCTTCCACTAGAAGGGGTAGAAGCGTTCTTCCCGTAAAAGATGGGCTGGTAATTTCATTGTCACTCAGAGATCTGTTGCCATCTGAATTTCTGATGCTAAACCAGTCCAAAACAGTGGGAACGACGTCCAAAAGCGAGGTCATGCTGTATGTCACCTGATTCTTTCTTTCCCGGTGATACGGTGACGAAATCATCATCGGCTCCGCCATTCCAGAATCGTAAAGATTAGTCCGTCCGCTTGGAAATGGAATTCCATTGTCGGACGTGTAAATCACGAGAGTACTGTCCTTCAGTCCGGCATCTTCGAGTTCTTTGAGCACCAGGCCAACCCCTTAAAACAAATCGTTCGTCCCAAAGCCATAAAAGTTACTACCGACTGAAAATGAAGCGTTTTTAGTTTTATCTTTAATTACCCTGATCCAGTCGAGATATCGTTGTATACTGAGCAGCGATATCGCGTCTCGCAGCTTCCGTGTCTTGGACGTAATACGGAACTTTTACCTGATCCCATTGGTAGTAAATGGGGTTCCAATCGGGAATAGTTCCCATTCCTTCGTTTCCATTTCCGAATTTTTCACAAAAACTTCCGTACTGCGGATTGCTGTGGCCACAACGGTGAGGATCGTGGAAAGCTACGTAGAGAAAGAAAGGTCTGCAAAAGGAAATGTTATTAAATTCTTTATAGAGCTTATTACATAAAACAATGTTGAAAAAAGTAAAGTAAATTACATAAAATAACTAAAAAGGCTTACTGCGATCTGTTTGCTGAAAGAAATTCTCGTACCAATAGCTTGATCTTTGTTATATTTCTTCCCACTTGGAGAATAGAATTGTTCTCTTCGGTCTGTGAATAATCGAAGGGATAAACGCTCTCGGGACCCACGTGCTTCTTTCCTATTATTCCAGTTCTTATTTTATGCTCTTTTAGTAATTTGGGTAAACTTTGAACGCTATCAAAAGAGTTGAAGTGGTGAACCCCGTGATGTAATCCGTACATTCCATTCTGGTGACTCGGTAAGCCAGTCAGAACAGCCGAACGACTGCAAATATTTAATTTATCGTTTAATTGAGCATATCATTCATTTTTCTTGATATGTTTGAATGAATTATATTTCATAATGACTGCACAGTACGAATACCTTGGAGAACAGCTGCTGACTGATGTGTAAGCATTGTTAAATATCAAACTATCCTTTGCCAGACGATCCAAATTCGGACTTTGACAAATATTATTCCTATAAGACCGCATCTCGAAGCCCCCATCGTCAGCTGTAAATATAAGTGAATAATAATCAATTTTACGTAACTATCCAAAGAGCACATCAAAAAGTTATTAATATTACAAAACTATTATATGAGTAACTAGAAATATGTAAGTCGAAAAAAACGTTCGAGACTCAATTGAATTTTGCGCCAAAACTAAGTAGATCCTCGCGCTTGCGCGCTGCGACAAAATGCCGAGACGCGAAGTTTTTTTTATTTTTTTTTTTATAATAATTAAGTTATAAAATTTACCAAGAAGCAGCAAAACGTTACGGGATTGTGGATTTGTATCTGCAAAAGCAGTTGCCAAATGATCTACAGCTATGAGGCCCAGTAAACACAACGCGACGATAATGACGATCACAAAGTTTCTCGACATAATGGCTGAGCCGACGGCCGAGAGTAACGTACGTCTCGATCGATGAGCCACGTAAACGGGACTTTCACCCGCGCGCGGTTGTCAAGTAGCTTTGTCGCTCGTTCTCTCGGTACTCCGATTACTCCGATTCGTTTTACCGTTTTTTTTTTTTTTGCAATTGCGGCTTCGTTAAACCACTTCAACAATACATCTATCCATTCGGCAGACTTGTACGTTTTAAATAAGCTATACAATCTTTTTTTCTTCTGGCCAGTATTCCTACAGGTTAATCGTGTTTATGCACGACCATTAATATATCCACGAATACAGTAAATCTACAATTTTTCGCTCTACATTTTTGCCAAGTTTAAAAATGATTTTGCTAGCAAAAAGGTGCCTAATTCTATTTTGATATTTTCTACTATTCGCAGTGGTAATCATTGATAAACGGTAGTACTGAAAAAGAGAAGGAATTCGTATGGTCCGTAAAGCACCCGATAATCAATGGGGACCGCCTTTCACGTGACTACCAATTTAAAAATGTCTCACGGGCGTCGTCGCGATTTTTAAATTCATAAAATAGTTGCCTTTTCTTGTTGTTGCGTTACCATTTAACTCTTTTTAAGATTTATTTTATTCTTCAATATAAAAATATTTCAGTCTGAAATATTTTCGACTTTCAGTATTCAAACAAGTGAACAACATGAGCCAGCAGAAAATCATTTGCTTGTTCGACGTAGACGGTACTCTGACGAAACCGCAGCAGGTAATATAATTAGATTTTAATTATAGAATACTTATAAACAAAAACTATTTGATTCCTCTTACTAACTTTTATTTTAAAAACAGGTTATCAATCCTCAAACTGAGAAGGACATCTTTGCAACGTCAAAGAAGGAAGGCTGGGATGTCGCGGTCGTTGGAGGATCTGATATAGACAAAATAAAAAGACAATTGGGAGGAGAAAAGATATTCCAAAAGTACAAATACGTATTTGCCGAGAATGGCCTCATTGGTTACAAAGATGGCAAGCAGCTATCTTCTGATGT
Organism: Cylloceria caligata; assembly: GCA_963942595.1. Lineage (NCBI taxonomy): Eukaryota > Metazoa > Arthropoda > Insecta > Hymenoptera > Ichneumonidae > Cylloceria > Cylloceria caligata. Next base: position 70,924,239 of record OZ012707.1, read on the forward strand.
AAGTTCTACGAGTCCGGAATAACAATACTAATTCATAAAATTTCATAATCCCCGTTGAACGATCGCGACACGAGAAATGAAGGTACAGATCATTGTTCGATTGATGAAAATATTCGAAACTACCGTTCAACACGTGTGAACGAGAACGTAGGTTGCCACTATTTATGCCTCGGTAACAATACTAACTCACTAATACTAGACTTGAAGATAAGCTCAGAGGCGTGTAGTTGAAATTTGCATAAAGAGTGATCGACGGGAACGCTAAAAAAAAAGGAGGAAAGCATGAATAAGTAAGCGCATGGAAATTTCATGGGTCGTGAATTGGTCTAAGAGTGCTGAGTCCGAGCGGCACGCGTAGACAGCAAAACTGCAGAAAAGGTAAAATACTGAGATCTCGCGACTAATCACGATTGAATATGAATTGACGGCAATTGTATATTTACATTCGGTGCGTCCGACATGCAGCGTCTGGACGAGTTCCTTTAGAAGTCTTAAGAGTTTAATGTGAGACATTTAGAGAATAATTAATTATAGAGGGAAAACCGACAGAACGTAACATCTCCGAAATATAACTTATGATAAAAATAAATTTATCAAAGAGTTTGAGTGAAGAAGTTTTTAAACTTTATAAGCGAAATATTTCCTCGTTTTTCTTTGTAAAGAAGTTGGTTTCCAAATTTAAAACTGTTTTACAGAGTATTCAAAGCTTCATCGGAGACGATGCTTTACAAGAGTTCATTAACTTCTGCCTGAGCTACATCGCCGAATTGAAATTACCGTTTAAACGCGGTACTTTCATTGAATTCCGTACAGGCATGCTCAATATCTCGCCGGTTGGCCGTAATTGCAGTCAAAATGAGAGAGATCAGTTCGAGGACTTTGACAAGAAGAATCACATTCGCCAGAAGTTTATACAAGCTTTGAGGAAGAAATTTCCTGATCTTGCGTTTACTTACAGCATAGGTAAAGTCTCAAAGAATGCTTTGATTTCTTCCATAAAACCGCTTTTGTCTTTCCTCGCTTATGAACCAAATTTCAGTTTGATGGTCGCATCCTTTTAACATAAAAAACTAAAACAAATAAAAAAGTTTAACTAAAAATATTGTACAGGTGGCCAAATATCCTTTGACGTATTTCCGATCGGTTGGAACAAGACTTACTGCCTGCGTCACATTGACGAGTACGATGAGATCCACTTCTTCGGTGACAAAACCGAGGAGGGTGGAAACGATCACGAGATTTACGAAAGCGATTTGACGGTTGGTCACCGTGTCACCGGTCCCGATAGTTTGATTCAAGAGGTCCGACTACTGAGCGCGGTTCTTCAAGATAAGCGTCACAACGATCACGCTTAATTTCTTCGCAATAACGCGACATTTCAGCGTCACATCGTTTCTCATTCTATTCAGGCCTCGATACTTTCAAGCATTCGGCGCAGCTGTCCATCACTAAATATAAGGTGATCAGCGGTGTACAATTGAAACGTTACTATGGTATTATCATACAATTTAACATTGTTATGTTATGTTTTATGTACATATCTCAGGAAGAAACAAATATAATGTATATTGAACCAGTTAAAGAAGAATAGTTCCATTGATTCGTAAACCTTGAACGTTATTTATTCACTGAACAATCGTATTCATGTTAAGAATATTAGCGAACGCTTCTGCTAATCAATCGTAACTACTGCCCTGAATGTGAATATTTGTTTTTCGTTTATTATATTAATCATTTCCATATTTAGAGCCTGCTTTCTTTTTCTTCGTATTGCCGATTCTAAGCAAAAAATTGACCGTGAAATAAACATACTTTATGTTAAAATAGTAATTTTATTGCACACATTGATAAACATATAACGTATCGTAAAAAAGTATTTATAAAACCACGAAAAGCGGTTAATAACTTGAAAGATAACAATAATGTTACGATACGTCGCGCATACAAAAAAAATCAGATAAACGCACCTGTTCCACGTTATTTCTTATTAATATACATATAGAGATATATATGTAGATATATTTATAATTATATACATTAGATTAGATTTACTTCTAGCCATTCTTGCCCTGTCATATTTTAATTTATAAAGTGTGTTGAGATTGCGTGATCGCCACGCGATCGTTTTTATGAAAAATACAAATAATTCAAAACTATCGCCGCGTATTACGATTAAAATCGTTCGGTATGAATACGAGAAGTGGCCGTTTGAGTAGCAGTTAAACATCTTGAGAGATACTCATCATTCGTTGAACAAAACAGAGACAGTATTTATATTGATCTTTGGGGAAATGTGCGTCAAAGACGTAGTTCATACACCTCGGTAAACAGGCACGCGCTTCGTGGCGAAAGCTGCGAGTCCCTCGACGCGATCTTCCGTATTCAACAGTTGCGCGTAGCACTCTTTTTCAATTTCTAAGCCATTCTCAATGGGAACTTCTGCTCCTTTCGTCATCGCCACTTTGGCCATTCTGCAATAAATTATAAATACTTGTTAACGATATCATCGATCGCGCTGTGTTCTCGAGAATACATATTTCCTATCGATTATTATGCATAGAATGTCACTACATGATTTAACTCGAAGTTACGCGATGTAGCTGTACATCGCCGTGAGCCTTTACTCATTAACCGACGACTCACCAACACTGTAACAAGATAAGCGATCGTAGATGAAGATAAAGCGGGGCCCAAAGAGATACGACTTACGTAATCCATCGGAATTTATATTAATTAAAATTTCTTGTGATTGGCTACACGAGATTTACTATTTAAAAAAGCTTTCTGCCAAGATTTCCTTTAATTCTTATCAGATAATGATCTACAGCTGTTTATTCAAAAGTAGAAAAACATGTGAATGCGAGTGGTGTCTCGGTTGAGCAGCCTTTTTTTTTTACAATGACAAAGTCTCAAGAACTTGACTAATTTGAGGAATATTATTTATTCCAAAATATAACAATTTTCCTCGATGATTCATTTTTGCGTTTAAAGAGTTTGATGAATATCGTACAAAATTGATTAAATGTTTTCAGTGTCTGTCCAGTATATTACCCTACAGTGTAATTTTTCTAGTCATCAACGTCACCAAAGTTAATTAGCGACCGACTTACCTCACGCCTACAGGTCCGTTAGGCAAAATTTCTCTCGCAATCGAGAGAGCGGCTTGGTAAGCAGCATCTCCGGTTTTATTCTGCGGTACAGCTCGATTAACAAGTCCAATGCTTTCAGCCTGTTCGCCATCGAGTATCCTAGCGGTATAGATGAGTTCTTTCGCTTTCGCGGTGCCAATCAATCTTGGAAGTCTCTGGGTCCCTCCTGCACCTGGAATAATTGCTAATTTCGTTTCCACCAATCCCATCTTGGCCTCACTCGCTGCTGTTCTCATATCCGTGGCCAGAGCGAGCTCCAAACCGCCTCCAAGAGCAAAACCATCTATCGCCGAGATTGAAGGTGTAGGAAGAGCCTCGACCTCGCTCATGAGGCTTCTCAAAGACGATACAAACTCGGAAACCTCGGACTCCCTCATCTTCAACCTCTCGCGAAGATCTGCTCCAGCGCAGAAGACTTTTGGGATGAGACTTTTCAGTATAAGGACTCGAATGTTGTCGTCCTCTCTTACAGTCGATAGAGCTTCGAACATCTGTGAAACCAGACTCTTTCCAAAGGCGTTTCTCGACTCTGGCCTATTTAAACCTAAAATTGCTATTCCATTATCTTTCCCATCCAAATACTTGAGTATTATCTCTCTGGGTTCGTCCTTAGCGTTCAGCATAGTTTTTGTCGAAAGCGCTCGAAATTCAGCGAACGGAGCACTGGAATTCCACAGAGCTGATGCCAATTTGAACTTTGATGCCAACAAAGCCATCTTTAATCTACTCTTCGGTTTATCCGTCGACTAGATAAAATGAATTTTTTAAATAATATACAGTTCCTATGTATATTTCTCAACAATGAGATTACAATTTGTTTACTAAAATAGTTTTAGTCTGAAAAAAAGAAGAATTTGTTTCTTTATTTCAAATCGAGAGTCTTTAGAATTTTGTTAAATAACTTACTGGAATGTGTTGCAGATGTGTGAGTGAGCCGAAGTCAAAGTTTCAACTGCTGCGATTCCCGCTCATGGAGACAGGATTGACCGGAGTGAAGACCTTGCCGGCTGCGTGTGTGGAAGCGCGTGTGTAACCAGAAGCAACAAACAGCAGTGGCGGTGAAAGTTTGGAAAACGAAAGAGCGCGCGGCTTGTCAGCCGTGTGGAGCTGCGCTCGGTCGATGTAACTGACTGCGATGACGACCAAGTCGAAACTGTGAGACGCTCTTGGAAAGTCAAAACAGCCCGCTGATGCGTTTAGGAGAGTATCAGACGATGTCTGACGAGGTGAACCGACAAACACTCACACACGCACACTGCTATAGCTAAACACGGACCAGGTGTAATCGTTTCTGGAAAACAAGAAACGATGAGTGGTGCATAAAAATAAATACACGAGATCGATAACGTACGATTTACGTAAATATTGGTGATATCACGATTAAAACGTGGTTTTGTGTACTGTAAATTGAGTTATGAGACGCACCAAAGGAAAAAGCGACTTCGGGCTTGTACCGAGACTTGTATTTCGTCGGGTCATACGATAGACTGTTAATGAGAAAAGCGCGACTCGAGGTCGAGACGCAAAACTGCTGACTGATGATAATCATTATGTACAGTGTCAATGGTCACGGATTGGTAACCACACGCGCATGAATTACCGAAGAGCCATATTTAGTTTTTATGTAGAATATATACAATGCAGCGTTGGATAAGAGAGCTCCGCGTAGAGTTTGTCGATAAGTTAATGCCTTAGGTCGATAGAAGAGAAAACGTTTTTGTCGTGGTCCATGGTAAGAGACAAACCTAAGGATATCAACGAAATCGTGCACTTGCTCGTACTTTTTTCTTGTAAGCATTAGCTGTCGCTAAATGTACTGTACGATGATACCTTTTGTACAACGCTTATGGGCACTTTAAATTTTCTACAATATGAAATTCAATAATTATTCTCAGGAAAACTCTAGATTAGGATATATTAAAATATTGATAATTCAATTTATTTACACATTTTTTAGATACATAACAATAAATATATTTCTCAACTAAATTAAAAGCTACGGTGATCCCACTGTCCTACAAGTATCACACAAAATATCAGCCTTTCCATAAAATAAATAAATAAATAAATAATAGATGATGCACTTGAACGAGTTATTCATTAATCATCCGATATTTTTGTGTGAGTGTGTAAAAAATCGGACGATGATTCGAATAAATCGTTCTGCGTACTCTAATACCCCGATATTGTCGCCTTCGATCGCTAAGCAACTTAAAACCTGCGTGGTTTACCGATAATGCGTATTCTATTTCTTTTTCAGGCATTTTTAATTATGCTGCGGTTGCTATGGGAATAGGTGGTGGTCGAAGCATGGATCTCGTGGCCGATGAGAGTTTCTGCGAAACCAAATGTGCGATATGCGAGGAACGTTTCCAAACGAATTCTCGCGTTCTATCGTGATCATCCGCGCTCTCGACGCGCACCTGTTTCGGCTGTAGCACTCGAATCGAGTGAAGCGTCGCCGCACCACCGTGCACAACACGGAGACTCAATTTTCCGGACATCTCGGCTGTCGTCGCAGTCGCGCTTCGCAATTCTCGCTTCGTTGATCTGCCAAATTCCTTTTCTACCTTCAAGATCAAAGGTCCCAGACTAAACTTCGTTTTGATCGTCGTGTGGTCGCTCATCATGTTTACCGATACGTCTCCCGAACGCTTAAGCGAAGATAGGCCGTACAGAGTAGCCCTGGCTCTTGGCTTGCTTTGCTTCTTCACGTTCGTCTGTAAAAAAAAAAACAAATTTTTTCAATCAGCCAACTAAATTATTGTTGATTGTTTAATATCTAATATTTCAATTGAGTGAAACGAATTCTATCAGTTTATATTGGTAGAGCGAATTAAATTAATGAAATGTATATATTTTTGAAATAATTTATTAAAACAGTTTTTACTGGTATAATAATGATTTTATTAATAAATTACGTTTTTTTTGGGCACATACCAAATGCCATAATCCAAAATGAATCTAGAGAATCCTCTTGGAAACAGCTTTTAAAAATTCAGTAGAATTAATGACTTTCTATTTAAAGAAATAAGAATTGGGCAGCGATAACTCAGACTAATCAGAGTCAGGTATAAGACGACAAAATAGTAATTCTTATCTTCTATCGTACAATGATAGTAATAAATAGTTATTCACCTGATTTTTCTTACTATTGCTGCTACCACTGGTGGTTATCATGCTCTTTGTCTTGTTCTTGCTTTTAGTACTCTTTCTCTTCAGTTTTTTGGTGGTCGACGAGGCTGCGTTTCGGCTTTCGGGTTCCTGGACTGTAATCGATGCCAAGGCGCGTGGAGTTGTAACTGTTTCGGGAACTGCGTTAGAAATGTATTCAGTGGCTGCTATCGTTGTCGTTGATTTCGAGGTCTCGGCAACATCCTAAAAAAACGAAAGAGAAAAATGAATCAATTTCTCTACTTTATTCGTAATATTTATATATTTATATATCGTGAAGGTGACTGTCAAAGGTGAAAAATAATAAGGAAACAACGCGCAACGTTCTACTTTGCATTTTTTTTTTCTTATTGCAGAAATATTTACTTTGGGAGTCGGAGAAGTCGTGGATACCATGGTAGACTTGTCGGTAGCTTCAGTCGGAGTTCCTGAGACGCTTTTCTTCGATCCATTCTTACTCTTCTTCGTAGTCTTCTTCTTCTTCGTCGACTTATTCTTGCTCGACTTGGTGCTCGGGCTCGGATTGGTAAGTTTCACGGTAACCGGATCGTAATTTGTTTTGAGAATCTTGTTGATACGTCCCAAAATATTGTCAACGAAACGATTGTACTTGGCGACGTAGATCGCTGGCACGTGGCTGTTGAGATCAGAGTCCATTGCACCTGAAATCGTTTCGAAAGACGTCGATTCACGGCCTGGATTGTCTTACCTTTCGCAACCAGGGGACTTTTGCAAAAACGCATCCTAAAATCGATGATATCTTTTCTCATTCTCTTATCTATTTGTCTATTTTTTTGATAGTTATTGTTTAAAAAAAACATAACAATTTTTTTGGTAAATTAGATACATTTCTTCTCACTTATTGGTTTTAAAAAATATCTTTTTACCTCGTGAAATATTCCAAAAATATTTCATATCTTCTTAGGAAAATTCAATGATTGGAAGCGAATAGATAATTGGTATCATCAATTTATGATTGCCTAAATGCTTAATATATTTTATCGATTCCATAACATCTACGAGCATCTCGGGCAAACTACGATCGAATCCTCATAAAATAATAAAAATGTCAATCCAAAAGAATCCTTATCAAGATCCCAGAGCCTCGCCCCTGTAGAAACGTCCTTGTCCGCATTTTTAGAGAGGTCATACGGTCGCCCCGAAGAGATCATCGTCCGCGTATCTCAGGTCGCACTGTAGGTACTTCTGGTGCTGCGCGGCCGGTCATCGACCTACTTCCGCGTTCGAAAGCGTCGATGGGACGGGTCGGCCTCGAGGTCGGGAACTCTCGTTTCGAGTTCCTCACAGGCCGAAGTATGCGTTTTACACAAGACGAGAGAAAAGAGTGGGGCAAACTGGCGTGACCTCCTGGGGAAGGAAATTGACTCGATGCCTCAGAGATTCCTGAAGCGGGAAGAGGACCATTGTCGGACAACGATGACAACCGAGTCAAGCGAACTTGCCTACTTACGAGGATCCTCGACGAAGCAAACAATGTTCACCGCGCGTCGACGGACACTCGTCACACCTCGTGTGAGACCAAACAGGTTTTCGATAGTGGGTCACTCGCGCTCGACATTCACCTACCGACCCAATATCAGCTTTGGCCATCACTTACGATACTCACGGCTGCTGTTGCTGCTTCCTTCCCCTCCCAGAGCTACTTATTTACCTTTTTTTTTTTGCTACTTTTTTCCCGACTATTCCACACCCGGTTCTTAATGATCTTGTAACGAAAAAAAAATAATCAACACGAATGCGTAACAACGACTTCGTAATTATCTATATTCAGAACTTATTAGTTTAAATTTCGTAGGATAAATGGCGTTGGTCATTTAACGATTTTACAACCCATTGAAGCCCCATTAATAATAATTCTTTAGAAAAAGAAGACGACGCGGTTGAGTCGTAACGAATCTATCATCCGAAAAGAGTAATTTATTTTTTTGTCTCTCGATCTTCTATGGTCCTAATGAGTTTTTTTTAAATAGGATAATCCATCTTCCCGGCAATGACCCGTTCCCGGCTCGTTACATATAAAAAAACGCGTAATAACGTTTCCAATTGTTCTGAGAACACAGGTGGGCGTTCTTTACAAGTCAAATTATTTCTAATGGAAGATAACCGATCTTTCATTCGCGTCGAGCGCTGAAGCACCGGAGAGTACGTTGTCCGTGATTCCTCAGTGGGTCAGGGCCCCAGTGGGAGGCTCCGGGTCAGTGGCCTCGATTTCCACCGCTCCATCGAGCTCTGCTTGCTCCCGTCCGGACGACGGCGCCGCTCGTTGTTTCCGGCTGACTGGGTGAAAGCTGATAAAAAATTCTCTGGATCGCCTGGTAACGTTGCGTTCTCAAGTTCAAAATACCGGCACATCGCTTTCTTTCTGCATTCCTTGGTTCTTTTCTCTCTAGGTCAGAGACCGTTTTTTGAGGTCACGCTCAATCGTAGTCGGCCCGGGATATCGTCGATCGTTTAAAACCCTCGCTGCAAGACAGCTCTTTTCTTAATAAACTTTCGGCAGATCCATTTGCATCGACTCATCTCACAATGAGTCGACGGATAAAAATATCGAGGTCAACGCCTAATACGTGACCAACTGACCCCGAATTAATGCCGATGGGCCTGGCATCTCGAGAGAGAGAAAGGCTTACGGGAACTCTCGCAGCTTCTTCTCACTAAAACCACCACCGCGACTCAAACTGAGCGTTATGGCAGTATTAGAGAAATAAACATTTCTCGCTACTCCAAAATTCTTTTTCTTCAAGTCCATTATTTTTGTTGAATAACTTGTTGAATTAAATATTAATTTAACGTGATAAAAGACATTATTCCATTATTGGTCTATTAATAATATTAAATTAATTCGAAAATGAAGAAAAAATCCTCATTTTAAAGTAGCGAGAAATGTATTATCTTCGATGCAGCAATCACTTTGCTATAGATTATGGCATTTTTGTTGCATCTTAGTGTGCCAGCTTCCACTTGTACCAAGGCTGTTCATTAAATTTCTACGACCACGATCAAATATTAGATATCCCACTACGGGGTGAGAGAATTACTTCTACATCGAACTACGGACTACATTTAGGGTTGGCGAGGGGAGGGGATCGAAGGGGGGGAGTGAGTCCATTGGTCCAGTAGTTCTGTCCAGTTACGCATTGTTACAGTCGACTGTCCACCGTCTACCAAATTCACAACATTAATTCAGGGAAGAGACGAGTAGTTTGCAAAAAAATAATTAAATAATCTCCATATCTAAAAATCCACCAATAGGAGTAACGAAAGTGAAAAAAAAAAAAAGACCACACGTTATGCGAAGCTCGATTTAAGCAATTAATTAATTTTAAGAAAAAAAAGTGCATTAAAATGCTGAGTGGTTTTATCTGCGATTTCGGCACGTCACGTGTGTTTTAAGGATGAAGAAGAAGAGGAAGAAAACGACTAGCGATTTTATCTCAAGTTGACTCGATTTTAAAAAATGAATAAAATCGTTAAATAAAAATATTTAACTCGATTTGCACTCTCTTGACTTTCTTTCTTTCTTTCTTTCTTTCTTTGATCTTGTGTAACACCGCGTCTCTGGACACGAACCCTACGACGCGTGGCCTCTATGAAATTGCGAAATGAATAAACGAAACACAATTTTATTGGTTTTTTTTTTGTTTTTTTTTTTTGTAAAAATAATAAATTATCTACATTTAGTCAATCCGAATCGGACAATGTCTCTGTACAGCTTATTTTCTTTTTTCTCTTCCACAAGATTATAATTGTTCTGTTTCGATGACGAAATTATATTACTTTTCGGGGTTTGTTTTTTTTTTTTTTTTTTTTTTCTCGTTCTCTTACTATCTTGTTTGATTGAAACGTTCGCTCGAGCTCATTTTTTAAACACTCACTCAACGCATCTTTTGCTCTCTGTCTCAGCATTCTTTCGTGGCACACACGCTTGATAAAAAAAAAGATAGGCACAAGCACTCTCGGGCTCTGGGCCTGCTCGATTCGTTTCTAAACAATGCGGAACAAAAAAAACAACCGGACAAGCACAAACGAAAAAAGAACGGAAACAGCTTGTGCACGCGTTGGCGGTTATCGCCGGTAGAAAAAGACGTGACGTAACGTCATCAGTAACCACGGCATTTTAATGCTATTGCTTTTTTTTTCTCGTTTCATGTAGATTTCGGTGGTTTACCGAGGATCGTGTCGCGTTGCAGGATCTCCGAATCGATTGACCGAGGCAAAAAGTACATTAAAAAGAAAAAATTGCAACTCTGTACAGTAATTTATATTACAAATAGCCGCAGCAACACTTTCCAGGTAATCTCCGAAGTATATTAACGAAAAAAAAAAAAATTGCTACAGCGATTGCGCGCAATCTTGAGAAAAAATAGATCTTTCGATAGAGACGGGTCCGTGTTGTCAATAAATAAAGAAGAAAAGTTTTAAATAAATAGAGCTAATAGTTTGCACAATGTAGAGCAATACCGAAGCAAGAGCAACGAAGATAAAAGTTATTCAATGATAATATTTCTGTTTCAGAGGGAAGATCGGCCGGTTGAACGTCGAGTCTCGCAAAAACGACAATTCTAGTTGTAAAAATACCTTCTGGTAGTCCGTGATCTCTGGTTGTCGCACTCTCGACTCGTTTACTCGTTCGTCATGAATTATATAAGGATTCCTTAAAAATTTTTTCGACTCTTTCAATAAAATATCTTGTATTCTCGTTTATCAGTGAGACTCGACTTTCGGAAGGCTCGACTTGCGCGCGTGTTTCGAACGCTTGCTCGTGGTACGCGTGTTAGTATTGTGTTTCTTGGTCTTGCCCTTGAACTCACGTGCTCGTCGCGCGACCGCGATGTCGGAGATTCCGTCGTCGTCGTCGTCATCGTCTTCGTCGTCGTCGGCGTCGTCCTCCTCGTCGTCGTCGTCGTCGTCCTCGTCGATTTCAGTTATGTCCAAGTCAACGTCGTCCTCGTCCTCGTCGTCGTCGTCATCGTCATCCTCGTCGCTCGCCGCGGCCTGTTGGGCAAGAACCGGAAGAGCCTGGTTGACGATCACCACGGGATTCGTTTGGGATTCGGCACCTTCGATGCCCGTACTCGCAGCGGCTTCGAGACTAGTGGCGGCTTGCCCCTCGGGCACGACGTCGCCGGCTTCCTCGTCCTCGTAATTCGCACCTTCGGCCTCGATCGCACTGTTTTCCACGAGGCTGGCCTCCTCCGAAGATGCTTCGGCACTCAAGGCATTCAGGTCGGCCTGCACCGCCGCCGGTATCGACGGAGCTGCCTGCGCCGCTTGCTGAGGCACCTGGACCGCCGGGGCTGCTACCGGAGCTGCCGGAGCGATAGGTTTGACGACGGAACTCGTCTCATCGTCATCGTCGTCATCTTCGTCATCTGTGGTGATAAACAAATAATTCATTGAACAAAATTTGTAGAAAAATCCTTTAAACATTTCCGAGAAAAGAATGAACCATCAAGAAATTTTCATGGGAATCATAAGCATTTGGCTGATCTGAATTCCGATTAGGGTGATGAACAAAATTTTCCACAGCGATATTCAATTTTATCTAGTTTGTCTACGGCACGGCCAAGAACGTTCTATTATTGGGTTTAGTTTAAAAAAAATTATCTGTAAATCTCGATTTTGTATTATTTCGTTGTCACTGGTAGATTTTTTGCACGAATTTCTAGATGAATTATTCCGAAGGAAACTAATGAATATCACCGTTGGTACAGATATTTGTGAAATGCCTGTTCGGAGTAACGAGAGAAGCCCATTTCTGTTTACAGTGATCTTTGCCCGTAAAAAGTAAATCATCAGGGCGTAGCCGTTTCCGGAGAGACAACTCATCAAACATTCACCTGGGATCGACCGCGTTGTCCCACTTCGAAGTTGGAGGCCGCGGGTCAGCCTTCTTCGAAGAGGCTAACGCACGGGGGCACGAGTCTCACGAATCGTAACACTGACACGAAAAGGTATCAAGGTAATGCTTTGGTTATCCGCGTCGGATCTAATTATCTTCAATGCATATGTCTCGATTACAGGTCCGAGGAGAAACGAAATTGTGTCTCGTCCTGGAAGATCGTTGAGGCTTGTAATCGGTGGAGCTCTCGAGGCCCTCGCGCGAGAGATTATCGTTTGACCGTGAGGTGTCCGCGAGAAATAAATAAAAATCAGGTGCGCGTTCCTCCTCCGGTGGCTATTATAACGCTTTATATGCTGCGCAGCGGACGTGGAATCGGCCTTTAAGGTATGTAGGTCGATAGAACGACGAAATAGAAGAAGCAAGTGAAAAAGAAGAAGAATATAAGGAACGAAACGACGAAACGAGTGGATCCGGTGGCCACGATATAAATACTCGAACGCGTTCCTTTCTCGGTAATATTGAACGCTTTGACGACGACGGCGACGACAACAGGTAGTTCTCCTCCTGGTTCTGGCTCAAAGCCAGTGCGCGACTTCGAGCTCGCACGGATTATGTTAATTTCTGCCGCGTGCGAGACTTCCAAGCTTCGCTTACCGTTATGCCACAGGTGAGACGAAGCTAATATAATATACCAACGAGCATCGACATGGATCCTCCTCGAGTTCTCTTACTCCCGATCGTATATATTTTACTTACATACATAAACATGTAGATTTATTCGTCGTACACCAGTGATGCATGTGTTACCGCGAAAGTTGCTAAATAAATATAACGGAGCGTCGGGGTCGATGCTATTGATCGAAATAGCGATTTAAAAATTCAAAAAATCGACATTATCTTTGCTAAACCAAATTTTAAGTGATATTCGTATGAAATCGGTGGATTAAATGTTTTCATTTAGGTGCATCTGCCTCTCTCCAGTTTCAACATATAAATATCCGTAAAGACCAAAGTTAAATTGATATTAAATGTAATTTCAATTGAATTCCACAATATAAATAATAATAAATGTGTCGATACAACAAATTGTAAAAAAATATTTGAGAAAAGCATCGAAGCTGAGTTTGTAAATCGAAGCGGGTTTCTTAAAGATTAATTTAGAAAATCGATTTTAGATTTGTACGTACCGCCGAGGATACCGTCGATGAATCTATCGAGATAGTCATCATCGTCATCGTCATCGCCGCCACCGCCTTCCTCCTCATCGTCATCGTCATCGTCTTCGGTGATGTCGAGATCGTCGAGGTCGTCGTCATCGTCATCGTCATCATCATCGTCGTCGGCCGCGGGCGCGGCGGGAGCTACCGGTGCAACAGCCTGTCTTCCGGTAGCTTCGAGTGCGTTGACGGTCTTGGAGGCGTCGTGAGAGCTCTCGGGCAAGGGGCTAGCCACGGCTAATCCCAGAGCCAAGCAGCAGATAACTGCCAGCACCGCCACCGACTTCATGGCTCTGAAAAAAAAAAAGAAAAATAAGACCTCGATCACGTAAATTTATCTATAAATCGCATTCTTCCGGTTCGAAATACTACGGGTATGCGGGATACATCGTGGTATTTTCCCGAGAGTGGCCAAAGCCCTCGCGTTTCCGAGTTGGCGAGGCCGTTACCCGCAGCCGCGTTAGAATCGCGGGTCGCGTTACAGTAAGGATCCACGCTTTAATGATACAGTCCGACTCTCCTTATGAATTTTTTCTCAGACGAAACGTGACGCACGTGCGACTCAGCTCGGTCGACGATTCCCGCAGTGGATACTTGCGCACACCCGGTAAATACCGTGATTAATACGGTATTTTGTACGGAATACAATGCAACCGTATTTGCGGTACACCGACAGAAAATATTTCATTAAATCAAAAGGCATTTTATTCTACTAACTGCAATTCTACTTTTTTAATAAAAATTTTATTTATCGAATCTATGAAATCTTTAACCGAATCAATCAAGTATTTAATATGAAAAGGATCAAATAAAATTAATACCAGGCATCTGAGAGATCAATTTCGTGTTTGCAATGAGCAATTTTGGTTGATCCAACTTATTTTTCTAGCGAAAGAATAGAAAATATAAAATCAATTCGATCAACAAAATGCTTTTTGCAACCACGACAGCCTTCTCTCGATGTACCGTGTGTAAAAATTCCATTTACAACTGTTCTCTCTCATTGTACATCAAGAACAAATTGTCGCAATGTTGAATAGAAGCTCTCACTGCGGCTCAACACTTTTTATCACATTTCGTTGTACATACAGCAAAAATGCACTTTGATATTTCGCGGTTCGTTACACCCCGTGTTTAAAAAAAAAATATATTTACTTTACCGAAATGAAACTTCCGCGCGTAAAAGACTCACCTCGGCTACTCGTCTTAATAAAACTCTTCTTCGAGAATAAAAAGAACTTCTCCAACGACCGCGGCGCCGTCCTCCGTCTCTCGTTGAGGTATCTCGCGATTAATTCGAGATTCAAATGTATACTACGTGTATCACGTCACGAAGGGAGTGAGCGAGGACTCCTTCGTGCAACGAGGCGAGAGTGTGAAACAGACGAAGCGCCGAGGCAAGAGCCTCTTATACCGTAGGGACAAGACCGTTTCCGCCACCTCCTTCGGGTGCTTCTCGCCCCGGCGTCCTCCTTCGCCACCTCCCGTCGCTCCTTCCACCTTCTTCCTCGTCGTGTTTCTTTGCCGCCGCTCTTCCTCGTCCTATCATCGGACAAGCACCCGTTCCTACCTTCGATACACGTGTCGAGCACCTCCAGGTTTCTCCCTTTCGAGCGACACTCGGCTACGAGCTCTTCGGCCCACGTACAGCACCTGCTGTGCTATCCGATCGAGCGGAGATCGATTAGAATTCGGAGCAGAGCAGAGCAACGCATCACGAGATTGCGAACAGAAATCGGCATCGATAATACCGGACGAGCGTTTGATCCGGCTCCGACCTACGCGCCGATGCTTTCTCGACGACTTTCAAATTAGATTTCGAGTTACGCGGTTGAGCCGATGATTACTGGCACGAGGATTTTTTTTGAGAGAGATTTCAAAGAAAGAAGAGCTGTTCAGTCGTCTTTCGGTAGTCTCAGCATCTCGCTGAAACATTTTTTTTCCAAATGACGATTTTTTATTTCCTTTATTACTCAATCGTTGGAGATATTATGCGAAACTCTATAGAATTTCCAGAGTCTATAGTCTCCATAAGCTCCGAACAGTCTTGTCTCGCTCGGTGTTTGCAACAATTGATGAGCATCGTAAATTTGTTGAAATTGACAACACTCATTAAATTTCGATTCTCCTACAAAAGCGTTTTTAATTAAATAAGCAACATTTTTTCAAAAATGATTAAAAATAACCATCGAACCCAGTGGTAACTATAGTATTCGCCTGAGTACTGATAAAACGTTATTTCAAGTACTCAATTTGTTAATCTTTATGGATTTTCAAAATTGGCTATATACCTTTGCTTAAATCGCGTCTAAAATAATTTCGTCACCCATCAAAAGTTCCGTTCGACGTTTATTTTATACTCGTGTATACTTTTTACAGTTTTAAGCTTTATTACTTCTCGGGACTAATCGTCGGTAATAAGAGATAAATGTTTTCTGTTTCATCAGGGAGTTGTTCGCTTTGTATTTGTAGGCCATCATCGGGGTACGCCGATGGACACTCTCGCGTCCTCGACGCCCGCGTTCTCGTTGATCCGGCGCCGGGCGAAAGGAACGCGCGTTTGTTCGTCGATTTATCGGTGTGTCTAACTGTAAATGCGAAATCACAGTGGCGGGGACTCCTTGCTTCGTATCTTCGACTCGAGTTGGCTGATCTTCGATAGTTCTTCTTCCTCTTCTTCTTCTCCTTCCATCGGCTAGTCGGTATCGTAGTCGCTAGGGCGACAGGTTTCGCCGCAAATACAAATTCCATTGAGAAGCAGCGAGTTAACGAAAAGATTCTCGTACGTAAGGTCACGTGATATCCTGTTACTCCTTTTCGTACAGGCTCGTCGATTTTACATTTCCTTATACTAATATACGCAGCGAGTATAGGAGCAGTCAGATATTCGGGAGGGCCCGATCAGCGGAATTCCAAGGCCTAGATCCTTCTCGACGTAATTCACTCTCTGGTTTCTCGTTCTTTGTTCAATCGCATTTAAAAAATCTGCGAAACCTCGACGATTCGCTAACTGAATCGGATCGCAACCGTTACTCGTAATCGAGAAAATTCATCGCATTATTACATATCCGTCGTCAGTAATAAATATGAAATAGCTTCGGTGGTATTCCTTACATTTCGTTGATAAGAATTTTTTATCCCAAAAATCTTTTGTATCATAGAACTGAGAAGAAGCAATGTTTTATATCTTTTCCATCACATAATTATTCGTTTCTTCTTCCTCGTTTGTTTCTTTCCTATTTTCCAATTCTTAATTTGCAATTAATTTTTACTCAATGTCTCACGTTTGAGACATAAAATATCATTAAGAAATAATTTCATACAAACCCTACTTAAAAATAATGTATTTTACTTTGAGAAATCGTAGTACGCGAGTAAAAGTGTACTTCAAAGTCCTAAATTGTGCAGAATCTTATAATCAATACTTTCAAGCGTTTCTATTTCTATGAAACGATTTAATGCATAGATGATGAATTAAAAAAAAAAACAAGTAAAGGTTAAAGAAGAAACGAGAAAAAAAAAGAGTTGTGATGGAGATGCAATGAGATTTTTTGAGGCTCCGGTCAAGCAGAGACCTTGGACCACGTCGAAGAAACGTTTCGTGAGGTTCCACCGAGTCTCCGGAGGATCTTTGCCCGGAGCGACTCGTTTTCCTTTTCTCTTTCTATCCGTCAGCGTCTCCTTCTCTCGTACTTTCCGTCTCTTTCTCCGCGACGACATTGCTGGTATATGGGATTTGGTGTCAGTATGCGCCGAGGAAGTAGTCCGCCACACGGTGCGCGCTGCCGGGAATTACTAATCAGGATATATATGCGTATCTACATGTATGAAACGTATGTACAATACGACGACCCACGAGGCTACTGACGATTTTGTGCTATACATCAATTTATGGGGCCCCTCAACATTCTTGACCGTGGCAGACATCTCGCGTCAACCGCATTCTTTCATAAAAATGTCTACGTCACGAATTATCAAGACTCACAACTGTATGATTTAGTTACTGTTGACTCGAAAAAAATCATGTCAAAGGTATTTAATTTATTTATTTATTTATTTATTATAAATAACGAGATAAAATCTCTTGTAAAATTCGAATATGTAAATATACAAAGTTTTGTAGTTGCGACCATGGATATCAAGGCGGATAGTTAAATCCGAAAAAGTTGATGCACAAAAAAACTGTGAAATATAATCAATGAATAACAGTATCGAATAATACTGTGAAAGTATTATTTTAGAGAAAATAAATAGTTGGACTCTTAGATCGATGGACAACAAACTCAGATATTCTCGTGATATCGTTGAGGACAGATGTAAGACGTGTTTTTACGACTTTTATCTTGTTTTTTTTGCATTGTATACCTTACTCCGAACTATGATAGTGAGAGCGTGACAGTTTGTACATGCCGTCTCCCTCTCACTCGCGTCTCACACACGTTGGCCTATCGACAAGACGCATAAACAAAATATTCGATTACTAGAGCCAACAAGTTCGAGCCGATTCCCAATAGTTGTAATATATAGCGTATATGAGCTAGCTTTATATTATTTACAGACGTTTTAAGAAAGTACGATGAGCATATATATGACAAGGCAAAGATAGACATTTGAGTATTTTTAATATATTGCAATGAAATATATAATTCGTGTGCAACATGGATGCAGATTTGAACATACAGTTTCCGAGATACTACATTATAAAATTCGGAGAATTCACACATAAGAATGAAACGCCATGTTTTCGAAATCAGGCTTTTCGCCACCAGATCCAAGATAGAGTTTTAAAAAGTATATTTTTGTGTTCTACAAATGATTCTTCGTGTCAGTGGACTTAAATATTTGTAGGTAACCGCATGTTTGTAAGAGAAATCATCAATGTTTTGAGCGAATGCATCAAGACACGTAGCACTTGTTTAACGCGGCCGCTGACGTACCCTCTCGCTCGAAAGCTGCGAGTAGGCCCCGTACCGGGCCCATGATAGCGACTATCAACTCGCGACCTATTCTATCCTTAAGACGTTTTTCTTTCATATTATATAGATCAGTAAAAAAAACTATCGATAAATATTATAAAATATCGCAACAACCTGAAAATAATCTCGCAAAAGTGTCTAAATCCAAGACGGTTTAACGATTACGTATAGACGAGTCACTGAAACTGACGAAATCACCTCACCTCGCCACGCCAGTAATGAAAGAAAAATAATAAATGCATAAACAACATAGCTTTTGTAGAATATGTTCATGTAGTTGCACAAAAATGAAGAAAATCCTGAAAATTACCGGCACAGGTATTAATTAAACATATTTACAGTCGTTTTTACCTCGTTCCCACTGCAGTATTCGATTACGGTTAAAATAACTGTAATCTTTTGTGAATATTATGTGCTTAGACTCGCAATTCACCAGTGGTACCGGAAAGTCACATGGTACCAGGAGTACTTCCGGTGGATGTGAACTTGCTGAGAGGATACCATTTCCAAAGCTTGTTATTGAATTTAGAACAATTTATCGCCAATCGTCCGTTTTATTTTCCATAAATCATACTTCAATCGCTGAATCAGAACTAAAATCCGTTTTTTTTTTTTAACTATAATTGATAAAACGCAAAAGTAATGAGAAAGAATTACCGATAATATTTCAAATAATCAAACAATTATTATCAATAGTTGAACGTATCAATGATGACAATTGACTAATTCAGTTATTAAATTAGTAATCAATCTCTCAAAATTCTCTAAAAGACGTCGAGAACTCATAAGAGTCTCGATTAACCAGCATCCGGTAACTAACCCCCGACAGTTTCGAATCTTCTTCGAGGCGGGAATAGACGCTTCGTAGAGTTTTAGTCAGAGTTCGCGCACGGCTTGTTCCGGAGTCTCGCGTATGCTCGTTCTCACATGGTGCCCCCACCGTAGTACCGTCGATACCGTCCGCTTTTTACTTTTGACATGTCGGATGTCCACCGGGATACCGTGGTATTTCGGTGAAATCGGTGAAACGATTCCGCGCCTCTGTACTACGTTAATAAGGGTCGTCCAATGATTCGGACAATGTGACAATGTCAAAAATGAGTTCGAAGGACAAGGACAGTAAGACATTCGACAAATTGAAACAATGGTTTCGCATTAACAAAGGTAACCTATTGTTTGGTCTGGCTCTCGCGTAATTGTTTTTTTTTTTTTTTTTTTCTCATTCCAACGAACCCCTCGATCGTATTTGTTCTTCTCTTCGATTCGCCTATTACCAAGGAACCCTTAGGAATCGTGTCTCGTGCTTTTTACCGTTTTTTCATTGATTTACCTCGGAAAAATAAAAATTCAGCTCTAAATCTAGCTTTGGTTCAATTTAGAAGGATCATCGAAATTTATGTCTGCATGAATTTAGCTACGAATTATTTGACTCGATTGATGGATTATTTTACTTGGATACTGCAGGTAACTACAAAAGCCGCGAAGATGTTATTCTCACTAACGATATTGAGAAAGAAATTGGACCGGAGAGTCCTTTTAATCATCGGGCCAAGGCTTTAAAGGATCTTTGCGACGCTGTCCTCAATCATCAGTGGGAAGATGTATGTAAAGCTCTGCAAGTAATTTTTGGAGTATCGATTATCGATAGAACGATAATAAGTTTTAAAGACTAATTTCAGGTAATAGGATTTTTCAACTATGAAAATTTTATATAAATAATTATTTGAAAAATAATATATTTATGTAACTCATCTAAATCTCTAAATTAGAATAAGATTTCTTTCCGTTAGCTGTGATTTAAGCTTAGAGTCAAAGATACAAAAACCTTTGGATGCAGAAAAGCTTATTCTTTTCAAAAGTGGCATTCACATTCGTACGGAAGAATATTAGTGACGATCGCTATTAATTCTATGGAAGGAAAACCATGGCCCTTATTTTAATATTATATCTAAACTTTACTAAATCCCATATATTCTACTAACTTATAAAAATCTTGAGAAATAACAATATCTTTTGTTCTTCAGGGAGCTGTGGAGAGGCTGTGGAATCTAGTGCAAGATTTGCTAGAAAAAGATATGATAAAGGAGCACAGACACGCGACGCTGAATTTCCTGCGCTGTCTGGTTCAGGGTCAATACGGGAAGCTCTCTTCCTTGATGAGAGTAAAGTTCTTTATGGTCGTGAGAGACCACGAGATCCCGGAGGATATAGGACCTAGACTGGAGTTGCTGCAGAGCCTAACGGAAAACGGCAAAACAATTCTCCACCTCGAGGAACAAATGGGTCCATTTTTGCTCGCGTGGATGCCGAGCGTAACGGGTGGCGATGGAAAACGCGGAGCAGAATTCCTTTCTCTCCTCGTAAACGTAATAAAATATAATTCTGCGTACATAGACGAGGACATAGTCTCCGGCTTGGTGCAGTACATCTGCCATCTTTGTTACAACAGCTACAGCACCGAAGTTGTTTCCGGCTGTCTCGACACTCTCGACACGATAGTCGGTTACAACATTAATCTCCAGTCCGATTCCCTGCAAACTTTTATAACTGCCCTGTGCAGAAGCGTAAACGTCGAGACTTACTGCCAAATAAGCTGGAAAATAATGCGCAAGCTTTTAGGTACACACATGGGACACTCGGCTCTCCACACGATGTGTCGTTTGCTCCAAGACCCGAATTTCCAGCGAGACGCTTATCTCCTTCGCGGAGCTGTTTTCTATGTAAATATGGGCCTCTGGGGCACTCACAGAATTCCCAAACTCAAGTGCACTCCGACCTCGGTACTTCCCTCGTTCAATCAGGCGCTTCAGTGCAATCATCCGATAGTTATGTACGAAGTGATGCTCTCCGTACACCGACTCGTAAATAAGTACGGCGTGGAGCTGCACGAGCCCACTTGGAGCATCATTCTCGATATTATCGAAGAAGTAATCACCCATACTGAAACCAGCAATCAACCCGCGACTAAACAGGTGTTTACGAGTCTTCACGAGACGATAAATAGCATTGAGAATCTACTGGACGGCGCTCAGTACAATGGCTGCACCACGAGGTTCTACAATCTCGTCGATCGCTGCTCCGACGCGCGACCCGAGGCTTCTATTCTTAAATTGATCGATTATAGAGCCAAGGTAATCGGTCCGACGCACTACGAGTGGCAGTGCAAGTTGAAGACGTTAATGGAGCGCTACCACAAGAATGAAACGCGAACGAACGTTCGCGTCAAAGTACTCGACGTGCTCACCAACGTGATACAGGTCAACAGATCGCGATACGAGGACGAGCTCATCGAGCGTATTATCGTGCCTCATCTTCAACACGTGGACACGGATCCCGATATTACAATCAGAAACGTAGCTGCCAATTTGCTCGTCGATCTCTGCATGGAGTGCGAGACGAAACGATGCCTCGAGCTCCTCGATATACTCGAGAAGATTATCAATAAACCTTTCACCTCGGACACACCGGTCTCCGTTGACACCGACATCAAGGACGTTAAAACCGCTGTCGTCGGAGTCATTAGAGTTCTCACCGCAAAAATGTATCATCTGCCTTCCAGTCATGCCATCAGAGCTTACAAAGTACTCGTCAATCATCTCGATCAGCACTACAAGGATCCCTCGATCTTTCACGAAGTACCGACTATTCGTTATCTCGTAAGTGTTGGTTCGCTATACTGGGAAATTTTGGAAAAACTACATTTAAAAAAATTCCGGATTCGCAAATAATAATTATTAACTTCTAAATTCTTGAAAATAAATATTTACAACTTCTGAAATTTATTCTATAATAAATTTAACGGATTCTTTCAGATTTTCGAGTGTTTCCTGAAAATTCGGGCAAATTCTTTGTATCATCTTGGATTCCCGGATTCGACCAACGGCGTAGTGACTCGTTTTAGCCCTTATCTAATCCTGGAACACGCGCCGGTCGAGCGTCTGAATTCGGGTGGAGGAGGCAGTAGTCCTCCGCCCGTGAGTCCCGTGCCGCTCCAGCACATATCCAGCCAGTTGTTGACTCATCTATCACTGCAGCATGCTTGCAAAGCCATTATCTCGTGCATAAAACAGGAGAAAGATTGGAAAGTTTTGCAATTGATACTCAAGGAGATGCCACAAGTGATGCAGAACAGAGCTTTGATACTGTCGAGGCACAGCAACGATATCGACTATCTCGCTGCTGCACTGTGTTCAATGGTAATATAGAAGAATATGCAATTGAATTTATTCCATCGAAATATAGTTATGAATTTGTGTCGATTTAAATCGTTACAGGTCAGCGATAAGAACCTCAGGCTTCCGGAATCTCTCTACAATGTTCCACCAAAGTTTACCCTGTCGGAATTCCGCGTGTACATATTTCCTGTGCTGGCTTCCCTCGCCTCTTACCACGCGCACCTTGAGCCTAATTTGCAGCAGCGCCTCATCAAATGCTTAGAGGTGAGCAAATCAATTTCATCAAGAGTCAAGCGATTTCTCTTCTATGCGCCTTTTTGTGCATATTTCTTTGTGAAAATGTAACATTCTCTTGTTTTGAAACATATTGGATTTTTCAGGTAGGACTGACCGCTAGATGCGCGAGTCAGTGCGTCACCAGCCTCACGACTTGCACCCTAGAGATGCGCGATGCAATGAACAAACTTTTGAACGAGGTTTTACTAAATTTGTCGAAAATCTCGGCTACTGTAAACATCGCCATACCAATACTCGAGTTTCTTTCCAGTGAGTTCGGTTAAATAAGAATGATAAGACCGAATTAACGAGTAACCAACAATGTGATATTCTTGACTAACGAGTAATATAGCTCTCACCAGGTTGCCTAAGGTCTTCGCGAGTTTCATCGGAGACCAGTACATAATGGTATTCGCTATTCTACTGCCGTATACCAATCCCTTCAAGTACAATCATTACACAGTGTCTCTGGCTCACCACGTAATCGCCGTTTGGTTTCTCAAGAGTCGGTTGCCCTTTCGTCACGACTTTGTCAAGTATATCACGACTGTGAGTACTTTTATAATTATTTCGACGTTAAAAAAAGCAATTATACGGATTGATGTACTTTGGATTTTTAGGGTCTCAAAGCGAATGTTCTGGTTCCCTTCGAAGAGGGACATCTAATGAAACCAGACTTCAGTCTGATAAATGAGGATTCGTCAAACAGAAAGCGTAGTTCGAGTCTGACGGAGCAGGGTAGCAGAGGACGTCGAGAAAGGCCTATAATACCGAATCGTATGATCGGCGAGGGTCGTACTTTGGATTTGAAACCACCGATCGACGAGGCTCTCATGAATTTTCACGTAGAGCTCACGGAGACTTGTATAGATTTAATGGCGCGTTACACCTTCTCCACGTACACAGCGCGGCCTAAGAGGCTCGCAGCCGCGGATTTTTTGCTCAAGGAGGGACAGTCGATGACCTGGTTGTTGGGAAACAGATTGATAACCGTCACGACCAGTGGATGCAGCAACAAGGCGATGCGTAGCGGTTTGTGTGACAATTGCTGGGTTGCTTGTAAAGCCGCGCCTTCCAGCCCCGAACATGGAAAATCTGTGATACCACCGCCCCGCAGGACCTCCAGTACCGAGGTACACTTCAAAAATATAAATAATAAATAATGCTACAGACAAATTACGTATCCACGACGTCTTACCGTTAGAAAAGTCGAGTAGCAATTTACATTGTCTCAAAAAGAGCAACGTAGAGGAGATGGTTTTTCGAAAGAAGGCTTTAAACCTTCAAGCATGTACGACGCACTAGTGCGTCATACGGATTCCGTCAAATATACGTAAAAAAAAAAAATACCGAAATAATTTGGAGAATCACATAAAAGTGTATTTTCTGTCGGTGTGTAAAAAGACATTTATTTCACACAGGCGCATCATTATTGTAAATAAAATCAGACCACGATGTGCTTTGTCAACAAAGAGATTTCTGTCTAAAGGATTAAACGTAAAATCAAGCCTTTATAATGTTTTATTTGAAAACGACGTGTCATAAAATTAAGAAATAAAATAAGAAAGTGTGTAGATTCCAATTCTTTTCATCTTTGTACTCCATGTTGCTTAATTATCTTTATAAAAAAATGAAATTCTCTTTTTTTGTCTTGTTTTAAATAGGGTGCAAAGGACGAAAGCAAGCTATCGCGTCAATCGTCGGGAGGCCACACAGGCTCGAGCACTGGAAATACAGCGGCGAATTCGCCGACGGAAGATATTAAAAAATCTCTGGAAGACGCAGATATTACAAAGCGTGAATTGCTGACCGAGAAGCCATCTACGGAACCTGCGGAACCTTCGAAACTCGAACAGATCCTTGGGAGTGAGAAACACGAGGAGCACGTGCCTTGCGCCTGCTGGTGTCAAGGCTGGGCCGAGATTTACGTTCGTCGACCTACCGGTGACATGTCTTGGATAATGCGCATACAAAATACTATTCAATTCGAGGTTCCTCTTGACTTTCCGGTTCACGATATTACCACGATCTACATGCCCACGCCGGAATTACCGACGAATACTAGTCAAGAAGTCCCCGTGGACTTACAAGCGAGCGAGGATGTTACGGAAGTACGTTTTTCCCTTTTTGATTTAGAGAAATATTGTTTGTTAATTGTAGACAAGAGCTCGATTGTATCGAGACTCAAATCCCTTTTGAAACCGCTGGAAGATGGGGGAAAAAAAAATCTATTATGCTAAATACTTTGTATACGAGCAGAATCGTCCCGAACTCAATTTGGAGTTGTCGCAGAACGAGAGAGAAGTCGGAACGTCGGCGAAAACCGTGTCTTATTTTTCGTCGACGACGTCAAGCGGTCCGATTGCTATTCCCGGCTCACCGGCGCGGCCTAGTGCGTCTCGTCAGAGTTCGCGCGACAGTCTCGAGAGCCTGGAGGAAGGAGACGAGGGTGAGTAAAGAGAGTCACGAAAAAATTAGCCAACAGCTAATTTGAACGTCAAATGTCGCGATCGACTCGCAGAGACTCGGAGGTCGAGGAATCCCGTTCGTCGATCAAATTCCAGTCCGGAGATGAGCGCCAACTGGAAGAATCCTTTCTTGAACAAAGACAAATTGAATCTGCAACAAGCCGATCCACTCTCGATTGAACTCGACATGAAACTCGACGCTGAACTGAAGAAACCCACGAAAAACGTATACGCCAAAGATATGAGGTACAAAATTGACTAAAACTTTTTATTTTAGTCGATTTACGAAGAAATTTATGAGCTTGCGTTAATAAATCTTGAGCGATCGATCAGGGTAAGTTGCGAGGCGATTCCCGAAGAAATTTCTGGAATGGGGACGACTCCCCCATCCACCGAACATCACAGTGAACATCCCAATCACTTGAGATCGCAAAGATCTTATCCCGGAGCGACGCACGCCATTCAGAATTCAACGACAGCTACAAGCAACACCGTACCGCCCTCGCCTACAGCCGTACAAGTATTCTTCGTAGTTTTTTCCTTTCTTTTCCATATCTAAAGATCATTTTCGATAAATTATCATTATATCGAAACTTTAGGCGCCGGGAAACTTTCTCATGGTGCAGAACAGAACGGCTCAACTGCAGACGCTCGCTGGAAAGCCTCCTCAGTCTCCTACGCAGCTCTATTCGCGAGTTTCCGACTTGGGTCTGAAGCAAGGCTCTCTGATAGACACAAAGCCGCCGATTGGTCGAAGCTACGTTATGGACAAAGTAAAATACTTATTCGGCCTTTAAGATATATTTATTTGAAAGTTTGATTCGGTAGATCCAATTTATTGAATTTTATCGACCTGTTCATAGAAGGACGAAAGACCCGACCCGTCGACACTACCTCCGATCGCTTTCCGCGATCGTGGCCACACGATTTCCGTGATGAGCCCCGTAAAACAGTCCCGCGAGTGGGATAACGTTCGCCGTGGCAATTCTCCTCGAGTCAAAGACACATCGCGGACTGGAATTAATCCCAGGTGAGTCAAAGTCGCGTAGAAAACGTATGAAAATCGATAATACTGATTTATAAAATTATTTTTTTGTGTTTTTCAGTTTTGTTTTCCTTCAGCTATACCACACGGCCCATTTTGGTGAAAATACGGAGAAACCGTTGCTGGTACCACAAACTACGGCTGTTCAGCGCGCGGTGACGAATCTCGATCGCATACAGCCGTACGAGACGCACAAAGTTGGTGTTTTGTACATTGGTCCGGGTCAGACGTCGAACGAGGTCGAAATTCTCGCTAACCAACACGGTTCCCTTCGTTATACGGAATTTCTTCAACGTCTGGGAACTCTCGTTCGGCTGAAAGATCTGGATGAGAGCGTTTTTCTCGGAGGACTCGATCGTAACGGTGAAAATGGCAATTTCGCTTATATCTGGCAGGACGACGTAACGCAGGTGGCTTTTCACGTAGCCACTCTCATGCCTAAGAAACTCAGCGATCCTAAATGTACCTCCAAGAAACAACACATAGGAAACAATTACGTTAGTATCGTTTACAACGAAAGCGGCGAACCGTACAATATACAAACTGTGAAGGTACCAATTCTCTCGATTGTACGATTATTCGATATATTTACATATTACTCGTGGAATTATACAATTTTTTTTCGTTCAGGGCCAGTTCAACTACGCGTGTGTCATTATTCAACCGCTGGATCACGGAACGAATCAAGTAACGGTGCAGGCGAGGGAGGAACTCGCTGAACACATCGGTCACAGCGAGCCGAAGATCATTTCCGATCAAAATCTCGCTATTCTTTCCCGGCAACTCGCTCTTCACGCTAACGTAAGTTTACTGGTCAAACTCAATAAGACGATTCCAATTTCTATCTCAAATATATTGAAGAATAATTGACATTTTCAGAGGAGTCGAAAGACCCGGAACTCTGGAAACTCGATAATTGATTGTTTTTTAAAATTATTTTTAGCTCGCCTCGATGGTTTCCGCGTCACTGAAGCAAAATGGCCACAATCCTTACGCTTCGAACTTTCTCGAACGTCTGAGACACATAAAGCGCCTGAGAAGTCGGGTACTCCAAGAGTCCTCGAGCAACAATTCCGACGGTCCATCGGACGAGATATCACCACGATCGAACAAACGCGTTTACATGGACGATTTCACCGAGTACACGACTTGAGATACAATCAATTGTACGCTTAATGATTGGCGATACAAAGAGATGTTGAAACAGTGAAATTATTTAAACAGTACTGTAATAAAACCAAATAGGAGTTCATTATTATTTTTGTCCTATTATTATCTATCGATCTCTGTTATTTACCTGATGTAGAACCCGTTTAAATGTTTTTTTTTTTTTTTTGTTTGTAAATTACACTTTCAATGAATCCCGAAAACGTCAAAAATAATAACTTTTATTAATAATTTTACTTCTAGCGCTCAATAAAAGTTAATAGATAAATGTGATTATTTTTCTCTCAGTATATCTGGTAATATCGATTATACTTTCCCGCCAAATCGAGATTGAATTCTACGCAGTTTGCTCCTCTCTGTTGCTGCGGAAATTGCATTTAGCGCCTCCTAAAGCTGCATCTGCCGTAAATAAGTTATAAAAAAAACTATCAAAGGAGTTTTTCGTTGACCGGTTTCGATGACCTCGCAAAGCCGAACTTTGTAATTGTTCGATTGATCATTTGTATTTTATTTCGACAAGTTCAATCGTTTGGATAGCGGACAATGCCCAATTAGACGACAACACGTCGTCTCTGACGTTGACTTTACTAATTTTACTTCGGTAAACAATTGTCACGAAAGACGCGCAATGAGACTACGACACGTCTCTAATGTTAATCCTATTACTGCGTTAAATTGACGCTAGAGAACGAAACTCAGCAACAATTTGCATACGAAGAGTCGATATATCAACGTGAGTTGTTGTTGCGCGCGTTTATTTGGTTAATCATGTGGCGATTTATCGTATTGTTGAGCTTTTTGGCAAGCAATGCATTCTGTGAAGAACCTGAAGAAGCCGAAGGTGTCAAATACGCCAACAATTGCGAAGGTGAGTTCGATAAACAAAAAAGAAAATATTATTATGCCAAAAGGAAAATATTTTTAACGACGCTGCTTCGCGATTTCAGTGTGCAAAGTAGTTGCCCTGGAACTCGAGTCCCGGCTTAACGAAACCGGAAAAACCCACGATGTTCTCGAAATTGGATATTCCGTCGACGACGTTGCACCCAAGAAGAAAAAGGAGTACAGAAAATCGTAAGATTATTAAATAAGAAGAAAGTTATAAGACAAATTTGTATAACGCTTTATGATTTGCTCGATCGACTCTGTTCCGTTTGTTATTTTATTTATAATTCTTTGAGCTTTAAAATCATATCAGTTTTGTGGTTCTTTGTTGTTTAAACATTTTTAAAAATGCTACTTTAACGCTCAAACAATTATGCAAGAATTGAGCATCAAATTCGATAGAAACATAATTGGAAGAAAAAAAGTTGTAGCCGCTTTAATAATCAATTAAATATTTGGTCAAAATTGTGTGCGATAGATTTGCAATATATTTATTTGTATTTTTAGGGAATTGAGACTCGTGGAATCACTGGAAAATCTGTGCGACAAGATTTTGGAATATAATATCCACAAGGAGCGCACCGACAGTACGAGATTTGCCAAAGGCATGAGTCAGACTTTCCAAACTCTGCACGGTCTTGTGTACGATATAACTTTGCATTAAAAGAAACTTTGGAGGCATTCGAACAAACCGAAAGAGCTATTCGATTAAATAAATTTTGTTGCTCGCAGGGATAAGGGTGTCAAAGTCGATCTGGGTATACCCTTGGAGCTCTGGGACAAACCCTCAGCGGAAATTACCACACTGAAGACTCAATGCGAAGATCTCCTCGAAAGTTACGAATCCGATATCGAGGAGTGGTACTTCCATCGACAAGGAATTACACCTCTGACGAGGTAACGAAAGAAAACTTCATTTCCATGCCGATACTTTTAAATTAAGGATATTTGTGCCAAAGCTGCGGGAGGGAAGACTCCCTGACCGAACGCGTCGGTCAGTGCGCGACACAGGAGCATCCGCCGCGTTACCGCTTTAATCTCTTGCCGCGGGTTGGTTTTCCCGACTTTCCACACATAAAATCCCGTAGCTTTGTGCACGCGTTGTTAGCAAATTAGACCATTGATAATTGTGAAAATGCTAGCGTAATTTTTGCTACAAACTAGATGACTTCCGACGTAATAAATAGAAATTAGTTTTGGCAGAAATATCCTTAACATTCGGAAACAAACGTTCGTCTTTGTATTCGAATTTTCGAAAAATTCATCGAATATATCGTCTGTCACATTGAAATTCGGATTCGAATATTCGAAATTTAAACGTAATTTTCGTAAATTCAGGTATCTGTGCTCGGAGCGAGCGTTAAAGAACGGCGACGATTCCTGCCTGAAGGAAAAAGGTGACAAGGGTCTTGCAGAGAAGAAGCCAAACGAAGAGAACAAGTCAGACGAAGAGAAGAATCGAAAGAAAGAGAAGAAGAAAAGTAAAAACAGCAAAGAAACGAAGAAAATCGCGGAAAAGGATAAAAAAGAATTATGAAAATTGTTTGTAAATATGTCTATGTAAATCTCTGCGAGATTACAGGAAAAACTGAGAGTAATTTTCAATTGACGTTATCTACGTGCCATAGAATACATAATCGATTCTATTTTTCATGAATATCGTACTTAATTCATTAACGAATTTGCTACAAAAGCGCACGAAACAAAATAACATCGATATATCGCGATTACACTCTCGATCGTGTAAAAAAATATGCCAAAGTATCTAATACTCCTCCTACTGTTGTCAAATTTAAAAGAATGTTTCGGAGCTGTTTTGAGAGGCGCGCGTGCACAGGAGGGTCAGTTTCCCTGGTTAATACAATTCCATACGATCGCACCTTGCGGCGGAGTCCTGGTATCGCCGGATTGGGTCCTCACAGCCGCTCAATGCGTGCAGTACAAGAGAAACGTGAGAACTTAGCATTCCCCAAGTTTTTGCGTAGTCGATAAATAAAAATGTCCCATTATCCATATTTTCATTCGCAAAAACAGTCAATCGTGCTTTACGCAACCGGACTGAACGGTACTGGAAGCAGTCAAACCGTCAGCGTCAAAGCGACCTACATATTTCCGCAATTTCAAGCCTACTCGAAATCTCGTGACTACGATCACAATATAGCTTTGCTGAAGCTGGTACGAGCTTTCGATATGTGCGACGGCAAAGTACGTCTCCTGGATATCGCGCCTGTGAGGCTCGACGACGATTACAAATCTTGCTTGATATTCGGCTGGCAAAGTACAGTCGCGCCTTCTTCCAAAGTTCACGCCAAGCCTGTACAGTACAGCAAGGTTTTACTAAACTCCTGG
Source organism: Cylloceria caligata (assembly GCA_963942595.1). Classification (NCBI taxonomy): domain Eukaryota; kingdom Metazoa; phylum Arthropoda; class Insecta; order Hymenoptera; family Ichneumonidae; genus Cylloceria; species Cylloceria caligata. The sequence goes on from OZ012707.1 coordinate 70,954,986, forward strand.
CGAGTTTGTATGTACATGCACGAGGGAAACGCGAGTTATAGAAACGTTTTTTGTACGATGATCGAGGACGAGCACGGGATAAGAGCCTGCGCTGGAAATCCGGGTTCTCCGGTAGTTTGCGAGGATCAGTATCAGCGGATGGTCCTCCTGGGCATCGCCTCGTGGTCAAATTTCTCTCTGGACTGCGGGGGACTCCCCACGTATCTCGGAGTCAGCGTTTTTAGATCCTGGATGTGGGATCTCATTTTTGGAAATAAAAATATGGAGCAGTGGGAAACTGGAAATGAGAACGGGGCCGGAACTTGCCAGAAAGAGCGTCAACTGGGCGATATATACGCTGAAAATAATTTGCATCACAAACTGCAGAATTACACGGAATTAGCGGTTTATTCTGGAAAAGGGCAGGTTTCTCGTGAGGACTCCGAAGAGGAAGACGCTTACGCGATGTCCTGGAAGTCTTCTGCCGGTAGATTAAATAATGCTCCGAAAAGCTCGACAAAGAGAATATCCGTTATAGGAAAAATTCCGGAATTACGAGGAAAACTCGAGCCACCGCTCTTCGATCAATTTGACGATTACACGAGAATACTCGGCGCGGAGGGACCTCGCAGAGCTTCCGATTTCGATGTTGTACGCGAGAGGGAAGAGCAATTGAGTCAATATCGCGAGATTGGTCGAAATCGTAACGACAGACTCGACGAACCGATCGCCATACCTTCGCAGCATGAAAAACGCACGATTATCGTCGATAAAAGCGGGAAACAAATTGTGCAACCGGAAGAAGAGACTTTCGACGATTTGGAACTTATTATGTCTGATGGAATTGTAGATTTCGATCGTTCTACCGCTGCAACTTGTGTTCCAACTATTTTGGAATTCTCTTTCTATTTTTTTGTAATATTTTCAATACGATAGTTTGATAAAATACATTTTTTTGTTAAATAAAAACGATCCCTTGAGATATTTCTTATTTCCGCAGAGTAGTTTATTTAAAAAGAAGAGATTTAAGTAACCATTCGGAGAAAATCTAGGACGACTGTTGTTGGAGTCTCTTCTTTTTACCGATGAGCTGATCACCCTTCTTGATCTTTCCCTTGCCGCGCAGGACCCTTAGTCTTTCAAACTCATCCTTGAAATCTTGATGTTCGTCTCTGAAGAGCCCGTACAAACGTAGATTTCTCATGAGCCATCCGATTTGCGGATGTCTCGGATAGTACTCGTGGATGTCACGACGTTGGTCGACGGGCTCCTCGCTAAAGAGCTTAACGACCTTCATTGACTTTTGATTTGTTTTTCTTACAACCTCTCCGAATATACGATTACTCAGTCGATTCATTCTCGTCGCGTAATTGCTCCCTACCTTCGCGAGTTCAACGTACTTGGCCATTTTTTAATATCTGTAAAATCGAAAAGTAAGGTTAGGTATAACCCAAATATGTTTTTTATCGATGATTATCCGTTTATGACAACTGAATCGACGGCTAGATTGTAAAAATACTCAACAAATCTCAATCTACAAGATTTCTACGTTTATTTACTCACGTTTCGGAAATTATTGACGACTTCTGCATGGATGTTGCCCGATGTTCCTTAAAAAGCTTCAGAGCTGACCGAAAGTCGCCGAAGTCTCTCGAAGAGTCGAAGTGACCGGAGAATCGCAATTCGCGATCACCTAACCACCAATCGTTTTACACCGAAAACTGCTTTTCGGTGTGCGTTGTGTCAAAATTTGTCAACAGCTGACCGAGTTGACAGGTTTATCGCGTCGGTGAGAAGAAAAATGCGTGAGACGCGTTTCTGATCGAAATGTGTTGCGGAATTTGGTTGCCGGAAGAGAAATGAAGATTTATCGGGGATTCCTGCTCGAAGCCCCTTAGGACGTTAAGCTTTACGGTCTCCGTTCCAATATTCCCGGAGAATCGGCCGGAGCAGCTCAGTAAGTAACCGTTTTCCTATTTTCAGTGGCTTAAGAGCCGTAGTTAAGGACGTTGTTGAAAATAATTATAATTTTAGTTCGAACATGACTACTCCCATGAGCGAGGACGGAGGACCCTTGAGAGAATGGGCGCCGCTCACTAATCTCCTCCAACAAATTCCCATTAAACTGCAAAATGGAATATTTACGCAGGATATAAGTTTTACATGCATCGACGTGCTGCCAGAGTTTATCGCTGTTGGTACTAACTGTGGCCTGGTTTATTGGTACGATCGAGAGACCGGACAAGTGCAGAGACTACGATGCGAAGTAAGTCGTTCTGTTCGTAGATTAAAGGTATTTCATCTGTGGAAAGCCGATCGCTCCTCCTATTTCCAAAGATAATCTCTTATCAATTTATTTACATATCTTTTGATATTTGATATTAGCTTGAATTCAAATCAATTAATTTATCATTCGACATTCGATTGAATTAATTTATAGATTACAAATGAATTAATTAATAATGCAAATAAATAAATTTATATTTCAGAATACAAATTTAGGTCTAACTTGCCTAAGGGTAATCTCAACGGTAGATTACATGATTGCCGCTGGCAGCGATCAGGGTATCATCACGGTGTTTCAAATACCCAAAAGTTTACCGGCAAATTTGCCGGATAGCCTGAAGCCAAAACAGAAGAAGCAGGTAAAAGTAGGAGAGCAAAAGCATCGTAATAATCGATATAGGAAACTAAACTAAGAAATTGATTATGATTTTACAAACTTTAATAGGTCGAAAGGTACAATATTGTTAATTTGCACAAGAGTCCCGTGACTACCGTTGAATGGTCAAAAAATGGGATGAAGTTATTCAGCGGAGATCAGGAGGGATCGGTCGTATTAACGGAAATCGACTTTTACATGGTAAATTCTATAAATTATTGGTTCTTTCGCCAATTAATTAATAATTATTTATTATTAAAAATCTTGTATTTTGTAGCATTTATCAAAATCCTCGGAATTCCTGAACGAAAAGTACGCTGTTGTACAGCTGAGCTATCAGCAAGGAATGCTCCTCGTCTCTACGCTCTTTCGCACCATTCTAGTTCACGGAAATCAAAATAGGAAAATTTCTCAAGTCGGTCAAAAGGAGAGAAAAACGTACGTCACACGGATCAAGGAGAAGCTACTTAATAAAAAAAAAAAAAAAAAAAAAAAAAAAAAAAAATGCGTTCTAAAAATCGGCTAATATCGTTGCAGTTTAGGAAAATTGGGAGCAGTATTCGGTTGCCGCCAAGATCGCATTCAAGAGCCGATTATTTACGCTAGTAGACCAGGATTAAGGATATGGCAAGCCGACAAGAACGGAACGGTCCAAAAAACTCTGATTTTCAAGGTGAACTTCGTAATTTACTTGGAATTTAAAGAAAAACTGTTTTTTTTTCTCTCGATAATAATTTCTGTCCTATTGTAGGAAGCCGTTCGATGCGCCAGTACCGAAGTTATTCTCCTAAATCCAGCGTCGGAGAACGTACGGAAAAACCGTGGTGATCCTACTTTCGGAGTTTTCTTGCGATTCTGCGATGATCTTCTCGTTACGTACAGCGAAGACGTTATCTACGTCGTGAATCCCGTAACGATCGCTATAACGTCTGTTGTATCGGATCTGCGAAGAGTAATGGATGTGTCATGCACCAAGGACGAAATATTCATCCTCGAGGGCGAGAGAAACATCATACGGGTGGCTTATCACCCGGAAATCACGTGTGCCGAACCCGAAGACTCCAGAGATCCGCTGGCTTCGTTCGCAGAAATGAGTAAACCCGTAACTGCTGGAATTCTCGGGTTGACCTCGAAACTCAAAGAGAATTCTATCGTCCCGGCGATACCCTTTTACAAGATCAACTCAAGCAATATTATGCAAGCAATGGGGTGAGCGGATATGGTCTAAATTGCTAATAACCTGGTTAATAATTTTATAGTAACGGCAATTGTAAAAGGATTTGTAAAATAGCAACAACTGCTATAAAACTTTTGAATGAATTATTATTATTTGCATATATTACGGGTATTTTATGTTTGTATTCCAGTGGCTTGCCATCCAGGGGCGCTGTGGATCCGAATTCGGTGGTCCACGCCGAAGAGGCGACGGAAATGCCTCCGATAGTTCCTATCGATCTCGACACCGAGCTCGTAACGAATTGCGCGATAAAATCGGACCTCACGGAAGACGGGAAGAGCCGATTATCCGCCGATTATAAGGACGGAGTGAGAACCGATCGTCGCATGATATTCCAGAAAATCAGTGAACAAGAGTTCGAAGACGTGGTATTCACACCGGAACGAAAATCTAAAAATTCGGATAACAAGGTTTTCGGTAAAGTGGAAAACGGTGATAATTCCACCGAAGAGTCTATTATCGCTCTGACAAAAAGCAGGATAAACGATATCGAAGAGAAGACGACGTACGCTTCGCTTATCACGCTTAGCATCGACGACGATTGTATTCCAAAGGCAGAACGAAATCTCGAGACTCTTCAGAAGGACGTGGAGAACAAGGAGAAACTCTTGGCGGACGTTTTGAACTTTGATCTCTCGGAGTTTATGACGAGCAGTCAGGTTTATTCGACGAATACCGGAACGAATAATTCGCTGAATTCGATAACGTACTTGAATTGCACGGTGCCGACGAACGGAGTCGTCGAAGAGAGAGCCGGGGAGCCCAATATCGAGGAGGAAGAGGAGGAAGAGAGCCTCGCGACGGAAACTGACTCTGCCGACGAGGAAGAGAGCTATAGAGCGGAATTAAAGAAATTGGAGGAACTCGGCGAGTGCAGCAAGCGTCTTTTACAGAGAAAAGCTAACTCTGAAATTAGCGGGAAAGCTAACAATCGCGTTATCAACGCTATTGAGCCACGATCGACGGGAAACGATCCTCAGGAATTGGAACGACATTTTAACAGTAAGTAACGCACTTGATCTCTCCCACAAGTACTCGAGTGAAATTTCGGCCAATAAACCATTTTAATGAACAATTATGCCAAAGTATAAATAAAAATTATAAACTTAAATAACAATCTCGTATTTTTCAGTTCTTTCAAAGGAATTCGTGACCTCGGCTAATTCTATAAATTCCGAATCCGCGTATGACGAAGTCGAGGACTGGGTCGTCGTCTAGTTTTTATAGACCGAAGAATCGATGTTTGTCTTTCTTTACCAATGAAATCCATCAATAATCGATCACCGTTTCGATCGAACCTTCAATAATGAGTATTAACGAAGTTTTCTTCTCTTTGGATGCAATAGCACAATCGACGGTCTTGGACCAAGACCTCCGGTAGTTGATTCGATTAACAACACGAATATTTTATTTCTATGGTAGAGGTGTATCTTTTAGTAATTTACTACTTGAACAGTATGTTTCTTATACTAGTCCCAATTTGAATGCATTCTCAGTTTTTTTTCGTGTGCGTGGATATGTGGGCGCTGTCACGAAATTCTATCATGTCTTATATCGTAGAGAGACGCCGCAAATAATGCGAGTATCGATAAGAAGGAATATTAACTATAATCGTAACACTTGTAAATAAGTAACAGGTTATATTATATACACGGTGAATCGTATTGTACGCTTTTCAGCGATGCATTCGTAAATAGTATAAATTATATGATATAAAAGACACGAGTTTATTCGCACGATATATCACTGAACGAAACGCATGTGATTTGACAATTACGTCATTAAATGATGAAACAATTAACAGTAACTGACAAAATTCGATTTAGTAAAGAACGAAAGAGCAAAGTAAAAACGGCAATATGAACGATGATTAAAAAAAAAAAGTAAGCGACGAAAATCATTTCTTCTTCTCTCGATGTTTTGATATCAACTGGGAATCTTGAAGAACCTGACGAGCTGCATTTGTGATATGACGAAAGCGATCAGGACCGAGATGTATACCGCCGTACCATCGAGATACAATAACCAGGACGTTCTTCGCATCCACGACCTTCCAAAAAACGATCGAAAGCGCAACGTTATTTATATAATTCTTGCTGCTAAAGTTGGCAAAGATATTATTAATCAAACCTCAAGAAAATGCAGCAACCTCCCGCCTGCTTGAGACTCTCCGTCGTCATTGTAATCTTGAAGAAATATTTTTTTCTCCTCTTTGAAGATTCTGTATGCATAGATGTTATGGGTCGCCTGTTCGATTTTTCTATTTGACAGAAGGGACCTCAGAACTTGCCTGCAAGCAATTTTACACCGATGAATAAATAATAATAACAATAAATAAACAAATCATTTTTCAAGAGCCATTCTCTTACTTTACTAGATCGACGGAGGTAACCGTCGCTGCGTGGCCTTGAAAGGAGCTTTTTCTATCTAAAATCACTTCTCCGTGGTGAATTAAAGGACACTCGTCTCTAGCGCTAGGCTCGGTTATCGAAATTTCTAAGGGAATTTCAGCTTCTTCTGCCGTGTCTTTCTCATTGATTCTAGACTCATCCGGCACTATTCCGAGTAGCAATTCTTCCCTTATTCTCTCGATCCATTGGTAAATCACAGTTTCCCCGATGAACGACCTGCGAAGCGGTCAAAATGATTTTTCGACGCCTACAAAATTTAATTGATACAAATTGATACGAACATAAATAATTCTGCGCAAGATATAGAACTTGTAGATTCTACTAGATTCGTTATCTCTGTAAAAGTGTGAAGAATGAATTTGAAAAATAATTAACGACCGGTAAAACCTAATTGTGAAAAACCAAAGAAAGCAGAAAAGTGAAAACCTACGAGTATACCTCGTCGAGGAGGCTGCCCAGATGTAGCTTCATAGCCAAGTTAAGATGCGGCGCAGAAATTTCGTAACGCGGTGATGCACGTGACGGATAATCCATGGATAATTTCAAGTACAATCTAACGTAATTATCGCCATCGGGAATTCTAGCGCTATAAGACTTGTTCTCGATATCCTCCGGTTGCCAATCGTCGCCGTAGATCGCAGCGAGTGCTTCGATCTCGTCAATCTATAAAGATATGCGACAAATAATACGAATTATATGATTGCGATAATATATGTGATATTACGCAAACGTAAAAATATTCGTACTTGCTGCGACAGATTGTCCATCTTTCGACAACAGCTGATACGTCTGTTTGATACATGAGGTCCCTGTTGTCGTAAATATAATCGAAAATGTTTTTTTTTAATGACACAAAATCATCTCATTTGCTAATTGGCCCGAGTTATCGACCGTTTTTGCCAAATTGTTAGGTTATAACGACGTGTACTAGTCAAATTGGGGCTAAATTTGAAAAAAAGAAATTGCACAATTAAAAAATCAATCGGACTTTGACCAAGTTTGCCTTTCGGTAACAAACTATCATATCATGAAGAAGAAACGGTAGTGCTGCTTCAATTTTTATATATTTTAGATGATATTGTTAAAAATAAAGTTAAAAAATTCATCGATACCGATTTCACCTATTCCTCCATCGAATTTATCGTTGGAGAAATATCTCTAATAATTTTCTGGTCTCTGTTGTCCGGAAATGATAAAAGATCAATTGTCGATTAAATAGAGCTCGACTTGTCCCTGTGCCTCCCAGGAAAACGTCACGTCTGCACACGTCATCTAAAGCGCGCCCTCTTCAGCTCTCGTTTCGGTGTTTGATGTAATGTTGAGAATACGCTGGCATAAATCAACAATTTATTAGGTTAATAATAAGCCGCGAGCCGCATTTTATTCTCTCTTCAAAGATGGTAAGTGAGTTTAAACGAAGCGTCGTGTGTCCGTGCCAAATGTTTTGTTCGTCGTCGAGCAACGACGCTTGAAAAATTATTTGCTATTCGAGACATCACCGCTGTCGAGTAGGCGAATGTCATCTGCCATCGCGGTGCTAACGCAGTTCCTTGTACATCGCCACGACAATTCACCGAATCGATTCTCTTGTTCCTTTTTTTTCAGGTACTTATTGCCGCTGCGGTATGTACAAAAGCAGGAAAAAGTGAGTATAAATTAAATGTCATTGCGTTACGGTGGTGCATCGCAAGTGTAATTGCATCCGATTGTCGGGTGGTGAATTTTGCACATGGGATTCCGAGTGACGTTTCAGTCGACAGATTGTTCAATGTTATCGCGTTGATGTCGTTGATTTTGGGCGTTTTTGAGTTGAAAATCAATAGATCGATAAGGGGATAACGGTGCGATAAGCGTAGGATCGATTATTCACGTTTTACAATTTTTTTTTTTTTTTCCATAGCCATTATATCTCGTCAGTTCGTAGAGATGACAAAGGCAAGAATAGAGGGTCTCCTTGCTGCCTTCCCGAAGCTGATGAGCACGGGTAAACAGCACACTTTTGTGGAAACAGAGTCGGTGCGCTACGTCTATCAGCCACTGGAGAAACTGTACATGCTTCTTATAACGACAAAGGCCAGCAACATACTCGAGGATCTCGAGACGCTGCGTCTCTTTGCCAGAGTCGTAAGTTTGCAAAAAAAATGGACAAACAAAAATTTCTTGCTTTAATTGCTTTTTTTTTTTGTTTATTTCACAAGATTTAAAAATAGATAAAATCAAACTTTTTACTCTATATAGATAATGCAACAGGTAACGAGTCTAATTTTCTGAATAAAACAGATACCGGAGTACTGCAAGTCCATGGAGGAGACTGAGGTGGCCGAAAACACGTTCAACCTGATATTCGCATTCGACGAGATCGTCGCCCTGGGCTACAGGGAAAGCGTGAATCTCGCACAGATTCGTACGTTCGTGGAAATGGATTCCCACGAGGAGCGTGTGTATCAGGCAGTGAGATTCACGCAGGAACGCGAGGCGAAGAACAAGATGCGCGAAAAAGCTAAAGAACTTCAGCGCCAGAGGATGGAAGCGAATAAGAAGGGAGGATCGAAGAGTCCGGGATTCGGTGGAGGGTACGGAAACAGTGGAAATTTCACTTCCTCGCCGAGCGTCGGAGATTCGGCGAATTTCGTGCCGGAGCCGATAAAGCCGAGTTACAATCCACCTCCGAAGACGACATCCTCGGGTCCGGGAGCGATGAAATTGGGTGGAAAAGCTCGAGACGTGGATTCTTTCGTAGATCAATTGAAGGAGGAGGGTGAGAACGTGGTGTCGACTTCGCTCACGACATCGAGCTCCAAGGCAGCTACCGTCTCTCCGCAGATCATGAACACGGAGCCGGTGCATCTTCGACAGGAGGAGAAGCTCAACGTTAGGGTTGGTCGCGACGGAGGTCTGCAGCATTTCGAGCTTCACGGTCTCGTGACTCTGCACATATCCGATGAAAAATGGGGCAGAATACGCGTGCAACTCGACAATAAGGATACACGGGGTGTTCAACTTCAAACGCATCCCAATGTCGACAAGGAACTCTTCAAAACGCACAGCCAGATCGGTCTGAAGATTCCCTCGAAGCCATTCCCGCTCAACACCGACGTAGGCGTGCTAAAATGGCGATTGCAGGCCCAAGACGAGACCGCTCTGCCTCTGTCCATCAACTGCTGGCCCTCGGAAAACGGCGAAGCCGGATGCGACGTTAATATCGAATACGAGTTGGAGCAAATCGATCTCGAGCTCAACGACGTGCAGATCAACATTCCGTTGCCCATGGGGTGCACACCCGTCGTCAGCGAGTACGACGGACAGTACGCTCATGAGCCAAGGAGAAATATGCTCGTTTGGTCACTGCCGCTCGTCGATGCTTCCACGAAATCCGGCTCCATGGAATTCTCCGCTCCGTCATCGACACCCTCGGACTTTTTCCCGCTTCACGTGTCATTCTCCTCGAAAACTTCGTACGCAAAAATTAAGGTCAGTGGATAACGATTTTTCTCGATTCAATTAGTCAAATATCATGGATTTAACGAAGTAGCACTTTTTTAAAAACCTAACTTGGATAACAATCGAGATCTCGAGATCACTCTTTGAAGAAAAAGAATTAAGATTTTTGCTGCGATACTTTCGCTGTAAAAATTATTTTTAATTACACAGAAACAGCTACGAAAGGAATTTTTAATCACTGCGTCTTCGTACATCTTTCAGGTGAGCGAGGTGTTGCTCGTGGAGGACGAGAGTCCGGTGAAGCACTCGGTGGACACAGTATTTCTCACTGACAACTACGAAGTCGTCTAAAAATTCGCTGATCACGGGTGAACACATCTGTCTGCGCATTTTTATAATTACTTAAGCGTAGGTAATGAAAAGAAAAGAAAAGAAAACCGCGCTTGGAGAAAGATCCCATTTAAAACAAAAAAAAACGGCTAACTTTCCGTGCCGAGCGACGGTACATATATATATATATATACATATGTTTTCAACTAAAAGGACACGCGGTTCTGATTCTCCCCGGGACACGATCAACTTACACCCGAGTGGGAACGAGTAATAGGGAATACTAATTGTGAATATTGTCGGAAGGTACTTTTAAGCGTCGAATCACAAACAACGGGAGACTGTTTACACGCCCATTACGATATTGCGATAAGAATTAATTAAAAAAGAAAGAAAAAATACGATAAATGTTACTAAAGTCTCGCGGACTGCATTCAGTGAATAAATATTTAACTGTTATGTCCCATGGAAAAATACATTATATTAGTAGAAAAGAAAAAGAGGTAGTCTTGAAAAATATAATTCATTTCTTACAGTTGTATTTACAATTAATCGGTCAAATTACCGATTGCGGAATGTCTAAGTGATTATTTGCTGAATCAAGTAATTTTCGATAACGACTTTGGCCGTTGAGGCTTTCTTAAGCGTCGCCGCTTGATAAGCGCTTATGTCGTGTACGTTCCGATGAGTTACGTCCGCGCCTCTCGTCAATAGTTCGTAGCAGACGTGAGGATGGTCGCCGATAGCTCCATAAATTAAAGGAGTGTTTCCTTCCTGCGAAATTGATTAACGAGATCGATAGATAGATTGTTTATCAAGTTAGTCCGAGCGTGAGGCGATGATCTTTAGAAATAACATTTTTTTTTTTTTTATACACCAGTTCCAATGTATAGCATCGTGTTGAAAAAATTAAATATCAGTACAGGCTCATAGGGAATAAGATCCCAGCCACATTTCAATTACAGATATCTAGTTTCAATAATCTTGAATTATGAAATATAAAATATGCAATGGACTCTGTGGGATTTCAGAGATTGAGTATCGCGCTTACAAGAAAGTTACTTCATCAGAGTTTTACACAAGAAAATATCAAGAGTGAACTCAATTCTGATGCTTTTGCTGCTGATAGACGTTACGAGATCCTGATGCGGACCTTAAAACAATTCAGTCGCAGAGCCGTAACATGTTGAGACTTGGAAATTTCAGATTTCGTATATTTTATGCATCTCAGAGTTTAATAAAACCTAAAAACATTTAGCAACGGTAAAACTTTGTATAGTCGAGAATATTAGGATATATCTTAAGCGATAGGAGCAAAAATAGCTTGAAATTAGTAGAATTTTGGAATTTTTGTTATTTCCATCACCTCATCGGTAGTGTTGTAATCTGCTCCGTTGGTCAGCAACAGTTTCACGAGATCGTGATGTCCACGAGCCGCAGCCAGGTGAAGAGCCGTCTCTCCGTTTGTGCCGTGATAATTCTTGTTTGCTCCAGCCTTTAACAATTGTCTGGCACTGCCCAGTTGACCGTAGGCCGAGGCCCACATCAGACCCGTTAATCCTTGCTCGTCCGGATCATCTATAGTCTCTGGAATCCAAGGATTATCGTCTATCCGCTACAAGGGTTTTTTTTCTTACAAGTAAAACTAGGTTTGCGTACCGATGTTTATGTTTTCAGGCGTCAGCTCACCCTGTCCAGCCAGGGTGTGAAAGGTGATATCGCTGCTGGCGTACAACAGAGGTATCTGGGTCTTTGTGTTGCCCCTTTGCAAATTTGTGAGCAAAGTGGGAGGCTGAAATTGCAACAAGAATTTAGACATTGTTTATGTATTCGTTTAGTACACAAAAAGTCCATTTACCAAACGAGATAAAGGACATTGAGCGGTATAACAGGGCGTTACAATTAAAATGTTTCTCAGCTTAAATAAGTATTCAAAAGCACAATTTGAATACTTTTACCAATGACTTTTGACTCAAAAAGTAAGGAGCGCATTACTCGGATACTTTTTCAAATGGCAAATTATTTGAATTCTTATTTTGATATTATTACTGCGAGATAGAATATTTAAGATTTTTCAAAATCTAACCTTATACGGCTGAAAAGCACTGGTCCTCGTTGCATCCTGCCACGCACCAGGAGCCCAGTGCCACTTAGTCTCGATAGGCTCCGACTTGCATCCAATATTCTCAGGTTTGCAGATCAACGGCTGTGGTCTTATACCTATCGACACCTCTGGACTACCCGATACTGGCGTTTTACTCTCATCCGAAGACTGCGGTGTGCAGTTACCAGCTTCGAAATTCTCTTCTTTCAATATGAACTCCGAATGTAGCTGGGGGTCCATCGTGCTATCAAATTTCTCTCTTTCACTCACTGTGTTTAACCTACTAGCTTTCGTGCAATATTTGAATTATTCGTTTGGCACTATTGAGATAAATAACGCAGGATTGATATTGCTATTACGCGATTTTCATTATTTAAACGTGAGTGGATTGAATGAAGTACGAGGGAATTCGTACACAACAGTTTTGACGCACGTCAACGTGACTATAAACACTACGACTCGGAATACGAACACTTCCGGCCGGTATAACGTTAAAAAAAGAAAAGTAACGTCGTCGAATCATTGTTACTGAAGAAGCGACAAAAAAAATTCTAAGAAAGTGTTCGATTAATCGGGAATCATTGACAGAAGTGTCAATCCTTTCGTTCGTACGTCGGATTCACTGTAAGGTTATAACATCAGCGAAAAATATATTACAACCTTAAAAGCACAACAGTAAAATCATGGAGAATTATACTTTGCCCCTGGACAATGAAACTGGCAAGTCTGTGAGTCTCTATCTCTTCACGGACGTGCAAAATACTCCGGAAATTCGTAAGAAATTAATGTCAGGAGAGCTTTGTTGCTGCGTCATCAAAGCTGCGATGGTGGTCGATCCGTTCCAAATTGCAGTAGCTGCGAACAAAGCTGCACTGAGAGAGCTACGGTCTCTACTGACGACAAAATCAGTCTACGTTGAAATACTCTACGTCATGTCATCGTCCACGAATATTTCTCTGTCGCTGGCAAAGTTTGGTATTCACGACAATGATAAAAATATTATAATCGTTCTGATTCATACGCCGCAAGATAGAGAAATTATAGAGCACGACGTACTGAAACACATCGAGGGCCAAAAAACTCCCATTTCGAGGATACAAGAGTTCACGGATACAAAGCTTGTCAAAAAAACTTATAAAATTGAAAACGAAGAGCTGGAAATCTCTAGCCTGCTAGATTCCGTCATCAGCAGAATCAGCAGCGAGCACTCTGTTTCCTTTAAATAATTTTAACGAGCGAAAAGTCAGAGAAAAGTTTTAATGAGCCCTATGTACGCATACCTTAAAGTAATTATTTCCTTTTTATATTGAACGAGGAATAAAAAATATTTTTTCAGAAACCAAGATGCGCTACACTTTTTTATTACAAGGATTAGTTGCTCAAAACTATTTTTTTTGGGTTTCTCAAAATATTTATAAAATCTAGAAAAAGGCCTTCAAATTCCATTTCCACGAGGATCAGCAGCGAGCGTTCAACCTCTCCTTGAGCCGATATAAAATAAAAAAGAATAAAATGCATCAGACGTAAAGCAAACCGCAAAGTTCTCATGCCGTTTTTATTTGTCAACCGATAAACAAACTTATCGTTTTTTTTTTTTAATTTATCATTCACGAAAAGAATTCACCTTGCCACACGACTTGCTCTCGACAAAATAAGATTACAACCGTAAATCCCGTACAACGTTCACTGCCTGATATAATTTTCGTCTGGATCATCGGATATAATCATTTAACCATTTCTTCCTCAAAAACCGGCTGAGAACCGGACGTTGTATGAAGTACCACGATAAATGATGGTTCATGTCGACAAAAACTTTCTCCGGTTCGATATTCCCTTCTTATCGTTTCTTCGTTTCTTTTAATATCTTTCGTTTCGTTTTACGCAGTTCTGTATCACAGTTATGACTTGTTAGAAATTCTAACATAAATTTTTTCGTGGATTCAGGTCGTTTATTTGACACACGGGTAAAGAGTTGAGTTGTAATCTTTGTAAACTTCGGTCATCGTCGTGGTTATCGTAGGTGATGTTGAAAAAACATTTTTTTTTTAATGATCTTCAAAGCACGCGCTGGTCTTAAAAGTCAATTTCATCAATTTACGATGCACAGTATTACGATGAGCCAAGAACTGAGCTGCAAATAGCGGTAATCGTACAATCGCGTGTCTCTGTGTTTGTGATTGTGTGGCGGCGCGTTCAAGGTCCGGCTTGTACGCAGAAAACTTTTATTCATTCGTAATACATAATGCCGAAGAGGCGCGGGGTAGGGGGGACGGCGTAAGAAAACGAAATATCCGCGAGGGTTCGGACGCGCGAGTCTGCTGTTATTCGCGCTACATCCTGTTGAGGCGAGAGAAAAAGAAAAATGAGAAAAACTGATAGCGACGAGAAAAATCAAATGTTTGCATCGACGATCAAATGTACCTAGGCAAACTACAAATCTCGCAAGTCGCAAGCTCGGCCGGATTCAAGTAGGTGCAGTGGGAGCACGTCCAGAGCGGTTGATTGACCGGTGGATTGTGTATAACACCGGAACCGACACCTATGTCGCTTCCGCCGATCGCCGAGGAAGATGAGGCCATCGAAGCGCTACCGTAAACCGCGCCTTGGTTCGACATCGTGGAAGACGAGCTCGAGGTCGCCGATATCAGCTGCTCCACCGTTGCCCAGTGCTCCGACCTCGCCCAATCGTTGGCTTTCTGACGGTCGCTCGTGCGAATCGCTTCCATCAGCGGTACCATGTGATCCTGAGGAAAAATCAATACAATTTTCGTTTTAACATGATAACGGAAATAGAGAAGCACGCGAGAATTTGACCGCAATAAAAATTACAAATTAAATACTTATTCTATGTAATTAACACTATATCAGTTATAAATACACTATAATATTGTTAAATATTACAATACAAGTATCAATATTTAATAATTACACTATCGATGGTTATCGCGTCGCAAATATTTTCGTTTTTACCTTCATTGGCAACATATCCATGGTCGATATGAAGAGGAGTACGTGAAAGTCAGACACAGCCTCCAAGAATTGATCAGGAGAAAACTGTTGGATGTAAGTGCACAAGGAACCAAACTCTTGCACTTGCCCATCGACGAGACTATAAAAAAAAAATTGTACCGTTAAAACTTAATCGCTCATTAATTAAAAATATTACTAGCGAAAAGTAGAAACACACAAAGCTAATGAAAATAGCATTCGAATAAGAATTTATATTTCGATCAATAATTATTTGACTCGTTCGAAATTCCAATTGAAATTCATTGCCATATCTTGGTGTCGTATTCATTAATCGGGAACTTTGTCTCACCGGTTTTCAACGGGGAACGGGGTAATATTTTCACTCGCGTAGAAAGTGAATTGCGGTGTGAGCGGTGTAGATGCTGGTACGTCCACGAGTAAATACTCCACCGGCAGAGGTCTGGCTAATCTTGAAACTTCGTTTCCGTATGAATCTTTTTCCTGCAAAGTAGATAAAAGATTTTTTTTATATATTAATAGACATTCAATTGTAAAATTATACTTCAGTTTACAATCGAGACGATTCCCGTGGATTCGTCGAGAAGGGGTAACGCGTCTCGATGTTAGCGCCTCTGTAAGCAATCAGCCAACATGCATTATCGACTTTCTCGGGGACTGATAAGACCTCGAGCCGAAGGTGACTTTTTTCCGGATTTCGTCGGCGCTCGATGCTTACACGAGTAACCCTATAAATCATTCATAATCGTGCTCCTATTGGATACGTTTTCAACTTGAAAGGGGCTTGAGTACTACACAGACACGTGTGTAGTACGACTGGATCTTGCATTACGTACGCACGCAATTTTTCATCAAGTTTTAGATAAGTCGAAGCGAGACGAACAGATGCCTCCTCTCACTTTCTTTTACATTCACGAACGCAAAGGAGATGTTGAGCCACGACTCGCGATACGAGTGAAGAACCAGTTGCATTCAATATTTTTCTAATTCAGACTTTGAATCGTTGTTTACAGTTAAAAATAAATTTAAGAAAAAAAAAACCGTTTTAAGAAATTTCTAATATTTAAATGATGTAAAAGATAAACGAAAATGCAAAGTAAAACGTCGCTCATTGCTTTCTCATTATTTTTCATTTTCACGAGGAAGTACGATTGATCAATATTGGCTTCCTCCTAGAGTAAGCTTCGTGAAATATAAAAAATCTATCTTTGTTTAAAAAATTGTAGAAACTGAGATTTAATTAAATTTCATTGAACAAAATATTGTTTTCAAAATTTAGTACCAATTATCCCTGAACGTTATTACGTATACTTGTCCGAAGATTCAACTCGTTTTGTCAAAAAATTTTGAAAGTCGAATCATTTAAAGGTTTAAAAAATTCAAATTTCAATGAAATCTTAACTGTTTGGTAAAACTTCGGTTTAGGGGACCCACCTCCGATCGCCTTCGGACCAAGTGTATTCGACGTGTTTTCACACAGGGAACAACTTTTTCCTCTTGCAAAATCGGCGCTCTCGCCAGCGACCAGAGATATTTAATATTAAAGATGTTAAAAACTCATGGTCTGTATCTGTATATGTGTGCGATCGTGTGGTTACTTTTCGTCTGTTGCTTTTCACGCTGTGGCTTATATACGTTATCTTTATACTATCAATGTGACATGAAGGTAATGTTGCTTGTTGCTATAAGCAGGCCAGTAGCACTGTCATTCTACCGTAGTACATTGTCGAATCGTTAGTCAATACTGATTTGTGAAGTAGAGTTTAACATGCATATTCACGAATCATAAATAAAGAACCTAAAATAAAGAAGAACCTAAAGAACCTAAAGAAGCAACATTACCTTGAAATACATACAAATTACCTTCGGTCTTTATGCATACAAATGTGTCCATTTTTGACACCTTTGACGCTTAATATCTTTGTTCGCCGATGAGACCGCCAATTTTGTCAGAGGAAAAAGTTGTTCTCCGTCCGAAGGCGTTCGGAGGTGGGTCTCCTAAACGGAAGTTTTACCAACAGCTGTTTAAATTTTGCAAAACCTGACACATACGCGCATCAAAACATTTTTTTTTCTAAACCTCTTTTCTCGACGTATCAGACCATTTTGAGAATTCTGACATGAAAATCAAGAATTCCGTTTATTTTATTATTTTTTTCATCAAAACAAAGCTATTCTCATGAAGAAGTAAAATAAAGTCTTGGGCGTTCTCAAATTTGTCTTTGATTTAAAAAAAAAAAATGACAATAGCCAAAATGACGCACACTTGTATCAAGACATTTTTTTCTAAACCTCTTTTCCCGACGTTTCAGACCATTTTCAGAATTCTGACATGAAAATCACGAATTTCTTTTTTTTTTCATGAAAACAACGTTATTCTCATGAAGAAGTAAAATGAAGTCTTGAGCATTCCCGTATTCGCATTTAATTAAAAAAAAAAAGAAAAGAAAAAAAATGACAATAGCGTACAAGATGTAAAGTGTTTAAACGAAAATAAAGCGATAGAATGCGTGAGTCGTTCGATTGCTGGACGTATCTTTTCAGAGTTATAGGACGGCTCGCTTGGTACGCGCGCTTGTAAAAGCTTCTCTTACGCGCACTTTGGCCGTTGGCGGGGTCGTGGGCGTTGCGCGCGCATTCGTGCTAAGCGGTAGCCGGTGCTATTTGGTGTTTGTCGTTCAAGATGGAGTTGGATGTGCAGCTGCGCAAAATCGGCGCGAGGTGCTCTCTCGGAGCAGCAAGGTAAAAAGATACATAGACCGAGGACAGGAGACGTCGGAGGGGGCAACCGATAAGCTCGAGTAAACGACCAAGTTGCGTAGAACGCGCGAGGGGGGCGGTTGATTGTCGAAAAGGTGGACAACAGCAGCAGCAGCAGCAGCAGCAGCCGCGGCGACGACGACGGCGACGACGACGACGACGACGACGACGACGTCGGCGAGCGAAGAAGAAGAGAAAAAGCAGAGAGCGGCAACAGCGTTGGCGACTATCGCGCTCGCTGTACGCTCTGGCTCCGTGTGCGCGAGAGAGAGTGGTCGGTGTGCGTGTCGCTCGCGGTCGTTCCTTCTCGACGCCATGCTAGTGGTTAGTGTAACAGACGAGTGAACGAAACATCATGATGTGGCAAAACGGTAGAGAGAGTTGAGTGGTAACGAGAGACGTCTGGCGATACGATAGCGGCGATAAATAACGAAACGAAAGGCGAATAAACCAACTATAACACGAACGTCGACGAGTCGTTGACGAGTGACGCCGCGTTACCGGCGTGTCCGATGCTATGCAGCAGCTCGCGATCTCTGCTCGATAAACGACGTTTCAAACGAGTTAAATAAATAAATTGATTTTTCAAAAAGTCAATTTGCTGCGGAAAAAAAAACGTGATAATCGAGAAAAAAAAGGGCGCGCGTACGATTCCCGCGAGAACTCGGGCGCTGCGGCACACGAGTGCTTCGACGTCCACGATTGAAATGAGTGTCTAAAGGGTTATCGTTCGATGTGCAAGTACAAACGGGCTGAGGGTCTTTTGGTGTCGACGACTATCGTCAACGACGACAAATACGCGTACATCGCTCGTCGTGCTGCGATCCTCGCTGGAAAACGGACTGTAGCGTATCGAGTGTATCTCTCCGTGTCTTTGCGCGTGTCTCGTCGCTTCAGTCTCGCGGATACCTCGTGAATATCGAAGTACGCAAGTTTTAATTCCCGTTGAGTTGCATCTATCGACGTATTTAGCGTCGGACGAGAGCAGAGCGCGTGAAAAAAAACGGGAGTCGGAAATAGCGAGTGTGCGGGCATCCCCTTGGCCTTAGCTACGGCTTTTGCGCCGATGCGTGGCCGTGCGCGGGAGAATTCCACGTTCCCGCGAATTCGCGTGGCTCCGACGACCTTCGTGATAAATTCGTTCGTCGACCATCGCTGGTCAACCGAAGAATCGCAGGGGAGCCATTTTTTTTCAGTGTTTGGATGGTGATTAGGGTAGACGAAGCTCCGATATCCGCGCGTTGATCGTTCGAGAGTATGAAATTCATGAAAATACTTTGATACACGTCGCCCGGCGTTTCCGGCCCTCTGCTCTCGCCCACCGCGCTCTTCTTTGCTCTCTCCCTCCTTTTTTCCTGCCACGACTTCACCGCGCCTCGTCGCCTCCTCGCCTCCGGTCGAGCGCCACTTTTGGCGGGCTTTCGAGCGCACGCGTGCACACCGGCATAATGTCACTATTTCAAATTGTTCACTCGGTTTGTCGTTTATATCCAGATTTATCGATTAAACGGTCTCGTGTCATTCTTACTTCCTCTCTTCATTATACTTTAAATGGATGCTTGTACGAATATTTTCAGAATCACAAAATATTAACAAACTTTGAAGGAAAAAAACTTAATTTTTCATTTATTCATCATAATCGTCTATTCTTGCTCAAAATGGCTCATTTCTTGGGTTTTTTTTTTCTAAGAAATTCTGTCTAATACGAAAATCCATCGCACAGCGGTATTCTTGTAAGAAGTTGCAGCAATTTTGGTCAAATCGTTAAAGAAACGTCGGATTCGATTGTTAGAGCTTTTCTTGACAAGACACGCCATAAATTTCTATCTTTCTTCTCTGTGAACGCCACTGGTGGTCGACATAGCGTAAACATTATGATTCTACATGGATCTTTACTCCGGAATATAAATAGGAGTTTTCTAAAATATTTTTTAAGTTGCAGCTTCGAAAGACTGACCTAGAAAAACTTTCAGATGCTGGATCCGAGCGTGTTGACGGATCTGGAGGAGCTGACGCTCTGCAGTTACTGCAAGCTCAAATTCAACGACGCCGATCAATGCCCAAAATATCTAAGTTGCAAACACTACTTTTGCCTACGATGCATCGAGAACAATTTGCTGAAGGGAAGAGATCTCTTCTGCGCCCATTGTTGGAAGAGAACGGAACTGGGAGATCAAGGCCTCGACGCTCTGTCCACTAACTCGCCGCTGCTTGCCCTAGCCAATCATTTTTCTCATCTCAAACTAACAAACAACAGTAACGCCGCCAAGCAAGTTGAAAAAGAGAGAAAGGTAAGTGGCAGAATTGTATCCATTTGCTCTATTATAGATAGATTGATATACGTGACTAGCGAGAAGCCATAAAGGCAAGGTTTTTGCTGTAATAAGATTATTACCGAAGGTCAGCTTTACCGTGTTGCTTGGAAATGAGGAGATAACTTTGGATGCATACGAATTTCGATCTGCCAATTAACTGTTACGTTACGATTTTTATGACAAATTTTTTAATTACTTACATTTTTATTCAATATTACGTATATTCAACCTAAAGTTTTGATAAAAAATGTTTTAAAGATGTTTTTTGCTCTGTCCAAGAGATAGAGCACTCGAAAGAATGAACAAAAACATTTAAAACCGCTTGATTAAAAGAAGAATTTTTTTCTTTTTTAATGAAGAGTGAAAATTGCCACACGCATGGAATGCCACTCGCATTATGGTGTGGAACGTGTTGCACTGCGCTGTGTCGTGCTTGCGCTACACCACAGGAACACCCCGGTCACCAAATCAAGTCACAGACCGATGCCAAAGAACAGCTTATCTCTGACGTGAGTTTAAGCTATATTACTGACATAAAATTCAATTGTTTAAAACAATACGATTTATATCTCTTTCCTATTCAATTAATAATATAAATTTTTCCTTGCGTACTCCATTACAATTTCCTTTGAGTATTTTGTATCTACAGAGCTATTTGTCTCATTATTCGAGAAAAAGAACCAATATTTCATTAAAAGTAATCTCGTGTTGACAAAATAAAAAATATAATGAAATATTTTTAGGTTCAACTCGAATTAGTAGCAATGGGAAAGTTATCTTCGGAAATTCAGAGACTGGCTATGCAGCAGCGAGAATTTCTGATAAAAGTGTTGGAGGCTTGCGTGACGTTAAAGACACACGTAGAGACGGATTTGCAAAACGGTTGGACGCATTTCCCAGAGATATCGGATGCTCGTGAGACGTTAGGAAAAGCAAAAGCGAGTCTGCAGATGATAGAGAGTCCAGGTGACGTGTGGACTCTGCATTCGCAGCTGGTAATAGAAAAACAGAGGCTACAGTCAAAATACCAGGAAATGATGTTGCAGTGTCAATTGGACGATCTAATAGGAAATTCTGGAGTGGTATTCGACTTTGCGCTATTGAAACAAGCCCTGGTTAGCATTCACGCGGGAGAATCTATCCAGGTGCCGGGAAACGGCGGGAGATTGCCGAGTCACCTCGCAGCAGCTCAGAATCCAATTCTCTTCCTCGCAAACTACTGTATGTCGCAGCTATACTCGAGGCATATGGTCAGTAAGCAGCAGCACCACATGCAGAACGGTTCGATCGACTACCATGGAATCCCGACGCCGGTTCACGTCCACCAGGGCGCTCAGCAGCCGTCGCAGTCGCAGCAGCAGCAGCAGCAACAACAGCAACAGCTGCTCATCGCGCCGGGCTCACCGTCGGTCAAGCCAGTGCCTCCGGCTCCTCCTAACTCCATGCTTCACCCCAGCCAGCAAAATTCCTTTATGCAAGACGGCGTCTCCGGTGGAGGAGGCCTCGTACACTCGCCGACTCAAATTTCGACCAACAGCATCGCTGCTTCGCTCCGGGGATCCTCCAATCCTTATCCCATGTACTACTTCAATATCGAAGTGAACGGCTCGCCGCACGGACGAATCGTCATTGAAGTTCGGCCCGACATGGCCCCGAAAATGGCGAAAAACTTCAGCGTTCTCGCGACAGGCGAAGTAGGCGTTGGATACAAGGGCTGCACGATTTTTCAATGCTGGGAAGGCGAGTCCGTTATCACTGGCGATTTTGAGCTCAATAACGGACGCGGAGGTAGAAGCATCTTTGAAGATGGATATTTTATGCCCGATGACACGAAATTTCCAGCTGTGCGGGGCGCCGTTGGTATGCGTCGCACTCAGAAACGACACGACAATCTCGGCATGGTTGGCTCGCAGTTTCGCATAATTCTACAGGAGATGAGGGGTTTTACGGGTATTTTTGGTCATGTGGTTGAGGGCCTGGAGCTCGTAGAAAAAATATCGACTTTCGGAGACCAAACAGGCAAACCGACGAAAACCATTCTGATTACCAAGTGCGGAAAGCTGTAACCACGATATTGCGAAGCTTGGGCCACGTTTAAAGGTCGAAGGTATTTTTGATTTTTGATTTTTTTTTTTTTCTAGAGGGAGAGAAATGGGAGGAAGTAGAGAGTCAGGCGCGCGAGCTCCGCCTCTCGAACCGGTGCAAACGTTGAATGAAAAGAGAGAGAGAGAGAGAGAAAGAGAGAAAGAAGAAACTTAATTAACTATTAACAAATAGAGTCTAAAGATGTTGAGTCTATTTTTAAATCGCGAACGCATAAAAAGAGAAATGACGAAAAAAAAAAAAAATGAAGAGATATATGAAATATTTAAAGACGTATTTTGCTATATTGTCCGAGATGTGTAAAGGCGGATCTTCCGCGTCTGCGATATATATTTAACGGGCCGATGATCCGACAGATACGTACCTCAAAATAAAAATATATCGATTGTCAATCGATACGACTTCTAGGCTATAATATGCATAACGCACGCGGTATAATCGACTTTACGATGTGTTGGAAATTCGATTATCGCGATTTCTCGTTGAGTTAAAATTCGAATTTTTAGAGCTGTCGTTGAGCTGTTTCGAGTTTTTTTTTTTTTTTTTTTTTTTTTTTTAAATTGTAATTGACTCGCAGACCTTTGCTCGTTTTAGAAAAAGAAAGTCCGTTGCGTTTATTTCCTTTTCTCATTACACGTTTACGTTGATCGGCGTGCATCGTTCGATAGGTTTTAGCGAGAGAACCGCGCCCCTCGAAACCGTTGTCGTTGCTAACGACAAATAACATCTCTTTTGGTAGATAGTACGAGAAAAAAAACGAACTTCAGTAAACACAGGGATTTTTAGAGACGCCGAGATCGTGTATGATATATATAGATATATATACGCAGAGATATATATTATTATATACATACATACATACATACATACATACAGATAAATGTATATATTTTTAGCCGAGAACTCGTGTATTTTTCTGTCGGCCGAAAGCGATAAAAAGAAAAACCTGACTCCGTCGATCCGATAATAAAAAAACGGAAGTGACTGCGTGAACGTAGATTTCAATTTCTATTCCAAAAAAAACTATTCGAGGGTTGCGAAAACTAAATAAAAAACCATATGTTCGATGTTTGAATAGATATCCGAGAGAGAGAGCGAGAAAAAAAAATTTTGTGTATCGAGAGGCTTAAGAGTAGTGTCCAAGGATTAGTCGGATATCGAGCAAGACGTAAAATCCGAGGAAAACTATGGCCCTCGGTAACGACTGGACGTAGACCGCTCCTCGTTATTTCTGCTCTGCTCTCGCGATTCAGCGAGCCGTTAAATAATAAGCGTTAATAATTAATATGTTAGATCTCAATGTGCAAAGCATTTGCGTGAAAGAAATCGAGAGGCCTAAGAGATAAAGAAAAAAAAAGGGCACAAGCACGCCTATTGAATAATGCGAAGATAAACATCCTCCTCCCCCCAGGTCCCGCGTCGACGATACTTCCCATCATCGATAATAGAGCGAAACGCGCGCGCGGGTGTAGAATTATTATTATAATATATATTTAACGAAATGAAAAGAAAAAAAAATCATTCCTTTACGCTGTATATCAAAATACGATTATGTATAGCGCGTTATGTGCTGCTGCTCTCGTGTTAATCTTCGTAAATCACATCGTTGTGTATTATATATATGTAAAATTATATATATACATACTGTATACAACACGAATACTCGCGCACGTGCCGAGCAAACACGAATGATGAAAGTGAAGAACAATCGGGATAAACAGAAAACTCAGACACGATACACATAACCGAGCGTAAAAAAAAAAAGAGAGAGAAAGTTAAGCAAAATTGTCAGCGAGATTTGTGTATACGCCTCACGTGTTCGCGCGAATGCCTTTTTCGGTGAGTAAACCTTGTACGATGTTGAACTTGAGAGTTTTAACATTTGTTAAATGATTATTAGATGCGAACGTGCGTTTTGTTGCGACCGGAAAGCTCGCGGGACTAGAAACCTAACGAGTTTTTGTTTAGAGAGACGGAGCGTAGAATATCATAGATGAACCGATTGTAATAAAGTGTAGACGTGAGAGACGCACGTGAAACGAAAGGAAACTGCCCGAACAAATCTCCGATCAATGGTAGTACGCGAAAGATACGCGGTATATATATTTTTTTGTCTCAAAAAAATAGTTGAATAGTGAAAGTAAAGGCGATTATAAGCAACCGTTGATCGAATCTTTCGCGACGTGGATCAAAGAGCGTTTTAACGACACGGAAACTACAGTAAAACACACACGTAAACATACCTGTACATAGATATATTTTTATGAACGTGACAAACGAGGCAAAAACGCGTAGATTATAGCGATGAATTAACGACGAACG
Organism: Cylloceria caligata; assembly: GCA_963942595.1. Lineage (NCBI taxonomy): Eukaryota > Metazoa > Arthropoda > Insecta > Hymenoptera > Ichneumonidae > Cylloceria > Cylloceria caligata. Next base: position 70,979,638 of record OZ012707.1, read on the forward strand.
TCGAAAACCCTTGTCCTCGAAAACAAATCGATATTAATGATAAATGAATGAAAGTGAGTAAGCTACAGATATATAACGAGAAACTTACAAATTAAACAAACGATCGAACGTATCGAGAATATTCTTTCTGCGTAACTTTTTTTCTTTAGTTTAATTGTTTTTTTTTTGTTTTGCCGATTTTAGTTTAAGTTTAAACGCCGAGAATCGCCGAGAATGCGTAAAAGTGAATAATCCGCGTGCGAGAGCGCGAGTTCGAGAAAGAAAGGGGTGCAATTGTTTGTTTTTATTATTTTTTGTTAAATGCTAACGGCAGCGCGCGCCGGTAACGCTATTGTATATCCTTCGTCGGGATAAGAACGCGTGACACTATCATTTATTTGACGAATGTAATGCGTTTCTATGCGTCATGGGCAGAAAGGAAGAAAATTAGCCCCGAATGTACTTGAATTTGGACGTCTATCATTTATAAATTGTTCCGTATTTCATTGGTATGTTTAATTGCTTTGCCCTGCCTCCGACGGTTGAAATATACGCGGAGAAACGTTTGGTAAAATTGATTAATTTGAAATGCATATTCATTTGATTACTACCCATTTCTCTTAATCTTTTGAACGAGACGTTTTTCCGCGTACAAATTCTCAATAATAATTTGTTACCTTGTAGTAGACGTCGGGAACGTACTGCTTGTCCGTGGATTCGATAACGTAGCCGAGTTCCGGAGCATCCTTGGTCGGCACGAGACATCCGTCTCGTACCAGCGCCATGCACTGATTGGACACCTGGTAACCCTCCATGTGCACCTGATTCTTGTTGTCGCCGGTCACGCATACCGTAACGAATTTCGAGCCGAAAGAGCCGCTCGGCGAGAAGCGGCATGGATTTGGATGCTGATTCTGGAAGTGACCAGACATCATGCACTCTTGGGCCGATAGAAAGTGGCTCTCGATGTTTCTGACGTGTTTCACCTGCGGAAAAAGTTCCGAGCGTATGAAAAAAGTAAAAAAAAACTGACGAATGGGTCCCTCGGGTCTCGAACTGATATCCGAAAATTCTCTTTCACTCACAGTTCCTCGCTTTATATCGTCCGCGATAAGATCTGTGAAGATCCAGCCGACCCTTTGCAAGTTGAGCATTCGCGCGACGTCGTCCACAAGAGCTTCTCGCTCGTCCGGCAAAAGGACGATCGCGTCTTTTGTACTATCCTGCAAATCGTTAATAATGTTAAATTATATATTTTTTTATTAATCATAAAATAGCGAAATACCGAGAAAAAAACATGATTATTGCTAAATAATTTCTAAATCTTTTTTTTTTTTTTTTTAACGTTTTCTTTGTTTTGGATGAATCGTCGAGTTTCTAACCTGCGGTGGCTCATAAATTGCCGCGACGACCGCCCTAATGCCTAGAGGAACGTCCGAGTGAATCTCGTATCTTCCGTAGAGATAGCCCATGCGTTGGTGACCAGTTATGCGCCAATAATTCAAAAAACGTTCGACGAGATTAGCGTTCTCGAATACGACGTTGTCGATGTGACGATACGGCTGACGATTGAGCGTGATAGCGTTCGGCTGACACTTGCTGCATATACCGCGCGGCCACGGCGGATGGTCCTTGCAGCCGCGCTTAATACGACAACTGATGTCCTCTAGTTGCAGGAACTTTCCTCTGCAATTGCAAAATGATAATTATATAAAATAATTAAAAGGTAGTGAAAGAGAAGGAACGAAACGTCGCAAACGCCAAAATAGCTTTAACGAATTATACCAAAAGCAAGTCTGAAGTTTCTACAGCTTCAGTCTCACCACTAGCCGTTTAGGGGAACTAATAAAATAGCTTTTGATCGAGCACTCGATTTTTTTGGGAAAGAAAACGTACCTATCTACACCGGCGGTAAGTTTTCTGAGATAAGAGTGAAAAGACAGATGTTTAACGTTCTGTTCTTTGAGATATGCTTCGTCGAAGGGTTCCAGCGGAGAGCAGTGAACGCAGCAACCGTTAGCACCGTGCCTGCATCTGGAAAAAAAAAAAGGAACATGAAGACGAGAAATTTTAACAAGTTGACGCGATTTTGTTTTTATATCTTACAATTTTTCATCCCGTTTTCGTTGAATTTTACCGTCCAATTTCCACAATTGATGGTCAACGTCGTCGTCGACAACGCTCGCGAGAGGGCGAACCGATCCAGGCGGTCCTGTCATTCCTGTTCGACTAGTGCTAGGCGTTACGTCCATCGGCGTTGAATCTTCTGTGGAAAAAATGATATTATTTCCAATTTCAATGATATTCAAGCTATTACTCGAATAGTCGAGACTTACTGTCCGTAACTGAATTCTCGGAGATTCCACTAGTGGAAGGTTTGTCTTGTAAAATTGAACCGTTAACGGGTACAAGATATAACATGTCACCGTGCGATAGGCCATAACTGGACACGATTTTACTGCGTGACGTAATGATTTGATCTTTGTGATTGCGCTGCTTGTAAAGACTAAAGCTAAAACTGCTCAGCTGAAAGGCATCATAGATCTGTAATAAAGAAAAAAATGTCTAGAATACTTTATGGAACCTTACCGATATACATGGGTCAATGCACCGACACAATTTTTAGATACAGATCGCTCAGTTACTTTATGTGTAACGGTTATCATTGCGAGCAGCCCAAGAACGGTCGTAGCAAATTAATTCCTTCGATACTCGATTACTTATTCATAATTTTATTTTAGTTTATTTTTCATTTGAATTAAAAATCCATACAAATCGAAGCAAAGAAATTTGAGTTGCCTTACCGTTAAAGTCTAAATAAAACATCTGAATGAAAATCAGTCGGACATGGTTGCAGCTTGTGAAAATATATTTGAAAAGAATCAAAGTGTGCAAACCTTTCTGAAGAGTTTGGTGACATTGTCAGCGGGACAAACATCGATCCTCTTTGTTCCCTCGGGTGACTGAACCCTGAGTGTCTGAAAAAATACTTGGAATGACGTTGTTGGTCGAAAAATGCCAAACTTGGGAACAACCACCCCCAAAATATGCGAATATCGAAAAATAAATGTTTACGCTCGTGTGCTCGCGAGAGTAATATATTATAACAGTCGCGTTACTACAGCAACCATGGTTACTCGGCAAAGCGGACGCGTGCACGTAGCACACGTAAACACTCGTTCTCCAATTCAAAAGCTTAAAAATTAAATCGCGCCTCCGGTGCTAAGAAAGCTTCGGCAAAGCCCGAAAAAATTTTGGTCACGAATTCGAAAGAGAAAAGACAAAAAATACGTTAAAATGACTTACGAGTTGTCTGGATTTTGACATTTCGCCGGTGGCCGTGAAGCATCAGCTGTTCGCTCTTGTCGGTGCTGTTTGGCTCTACGGTGGCGACAAGGATTTCGCGCCAAAGTCCCTAGGATAGATGACCGGCAAATACGAGAAATAAAGAGAGAGAGAGGAGCCAGCCCGTGGCGAGTAAAAACTGTCGAGTCAACTCCTGGGCGTCCTAACCTCGCTTCGGTCAATCACAAAACACTCGAAGAAACGAGTCGACGCTCTCTCCGAGCTCGGGGAAAAAACGCGAGAAACGTTCGGTCTCGCGAATCGTTCGATCGTTTGATTTTGTTGGATAAAACACGCGTTCGTTGTTGCGTGGACACGAAACTTTGGCCGCGAGCGCATACAAGGGAAGAAAGGTATATTACTAGTGAAACTACCAGTGTTGACTGCTGTGTTCTTCGCTCTCTCTTTCTCTGCCCCTTTCTCTCTCACCCTCTCTTTCTCTGTCGCTCACGTCAAGAATGACATTTGTTCTGCCCCTGCGCTTACTATGTCGCGATATATTCTCGGAGATCACGAAATTACTACTGCAAAACACCGCGGTAAGCGTACAATACGAATATTATTATACGAATCGATGATGAAATTCCGCCACGAAGCAGTTTGTTTTTCACGCGCGCTCTTAATGTTTCCAATAAAGTTTAATGTTGGCACGTTTACCTTTTTTTCGCGGAATATATGAGATATCGTGCATAACGTGTACCGAAGTGCTGAGCGCGTCTTGCGTGTCCCACGTATTTTTCGTTCGTCGATATAACATCTACCAACTGCCTCGCAAGTTTGCTTGTAATTTCTGCTGTGTAATCGGCCGTTCCGACAACCAACCCCCGTGCGAATATTCGAAATGCGAAACGCTGGACACCGGTGCAAGACGGGTCGGCTATCGGAGGCGCCTCGTAGCTTTTTCCAAATTGACCATTTTTTCTTAGACATAATAGTTAGCTTTGATCCGATCAAGATTTTATATGAATTGCGATCGAAATATTATTTGTCAGTTGCTAAGGCCACCCAGATATTCCGTTATTTAGACGCGTTCTCGAAGTCTCGAGATGCTCCGAAACTAAAAAAAAACATCGATGATAACTCAACTCGAGTTTTTTTGCAATATCTCCGATTACAATTTAATTGTTTTTTTACGGAATAAATCGAATGCGAAAATTCAACTTTTGAAAGTCGGCTTTTGACTCTGAAAGAACAACAACAACAACAACAACAACAACAACAACAACAACAACAACAACAATAATAATAATAATAATAATAATAATAATAATAATAATAATAATATTTATTGTACACTGATTCTTTCATATTTTTTTACGCAGAGACATTCGAATTGGAGAAAAAATTTCAGACCTTTTGACTTTGGACTTGAACGCGAGTCACTCCAGGTAAGTAGCTAACTCCTCGTTTTCAAAGAAACTTGCGAAAAGTCTTTGGTGCATTCATCAGCGAAGAGGAGATGATAAAATAATACTCTTCGGCGGTAGGCAAACGCGATGACCCTCTTACCTCTTTGTCCTTACCTCACACTGTCCGAAAAGTCTATGTGCGCCAATAAGCTAAAGAGAACGCCTACCGCCCTCTTCTCCGCGTTTGTCCCTGCTCGGGCGCTACGTTTTCCCGCAGCAGCGGACCACGGAACAGTGACGATGATTCGGTCGTTCCCGTTGCATTTGCCAGCCAGTAGCGACCTAACGTGGCGGTCGTAGCACCTTTGCCTGCCGCGAAGGGAATATCACTGCGCGTCGCTTTCTCCTACCGTCATTCGGACTCGTTGATTTATCGATATACCTATCGTCGCTTTCTTCTTCTTCTACTTCTACCTCCTTCTCTTCTATTGATCTATACGCGAATCGAGTGTGTACCCACCGTCGAGATCAGTGCTTGCGACACAACTCCACCTGTTGATCGATAGTCATTGGTCGTGAATGACAGTGAAAAGGTACGTCGATACATTTTTAATCAATCAACTCTTCTTCGAACTAAACAAACTTTCGGCTTTCAAATGTAATTATTAAAATCACGTCAAATGTAATTATTAAAAAACGTACATCAAAATATTACGTAAAATTTCTTAATTCGATTATGGATTTAAAAAAAAAATTAATTATTCTATTGAAATTTTGATTAAATTTTTATTTCTTGATACTTCATTTTTTTTATTACTAAGCTTTTAATGCGAGTCAAGTGTAATTTTTTATAATATTATTGCATTTTTCTTTAACGACTCCGAGAGTTGAGGCGATCGAGTCATTCACTGCTAGACTAATCGATCGATTAGACGCTGAAAATCGATGATTGATCGTTGGATTGAAGCCCGGAGGCGTCGCGAGAACAGTCTTCGCGACGATCGACGATCTATAGCGCAGGCGGTGCATCGTGACAACCTCACGAATGCGGATCATAGATCTTCTCTCGTTTAGTTTCTTTGTTTTTAAATTAAATATATTTGGAAAAACAGAAACGTTGCACTGCGAAAATTGAGTTCACCTTGCGTCGAGTGTCGCACCAACTTTTATCCTTAAAGAATTTAGCGATTTCGCAAAAAATGTTGAGGTACATTGCGCTCGATGGACGGGAAAGGCGAGTGAGTATTATATTGGACGTGGTCGCTGGGAATAGACTATATTTTTTATTTTTTTAAGAACGCGGAGAGTGCGCGTTCCCTTTGCCGGGCAATTCTGGCAAACTTCCACAATGGTTCACGGATTAATTTTAGGACTTGGAATCGTCCGCTAATGCCCTAAACGAGATATTACCTCAAATATGTTATTTTATTATATTTAGAAAAAACAATTAAGACAGATGGTTTTATCATGATTTTTAAAATAATTTTATTCTTTAAGATTGTCACGAAAAACAGGCCAATTATTGACGACAAAATGTTTTTCTTTGAACAACGTAAAATTTTATTAATTCTAATTTTTAAATGTTTATTTCCAGACTGGAAAAATGGACGAATCGGATGAGATGGGAACGAAGGTCGAGCTCTACGTCTACGATCTCAGTAAGGGAATGGCCGCAACGATATCTCCAATTCTAATAGGTGAGACGGCAGCGTTGAAATTGAAAACAATTTCGCGTAGAAAAATAAGCGAGAGGGAGAGAAAAATTAAGTGAAAATAGGAATGATTTATCGTATTGGAGATGGAAATGGTATCAACGATCTCCCGGGAGGTGTCGACGTGAAGAAATTGTGACGCTTCGAGGAATAAAATTGTAAGATAAATTATTAACTAAAATATAAACGTCTCAACGTCACGAGGCGAGAGAGCGCGTGTGGGCGGATCATCGAATTTTCTATCTCGCTGTTGTCTCGTCATCCTGTCGACCACGCTGATTCTCTTGTCTCAATCGTAGCGAGCTGAGGACGCCAAGGGCCAAAGCGTGAATCGCAATCGCGTTATAGACACTCGGGCAGTGCCAAAGCAGGCAGCTATAGGTATCTACTCGCACGAAAGACACGACACTCGCCAAATCCCACGGGCTATTCCCGTACGCTTTTGTCCAAATCAAACGTTTATTTATAAACTCCTGAGAATTCTCAAGATTCGAATGTATACAATTGAAATTATTGAATCATCAACGAGTATAAATAATTGACGGCTTTAGAATGTTTTTAATATATAAGGTACACTCAAGAGAACCAAATATGGCATTTAGGCGCATTATTATGGGATAAAAAATAACAAATCGATTATATTAAAAATATTTGAATAATCAAGTTTAACAAAGAATATCGATCGGTCGATCGAAATTTTTCTTTCAGAAACCAATTTTGTTTATACTGTGGAATCTCGAAGCTCTAAGTTTGCATTTTTTAAATGCGAGAACAGAATTGCTCTATCTCAAAGAATTTCGTGCAATTTTTAAAGCTTTGACTAAGTAAACCATGTAAAAAAATATTAAGCTAGAAGAAAAAAAATCCTTCAAGGCTCAACGAGAGTTATATTCCAAATCAGTGAGTTAGTTTCAAGTTCAGTGAACTTTAATTGAAATTTTTATGATGTTTTAACTTTGCAATTACAGTTGGAGTTCTTTAGCTGTAATTAAAAAGAAATTATAAACGTTTTGAGAATCTTGACTGTACAATTGAATCTCGCACACACAAAACTGTAAAGAATCATTGTTAAAATTTACGAGGCGTGCACGTGATGCGTGAGAATTCCAATGCAGAATTATTAATAAACGTTTGGCATAGAGAGTGGAGGATCGCGGAAGCGAATGAGCGTGTACAGAGACAGAAGAGAGTACGAGAGTATTCACGCGGAGCGCTGCACATTGCATAGCTACAGTGCTCTATATATATTCTACAAAAGTAAACGATTCTGTCGTTGAGTCTGGCCCAAGGTTCGTTCGCCGCGTGCAAGCTCGAGCTTATTTTCGAACTCCGTGACATTCGAAATTTAACATTTTCGAAAATCTTCAATTGTTTCGAGAAAAAAAAAAACGGAGCTTTCTTTCCTTTGTAAAATAATATTTGTCAGTTATTTTCGGAGAAGGAAACATTTGAAAAGCAGATGTACTCTTATGCGCGCAAGAGATCGCTCTGTTCGACGGAGGTCCGTGACCCTTCGTAGCCACGAAGAGCCGACGACGGCTGCGAAGGGGACCCGGATGACGAGAGTTTATTTCTTCCAATTCATCGTCCCGGCCTCCTACGAGCAAAGCGCGCATTTATCTGTGCTCGTGAATGCATAACAAGCGGAATAAACGTACGAGAGGAAAATTTAGGAGTACGTTAAGTGTCTCGGTGATAGTGTCGGACGTGGAAACGCTGGGTTCTCTCGCTATTTCGGCTCGACCGTAACTGGGTCGCATCGAGCAGCTTGGCATAAAGCTGCGGAAGCTCCGAGTCTGGTGCAGCGAGTATTCTCTTTCGCGTGAGACACTTCCCTCTCGAATAGTACAAATATTTCATAACTTTTTCCTTATATTAACAATTTTTTATATTTCTGTAATATTAATTGTCTTTTGGTTTTTCTTGGTCTTTTTTAAGGGAGAGCTTTGGACGGTATATGGCACACGGCGGTCGTCGCCTATGGTCGTGAATATTTCTTCGGACCTACAGGAATTCAGAGTATAAGACCTGTGAGTATCGCAAAATTTGGGTGTTACACGAATTATAAAATCGTGGAAATTACTATTTTTAATCAATAATTTTCCTATTTTATAAAAAATAATTCTCGTTTATTCTCCAAAGAAGCCTTTTTTTTTGTAAACCAAAAAATAATATTAAATTTCTTAATGATTTCTTTATAAATCATTTTCATAACTAAATCCAAATTATTCTTTACTATACAATCAAGGTATTCATCTTTAAAAAATTGTAATATTATTTAACATTTCTTCTATTAAAATCCATTGCTTTTTAAATTTCATCTCTGTCTCTGGTTCGAGACAGAGTCCACGACCCTCTCGTTCTCGAAAAGCACTGCTCGATCCTCGAAAACTCATTCAACTAATCTCAAGTAGATTCGCGGCTGGTTCCACGCGCTGCGGGAGTTCGTGAGCTATTACACTCGTGGACGATCTTCGGTGAAAAAGCCGAGCGAGCGGCACATCGAGAGATCCTCGGGCCATACGATACGCTCCGGAGTCTCGAGCTTCTCCGGTGGCCCCTGTGCACGACTGCACTAAATTTGGTCCGAGGACTACTAAAAATAACGCGTATTTCGAATGGTACGTCGGGCTCGCGGTCTACTCTCACGCGACAGCTCTCTCTCTCTCTCTATCTCTTTCTCCGTTCTCGTATACTTTCCTGGCCGGACGATCTTCGCGGCCAAAAGCTAACCGCGGTAAGTTGCTCCGTTCGCGACGTGGACGCGGTTACGCGGAATCTTCGGCACATCCGGCAACCGCGAGACTCGTCTCTCTTGCTCCACTTGACCCGCCGTCACCGTGTACAAACCATTTACCGACGTCATCCACGAGTGTCCTGCATCGTATTTTCAATTACTCTTGCAAATTGATTCTCTTACTCGATAAGTGTCATTTTTTCGGAGCATCGACGCTTGAGGAGGACATAACAGTGCAGTTCGCATAATACAGTGAAGTGCAAGTTTAGTTTTTTTTTTTTTTTTAATGCAAAGATTTATCGTGGATTCATTTTAAAAAAATTAATTAATGAATTTCTGTATTGTGGAACTAAGAGAATTTCTTTGTATGACCGATTAGAATTTTATTAAATTAAATTGTAATTGAATTAAACTACTATAAACGGTGGAATTTTTATTTATTTAAATTACATTAATTAAAAGAAGTTTTGAAAAATATTTTCTGATCGTTACAGCGACAAGCGACTCACTCCCGCGATCGGTAATTATACGCGTGCGACACTTCCGCGCTCTTCCGAAATTAGATCAGCACTCGGCGTGCCTCAAGACTGTTAACAGTTTAACACACAGAGCTCGATTTCTTACTCACCGACGAAGAAAATTCCACGTTAAAGTTACGAGTTTTCCTCGCGCGTGTGTCCGTCTGTTTTTCTCGCATTCTATTTTATTCCTGGATTCACAGACTCGCGAGGGTGCGTGCTCGGCAGGCGGAAGATGATCTGTTTTTCTGACTTGTCTTAATTTATTTTCAGGGCGGTACTGTACTCGGCGAGCCACTGAGAGTCGAAAAACTCGGAGAGACATATCTACCTTACTCAGTGTTTTTGGAGTACATAAACGGTCTTGGCTCTTCAAAATTTGCGTAAGTATTTATTTTTTTCATTAATCTTTTAGATACGAGTGACTCACTTGTCCGTCATACGGATTCAGTCGCATCGGTAACGCGCTGAGAGTCGTCGAATAATTATCAAAAAAATTACAAAATATTAAGAGCCACGTTAAAGTGTATATTCTTTTATAATATAAAAAGAAATTCATTATACAGACCACGTTGTTCGTGCTCGTGAAGTAGCTCCCCGTTTCTGAAGGGTTAAATAAAAAGCAAACATAAGTAATAGCAGTAAGAATAAAGATGTTTAGTAAAAACTAAACTAAATGATGTAATATCGATTTAATATATTTTTTCTAAAGCAAATGATTTAAAAATGCTTATTTCTTTCAGATCAGGAACGTATAATTTGTTCACGCATAATTGCAACAATTTTAGTGAGGAAGTAAGTAACTTTCTCGTAGGCCAGGGCATCCCGAAATACATTCTTGATCTGCCGGAGGAAATACTGCGAACGTGAGTGCGACGAGTACTCCGCGAATAGATCGAATCTTAATTCAAAAGAATGACGAATAAACGTAGAAACTTATTTTGAACAGGCCTCTGGGACAGCAGCTGGCACCGTTGATAAACACTTTGACGAACGGTTCGGCCGCGTGTTTCACTGCCGGTCAGAGATTTGTGGAGGCGAGGATTCAGCGAGAGGCGTCGCCGGAGTACCAGTTGCTGAACACGGCGATCGAGGAAGCGAGATTGAATTCGATCGCTTTGGAGGAGAGGCGAAACGTCCTGAACGAGAAACTCGCGAAGAAGGAGCGAAAGAAGAAGAAGAAGAAGAAAGAGAAGCGTGAGAAGAGCAATCGGGGAAGCGGCAGTGAGAGCAACAGCACAGGACCGAGCAATTATTGTCCGGAAATGGCGGAAGAGGGTACGATGAGCGAGATGCAACCGAGTAACTGTGATCTTGGAGCAGAAATGCTGCCTTCCGAGCGAGTTCTGCAAATGGAAGCCGAGGAGAAGCTCGAATTGGAAGAAAAGAAGCGTCAGCGTGATCCACCGATCGTTTTCAAAAACGTTGTCGACGCCAGCGCCGAATTTGATGCACTCGCGCGTCTTCTCGAGGGAAAACTCAACGACACCGAAGCCACGAATTTGGATGAATTGCGACAGTATGTTTTGGAGAACGAAGGCTCCTGGGCTCTTGGCGATAATTTTCTCAATTTCGTCGGTTAGTATTTGTAAAAAAATGATTACATTTCATTAGTTTTCTTATCGATCGGTTAATAAAACTGATAATGAATCAAAATATGATTTAAAGGCCGAATTCTGTACGACAAGTCGTTGGATAGCGGTGCGCGGGTCAAGTTGCTGAACATACTGTCGGTGGCCGCGTTGAAGGACGACGTGATACTCCTGCTGCACCAGGACAGACGCGAACACACGATAATGAATTTTGCATTCGATATTGATCGTCATCCTGCCGAGGAACAACTGCCTCTCGCACAATTCGTAAGTCAAAAGAAAGAAAAAATGAAAAGTCGCGTGATTGCTTTTTTTTTTGTAGCGTCAGATTGATTTCAAATGTGCGTTGTTCGCAGATGGCGAATATGTTTGAAAACCTCAGCAGCTCGGAATGGCTACTCTATATATCCGAATGGCAGCACCTGAATCAGGGCATCAGCAATATCAGGGTAACGACAAAGGTTGCAGTGCATTCCCTGCTTTCGGAATCCACGGAACTTCAGGCTCGTGGCGCCGCCATTATTCACAACCTCGCCTGCAAGGAGGTAAAAACTGTGGTCTGTATCCTTCAAACGCTTCGTCTCTCCTTCTCTCCTTACTTTTTATCGTAACTCAAACTCAGTAGCGTCGAACTTCTATGTTAATAATAGTCGTAGAGTCTCCCGCGACGCGCCGACGCACCGCACGACTACTCTATTACCGATAAGACGATAAAGATATCATTGAAAACTCACAATAATTACAATTTCATTAAAAGCGAACTATAAGTAAAAATATTCGCACAAACCTTTAAATGACGATTAATATAGATAATCGTAGGTCGGAATTAAAAAGTGCCATGTCCTTTATTAAGGATAATAGCGTTTGCTTTTTCTTGGCACAGTTTTCTCAAAGTCTCAATCCCAAAATTGAGTTATTCGTTCGTTTATTTATTTCAGCGATATCATATTTATTCGTGAATGAATTCAATTTTATTCTTAAATGTAAATATAGAATGAAATAGTTCTGGTTACAATTTTCAATGATATTTTGGTACTTTAGTACTTAAACGTTTTTATTCGTAAGCTTTATCCTAACAGAAGTGCTGCCTTCCTCGAAATTAGTAATAATAAGCAGAACGTAAACAAAAAAACCGTTAAAAATGACCATTGGCAATAAAAAAAATATTACAAAAGCTGAATGTGAATGGCTTCCAAGCGTGCTCGCTTCACGAAGGACCATCGAGCCGTAAAACCAGGAGGACAATGATTAAAATCGATTGTAACAAATTGAAAAACTGGAAAATTTGCGATCCGCAACAAGAAAACCGAGTTCTCAATGGTCTTTCGTGATCCGGAGGCGAGTCCTCTCTGACTCGAAAGATCTTCAACACGGATTCTTGTGTACGGGATGTTTGAACACTTATTTTTCAGAAAATGAACAAAAGCAAAAAGCTACGGCAGCTTTTACCGAAAGGCAGCATTTCTAAGGTACCTGTCCAGACTATATTCTCAATATTATTTGTAAATTCAAAAAGGTAAGTCTTAATAATCGGAAAAAAACGTAAAATAGTATTGAAGGAGACAAAGAGTTGGATAAAGAGGAGAAAAATATTGCCGATAATCCCAAAATCATCGAGGACAACGACAAGGCGTTCAATTTTACAAAAAAAGCTCAAAATTCGTTTGAAAAAATTGCCTTTCATTAGAAATTCACGATTTTTTCGTCTTATCAGGTGTTCGATGACGTGGCGGTGGAGCTAACAATGGCGTTGCTTCAATTTTTTAACCAAAGTCCGGCGGAGGAACAGCTTTACGCATGCATGAAGGCGCTGGCGCGATTCACGCAGATCAGTGGTCAGGAGGTGCCGCAGCTAGTGCAGATGATCGGGCCGGAGCCCAATAAGTTCCGGGGAACATCCCAGAGGATCGACGATCTTATCGACCATATCAACAAGAAGCTGCGTTAGATGCCGACCGCTTGTATCTTACAAGTCGAAAACAGCAATCGCGAACGCGTCTCTCGCGGACCAACGACTCACGACGTCCCTTTCATCGCTGTTCTACGAAGGATCTCATTCGAATGATCTCTCTCGAACGTAGCGTGTGGCGTGCTCGTTGGTTTTCACGATTACTCTTCGTTTTTTTAATTACTATTTACTTATCGATTAAGCGCCTGATGGCGAAAACCCTGTTCTACTCGATCCGACGATGCTTCGCTCGGCTTTAAAGCGAAAAAAACATTACGCAGTCGTTCGACTGTGCTCTTCTTCTTTTTTATTCTCTGATAAGCGAAGCATATTTGAATGTTTAGCGAGGAATGCCAAAGTCTGGAAATATTCCATTGAGAGAATTGTCGAGCAATGGTTTTGGGATATTAATAGTGTAAATCCTGGAGCTTCGCATCAATTAGCGAGCAGCTGTTGCTGCTTCGCGTTCGCTCTCTACGTATCACGACTAATGACTCGTTTATCGCGCGTTTGCTCGGGCTTAGAGAGAGAGAGAGAGAGAGAGAGAGAGAGAGAGAGAGAGAGAAAGCGAGAGAGAGAAAGAGTGAGAAGAATAAAGAGAGAGAGAGAGAGAGACACTACGAGAAAAATAAATAATTCACGATCGAGTGACTCTGGAAATCGCACTCTGGCGAGACAAATAACCTTTCCATACGGTTGCTGCAAAATGTAAATGCATTTTACTTGTAATTACTATTGGTCGTGAAGCGCAGAAAACTCTTACTTTCTATTTTCTTCTCTTATGCATATATTGTTTTACAAATCATGTACAAAGTATATAACATTTATATAATGGTTACCAAATGTTTAATAATATTTAACGAGAAGAAAGAAATAAAGGCAATATAAACGGATTCAGATGGTACTGAAGAAGCAAATTGAATATTTATTTTGCTATGTTCAAGGTTGAAATATTGGGAAATCACTCAAAAGATTTATAATGGAACAATAAATTGTCTTAAGAGACATTTTTTTTTTCTATCTTTCGCCAATTTTTTTCACATAATATTTTCTTGATCCTAAGTAATGATATTGAGCCAAATTGAAACCTAAAAAAAATTGAGGACTCTGTGGGAGGATCTTTTATCATAACGGAATCACACCCAGTAATCGTACCTGAATAACTCGTTTGATTTTTGCGTCATCTAACATTATATACTCGTCGAAATGTCTTTTAACTTGGGCGAAAATCCTAGGATCTGCCGCTGGCGACAAAGATTTGTGTAAACGTCGGAGATAGTCTCGGTGGTACAGTGTGACAAGAGTGAGCCGTTGCTTCCTCGTTGAGAGGAGCATATTCAGATACACGATGATCATATCAATGTTGATTAAGCATCATACAACCGTTCGTCTTCCTCGTTCTGTCCCTCATAATAGATATCTTATCTTCGCGTTTAAACGAGCATATTTCAGGTGATAGATATTCAGTCGTTTCGAGTTTGCACGCAATGTAGGATCGAGACGTTTGCTAACGAATTTTGGATTAATCGTGCGTCTCCGTTACTACAATGAAAATGAGATTTATACACGGGGCGAGAGTAGAATCCAGTATAAGTTAGAGGTAGATTGAGCAAATTTCCGTTGATAGAAACATCCACATCAACGAGAAGCATTTTGACGATTTGTAATTAAGAAAAAAAATTAAACAATCAAAAGAGTAAGTACGAGACCGTCTCGGTTCTAATAACTGCGATAATTACCTCGGGCGATCGGACACATATATCCTGAATAATAATCAGTGTCCGTTAGAGATACTGTCGTGATTGAGGATGGCCTGGAGAATTATAGCGAACGAAAGGAAGATGGGAAAAACGAAGGAAACGAAGGAAGCTGGCTGAGAAAATACGTTCCGGTCGTTCGATGGCTTCCTGGCTATTCCAGATTTTATGCAGTTTCCGATTTCGTCGCTGGGATTACTCTTGGATTGACCATGATCCCACAGAGCATCGCTTACGCCTCCCTCGCTGGGCTGACCGCACAGGTACCTCGACAATTTGAACGAAGCAGTTTTCTCCGAGTGATTTCAACATTAGTTTTATTGGCGTAAAACCCCAACGGATCGTAACCTTCAGATTGTTCTTTCCGTTTCTGCTATTTCGAAATAAATAATTAGAAGTTTGCAGAATCTAGTTACATATTTTCTGAAATATTAATTTTTATTCCAAGATGATTCTTGATTTTATTTCAGCTTCGGAACATCACCAAAAAAATAATGAAATAATCTAATTAAATTGATTTATCAATTAGAAGAATTTATGTTTAATTTATATGAAATTATACTGTAGAATAAAAAAAAAATTTTTAACTGTTTCTAGTACGGGCTGTACTCGTCGTTCATCGGTGGTTTCATCTACGTTGTCTTCGGGACTATTAAAGAAGTCTCGATAGGTTCAACGTCGCTCATGGCTCTGGTGAGCATCTCCTACACGAGGGACTTGCCACCGGACTTTATAGTTCTTCTGTGTTTTCTCACCGGTTGCGTGCAATTCTTCATGGGTCTTTTGAAGTTGGGATTTCTCGTCGATTTCATATCAATACCAGTGACGTCAGGTTTTACCTCAGCAACCTCTATAATAATTATTGTCTCCCAGCTACGATATTTATTCGGAGTCAGATACAAGTCTGGAAATGTCATCGACACGATGATAAAACTCTTAAAAAATTTTGGGGACGCAAGATTGTCGGACACGATTCTCGGTTTCTCTTCTCTCATATTCCTGCTTGTGTTCAGGGTACGTTTTAATTGATTGTTTTCTGCATGAAAATAGTTTAATAATCATCTGTCTAAAAATAGATTTTCCACCTACAGAAACTCAAGGACATCGATTGCTCGCGACTCAAGGGCAGAAAAGGGAATCTCGTGAGAGGATTGATGCTGGAAAAAATCTTTTGGGTGTTGTCTATAGGAAGAAACGCTATCGCAGTGCTGATAACGTCCGTGATAGCGTATTACTTGACAGTCGATGGAAAAACGCCTTTCTTGACGGCGGAGAAGGTCGAGTCTGGGCTACCCAGAGTAGCCTTACCTCCTTTCTCGGTCCAAGTCGGCAATGAAACCTATAGATTCGTGGATATGTGCCGCCAACTCGGTTTTGGCTTGATTATGGTTCCTCTCGTGGGTGTTTTGACCAATGTTGCAATCGCCAAAGCTTTTGGTGAGCAACAAGACAAAATAGCAATTTTGTGTAGTAGTGTGCAATTGAAAGTAGATTTATTATAAAATAAGGTAAACGAACCAGTTCAAACCAGTTTTACTAAACCAGGTTTGGAGCAGTTTAAATTTTCGAAATAATCAAAAGCCTTGAAAAGTA
Source organism: Cylloceria caligata (assembly GCA_963942595.1). Classification (NCBI taxonomy): domain Eukaryota; kingdom Metazoa; phylum Arthropoda; class Insecta; order Hymenoptera; family Ichneumonidae; genus Cylloceria; species Cylloceria caligata. The sequence goes on from OZ012707.1 coordinate 70,996,168, forward strand.
CACATCTGAAGATTTTTCCTTGATACTGGTATATTTTTTTAGTGCACGACGTACCGTTGGAAGCCACTCAGGAGATGTTGACTCTCGGACTGTGCAATTTAGCCGGTAGCTTCTTCTCGTCGATGCCTACTTGCGGAGCTTTTACGCGAAGTGCTGTGAGCAGTGCGAGTGGAATTCAAACTCCAATGGCTGGCCTATACTCCGGTAAATAAGTGAAATAAAACATGTCATTTCGAAAATAATATTTTATCGCATTTTAGGAAGCATGGCGCTGCTGGCTTTGAGCTTTCTGACTCCCTACTTCGGCTATATACCGAAGGCAACCCTGGCTGCGGTTCTTATTTGCGCTGTCATTTTTCTGGTAGATTTGAAGATAGTGAAGATTCTGTGGAGTGGCTCCAGTAAGTGCTCCGCGTGTGATATTTTATATAACAAATGACGATTAATAACGATCCCAATTAGGGCCAAGGGGAAAAATTAATTAAACGCTTGTTATTCGCAGAGCGAGATGCCTTTATCGTAGCCAGTACGTTCGTCATGAGCATAATTTTCGACGTCGAGATTGGATTGTTTATCGGTACTGGGCTCAACGCTTTGTTCTTGTTGTATTTCTCAGCGAGACCGAGCGTCGACGTTTCATACAGAAAAGTAAGATAAACTCCGAAATTTATGTACGAAAAAACTTGAAATTAAATACTAATGCCAGTAAATATTTAATTAAATATTTTTATTATTGCCTTGATAAGCAACTTTTCTGACGTTCTATTATCAACGAATACATTTTTTCTCCATAGACCATTGCTGGGGTTCCGTATATCCTGATAAAACCGGAAATAGGATTGTTCTATCCAGCGATCGATTTTCTGGGCTCAAAGATAACGGAAGTGGCTTCTCAACGTGGAAACGGAACATTTCTGATGGTGGTAGACTTTGATAGGCTGCAGGGAATCGACTACACGGCTGCAAAAGTACTGTTCGAATATTTTACAGCTTAATTTTCTTTTATTTTACTTTTTTAAAGTTATTAGAATAGAATTTTTTTTCTATTCGAACGAAATACCACGTTTACAGTATTTCAGGGAATCGAGAGCCTCCTGATAGCATTCGAGGGAAAGAAACAAAAGCTATTCTTTATAAATGTCAGTCCTCGCGTGAAGAAAACGATTTTGAAGCTTTGCGGAGATTTGAAGAGCTTCAGGCCGATCGACAGTGAAGTTGGCCTCATAGATATTCTAGGTAATGGAAAAAAAAATGTAATTAAAATATTATGAGCACGTATTTGATCATTAGATACATTGCTGAATTTTTAATATGCTACAAATATTCCATAGAGGAGCATGTGTATAAAAGCACGAACAAGGTTACCGGCTACTTGCACTAAATAAATTAATTCAACGTCGATCGAATTAGCGTATGGTCTCTTATGGAAAAGGCATTAAGATTGCCCTTTTATTTAGTTTTATTTGTGTGTCACCGTTATATTCATAGAGAAACAAGAAGTTTGTGACACGTATCGGAGATTTCAAGGATTAAAATGATATTGAATAAAATGGGATTTATCGAATGTTTCAATGAAAATTCTTTAGTTAATATCAGAGATAAGTTTGGCAGCATATGACTCGGTGTGGATAAATATGGCAAGCACATAGAAATACGTGACATTTATATAAGAAGAAATAATATTTTATATTTGATTTTTGCAGAATCCGAGCTCAGCAAAAGCCCTACGGTACCCGTACTCGCTATAACCGATGAAAATGGAATGCAAATGAAGAAGGTACGACCTACGATGGAGGATAAACACTCCAATCCTGTAGAGCAACAATCTCTGCTGCTGATGACGAAAGAAGGAAAAAGATAGATGAAATCGCTTCGCCAGTTGAATCGAAAAAAAACGTAAAGCGCTTCTCACGGGCCAGCGCGTATTGAATGAACACATCTTATCGTACATAGGGAACATTAGGAATGCCTCGTGCAAATAATTACCACACGTTTCTATCCTGCTCAATGAGCGTGCCTTATCTCTCGGGTTTTTGTTTGTACTGATTTTTTAAATTTTGATAACGTTCTTGATTAAATGTAATACGCGTCAACGTATCTCGATGGAATCTTTCTTCGAATAGAACTGGGAAAGAGTTAATAAAACTAGACGAGTGATTATAAATTTCTTATGTGAAAAGTTTGGGTCTCGATTATGTAGAAACTCGAAGCTGTTTTATTCGTTCGCTTCAGTCGTACGATTAGTGGAAAAAAAGCAAACATAATTTTTTTTTATGATTTGAAAAATCTTTCGTTACGTTATGTTAAAACTTGACAACGTCTATTCGTTCCCTGATTGGTCAATGGAAGAGCCGAATAGCTGTAGTTCTGTATTCAACAATCAGTCGTACAATGAGCGAAAAAAAGGAGAAAAAAAGTATAAACGATCTACAAAATCGTTATAAATAACGTAAATAACTTTGTAAGAACATATATATGATTTATAAGATCGTTCTAACATAACATTATAATTTTTAAAGCATGATAATCGACTTTAGCGTTTAAATTTGTCATAAAATCTCAATAAATGTTCATATTTCTTGCTACGAAGACTAAAAGAGTGATTTCATAAAGTAAAATTTGTTTTCCACCACGGAAGATCGTTAAATAAAAAAAAACAAATAAAGACCTTCGGAGGGGTTCCGATCGATAGTCCCCTGAAATGGGTACTAAAACTTTACAACCTTTGTAAAGCAAATCGATACTTATAATGCAACGTGCGGTACGAAGAAAGTACTTTTAACTCGCACTGTTGGTGCTGCACAATGAAGACGCGCGTTACCTCGTAATTCAAACTTCATTTTCGTCTTATCACTGATAATTCGACGAAAAAGAAAACCGTCAAAATATCCGTACAGTTGGCCGCGCGTACCAGATGCCAAAATACTGTTTTGAAATAAATTTTCCGCCAGAGGCACTGTTTGCGCGCGCATTTAATTTTGAAAATAGTCGACGCCGGTGGCGGTGCGTGACGGTAATCTCTGAAAACTCCGTGCCAAGCAATGGAGGCTCATTTTCAATAAAATTCCGTGGTTGGTACGTAATGTGTTTTTGAGCGGGTTTAAAGTGGAATTTTTCGTGTGATAGTGAGACTTTCCTCGACTGTGAACGCTGTTCAACGCATAGCCATAGGTGAGTCTGATTACCGAGCTCTCTCGCGGACATTGGCGCACCGGTTAAAAATCGCGCATCGGTTTCCCCGTGTTGTTCGGACGAGGAAAAAAATATAAATATAACCTATATATAAGTTCTCAAAGGTGAATCGCGAAGGCGAACGGAGGATGATCGAGCCAACGAAAACAAGCGTGCGTTGTTCGTTAAATAACGCAGCTGGTTACGCATAAACGTTGTCGCGTATGCGCGCTGATCCCTGGATCGGTAATTTCTTATTGTAAAATAGTGATTGCGCGAAGAGCCGGAGCTGCCATATTGACCGACTCACCGTCGCGACGATTCACGCGTCGATAGTTCTTGACGTGCCTCGCGTTACAAAAGCTGTACTTGTCCTCGCGACTTTCCAATTTTGAACACTTTGCCCATGGTACGAGATTTACGCATACATAGCCGAGATGTTACGGGCGAGATGCAGGTTGCAGCGGAGAGATTGCTTCGTCTCTGTGCGCGCGGTATAAACCTCGGTCAGCCAAGTGTTGCGTGTGCACACGACCCTAAAGCTTCGTCGACCCGCGCCGTTCATGCCCGCCAGTCGACTCTTCGCGTTGATCGTTTCTCTCTCTCTCTCGATGCACATCGCTGAAGAAACTTTTCATAGAACCAGCGGAAAGCGGTGCGTACACACACTGCACCGAGTTTAACGGCACAGAGCGTACGCCGTCACTCCAAAAATGGTCGTAAATCGTCAACAATTATTTAGCTGCATCTGCATCGCCAGCGATCGAGGGTAAGAGGCGAATTTCGTTTTGACTATCGGTAACGCGAGCTTCAAAAATCGTTGACTCACGCCAAAACAAAAATATTCGAATCGTTCTCAATACCAAGAATGTTTCGAGAATTTTATTTAAATTCATGGCTCCAAATAATAGCGCTTTCCACTGGTAAAACCGAGTCGACGTTTTAACATGCAAAGGTACAGAAGAAGCTTGTCCCGGGTGTACACTCATCTCACGTGTTCGCATTCAAAAGACCAGACTCGGTGAACACTCGGTGCACCATTGGAAATCGCCATAAGCTCCGAACAGTGGAAAACAATTGGAACGTAGAATAGAAATTTTTGACAAAATACGACCAAGACATCGACAGTTGAATAACTACGACGATAAGCGTAGAGTACTCGCAGAAATTATCTCTCTGATGACGCTGTACTTGCAATTACCAAATTATTACCCGATAAGATTACCATTCGAATGACAAAGTTTTACGATATCCGACGAACGGTCTTCCGAGGACAGTGGAAAGTTGGGCGCGTAGCCGGTCACGCGTTTATTCAGATCGTATCGTTCGATAAGGGAGAGTTGGCGAGCAAGCGAAAGAGCATTGCACAGGCTGGTGGTACATGTACTCGTGTGCGTAGGTATTCGGGGGAAAAATATATTGTCAAGGGGATCTCGCGAAGCCGAGAGAGCGAGTACAGAGACTGGATAATTTTCCTCTTGGCTCGTGCAGTACTCCAAACACGGAACATCGATGGTTCTTCCGTCTCTTTTATTTAATCTCGCATCTCTACCTGCGATGCCCGTATACTCGAAAACAGCGCGTGGCTCGTTTGGTGGGTGCCAAGTGGGTTACCGGCGTCCGATAGGTTGTACGTTTTAATATGCGCTAACCGGTGGAAGGCACCTAGCGAATCGAATTACTTAACCTATGACCGTTGCATTAGAATTCACGAGTTTCTCAAAGAAATGTCAATTTTCGGTTTAATCTTGGATAAAATTATTCATATTTTTTCCCTAATAACATCAAAAGTAAATACATTGTTTTATATTGTTTTTTTTTTTTTTTTAATCGTTAAAAGTAATGATATTTCAATCACCGGTAGAATATATTTATATAATTTTATAAGTTTGGCTTCGCATTTTCTTCTTATTTATACAGCGATGCATATTACAGGATAGCGCATTGAGCTTTGATCGTACTTAAATTCGAAGGGCAACACCGTGAGAGTTGGCGAATCGTTTTCATCGAGATACTGATATTTCCATGGTACTCTGTATATATATATAATATAGTACTATTCCATCCAGCGCCAGGTTATGGGCTACGTACGTATGCATAGAGAGGTAACACACGTATGTGCATTGTGGGAGTGTCTCAGGAATGTGGTCACGCTGCCTGCGTTTACTTCTCTTTGCTCGTTTGGTGTCTCTCGCGAAATCTCAGCGTCCGAGCAAGCAGCAGCAGCAGCAACAGCAGCAGCAGAGTTCTCGTCGCTCGATGCCTTGTGTGTCGTTGGCGAGAAGCGTTCCTTCTCTCGGCTCATTGCATGTTCTTAGCGATGTTGTACAGAGGGGAAGGCAACAGAAGTTTGCTCTCGCGGAAGGAAATTTTCCATACTGCAACCCTTTGCATCTTTATTTGTACAGAGTGTAAAATAGACAATCAAAATGATATTTCTATGCCTTTATTAATAAAAAGTTGAAGAATCAGTTTAAGGGGATGCCGGAGTAGATTTTTTTACCGACTTTGGTCGGTATTCGGTAAATCGGCCATTTCGTAATCCACGGATATTCTTTAAATTGTACAGGAATGTAATAGAAACGTAAACGTTTCGACGTCCGGTCGAAAACGGGAAATTTTTTAAAATAATTATATATTACTGACTATTTAGAAAATGAAGATGGCCGCTCGAAATGTAAACAGCATCCGTTTTGTATGATATAAGCTGTTCTGGAACAGCTCACATACGTCAAACCGGACCGGACATTGATTCTTTGAGGTTCTCCGAAGATTTTCAGTATCGTCGGAAAGTCGATTGCACCAAATAAATGGATTTATTTTGTGCATACCGCGTTCACGTAGTCTGTCTCTATTCTCGTTACCGTAAGCGACCAGACTACGCGAACGCGATATACGTTCTACGTTAATTTCTTTTGTGCGATCGACTTAATTTTTGATGATATCGAAATGTTTGGAAAACCTCAAAGAATCGACGTCCGGTTCGGTTTAACGTATGTAAGTTCCAGCAAGATTTACATCCTGCAAAACTGATGTTATTGGCATATCGAACGGCCATATTGGATTTCTGAAGGGTCAGTAATATACGATTATTATCATTTATGCAACCGAAATTCGACCGGACGTCGTAGCGCTTTTGTTCAACTCAGAGTCCTGTAAAATTTCAAGTATATCCGCAGCATATCGATGATGCGTATAGTATACAACGAAAAGCATAGCTTTACCGACGGCAGTCGGTAAAAATAATTACTATAGAATTTATTAAATTCTCTGATGATTGCCCTTTCGGCTAGGCTTATACGATACGATGTTGCGCGTGTCAGGGTGTAACGTTTCGAGGTCTGATCCGATCAATCGCTCTGTCCACAATTTACGAATCGAGGGTGAGAAGCGTGGCGTACGACGTACACAAGCGTTTCATCGGTGGACTTGATACACGCTAGGCCCGAAGCATATATCGGATAGTTTAGGTACTTTGCGCTTGGTACACTTATATATACATCCCGACAAACTCCGGTTTCGTAATAAATATATGCCGGGATAAAATAGCTAAGGGGAGAGGGTCGACCTTGCCCCGTAACTGGCTGACTGCTTGTTGCCAAGCTACACCGGTATATATACTTGCTGTTTGCTGTTTCTCCTTCTTTCTCGCTATACGTACACCTCGTAGTACTATAGCGTTTACGAACGCGTCTGTACGAACACGCATAAACACAGAAGCAAAGTAATACACCGAGAGAAGCTCGGGTTATGCGGAGTACATAAAAAGCGATGAAGAAGGCGATTGCATCGAGGTGCGAGAGGGGGTTGGGCGAAGAATATAGTGCATTCGAATCAGCAGAGAGAGAGAGAGAGAGAGAGAGAGAGCTCTGACTTGACACGTGAAGTTTACGTGCGCGCGTCACTAGGGCTAGCGACGCGACACTACGACACTCGGAGACAACCGGCAAACGCGATACGAGGCAGCCATACGCGCATACTCCCCCGTCGTTCTCTTTCGTTTGCTTCTTTCTGTTGCGACGCACAACCACTCGAGCGAAACTGCGCGCGTCTCATCGACGAGTTTACCTGGGCTCCGAGTGCATACTATGCGCGCTCGTGTTTACCCCTGCTATGTTGTTGGTATTATTCTTATTATAATAATCGTGTATATGTACTCTTGCATATAGTACTTGATGCTTGGTTACGCCGTGTGGACGGGATATCCTCTCGGCTCAACCATCGTTGCCCGTGTTTTCCACGAGATAATCGCTCTATCGATCCTCGCACAGATGGCACTCGTATCTCTGAATTATAACAAAATCCTGACGCCCTCTCTGGTACATGAATCGCGAAGACAGGGGTCAGGTCCCGAAGACCCCCTTAGGCCCTGATTATTCCAAGTCCCCGTCGAGACCTCTCCCGCTCCAATCCCGGATTGTTCCGAGTCCCCCTTGGAACCTCCTCTCAGACCGGGATTAGGTAAAACTTCCGCTTAGGGGACCCACCTTCGATCGCCTTCGGACCAAGTGTATTCGACGCGTTTTCCCACGGAGAACAACTTTTTCCTCTGACAAAATTTGCGGTCTCATCGGCGAACAAAGATATTAATCGTCAAAGGTGTCAAAAATGGACACATTTGTATGCATAAAGACCGAAGGTAATTTGTATGTATTTCAAGGTAATGTTGCTTTCTTTAGGTTCTTTAGGTTCTTCTTTATTTTAGGTTCTTTATTTATGACTCGTGAATATGCATGTTAAACTCTACTTTACAAATCAATATTGACTAACGATTCGACAATGTACTACGGTAGAGTGACAGTGCTACTGGCTTGCTTATAGCAACAAGCAACATTACCTTCATGTCACATTGATAGTATAAAAATAACGTATATAAGCCACAGCGAGAAAAGCAACAGACGAAAAGTAACCACACGATCGCACACATATACAGATACAGACCATGAGTTTTTAACATCTTTAATATTAAATATCTTTGGTCGCCGGCGAGAGCGCCGATTTTGCAAGAGGAAAAAGTTATTTCCCGTGCGAAAACGCGTCGAATACACTTGGTCCGAAGGCGATCGGAGATGGGTCCCCTAAACGGAAGTTTTACCTGGGATTACCCCGAATGCGCATCGAAGCCACCCTCCGACTAGAGGTGTCAATAATAGGGACAGAGGAATCTCGTTCCTAGCATCCGAAACGTACGACACCCTAGTGTGCGCGAGTATGTACAAAATATATATTTATTATTTATTTATAAGATTACGTGCGTCCTCTGGTTTACGCGTAATTTTCTGCTTACGTTTATACGTCTGTTTTTAATTGCCATGAATCAAAGAGACACTCGTGTTTAATAATAAAAGGGGCTTTTGAAACTGAAAGCGTTGATAATTACGATGTAATCAATTTTTATAAGATCGTAGAATTTAGTATGATAGTAGTGGTATTGGCATTAAATGGTTGTTTGATGGAAATGAGCTGCGATGTTTCGAAAAAAATAATAATAGGCGACGCTCGAGGTGCGTGTTCCTATCGATCGCGTGACACTGCTCTCCGTGTGTGGTATGCCTCCTCGTTGAGTCGCATGCATCGTTGGATAGTCCACGAGGAACTTTGTACTTTCAACGAGTGCTGGTTGCATCGCCGGGCCCATCCAGCCAGGTTAGCTTAGCCGCCAGCCACCGGCGCAACCGACTTGCAACGATCTGGTCGATAGGACACACTCTCGCCCACCCGCGCGTTCTAGCTATGTACTTCCGCTTATTTTTTGCGTTGCGTAACTTCCGCGACAATATTATTGCAGGCGCAAGAGTGCCGCAATAGAACATTACGTTCTCATGGGGGGAGATATCATTGGAATATCGTTGTCTATAAACATTATGGTTTGTCAAACAAATTTGATCGTGCTGCTAGGGCTTTGAACGATTGGGATTAACGTGTAATGCATTTTTTTTTATACGAACGCGGCTACGTTCCGTACAGAAAAAAAATGCTTCTCATCATTATCGGCCGTGCCTACCTTTCCTACTAAAATAAAAATCTAACGGATTCTCGTAAAATACGAGCAAAATACACTTGAGCATCGTTGCTCAAATTTTAAAGATGACCCGAACTGCTTTTGTATTTTTCATTCAATTAAAATGTGATAAATAGGTCTCAAGTTCAAATAATTCAGGGAACATACGATGTTAAAAGTACTTGCAAATTATTCGAAGGCGTATATTTTTAAGGTAATTTTTGTTTCGGCTGTAAATCACAGTTTGTTCGACGTTGTACGTACGATTCATGACTATCCATTTTTTTTGCTTGAACATGGATACTATTTTTTATGATTTTCTTCGCAACTTGCATTAAGCATTGGCTTTTGGTCTTTATCTTTGGTCGACCAATTATAATTTACAATAAATGTTTAAGTGCGGTACTTAAAAAATGTAACATTTCAATATCAGGATGCTCAAAATACTCTAAAGTGTCCTGAATTCACATTTAGAAAAGAAAAACAAAACGTTTGCTTGCAGATATGTATACTTACGTGCGTATATGTGTATGTGTCAGCCATGCAAAATTCAAGATGTTATAATTTAAGAACGGCGTTATCAATCTAAATGAATTTGAACGTTTTGGAAATTTTATAGGAAATACTCTTACCTGTCAAACATAAAATGTGCCGGCTTGCTAGTCTCAATTGAACGATTGAGTATACTTTTCGTTTGTTTCTTATCGCGAGAGTATATTTTTCTGCATCGAATGAGATCTATAAAACGAGTCTTCGTCGTAATGTTTAAAAGATTATTGGGCTCAAAGTTAGCGATTTTCATGTTGGTCTTACATGAAAAGAGGTGTCAGCTCGCAAATAAACGGAGCATGCGTAAACTCTACTTACATGGGAGCATAACACTGATATATAATTGACAAACTCTAAATGTACGGAATACTGAAATTAGAAAGCGATTTGCCGCATTGTTTTTCCGTTGATTAAACATCGTGTTTAACTTTTGTTCTATTCTGTCTCTCTTCTTCTTCTATATCTCATAACATAACCTCACTTTTATGAAAACAAACGTAAATGTATGCTCATACCGGGAGTCCTGCGGTAAACGATGTATCAAAAGTAATGAATTCTTGCATTTATATCACAATCCGTTATGACAAAATTGTGATACAAGCAAAATTTTTTGCTTTTTCAAAAGTGTCTCGTTGAGCATTTTGTAGGAAAAGGATTTTGTTGGTATTCGGATAAAAATTCGTCAAAAGGAGGATTATCTATTTTATTTTTTTATCAGAAACAATTTCTATCTTCATGAAGTAATAAATGAATAAGTGGAACATAAATTTACTATGTTTGCTAGGGATTGGACGTTTTATTTGCCAGATTTTAAAAAACTCGATAGCAATCAGTGCGATTCCTTTGACTTATAGGTATTAATATCCATGCAGTGAGAACTTTTCTTTTTTTTTTTTTTTTTTTTTTCAATCCTAATAAACATTTGGTTATAGTTAATTATATATCGTTACTGACACATTTTTCATAGGAAGTTTTTAGCTTTTTAAAAAGTGGGTAGTGCGTTTGTGATTAGCGAAAGCAAAAACCAGGATGTAGGGTTAGCATTATTATTAATTTTTTTAAGGTTATTCTAACCCAATGAGGCGGTGAAAATAAATGTCGTTGTTTAATATATTTTAAGACATTATCCGTTCACCAAATTTCTGCTGACTATCGCACAAATCTTTTCCTCAACGACTGAACGACTGAATTTTAATATTAGGAAAGAAATGTCTTCTCTACCAAAGTATCTTAAAGATTTAATTTTGTATGTTATCGTTGTGAGAATATTGTGCATAAAGCTGTCGTTCATTGTGCTTTACCGGGTTGTATGCGCAGTGACCATATCGCTATAGCTAACGTCGCTATAGGAATGTCCTTGTCCTGCTATTAACGTCCCCCGCTCGCTCTAAACGAGCCTCTAATTGATAGCTAATAAATAAAATGAAGCATGTGGTTTTACGTACAACAACGTAACACGCTCGTATGGATAAACGGAGAGAGAGAGAGAGAGAGAGAGAGAGAGAGAGAGAGAGAGAGAGAGAGAGAGAGAGAGAGAGAGAGAGAGAGAGAGAGAGAAGCGAGGCGCGACGATCGACGCACAAGCGTGCCAAAATAGAGTTTGCTTAGCGCAGAATCGAAGGATATAGCTGTATGTACAGGGTGACGGAAGGTGGAGGTATCGAGTAGAGAATAGCTGGGTTGTGCGTCGAGGACGTCCCGTCGTCTTGTCGTCGGTTCTCCGAACGAGCATAGCGATGTATACCTATAATGCTAAGCTTTGAAGGGAACTCGGGAGGAGGAAGAACCAACGAGGCGAGAATACGAGAGTAGAAAGGATTTGGCTAAGCGTATAGCGGCTCGCGAGAGAGAAAGAGAGAGAGAGAGACGCGTAACGGGGTTAAAAAGAAGAAAGGCAACTCGCTAAGATTTCTCTCCGTCTCTCTCTCTATCTCTTTCTTGCTCTTTCACTCGCGCGGTTGCCATTTTTAGTTTGGCTGATGCTCTCTCCCGACAGAAGCAAAACAGAACCGAGCGCAGCACACTCTCTCGTAGTCGTGGAATTCGATTCCACGTTCGACCAAGGTGTAGGCCCTATTCTCACGTATTCAGCACGTGCTATACTCGACGGACATCGAGCCACGAATGCTTAGTCCAAAACTGGTTATCCTTCGATCTCCGAATGATAATTTCGTTCAAGTTTTACAATTAGCTCAATTCGCTCGGTACAAACGAACGACGTAACCCCCGAAAAGTCGTCTAAAAAATGGAGAGAACGACCACCCGGTAGCGTTACCGACACGGAAGTAACATGGCTCGTCTTTGCGCACAAAGAAATCAAAGACAGCAAAATCGAAGAACGTATTTTTGTATACCGATACCGATCCTTGTTTCCCTGCGGCCAAAGGTGACACGCGTTGTTGGAGCAACCAGGCTTCGAGGGTACATAAAAATCTATATTCACCTTTATCGTCGTCCCTTGGGGGCAGTTCGGTGCATCGTGGGCTGCGGTTGACGCAAAGGAAGACGCGGATCGCGGTGCGATCATAGACGAATGTACGGATGATACAGCAGACGGTGCGTGTACCGTAGTGCGCTGAAATCGCTGTGGGACGAGGGAGTCACGAGGCGCTGGTAGTAATATACGGTATACGGTGCGAATTACGGTGTACAAACGCGATGACGAGAGCGGAGAGGTGTGCGTGATTGTTGTGGGACGCGCCAAGGGGGAGGTCATTTATTTGCACTCCGATGGAGGTAGCGAGCAAAGGATGATATATATACGAGCGAAAAAAGAATAAAATTAAAATGCGAGATGATCCTCTTGCTCTCTTTCTCTAGACTATTCATCGTTCGCTCGGTACCCGCGTGCCATTCGACCGTAGTAAACAAAAAGCTAGCGGTATACTCGTGTTTCGTTGTCATTACGACGAAGGTGGCACAGGAGGAATCGATCCGTATCGTGCGTATCCCTGGCTATCGGTAACGTTGCATCTCCTTAAGCGCTTACATCTTACAGTCCAATCGCTCCATAGTCACCAATGACTGTAAAGTTAGCGACTTGCGCCCAAGCGAGCGAGTCGGATGGACAGACAGGCGTATAGCAAAAAGCAGACACTATAGAGCTGCGAAACGGAGCAGCATCGGGAAAGCGGCGGCGCAAACTTGCCAGAGCGGCACAAGGGGCGGAGGGGAAGAGCGCGCCAGAGGGAACGGCGCGTCGCGACGTCGGCGGTGGCGGCAGCACGACGACGACGACGACGACGACGACTACGACGACGACGACGACGCTGCTGCTGCTAGTCCCGGTCACCGCGTAGAGGAGCGCGCTATATATCTTGCGGATCAATAATTTCCGATACGGCCGTGAACGGAGCGGACGGGAATGCGTCGCGACGCAATCCTCGCTGCTCGCTCGACTTCCTTGGGACAGCTTTATAGAACGGTGTACGAGTACGAGTCCCCCGGCGGTTCGAACTACGGGCTGTGGGCTGTGCCGCCGCGGGGAAGGCCTCGAGAGATATCGGCCTCGGTGTAGGGCTTGAGAGGGGGAATTGGAAAAGCAACGAGAAGCATTCGGGGCCTGTAAACCCCCAATTCCCTACACTTCTGACCTGCCCGATGGGCAGGTGTGTTATGTCGCGGTCCGTATATTTATATATTTAGGTACTACCACTTTGCATTCGGTGCAGTTAAGCGGCGGACTGTTCGCGTAGGTATAACGCAGATCGATAACAATTTAAAAAAAAAATTATTTAGAAACGAATTTATCGGATTAGTCATTATTATGATACGAATGTGTGTGTGTTTTTTTTAAGTCAGTTTGTAGATTTTGAGAAAAGCAGGAAAAGAATACGAGATTCTATCGATAGGTTGCGATCCTGCGAAATAGAGAAACTCAGGGAATTCGCTTTTGCCGGAAGTTTCAAAGAATAATCGAATTTTTATCTTTTTCCTCGCTCAGTCGGTATTACTTTTTAAGGCAGAGCTCGAGGATTACTGTATTATCGCCTTCCCTTCGTAATAAATAACGTAATTGAAAAAAATAATATTCATAAAATCGATTGAATTGTTCAGCCGTTCAAAGTCAACGGTTCAAATTTCTTAGAATTTACATTCGAATTCACAGGCTGGAATATTTCCCTATAAGTATCCCTATACTTTCTGTGTAATCCCTAGGGAATTAAAATCCCGTCTAAAAAAATTGACAATCTGTATAAATCTCAACATCTCGTAGCAACAATATCGATAATCGTCTGACCGAATATCTCCAAAAAAAATAAAAAACGAAACTTCTCTGTCGTCCATTCATAAAAAGAACCGTTGAATCTACAAAAAGTCGGAAATTCAATAAATGACGTAATAAAACGGTCATTTGACCTGCATAGTTAAAACTGACGGCATCTCGAGTTTCACAACCGAGCGAACCGCTGTTCGTCTCGAAGGTGTTGCGCGAAGTAGAGCGTGAGGAGTATTCGGTTGCTCGAGAACGTACGTGTGAATGGGCGAGGGTACCGCGAGCGAATGTGAACGTGGCATAGGTCCGTGGTGTCGTCGTAGCGCTGGAGTGTTCCACCACCATAACCGCACTACTACCACGACGACGACGACGACGTCGACGCGACATCATCACCGCTTCGACCGCGCTGCCCCGGTGTCTCCGTCGTTGTACGTTCGTACTACACGAGCGGGCACCACCAGCGGCGAGAACGGTGGGGAGGAGGATCGCTCGTGAGAATAGCACACAGCAGGCTAGCGCGCGAGTACGCTTCGCCTATTCCGCGCTAGCGAAATAGCTCCGTGCAGACTGTCCGTGTTCTTCGTGGGCCCGAAGCGTAAGTTGGTTATTTTTTTCTCGTCGTCGTCTTCGTCGTCGTCGTAGTCATTTGTCCCCGCGATACAAGTGTCGTGTGTCTCGGCGTGTACGTTCGAGAACGAATTTGCGCGACGCTTCTCTCGCTCTTCGTTCTCTTGCGAATCTCTGAATATCGAAAAGGAATACGGTGAAAAAAGTCTAAGAAAAGAGAGGGAAAAAAAAGAATAGAAGCCAACGTCTCTGTTCTATCTCTATTCGGAGATCTCGGCACTCTCTCTCGCTCTTTTTCCTCTTTTGCTCTACTGCTTCTTTCTCTCTCTATCCGCGGCGCGCACTATTCGACGACGTAACGACGACGTGAACGGTAGCAGTGTGTGTCTCGTACGTCGTACAGTTACAGTGAAAATATAATATTACAATGGTGTAGTGCGCGGTCACAGATACACCTATACATATATCTATATGTATATATATGTATATATATGTATATATATATATATATATATATATCTGCTGTCTTCTCACCGCACACCCGTCGTGCGTTGAATTGTGGCGTTCGTTCTCTCTGCTCTGCGAACTCGGGAGGTTGTTATCTAACTCGCTCTCGTATTTTTCTACCGCTTCCTCCGCATTTTTCTCGAAATCCGTTTCAACGTCGATGTCGAGTGGTTACAGTGAACCGTGGAGAAATTAGAAATCTTGCATAGGGGTGGCGACGATTGTTTCGCTCTTTATCATACGCGAAATTCATCGCAGTTCGTCGAGCGTGATTATGTGATAAATCAATCTGTACTCTCAGCGGCCTGATTCCTTTCATTCTATCGCTCTTATGCCGCTGCTGCTGCTTCTCCTGCTCCGTTATTGCTCGTGCGTGTATCTCTCTCTCTCTCCTTCCTTCTCTGTCTATGTGCCTTGTTCTGCGCCTCGGAATCGTTGGCTGACCTTTCGAAATACCTAACGTGCGCGCGGGTACACTCCGCGCGGTGGAGCGGGCGAGCGCGATGATCCGCAAGACGGTGGGGACAGAGGTGCGCGAATGGTACGTTCGGCGAGGAATTTGTTTTCACTGTTCGAAAATTATATGACTACGATACAAGTTTTACGATGCCTGACTGTCCTACGTTCGATACAGCTTTACTCGTACCTTCGAGCCCATTCAGTTTTTTTTTCTCGCTCGAGTATCGTTAGAATCGGTAAGAGTTATATTACGCTTGTCGCCCATTGATGTTACCGCTCGGGAGTAATTATCTTTCGAGCAATAAGCCGCGCGAAAACGCCACGAAGCTTCGACGACGTAGATCGAAGCCCAAACGGCGGTTTCACGTGTGAATCCTCTTAATAATAACGTCACACGGTACCAGCGCTGTTGCGAAATCCGTGGCAAAGCTTTCGTTTCCAGTAGTTTTTTGCTGAGCAGCGGCGAGCCGCGATCTTGATGAAAAAAAATTATCTTATCTCGAGTATCCGCTGATATCTTGCCTTTCCCTGCATACGCGGCCGACTACATCGTGCAGTGGAAGGGAGAAATGGTACAACTAGATCGCGTTCGCGGTTTATATTAATTTTCAAAGATATCCGTGATTGCGATAGCGATAAGTCGATAATGCTGGAAATAATAGTAAATTAAAAGTATTGCTTTTTTTCTTTTTTCTTTTTTTTTTTTTTTTTTTTTTTTTTTTGTACAGAGTCAACATTCTGTTGCAGATCCCTATTGGCATGGAGCTAGGAGCGCACTGATAGTGATAGTCTATGAGGCAAGAAAGTTCTCTCTTTAATTCAAGGCTTCCTACTTGCTCGATAAAATATAAGAAATTGTTTTTCTTAATGCTGGAATTTTTGTTTCTATTTTCAGATCTTGGTTTCTATGCATTGCCTGCCAAAGAAGAACTGAGCCCAATGTTTCCACACAATTCTAGTTCACATGAGATTTCTACCGAAACAAATGCCTTCGTACAAAATTCCAAGGTGACGTTATTATGATAAAATGTTGGTATATCATCTCGCGATTAAAGGCAAAAATGTCTTCTGTGTAAAAGCACAGAAGATATTGTTCTCCTGGTTTAAGGAACGTGATATTGTATAGAGAATCGATAGTTTATATTTTTAATGGCAGACCGTGAGGGTGAGGCGAGACTGTGATAAGAATTTCATGATTTAAAAAATGTTTATCACTTTCCAGGGGGATGTAGTAGTATTAGAGGGAAGCAGTCTGAGTGGGGCGCGGGAGGGGGAACGACCAGAGCATGCTAGGTACTGTGATATCGAATTCATAAACAGCAGCATGATGGCAGCACCTATCAGCCACCCCGAAGCTACCGCCGCCAATGACTTCTTAACCGTCCTGCCACGCCAATCTGGTGAGTTTCGTTGCTGAATACTTTTTTTTTTTTTTTTTTTTTTTCTTTCTCTTCTATTCTATTAATATTCGAAATAATTCCGGTTCTACGTTGTACGATCCAAAAATTCTTCTGGGTCGTAAACGAAACGTTGAGAAGATGGAGATAGTCACTGGGTCATCTCAACAGCAAGATCTAAATATCTGTCGAAGAATTATCAACTTGGCAATAAATTATTGGTATTGAGTAAACGATTTTTACGATTTGGAGTTTATAATAGTTATGGTGCGAAGCAACATTCACGATTTGGAGCTGAAAGTCGTTCGATGTCGGTATAAATGTACTTGCACTTACCGACAATACTATTTTAACGTAATCCTTGATATTATTCCGTGCTGTATTTACGTGAAACTCAAATTAACACTTGACTCAAGTAATGAAAGATATACTTGATGAGTTTTCAAAATCGTTTTTAATCACCACTGAAAACCTCTTAACAACTAGGAGATGACCGATTTGTAGCCGCGTGCCTGCTCTAATTTCTCTTTTAATAACGACGTTAAATAAGCCCAGAGTGTCTTTCAGATATTTTTAAAAGGCAAGAATCGTACGAAATATAGTTTTATTGCATCGTAACGGGATTATAGTCTTAAAAAGTGTGTTGGGACGTTTGTAATTGCAGGTGAGCTCAGCTTTGCCGGTGTAGGTGAGGCCTGCCAGTCAGTGGCAACAGAAACCACAAAAAACCCAACAAATCACCTTCTAACCTACGATAATAATAATAAAGTAAATAACCACAACAATGCAGAACATAATCATCACAAGTACAGAAAGCAAAACACACCGGGCTCGCTTGGTCAGCAGCTGGGCAGCTCCGCCGATACGTCTAAGTCTACGTGTAAGCCGTTAAGTGATAATAAGGATAGCTTTAGCGATGTAAGCGTTAGGGTACTAAAAGTAAGTGTACGTGTAGTAGTAACGAGGGGCGATGCGCGCCGCCCCGCTGGGGTACCTAGCCTAGTTAGGATACCCAAGTCTGATCGCCCCCAGCGGCTGCCGCGTCTCGCCAACTTTGTCGACAATTACTCCTTACTAGGGTCCCGCCTTGACCACGGCGAAAACAATAAATTTAAGGCTAATCTTAGTTTCGTAAGTAATAATAATAATAACTCAAAGTCTGTGATATTGCTCAGCTCAACCAGTTACGGTGACTACTATCTCCTGGCCGATGGTGGCCTCGCTGGCGTAGACCCCGCCATCCCGGTTGCAACTCTCGTAGTTGACCACCACCGACACCAACATAATACTTCTGACTGTTCGAGAGGCACGAAATTAGTAGGCTTTAAGTCCTCGACAACCACCGAAAATTATTCACCGGTTACCAGTCTCAAACTTCTCAGTATCTCGAGCGTCGAGAGTCTCATCGACGAGATTACGAAAAACTTGTCGTTCAGCGAGAATCACGAAAACGCCAAGACAACCATCAACGGCACGAGCTGCCTCGCGAAATCGCATTTCTATGGTCTCGTCGCGTTAAACTCGCACCGACTCTCGACCTGTGCTCGGAAATTCGCGGCGCGTCTCGCCAGTTCTTCCATTACGCTTATCGTTTCCAAAAACGGAATCACCGACCACACCTTGCAATCTTTCCTCGATAATCTCACTAAAGTCCGAGCTACGTCTCCTCTTATGACTACGGCTACTTCTCCGCTAGGGCACGTCACCGTAAGCAAGCTGGCGCAACGCATATGTGTTCCATTATTGATAAAGTATAAGGGTTACGATGATAACAACGTTGGTAATAATAATAACGACGACGATGATCACGAGGAGGAGGATGAGGGGGCGCCAGTCAACTACTGGGATCGTCGCGACGAAAATAACGACGGTCAAAATTTCGGCCAAGAGGTCGAAAAGGGAGAAGACGGTGAAACGATGAATATTAGTAACAATAATCCAGATGTTATCGAAGACATTGTTAACGTCGCTGTGTGCTACAAGACTAGTTATAAAACGACTACTAATATTAGTATGTTAGGGTCTCAAAATGATGGTATTAGACGTACCGAAGCAACAATGTTTACTGTTGGTGCTCTTTCATTTCAGGATAACGATAAGTCTAACAAGCCTCTCAACGATAGTTCTAAGGATAATAAGTATCAAGTGTCTACTAAAGTTGGTCTTGAATCTAACTCTGCGTATATTAAGTCGGTATCTAAGTCTACGCCGAGCGTTAAGTATAGCGATAGGTGTGAAACGTCTGACGAAAGAGAAGGAAAAGCTCGACTTGGCGTACCTTACGAGGACGACGACTACGACGATGATAATATGAGAAATGAGGATAAACGAGTCAGGTCGGCCGTCAACATTCCTACACTGACTACCTGCGAGCCTACGATGACGCTTAAATGCCAATCAGCCACCGTCACATCACAAACAAACGCTGTACCTGTATCTCGAGTCGAGAATCATCCGAAAAACGACGACGACGACGACGAACACGATATTAACGACGAAGAAGCGATGCTACCGGAGCGCTGGAACGTCGTTGAGGCCGACGAAGAAGGGGACCCCAACGCCTCCGTCGAGTGTTTGGCGCCGAAACACGCTCATGGCGATCTCTCGACCACGAATCTTCGTTATTTCCAAGAGACGAAGAGAAATAACGAGAGGACACCGAGAAGCACCTACTACGTTGACCGGCGCGAAGAGGCGTCGCAACACGATCACGAACAAGTCATGAATCATCGAGAAATCGTTGGTGAATCCAGCGAGGACGAGTATATCGAATGCCGAGCTTCTCGTGGACTCTCGAACGGTAAGAGACCCGAGGAAGACGACGAAGAGGCCCAAACCCGGCCGTCCACATGGAATTGGTCAAGACTGATCGCGAACGTTCGCGCTCTCATTTCTGCTTACCAAATTGCATACAACAACAACGAGAGCGAGTGCGAATTTAGACGTAACGAGCTAAAGAGCGCGATTCGCGTCCTCTTCGGTAACGATTATTGTGAGCAACGCAAAAGACTATTTACTCGCGATCTGGCGATTGAGTACAAACTTCGCTGGGGAATCCCAACTATGCTCAGACTCTGCGGAGGCGGCGAAAGCTCTCTCAACAGCGGTGGAGGCGCCAACTGGGGATCTGCCCCGGCTACGACGCCCAACAACAACAACGCCAATCAATCCGGATGGGGAGGCACTCCTGGTAATCCTCCTGGCAGCGCAGGACCTCCGAGCAACTGGGGAGGCAATAACGTCAATAGACCTGTGTCCGGCAATCCTAACTCAAACCAGAATCAAGGCCCACCCGGAGCTCAGACCAATTCTGGTAAGAATAGATTTTTTTCGGAATTTATTCTCGTTAATAAAATTTACAAAGTTGATAAGGACAGTCCGGACGATTATTCTTACAAAATAATACAAGAGAATTCGTTTGGGGGATTATTGGCTTAGGAAATATTGATAGTATTCTTATAGAAAGAAAATGGCGTGGTAGAATAATCATTTCAAGTTTTTTTATAACTTTCCATATCTCGTTCGAATGGTTCTAACAACTTTTGAAAATACAAATTTCGTATTGTTACTTGTCGAATTTTGTTGATTGAACAGAATAATGAAAGAACACTCGTAACCCCATCGGCTTTGCATTAATTTGCAACTTTTGATGTGGTAGAATTTCTGATAGATAAAGTCAATACATATCTATTGAAATAGTCTAAAAGACGAAAAAATGGCTCTTAATGTTCATTCATTGAAGTATTTACCATAGTTTTTTTTTTTTTTTTTAATCCAACATTTTGATTCATTCTATTTTCTTTCTCAGGCAACGTAAACAAAGTGAATAATCCGAACCAGCCAGGAAACGCTCAAGCGGGACCGCCGACTTCTCAGTCGGCGAATCCGACGCAGGGTAATCAGAACACCGGTGGCCAGTGGTCTCAGGGAAAACCGAGCAACGCCGTTGGTCCTGGAGGACCAAATCCGTCAGCACAGAACAACAATAGCAACAACGTGCCTCAGCAGCCATCTGGTTCGAACGCGAACAACAATCAAGTTAACAATCCGGCGCAGGGCACCGTTGCCACCACTGGCACCGCCGTCGCCACCAATCCGTCCACCAAGGCGCAGCTCGAGCAATTGAACACGATGAGGGAGGCTCTCTTCAGTCAGGACGGATGGGGTTGCGTAAGTCTCGATATATGACTATAAATATCATTTTCATCTCTTTAATCAGTTGATTTCTGATATTAATTTGAAAAAAAAAATTTTCTTTACGTTTTTTACTTTTTTTCTTTATCGTGCGTTCTCCAATAATGAAATTATTTCTTTGCAGCAAAACGTGAACCAAGACCCAAATTGGGACGTACCATCATCACCGGAACCAGCTTTGACAAAGGACGGTGTTCCAATGTGGAAGCCACCGGTGAATAACGGCACCGATCTCTGGGAAGCGAATTTGCGCAACGGTGGACAACCTCCGACGCCCCAGCAAGCCAAGACCCCGTGGGGTCACACGCCGTCAACGAACATCGGCGGTACTTGGGGCGAGGACGACGACGCTGCTGATTCATCGAACATGTGGACCGGAGCTCCCGCTCCGAGTCAGCCCAACACTGCGCAGTGGCCCGGTGCCACTACCAATCAAACCGGTAAGACCTACAATAATGACACGCAAAAAACCATTCGAAATACAAATTTATTTATCTTAACTCTCGAAATTAGGTTCAGGCTGGGGTGATCCACGCATAGATCCCCGCGATCCCCGCGACCTTCGCTCGGTAGATCCCCGCGAGATGCGCGATCCACGAGACCACCGAATGACCCTGGACCCACGCGACCATATGCGAGTGATGGATCCTATGGCAGGCCGCGATCCCCGTATGGCAGACATGCGCGGTGATCCACGTGGAATCTCCGGACGTTTGAATGGCGCGAATGCGGACGCAATGTGGGGACAGCCGCCAGGGCCTCCTCATCATCAGATGGGTGGTCATCAGCACCCATCTGGCGGTCCACCGGCGAAAATGCTGAATCCATCGAGCATGAATCAGTGGGCAGCGCCTCCACCGAAAGATATGATACCAGGCAAGCCGTCGGGTTGGGAGGAGCCTTCTCCGCCAACCCAGCGGCGAAACGTGCCAAACTACGACGACGGTACGAGCCTCTGGGGTAATCCAGTGGCCAATCAACGCGCAATGTCTGGCAGCAAGGTCTCACACTGGAAAGATCTGCCAACACCGAATCTCGGCCGCGGTGGAATGCAATGCCCACCAGGAATGCCGCAAAATCGCATGCCAGGACAGCCCGGCATGAAGCCCGATGTCGGTGGCGGCCCTATGTGGGGACATCCCGGCGGCCCTGGCAGTCGCAATGGCTCATGGGCCGACGGACCTCACGATGCCACTTCCTGGGACGAACCCAAGACTCCTGCCGCTTGGAACGAGCCACAATTGAACCCTGTCACCTGGGGAGGTCCCGGAGCTCACAAATCGAAAGGCATGGGAGGACCCGGAACCCCAAGTTGGGGCGATACTGATATGGATCCCACTCCCAGCTGGGCCCATCCCGCAAAACCAGCTCTCACCAAAGAGGTCATTTGGAACAGTCGAGAATTCCGTTATCTCTGCGATCTTGGTTATAAGGTGAGATATATCCCAATCTAGCATTTATTATTGTAAAAAATTCTAATATTCGCATTATTTATTAACCAATTGCGGAAATTCGCAAAGTATACTTTTTCAATGGTTTTTTTTTTTGTCAAACTTGGTTAATGTACACATATTTTGTTTCTGAAAGAGTTTCTCTGCAAGAATGGAACGATAATTATCATTTTCTATAACCGTTATGAGCGAAAAAAATCCTTATGGCATAAGCGAAAACTCACTATGCCGCCACGTGGGCCAAGGATTCCTGTAATTTTATCTTTTTTTTTCACACCTATTGAATTTTTCCAGGCAAAAGCGAACTCCAAATAAGTTCAGAAGTATTCAGCATCATTTGCAAAACATAAATTACAACATTTTGTTGCCATCAGAAGTGTTTTGCTTCTCCTTGAGTGGTTTATTATCTGACAAAGAAACGAAGGAAAGCTGTTGAAATCTATATTTCGTAACTAAACGTTCTTATTTTTAAAAATTCGCGTCGTCCGCAGAAGGAAGACGTAGAAGTGGCGCTGAGAAATCGCGAAATGAACAGAGACGAGGCCCAAGAATTGTTGAGTCAGCTGCGCTCGCTGAGTTGCGATCAGTGGCGTCGTCACGACGTTCAGTCAGCGTACGATCCGACGAACCAGGCAACTTCAGCTGGTGCGTATCCGAGATATAATCACGTTGCGCAGCAGATGTCCTTCCCACCGGTGAGTCTTTTACGATTTTTTTTCTCGTAATAACGATAGAATTATGGAACCCACTATCGTGTCGTATAAGTGGTTATGGGTGGGATCAGCCAACTTTCATCAGAAATACGTACGTCTTCTCACTATGGTGTTATTTTCTTTGCAGTTTAAAAAATTTTTTAAAAAATATCGAGTGAAAATAATCGTAACACCAATAATTTGTGTCTCAAGCGAGACTACGATGACGATGCGTGTGAGCTCGAAGTGAAGAGCTGTTTTGTTGTCTGAATTTAATACTTATTTGACTTAAAAAAAATTATTTTTCATATTTTTATATTTAACAAATACATGTATATTCGTCATGATCGATAAGATCGTAGAGAATGGGCTGGTGTTCTCGTGGTGGCGGTGTTTATATACAGGTAACATCGCGCTAGATTAATACAGACTTCCAATTAATCCACGATAATGAAAAAAAAACAAAAAACAAAAAACAAAAAGCCCAAACATGAAGAAAACGCTGGAAAATATCACCGTGTCTCTTTTATTCGAATCCAGACGGAAAGCACCTGTCCCTTAACGAAATTTCCTTTCAAAAGTGTAATTGTTTTAAATAATTGGTCCAGATGAAAAAAAAATTACAGAAATATTACTTTTTTCGATTTTTTTTTGGAAATAATTGCAATTTGTTGAAAACAAGAGGAGGATAGACGCTGTCTTTATGAATTCTAGCTCTAACTTGGAAGACTGTACGATTTATCCGTATATATACCTTTGTACTATAACTATTTTGGAAGTAGATGAAATATTAGAGTGGCTAGGAAGGGAATGGGGTACAGGGTTGTTCTCATGTAACGCAGGGGGCCGGAGTACCTAGCGGGGCCTCTACTGGCAGCGTTAGTGGTTCGGTCGCAAGCGCCAGTCTCCTCAAGCTCCAACAGCAGCAGCAACAGCAGGCGGCAGTGCAATTGCAACAACAGCAGCCGAGCGTCAATCCTCCGCAACCTCCTTTCAACCAGGTGAACTACCTGATGTCCAAACGCAACGTGATCTCGCTTAAACTTTGCGCAATGCATGTCGACTCTTTGTTCCTTCTTTCCCACATATTTCTGCTCGAAATTACCATAATTGTCAACTCTTGTTCACGTAGAACTGATAATTGCATGTAAAATCGATTGTGCTTGCACTTGAAATCTCAAAATACTTCCTTTTGTCCTCCACAACTGTATTTCGTCCCTTGCTCAGCTTTTTTGCACGTTTTTTTTTCTTTATCTTTACGCAACTGAGGAAAGATCCAAGTGAAATTACTAAGATTCTAGCAACAAACAAAACGGTTTTTTTTTTTACCAATAATGATCAATTTTAGGAAATTTGTCTGGGTTTCACCTTGATATTTTCTGTTGAGGCAATATCTTTATCGGTCGCTTTGATTTTACGTGGTGAACAGTCACGGCATGCGAGATTCACGGCTTTAGGTCGCGGTGCAATTTCGTAAGTAAAATCGTTTGGATAAGTCTGCGGATCTCAGCCATCTCTTCTTCAGCTCTGTAAAGATATGAGTGAATGTGACACACGTGCTTTCTGCAGTAATCTCATGATACTCTCGATTTATTGATACTATTCTTCTATACTTCGTTCACACACGCTGCCTTGATTGTATATTATTTCAACGTTCGATTTATTTACAAAAACGTGCGGTTTCGGTCGTAAGAGGAAAGAGACTGAATGTTTGATAACATCGTGTGTGGGATTTCGTGTTTAGGCATCGAGAACCCTTCAGAATCCGCCGAGCACGCAGCAGCTTCGGATGCTCGTACAGCAGATTCAGCTGGCCGTTCAGGAGGGCTATCTCAACCAGCAGATACTGAATCAGCCGCTCGCGCCGCCGACTCTGTTGCTTCTCAATCAGTTGCTGCAGCAGATCAAGGTCCTTCAGCAGCTGCATCAGCAGCATTCGGTCCAGAATTCGCTCAAGGGCAATAGCCAGACTGTACTGCAGATAAGCGTGCAGATTACCAAGACGAAGCAACAGATCGCCAATCTACAGAATCAAATAGCCGTACAACAGGCGACTTATATGAAACAACAGCAGCAACAGCAACAACACCCGGTTGCGCCCTCGCAATCTTCGGAATACTACAAAACTTCATCCGTTCACGATCCCATGTCTGCGCTCCAGAACAGCTTCAGCGATTTGGCCATGAACAAAGAGCCGCCTGTGGTGAGTTGAGAGTTTCTTTTTCCCGATTTATATTTGTATTTCGCTTTGAAGGATTGAACTGGAGGCCAGAAAGGCGACTAGTATACATTTCGTTGCTTTTCGAATGCACTCGTTATGATAAAAGCTTGAATTTAGTATGTTTTAATCGTTCTGTTGAGCCGAATACGTTTTTTAAGTTTTCGTAAAAATTATAATTTCGTAATTTAATTAATTTTCCTTGATTCTTGTACATTACAGAGCCAACAGCAGTCACGGTTGAACCAGTGGAAGCTACCATCACTCGATAAAGACGGTGATATCACTGCAAACGAGTTTTCACGTGCTCCTGGTACAACTAGCAAACCCCCACAGACCCCCGGTGGTCTGAGTCACACCCACAGCAGTCCTAATATGAATCCTTTATTGGGACAAGGAGATGGCACCTGGTCGAGTAGACTCGGGGACAGCGGATGGCCGGACGCGGGAAACAATGATTCGACCGATGGAAAGGACTGGCAGCCTGGCGGTACAGCGTTTTCCGACCTCGTGCCCGAATTTGAACCGGGCAAGCCGTGGAAGGTAAAGAAATCAACTGTCGACATCGATTTATCGCGATAAACCTTTGTCCCAATTAGTCTTTATTCGGTCTTTTGCTGCGATTGCACAGATGAAGAACATCGAGGATGATCCCAGCATCACTCCCGGCTCGGTCGTGCGCTCCCTGTCGCTCGCCGCGATCAAAGATCCCGACGCAATTTTCTCATCCAGCAGCAAAACTTCGCCGCCTCCGCAGTCAATTAACATCGATACGTCGATACCCAGCCTCAGCAACTCCACGTGGAGCTTCAACCCGCCAGCCACTACGCCCAACGCATTTACCAGGTCTGCAGGTTTATTTATCCTAATATAATTTATTATATTGACCATATAAATGTAAGTGATTTCATAATAATATCTATGTTGATAATATGAAATTTTTAATATATATGTGATAATCAATATAATTGACATATTCAGCCAAGTTTTTATTGAAAATTCAATAAATATCTTTCTTTTCTTTGCTTTTTTTTTTATATCAACAGAAGCTGTTCGGCAAAATTTTTTATTAAAGAATTATAAAATGATTGACGTAGCTATGAATATAGTATGATTTTTTTTTTTTTTTCTTTAATTCCGTCAGTGCAAAGAACACCTGGACAGATCCTACGCAACCAACGTATTCGGATCTCTGGGGCGTGCCGATGAGAGTGCGCGGTCCTCCTCCGGGTCTTGGGAGCAAGTCCGCTGGCTGGACTTCCGGCACGTGGCTCCTTCTTAAAAATCTTACGCCCCAGATCGACGGTTCGACACTCAAGACTCTGTGCATGCAACACGGGCCGGTTCTAGATTTCCGTCTATACCTCAACCACGGAATCGCTCTCACAAAATACTCGACACGCGACGAGGCAACCAAGGTAAAGAAAATTCATTCAAAATATTTCAATCTCGAAGTTGAGACAAATATATATAGTTGTCGGTAACGAAAGCTGTAATCCAATCTTTTTCAAGAATTCGTAATGTTTCTGTGCGAAAAAAAAAATCATAGCCGTTGCAAAATCGACACGCGCATCCGTTAAAAAATAACTTTTACCGGAAACTCTACGATTTAAAAAAAATGGAAATTACTTATGGGAATAAAAATGAAGTTTAATCGAGTGTGTCGTGTATAACATGTGATTTTTGCGCATTTCAGGCTCAAGGAGCCCTGAACAACTGCGTCCTGGGCAACACAACGATATTCGCGGAATCCCCAGTGGACAACGAAGCGCACACGCTCCTTCACACACTGAGTCACGGCGGTGGGGGTGGTCAGCAGCAGACCGGTAACAGTGGAAACAGCGGATGGGCCATGAGGCCCGCAAAGAAGACGGGTCCGCCGCCGGATACCTGGAGCGGCAGCTCGAGTCAACTCTGGGGCGCTCCGCCGACGAGCAACTCGCTTTGGAGCAACTCGGGAATCGATAGCAGCGACACACAAAGGACCACACCGAGCTCGCTCAACTTGTACTTGCCCGGAGATCTTCTGGGAGGTGAGTCGATGTAGAGAACGAGCCAATTCGCACAAATACTCAGCAGTCGCCCGTGAGAGGGCGACAGTGAATTAAAAAATATAAAGCAAAACGCGCGGTTGACAAAAACCTCGTTCTCTCGTTAAAAAATATTAAAACAAACGACGAAAAACGCGAGGCAGACTTCGACGATCTCAAACGCATCTACGAGAGAGACTATAACGATGATTAATTATTATTATATTAAAAGAAAGGAAAAGATAATGTATAGCCGTAACGATTGCGTAATCACGCGCTCGCGCGAATCTCTTTCCGATTCGTTAGAAACTCATCGGTAATAATCGCGTTTACAAACAAACATACAATACTATGTATCAACAAAATGAATACGCCTACACTTATCGAATCGATTCAACGATAAAATGATATCAAGATGGCGCCTGACCTTCAAACAACCTCCAAGAGAGGTAAAAGATCATCGCAGCGGCTGTTCGCGCATCCTCCAGTGTCTGCGAAATGTCCTAACACGAATATGAGAGAGCGACAACAAGATACAAACAAAACAGCAGAGACGCTTTGCAAGAGTCTTCTCGATATGTCAATTAAAACGCTATAAAGCTTAGGAAGCGCACTTTCTTTTTTTATTTACTTTTTTTTTTTTTTTTTTTTTTTTTTTTAAACGAGTTACTTAAAACGAATGAAAAAGCAACGGAAATGAAAGGATATTCTAGGGGCAATGGGAGGACGCGGAGAAATTTGTTTCTCCACTGCCTCTATGCGACAGCACGCAAGCACAGAATGGAAGAACAGCCAAACGATCTTAGAACTATGTTTTAAGGATATTATATTATAAATACGACGGTAATATAAACTCTGCGATGCGTCGAGCTGAGGGCCACTCCAGCGGTGGACTTTGGGCCGAACATCTTATATTTAAATCGTACTGTAAATCGTAATACGTCGTGACACTCCTGTGCGTGATCTCCTCTCGAAGGCCGAAAGACAAAAATAAATAAGAGAAGAAAATAAAACACGCGGTCTCGGATCGCGTTGCGGGAAAGGTGTTACCCATTTTAGCATTTTGTTGGACAGTTCGAAGACTGCAGCGAGTATCAAACTTAGACTGTACCGATCTAATCAAAAGAATGAAAAGAAAAGAAATGAAAAGGAATTAAACAAAACCGTAAACAAGCATTGACGTCGCTGCCCGCCGTCCTGCTAACGGGATAGTAGAGTGAGAAACTTATAAAATGATACGAGAATCCTTGAGACAGAGGGAAATTGAGACGGAGACGAAATAACTATGAAAAAAAACGAGAAAAAACATACAAAAAGAAAAAAAAGAGATTCAGGCTGGTCGGGCAACGACACAACGATACCAAATGTTATCGCAATAACGTAAATTTTATTCTATATTAAACCTAAATGCCACCTGTCGTGCCAATGTCCAGTGTGTCTCTGTACCATTTATTAATGTAGAGTTAAATGAGGTGGAAGATACGGAATACCGAAAGAACTTGATAAAAATAGGTTTCGAGTGATGAAGAAAAAACAAGGTGAAACGACGAAAATCCGTTGCGAAATAATGAGAAAAAAATGACTAAGACGATAAACTAGTGAGGGGAATAGAGATTGCGTGTGGAAGAGAGAGAGAGAAAGAGAGATATCACAATTTTTAATTCGAGTCAAGTCGTGGTGGCATTAAGTACTGGCCGCTGTTATAACAATGCGTTTATGCCTCCTTGTGATACGAAAAACGCGTATATCGGCCAAACAGACGTCCTCGACCGCGTTATCTCGTCGCGGTATCATAAAAGAGGACGATAAGATGACAAAACACAAATTAAATATGAAGAAAAATAGAAAAATCTTTTTAAAAAAAGAGAGAAAATAACGCGACTAAATAAATAATTGTTACGGACAAACTCGTAAAACGTGCTATGGACGACCACTAGCCCGGTCGCTCGAATTTA
The DNA here is from genome assembly GCA_963942595.1 of Cylloceria caligata. Taxonomy (NCBI): domain Eukaryota; kingdom Metazoa; phylum Arthropoda; class Insecta; order Hymenoptera; family Ichneumonidae; genus Cylloceria; species Cylloceria caligata. The sequence goes on from OZ012707.1 coordinate 71,025,578, forward strand.
CTAGTTTTCCCAACGTCGAAGGTACCTGATGGACTGAAAACCAAACGACGAGACGAGGCGAAACTACAAGATTGTTTGTATTGTAAAGTTCTGCGTGTTCGCTGGGGAATTTCCGTGTCCTGTGGCTGAAAGGGTTGTTGCTGCTTTTCTAGTGTTCTTTTGCTTCCTTTGGATGCAACGCGGCGACCGGTTATGACGAAATGCGCAATAAAAACGAAAAATCGAAGAATCGATAACGATCGAGCGCCCAATTGCTTCTAACAATAACTTCCTGGCAAAGAGAGTCGCGTTAAGTTATAGATAATCGATACACGTGTTTATAGCGAAGAACGAGCACAACAGAGAGAGAGGAAGACGATGAGCGCGCAATAAATTAGCCTCTCACGCGACGTCCTCGCTATAGAACGAAAATACACAAAATCCGTGACGCGCGTACGAAAAACACTCTCAAAAATTGGAAATTGAAGTAAATACCGAAACTAATGGATGATTATAATGGATAACGATAACCATAGACCTCGAATATATATTGCGTAAGCGAATGTAACTCTAAGATAATAAATAGCTGATGTAACGTAACGACCGGGCGACGAGCGAGAGGCCGACACTCGAAAATACAAAAGATTCGGTGACGAATTTAAAAAATTACTCACCAACGACCCGAATTCTCAGTAACGATCGACGTCCCTCTCGTTCGTTCGCGTATCGGACGGATTATAAGAAGAAAAAAAACAAAAACAAAAAAAAATCGTGTTGTGGGAATCGAGGCAAAGTCGTATTCGAGAGATATTTCTCTACGTATAGCGCTCTAAACTATTCTCTGGACGTAACGTTTAAGAAAAAAAAATACCGCGTAAGTGTTTTAACGAAAAAAAAAATAATAATAATAAAAGAAAAAAAAACTTATGATTAAGCGGAAAAGGAGGTAGCGGGCGAAGGGGGTTAGTAAAAGGATTAATGTTGCCCGGTCAGACTGTAGGAAAAAAGCGGGTTTCTTCGATGTCGCGCTTGCGTTATCGACGGGATATCGGCTTTATTCGTCTCGTTAAAGATAGTAAGATTTGTTCCTCGTGCTTGGCATTTAAATCTTCGATGTGATGGGCGGCTCGCGACTAGACACGAGCGCCCGGAGAGTCTGTTCGTCCAAACGATGGATCCCGGTCCAACGAACTCGCTCGCCAGGGAGAAGGACGATTGGGAGAGCAGGCGATAAGATTATACAAAAAACCGGAAAAAGCTTAAATAAAACAGAAATCGAAGGAGAAATAGTAACAAAGACACACACAAAACACACACACACACACACACACACACACACACACACAATAAGTAATAAAAATAATTCAAAGTATTGCGGGCTGACGCGTGGGCGAAGTAATATTTATTGATCGAATCAAAGACGATGATGAACCTTTCTCAGAGTAGTAGAAAGATATTTGTTGTGATAATAATATTGAATTTAGACACTTAGGGTCTCTTCGACGGATCAATCTTTACCGATGTTCAATGGATGATTATAGAAATAATAATATTATATACAGATAAACAATAACAACAACAAAAATAATGACCTAGCGTTTAAGGAAAATATTTTTTGTTTAATTGTTTTGCTTTTATTTCGTCGTATCGTTCGTCGCGCGAAGGGCGAAGCAGCGGGAGAGACGAGTATAATATGAATTGCGATTAAATACAGCTACAATTGACTTTTATAATTATTAAAATTCTGGTGAGAGAGCCCGCGTGCATGTCGGGTCTTCGTTTTCGCGTGCGTATGCAATGTGAATATCGATTCCGTTGTCGTAGCATATACATACTTCGTATCATCGAACGAAAGCAAAAAAAATGCGCTCGAGTCGAAACTTTCGCGTATTAATTATTGTAACCAGGACGCGAGCTGACACCACGAGAGCCCCTGGCACCATCGACTATCACAAAACGCATAACCACTCGGCTCTCCCTCGATTCAGTATCCCTCACGTAACACACACACACATCCATATATATGTTTGTGTGTATATATATATATATATATGTATAAAATATAATTTTTAGTATGAAAAAGAAAGCGCCGGGGAGGTTTAAACAGACAGAACAAAAGAACATAACGATTTTTACGAATAATATATATATTTATGATGAGCTATTAGCCTACGAATTTCCCTGTTGTTTCGAGGGTTATTATTATTACCATTATTCTATTATTAATTTTTATTATTATTATCATTACAATTATTAATTGAATAAATATATGTGTGTGTATATATACACACGCATATATTGAAGAAGCAAATATCCTTTATCATTGAGTGTTGTGAACGAAAAAGCAAAGAAGCAAAATTGTAACGCGGCTAGCTTGACACGCTGTATTGTAACGCATAGAAAAATAATGAGAGAAGCGGGTGCAACGGCGGAACGTCGCGACTTCCCGTTTTATCGAGGGATCTTCGTAAATCGCTTTCTTCGCTCTTTATTTATTATTGTTTGGTGTCGTCGTCGCTCTCGTCTTACTTCCCAAGTCAATGTATTCCTCCTCGAACGGTTTGTAAGTGCATCTATCGTCACGCACAATTATATCGTTTTGTATGTTGCTCGTCCAGTATTCTTAAGGATTTAAGTCTTTCCTGGTTTGTTTGTGAATTAGCATATCCAGTTCCCTCTCTCGGTAATTTCGGAGCTCGATATTACCGAGCGTCAACTTTTGCTCCGTCGTACAATCATGACAGTGTGTTATTTTAATCATCTTGCGATCCAGGCTCGTGACGCTAGGAGCTAAGTAAAAAAAAATGTAAGAAGAGCCGGGAGAAAGCGGGATAACAGGGATAAGAGAAAGCTTTTCATCGCGGTTACTATCGATTAACGAAGGTCCCTCTTTCGCCGGGTTAAGGACGCTCGTACAGGGCCCCATAGTCACTTAGGTGTTTAGAGTACGTTTAAAAGAATGAAAAAATCGTCCGACAAAGCTATCGAGCCTTTGCAAGAGCAAGGGCTGAGCGAGCGAGCAACTTCAGCTCCAAGACCAAAGGTGGTCGATAAAACGTGCGATAAGCAGGGTGAAACGACCCTGGAAAACCCGAAAGAGGCGCCTGCGTACGCGCGTGCTTCGCCCAACCCTGGCGCGGGGCTCTCGGTCACGCCGGAGAGACGAGCCGGAGATTCGTGCGCTTTTTTTCTAGCAACTTAAGATATTTAAGGATTTAAGGGAAAAAAACAGAAACACACCTGCAATGTGATATTCTCGTGTCTTGTCCGACGAGAGACGTTGTTTTAAGAGTATAGTTGACGATTGTCTTGTTCGCGTAAATGAAAGAAAAGGAAAATAATGAGGCAAAGAAGGGAGCTAGTTGGGAGATCTTTTGCTAGTTGGGAGATCTTTTGAGGATTATCGAAGGCGCTTTCGGGGAGATCGAGGGGACGAGCATTGAGCGTGATTAGGTACGCCACGGTGTTCTATATTCAAGTGAAAAAGGATTAAGGATAGAGATAGGTAAGGGATAACAAATAATGATGAAAAAAAAAAATTAAAATACAAAAAAAAATACAAGTAAAGTCTGAAAGATGCGAGAAGTGAAAAGACGGGTGGAATTTAGAGTCAAGACAGCGTCCAAAGACGCTTATGAGATTTGAGGGTTTTACAAGGGGGTAATCATTGTCGCGGCTCAAAAGAAAAAGCTTGCCAACACTTTTGGCTTTAGTTTTCTTCATTGTTTTTTTGCGGTGTCGGAAGTGTAGAGTGTCTTTATAATATATTATTATGATTATTTTCGCGATAATTATACTCTCAGTTAACGATTGGGCCCCCGATGACTTTTTGTTATTCTAGTTGTGCGCGCGTTGTCAGAAAATATACGCGCCCTCGATACAGTCCGTAGGATTTGATTTTCTATGCCATTTTAGTTAGTAAAGGTGTTTTTTTTTTTTTTTAATTTTTTTTTTTATTTGCTGTTTTTGATTTTTTTTTTAGATATATTGATTATATTATTATTGTAATTATTGTTAGCGTCGTTAGTTATTCTATACACGTTATTGGCTTGGGTCTATCATCGTCGATCTCTTTCGGTAAAGAGATCGAAGAATACCAATTGTTTGCCTTCCGTTCCTTCTTACGGCATTTTTCGTCGTGCTGAGATTACGCTAATCTCTCGTTACTTTTAAACTCTATTTTTATTCCATCGATTACTTTATGTTAATTCATTTTTTCCCCAAACGTTAGATTCCATTGATCGTAAAATATCGAACGATTTGATTGAATTGAAAAAAAAAAATTCTAATAACAAGTTTTTCCACGAAAATCTACGAAAAAATAACACTGCAAAAGAAAAATAAAGGAAAAGTAATTAATTAAATGTCTTATTTGAAATTCAATTTGAAATGATAATTAATATTCAGTAATTTATGAATGAAGTAAACAAGTAAAGTGAGTTAAAAAGTAATGCGACGATTGTCGACTCTGAGCGACTCGATTTTTGTTACTAAATCGTTAATATTCTCTCTCTTCTTATTTTGTTAAGTTCTATACGCTTTGGAACGTCAAAAAACGCTTCCTCCCCGAAACTAGTTTAAATCGGCTTGACGAATTAAAAGTGCGGTTTGCACAGAGAGTTTCTCCGATGGTAAGAATGGCCCCTCAGTCTCGTACCTGATATAAAAAAATTAATAAAATCCTCGTTAGTCCCCCAAGCGATCCAAGTACTCCGCACCGCGGTTTTAAATAAACGACATCCGCGTTTATTTAACTTATATTTGTTGCAGCGAGGGGTCGGCTAGTCGAAAAAAAAAAACAAAAAAAAATATTATAAAATATAGAGAAGAAACACACGTATTAAAGATTCGGTTCCCCGCGCGGCACGGATCGCGTATTTCGTTCCTAATTGTTTCTATCATATTGTTTTTCTTATTTCTCCTTTGTTCTCACTCTCTACGACTCGTATCGCATATCTCACGTAAAAGCGTGCAATTCTTCCACCCACGTATCGTCGCGATAACAGAGCACGGATTTATTCCCACCCCAATCGAATATATACATATATATATATCTAAAGATAAAACACAATATATATGTTTCGTTATGTTATTTTCTTTAATCGAAGCACGCGAGGAGTCACTCGATCGCACTCGCCGGCCTGCGCGTACAATTTATATCAACGTGTACATTTTCTCGATTGCCTTTTTTCTTCGTTTTACATTTTCTAGCGAGAGAAACAAAAAGACAAAAAAGGAGAAAAAAAATCATTTTGAAAACGCCAGTATCAGTCTGTGATCTCGTGGAGGGACGCACGCGGTGAGTGCGACGAACCGCAAAGCAAAAAACAAAAAAAAAACATTAAAAAATCATTGTAACTAAAGCGCGAATTAAACTTATCACGAATTCCTCGATATATCGCTCTGAATTCGATAGGAAACGAATTGACTAAACGAATGATGTTTTAAAAACAACAAAACACCTGCAACAACATAATTTAGTATTGCGTGAAGTATCACTTTGGATTAATGCATAAAACGCTACTACTACTATTGCTACGCTATTCGACTTATATTTAACTGATGCGTACTACCGCTACCACCACTATTACTACTATTTAATATTATCGCTGCTACTTGTAATTATTATTATTATTATTATTATTATTATTGGTACACACCGCTATTATCATCGTTATATAATTGTTATTCTCTTACTCGATGCGATATTTTTACCGATTATTATTCTATACGTATTTATAATGTAATCGTAAATTGTATTTTTTATTACTATCTCTCTGGGGGTTTTTTTTGTTGGTTTGTTTTCTCGTTTCTTTCGTGAAGCGATTTTTTCTTTATTGGCTTTTGCCCGCGCTTTTAAAGAGAGTTTATTGATTTATTTTGTCAACGAGATTAATACGATTATACGGTATACCCAATATTGGTAGAAACGGGCAATTCGATGTATGTAACCGGAATCAAACGGCATAAACGAATTTTTCTTTTTATTTTGAGACTCGAATTATCCTTTTATGGGGATAACAAAAAGTGAAAAAACTGTGTGAAAGCCTCGTACATTCTTTACAGTGAGTATTTCTTCTCGTTTGAACTACCTCGCTAATTTTCCGAGACCTCCGAGCTTTTCCGAGATAATAATCTTTTTAAAAAATTTTTATCAAGAGAGAATCCGTGTTATATTTTGGATTCCGTCCGATCTATCGATATATCTGTAATTTTTCGCTATTAGTTCGATTAAATCCAGGACATTCGATTGACGATTGTCACAGCGCCTTAATTTTGTAGCGAGACATCGAGTCCTGAAAATCTTTCGCGACTTTTTTTTCTTCTTTTTTTTTTCTGTTTTTATCGGCTGTTTACGAAGTTTAAGAGAAAATAAATTTACCGACGGGGGAGAGATTGAGTTCAAATTTAGTATTACGCGTGAGATACGAGAAGGTAAAATGCGAGTATAAGCGCGAGAGAGCAAAGATTCGAGGAAAATAGGAGACGTGCACCCTAGCCGTTATTTGTAGTAAAAACAAAAATTAAATTCAACAATAAGGGTATTTATTTATAGAATTTCTGACAACTGATATCAACAAATTTCTAAGAATATGGCGTCAACATATATATTATATTAAAAGTAAATATCGTGAGAGAAATTTGTTGCAAATGTATCTATATCGTCAAACGTATTTACGACAAAAAAAAAATCATAGACAACAGCGAGCTGTTGTTTTATGTATTGTGCTCATTCATCGCGCGATTAAATAATACACAAACACACAAACACACACACACACACATATACTGCGTAAAAATATTAACTCGAGCGCTTGTCTCCTCTTAGCATTAATAAATTGCGAATTCGAGACGTTTTTATATTAAAAAAATAAAATGAAAATGAAAAAAAGGCAAAAACGTATGTCTGGCTAGTATTTTTAGGCCGTAGGTGCATTTCCGAAGGTGACACGTGTGTTCATTCCAGCTGACTGATCGGCGATCAGCGAAACCGTAACGACTGTAGAAATAATAAGAAATGTGTTGGGAGGAGCGTGAAAAATGTGTTAAAAAATTGAGGCGACAAACACGAAGGTATTGTTCGATCGAAGAATCATTCAAATTACTATTGCAGCAAATCATTGACTCTGAAATGAAAATAACATTTTCTTTTTAATTAGTATTTGCTATGATTTTTTTTTTTTTGAGAACATTTTTAAAAAAATTTTGTTAAAATGGTAATTTCGATGATTTTTCTTTTGGCGCTGTTCCGGAATGCGAAGAATGCGTGGCCGATAGCGAAATAAGCGAGTTCTTGGATGTGGATACGCGAAAAACTCGGTGTATTCGACGCCATGACAGTTCACTCGACGGATACGTTTGTTTTTTAATATTGTAAATGTACAAAAAGTCGTCTCTACCAAATTCGCGAGGCCAATTAATAACCAAAGCTCTTTTTTTTCGTATTAATTGGGAAACGTGGTCGTACTGAGAATTCTAGTTAAACAAAAGAATGAAAGCAAATAGTAAAAAGAAGGAAAATCTATTGGACGAGAGAAATATCAAATTTTCATATCCTTCCTTCCTTCCTATATATCGTTCCTTCGACTCTTTCTCGCTCTCTTGTAATCCATCCCCTTGTATCACTCTCTCTCTCTCTATCTCTCTAAGTATCTCTGAATCAAAGTCATTCGAATGGTATTTACGTACTCGTATTTTAACGTAGTTCATTATTATTAAAATTCTACTTAGACACTAGATAATAAATATTTGTAAAGAGAAAAAGTGGACGTTCCGTTGAGAGCTGTCGTGAAGAAAATGAAAGAAAAAAAAACGTATGAAATTTACTCATCTCCTGTTTAAAAAGAAACGAAAAAAACGTGAGAAAAACGCGTTTTTCGAGCGACTTCGAAGTTCCGAAAATTGCAAACACTCGAGTCATTGTACCGTGATAAATGAAACTTCTCAAAATCATCTCTCGAAATAATTAATAAAAATAAATCAACGAAATATCGAGAAAAATAAAACGAAAGAAATGCATATAGGATTACGACGTTGAAAAAAAAAAAATGCCACTGCTAGGAGAGAGGGGCCCTCGCGTGTAAATCCTTTTCATCCATGCTCATTCGAAGCCAAAAATAAAAATATAAAGAAAAGAATAAACAATGTGAAAAAAAATAAGTAAATAAAATAAATACGGCTACGAGGGATCAATGTAACTTCAAAATATCAATAAGACACATATTTTTAGATTATATTCTAAACTCCGAAGAGTCTGGTCGAGATGGGACGAGTGTGAGGGATATAGTAAAAAAGACGGGAAAAAAGCGAGAAAGATTGTAAAAGTGTGCACGCTGTGTGTCTTATTATTTTACTATTTGTTCGAAACGAGGTGGTGGGTTTAATGATAAAGGAAATTTAAAAGGAAAAGAAGAAAAAAAACGAGAGAAACGCGCGAGGAATAACGATCTCGATTTATCGACTCGAGTACATATTTTAATCGTCCTTGTAAATTTTACATTTATCAAAGAAAGAAATACGGTTCATCGACTCCAAGTCACTTTTGCTTTTTCGTATGTATACTATTGCCGATGATTAGATACGCGCATCACGTACCCACAATGGCCCCGTTGAGGGAATAACGAGGATACAAAAAGAAAAAGAAAAACGAGCAAAGAATTCCATGCTGAAGCACCAAAGCGAACAATCGTCGACTCGTATTTCGAAGGAAAAAGGAAATTTCAATAACTAACGATGCTGACTTTGATTGTAATGTAATATTCGACGACAGCGTATAATATTATCCATCCGAATCGCGACTCTGTGAATTAAAGAAAAGAAAATATAAATGCGGACTCGGAGGAAAGAAGCGAGAGCAAATTATCTCGAGAGTATCGACGACGAGTGCCTCTTCGAAAGATAAAAATAAATAAATAAATTGCTGTGAAGTATCTGTATTCACCAGCTTTAATTACATACGAATATGAGGTTTAGGACTCTGTCATTCCACGGTGACGTACGTTTCATCCGATAATACGTGTTGAAAATCTTGAAGAAGAAAAAAAAGCATAAAAATCGAGTCAAACAATCTTCCATTATACGCGATTATCATCCCTTAGAATTTAACGGAAGCACAAAAAATGAGAGACACGAGGGAATAAGATATTAAATTGACTAGTGAGAGAAGGAGGAGGAGGAGAGCCGAAAAAGGCCGAGAAGGATCGTGGTAGACCCAACTGCTCCGATATACGCTTAATTGTGTTGCCAATCATACTGTTAATTAACTTAATTAATTTTTAATCGATATATATCATTGATATATTTAAATGAAGGAAAAGAAAAATGTACGAAAGTCTTTTAGTAGTTAATTAGTGCGTATCTTGCTCGTTCTCGCTGTAACGCCCTGCGGGGTCCATGGTAACACTGACTGCAAAACCAAAACGGAAAGAACAAGAAAGCTTTGGAGTCTCCTCGTCACCGAGTGTCGCGATCTAACCGAGAAACAAGAAAGAACGCCTGCGAGTCTTGAAAATCGTAAAATGAAATTGAATGAAAAAATCCTCGAGCAAATTCTTCGCGAAAGCCGCTTAATTTTGAGCACACAAAGCGTTCTTCCTAGCATTATAAATATTTAATGTAACCGGAACGCGTGCTTCAATATTTTTAACGTAAAAAAAAAAACATGAAAACGGGTCAAACTCGAAACAGTCTTTCTAATATTATTATCGCTTCTCTCTATTTATTGTAAAATCCTTCCTCGCGAACGTTGTGTGACGTTAAACCTTCCAATTTGTCGGGGTGAAGTCTCGATTTGTTTTAACGGTTTTCTCGACTCGATGGCTCGAATCGAGTGAGAAAGATAACAAAAAGCGAATACTTTGACTCGTATCTCGAGTGACTGGCAGTCAGTTCCGGCCAGTATAACGGACGATTTGTCTACGACTTACACTTTAAATAAGACGCTCGTCGAGCGAGATCGAGTACAGAGTAAGCGGAGAAGAAGAATGCGAAACTAAAGGCGTCCGTTGCACGAAAAAGCGCGACAAAGATTTATAGGAAAGAAAGAAGAAAAATGAATTCTCGATTGGTGCGTTTGTGAGTGAAAGAGCAAAAATTCCACGAGGAAATTCCACGTCTCAGTGCCTAAGTAATACGATTATTTAATAGAAGATGAAAAAGATAAAAAATATGAAAACAAAAAAACGTAAAAAGAAAAAAATCAATAAAAAGTATATGTTAAAATGTTTTTTCGAAGCCGCTAGCGGTTGGTTGTACCCAATGTACGAGTGAGCGAGACCTTTTCCACACGACCCACCCTCTAATTTGTTTCTTCCAGCCTTCCGAATTAGGCCAGGAAATTTGAAAAAATACTGTAAACATTGAATTGATCGAAGCTTCCGTTTATACTCGATAAAAATCAGTACAGAGTCAAAGTGACTGAATACCGAGGAGAACCGGATCTTCGATCAATCGGTGGAGCCTGCAATTTGGATTTTGAAATAATTAAATAATAAAAGAAATTTGTGGAAACCGCGAGCGTGCGTGTCTTCGAGCGAACCTGCCTGAATCTAGTCGTTAGAGCGAGAGGCGAAAATTGTTAATGAAGGAACGGTTGAAAAGTGAGAAAATAACTCGCGTGGCAAAGACCGAGTTTTGCTATATTCTCGATAGTCGGAAGGCGTGCGTTGTTTCAACGATTAATTAGTATTTAGACGAAGACAAGTGACCTTAAGTCCCCTCCACCGCCCTTAATCTACTCGTGTAATTCCCTTGGTCAACCGACGATCCCTTCTCGAGGCCCTCGCGTCCCTTTGTGCTCCTCTCTCTGTATTTTAAACCGCCGGAATCAAATAATAAATAATTGAAAGAGACGTAAACTATTCAAGGACTGAAAATTCGTGATCTGACCGTCTAAAAAGAAAATGGGTCATTCCACTCGCGTGGTTAAAAATAAACAAAGAGAATTGAAGAGACGAAGCACGAAAAAAAAAAAAAACCCAGAAATACGCGTGACGTTAAAACGCGTAAATAAATAAGTAAATAAAAATGGAGAAAAAAACACGCTGTAAACCGCGTAAAATCCATCCCTCGACTTGAAACCCTAACGGCGACCAACAGCCAATGGACGATAAAGGACGATGGGAAAAAAAAAGGAAAAAAGAAGCAAAAAAACACAGAAAAGATTTAAAAAAAACAACGCCGTGTTGTACGATATGCATATAAAGTTACTGAATAAGCAAATGAATTTATATATATACAACAAAAATAACGATAATATAAAAGTATATTTAACCGATGATATAAATATAAATATATTACGATTTAATTAATTGATTAATTATTATTATTATTATTATTATTAATTAATAACTGTGAGTATAATAAGTATGCCAATTAATTAAGAGCGAGTATTAACGATCGGCAATGAGGCGGATTAACGAGTAATAATAATTGGAGCAAAGACGATGGCGAAAGAAAAAAAAGTTAAGGTAAATGAATAATCACTCTGGATAAGAGTCTCTGTGTAAAAAAAAAAAAAAAATAACTGTGTTGTGAGCACTAGGCTATTTCTCTCTCGTAGTTAACTAGATTTTTAACGACCCGACCTCAACCCACGAAAACCCCCCTTAGCAATCATGTCGAATAATGAAGAAAAAAGAAAAGAAAAGGAAAAGAAAAAAAAATACAACAACAGCTCTATATACAATAGTACATCTACGAAATGTACACGCCGTATACGCGTCGCTGTTATTTTTAAAACACGTTGACGCGTGTACCATGTAACGAAGGCGTGGGAGCGATTACATGACTCGATTATTACCAATGAAAACAAAATAATTATACACACAGGCACACAATACAGAAAAATGAAGAGAGAGAGAGAGAGAGACGTACATTAAAAATTTTTTTTAAAAACTCAGGCTCGAAATGATTATTCGAAGAGGCCGTATATAAGTGATGCCAAGTATATAAATGAATGTTATTGGGAGATATATAATTTCGTGACGACAAGGAACGCGAGACGACGACGATTAAGTAACATATACGTTCCAAGACGGGTGCGCTGTTGTCCCCGGGGTGTTCGGAGATGCTCGCGATTTTCAACTGTTTCCTAGAATATATTGATATATTATATTAATATTAATTCATTGATTAGTGTATCGTCAAGTATAATGGATAAAGTGAAGCAAAACTTATAGTCCTCGCACTAAAGATTCGAAATGTAGCTGCCATAACGACGAAAAGATTCAGAGACAGAGAGGGAAGAAGCTTTTCTATTTTATAATCAAGTAGTTTTTTAAATCAGCGAAGAATTATTTTTCTTCTTCTTTTTTTTTGTCTTTATTTTTCTTCGTTTTAAAAGAAAACAAAAAAGTTAAAAAAATAATAATTATCCGGTTGAATGCGAGCTCCGTTCCTGCCTGCGCTCTCGCCAATGCTCATTATGTAAAATGAAAAACTCTCGGAGGACCTTAAATTTTAAGACTGTTCTTTTCTAAGCCATAGAAACTGATATTAAAAAAGGAAACAAGGGGGGGGGGAAGAAAAATAAAAGTAACACACGAGTAACGAATAATAAAAGTTTAAATATATGCAGATTTTTTTTTTTTCTTCCTTTTTAGTTTTTCTCTCACTCGAGTCAATGCAAGATTAACGAGCGTGGAATTTTCTATACTTAAAATGATGGTTTGTACGAAAGTATATAGAATACATATAAATATATATTTAAAAAAATATATATATTATCATATATATCATTACATATATATTTATTTACTTGGTAAGCGTAATTGTCGAGGAGATCCGCGGTATATCGAAGTTTTCAGCAATTTTTTTCATTGATCTTGAGCTCTCTCTCTCTCTCTCTCTCTCTCTCGCTCTCTAAAAAAATGTATCTCGCTGATTCACTGTTTATAAGTAATTTAAAATATCGAGAGACACAGAGAGAGAGAGAGAGAGAAAGGGTCAGGACAGTGAGGAAACGTTGTCGTAATATATAAGTGTCTGAAAGTGAGAATGAAAGAGGAGAAAGACAGAGAAAGCTCGCCTTTCGGTGAACACCAACTTGTCGTGCAATCTTAGGATTAATCGTTAGCTCGTACAATGTGTAAACTCTCGTTAGGCTGTAATCGTCGTCGTAGGTTCTCCAGGCTCTGTGTTAAACTTTTTTTCTTATACTTTTATTATTGTTTAACTCTTGAAAATAGTTGATAATAATATGATAATTGTAAAATTTCGTTCTCAACGATTGTGTCGCGGGTCGTTTTTGGCTGTGGCAAGTGCGTGTATTCGTTTGCCCTCTTTTTTCGAGGACAATACGCGAGTTCACCCTGTAAATGTTCAACGAATAGTAAAAACACGACCCCAGCTTCGCTTCTTTTATACATTTCACCTCGCTTTCTCTCTGTCTCGATTTTAATTCGCTTAGTTAAGGAATTAATTGATGAATTATCGATTCGATGGTTCGTCATCGAATTTTTCGGGGTGACAGTTGAAAATCGCTTGTGCGGTCACGTTATTATTCTCCGGAACCTCGAAACATGGCCTTAATATACTTATCATAGGCGTATATATCTATGTAGATCGTGAGCGGTATATAATGTTGAAAATTACTTGCGAAAAAAGTGTTTTTATTTATAAAGAAGAGAAAAAAAAATAAGGAAAAACAGAGCGGTGAGCTCTGACGCAAGCGAGGACCTCGCTGATCGCGTACCAAGCGTCTTAAACATTCTTTTTATCCTGATTATACACACGTACATCTACACAAAGCACACTGAGGGAGTAAAAAAGATTTTAAAAAATTTTTTTTAATAATCAACTCAACGTAAATCTAATATGCTGACAAATTTAATTTGTCGATCGTAATAGAAAACGGCTCGGAGAGCAAAAAATTCGCGACTTTTATTTATTTTTCTCTGTTAATCTCTGTCTCTTTCCTTTAAAAACAGTCAAACCTATTTTTTTTTCTTTGTTACCTCGTATCGAATAGAATCGAAGGACTTTGCAAAAAGCGGGGAGCCGCCATACTCGCGTTTTTTTATCTTTTGTTTTTTTTTTTTTTTTTTTTTTTTTTTTTTTTTTTTTTTTCAAATAAACTCTTACAAAAAAAAAAGCACTAAACTCAACGTGATTCACTTTTGTAGAATTAAAGAAAAAAAAAACGTGACTCAAGAATGAAAAAGACACAAAGTTTCGAACGAGAGATTGTCAAATATATTTCGTACATACGCGAGTTATATAAGAGTGATTCTTCCGCGGAGGACGGACGTTAGCTAAAAAAAAATAATAAAATACTCGCAATACGTGCTGAACGAGAAATAATTGACGGCGTATCGAACGAAATAAAAATAGAGAGAAAGAGAGAAAAAAAAATGACGAATCAGGTTGAAAAAGGGGTGAAAGTGAAGAAAAAGCGCGCACTCTCTTGATACTGATATACGCAATACGGCATAATTATTATTTATTCAGTAACGATAAACGAAAAATTCGTTTTTTGTTGGATGAAATAAAAGACAACAAAAAAAAAACAATTGAAATGAAAATAATAATTTTGTCACGGAGGTTCTCGTCGTCGTGAAACGAAAAAAGAAAGACAGAGGATAGTATACTATTGTACCGCCACTGCTACATTATTATTAATTAATTAATCAATTAATTATTACTATTATTATACAAGAATAACATTACGTTACGCCTCCGGTGATTGGGGCTATGCGCAATTAAAAAAACAAAATAAATAATACTAATAATTCCTAGGCTCCCGGTCGAGATCCCATCTGCTGTTCCGCGAGATAAGAAAAGGAAATGAAAAATCGTAATAACAATAAAACTGAAACGAAAATAATAAATTAACGTAGCTCCGTGTACATTGAAAGCTCATCGAAAATCGAAAAACTCGGCTACTGCCGCCTAAAATATTTATTTTTTTGTTTTCTCTACTTGCCTATACTCGAGCAATTAAATTATTAAAGGGACAAAAGGAAAATAGAACAACGAAACTGAATGTGGATTTGCAGGCGCGGACCTCGCATACCGGCAAGGCTATCGACGTGTGTTTTTTTTTTTTTTTGTTTTTTTTTCTTCACTCTTTATTTCTCTCTCTTCTTTTCTTTTTTAACGAAAGAGTATCAAGCAGCTGTACCTAAGTAGTATAATGATACCTATTTCATTATTATGATGTTTATTATTAGTTATTATTATTATTAGTTATTATTAGTTATTATTATTGCTATTATTATGAATTATTATGAATTATTATTATTATTATTATTATTATATTACAATAAATGAATAAAAAAAAAGGAAATATCATTGAGAAATTATCGTGCTGTTGACAAGTCCGATAAACATTTATATCAATCCCAAATGTCCAGAAATCCAAAAAAAAACTTTTACGAACAACGTCGTCCTGCTTCAAACGGCTTTATCGTTTTATTTTTTTCGTTGGCGTATATTTTAGCGGTTGTGGAACCGGATGTGACGATTCGCTGAGAGGGCCACGGTGAATCGTATTAGCAAAGTATGTTTCTCGTTTATGTTCGTGTGCTGCAAAACACTGCCGGCCAGGGTGTACAGAGAGAGAGAGAGAGAGAGATATATATATATATATATATAATGGATTACAGAGACATTTCCGCAACGAGATTGTCCCGTTCTCGAGGTGTCGTGGAAAAGATTTTTCGTCGCGATGCGGAGTGTCGAATGCGAGTTTTGGGAGACGAGAGTCTCAAAGTTCTGATATTTGTGATATTAAAAAGAAGAAAATTAAAAAAAAAAAAAAGATAACCATCGCTTGTCGCTCGAAATCTGATTCGTGGTGCAGAGAAGGAAAAATAAATAAATTCTTCGCGTTTTGTCGAAAACGATTTGTCGAGAATTTCCTTTTTGGGTCGGTGGAGAAGGAGCAGAGAGCTCTCTCTCTCTCTCTCTTTCTCTCTCTCTCTCTCTCTGTGTGTCGAGGGACTCGCCGCTGGGAATAAAATTCTCGGACGAGCTTCATCGGAGAATATGAATGCAAAAGAAAGAAGAAAATAGAAAAAGTACGCGATACTCGTAACGATAAAAAATTAAAAAAATTGAATAATATGAATACACTCGAGTGTACACGATATTTGCGAGAAACAAAAAAAAAAACAAAAAACATTGCACAGGTACATATGGGTAAATTGTAAGGTACGTAAGTATTTAAATAAAAATGATATAAGTAAATAAATAAATAAATAATAAGAATGTACGTCATTGCAGGCTTAAGAGTCACGTACGGATATATTATATATATATATATATATATATACATAATGAAGGTAACGCGTAAGGATATCCATATAGATATATATATTATTATCTATATACATAAATATAAATAAATATATATATATATATATATATTACTATTAAAAGGGAAAAAAAGGAATAAAAGAAAAAAAAATACATTAAGTAACAAACAAACAAACAAACAAAAAATATACGATATATATTTTTGACGATACACAACACGTAAGAAACATACGACGACGACGACGCTGCTGCTGCTCGTGGTTAAATATAATTATTGTGACTTTTTCGACATACGTATTATTAAAATAACAACGGTAATACGCAATATATTTGATTGCGAATCGATTATAAATCCGCATTGATTTGTAACATTGATCGAATACGAAGAAAAAAATAATGAAGTAGGAGTCGCGGTTACTCGACGATTATTATTATCATTAATATTATCATTATTGTTGCCGAAAACTCGGGACGAACGATCCAAGGAAGTCTGCTGATCTTTCTTAAATCTTCGCAAATGAAGCCACTAACGAAATTGTGAAATTAATGTTTCGAGTAGACGTTGTGTATTCAAAAGAAATAATGAAATCGTTCGAGTCCCGACAACTTTTCGATAACACAATAATAAATGTACTTGTATAAATATTGTATTGCATGGTGTCTGTTATGTGTATCTCTAAAAGAAAGAAAGAAAATAATATCAGACACGTATATGGCTGATACTTGGACACTAATTTATGGTTAATTAAGGAGAAGGGTTCGTCGAAACTATTCTCTTGTTCGGTGCATTTCTGTCTCCGATCCGATCGAACCGAGACAAGTAATATTAATAAACAAAATAATAATAGTATTAATAGAAGAAGAAGAAGATAAACATTTGTATTAGCATTATTAAGATAGGAGGCACAGAAAGGTGCGCGCAATCCTCGTATATGCGTAACTAGCATAATATAAAAGTTAAAAAATATTTAAAAAATAATAATAAATAGCGTACTACAAATACGCTTATCGGTATCAAGCGTTTCGACGAGGCGACTTTTTTCGGGACAAAATAGTAGAGAGAAGAACGTGGAGGGGTGACTCGAGCGTCTCGCAAAGTGCATCAAATTATAGCAAAGTGAAATGAATAAGAAATAAGAGAAAGGGAATTTGAGGAAATGAAAAATTAATAATAACAGATTATTAAAAGACGTTGACGAAGTATGCGATTTGATGAATATCGAGTTACCGAGTGTTTTACTGCAACGACAGGGTAAATGTAAATAAGCATATTAAAAAAAAAGAAAGGAAAAGTTGAGACGAATCGTGTTACTCGGCACACGTGCTTCGAGGCCCCCACCCTTCTCGCATTTCCTTTAGTATTTGTGATCAATTGTGCCACTCGTGCCAGAACTTTAATGTTGATTCAATGTGTATTGTATCTCGCGCGCGTTCACGATTATACGCGTGTTACCGAATCGTACATTTTTAAGGGGGAATCATACCGATATATTAATGATAAATATTAATAGAATAGGGATTAACACACCATACAGCAATACGGATAACGAGCGACGAGTTAAAGGATCCGATGCGTAGTAACAGCAGCTTCGATCAATGTCTCTTCGTTATCGTGTAGCTTTTAATGTGAAACGATTAAAACGTGTAGCAAGGGCTTATTATCGTGATCGTGCGGTTAGTCGACGATGTGTGCAGCCATATCAATCGGGTCCTGAACTCTCAATTGGGCTATTATTAATTATCGACCGATAATTGTACATTTTTATATATATTTTTCTTTAAAATTTTTTATTAACTTGATAATTATTATTCTTTATCATTGATCGCTTACCCGTTGGAGCCCGACGCTCCGACGATTCAAATTTTTCGCGATCGTGATCCTAAACTCCGGGAATCGTTAGATTCGCACCATAAATCAAGAAGAGAAGATATCTTTTTACTCTTTATCGTCATTAATCGTCTGGCCTTCTCGCGAGAGTGCTCGTGGAATAATGTTTTATTGTATTCGAGGGCTCGCGGCACCGAAGCTTCTACTCTAATTACGTATACTTATCGATAAGCCAAACAAGAAGAAGAAGATGAAAAAAAAAAAAAAAAAACAAAACAAAGGAAACCTAACGTCAGCGGCTCACCGGAACAATCCTTTTCCCCTGTGACGATCGGACTTGCGATAACATCGATCGCGGATTTCAGTGATAACGTCCCGCTGCGGTCAAACGGCTGTCACGGTACACCGTCGCACGCGAAATCGCGGTATGTCAACAACGATTGCTCGACGATACAAAATGAGATCAATCTCAAATATAATTGGACGAATTGTTTCTTTCCTACTCGTACGACATTGTCGAGAGGGCTCAAGGGTTGCGCGTCTTTATTTTTATTATTATTTTTTTTTTTCCATAACTTATACATAGTGGACCAGTCAGAGACGAGTATAACATTTTTCGAGAGAAAAATAAATAAATAAATAAATAAATAAATAATAAATATATCGATGTGTACGGAAGCAAAAGAACGTAATTTATTCGTACTTGGACTATATACGTATCCAACAAATGGTATCCAGCCCGAGGGATAGTATAAATATTGAAAAAGAAAAAAAAAAAACAAACAAACAAAAATCATTCGTTTCTCGAGCCACACAATGAAAAAAAATGTAATAATTAAAAAAACTGGAGTTGGAGAATTAATAAGAATTACGGCGAGACCGAGGGTGGTCGGGGGGAGGGGGGGAGGACGAGAGAGGCGATGGAACAATACGGAAACGATAATATTATAAGCAACAAGAAGTGCTTTTATGAAATACAATATTATTTATACCATCCTGATAATATATTATATGTATATGTATATATCTGTGTATGTGTGTCTGTTTATATATACATATATACATACATATATATATATATATATATTTATATATTATATAAAATTCGGAGATACGAGGGAAAAATAACAAAAAGATTAAGGTGTATTATGTAATACGAGGTAACATACAAGTATATTGATATGAAAAAATACATATAATATATTATATATTATTATATTACGACTTAATAACTATTATTCTTAATATTACATGATTATAATGACATATTGTGACATTATACTGTAAAGTAATTAAGTAATAAAGGTCGTCCTATGTGGAAATCATATCAGATACTCTTTATTTGGATTTGAAAGTTCCAGATGTTCGAAAGTATTTGTTACGTCGTAGACATTTATCCCTACACAATCATCCGCTTCACAACCGGTTATCACTCGTTATCACTAAAAGTTCTTTCTCGCCACTTTTGCACTTCACCTGCTTCCTAGAGAAAAATATTCAGGACATTTTCTGTTGGAATGACATTCATTCGCGGAATACCACGAATCCTCATCGCATTTTGACATATTTCCCTCATTTCAAACACTATACGTACAACGCCAAGATGTCGTCCGAAACGCCAACCATTTTATTAATTTACCACATATTCACATCCGCTTTTACTTTTCTGCAATATCGGAAGCCGCTAGCTTCACGCTTCATCACCATTCTTGGATCGCTTCACCGGCCACCCGAACCCTCTACTTTTTCTCCACCATCCAACGTTTGCAACCGCGGAATCTGTCTTCAATATTGTAAGCAGTGAATAAATAAATGTACGCGTAATAATTTAGAATGTGAGTTTTAACTCTCAAGCGGACAACGAATCGCATCTTAAATAATATTAATAATCAATTAACGAAGAGTGAGGGCGTCGTTAGCTTGAGACGTAACAATCGTAATAAAAATTCTTGAGGGGATACTCGATACCGATACTTCACCTCTGAGGCTTATCGCATTTTAATGTGGTACCGAGCGAGCCCCAGAAAATCCGAAATTTATCACAAAGTTTGGATCCGAGGTGCTAGACATTTTTTAGATCCGTCTCACTATCTAGGACTTGCGAATTCTCAAACCATAGATGATACGACTCGAACTTCCCATTAAGGACATTTGTTCGACTGTCAGTTTTTACTGATAACTTTTCTTTTCATCTTTTGGGACTGGAAGCTGAGGTAAGTTTATAATAATCCAATTTAATAGCCAATGCGTGTTGATTTGTTTTGATTTTAGTTGATGTTAGGTAAAATTCTTTTGCCAGCTGATAATTTACTTGATGGGAGCCCACAGCTTTGGCATAATTATCGCATCGAGAGACAAATATTCACGAATATAAATGAGAAACAAACATAATATTATATCAACTACCAGAGTTGGAATTTTAATGATAATCATTCCAAAAATATTGTGCATTTCTATAGCAATGATACCTTGACAAACATTTCATAAAAATATATATATAAATTTATTTATTTAGAAAATACATCCGCATTCAGTTACACACAGACTACAAATGAAGATTATGGATTGGTCTTTCTTCCTTATAACGCTCGAGACTCGGCGGATGCTTGAATACAATATATCTTTGTACAAGTATATAGAGTTACAAAAGATTGGGTAAATATTTACAAAAGCTCCTTTTGCGAAAAATGATCCCAACATTTTTTAATGCATTATTATCAATAAAAAATGATACCACGATCAATTTGACAGAGGAGGAAGGTGACAAAAATTGTTTTAATCTGAAAAAAAACCACAAAGAGAAAAGTGAAAAAACCATAATATTTTTTACCTTTTGTTAATATTTACCCTCGAAGCAGATAAAGTAGAGCCTGCACCGTGGTCTATAGCGTACATCCTTACGTACGATACGGGATAACCTCAAAAATCGTACTTGGCTCGTGTGTGCCTTCGAAATGAATTTAATAAGCCGTCCTGATAAATTCAATATTACGGTAGGCCTCTGGAACGGTCACATTTTTATTTATTCTCAAAACGATCATACCTGCGATTCGCCATAGCTTATGCTCTAATCGTTGCTGCGGTACGAGATACGACTCATTGCAACAAGTACTTGCAGGGAAAAAATAACGGTCGTACAATGTACAACTATCCGTCGACTTATCAGCGAGCGATAGATGACGGGTAGAGGTGTCCAGTGAATAGATACCAATGGTTCAACCTCGTTGATGGTTCGCAGGGAAATGAGGAAGTAAATCAGTGCGAACGTAGGATCTTGATCGCAAACTCATACTTTTACGGAAATTGTCGAAACAGTACGAATCGGTGAGCGACCCTGTACCGAGCTCTGAGCTTTCTAGCGGGACGAAATTTCGAATATTAATTAATTTGTCACAAATGTCATATTTTCTTTGATTTTTCTTGTGTATATTTTTAGTTTTAATATAAAGCGTTTAAAATAAATTCGAGCTCTGTTTATAATTCGTGATTGGAACAGCTGGACGGGATATTGGCCGCTGACTGACAGGAAACAGCTGATTGCGTCGCAGTCTGCTGCGTGCTGCTGGCAATGTGACAATTATACGTCACACGTTTTTCTCACGAATAAATGAAAGATCGTGATTATTTTAATTCTATTTTGAGCGTCCGACAATGGCTAAGCTTCTCTTGAAACAATCGAGCCACTATCGAGCGTGGAGATCGTCTTATCGCGTTGTCAATGATTTTCTTGATCGTGCTTCAAAGTGCGCTCTTATTTCGGAGTTTGATGCCTTTCGAGGCTCAACCATCGTCAATAGAAGAATGTATACCGAGCATTTGTCAATTCGCGATGATCTTAAAGACATATTTCGGTTCAAGGACACGAGTATCGGCAATTGGATCGTTGAGGTTAGCTTTTTACATACCGAAGTACCAACGCTTTCCACTGGTAAAACTGAGTGGACGTTTTAACATTCAAAGATGTATTTCCCGAGTGTAGACTTTTCTCTTGTTCGCACTGAGATTACTGGACACGGTGCACACTCGGTGCACCAGTGGAAAGCGTCATAAACGTTTGTCGTCATGGATCGCGAAGTGCGGACAACATTTGAAAACGAGAACCGTTGGGTAGTGGACGTTCTTTCGATTCTTTGAAAATCCAATCAACGAGTACTTGCACCTTTTACTTAAGTAATTTTTTTAACTGTTGTTGCGAAAAAATGTTACAAGATCTTCGTATCCGAAATTTCTCCGTCACGAATTATCCGTCGGATTAGGAACGAGAACGGCGCTTTGCAGAAATTTTGGACGAACAATACTATTTTCGATTTTTATCCGCCGGATCAATTCCGATTACAGTTTTTGTTACCGAATCAGTACTATCGCATGACCTTAAGACGTAATTAACAGGAAATTTTCAATCGAATAGCATCCTGGATGTTTGTAACTTAACGTTTAATAAAAAAAAAAAAGTATTTTTTGATCTTTCAATTTATCAGAATAAAAAAACAACCCAAGGACTTTGAAAGGGCCATGTCCCCTTCTCGCTGGATCGTTGATACCCGCCATTGTTTTGTTTCGGAGCAAAACTATTAATATCTTTATAATTTCATTACAGCCGAGAGTCCAGGCACTTTGTACTACTTACGCGAATCTTTCTAAAAGAGAAAAGCACGATTTCCTATGGGAGTTAGCACTGCGATACGCCGTTCATCATCCCGGTATTTGCCAACTTGCACAAAAATTAGTGTGCGTTGAGGTCTGCAAAAATATTCTTAAATTTTACAACAGAAATATACTTAAAAATTTGATAACATCGAATTTTCTATATATTTATACAGGCGGACGATCAGAGTCAACTGATACTCAAAGAGCGAAGCTTAAAAAATGCTCTGACTCCTCATTATCAATGGCTGTTTATTCTGATGGGAAGACTCGAAACTGGTGTTAAATTTCTCGTGGATCTCAGAACCGATGTTTTGGTACGTTCAGCCGTAAAACAATTTATTTGTACAATTTTTTGTTTTGTTTTTTATTTACAATTTTATCGTATCCCTTCCAGGAATTGCTATCGGATATCGTAGATCCTGAAAAAACTGTGATAATGCAACAACTTAACATTAATCTTCACGACTTACTGCTTCTGTGGTTCTCAGTGGGTTTTCTGCATCTGGAAAGAGTAACATGGCAAAGTTCTTGCGAAATGCTGCAAAAAGTATTTATTTTTTTTTATGATTCTTTGAATAGTTACATAAATCGAGATGTAGATCTGTTATAATTTTTTTCAAAGATTTCCGATTACGAAGCGATTCATCCAATCAGAAATTGGGTCGATCTGAAACGCAGAGTCGGGACTTACAGACGTTGTTTCGTATTTACGCATCCTTCGATGCCTCGAGAGCCTCTCGTAGTCCTTCACGCAGCCCTCTGTGATCGTATACCAGGTAATATATCTTACCGATTACTTAATTTTCGATCAGAAAGCAAACTGCCTTATTTAACTTGATAAACGTCCGTCTGTACTTCTCAGAAAGCGTAAAAGGCATCGAGGAAGCGGAAAAACGAATTATAGGGGAGACCGCGAACGTCGGAAATCAGGAGAACAAAAATGAAATAAAAGCTGCGATATTTTATTCCATAGTTTCGACTCAAAAAGGATTGAAGGTAAAAAAGAAGCGCGCAAATTTGCAATTTGCATACTGCTTTCATCGTTATTCATCGTCGACTCGCAAATGCTTCTCTACGAGTAATGGTTATCTCAATTCTGACTTCCTCATAGAGCAAGTGGTATCTCAAGTTTTTGCCAATTTCATTAAGTTGATAAACCCGTTGATGGATTCTTGCCAAATTCAAGGCCAAGAATCATTGTCATCCGGTAAATTTATATGCCAAGTTTCGGTTCGATGGGTGAAATGACGGGGGTTGCGACACGACTCGTGCGCAAAGTTTCCGGAGGATCGATCAATCTGTTCTCGTCACACATTTTCTCTATGAGGAATCAAAAAACGGGAAAAAGCTCAAGATATAAATTTTGTGTAATTCGTCAACGAAAAGGGCATCGATCTCGGGAATTATATGATCAAGGAAGTAGCGAAGGAGGTTACCCGGGAATTTCCGAGTATAGATCAGCTCTCCAGTTTGTCTCCGATACCAAAATTTAGAACTTGGTTTCTGGATAGATTGAAACAAGGTAAAATCTTGATTCTGAGCAAACCGTAAGGATATTATTTACCAGTTGCTTGCAGATACAACGAAAATATTCACCAGAGATGAAAAAGAAACTCTGGAGAATGTTCTGCGATCGAAGGATTTAACGATAGCTTTAAGAAAGCTTTTAAATAATTCCTTGTGGATGAATAATATCGAAATAGCAGAGATTCTGAAGGATCCTCTGATTCGACTCTGCGCGTGGTACCTCTACAAAGAGAAGCGGAGAAACTACGCTTTGAACAGCGTTGGTGAGATTTATCGACGGTTAATTCTTCCGAAATATTATTTCAAGTAATTGAAATTGAGAAAATTGTTTGCCAGCTAATTTTCATCTGCAAAACGGAGCGATAATGTGGCGCATAAACTGGATGGCCGATCCATCGCCGCGGGGCGCGAACAACAGTTGCGGAATTATGGTAAATTACAGGTAATTCAAAGATTTCGATTTAATCCATGAAATTGTATCTAAAAATGTTGTTTTGTAACGAAAATTATAATCGACAGGTATATTCCCAACGAGACGGAGAAAAATAGTCGAAAGTACATCGAGAAGAACGAGATAAAAGCGTCGGAGAGTGTTATTCGGCTCGTAAATGTCGCGGAAGCTCTGAGATGCCAATAATTCCATTTTATATGATAATTAATTAAGTAAAGAGTAAAACTGTTGGTAAAAGGTTAATTAATCACGAGCGATAGTAAAAAGGAGAAAAGGCGTTAAAGAAGAAGAAGATAATTATGAAGAATAGAACAGCAGCTGATGGTGTGTGCTTAGCAAGGAATTTTTATTTATTACTCTTCGAATTTTATGTTTTTATTAAAGATTATTAAATTTGTTCATTTATACAATAGCTGGATTTATTTTTCCAGCTCAGAGACAGCACGAGAGTCTGCAGGCAAATCTGTAACAAAGGATTGAAGAATACATAAGACGCGTTTCTTTGACCGCGATTTTTACCCTCCGACCGACTCGCAACCTCCAGCACAGTGAGAAAAATTAATACCGAAGAATGTCGCACACCCCGCAAGACGGTCGGAGGATTCTACTCGCGTAAAAATTCTTTTTTTTCAACGTTTAACGTCTCATTTTGTAATTTTTTCGTGCATTAAAAATGTTCAATTAACCTGTAGTCAAGGCTGGGTTGGATGAAAGGTGTTGGGAAGATGAGGTCTAGACTCCAGCTTCGTATAGTCCAAATGGAACTCCTTGGCAACCTTCCTCCAGTTTTGCGCATCGAAGTAGTAATAAGTACCACGCTCATACGTCGTAGTTTTCTCAACGAGACCGAGTCCAGGCGCTTGCGTTATCCAGACCTTCTCCTCCATATGATATCGCCATTCTCTGCTATACCTGTAAATAACAATATCACAGAAATTTCTTAATTTCGATTCTCTTGACTCTTTTGGCGGGAGAGAAAAATCAACTTACAACTCCGCCGCTGCTGCCAATTGTAATACATCTCCAACATTCGTATAAAACATATAAAACAAGAGATCGTCCTTGTACCGATTTAATTTCACAGGTGCCAGCTTCTCCCTGTAAAATATATCAAATTTGTAGAAAAAACAAAACAGGTTTTTCAACGACTTTGTTGGAATAAAACGTAAGATTTTTTACCTTATTGCCGCGTTGATAAGGTATTCTGGCGGTACGTGAAAGTCGATGTCCTGTGGTCGACAAGGCGTTTCCGCCCATGGGCCACCGAAGTTTTGGTAGAGGTTCTCAGTGGAATTTAAATTGAGCCCTAACGCAGTTAAATCCTGACCCAGCGCGAGTGAAGTGAGATTTGGATCCGTTTCCGCCGCTCTGATGAACGTCAAAAGTCCTACCATCCCGAACTGGTCCTTCACCATACTCGCCGGTATATGCGTCACTTTGCCTGGTAATAAAATATCGGTAGAGTCAGCTTTTTACACCAAATTAAATGTAAACGGCCTAAAAATTCCTATAAAATATATTTTCGATTAATACTGATAATTTCTCGACTGATTGCCGTTAAAATATGTAGAATACTTAATAATTGAGCTCAATCCGCGATGTGTGGTTCGACAAATCGGTAGAAATAAGGATCATGAGGAATTATTGTTTTAAAACGTTAAGTATTCATTGATATTAGTTCAATCGGACAAAAAAAATAGAAAAATAGTACATTTATCGAAAGTTGGAGATTGATTGGGAATGTTAAAATGGTTAATTCAAGAGTCAATATCTGAATGACGGTTCGAAGAGTAAGAAGCGAATCGATTTCTTACCATCGGCTGACGTTTGGATGCCTCTTTTCGACGCTTGGGACTTGTCTGAACCAGGCCCCCTGTTGGTCTGTAACGCGTCCTGTCCAATATCGGAACCTAAACCGACCGACAGGCCCTTGTCTCCGGACACGCTGCCGCCAGGCGAGGGACCTTCTCTGCTCTGCGTACCCGGTAACGCGGGAAAGTCTTCGGAACTCATAGTAAATTCGCTCGATTCCGAGGTGGGCTGTTTTACCATTCCAACTGTAGCAAGTACAAGAGGATTCGTTGGTTCACAGGCGAAAAGTCTCATCTGCGAGTTCGAATCTTGAGTTGTACTGGAGGACAACAAACCGTAAGCTTGCTTCCCCGGCATTGGGCTAGGCTGGGGCATTGAGTCACCCTGGCCTCTGTTCGTTAACGAAGGAAATTCCGAGAGATCCAACAGTGGCGGAGTACTTGTGTCACCCCCGCCCCCGCTTCCGAATACAGAATGGAAATTGTTGATCGCACCTTGTGATCCGTAACTACGACTTGAAGGTATTCCAAAACTGCCCATACTACCCATCGGATTTGAGTTCCTGCAATAAAAATGAACAAACCTTTAAATTCAACAATCGACGGATCTACATTGTCTTTTCTTCGCAAAGCTTACAGTTAGAAAAAAGCACTGGTTCATTGCCAAGCTTCTCTAATCACCGTCAATATCACAATATCTCCGATCTCGACGTCCTTTTAAATTTCTTCACGATGGAAAAGAAAAAAAAAAAAAAAAAAAACAACAACAGTAATAGATATAAGCCATCTTGTACCCAGGCCCAACAACATGCTCAAATTCCGTGTTAACATTACACATCAAGGATACTTTTTTTCTGTACATGCTGGTGATTGAACAATTGGAAACCCTGGATATCGTACAAGGGAATAACAAAAAAAAAGTCAGAGTTCAGATAGAGACGAGCGCTTTTTTTTATCTTCATCGTTACAGGAAAAGTCCTCCTGTTTATCCCTACTTTTGAGATATCGATACCGCGACACAACTGTATTATCGCTACTTAATAAATTCAACTTTTTCTACAGCTAAACTTAACATAAATCATAGAAATTTTCACAAATTTATTGATACGATAAATAGTTGTAATAATAACAAATAAAATTCCGATTTTTAATTGCAATGCTTTGGATCTTGTCGATGCTGGTTCTGTCGAGTTTTTCTTTTGGAAAATATTGAATTTAAAGCCCGATCTTTCGCATCGACGCCGGACGAACATGAAGCTGGCTTATCGTATCGTCGATAAACTCCAGAGTTTGGTTGCAAACTGACCCAAGAGCAGGCATGGTACGTCTGTCGGCGAAAGCCCTTTGTCCAAACAGTCCTCTGCTTCCCATAGGAGAGAGCTGTTGTTGTTGCGGTTGATGCCCGACCGATTGACTCGCGGTTCCTGCACCACCCGGGTAAACACTTCCGCCGACGATCGACGAGTGTGCCGTATTACCGACGCTCGCAGAAGAGCCTGAGAACATGCCCGATGTAGGCGTGACATGACCCGCGAGGGTCGACGAGCTTAAGCCCCCCCCGCCGGATCCTCGCGACGTCAGACTCGCTGTCGCTATACTGCGTGGTGGCTGCTCAAAGTTCAGGTTGGCCATAGCCCGATGGCGCCGCTATAACGTACCTGTTGGAGCACATCGACAGATCTAATTTTGTATTATTATTATTATTATTATTATTGTTATTTACAGAAAGTAAAAGGTTTAGCTTATACAGCAGTTTTGTCATAAGTAATTAATATTATATGTTTTAACGTCTAGAACGACCGTTCCTTACCGATAGAGAATTCTAAAAGACTATTTATACTCGGATTCTCTGAAAATCAGCTTTTTGAACGATTCGATATTCTGCTCAAAAAGAAAATCCGATCAAACGCGCCGTCTCACCCGTGCGCTCGTTTGACAATTTTTTTTAATTATAAAATTTTGCCTGCTTCAGACATTCGTTCCAGATAGAATCGACGGCTCGTGCTGCATATCACGCAAATCAGAATCAGATTATCGAAGCTCCTTTTGCACAGTACCCGACAATTTGAAACAAAGTAAAAATTCTCTAGTTACAGAAGCAAACAGGTTTTGAATGCAGAAAAATTGGGAAATTCATAGTAAATAGAAAGTGTGTCGTAAGGACAGCGACCGAGAAAGAGTTCTTTGTAACTGTGACAAATAATAATACAGCTTAGCGACGGAGAGTGTCGAAGAAAAGTAGATTTTCTATGAGATTCCAACATCCTTTACCATGCTAGGGAACGCTCGTCGTCGATTTCACGTTGTGCGAGCAGCATAACGACTTGCTCGACGAGTCGACGCTCGATGGGATGAGAAAAAAACAGTCTTTCAACCAGGTAAAATCTCACAGAGGTTTGTAATTACAGTGATAAATTAGTGTACGAGGTTGGGAGGCTCGAGGATGCCGATAGTGGAGAACGACTCGGCACGAGGTTTTTCTATTGACAGCACGACACGCTTGTCAATGATTTTGACGTTGATACGCAGGTTTTAATCACCGAATAAAACTGACAAGCACAAGGGGGGAAAACAAAGGTTATACGCAAGCATCTTGGGAACGCGGGAGACGCGGGATGAAAAACGCTAAAGTTTTCGTGTCATTTACCTATATCGTCCGTTCCAGCTGCGAGTCACAGAGCCTTCAATTCGATTGTATTCATGATAAACTAAATCGCGTATCGATGTTGCGAAAAAAAAAATAAAACAAAGGAAAAGGGAAAAAAAGGAAAACACTAAATAAATTCGAGTTGTTGATTCCTCTGGGGGGAACACAAACGTGTGTGTCAGGATGAAATTATTTTTCGGTGGCCTCCAAACCGTTCCCACCGAACTCTAAACCGATCACTGCACGCTCACTCTATTTTTTTCACTCTCCGTTACGATTTCGCGCACATTTTCATCCACCACACGCGTAATACTGTTCGGCAATACGAGACCGAATATTATCCCTCAAAACTTAAACAATACACACACCAGGAGTCACGAATTTTCTGCCATATTAGCGAAATTTTACAAATGCCCTCAAATCAGCAACCGCTCGTGTTACACCAGCGTGCGCTAAAGTAACGGAATACTCGCGGAGATACCGGTGTCTCGTGGATTTACGGATTTTATTATTGAACCATCGGATCGAGCAGCGAATCTTTTCATTTTTATAAACAAATGTGTGGAAGGTCCGAGCTTGATTAATAGACTAGACCGACATATATATATAGAGCGAAGCGGTCCCCGCGTGACCCACAGTTGAAACCGTAGATATCTCTCGATGTACATAAATCTTACAATCAAATTAAACGACTATGTACAAATAATCCGACATCCTTCTTTACAGGGATCTTCGATAAGCTCCTTTCAGTGATTTACAATCGATCGTCTCTACTTTGAAAAATCATTACAGTCGTTCAATTATGAACTAGCGGTGACTGATAGTGCTGCGCGCGCAGCTTCTCCTCTGCAATTTTTTCAGTCGTACGAGCGTGTAACCACGGTCGTATAAATTACGACCGTTATCGCAACTACTACTCTCGGCGGGGTGAGGGCTCCTGACCGCCGGCTGGCAACGTAGATCTTTTTCAATGTACGCCTTGATTCTCGAAAAAGTTATTAATATCAAAATATAAACCATCGAACATCGTTCTTACTTGTCAAAGATATTTGACAAGCATTTTTTCGTTTTTTTTTTTTTAAATCGATTTTATGTATTTCGAAAACATCGTTATATATATTTATATATATATATATATAGATTCAATTGACCCGCGGTGGTGTGCCAGATAGCTCTGCGCGCGCATCCTGTCATTTGCGTAATCTACAGTCATACGAAAGTGCACCGCGGGACTCGTGACCGCCGGCTGGCAACGTAGATCTTATTCAATGTACGCATTGATTATCGTAAAAATTTTTGAAATATCAAAATCTGAATCATTGAGCATCGTTCCGGCGTCTAAAGATATTTGATAAACATTTTTCTTTCTCTTTCCAAATTGATTCCGTCTATTTCCAAAAAGCATTATATATATTCAATTGACCTGTGGTGGTGTACCAAGTAGTTGTGCGCGCGCATCCTGTCATGTGCGTAATTCGCAGTCATATGAGAGCGCACACCGTGGACCTCGTGACCGCCGGCTGGAAATCTAGATCTCTGTCGATCTAAATAAATGCTCAAAAATATATAAGAGCGGCGTAAAAATCGTGAAATATTACGAAGAGTCGATAGACGTCATTCATGAACATCCGTCGATGATCATTAATTAATTCTGTCAATTAACAAAAATCGTTACATATGTTCATTTGACTAGTTGTGCCACTAAGTAGTGCGCGCGCATTCAGTCATGTTCGATGTGGTCATATGATCGTTCCCTGGGCGCAGTGCTCGCGAACGGTCGTGTTTTATAGGCGTTGACTTCTCCGATCCATTCCCTACTGCCACTCAAGTTCGTGGAATCGAGCAACAAAATAATTCAACGTAGAGACTCGTCGACGCGAATAATTCCTTCACCATGGCTCTCAGCGATGCGGATGTTCAGAAGCAGGTTAGTAAAAATAAATAAAATGTACTTTTTCTCCGAGTTTCGATTTCAGAAACTTTTGGTCCTTGAAGTATTTTCACCGAGCAAATATAATTCGACGAAACTTGTATGTTCCCGGGCGAGTAGACAGTTATTTAGCGATTTTGTATAATGTTTTTTAACGGAGCTTCGTTATTTGACATTTTGTGAAAATAATCGAGGATCCACGATTGTTCGAGAACCAGCAGACGACGCGCTACTCTCGAACAGCAGGAAAAAAAATATGCAGAGTGTCGATAGAATAATCATTTTCATATTGGTAATCGCGTTGACGGAGTAAAATACCAGTGAAATGTCGAGAACTCTGTCCACACCGATGCGCATATATACGAAGGAGTTGTCTCGTTCTATTTTTGGCTCTAGCAGCTTTACGTACTCGATATTAAATTTTTGTACATTCGTCGTGTTTGCAGATCAAGCACATGATGGCCTTCATCGATCAGGAGGCCAACGAGAAAGCTGAAGAGATCGACGCCAAGGCGGAAGAGGAGTTCAACATTGAGAAGGGACGTCTCGTTCAGCAGCAGCGTCTCAAGATCATGGAATATTACGAGAAGAAAGAGAAGCAGGTGGAACTCCAGAAGAAAATGTATGAGAATTATTGGATTTGTTTATTTTGTAGAGCCAAGAGCCACACCCGAGTTTCATTGTCTCCTAGAGTCACGCGACCTTGTTCATTTTATTTCATAGCCAATCTTCCAACATGCTCAACCAAGCGCGTCTGAAGGTGCTTAAAGTACGCGAGGATCACGTACGAAACTGCCTCGACGAGGCCAGAAAACGATTGGGAGAGGTGACGCAGGATTCCGTGCGTTACAGGGAAATCCTGAAGCTTCTGATCATTCAGACTCTGTATCAGGTATAAAGCGAATTATCAGTGGTAATATTTGTTCCGACAGGTACAAGATAATAATTTTTAATGAATTTTTTACCATCTCTTTACTAAAAAAAAGTTAAAAAATGCGATAAATCAAATAATTCATTTTAAGGGGCATCTTTTAACGTATAAAATAAGTAAAGACTATACTTTAGGATGATGTGCTAGACCTTGGTCGGTAATAAAAAGTGTAATAGTAATTTCTCCGTTACTATTGATCTTTAGCGAGATTAATTTATGTTTAGGATAAAAGTGGAGAACGATGAATCGCGTCTCACAATTGCACGGTTGAATGTTCACGTCTTTTATCTGAAAGATCAATCGCGATATTTGTTACTGACCGAGAAGGAACGAAACTTGAAGGATGTTTAGAAAATTTAGATAAACTTCTTCAAGACAAATTTGTGTTTCTAGTTGATGGAAAATAACATTACAATTCGAGTACGCCAGGCGGATATTTCGCTCGCAGAGTCGATCCTCGCCGAGGTCGAGAGCACGTATAAACAGATTTCCGCGAAGGAAGTTCACATCAAGATTGAGCAGGAAAGCTTTTTGCCTGCCGAAGGCTGCGGAGGAGTTGAACTTTTCGCGGCCAAAGGTAAAAAAATGGTCTTCCTCAAGATTTCACTGTTTTTATCTCAACATGTGCAGTCGTTGATTGAATCAACTTTCCGCAGGTCGCATAAAGATCAGCAACACCCTTGAGAACCGATTAGAGCTGATAGCTCAACAGCTGGTGCCGGAGATTCGTACCGCTCTGTTCGGACGTAACCCCAACCGCAAGTTCACCGATTAAGGGACGAAAACGTACTAAAAGTTGTTCAAATTGCATCCGAAACATTCCCTTCTTTGCAAAACGTTAATAAACGATGAAATTTACGACGAGAGACGAAAATAAGAGATAGAGGAACTGTTGAAAATCGCTTCATCGAAGTGCACACTATCAATGGGATTGTAGATCGCGCCAAGCTCTTAAAAAGAAAATTAACTATGTATAATAATAATAATAATGATAATAATAATCGCAGTTGATAGAAAGTCGTTAGAAAAGCCCGGAAAAGAATCTATCGCGTCGAGCTATCGAATGGCCTAGTTGCGAAAATTGCGAGTATCAAAGAGAATTGCTATTCCTTCATCATGTATTTTTGCTGATTGAGATTCGTGCATATCGATTGAAAAGGTCCATTTTGTTTTTTAGGGAATCCGTGATAAATTCTCTCGATATCCCATTTGCCCGTAAGTAGACAATTATTTACCATGTTATTCGAGAGTGTCACACGTCTTCTCAAGTACAATAATAAACGAAAGATAAAAAAACTAACGAAAGTGTTCTTTGGAGTGTTTGACGATTTCGTGACTAACCGTGGCGTGAAACATTTTTTTTTTTTTCGATAGTTTATAGCGTTAAAGCAGTATCTCGTGTTAGAAACATCCGGAATTAATCGGTGTCAAGTGCATTAGATAAATGAATATATCTAATTATAATGCGACACTGAACTGCAGCTTCGTGCTTCGGTTTTATGTACGTGAAGCATGGTTGTTCGTTCTTCTTATTTTTCGAAATACTATACTGCACTGTTAGTAGCATTTCTGTACATATGTATGCAATTCGATGTATCATACAACTCTGGAACCGTAGAAATTACGAATACACGCAGAAGATATACTCGTAGTCGTTTTACTACTCCTTCATTGTCGACTTTAACAACATACAACAGCGAATCTTTTATGTAAAAAAAATACGATATATATTTAAAGAAATTGGCAGTTGTCGTGTATATGTACAAACTCGATCGTATAATAATAATAGTAATAAACTTTGAATTATCTTGATTCCAAGATCGAGATTAACGGTCCACACTTCATAACTTATAATGAAACAGTAAAAACAGAACAAAACATGGAGTTTATGATGTTACATCGCAGCGCCACTCGCCGGTGTATCCGAGTCAATTGTTTATCGTAATCTATACGACTTGTATTTCGAGCTGTTATTCTTCTTGTGCAATAAGTACTTAAATCCCGTCTTTGCATCGACAAAGTTCTGCCTGAAGTAGACTTTAGTGCTTCAGAATAGTCCTGAAAACGAAAAGATTACATTTTAGTGGGAGAGCGAACAAAGAAAATAGGAGCAAATTAATCTCTTAATTAAAAATAAGAGTCTCTACGACTTGCAGGTAATAAAAAATGATGTACGACGAAGTAAACTTTCTAAGAATTAATTCCTATACATAACTCACTTTTTCTGGAAGCCAAACATATTCAGAAGACTCTGTTGACTTTCCATGGGAGCATCTTTTTTCGGCAACGTAATTTTCCTCGTAGTTTTACTCTTGGTAGTGGTAATTGCCCTCTTTTTGGGCGGATTGATCTTAACGGCAGTGGCCGACTTATTGCCAACGATTTTTGGATTCGCCCACTGGAATAAACTGCACCGCAGACTCGTGACGCTTTCCACGCGAATCGAGTAGTCTCTCTCATCGTTTTCGTCGTCGTCGTCGCCTTCTTTCCGTGACGATACCTTCGTAATACTATTCTGACTAGCTATGTCGCACTTGCTATCCATCATTCTATCTAAATTGTGTAGATTATTATCGTTTCTAGGAGTACAAGGCTCGACTACCATCGAGGATACTAAATCACTAGATTTTCGTTCAGGTGACGAATCGTGCTCCCTGGATTCCTGGCTAAGAAAAATTCCCGATGAACTCGAGGTGTCGTCGTTTTCCGATTCTTCGTTCAAATTTTCATTCCTAATTTCCCACTTCTCTTCTCGTGGAGCCTTCAAATGCTCTTCGTGCTGCAAGTCTAAGATTTTCGCGCTATCGACCGATTTTATTTCCTCCTTATCATTGGCATGTTCTTCTGTTCTATCGACTGTCGAGTCGGAACTGAAATATTTGCTCTTTTGCACGACTCTATCGTCGATAACGGTTGGCCTAAAGCCAACGAAACTCTTTAACTTTATGCGCCGTTTTCCTCGACAAACGAGACTCGGCGATAGCTCTTTGGCGTTTGCAGGT
The DNA here is from genome assembly GCA_963942595.1 of Cylloceria caligata. NCBI lineage: Eukaryota > Metazoa > Arthropoda > Insecta > Hymenoptera > Ichneumonidae > Cylloceria > Cylloceria caligata. Next base: position 71,060,588 of record OZ012707.1, read on the forward strand.
TTTACAAAGGGATTCGACCTTCGCGATAATATCGGCGATGTGCTTTCCTCATCTCCGGAAGGTGAAGACGACAATCGCGGGGGAGTAACGCTTCTGTCATCCACTGTCGCATAGTTTTTCTGCAATTTTTTGCTCCCGTATAACGCTAATATGTCAGCGGTGCTCAGTTCTTCCGCCAATTCTGAAACAGATCATTATTACGATAAAAAATTGGCTGTCTCGTCAAACTGTTCGTTCTATTGGTAAATATCATTAAATGTTATCATATTGATTATGCTAAAAGTGTTCCATGCTAAATATTTTTATTTGAATGAATAGATTTCAAAGTTTTACACCAATTATTCCCTTATTTACGGTAGAGCTTTAAAATTGCATCGGTACCTTCAAAATTACGTTTCTTCGGCGGCGTCGCTTTCTTCTTGATCGAATCAGTGTTCAGAAACATAACTCGACCAGCAGTGTCGGGCCACTTGGTAATCTCATTGGTTTTTCCGTTTTCATTCTCATCGCTGATTTTGAAATCCTGCGACCATATACTGACGTAACCTGTCCCAGGTTTTTCGTGCCAAGAATTCGTTTTTCCTCGGCGTTCCTACATGAAAAAAAAAAAAAAAAAAAAAGAAAAAAAAAACATCCATTTGACATTTTTAACGACGGAAATTATTATTATGGATATTTCAACGTACTCGAGGTCGATCGGGATCGAAATTGTGAAGTTCCTTCATACTGAAAGGATCGTAATTTCCGAGAGCCAGTTGCCAAGCTATATCCTCGGAAATTTCGTCGCCCGCATAACGCAATTGTTCATCGGTGACTTCCGGCGTTGGTGGATTCAATCTAACTTGTTTTCTTCGCAAAGGGCAATAGACTAACTGATGTTTGAACGTGATGAGAGCTCGAAGGAAAGCGTCGCGATATTCCTTAGTGACGACTAAATTTTTCATATTTAAATACGATCCCAGCCTCGAGAGTGCCTGAAAAACAGAAAAATTATTCAAAAAATTGTTTTTCTTTATTTAAATATTTTTCTGAATTATTTTTAAGCTTACTTTGTGTATATCGGGTTCGGAATTCTTGACAATGAACTTACAAGCTTTGCTGAGACCGATACCGGGCAACGAAGCCAAATAATCGCAACCGGACAAGATACACATGTGGCGAAATTTGTCAATCTCGAAGTGATCGACTCGGACATTCATTGCCAGATGAAGACGATTTTGCTCGACCAAAAGGCCATTTCCGTTCAAATCCATCTTGAAGAATATCTTTGAAGAAAAATAAACTATGATAATGCAGCTAAGAACCCGTTACAAGTGTTTCTAAGAGGTTTTCTACAGTTTTTACTTTTGTGCAACCAAACAAGGTCAAGTCACTGTCCTCAGTGATAACCGCGTCGGCGATTCCACTGATATTCAGGTAAGCTAATTGAGCATCGGCCTCGTAAGGAGCGACGATGCAATCTACGTTCTCTTCTTGGCATTGCTTGATCAATTTTAATGCCATTTCGTGAGTTATATCTACGGATCGTCTCAAAAGATTTCTTCCCTCTGCTGTTTGGCCCATTCGGATTAATTCCGCGGCTTGACGACGCGTGGTTTCTCTGTTTCTGTTAATTAATCATACATTAAAAGATCTGTCCTTTTATGGTGCCGCGAAACATGTACCACGTGACACACGAGTGCGAGAGACATAGCTGCTAACTTTCCAGACCATGTCATTCAGAGATTATTGATATTTCGGGAAAAAGCAATCTTCTACACATCGCACAGCACAAGAGCCTATCGTATAAAACTCTTTTTTTCCCCAAAATGTTTACGATATATAAAATCCATGGGTTACAGTATTTGTTACCGACTGAGTAGGTTTCGCCTCGCTACACGTTGACCGGCTCTCTCTCGGATAGCCACACGCGCGAGATAAACAGAACTTAACCATCGTGAATTTCTTCACTTAATTTACCATTCGGATAAAAGATGGGAATGATGAACCGTAGAATTATGGATTCTTCTCTTATGTCCGAAAGGTCAATCATGGCGAAGAAAAATATTTGCATTAAAATGCTTGTTACCGACCGAACGTTAGTACGTGACGCTTCAGAATGCTAAATAGAAATGGTTTTAAAGCATAAATTAAAATATTATACAGGATAATTTTTAATTAAAGTGTCAATACAAATACAAATATGTTATACACAGAAATATTCCTCGATAAATATGAACTTTACGAAGAATATTAGAATTCATTAGCTTTTTTTTTGGACAATTCAATTTTTAGAATAATTTATGACCAATTAAATGTTTCGATATCATCGATACTCCTAGGTCTCTTGGGATGATAAGATACTACTCAGCTGGTAAGAACGATTGTAATCAACTGTGTCAAATAAAGTTGAGATTGCAAGACTAGTTCTATCTCTCTCGCCCCTATACATGTTCCGCATTGCTTTAAATGGCAATAAAGCAATACTATTTATTTGATATGATTCTAAAATATTATTTGTAAAAGAGCAAAACCATAATTACTCTCTTCGTTTTATTTCAGTCTCTTTCTTGGCAGGAAGGTGCCTTCCGTCGAACACCAGAATTGGTTTTATCCTGTACACCAGTAGCATATGAACGAACTTCATGCAATACTTGACATATCTGGACAGAACGAGTCACATTTTTTTCTATATATATGTATAGAGCAAATGAACAAAGATCAGAAAAGTCACATAAGAATCTTACGCGTCGGTAGGCTGTCCCATGGCAATTTTGTCAGCGCAAGAAAAGGCCCCTTTGTGAAGCCAGCAGTAAGAATCTATGGCCACAGTTCCCCCTGCAAATTGGCTAATGTTTCCATGCCTGGAGGCTTTCGTCTTCTCGAGAAGAGGTATAAGACCGGTGATACCCATTTCCGTTAATCACCAACGTGCGTGTCGTTTGCAACGCAGAACTGCACAGAGAAAAAACGATCTTTATAACTGACAAGTGTTTCGTAATGGCAAATTAAGTATTTTCGTACGTACCCGAGGATGTTTGCAGGCTTTCTCGCCGTGTTGACGGCTCTCAAAAACTGGAGTGACAACCTTTTCAACGACCTTTATGCGCATTCATCGACCGAATGTAATCGCGACATGTTGTGTGTATTGAAAATTTGGGCGCGCAACAAGGAACAACAAATTACAAGAGACGAGACTATCGCGCAAGCGGGACTACAGTAAATGACATTCATTTTTCAGCGAATTCGAATGTCGTACCGACGTTCGGTAACTCTGTGTCGAGTAAGCGTGTGTCGAGTACACGGTTTTCTATCCAGTATAAGTGTAGTATGGAATATATATATATATTGTATAGTAAAAAAAAAAGACCTTGGTCAAGCATTTTTGAGGTTAGAATACAATTCAGTGACATTCAGTTGGGAATTGAAAATCGGACAAGAAGTAAAAACTCAACAAGTTTTCGCGATGGATTTAGCAAAGAAAGAAGTGATTTTTAGATTTAAAAAATGGGGAGAATGCCTCGTACCGACGAACGGTACAATAAAATAGGACGAGAGCTGTTTTTCGACACTCCGGAGGTTAGAATCCAGCGCAATGACAGTTTGACTGTCAGATTGAGTCGGAAATTGGAAACGAAGTCACAACAAAAAGGCCGAACGGTAGATCGATGATTAATTAATAAATTAGCAATGGATTCGGCGAATAAAGAAGTTAACGTATACGGTCTTGTGAGCGAATTATGCAAGCGTTATCTCGACAAACACACCCCCGAGGAACACCCTTATTTACCACGAAAAGACAACTCCAGTGTTTTGAAGAGATTAAGGGGTCGAGCTTTCGAGATATTGTTGAAAAAATCAGAGAAAAATTACGAAAATATCGGTGAGTTACGAATTGTTCACTTTTGCAATGATTTACTTGAAAATTTTTATTTTTTTCTTTGCTATTAGAATGTCAGAACGCAGATCCTATAGCGGAATTGTTGAAATATGCCTTTGTACTCAAAACCGCCCTGCGACGATCGTCCAGAGCCGAAGAATTAGAGAAATCATTGGATCTCCTGACAGACGACAAAGATGATTTAGATCCTAGCATTTATTCTTCTCTACAATTTCTCAATGGGCTCAAGTCGCTACAAATTAACGAAGAACACACTCTGGTAAAATGACAATGTGTAAATCTATTTGTTTTTCTTATATCAATGATTTTTATCATTTTTATGGTTTTATTTATTTCAGAATATATTTCACTATGGAAGGGCGAATCCTCTTCTTCCGGAGGAGCTACAAAACCCCAAAGAGGTGCCAAAATACCAGATATATCCTATAGAGTCATTTATATTACCAGAAAGATTCGAAGCGATGCTGGGCATCGAAAGAGATTGTCTTTTGGGAGAAAATGGCAGAAATACCGGCAGCTGTCTCTCCTTCGGGAACCAGTTCAGATCCGCTGCTACTATAGGCATAGAGACTCTGGGGTAAATCCTTCAATATATTTTGTTTGTTTTTTAATGAGTTACTTGGAAGAACCTTCATTTATTATTTTTGCCAAGTGGACTTTCTCAAGCGTTATTTTCTACAGTTCCAGAAGCGAGCACACGATAGGATCGATGCTCTCTGTGCCGAGATATACAGTGAGGCTCGTTTCGACGCGAGAGTTCTCCATGGCGTCGTATTTCACGCCTGATACAACGGAAGATTGCAACGAGCGAAAATTCGGATATTCCACGTGCCACATTGGTGAAATTCCGGGTCGGGAACCTCCGTGGTTGTGCGTGAAGCCAGCGAGAACGGATATAGAAACTAATTCGGAAATATCGGACACGCAATCGACGAATGACGGTTTTCACGAAAATTTGGAGATCGTTACATGGGAGAATGCTCTTGAATTGTCTAACGTGTCGGAACACCGTACTTGGGAATCTTTGGGGGACCTCGATGCGCCTAAAGAGCCTCCCTTCATTTCGGAAACGAGCGAGGCGATGCTGCATCTGGAGAGAATGAAGCAAGCTGGATTCCTGCCGTTACTGTCGAGAAATGTTATTGAATCTTTGAATACGATTAACCAAGTTCCTACGAAAGAATTCTTAGAGAATGTAAAGTTGCTTTTACTTGGCGTCGAGTCGGAAACCTTTACTTGGAACGACAAGGTAATCATTTTATTATTTTGTCACCGAATATTCTATTTAAAAAATTAATTATAGACGGTGATTCATAAAAATTCAACGATTTAGTGTTTTAATGTTCATTTCATCCCATAAAATCGAATTTTTTACGAATTACAGGCGGGCTTCCGACTCCGTCGAAACACGATGATTCCAGGCCTGAGCGTGGAAGCCTTGCAAAGCGCTTGCTCAGAAGTAATGTACTGGGGTGGTTGTTACAGATTATTGTCTATTTTAATCAAACCCGATCCTCAAACCGGAAAAATGCTTCAAGAGGGTCTGATATTTAAAGCTATGTGCAACAGCGTCAAAGAATTGTTGGTATATTATCAAGCTGTGATACTGCGAATCTCTGTCGAGAGCGATGGCGCGTCGTCGGCTCTGTTGAAGCTTTTGGCTAACGTGAGACCTATGGGATCTTTGATCGCAGAAGTAGCGAGACTCTGTCGATGCGATCAAGAGAATCGGACGGTCCTGGGCGAGGGTTTGGGCCTCTTGTCGCACATCTACGAGCAAGTGACGCGGATCACGAAACCCTCGGTCGCTCTTGTGTTCTACTCGATCCTTAAATCCTGCTGTGAAGTATATTTCCACCTACTACAAAAGTGGCTCTTCGAAGGCACCTGCGACGACGCGTACGGCGAATTCATGATAAAACTTCGTCCGCAGTTTCTTCGGGAGAAAAGCCATCGCTTCTGGACCAAAGGTTTCGCGATCAACGGGAATTCCGTTCCTGGATTTCTCAGTCATCTCGCCGATCCTATTCTAGACTGCGGCAAAACCGTGAAATTGCTGAAAATCTGCGATCCGAAAAATCCCATCTGCGCGATGTTCGCGACATCGCATCCTGCTGTTCGCGTCTGCCTCAGCGTAGGAATAGTCCGCGAGCAGGAGATCCTTTGCCGGGAATTTTTGTTACAGGGCGAGAGCGTTTTGGGACGAAATATTTCATTTTCCTTTGCTTTTGAAGAGCAAAGAGCCGTTGAGAAAGAAAGAGCTGACCTTGTCGTCGAGGCGCAGCACGAGACGCTAATGAGGATAAAAAGTGAGCGTGAGGAGGCGAAGAAACAAGTCGAGCGGAGTAAAAGAGAATTATTGGCTCAGCTAAAGGACCAGGCGGAAGAGGTTGCCACGAGAAAGGAACGCGAACGCGAGGCGGAGCTGCTCAAGGACAAACAGTTTTTAAAGGACATGAACGCTGCTGAGGAGATGGCGAAAATCGCTGAATTGGCGGAAAAGAAGAATGTTTTGAATTATTATAACGAGCTCGCTGCGGAGGCTGAGAGAAAGCGCATTCGCGCTGATTGGCGATTTAAACGGATAAAACTTTTCCAACAGCGAGTAGATAGCATCAGTAGAGCGAAAAGAGAACTTTGGGGGATCGAGGAAAGCGATTCGGCCGAATCTTCATCGCCTGTTTCTCCCAAAGGCGAAGAAGAGGAAAAAAGGGCCAAGTTCGCGGACGAAAGTGACGATCTAACAAAAAATTCCGCTAAATCGGAAGTTAACCTCGAAGAATTGGAGTCTGTGAGCGTAGAAGATGAAAATAAAAATCCCACGCATCCGAAAGTAGATGAAATAAGTGAGGAGAAAGAACCGGAAGATCCGGAAGAACCAGAGCCCGCGACAGAGGTGAAAATCGAGAAAATTGAGGAAAAAGTAGAAACAGCGCCGAAGAAATCCACTCGTCCCTGCATATTAGACATAAACAGAATGCGAATGATGAGCGGAAGCGGCTTCGCGAATCTAAACGACAATCGAGAGACTCCGGAGATCACGAACAGCAATTTAGAAACTTTGTTGAATCGCCCTAACGATTTGCAATTGAATACAGAGGATAATACGACTGCAGCTCGGAGAAACAAAATAAATGTTTTACAGCAAGAATACGGCATGACGCCCAACAACAATGAGTTGAATATAATCGTAGTTGACGCTCAGGGCAACGAAAACACTATTTGCATCGACACAGTTACGGTAAATCCTAATAATTTCCTACAAACTACGGAAACAGATAGAAATCGAAATCTCGCTGAAGAAAATCTCACGGACGCTCAGAAAAATCGCAACAAGAACATGACTCACCGCAGCGAAGATTCAGACGAGCTTAATCAGCCTCGCAGAGTATCGGGCAGCATCAATTTGACAGACGCGCAGAAAAATAGAAAGAGAAATATGACGCACACTTACACAGACGATTTTCAGGAAAAAGAGCTTCCTAAAGTGAATTTCGCTGCTTACACAGAATTGCAGAAGAACAGAGCGAGGGTCATGGGTCACGATCAAAGAAATTATCGCGATTACGTTTCCGAGGAATCGGATTTAGGAGCGAATATTCTCGATCCTTCGACGCCCTTGAGCCAACCGCCGCTGGATGATGGCGTCACACCGATGTCCTGTACCACCGATACTTTTCCTCTCTCGATTAGCAGCGGCATAACGCAATTTCAGAACTGCGACGACGATTTTTTAAAGGGCGGAATGCGAAGCACGACCACATTCGGCGATTTAACCTCGGAAAGTCCTCTGGAATCGCGAATGTGCACGGGATTCAATTTTCCTAGAGGAAATCAGGCTTTCCCGAAATTTTTTGGCCTCGAAGCAGCGGCTACGCCGACTTTTGAGTCATCCCTCACCGTCGCCGACGTAGAAATGATCGACAATACCTCGCTCCAGGTTTATCTCGAGAAATCCGTGACGATTCCTCTTAGAATTCAAAGCCGTTTGGCAAATGCTGCTATAATTAAATATATGCTCTACGAGAGAAAGTTGTTGTCGCATCTGCATAGTTTGAGAAGTTTTTTCTTTCTTCTAAACGGAGAATTCGCAAAGAGCCTAACGGGATCGCTTTATAAGAGATTGTACGAGATTTCCATGCCTCTCGAGCTCTTCCGGTCAGCGACTCTGACGAATATCCTGGAGAACGCGGTCAATAGCTCGCTCAGCAGTTCCTACGCGAATTCGCAGCTTTTGAGCCTCTCCGCAACGGATATACCTTCGTTATTGCAAGTCTCAAATCCGGAGTTTCTCAATTGCTTGTGTTTGAATTACAAAATTTCGTGGCCTTTGAATATTATCCTGGATGAAAGGCTGATGCAGCAGTACAGCAAGGTTTTCAAGTTCTTGCTGATGGTCGGAAGAGTCCTCTACGTGCTCCAGGAGGATTTTCATCTTCTCAAAATCGAGAAAAAAGCCGCGATCTCCGATCAGTACCACAAGCTTCAGCTTTATCGTCATTCTATGATGCAGTTTATCACAGCTTTGCATAATTATCTCACGTGCAGCGTTTTGTACGCCAGTTGGACGGAGTTTGAAAAGGATCTCGAGAACGCTACGACACTGGATCAGATTTATATAACACACGTGACGTATATAAAGAAGATATTGTCGAGGTGCATGCTTACGGCTCGAGGAGAAAAAATGCGAAATTTTCTCTGTAATATCTTCAAAGTTATTCTGAAATTTCACAATCGCGTAAGATCGCAAAATTGGTCAAGCAGCGGAGCTGGTTACACTCACGCCAATTTCGATAGATTGGAGCAGATGTACCAGACCTTTTGCGAAGCCAGGACTTATCTTGCTCACGTGGCCAACAAGCTGGCTAGCAGCGGATATCAGCCGCATCTCACGCACTTTTTGAACGCTCTTAATATTAATCCCCTCTACGATCTTACGGACATGGCTAGCTCGAAAAAATCGTAGAAAGTAGATATCCGATTACTTGTCAAAACGTCCAATGTTTCTTGAAAATCGAAACCAAGTTTAAAGAAATCATTTAATTCTTCATTGGGACATTATCAAATTTGACAAAAGTATTTTGAGTTAGACGCATCTCTTTGAAGCGCAAGAGCTCCAAAATATTTTGTGAAAAAAAATAATTGTAAAGCACAAAAATTAAAAGTTTTTAGTATATTATTTAATACTTTAATCTTTTTAAATAATAGATCAAACTCTCTTGTATATTGAAAAAAAAAAGCACCATGTGTTATATACCTTTCTTTGGTAGAAAAAAAACATAAGAAACTGGATCAACAGGATCCCAGAGTACCGCTCTTAGTATTACCTAAGCTGTTGAAGCCGTATTAATGCGTTGCAATGTTCTGTTAAATCATGTACTTGTCATTAATAAATCTATTATTTTAATGTTTCACAGTGTACAGTATATACATCATGCCTATGTTGTATTTCCTTAAGTTCGGCGTGTAAGAATGCATTGAAAAAAAAAAGAAAAAAGAATCTTGTTCTAACGTGACGAAAGTTAAGGTATCACATTGAGATGTATGTCGTACTGTTGGTCGAATCCTATGTAGCAGTCCGACATGAGGTAGAACGTTACTTTTGTTTTACCTGCAAGAAAATTGACATATTTTCATATTTTGACATTGATATTTTGTACTTCAAACAATGTAAATATCTTACCTGCGATCGCAGGCGCTGTGAACTCCAATTGACTCAACTTGGACTGACTATTGACTCCGGAGGCTCTTTTCACAGCCCAGAGTTCTCGCTGTCCAGTTTCTCCCAAAACGATGAACCAACCCTCGTCCTTACCTCTGAGGAACATCGGGCTGTGAGCTCGAAGATTGTTCGACCGATTTTTCCGCTTAAGCGCAATAACGAGCGTGTAATCCTCGTTTGCATGAACGTCTACCCAGCGCTTATTTAGGTTGTTATTTAGATTGTTATTTAGGCTGATTCTCATCGTCTGATAAGCTCCGGACCATGAGCCCTGTATCGACAGTTCGACGTTTATTATGGGCATCGCCTTAATTACTTTGTGCACCTGAAAAAGAAATGCTTGAATAAAAACAAGACGCGAGGATCACATATCAAAGTTAAAACTCTTTAAAATGCATTTATACAGAGTTTTTAACAAATTGTTTGACCTCTCAGGGATTGTATATTATTTAGAAAAACGTCCACCATATTGGATTACCGATCGCCCTCATACGCTGAATATTTTGTAATTTGCGATATAGGCTTCACTTACGTGACGAATACGATCTTCCGAAAGTTCCTTTGACAACGCAGTGACCAGACCCTTGTAATCATTGCTCATAGTGGCGCAAAGTGCCGGCAGGCACTTGGGAAGGTGCGAGAAGAGGTGAAGATGCTCTTTCTCTATATTCGGCAGTGTTATAATGGCAGATTCGTCGATCCAGCGCGCCTGGATGATCATTTGCAGGAGTTGCATTAGCCTGAGAGTGCTGGAGAGCCAGCCACGTTCAGCGACGATGTCTATCATCGCCTGAAGTATTCTTATTGTCTGATCGAGCACGGATTTCAAGTCTGTTATGTAATCGGCGCAGGGAAGCGTGGTCCTCGAGAAATGCGCCTGAAGAAGCAAATAAGCCTTTGTATTCGGCGAGTCGCAGGACAGACGATCCGCCGGATAGCGAGATCGTTTCGACAATTCCTCGTTCAGTAGATCCTCGTTGTGTCTGACCGGCAGTTCGTCGTATTCGTGCGCGTTGCACAAAATCTTTAGGTACTGAGGTATCGTCAAATTTTCCTTCAGATCAGCGGCGAAGTGACTTATCGTGATATGCGAGAGGTAGTAGAAAGAAGCTATTCGTCCCATCGAGAGCGGATAAATCGTCTGTTGTTCCTGAAATATACGAAAAAAATGTTGATTGATGTTATTTTTCAATTTCTTATATCTGGATAAGACATTTTTCAATATCGAAATAAAAAATAAATAAATAAAATCGTTGTTAAAAAAAAAAAAAATGTACCTCGTCCATTCCGATGCAATTTGATTCAATTAGCAATTTCAATTCCTTCTCCACCAATGACGAGAGATACGCGTTGATTTGATCGGGCTCCAGAACGTCGAGATAGTAGTAACGCGGATTTTTCATTAACCTTCTGAAAAAGTAGGTCCAAGTGAGGTAATCGAGAAACTCTTGTTTTGTCTTGATGGTGCCGGCGACGATCTCGGCGTTCACGTGATCGGGAAGCACATCCAGCAAACTGGACTCCACCGGGAAAGGCTCGTACAGGAATTTCTTGTAAAAGTTTTTCTTTATGTCGTGAACGAGAACCACGGCGACGCCGGAATTATCGAACTGCGGTCTTCCCGCGCGACCCATCATCTGCAGAACATCCGTTATCGGCATGTCCACGTACCGCTTAGTTTTTCCATCGTAATACTCGGTTCCCTTGATCACCACGAGATGCGCTGGGAAATTTACACCCCAGGCGAGCGTTGCTGTCGTTATGAGAACCTACGAAACGAAAGTACGAATTCTAGCAACAAATTTCATCTTGAATAATTTTTTATGGGAACGCTGTGGTTATTAATAACGATTCACGAAAATACATTGGAATATCGGATAAATGTGTCTTAACAAAGACAAATTGGATCTCGATCGAAGTTTATCAACTTCGAATTTATCGACAATTGGTAAAGATTACAAATAATAACTTTAGCTAAATTTACGCGTCTTTTTCTATACAAACCTGAATTTTGTTATTGACAAACAATTCCTCGACGGTCCGGCGATCCCTGTCCTGAAGACCAGCATGATGAAGACCGATGCCAAAAGCGAGAGTGAGTTTAAGATTCGTGTCTACGATATTTTCGATAATATCGTTCATCTCTTCTTCTTGCGTATGAAGCCACTGTTTAGGATCGTTCTCGGCAGCGAGGTAAGCAATAAGATCAAGAGCAGTGAGCCTCGTCTGTCTTCTGGAGGCTACGAACACGAGAGACGGACTGGAGGGCGCGTGTTGTCTGATGGCCTGGAAAGTTGGTCTGTTCATCGTTGCCATTCGTGGACAGTAATGTTTTCCGGGGAATCCGCTTACGTGAACCTCGAGCGGAACCGGCCGAACCGAAGGACGGAAATTGTACAGTCCCGTCTTCTTAATTCCCAACCAATTTGCTAAATCCACCGCATTCGCTAACGCCGTCGAGAGACCAACGATTCTCAACGTTTTCTTGGTGTGCGAGGCAATAAAATTCGTACGAGAGACAATAACTTCCAGTACAGGACCTCTGTCTTCTCCCAAAAGATGAATCTCGTCGATTATTATCAAAGCCACCTTCTGTACGTAACTCCGAGTCTGCCAGCTTCTGCTGATACCGTCCCACTTCTCGGGAGTCGTTACTATCACGCTAGCGCGTGCAATTTCACGCATATCGGGCGTTACGTCACCCGTAAGCTCGACCACGGGCTTCCCCAGATTTTCCTCGATTCGAACCTTCCAGTCGCTTATTCTTTCGCGAACGAGAGCCTTCAAAGGAGCGATATACACGACTTTCTGGTCGGGATAATGCTTGAATACTCGGAACATCGCGATTTCCGCGGCGATAGTCTTTCCTGAACCCGTAGGCGCGCCCAGCAGTACGTTGCAGTCAGTGTGGTAGAGACAATGGAATATCTGGGTCTGTATGGGGTTGAAGTGTGAAAATTTGTAGAGTTTCTCAAAGTTTTTGTCCTTCAGAGCGTTGATCGAAAGTGGCTGAAGCTCCAAAAGATCCGTGTGCGGTGGGTGGAACTCCGGGAGGACGAGATTGTGGAATGTCAAGGGGAAAGCCGATTCGCTACCCAGCCAACGGTCGCTCGTCACTCTGACTATGTACTGCGTCGGGAGAGGCTCCGAGAGAGGAATCGTCATCACTAGTTCTTGCGAACTTTGGGTGATTACCTTTAAAAAAGAAAGAGAAATGAGAAATGTAAATATTTTACGATAGGAAATTAAGATCAATGAATAAATTGCTTTAATCCTTTTCCAACAAGTCACGAAAGATTTTTTCTCAACAACTAGTCGTGTTTTTAGTCAAATTTGTTATCCATTTTCTCTGAAACTCTGAAACTTGCGTGTAAAAATCCAAAAAGATTATTTCTGTAGTGCTAATTATTGTAAGCACGTAACTGGTTCGTAAGATAAAAGTGTCTCGGTTGTTTAAATACCATTTTTCTGCTGACAAGGAAGTACTCATGATGATAAATGAAATTATTATCCGGATCTTCGATCCATATCCAGAAGGCCTCCGAGTTCTTGCCGTGAATATGATCGTTCCATTTGAATTGCGGATAGATGGTCAGTCGAATACGTAGAACCGTTCTAGTGATTGGTTGCAGACTGTATTCCATGTCCAGGGTGGGAAATTCGTTGCAGCATTTCTTTATCAAATCTGCGGTCTTCTGATTACGCAGGAAATCACCTGGAGAAGAGACATACAAAGGAATACGCAAAGCAGGCTCAAGAAAAGTCTTATTTGCAATCGTACCGATTTCTTTGACGTCCATCTCCCGCATTTTCTCGATCGACAAGTTGCGATCTTCAATTTTATCGATAATATCCTGCCCCAAGCAACGAAACTGTCGCATGGGACTCATGTGGTCCCATTGTTGACATTCGAGCATTTTTGCCATACCCAACAGTCGTCCGGCCATAAGCGCATTGTTTTTTCGAAGCATTACCTCGAAGATTGCTCTGCAGATTCTGATTGCGTTCTGAAAATCGTAAAAATGGTCATTTAATAGAAAAGAAAAGAAAGAAAGGGAAAAAAAAATGAACGCATTTCATTGATTATTAAAATTGAACAGTTGTATACCTGCGTTATGTGCGATTGATCCGATATCAAAGAGAACGATTTGACGTGTCCATGCGACAAATACGTTTGCAAGAGGATATTGACTTTGCCATGAATATTTTCGGTACCTCCTTGCGGTATGACCTCGCAATAGTCATCGGTAAGACTGTCCAACTCGTTCATCTCGTCGTCGCGGACTTTAAGTTGTTGAAACTCTTGGGATTGCGATATCATCGCCAGAATGTCTGCCTCCGTCATTATTGGCTTTGTCAGATCGTTGAAAATTTCTACGGTGTCGTATTTTAAGTAGTAGTGACTTGCGGTGCGGCCCAGATCTGAAAAGTTAGAGTTAATTTATAAATATCGTTAAAAAAACTCCCAATTATTAATCCCTTGCAGGCGAAATCCCTTGAGGAAGCTTTAAAATTGTGAAAAAGTGATGCGATACATCGAGGGAGATCCTACAAATGATTTGTGCAAAACAAGTTAATGAAAAATAAAAGATTTAACTTTGTAGTTCGTTAAACAAATATATAGATAGAATAGTACATTATTATGAATAAATGGAGTTCCCTTTTAACAGTAGACATCAAAAGTTTATCATAAATTCATCAGTGACCACGGAATTAATTATTTATAATAGCGAATACATTAAAAAGAGTTAAAAATATTTTTTATAAATAATTTTACCCGTAGAACTGAGATCCCCGGTTCTAGAGTGGTAGCGTATCATTTTAGCCTTGTCCAACGATTTAGCCGCGGTGTCTATCAGCTCTTTTCGCTTACGATCCAAATTTGGGTCTTCCATTATAGTGACGTACGGTATACCATAAACATTGTGATTGAGTTTCATTCTGACGAAGAGATAAGTGTAACTGAGCCACTCGACGGCCTCTTCGACATTCGATATCGTGCCAAGTGCAATCTCGGCGTTCAAGTTATCAGCGAGGAACGTTATAAAGCTGCTTTCAATGGGAAATTGATTTGTCAGGAGGGAGAGGTAATGATTAAGCTTGTTGTGCGATGTTATTATGACGGCGTGTCCGGAAGTATCGAATTGCGGCCTTCCGGCTCGACCAAAAATTTGCAAAACGTCGAGAATCGACAGATCTATGTATGATCCGTGTTTGGAATCGTAGATCTCGGTTCCCTGTCGAAAAATTAACATTTATAATAACCAATTATGATGAAAAACTCGAAATTAGACAGTTGGAAATATTTGTGAACGAAAAAAAGTCTTTGGAACGAAATTATCGATTGTAGAATCGTATCAACACAATTTTTTTGACGAAAAAAGGTTAGAATAACACGAAAAGATAAAAGTTTACATTTACTTCCAACTATATATTCGTATAATTGCTCGTTTACTCGAATAACGACTCCGTGCGCCGGCAAATTAACTCCCCAGGCAAGAGTCGAGGTGCAGACGAGAACTTTGATGAGTCCCTGAGAGAAGTACTTTTCTACTAAGTTTCTGTCGGTGCGTAGCATACCAGCGTGATGTACGGAGAAACCGTATTGAAACAATTGGCCAAGGTACTTGTTTCTCGAATTATCAAGAGATTTTTGCGCGTTTCCTTTTGTAGGGCCTTCGGATTTGAAAAGCTTGAGAGTATCGTGCTGTCCGGCGAGATCTTTGAGCGCGTTAGCCGTCCGCATAGTCGCGTTACGAGCGTGAACAAAAACCATTACTTGATGTCCCTTTCGGATCATTTCTACGACTTGGTTGTAGCAAACGAGATCCATATCGTGAATCTGCTGCATCGTCTTTGTAGATTTTACGCCGATGAACGTTTGGCTAAGGGGCACAGGCCTGAAGCGATAATCGAAGTAAAAGAGGCCTTTGTAGGGATTTACACGAAGAAATCTTGCGACGTCCACGTAATTCGGGAGCGTGGCGGATAATCCGACGATTCTTATCATCCTTTGCGAGGACTCGACTTGACGAAGAGTTCTAGCGACTAAAGCCTCGACTACGGGACCCCGATCTCCGTGTAAAAGATGAACTTCGTCGATTATCAGCAGTTTTACGATGCTAGTTAAAGCTACATCGCCGCTACCTTTTCTCGTGACGATATCCCACTTTTCTGGAGTTGTTACTATCATCTGAGTCTGTTGAATTTCTGTCTTTGTCAACTGCATGTCGCCCGTGAGCTCGCGAACTGTCACGCCCAGACAGCTGAGCTTTTTGTTAAAATTAGTTGTTATCTCGGCGGCAAGAGCCTTCATAGGAGCTATGTAGATTATCTTAAAGGCGTCCTTGCGCAGAATTCCTTCTATAACATGTAGTTTGAGCTGGTGGACCACCGTGAGCATAGCCACGTTCGTTTTACCCGCTCCCGTCGGAGCACAGATCAAAAGATTTTCGTTGCTGTTGTACGCCGTGTCGAAGACAATGGTTTGAATTCGGTTAAGGGCTTTTACACCGTTAAAGGCCATCTGTCCGATCTGTGAGATCAACCGGAATAGAATACATATTGAGAGTACTAACTTTTCATTTGCATTTCATATTTATACAGACCAGACTGTGGCAAATCTTCGAAAATAACATTTTTTATGAAACTATATATTTACTTTTACACCGAAAATCATCCCAAAATCAATAAAACAGTGAAAAATAGCTTCTTTCTAGTTAATGTCGAATGTTATAAAGATTATTCGAAACACAAACCTCATCGAGCGACGATATTAGCACCGGTTCGTTGCCGACTTCGAGAGGAACCGTTGGCGGGATCGGTATGTGAACTTCCTCGCATAGATTTGAATCCTTTCTCGTAGCATCTTCAGGGAGTAAGATTTTGTGACCGGAGACGAAGCCGGCGGATGCCTTCGAAGTTAACTTCGAGTCGAAGACGAATGGAAACTTCTCTCGAACGGAAGTTTCTCCCAGCACGGCTTTTTTGGTCGTTGAGAAAATCGGAGCTCTTTGGGCAGATAAAGCTGCCTGCCTCATGAGACGAAGAGTCATTGGCTCGATTTCGTCGTCCGATTCCTCGCCATTAGCCTCATTCTTGCTCGAAGCCTTTAACATCTTTTTTTTTTCCTTGCGAACCTGCTTATTCAGCTGCTTCTCTTGTGCCGACTGGACTGTCACTTGGCAACCATAGGAAGGTTGTTCCGTCATTTTTGCTGGATTTAAGGCAATCCTTAACGAGCTGACGCGGTTTATGTTAATATCAATCGAGAAAAGACCTTTCCAACTTACCAGGAGGATATTTCACGGGTTTTTGATGAGAAAAGTACGAACATACGCGTTGACGATGCGCCATTATGTATTCTATGAACAGTATATTTTGACTGCCCAGACAATCTAACAAGTCGGCCTGCAGATCTTCGCCAGAGTTCTTCACCTTCTTTCCGATCATCATAACGAATTGGTCGTATTTAATGTCGGTGGCAACATTCGCGAAGCACTTTTTCATGCCATTCAGAAGCTCGCTCTTGTCGAACTGTCATTGAGAATCACGTGAATGAATTTAGAGAAACGAGGTGAAAAATTCAAATTAGCGAGATAAAATAAAGAATTTATGTAAATTACCGCGCTCGGTTTGTTATTAGTCTCCACAAGCTTATCGTAAGACATTGTGAAGTCTTCGACAGGATTCGAGGCGTTTATCTGCGTCATTTCGTGGAGCCCTTTGGTATCCGGCCACACGACTCTCGGCGGCTTGTAATCTATCTTAAATTCGCTAAAGTCCAAAGTATCGAGCTCCAAGGCCTCCCGCTCGAAATCCATGATGAAAGTCACGTTTTCCTCGCTCAATACTTTTCGCATTTCAGTTATTGCCTGTTTCAATGGAAAATTGAGATTTTATTTTGTTGTGGCAAAAAAATTAATATTTTCTATTACAAACCTCCATAACTTGGATCACTTCGCTGGCGGTTATGCCGCCCATCATCTTCTGCAGCTGCATCAAATTGTCCCGACTAACAGATGTTTCGTTTATCAGAATTCTGAGGGTTGTCATCGCCACGAAATCGGCCACCTCTGGCAGTTCTCCTTCTACATGGGAGAAAAAAAAATATGTTTTTGCGATTCTAAGATAAATATGAAATTAAGCGTGGCTAAAATTCTTTTATCGATTGTTCATAAGAAAAAAATTCAGCAATGTAGCAACAATGTTTCTCATAGTTAAAAATAAGAAACATTGTTGCTACATAAAATACAATAAAAATTTAACAATGCTATTTTCAATTATTACATATTAATTATATATTTTTCTTTAATCACAAGTAATCGTAAGATTTTGTAGTAAGCATTGTATCAATGAAATCTATTTCTATTAATCAAAGTAATACATTGTATATACTTTCAAAAATAAATAGTTATAAAATAATCCTCATTCAATGATAATCGTAATGATATATTTAAAAAATCAGAAAGAGAGCTTTTGCTTGATACCAAAGTGGTTTTTTTAAGTTCTCACCACAATATTTAGCAGCAACATCGTGTATCTTTGAAAATAGAGATTCGCAATCGTCAGGCAGATTCTTACAGAAATCAGACCACTTGGGGCCTCTGAAAAATAAATCAAATAAGCAGAATTAGATAATTCATTGTACACAACGTATGGATAATTACAGGATCGTAAGGAATAATTACTGCGAGACTCTCGCAGCCTCTTCCAGTCTTTTCTTTGTCAGATTGTTAACTTCGGCATCCGACAGTGTCTTCTTGGGTTCCAAGTGCGCGAAAGCTCTTAGAGAGCGCGTCAAACGCGGTACTTCGCGCATTTTCGGAATTTAGTATTTCAATCTAACGCAGAGGAAGAAACGTAATAAGAGAACAGTAGCTATGCAAGAAACAATTGCCTATTGCACAAAATTGCGTAAATAATTGGCACCACACGGTAACATAGTGGCATATTTCCAACAATTCAATTCCAATTATAGAACGATTGAGAAAATTGATTTTTGGAATAAAAATCTGTTTAACGAAGAGATGGACAAAACATATTTCGACATAAAGGGACTGACAGAGGCGCTTAACCTCGAACGAAGCAACGCCCCCATTGTTAGCATCGTAGAACAAAGAATTTAAAGATTTTAATAATCACCAGAAACAATTAGTTGAATTTGATACAGTACCTATAAGCGAGTTTTCGATTGCCCTTGATCCTATCGTCCTAATGTATCTACGAAATATTCTACATTTTTTTAGGAAATCCCTGTTGAATACTGATAAAAGCTTCGCGGAACTGCGGATTCGAAAATCGTGGGAATGATTGTGGTAACAGAGGGCGCCTCGAGCGCTCAATAGCGATAGCAGAGACGAGTAGGCCTACTCATGGTGTAAATAAATATATTTTTTTGCACCATGGCCCTACTGTCTCCAGATTTCTGAATGAAACAAATGAGCCAAGTATACAGGGTAAGGCAACAACTTTCATCAGTAGAAATATTTCCTCAGATATCGGACTTGAAAAAAACTTTTAAAACAAAAGTTGCATAGTTCGCAGGGGGTCATCGAATGGTGGCTACGAGCTTTATCCGTGTGTAGGCGCTTTGAAGATTTCAAGGTCACCTTCATTTTTTTAAATGGGACCATCATGTTTTTTCTTCAGAATTTCATTGAAGAACCCGAGAAAAGTTCACACACCAATTTTCAGAAAAATCCATCAATATTTAGCATGAAAAAACGAAGAAAAAAGAAGCTGATAAACTTTGATTTGCGAACCGATGTAAGCATCGTTCGCAAATCGGAGATCGTTCGATGTTTTGTAAACAAACCTGTGCGAATATTCTTCTGGCTTACTTAGTATGAAACGTTACAAAATCACATTACGAGCCTAAGAACACTGAAATTTCGATTTTATCGTTTTTTCATGCTAAATGGATGGATTGATGGATTTTTCTGAAAATTGGTGTGTGAACTTTTCACGGGTTCTTCAATGAAATTCTGAAGAAAAAACATGATGGTCGGATGGTCCCATTTAAAAAAATAAAGGTGACCTTGAAATCTTCAAAGCGCTTCCACACGGATAAAGCTCGTAGCCACCATTCTATGATCCCCTGCGAACTATGCAACTTTTATTTTAAAAGTTTTTTTCCAAGTCCGATATCTGAGGAAATAGTTCTACTGATGAAAGTTGTTGCCTCACCCGGTATATTTAATGCATACCAAGTGTATGCTTGTTTCACTACTCTCATCCAGAAAACAGTAGCAGGCACAGTGAAAAACGCTACTTAGAGTTCATCGAGAAAAAGTCAAAAGACAAAGCAGAGTGCCTCCCTCTGACTGGCTCTGCAATTTTTAAGTTTGCTAAGGCTTTTTTGAATTTAGTTTAGTGGCTAAACCCAATATAATGCCAATGTAGTAGAGTAAATAGGTAAGTAACTCCTTCCCACTCACCGAAAATATTGGCACAAAAACGTTTTGCGTCCGAATAAAAATTGAGCCTATCCCGCGATGTCCAATAGCGCTATTTCACGCGCATCCACGGTGGCTCAGTCGATATAGCGCATCACCTTGTGGTAACGAGGTGAGGCGAAATATGTACTACGTGACACAGAGTGCGAGAGAGACAGCTGTTAATTTTCCAGATCATGCTATCGAGATTATTCATATTTCGGAAAAAAGTAAACTTTTATGTAATGCATAGCACAACAGGCACAACAGATCTAACATTTATTTTTTTCCCGAAAGCTCCTAGTTATATAAATCTATAAGTTATATCCTCTTAAGGTGAGACGAAACCTACTCAGTCGGTAACAAAAACTGTAACCCATAGATTTTATATAACTTAGATATTTAAACGAGTTTTAGACCTGTTTCACCTTAGGGGGAGGCGAAACCTACTCAGTGGGTAACTAAAACTGTAAACAATAGCATTTCACTCTACTGGTGTGTGAGAGAGACAGCTATATAATGTACTAACAGCGCCTCACGCGGAATTCGCGTGAGGCCAACTTTACCAATTTTTGTCGGTAAGAATACGCTATTTCGTATTCTACGGATATGCATCACATTGTACAGGACTGTAATATGAACGTAAACGTTTCGATGTCCGGTCGAATTTTGGTTGAAAACGTGCAAAAAATTATAATAATCGTATATTACTGACCCTTTAAAAATCTAATATGGCCACTCAAAATGGAGCTCACATACGTCAAACCGTACCGGACGTCGATTTTTTTTGGTGTTCCAAACATTTCAATATCGTCAAAGAGTCGATCACGCAAAAGAAATTAGCGTAGGGCGTAAACCGCGTTCAAGTAGTCTGGCAACTTACGGCAACGAGAATAGAGGCAGACTACGCGAACGACGTACGGTCCGGTTTGACGTATGTAGGTTCCAGAAAGGTTTACACATACAAAACTGATGTTGTTGACGTCGAAGCGTTTTTTATCGACGATGCACAGAGTACACCACGAAATAGCCTTTTTAACGATCAAAATCGGTTAAAAAATCTACTCCGGCATCCCTTTAATGGAACTTGAACATGCCGTCTTTACGCTGGATTATCCTTTGATTCTACCTAGAGGGCTGATCAATGCAAGAGAAATTTTTACTTTATTTTCTTCTTATTTACAATTTCTCGTGACAATCACTTTAATGTCAATTGGCTTTTTTCTGATAAATAAAAACTCAGTCAAAATGCAATAGAAAGTAACGGCTGCTTTGTGCTAGTCGTGTCTGCCGCTAGATGGCTTTGAGTATAAAGATGGCACTTACGCTTTCTAGCAAATCTAACTTTGATTATACAAGTGAAATTATAATATTTCATGAAACTAATAGAAGATGAAGTTGGCTGAAAAAAATCTTCGCATTCCCTTCTAACTCGGTACTCGAATGAAGACTGAAGCGTTTTTTACTTCCTCCAGCATCATTCAAATTAAAGAAAATATATTAGTTATATATCCAATTGAGTTTTGATTTAATTGGAATTTAAATATTGCTTTATTTTTCTTGCACAATTAATATTAAAGAAAAAAACCCTCGGAAATGTGGCAATGGAAATTAAATTTTTCTTTCTCACTTGCATTTGTTTATCTTTTTATTTTTATTCGATTTTTTTTTTTTTACGAATTACATAAAGAGTGACTTTCAATTAATTTTCTCTTGTACCGATCCGCTGAGGGAACTCCACCTTTAGTGACCAGGACCAAGATCTCGCGCTGATCGTATTCGATGTCGACAAAGTGAGCTCGAGAATATGATATTATATGTTCACTATCTTCAATGGCAATGGATTCTTACTCCGATGCACAAGGAGATAAGGACTCGTGTGAGCATAAAGTATGAAATCGGCAGAGTAAAATCTCGAAGAACGCGTCTCACCGAATACTTTCGGTATGTCTGTAATCTCGAGCCGCGGTGCAAAATCGACACGTTTTTCTAATTCGGAACCACGGTCTTGCATATACGGATATACCGTGCTCGGAACCGAACAATGGATCATCTGGCTCCTGACAGTATAGTTCGTATGAAATATCATTAGTGGCGTTGGGGTCGTGGTCAAACATTCGAAGTGAAAGAGTTTCCCCGCGTTTCTTAAGTTTTGACGAGATTCATTGACGAAAAGTTGATATTTTAACTCAACGTAGTTCACCAAATATCCACATAGCAAGGTATAACCCTGCGCTTTATTAATTTTTATGACGAGAGTACATCTGTATCGGTAGAGACCAGTAAAACGGGACTTGATCGTAGTGTTTTTAACGTGAGGTGCTACGAACTGTCTTTCCTTTAGAGGCTTCACCATTTGCCGCGATCGCCAATGGCGCTATCTCACTTGCACTCGTAACGGCTTAGTCAAAGTTCGTGATCTTTTACATTGGCCTTATAGCAAACATGTATCCGCAAACAAATAACAGGGATTTCCGTAAAATCTACTTATTTAAAGGCATAAAAATAACATATGGTTGTTAAAAGAGACGGCATATCGAAATAAGAATGCGATTTTCCGCATAGTTTTAACATTAATTACAGTTAAACTTGAAGTTTTGTTCTCTTTCATCGCGCTCTCTGTGTCTCCTATACCTGAAATGATAACCTCACTTTTTTAAAATCCAACGGAAATCTGTGATAATTCCGGAAGTCTTGCAGTGAACGATTTATAAAGTCATGAATTCTTGCACCTTTATCACGTTATGGTCAAATATGTTGTAATATAAGAGTTTTTAATGATTTTCGAAAAGCGGATCGATGCGTATTTTGTATAAAGAGGTTGGCATTCCAAAAAAATTCGTAGTATATAAAAAGTGCAACTCAAATGATAGAAGCTTTCCCTATCTTTCCTTAGTATCGTTCATTTTATTTATCAATAAACACGAAAGCTTATTATAGCGATTCTTGTGACTTCGGCAATTTATTGGTGAACTACGCCTTAAGTACGTATAAATATCGATCGTTTGGCGATTCGTGAGTGGTCATTTGGTGATACAGCATGCAACGCAACGCATCTTTCCCGAGTATTTGGAGGTCAACGCTTCCAGGTAGGAGCTTTGTTTACTTTTGTGCATTCTCGAATGGATTACTATAATTTACTATCTAAAGTATGCTTCTAATATTCAAGTACTGGCTTCGACTCGAAGTTCTCACTACTTTTGTGTTGTTGCGTTTTGTAACCTTGCACTGATACGTTGGTAGATAAGAATCCACGATTTTCAATTTTTTTTATCGTTTGACAACACGTCGATAATGAACTGGCGAAGTTTCAACACAGAACTTTGAGCCACTGAACCATCAAAGAGTTATGTTTACAACATTTGTGGAAATAAGAGATGAAAACGAAATATCACAAATTTTGCAAGAAAATTGTATAGATCTTGGAGCATAAAATATTTTAAAGATGATATCGTCAAAATGCTTTATGTAATTCTCAAATAGAAAAGTAACATTGCTTTGAGAATGAAGTAGAAACGAGAATTATTCCATTTATTATCGATTATTATAAAAAATCTAAGCATATGAACATCGAGAAGTGGAAACACAATGCTGGTATATCAATATGGCGGCTAGTAGGGTTTTAACTATAACAACAGTAGCACCAAATGTATCTGGTTAAAAAACTTGGCAATTCGATTTTTATCATCGAATGCATCATCCCAAATATCGGTATATTATAGATTCTCGAACAATTGCAATGATTGCCCGTGCAGAGGTAGCCGAACTCCGCTGTGAAACCATAGATTCCGAAGGGTGGTCGCGAGATGGAATAGATCGAATATCCAAGCACGAGTAGAGCAGTAGGAGAAGCGATTCGCGATGATGCTGCGCGCGTTCCTGTAAACGCGGAAGTTGCGCGTTGGCCGCGCGCGAGATAGTCGAGCACAGGACTCGCGCGAGCCGCAAGCTTTAGCATCCAAGGGGCAAGCCCGGAGGCAGCGCACACGGGTGTATACGTGCGAGGACGTCGAGACATCACAGTGTGACATCGCGTCTCGAGTCAGCCGCAGCTCGGGTCTACGCCTCTTTCTTGATAAGCGCCACTGATCTTGGTTGGGTATTCGTCGGGTCCTAAAGTCCGTCGGATCACAATCAGCGCTGGCCCTCGCACCTCTGTCGCCGCATATTCATCCGATCTCTCGGAAACAAGCCGATTCGTGGTTCTCGCGAACCAACGTGAGTTCGCCTTCGACCGCTTGCAGAAAAAAGCGGAAATCAAAGAAAAATAGTGCGATTCGATCCTTCGTAAGGAAAACATTGAGTGCGTGACAAGTGCGAAAGTGAATAGAACGGAGCATCGTAGAAAAGAAGTCGAAGAAAAAAGTCGAAAAAACATGGAACAGCAAGATTCTGGCGCGGAGATGCCGAGCGTTGTGGAGCTGAACGTAGGCGGTGTGTTCTACACGACCTCGCTGTCGACCCTAACGAAAGAAGCGAATTCGCATCTAGCAGCGATATTTACTGGCAACAAATCGGTGGAGAAAGACGCCAAGGGCAAATACTTCCTCGATCGAGATGGTGTGTTGTTTCGTTACGTGCTCGACTTTCTGCGAAGTCAGGCGCTAACTTTGCCGGAGGGCTTTCGAGAACGCGAGAGACTTCGCAAAGAAGCTTTGTTCTATGGGCTCCCGGATCTTGAGAAAGCGACACTCGAGTCCAGCAACGATTCCAACGTCTCCTCAAGTCCAAACACCGGCGGCAAGCGCACCGGTGTTGGCTACATAACCGTCGGTTATCGTGGCAGCTTCGCATTCGGACGCGACGGTCTTGCGGACGTTAAGTTTCGTAAGCTCGCGAGAATTCTCGTGTGCGGTCGTATGGCTCTCTGTCGCGACGTGTTCGGCGAGACGCTGAACGAGAGTCGAGATCCCGATCACGGGATGTCGGATCGATACACATCGAGGTTCTTCCTGAAGCACAGCTCGATCGAGCAGGCTTTCGACATGCTCCAGGAGCAGGGCTTCAAGCTCGTAGCGAGCTGCGGATCGGGTACCGCCGGTGGCAGTAACGAGCAGCTCAAACCTGGCGTCGATTCCGAGGAAAATCGCTGGAATCACTACAACGAGTTTGTATTCGTTCGCGAGTAAGCTGAGATGCTGTATACGAAACAAAAAGACACAAGACATTAACCCTACACGGTCACACTACGAATCCCGCCGCTCATTGGACACTCCGGAGCTCCGATCGAACAACAGAGATCGTTCGGTCGCCAAGGGGATCGGCAATATACCGAACAACCTGCCCATAGCAGGGAAGATGCTCCAAAAGTTTTGGGATCTGCAAATATAGCGGGATAGACCCAGAGTGCCCGTCTAGGGTTAATAAGTAAGCAGAGGAAGAAGCGAGGCTGTTACCGCTGAGAAATTAACACGAAGTAGATTGAGATCCTCTTCGCGGGATTTTAACGGGTAGAATTGGTTTATTGGACCCTACGAAGATTCCGTACGTCCTATCGCAATAAAACGATCGGGATGGAAGGGATTCTTGGAGGCGGATTCTTGAAGGGGAGAAAAAAAAGTTTAAAAAAAGCAATATCAAGAAAGAGCTTCTGGGAATTGTTAGGGTATCTTTGGGACGCGGACGAATTGAAACAAGCCAGCGTCTCACAAACGCCGTCACTCCTACGTCGGATGGTTTTACGGACTTCCGGTTGTCAACCTAGGTGAGAGGACCTTCGGTACCCAGACGAACGGGAAAACAAGATAATCAAACGATACTCGAGAGAGAAAGAAGAGCGAAGAGAACGCGATTGTAAAGGCGATTTAGCAGTTTCATTATCACAGAAGGATCTTTGAACTCGCGTCTCCTCCGCTGATAACGATGGAAAATCGCGGAATCGTCGTTGCCCCTCCGGAATTTCGAATACAAGTGGAAATGACAGTATAGGAACAAGGCCGCTGCGTCCCGCGGTTTTCTGCTTCGTAACTGCGGGATCGATTCTTTCCTCTCGCCAATCGCGACTACCCTCGCAGACACCGAAGCGGGTACGCGAAGTTTTAGACTTTGGGAGTAACTTTTAAAGCCGTATTTGTACCGTGTACAAATTTTTTGATCTGCGACTCGAATCTTGGGAGGGCAAAATTCACGGATTCTCGGTTCACAGGGACGACTACAGATGTACGTTGATTTTACGGAGGATTACTCGGCTTAAAATTTTCTATTCGTAAGCAAATAAGCAACAAATATAAAAGGGATTTAGTCAAGGAACAAACTAGACTTGTAGCTTATTGAAAAAAGCTGCAAGACACCAATTTATTTTGAGAACCTTGCAGTTGCCATCCATCGGACTGGCGTTTCAGTTATTTTCTTTTTATATTGAGTATACGTTATGTGTTTTAAACTCCTTCATTGTCACACAATGGGTTTAGAAAGTATGAATAATATACTTTTTCATTTTACCGCTCTTTTAACTGGACCATAAACCACCCTTCTGAACAGTCTATAAGTCAACTTATTTTCATGAAATACTTTGATTGACAAATGTAGCCACTCACGATTCATTTTATCGTGTGTAATCGTTCCAGTGGAGTTTTTATAGCCTCAACGACAGATTTATCGCAGACCAAAAGCTGTGTTTACACGATCCGCGACGACATTATAGCATTTAGCAAGAATACAAAGCAGAGAAAAAACGCAAACACGCTCCCTGGAGGAGCGCATATATCTTCCTCCTGTACCTCAGTGCGCTGTATAAGGGTAAAACTAGACTAACGTAAGGGTGGGTGGAGTGAATGGGTTTATGAGTGCGTGTGCGTCAGCAAGGTATAACAAGTGCGTGCGTGCGTTATATAGTCGTGTGATACGAGTGGCAATGTCACGTTAATGCGAGTGGAAGAAATGAATGGAGAAAGGTAGAAAAACGAGCAAGGGCGAGAGAGAAAGAGAGAGAGAGAGAGAGAGAGCTATTCAAGTCACGTTATTAGAAACAAATTATCAAACACGATATTCCGGAGGGACGTCGGTTGTTCGTGACTTTATATCACCAAAGATCTCATTTCAATTCGTCATAATACCTGAGTTGGATTTTAGATCCTCCGTTCAGCCTATACGAGTACGTAGTAATCAAGCAGAGTAATTCGAGGCTCATGAACCTCCGGAAATTACTAATATTACCCATTTCCAGCAAACTGATGGAATTTTAGAGTAAAATTTTGAGGTTTCAATGCTTTAATCGGGGTTCTGCGGGTTGAGACGAGCCTTTCGAAGTTAACCTTTCGTTAACCTCCCAGAGACTGGTGTAACGCTGACTGTTATCAAAATACCGCCAAAAGATTCTGAAATAATTCAGAGAGCCATACTTCACTCTAGTTACCATATTTTACCCATTTGAAGCCAAAGAAAAGGTATTTGGAGGGTCCGCAATTAAACTCGGGTAGTTTAATTAATCGTCCGGTCTAATTACGAGTTAGCGTCGAGCCTCAAAACCCCCGGCGAGCTCTTTTGTTCCTAAACGTTGACTACTGTAATATTCCTTCTGGCAAATTTATATCACTGAAATATATTCACTCGCGTGAAAATCGAGTATGTATTTCAGTGATATAAATTTTCCAGAAGGAATATTATAGTAGTAACAGTGGAGTCGCGCAAAATATTCGAAAATGACCAAATTTTGTTTAAATTTAATATTGTGCGTAATTCTATTACTAGAATTACCAATGCGGAAAAAAATGGCGCAAAATCGATCAGTCATCCACTCAAATATCGCGTTTTTCTCATGACCTGCGGGTCTTGACAAACTGCACGACAGATCCACTTTTAGGTGGAAATAGACTCTTTCTTTTTCTTAATCCTTGTGGGAAGCCACTATCGGTTTCTCTGATTTCGGTAAGAACTCATCGCCTGCTGGAAGATAAGTTTGAACAAAAACAGAAAAACGAATGAAACTAGATTGATACGTGATTGTCTTCGAATCGTCTCCTCTATGAATCGTCGCTTTTCATTGTAGCTTACGCACATGGCAAACTTGAACTTATCGACCGTATCGAGACCTTCCTCCGGTTATTTTTATCGGTATCCTACCTCGGTGATACAGAAAAAGATAGAGAATAAACGCGAAGCTAGAGAGAGGGAAAAAGGAAAACCGTGGACTCTGGTCCGGGCAGCGTGACTTCTAACATTTATCTTCGGACCCTTCGGCTCGTTTGCGAGGAATAATCGGTACCTCGTCATCCCCGCAAGGATTTATTTACTCTCCTACCTTGCGCTGTCCCGCCATGATAAGACGAGCTTTCGAGAGCTTGGAATAATTTTGTCTTCCTTCTTCTTTGATGCCATCAAGCCATTAAAACTGGAAAAGCTAGAACCGACTTCCCACCGGGATCGATAAGTAATGAAAGGAGCGACTAGGCTCCGATGTAATATATAATACTGAAATATATCGATCTTATGTAATTGTAACGCTGTAATGACTTTTGGGCCTTAGCTGGCATAAACGGGTATCATATATAGCCATCGGAATTTGGTGTTACAATCGCGCGCACGTCTCTGGATAATCGCGTCTTATCAATCGTGCGATTTAAAATTATAATAAGACGAATAAAAAATAAATAAATGAATGACTTACACCGTGAATTGAGAATTTACGACCAATAATTAATATTTACTATAGAGAAGACATACCAGTAATGTGTAACGGGCATCAAATAGTATATTTATTTATGTAAATAAATGCATATATAGATATATACTGTTGATGCACGATGCAACAACGAGCGAGCAACGTCTCGTATCAACTACAGTAGCTCGGTGTGATGTAACAATGTTCATTCATCCTCGTAACTTCGAATCGAAAAGCGAATTAGTAAAATAAAAAAGGAATATATATATATATATGTCGAAGAGACTGTGTATTTACTCATTGTAAATAGTATACGAGAGAATGAATAAAAGAGTGTATCAGAGTGAGCTTGAACTTGAGAGACAGAGAGAGAGAGAGAGCAGTAATAGTGCTTGGCGGTTTATTTCTGGCATGAGAATTGCGAGAATATTCTCATTCACTACATATGGTATATATATATATTCCATTGACGTGGGACAATCTTTCCCAGGCACACGTTTACACTCTATGACGACGATAAAACTAATAAAACAATTATATAAATTCGCGCATCTGCACACGCTTATTCCTTATACAATTTCATGACTTTCAACAATATTTGTAATCACTGCGATGTATATTCGTTTTAAAAAAAGTGCGCTTGAGAGTGCTTTTGTTTTTCCTCTTCTTTTTTTTACTTATGTGAAAACGAGAGAGTGAGAGAATAATTATACATGTGTTCCTTCACGTTGATTATTTTTCGTTACGCACACTGGGTTGAATTATATTGAGAGAATCATCGAGTCACAGATGAATGAAACTGATAATAATGCGTAAAACAGTCTTAACGTACATAATGCTGTAAGATATATTAATATTGTATATGTATATAAAATTGAGGGGAAAATAAAATAAAAATTATATCTGAAACGTGAATTTACATTACTATTGTTATTTTTATTGTTGTTGACATTTATAAAGCATAACACTACGCTAGAGTTGTGGCACTTTTTTCAGCGATCTAACCTATTTTTTTTTTTTGCTTCAGGTGAAAATAAAGCCAATTGTTATTACTATAAGCTTACTTACCTGTTATTATTCGATCAATTATTGAAAGAATTATTAAATACCAACTTTTGAAAAGCTGCAGATCCAAGTTTCTATATTTCGAATTAATTAAAGACATCGAGAATGAATAACCGGATATTTTAACTGAGTTACAATAATTCTACGTAGCGAAATCATCGAAAGCGTAATGTTAATGCCTCGGCGCGGTATTATCTCGTCGAGAAATATCGCGTGGTCATAGCATTTTCGTTTATAGTTGGAACATTAAGCTCGTCGCTGTAGCTGGAATGACGATGCACTTGAGCGAGATTCAGGAGGTACCATAGGGATAGGGACCAGAGGCTGGAAGCGGTAAACGCCTTTGCTTATTTGCATTCAGATCACTGGCACAGCTTCTGCGGGAACCGGCTGTGTGGAATATCGTTGTTAGGGGGGTTGAAGATTCTTGACAATTTTATATTGATCGGTTTTCCGTCGTCTCGTATGGCTGCTGACATTAACGCCCTTACTCGTGTAAACCCCTTTAAACTAAACACTGCGAGCAGGCTGCTAAGCCATGTGACTCTTAACCTCGTCATAAGAATTCAAGCAGCACACGCTTTGCCATTCACTATTATTCCTATGGGATAATATACATTCTTTTGAAATAAAAAAATTGTCTCAAGGACATAGAAATTGCACTACTTTTCCTTGTAAAGAATCTCTCTGAATTTCAGTTAGCCCAATTCAAAAGCTTCGATCAATCTTATACCGTGTATAAATCAACGTATAGCTGATGGACAATATTCCAAATATATTACAACAAAGTGCTTAAAAATGTAGGCATGGATGAAAGTTGTAGTACTAAAGAACGGCGCGGACAAGATGCCCGAAGCTCGTGGACGACGCTTCTTTCCGTAGTGAAATATTTTTAAATGCAAAGTGTCAAGAAGAAGAAAAAAAAAGAAGAAAACGAATCTAAGGCGGAAAGTTTTTTGTTAGCGTCAGTCAACATTGGAAGGAGAGCGCACAATGGTGCAATTCATCGAGCCTGGGTGTACTTAGGTAGGTAGGAAGGATAGCGGTAGACAGTTCTTGAGAAGTTAGGCGGTCCGAGCCTCGCAGGCTTCTCAGCTTCTTCTCGAAGAAAATTCGAGCTGTCTAGTAACCGCTGCTGCATACATGAGTTTCCCTTCGAGTCTGCAATTCTAAGTTTCTGTATCCTCGAGCAGGAACACGGATACATCATTCACGTCGCATTCACACCAGGAATAGAATTACGGATGTTATCGAGGTTCGTAGATGATGCAAATTCCCTCAAAATCTCGAGTAGCATCTGTAAGCCTGAGTCCAAAACTGGAGTAAAATGTAACTGAAGCGATAACACGTGGCCGAGTGAGCCGTTGGGTGGTGGTAAATGGACTAATAAAGAAGTTATCTTTTTTTTTACAGTCAACCGAGAGCATGAGTTCTTCTATATTTCGTTTTTGTTTTCTTTATATACGCTTTCCAGGCGTCTCTTCTGTTACAGCATTTACCGAGAGGAAAATGAGCAACGCCAAGACTGCGAGACGAGCGAGGGCCGTTCCGTCGACTGCACGTTTACCACACTCGAACGTGGAAGCTTCGATGCAGTTGCTTACCACTACCGATGCTGGGTTAGCGTGCCCAATAGAGCTCTTGGACTCAAGCCAGAAAGCGAATACGCGCGCCTCACTTCTATGACCATAAGTGCTCTCGCGTGGTTCGCGATATGTTTATCTCGGTGCTTTTGGTACAGCCACTGGTTTGCTATAGTCAGCGGTGGTATGTAAAGCGAGGATATCCGGTTATTATCTTAGGGCAGCTCGGTGTAAGCTCTTCCAATTCAACACTTTTCCCCCGTTTTTTCTTCCGCTTTGAGTAACTCCTCGTACCGCTGTACTCTCAATTTGATTTGTTTCCGCTTTTTCACAAGGTTTGCAGGAAATAACTCGAGCGAAAGGCATTTCCTCAAGAGATATCACTCGGATTCATGGTCTGTTAATAGTTGAGTGATTCGGTCAGTGTGCGATCAGCCAACGTCCAGAATTTTTCGAGAATAGAAGATCTTTCCTTCGGCACTTTAATTATTCTTTTCATTTGGTCTTGATTATAACGAATTTCTTTTCGCTTACTTTTCTGTCATACTTGGTACGGTTGATCTTTGGTTAGACAACGTTTGGGAGAATCGTATTAAACTTTACGAGGATAGTCAGTCTTTCTTGAAACTTGTACAAAGCTTAAGATCTTAGAGAGAAGCTCAATAAAAGTTGCTGTGTAAGATCTTCAACAAGGCTGCTTCGGAGAACGTCTGAGCAACGAAGAATTCCTAGATATCTACTAAAGCCAGTTTATGTAGCTAATAATTCTTGCGAATGTATTTAAAGAACGACGAAGTATAATGCTACCTTAAAACCTACTTGGAGAATGTCTTAGCAGGCTGGACGTCGTTTAAGACGGCAATCTTGCCGAACCGAAAGCAAGTATGATTGACAAGAGACACTGTTATTAAATAAAACCCCTTTTGATTTTATATAACGGACGTTCAAGTTCGTAAGACTCTGAAAGTTTCGAAGAAATCCCAATATTTTGCTGTAAAGTAACCATAGCGTTCTGTCGATATTCGAAGGGTGCTTACGCGCATTGACGCGTCTTACTGAACTTGGACTAGGAAGTTCGAGTGGCAGGGAAGAGGAGAGGTTTATTCTTTCGATCCCACTCGCATTCCCCTGAGTGGATCCTGTCTTGTAGGCTCCTCGGGCTTCACCGGGTCTCTCCATCCATCGATTTCATAATATTCTGAAAACTACGACATACACATTCTCTCTCTCTCTCTCTCTCTCTCTCTCTCTCTCTCTCTCATACACACACACATGCACGCACGAGCGTTTTGCCCTTGATTATGGAGCTCGAGCATCTACTTAGGAACTGTCAGTCTTCGGTCGGTAGAACGTGAGAGCCTCTCCAGGCTAATCGGGATGACAAGCTTGTAACCAAAGTGCTCCTGGTACTCTTGCGCGCCAACTCTCTTTCGTCCTTCTCTCTCTCGCTCTGTATGAAACATAATTCAACTTGAAGCAGAGTTGCCAGGTTAAACTACTTCCGATTTGATCAATGCTCGAGAAAATCTCCTATATACTCGTTTAAAAATTTGCCTCGTTATTTAAAACCAGCATTTTATCGGCAATCAGATATACGAATGAAAAGAAGAAGGAGTAAGCTTATACTATATATGTTGAACTTGGTCCCAGGTCGGTATTCGAGAATGATTGAGGGCTCTCGTATATCGAATAGGTTGTACGCACCGCACGAGTGTCTATAAATTATGCGATAGACAGTTGTTCGTTCAGCTCATACAACAAATGGGCTCTGTGCAATACCGTACATTGAAAAATTCGTTCCAATCCGTGTACTCTCGCAGGATTTTCAGTTCATGTACATATTTCATCCTTTTATATTAGTCCGCCTCTCTACTCGCGTCACCGAAATAAAATATGCAAATCATTTCATTTTTACCGTTCGTACACACTTGGACATGCGAATCATTTCCTCGGATAACGACGTGACATTGGGTTGATTGGCTTTACCAGTTTCTTTTCTTTCACTTTTAGCAATAAACGTTCAAAGAATGTCTTTTTCATTATCCTCTTTACAAGGTCAGTTTTTAAGTGAGCATCGGCGTATTTCGGGACGTTTGTATCTAGGAGGAAAAGGAGCTACAGAAACATATGCAAAAACTAGAGAGAACACTATTATCATGTCCTCGAAGTGAACAGAAGGTGAATTCCACGGACGAATGGCTCGCGCAAATTGATTCCATCGGAGCGTACACCAGAAACACAGCGACTCTTCCATGTCCGTTGAATTTTCAGTGCAATGTCTGCCGCTGGTTTCATTTTATTCAAAAACCCATTTCCCTACCCTTTCAAAGTCCCGCAGGTGTCCGTTACTCGTCGGAATAGAGACACGTGCGCTTATTCAGTGAACACACGAGCGAATCATGTCACACTCGGTGCCGATGCGATCACGAGTGGCTTCCAGACATTCCCTAACGGAGCCGTTAGGCACCCGTTGTCGTGCTGGAAACTAACGACCGATATAACATGATTTTTCGTCGAGTAAAAGATTTCTAGAGAGCCATAAAAAGAATAAATTCGAATAGACAGAAATATTTTATTCAGTTTTTCCGTATCGCGTTACTAAAAGCAACCAAAAGAAGAGAGAAAATACTTTTTTCTTGTCTACCTGAATTTTTCGCAAATCATTTTTCATCCGCGTGACGAGGATGGACACGCGGGATTGAGTACGCAAATTGATTCCTATGGACCAGAGCGAAAGGTGAACTCTCAAGAGCAGAAGTAGCAGCAGCGGCAGACGATGAAAGGAAAATATTTTTTTAAATCTAGTAGAGCAACGGAGAAGTCTTTATTATTTAAATTGGCGCTTTTCACTGGGGATTCTTTTTCCTCTGGTGCGCATGTTGTGTGCTAATGACATCTGTTAATTATTGCCTCGACGCTCGTGTGTGCTCCGTCCTTACTTGCAACGCGAGAAGCTCCTGCGGATGACATTAAATTTAGTACGTAATTCAAAGGAAAGTGGCCAACTGTTTTTTGCTTTAGCTTTAAGTCCTGTGGTTGACAACAGGGTGTTTAAATCAAACGTTTTACTTGAGCGAACAAACGAGAAAATAGCGACGGCGAATGTGATTTAATTTTCATTAGGTTGAGGAACGAGGATCCCTGGTTCTACATCGTTTTTGGTTTATCGGTAGTTAACGGGTTCGAATTTATGGGTTTTTTTTTTCGAATTTAACAAAATTCCAAGAAACCATAGTGCGAAATAGTTGTAATCATCGCTGCGTTGCATTTATGCATTTATATTTTTCTTCCGGTTTCGAAGTCTACATGTTTTTGTTTACCAATGTTGTTACTATTATTATTCTGTCACACACACATTGTATTTATAATACAGAATTAACGTTTCCGTGGAGGATCCGGAAAAACAATCGAATACGTTATAGAAACCGTATTTTTTCTTTCGGGGTCGGTAATCAAACGTCTCGGGCTAACCTTTGGCCATAAATTGCGGCAACGACCACCTTTCTCATGAAATGCCTATAAGGCTATTTTCAGATGGTGTTCCATTTCTATTTTCGAGCTTTAAAATGGGGTTGGCTTCATGAGATTATAAACGCTCTTTTGATCGAATCTTTTAATGATTTTATCAATACATTGTTTAGGCTGTCTATCTTGGCTCGATTGTAAGGTCAAACATCTCATATAAAAATCAATGCTCCAACCTTACATATCTGTAAAAACAATTAAAAATCATGGTAGCGTCGTTACTAGAGTGTCATTTTGAAGATTTATTCATTACAAATAAAATTAGTGAATAATGAAGTTGCAAACTCTGTCGAAAAAAAATTATGGTCACTTTAGCGAAAAATGCTTTTTTGGATTAAAAAAATATTTCTCATCCGTAAAGTTGTTGCACTTTCCAACAGCCAATCATTAAACGAATCAAACTGTCTAATACTTTGACGATGCATCACAAAACATTTGATATTCGTTCTATAATCCAGTATTTATTACATGCAGTTGTGGAAATTCAGGATAACTCGAGTATCGACGAGTTAAAGCGAAAGAGTTGAAAGGAAGCCCAGGAGCAAGTCCCTGGGTATCATATTGATTTTGATAACCATCACTAAAGTCCCATTTGCGCGAGATGACAGATATACCGCATACATCTGAAAATGTCCTCGTTCTCGTTTTCCCATCCCGCGGAGTCGTAACGGCTGTTATTATAGCGATTATTGGCTACAGGATGTTGGTACCTTTTTTCTAATTATAGGACAAATACCATTGCGCTGTTTTAGAATGAAGGGAATATCAATTTGACGAAGAGCGGAACGACATAAAGCTTTTCGTAAAGAAAAACTTAAATAATGTACTTAATAATTCTTTTTTTTTTCCTTTCAACGCGGTTGATGGCACAAAGATATCCATAATAATCGTAATGAAACGATTGTCGTGACCGTTCTACTGGGATTCTAATACTTTTTAATTAATGTTACCCGAGAAGAGGTAAATTCCCGTTGGTATTCTTGAGAATCGGTATGTAGTGTTGTGCGAAGGAGCTCGACGTATTTTACTACTACTTCTTCATCTTCTTCTTCTTCTTTTCCTTGTGCACCTTATATCTTAAAATCCTCTTTCTCTGCGTTCACCGCGGTTCAATATTTTTTCATTAGCCGGAAGTGAACTTGCTCCCGGTGTATAAAAAATTCCACAAGAACTACGTCAATGCAATGAACGAATTCCATTAGTACATATTAAGACTTAAAATTGCTTCGAGACATTAAGTCATTTCATTATATTCACCGTATATTCACACTAAATTTATTAAAGGAACTTTCTCTTTGTGTCTGCAAAATTAACTAGAAATTTCTTAAAATCTGCAATTCGAAACTTATAGATTGCTTCTTTCGAATGTCAAGTTTGTGCATACAATGCACAAAGTCTCTGCATGAAAAACTATTAATTATTTAGTAATTTAGGAGCTCTCGTAGAGAAAGCTTTTGTTTTGTGTGAAATTTGGAGGAAGCCATCTGCAAGTTATAAATTGTAGCATTTTCGGCCTTCTCGTTGTCTATAATTATTTATATTTTTATTCTTTAGAACCCCTGGGTGACAAGGATCAATGAAAATGCTGCAAACTCGTGAGTGGTAACGTTCGACTGTCACAACGAGGATCACAGGTAATATAATTCGCTCATGATAAAATGATACTCTGGATTATAACGATAATTAAAACCTTCAAGGTTTATAATTCCTACTCTAATTGTACAAACTGTTTGGAGTGAAGATAATACATAACTTTGTCACTCGCTCGTGGGGCTCTGGACCTCCCTCCACCTACTTGCACCATTATTGTATGCACAGTTAAGCCAATATCAAGCTTAACGCGATTGGAGATATTCCGGGACTTTGAAATGGACGTGTGCAGCTTGAATGCAACACGGAGTTGTATATTGCAATATCAGCAAGGGTGCACGGATAGAAACATTCGTTAACCAACTACAATTACATTATGTTATAGCTATGCAACAGGAGTCGAAATTGCGCGGCTGCAGCTATTGACGCTATGGGAGCAAGAGCTTTAATTTCGCGCGATACTTAATTATCGCTACCCGACGTAGCTTAATAATGAACATTTTCCGGCTCACTACTCTCTTTTCTCAACCCCGGTATCACGTATGCCTGGTGTATATATTGCTCGAATTGCGTTGTGGCAATGCAAAAGCGACCGCGTATTCAATTGATTATCCCCTTTGTAATCGATTCGCCAATACGAATATAGAGTATAATTGAGAGAGACCGGGGTTTATCGAAGGCAACCAGCTTAATAATCAACGCCTCGGCATAGCCGTGTGCCCGCTGAGCCACTCTACAGATATATTTTCAAAATGATGAAAACGTCATTAAAACTCAATCCATGCATTAATATTAACCAAAATTATATCCGATACTTCGGGAAGCCATCGTCACTACCATTCTACATACTTCCCCAAATTCTCCGTCCGGTCATCAATGATTTAATCGTTTCCCATAAAATTTCGATTATGCTTTGCAAAAACATCTATCGTGCAAATCTTTCCGGAGAAAAATATATCTGTTTATATAATTCTTCATACTTCTACAGATTGAAGGAATATACACTAGCGGTAATTAAGGCGGTGCAAAATTCGAGAGAACCGAAATATTTCTTTAAAGCTAATATTTCGATAATTTTTTAGTTATCCATCTCCGTATCGCCCGTTTCCGAATGAAATATATTTTGACTTGTGAATTTTTTGAATACTTTTATGGGTATGAATAGCACATTTATGAAAGAAAATCAATCTCCGATCGTTCCAAACTTCAGCGACATCCGCAATGTGCTCGCACCGTAATAACAATTTTTTTCACTTTTATTTGATATTTTCTTTGCAAGGTGAATCAAGCAATGGTGTCTTTCAATTTATTTTCTGTTGCAACAAGCTGCTAGGAGTTGATACGAACGAGAATATCGCGTGTCCGACAACGCATGTTTTTATCCACTTTCCAATAAACGATTGTTACGTGACTGCGAGCTGTAACTTGACTACCTCCATCTACAACGCCGACTCTATTCTCAGGCATTGGATAGATCTCGTTTGAGATTTAACAGAGGTATCGAAAAGAAAGAAGAAAAATGACCTCGGCCTCTGTTCTACTTTTCTATCTCTCGAATTATTCCATTAAGTTCCATTAGGTGGCTGACATACACAGAGAGTGTTCGTGCTCAAATCCGGAAGTGCCAACGAAGTGAAAGAAAAAGTTTCTTTCCTCCTTCGGCGCGATAGAAATCGTGATAGATCCGAGCTTTGCTGGATTTTATCTGAGCAGTAACTCGGATGAATTTACCGAGAGGCAACCAATGCGAGAGAAGGAGAATCGTTATCGAATTTTTATTCGACGTCCGCGCGTCATCCACGCCCAAGCGAAAGACTTTCTTTCCATTTGGGCCATCGAAATCCAGCGCAATCTACTCCCAACGGACTCTAAATTACATTTCGATGCAGCATAATCGATTTTATCCTGACTCAACGAAATTATTCTCTTTTCATAAAAAATGGCTTTTACGGTTGTGGGATGCCCAAAATGAACGTTTCATCCATCAAAATTTTCCTAACATAAAAATTTACATTTTTTTTCAAACAAATCTTGTCATCAACACAAAAATACATCCCTCGTTGTATCGATGAAGATGAAATACCTCGGGGAAGTAGCTTGGATCCCACGTCCTCTTTAAAAGCTTTAAATTTTCATATTTATCGCAAAGAAACTAAACTTTTTGTTTGTTTCAAGTCAATACGTAATTTAATGTCTTTTGGAGTCTCCGCGTCAACTCTCTTGGCCACATACGTTTGTCACGACGAATAGGAGAGCGAGTTGTGCAGGTGGCGGGTCGAGAAACCGACAACTAGTCGGATCAGTCGAGCGCACGAAACCCTTTGATCACTATTCAACTCCCGTGGTGTACTCGTTACCACTGGTACGTACATAACGGGTACACGTGTTCCATCATGTGTCTCTATGGTATATATCCTGCGATATATGTCTCTACGTGTCTTACATATACATGTACACATATGTACAAACTTGAGTCGCTATCGTCACAAAGCAACGAGGCGTGCGAATCTTGAGAGGCCAAGGTGCAGTTCGTTCGCTGAATTCTCAGAGGAGATTCGGTCAAAGTTTGTCTTGCAAAGCTTCGTCGTTCTCCCGAGTAGCGAAGAGTACTACGGGGTAAAGGGGTAGATTTGTAAACTGCCGGAGTACCCGGATGTGAAAATCGAAGATCTCCGGAGACTCGAACTCCTGTTCTTCCTG
This sequence comes from Cylloceria caligata, assembly GCA_963942595.1. Classification (NCBI taxonomy): domain Eukaryota; kingdom Metazoa; phylum Arthropoda; class Insecta; order Hymenoptera; family Ichneumonidae; genus Cylloceria; species Cylloceria caligata. The sequence goes on from OZ012707.1 coordinate 71,099,688, forward strand.
AAACTACGAGCCTTCGCGTTGCATATGTAAATGCGATCTGTAAGCCCTTGGGTTTAAAGACGACTCTTTTCACTAGGAAATATTAATAGGCCAAATACATTTCTCATATGTTCTATTAAATAAATTTGCCAATTATGTTTAAAATAAATATATATGCTCAACTGGATACGCACAAATATACTGAAACTATGAAAGTATCTATCGTAAAGTGCGAAATTTGGAAAATGCTTGTAGATTATTGTAATTTTCTACTGCTAAAAAATAACTACGATACTGCATCGGATATTATATATGTTTGTAATTTTACAGAGAATCTTGAACTTTCTCCGCGTATTTATGAAAAACTACTCCGTAATTACTTTTAAATTTCCGTAACACTTCGACAGAGTTTCAGAATATTGTTTCAATATATAGCAAGCTGTGGTTTCAATTAAAAGTTCCAACAAATGATGCCTTTTGATTCCGAATTTTTAGTATGCATGGGATATTGTAGGAGTTCGTAGTTTTACGCGGAAAGAATGCTGTAATGCAGCGCAGAAAGTTGTAGTTTCTACGAAATATTATGAGAAACTATTTCGGTAAATTAACCAATTCTTGTTCAAGTCATAACTACATTTACTATTCGCATAAAATAAATCCACATCAGTGACGCCCTACTGACTTTCATATTTCGAAAACCCTCGTAGAACGCATAGCAGTTTAGGTATTTTCTTCCAAAGAGTAAAATCGTTTTTCGGTCAATGGTGAAGCTCTTTTTATATTCACATTTAACGCATAGGGGATGTAAAAAGTAGAGGGAAGGTTCAGGCAGTTGCAGAACCTGTGTTCTTTGAACTTGGGCCGCGATTAAAAATCCGTCATCAAGGCGCTCTCAACGTGAACTCGTGAAGTCTCACAGCATCCGGCTTATGAGATAAAGCAAGTTATAACTACTGACTAGTGTTGTGAGAGAGGGATAGAGAGAGAGAGAGAGAGAGAGAGAGAGAGAGAAACACGGATCTGTCCAGTTTGGTGGTCCATACGAAAATGAATCTCTGTTGTAACGTCGCCACGCGTTCTAGGCTTGATCAATAAAGCATCGCGCTTGCGCTTGCTGATGGTCGTCGTCGTCGTCGTCGTCGTCGTCGTCGTCGTCGTCGTCGTCGTCGTCGTCGTCGTCGTCGTCGTCGTCGTCGTCGTCCCTGCATGAAATAGGATTAGATGTCGCAATACTCAGACACAAGGAATCTGACCTTCTTTTCATTATCACGAGATGTGATAATGATCTTTTCCACGATCTTATCTTTTGTACGAGATATACATTAAAAGTCTACAGAATAGAATGTTGCCCATTAGGGCGGTGCAAAAAATCACGATTTTCGGATATTCATATGTTCATTTATCTTTAGGTATCTTGTTGCTAAATAATAATGCTCGTAAAATTGGAGACATGTACAACAATTTGTAATACTGCCGCATCAGTATGAAAGTTTTACCAAATCGTTGTTTTAGTCTACTTTTAGGTTTCTATATCGAAACCTATATCATCGAGTTTCACATTGATCGCGACATGTTAGAGATTGCGTGAAACCGAGGGGTCTGTAGTGTAATATTTGATACTGGCGTATCGATATTGATATCGCCGAAATCGCAAAATTAAGTTTGTTATTAATTGAACTGCACATTGAATTCCTCGTTGTTTTAACTTTAAATATATGTTACGTGAAACCGAAGAGCTGGAAGATACTATTTAGCACTGCCGCATCTATAACGAACTTTTGGGAATTCAATATTCATTCGGTATTTGCCGGTATTGAAATAACTCATCGCTTATCGATTGTATGGATTCTATTACGCGAAAAAATACAAATATGAGAAACTTGGAGGACGTACGATAATATTTAATACCATCGCAACAATCGAAAAATCCCATAATTCGACGTTAACTTATCGAGAGCGCTTACTCTGGTGAAAATGTAACTCTGTAAATTTCAATAAATTATTTTTTTCGTTGTGAGTCGAGCGACATGTTGTGACCAAGATGTAATTGTACAGTGCTGGCATTCGGCATGCCGTGCTGGCAGAACGTTATCAGGTACATTCATAGAACACTGTGTTCTGCCAAAACGCCGTGTCGCTCCGTGTCGTCACTGTGCGATCACCGTACCGTTATCCGTCTATCTGGGATGTTACCAAGTCACTGGGTTGATACAACGAACTGGCCACAGGTGAATCGTAAGTTATGCGAGCAACGTAGAGACCCAACAAGTGCGATATTGATATTATGGAATTGACAATACCATAATTCACATTATTTAATTATACAAACGTAACAAAATATTTCTTCAAATCGAGGAATCAGGCCAAGCTAACAATCGCAATAATTTATTCCTTTGGAATATTTGATTTTAGTCACGGCAGTTAGGAGCGCCAACGAATTGAATGTTTAACATCGAGCTCTACTACATTCGCCATATACTTGATTATAATACTACCAACTGTCATTAGTCGTGGTAACCAACTGTTGTACTTGATTGTTGGTGACCAACGCGAATACAATTTCTGAATGGTTACCTCAGCCAATATCGTTAGTAGTTAATGCACCATTGTCCTAATCAAGTTTCAATTGTCGAGGGAACAAACTATACGAGATTACGACAATATACACAATGGTCACCACAACGAATGTGTACCTAACCAATTAAAAATTAGTGCTTCTTTACCAACACTTTTTTCCATATGGCTATAGAAAGATTCACCACAGCGCGTAGCGTAGGGGCAGGAATACGTAATACAAGAAATGGCAGCTGAAACAGAGCACAAATGCTCACTTCCATCCTGATCCTTCCAAGATACATGTTTTTCTCTGATCCCCTGACCAAAAAAAGGGAAGGGCCTTCCGGATTGATTACACCACCGTACAAACGTGAATGGCGAAGATGCGTGTAAGAGGGATTGGCGAGCAAAAAACTCTCGAGAGCACATTGGATTGTTCGTCGCTACAAGCCTAAACAAGCCTGGCGTCGAATTACTTAGGAAGGAAGTTGTCGTTTGGTATACCGCCGAGGAGGGTCTCCCTTATGCTGACGACACTCCTTGCTTTGCTGAAGTTCGATTTGATTCGATACCAGGACATATTGACTAAGAGGGTGATACATATGGGTAAAGGAAGCTTAAAAATCAACCGCTTCGGCCCAGGTTTTTTGTACTTGGAAATCTTACTTTTCCACACGTTGTACAACTTTGGACGAAAGTATTTTTCTATCGGACTCTGAATAAAAGAATGGAGCAAGAAAAAAGATTTTTCAATAAAAAAAAAATTATAATCGTATTGAAGGGCAATTATGTTTCAATTGAGGCTCAGCAAGCAGACAAAAGCTCCGATGGTCGTCACGCGCTGCTATCAAAACAGTGTTTTGAAAGAAGTAAACAACGCATCAAATTTTTGTCTCGTGACGTCTTGACGATGTCGAGGACCATTGTAAGATGTGCTCATATATTCTCGAGGGTTGAATTGAGGACGTCAGAGAGACAGAAGCAAAAAGAGGATAAAATTTCCTCATTTCTTATTCGACATGAATCGAGAGAGAAAGTGAAGATAAAGAGGAGTCGCACCCTACGATTTCCACGAGGACCTCTCTGGCTATACTCTCCGGGACAATAACTCTCTTCCATTTGATTCCTACCTGTTTTTTTCCCTTTGTTTTCTCGTTACTCGTCTTGCGTGCACTGATTCCGATAGATTTATATCGAGCATCGTTTTATTTCTGGACTGTACATCCAGTTTTTCTCTCTTTTTCTCTTTCTCTCTCCTTCTCAGTTCTATTGGACAAATCGATGAACCGCGTTCATAGAACGGATGCCGGTAGACCGTGGCTTTTGGCCCGCTGGGAAATTCGTTTATATTCCCACACATTCCCAATAAGTGAATTCGAATTCTCGTTTCCGTCAGGCAACCCCTCATCCAAAGATACCGTTACGCCTCTCTACCGTGCGTGTTCAGTCTGTATATTTGTACATATGGTATGTGTGCCTTGAATAGTGAGGAACTAATATATTCGACCGAGACTTTCCACGTGAGTGTACTATCAACGATTACCAATAACGAGGGAGTTAAATTTGTGGAAAAAGAGAGCAATAATTAATCGAGGCATACGTCTCTGGACGACGGGAAATTGAGAATAAAATTGAGGGTCGTTGGTCGTTTCGATAATTTAATACCGAGTTTTAGTTATCTCGGGTTGTAAGACTCATTTTGGACGTATAAACCTCAATCCAAGTCGTAAAGGGACGGCAGAGTGGCATTTTTGCGTACATTTCGTAGCTGTCCGTACAAGTATATTTGTATAAACGAGAGTGACGCAAAGTTTCTAAGAACCGACTGTCGAGTGTATGACGTGAAATATAGAATATCGTGCTCCTGTAGAGTGCTATTCGAAATCATTCGACGTTTCTCGTTGCAATGCTGTACCGCAAAAGCTATTTTCCCTCTCGCGTACCGCTACATTTTATTCAGATCGATCAGCAGCTCCGAGCTGTATTTAAATTTCCACAAGTGCTGCATATGTAACGCAAAGGGAACGTCGATGGTAGCGCACATTGAACGTTTTCGGGAATAATTTTTGGAGGCGTTGTGTGGAAGATTTATGCTATTTTTTAAGCGAAGGGCCACGGTTCAAAGTTTTTTTTTTGCAATTTTATTAGTTTTAAAGGCTACAGACTCAACAGTTTGTAATTTAATGAAAATATAGCAGTCTGAAGATATATCGATGGCACTTTTTAAATATATTCAGTTCCATTTATAAGTATTCTTAAGGTAATGTGGTACACTGACTGAGCCAATTTACTATAATTTTATTTATATTTCCTTTCGTAGATACGTATCTCGACGAATAATAGGCAAAATGCTCGAAAAAGTAAGGACGTATCGAGTTAAACGAAATTCATAGTGCAATTGCGTTGTAAAAAGCTTAACGGATTTCAAAAAAATTGAAGTACAAGTAACCTTAATAAAATTTCAAGTTTTTTCCACCGAAAGAACCGCATCGTTTTATCGAAGGCCAAAAGCAACGAAAAACTTGGTTTATCGCGTGCATTATCGTGTCAGTTAGCGGAGGTTTCGGTTCATCAATGATGTTGATACGATGCTCCGTAAGTGCACGTGCGAAGGGATCGAGTTAGGATAAAACGCGTTGGCCACGAGTTTAACGTGTACGGTAAACGCGTGTGTATGTTGAGGTACCAATACGCCACGGCATACCTCGTTAGAGGTCGAACCTGACGTCACCGCGAGTCTACCGTTATTCACTGGGCCGTGAGGGGGTTGGTTCGTCGGGATACACAGGAGCGCACAAAACGCCTACAAAGTGAAGATGTGCGATAGCGGAATGAGGTGAAATAAGCGAGAAGAGAGCCTCGAAAAGAGCAGAGGGAGAGAGAAATCCAGGGCTTCTCTGACTTACCCCTTCCCTATGTTGGAGTCCTCCCCCGTGGAGCATCAGTTGTTGCTGCGCGACCTTGTTTGCCCAAGCCTATATTTAGAGATACGGGCGTAGCTCGCGCCCGAACGAATTTAAGCCACTGGCGGATTAATGAGCGAGAGAACTTCGGTCACGGACACGTATGTTGCTCGATACGTGCACCGTATGTTGTGGTTTGCTCGAGCTCCGTAACTTCTTTCGGAGTCGCTGGTTATTACTGCTATAAAGTCGTTACCTTTGCTGCTGCTGCTGCTGCTGCTGACTGGCCAGAGTCGTGGAAAGTCGTACACAGAGAACGCGCATAGCCAGTAGCAAAAGTTGGGAATTAACCAGACGACTGCTTACGCTCAACTTCTGTTGCGATAATGCATTCAGAATTCTAAGATAGATAACACGTTTGTGAAAAAAAAAACATGACATTTTTTTCGCTTTATATTTTTTCTCTGCAGTTTCATATTAAATGCATAATAAAGCACTAATCAAGTTTTCCTCAGTCAAATCCTTACGGACGATTGATTAAAGTTTACTTCTGTTTAGTTTTTGACAAAGGTACGATCGGATATACCTGAGTGCGGTCAATTTCTCATGACATTAATAATAATATATATTTTTTTTTAGTGAATTTGCTGATGCAAGTAGTTACGGTCGGTGGTGGGTCAGACTGTAGAATTTACTGGCATGATCCAAGAATTATATTTCTTTTATGTTAAACTTATGGTTGATTCGTCATGTCGCATGTAGGGTTATTGTGAGTTTGCCGTAGACTTTCCATCAATCTTCTCGACATGGATAGATTTGTCACGAATTAACGGTAGACCGGTATGCCAATTCGTGACCATTCAACCATATCGTGGAGATCGATGTAGGAAAAGTCTACAACAAAATCACGATAAATTTACCTGTGTCTTGACGAAGTATCATAATCCTATACCATAAATAAACGATAAGTTTAGGATCATGAGAGTGGGTTGATTTTATCAATCGTTTGACAAACGGTCAACCAACAAACGAACCTAAAATTTATCAGAGATATTACCGATACAAGTACGAGCTTTAGCAGTCAAACACGTACGTAGCGAACCTGATAAACGATGGCAATTATGGGGACGCGGCATTAGGCGGGTTCTGTGGGGTTTCGTTGATTCTACTCTGTCTCGGCCATTTGGTATTCTTGTTCGCTTGTATATATATATATAGATATATTCTACCGATTGGCGTCTCGACTATTAAGAGATTAGGTGGATCATAATAGTCGTAGCTATTGAACGGTTAAACAATGAAGGTAATAACCGAGTCGGCGTATCGCATTACTACTGGGTACACGGAGGGACGCTTCTATGTTTTCTTTCTCCTTCTCGCGTTCTCTTCTTGAATACTGCACAACTTTTACCTGCACCCGTTATTTCACAAACGCTTTGCACCTTTGTGAAAAAACTAACCGGTGAATGCTCCGACTCTAATGGAGCATTTTCCCCTCGCGTAAATCTGCGCACAGGTGGAACACGATCCCGAAATCCCAACGGTCAATCGGGTCAATCGAGCTCTCGCGAAAAGAAGAAATTTTCTTTTTTTTTCACCACGCTTCGGGCTGAAAATCCGATAATCCGTAAATCATAACGAATCGACAATATCTATCACTTTTGGTTTATCGAATGGTACAACGAGCGTACACATACATGTATATGTCCAGGATTTCACCCTCCTGTCGTTTTTTTTCTGCTAATGATAGTGAATCGTCGAGACATCGTGGGAAATATATCGGTTAAAGGTCTCCTGATTTTTAGGTCAACGCAACTATTTTCAGCTCTTCAAGTTGAGTCCTTATGGAGTTACGGACATTTGAATTTTCTAAGAGTATTATTGAATTTTGACGTTTAATTTTTATTTAAAAAAAAGCAAAGTTATTCTTCGTAGTAGGTATAGCTTGCGCTTTTTAAAAAAAGAAAAGGTTACTATGATACGGTCAACGGAAATGTCTGTTTTTGTTTGACATGAATTTTCAAATGCAATTCACATTTTAGTGAAGCAGTAAACAGTCAAGTCATTAAAAATCAAATTGGTTTTATTTAAGGTAATGATACTAAAAATAAACTTGGGCGAAGCCGGGTACGATACTAGTTTCATATATTAATAAAATGATGCGTTTGTGATATATATTTGTCGCCCAATAATATTTCCAAACTCAAACAACACCATAGATTTAGTGTGTCTTTTTTTAAATATAAAATTAATAGACTGCAGCAAACGCTACAAAAAAGAATGAGGAGTCGTAGTAAATTCTATGTTTATTTTGTGGTAAAGTAATCATAAAGTAACTGATGCGACTTCCTGCAACCTATATTGATTACATATTTGTTTCTCAACGAGAATTTTGTTTTTACCAATGTCTCCGATGCCAGAGAAACCTCGGAGGTAGAGTTCTACTACGCAAGCTCTACAAAACTATATGCCTTGATACAAAGTTTCAAGCTTTGCCGGATGCTTGGATGAAACTGGATCCGCGGTACGTTCCGCTCCCGACTCGTAAAGAGCCCTATAGTTGTTGCATAACTAGTATATACGAGCTATATCGTTCAGTTTCCTGATTCAGAGTGTCTATACCTTCCAACTAAATCAGAGCAACTTCTCGGAGAGCGAGATAGAGGAAAGTACCTCTTTACCCATATCCACTCGTGGTTCTACCTTCCGCTTATGTTTCTCATAATCAACTCGGATATCACGACTTTCGGATAATTCTGCACTGATATAATATTTTGACTTCGCGGTTCAAGAAATATCTTTTTTTTTTTTGCAGCATTAGTCTGCTGTAAAAGTAGTTATACCGTGTCTTCCACCCGAACGTAACATCACCTCCCGAACGTGTTTGTCCGTTAGCGCGAACGAAGAGCTATCTCAGCTATCGGTCTCTAATGAACCAGCATACGAGATGAAATTATCCTGGCAATCCTATCGATGTTCGAGCTCGTACACGTAATGCGTTCGGAGATAGACACGTACCATGCAAAACTCTGATATACGCGTGTCTATATACATATATAGAACCTCTTGGTGTTCTGGAGTTTCTGTTGCTGCCCAACGCGCCCCTGCATCATCTGCTCCTAATACCTAGCTGCGCCTAGCTCCACATACCCGATGAATTGGCTGCATCCCGAATCGAATAGGGTCATCCTGATTTCCTATCGACAGCCGCAGCTCCTGCTTCCACCTCCCGAAATTCGATTTCACTCCGGAGAGAACGCTGCAAACCGCTAATTCGTTGATTCGTGGCCGGCGATGCATAAGGTATTCCCTATAATCTTAGCTGAGCGGTTTTTGGGTGATTAAAAATTTCCAAACGGGTGAACCAAAAAGTATGTCTCCCTGAGATTATTTTTTAGTGCCTCACTTTACAATTTTTATTTTTAGCTGTCAGTTTTGAAGAGTAAAAATACAAACAGAACTTTCTAAATCGTCATTTTAAAAAAAAGTTACACGAGAGTTATGTGAAATTTTACAAACTAATTATTATATTCCGATGGAAGACTCAAAAATATTCCAAAGTACACAAAACTCTTCAAAATGTAATTTAGAAATAGATTTCATTGGGGGCCTCTTTCGAATCTAAAAGGACATGGAAAGCTCTATCAGTAGATAGAGTTAATAGGGTTGATATTAGAGGTAATAGGATCGATTAAATTTTTTAAAAACTAACGAATCAATTTTTAAATGAAACCATTTTTTCAGCGGAATAATTAATTCCTCGATTTTAAAATGTCTTCTTGCAATTGGTCCGAAGCTTAATATCTCCTGCTTGCTCTACACTAAGCTCGAGAATTATAACGAGACGACTGATTAGCTGGCTCCGTCCATTCTTTCTTGCTTCCCACGAAGGTATTCCGCGTTATTCGTAAATTAATTATTTCGGCAATAACACTATTGAAGCCCTTGCGGAGAAAAAGGCGGAGAGAGTCTTCATTAATGTGTTCCGGCCAGCCAGTGCAACAAGAATAATTGTAGAAACGAACGTAAGAAAAAATGATTAAAAAAACAAAGTAACATGAAAGAAAGAGGCAAAAGAAGAGACAAGAAAAAAGGTCGCAGCTGCATTTTTTTTTCGTAACCCAGATATCGCATAATTATACTTGAAAAAAAACCTTTCGGTACCGAAAAAAATAATGAGAGTACTAAAGTTATGAGAGAAGAAGAGAAAGTACAGATAGGAGGGTGCGAGCTGAATTTTTTTCGAAAACTTTAACATCTTGATGCTGGTAAAACGAAGGATTTCTAATCACGAAGTATGCATTTATTTGGTCACTCTTCCGAGTATCACTTAACCTTCCCGGAAAAAAAAATGTTTTTCCGAGGAGGCACGGATCGCGTAAATTACTTTCCACGCCGGAGATTTCACTCATTCACTCGGATGCTAGCGTGTTCTCATTTCTGCCTCAGACTCTCAGACTCATTAACGATCCGGGGATAACACGTTTTTTTCCCGTTTTGATAATTATGCGCTTGCTTTTTTTTTGTGTTGTACGTAACGTGTGGTTCCCGAGGTGAGCGGAACTTTATTAACAATAAAAGTAACAAGTGACATTTTTCACCACGGCTCGTCGGTTTCTTTATATACACCACTTTCGCAATATCAAAGTGTACACTGCAGTTGTTTTTTATTATACTTCTCTTCTTGTATTAACGTTTCAAGGAAGTTAAATATGCTAGTTAAAGGGAAGACAATAACGGTTTCTTTATTATTTTTAATTTTTAGATTTATTCTGACAGCCTCTAACTGTTTGAAAAAGAATTTATGTTCGAAAGAACGTATAGCAAGAACCATATAATTCTATGGTACGGTATGGTACGACTGCAATAGAGGATTTTAATGACTTAAGGGGAAGGGAAACTGCCATACTCGGAGGGAGAATACTGAGTAGAATTGAATAAAATTCTAAAAACACATTCTTGTAGCACACTGAGCAGAATTGAATAAAATTTATACAGTGGACTGTCCATACGTGAACCTCTGTGTAATGTTAGTAGAATTGTCAAAATCTACGATTCTTCTATTGTTAGCCGTTCTATGGAACGCCGTGGCGGCGTTCATACTTGGCAGGGCTTTCAGCCATGTCTCGTGGATATTTTGTCAAGTACAAAGACTGTTTTTTTTATTTTTTCCGCGTAATAATTATAGATATTTATTTTTCCATTCATCCATGTCTGTGGATAATCAATCTGTAATTATTTTATTTTTTTTTGGATTCTGACAATTCTTCTAGCATTACAACAGAGATTTACATATACGTAGACCACTGTCCGAATTTTATTCAATTCTGTTGAGTGTGCTGTAAGAAAAGAATCTTAAAAATTCAAAGTGAGTGTTTCGCCTCCCCTTAAATATATTTATCAAAGGTATATTCATGCTTATATGTACTGTAACGCGGTAAAATATTCCTATGAATAAGAACAACACGGATCAAGCGTTGTGAGCGGCCTGGCGAAGCCAATGGTCAGAGCAGTCGGTCGGTAATCGGTAGATCCTGGGTTCGAATTCCGCGGCCCAAACCCTCTACATATTTATTCGTATTGTTCCTTATATGTAGATCACTTTCGCCGCATTTTACTGTTTGTAAATGGAGCGTAACCAAGAGAGTAGAAAATTGGAAAGTCAAATATCCCGTGGAATGTCAATGGAATCAAATCGAGCGGAGTGTATCCCAGGTTGAATATTTTAGCGTCGTGCGGGTCAATCGCGGTTATCTTCCATCAATTTTCTAATCTTCAACTTATATCTAGATAACGTTTTGAAAACTGGGACACGAATCGATTGGTTAAACGGCACGCACGTGACCCGCTGACACTCTCAACTACGTGGAGAAAGATGGTGAATTGGCAGAATCAATTTGGCGCTAGAAAACTAATTATAGTTGGGTGAATCGACTTATTTGTTGGGCAAAATAACTTACTCGTTCGTCTATCATTAGTTTGTTGGCGTCTAAGTTGGTTTTGGAAATTCATTATTTTTCTCTGCGTCGAGGATGGATATCGTTCGACGCAACAGTTTGATGAGATGAACCTTTTTGTTCTTAATTTATTGTCTCAATTAAACATATGTTGTCGCAATCTGATGTTATTGTTGCCAACGCATGATTTCTTAAAACTTTTGCACGCAGCACTTTGTTATTTCACTTTTGATAATCATCGTTCTACAAAAAGGAGTAGACACCGATAAGCGTATAATCGACATTTTAAAATGTGCGAATTTTTTGTCAGGTTTTTATAACATTTCTCGTGAATTTGATAGAAATTATTATAGAAACCGTGGATACCACATAACTGGAAACTCCTAACATAGTATATCCATTTGCTTATCGGTTTCTTGGGGATAGTAGTCTCTCTCTTCAGGCGATATTTTCCATTCTTCTTCTGCTTGTCGGGATTTATTCCTTTTTCTAAATCCTCAATTCCATGAGGATTAATGTAAACGGAGCGTAAAAACGTCTATGATTCACTCTTTCGTGCGTTCTTTCCTAAATTTTTATTTCCGCAGCAACAATCACAGCGATTACTGTAGAATACAGTACGCGCTATCATTGTACCCCATCAGTGTTAAACATTGGTATTACAGGAATGGTGGAAGGAGTCTGGAATAGTGGTGAATAGGTTGGTCGTCGTGGAGTCGAGTCCGGGTACACCGGGAATTGGAATTTTCATCGGGTTTCCGAGCCATTCCAATTATATGGCCGTTGATTCCGTTGCTTCGGAGACTCCGGTGGGCACTTTCGAGCAGGCAACCAGGCAGGTTTCGATACACGTTCAACATCAATGTAAAGACCTGCCTGTCTTTCTCTTTCTCTTTCACTCAGTTGCCACGTTCGTCTCCGTTATCCAAAGAATTTCGCGAATTCTCGTCGAGTTACTCGCTCTCGAGCTATTACTTTATTTATTCGTTGGGAGGTTTGGGGTGGAATGACTTGGGAAATCTGTACACGAGATTCAGAGAGCAATGCAATTACAGTGAAACCTCACCTAGCTTGCTTCAATTGTAGCTTATATCGGTAAGCGCGCAAGGGCACGTCGTAAAATTTATATTTGCCGATATCGCGAGAGGAGGGCGAGTAGTTGCACCGTGGCAGTATCTCGTACTTGACTGGTTCTTCGCGTAGCGCACATATCTTCGCATTATAAAAACTATCCGAGGTTCCACTCTAGTCAAAATCTCTAGGCTCCTCAGGTTTCTCCGCAAAATCGAAGTCGTGGAGTTCGGAGTTCCACATCGACACTCACCCTCGTAAATTGTATATCAGAGTTAACCGGCTCGAGAGATCGAGCCTCAACCGATATTACTGACATGCTGCGAACCACTCGGTCGAGACCTGATTATATCTTCTGTGCGTGCCACAGAAATTCTCAGGATTATTGTGGACATTCTGTGAATCGGGCTTGCGTGCTGTACAGTAATTCCTCGCACTACGGTAAACCTTCGAGGTTCAATTCCCCATGGACACGGCATTAGCTACGAATAGCAGAGACACAGGTTTTTGGAAGATTAGAAATGATTAATATTTACAAATTTAGACAATTAGAATGAAATACGTTTTAATTATCAGAATAACTATTGAAATTTAGATTTTTACATCCTGTTTATCACCCATGCTTTATCCAGCTCCAGGATATTTATTGAATACCGTAATTACTTCTATCATGCGGACTTTCGACGTAGTTAACAAAGTTTAGCGCCGAAGTGAAATTTGCTCGTGTAACTCGTACCCGCACGTATTAAACGAGAAATAATGTTCAAAATTACTGTTGCAAGCGTAGCTGCTCGATTCTGAGATTTGCCAGGATCGAGGAGATGGCAGAATCGCGGGGAGGAGATTCTCCGCTTGTGCTTAACGTCGCGCGGAGTTTCATCACGGGCGTTAATACGTTTAAGCGCGATCCGTCTAACTCGGTGCGAACCTTTGAAGCTTCGTGTGTACCCTATAAGCTACAAATTTGACAATGGTACTAGTTGATACATACACCAGGCGAGGAATACACCACACGTTCAACATACATGCACAATCGAATTGTTGATTTTAGCAATTAAAAAATTAATAAAAATTCATTTAAAAATACTCTTTGCATCATAAAAGTTCTAAATCCTTTTATTAATACAACAGAGACAGAGTTGTGAAACGGTTGGTAAAATTCAGGGATTGACTTATCCAATTTATCTTCGAAAAGTTTTCTTATCACAAGAAACTACTTTATCGTTCTTGAATACATATTTTTTGTTGCCTGGAGGTAAAAAAGATGATGTCTGGCCAACGACTATATTTAAGGGCAACCTACGTAAGGTTGGTATCCCCATTTCGTTAGAAAAGAAAAACCGCAAAAGAGACAGTGACTCTGATCGCACTATTTTGACGTTTCACAAGTCATCCTTTTATCGTACTGTGCTGTATACAGAGGGCCATCGATCACTGTCAAGTTAAAGTGGACAGGGGTCATTCCAATCCCATCACAGCTTTTCTTTTGGATAGCCACATTCGGTAAAAGCTGTGAAAGCTTCTCAGACCCTTCGACACCTTTTAGCGAATGTCTCTCTAGAGAGACGAGAAATAAATATTCCTGACGACAATCCATAATAGTTTCGTAATGAGAAAACAGTGCCTCGAGCTCTTTCCGAGCAGCTTTCTGTATCCATTAGTTAATCGTAATCAGGCAGAAACTCAGCGATATAGAAATCGATACGGTGATGGAGCTAGGAATAATAATCGTTTTCAAAGGACTCCGGAGCCTAGGGCTTACACAACTTAATTGACTGCCGAACGTGTAACCCTTTCATAATTTAATTAATTAGTCGGAGCCTGCCAATCCAGATGGATTCAGCTGAAAAGAACGAAGACGAACGTGACCTAACGTCATTTATTCTTCTATTTTTCTCTCTTAAAAGTTTCGATATGTGGTCTGGTGCTGAATTCTGATGGGCTGCGGCGTGTACCGTATCAGACGCGTGACTCGCCTACATAAAGAAGCTCGAACAGTCATTTTTTTTTACTACCAGCTTCATGTTATTCGCAAGAGTTTTTTTTCCATTGGACAATAAAGCTTGCTGATCCAACGTTGAATATGTCTGCAAAGTAGAACCTTGCATATTGCTTTCTCATTATTTTCCACCTTTCACAAAGCCATCTTTATGAGGAAGTACGTTGATCGATTTTGCCTTCCTCAAAGCTTCGCCTCAAGCATTGTAAAAAGTGAAAAATAATGAGAAAGCAATAGGCGAGGTTGAATACTGCATACACAGGCTGTCATTTGCCCGAAAATTGTAAAAGATAGGGAATAAAGAATATTCTCGAAAAATTGCCAATTTTATAACTTATCGATATTGATTATCAGTTCTAGACGGACTCGCTATCAAGCAACCATACGTTCCTAACTATATTTGTGCAGAATGGTTTAGTTCGATAACTTAATATTTATACGAGCTAGCGTGCTTACATCGTTTGTCATCTTTGGTCTATATTTCAGTCTTACGCCAAGTTGCAGCTTGCAAAGGTTTGAAAAACATTCTAATTGTTGCGTTTCCCGACAATTTTGTAGAAATGAAAAACGTTACAAAATTTCAACTGTTTTAACGATTTTAATGGAAATCACGGCAAATAAAGGACTTATGTACAATGAATTATGAACGTTTCACGTTCTAGCCCTTTTTTTTGGTCAGACATTTTGCTAAACCACTTTTTTGGACGTTTTAAATAATTTCGAGTATCCTGACGTTAAAATCTCAAAGCTTTCATTTTTCTAATAGCAAAACTTTCTCTGTGAGGAAAAAAAATGTGTAATCACAATAGTCGATCACTTTCCAGTGATTGCTAGACTGTTAAATAGGTAGCGGAGGATGGAAGGAACGACGATATTGCCAATAACTGGTATTTTTCGGCTGTTACGTGGCCAATCATCGTTTACGTTGAAAAGTTCTCTTTTGGTATTACAGACCGTCTCTTCGACCTACATATCTGAATCTATGTAACTGATTGAGCTATAGTTACAGGGAAAACTGGTGAAAGAACCTCGGGGAACCATTAACGGACCAATCCATCGAGGCTGCTGTCCAATCCTTTACCTCCTCATCGTCTCCGACGTCATTGGTGCTTCTCCGAACCATCCATTTGCGATGGACTCGTTCGCTTCTATATATCTCGCTCTATAGCGTTTCGTTCTTCGATGTTCTCGTCCTCTCAATCAACGTAAACGAGCCAGCAGCTGGAACAGCAAAGGCTCACTCAAGACTCTGAATAAACGTATATTTATCCACGGTACGCATTCAACTCGAAATTACCTTCCGCAAGTACTCTCTGGATCGGTAACTTTGCTCCAGCGAACGTTCTTCGAAGCTCCCGAAGACCGAACAGCTCAGAGTCAAAACGCGATCTATCAAATATATCGGAATCCCAAGTGTAGGACATTAAAAACTTTGTATATCGATAGTTCAAGGTGAGAAACAGCTGAATTTTCGCATGCAGTGCTCTCTGATTTGCTCGATAATATTTCACTGGGTCTAAAGCTATCGTCATCGTCCTTGAACTGTAGAAATAAAGTGTTTGAAACTTCACGAATAAGAAAAATCTATGCGAATGCAGTAACGGTGTTGATAAACTTGAAACTGATAAAAATACAAAAAAAAACTTCAACTTTTTTTTTGTAACTCGAAACAGCAAATAATAAATAGAATAATTTAAAATTAATACAGTTGTAGAATGTTGAAAAATCTCTAGATGCCCCTTCGTTAAATCGATTAAAAAATATAAATCGTCTGAATCGTCCTTATACAAAAAAAAAAAATAGCAGCAGTAACAATAGTAAATCCTAAAATTATCTATCTATAAAAATGAGTATTTATGTATAATAAAAGATATTTATGGTATGCCATGAACGCATCTTGAGTTTTGCAATATTTGGAATATCCTACATTTGATAGAAAAGCCGCAACATATCGAAGCGTAAAATAGTCGGACGAGAGGATTTTATCGCCGGCCATGAATGTAGAGTCATTCATTTTTTGCGCTTTATACTGCTGGTACCGTCCTTGGACGTTATCAGTAAAAATAAAGAGTGTTTGCTTGGCGAGTCGCGAGTGATCACGTTCTTGAACGAAATGAAAGTTTCACGAGTTTTTATCACAACTTTCATAGCTTTACTTCTATGGTTACACTGTTGTTGCCGATCGTTTCGTATCCTCTCGTTGGCCCGTCGATCGGTGTGCTACGTGACTCGAAGAAGAAAAGCGACTCCGTAACTGCATCATATATATACGCGACTTTCGTCCTCTAGATTTCTTTTTTCACTTCTTTGCTTCTCTCTAGTTTTCGTCGTAAAATCACTTAGCGTTTACTTATAAGCGAATAGCGAACTTACGTGCACCTCTGTCTCTCGCGGGGAGAAACGTGCACGAAGAAGAGAAGCTGGCGTCGAAAGCTGTGCTCGCTGGATGTCAGTAGCACGTTATCAAAGTTTTTGATCGTAGCGTTCTCCCTCGTGACTAGAACTCTATAGTTTATTATATATATTGCTATGCGCGTCGGTTACAGGGACTTTCAAAACAATATTTCCCCTTAATTTCCCATTCCATATTAATGATCCCAGTCGAAGAACTAGAGGGTTGGGGGTATGAGATAACAACATTTTTTATCTGATTACCAAGCAGTCATTGAGGATGTCAAGTTATTCGTTAAATTCAAATGTTACAACCAGAGTCATCGACGAGTAACGATGGATACTTTTCCATATTTTTAATTTCAGAGGTCGAAAACTACTTAAATGCTTCAAATCAGTAAATTATTTGAGATCACTGGGGCTGCTTACAAATGCTCAATCATGTTATAATTTTCCATTTTTTAGTAATAATTATTTTCATCTTTATCAATATTTGTTATTATAATTATTATTGGTCGAAAGGTTGCCAAGTGGTTGTCAGTTGATTCTTGATCGTCCTATAGGTACAACTTGAGATTATTGCCGAACCGGGAACGCAATTAGCGAAAAGGCGAGTCCATGAGTTACAGCCCCAATGTTTCGGACGGTTTCTGCTCTTCATGCGGGTCTTTGCGTCAGGGATGACTGCTATAGGGTTCGTCGAGGATATTCGATCAACCGTTATTCGCAGCTACTCTTCGTCAAGTTTGTCCGTCTCAGTGGATCACCCAGGATTGGATCACGCGTCCCTTCAAACACAGAATAATAGAATAAGCTCTCTTTCCGATTGCTCTCGATTGGACGTAGACGTAGCTTGCAGTCGTTGATAACACGCGTGGATTCTGTGACGATTATGCCACTCTGTAATTAAAACTGATGGTCTGACAATTTGACGTATATGACACAAGATGCTGTCGTCCCGATTATTCGCATATTGGACATACAACGTTTACACCGGCGTTTGTGATTTAAAAAATGGAAAAAAGTATTTTTTATTTAACCTACCGTTACCACGATTTCTTGTCTGAGCCGTATTTTGTTTAACTATTTGTCAACGATGAGTTAATTTTCTAAAGCAATTATTTTATTTTCATTCAATTAAATTCTTTTTTACTAATTTTTCAAATATAATCAGTGAAACTCTCCCATGGTGTTCGAAAAAGGATGCCTTTCTATTTGATTTAATTAAAAATACATATGTTCCATGAAACTATATCGTTTTTTAACGATTGCGCAGTTTAATATATTGACAAATATATTTTACTTAAACATACTTTCTATTGATTATAATTTAATGAAAAATTTCATCGTAAAAAAGTCTTTTTTTACGAACCCAACGTTACAGGAGGATTATTTATGCACATAATCCGAGATAAAAGCTTTTTCAGTAAATTCAGCGTAGAATATTGAGTTTTTCGCGATTATTCAAAGTCGTATTAATTTCAAAGAGTTTTCGTATCGGATTTTGTCCGCTGGTACAGCAAAGAGAGCATAGACGAGAGGATGTTACGATAGGCGAGCTCGCGACATTGGTACAAACTCTCACAGAGAGTAAACACAACGAAACGCGGTTAAACAAAGAAATCGAAAAAGGAAAGTGAATGGCTGCGAAGAACCGGTAGAGTAAAAAGCGTCTAGAGTTTGATAGATCTTTTGCTCGTGAGCGAGCGAATATTCACGCCCACCGCATCGCGATTCCGCAGCTTATTCTAATTTTACTCTCTCCGCCCTCACAAATCTACCCTCGCCTCTTTCTGCCAACCCCTCCGACTTGTAGCACACGAAATCAGCATCGTCATCAGCACCAGCCGTTTCGCCCTTGCATCTCTTATCGGAGTTAACTCTCCCCTATCTCTGAAATGTCGTACAATATAGGTTGATCCAACAAGCCACTTAATATTTTAGGCGTATCTCATTCTATTCGGGAAACACTGTTTATTCACGTTTTTATATTAACTCTTTTATTTTATGGATGACTGAGGAAAGAACTTAATTTATTAATTTCTGGTCTTTTGCCAGTTCCTGGCATCGAGTCGAGTTGTTTTTCGATTTTTACTTACCTTCTGATAGGAAATTATCCAGTAATTACGAATGTGAAAGAATTTGTATAAAAATGTCATAATAATTGCGGTGAACAAAAGCAAAGTGCTTGGTGTCTTTGATCTCCGTCGTTATCGTAATTTAATTGGAAATTATCCACCGATCACGAATCTGTATGAATTTTTATAGAAATCTTAATATATTGGAGTACAAAATCGGAAATTCTAATAAATAACGCGTATTTGGGGGTCATTGATAAGATTCTTTGTACGTATTTTAGTGAAGATGAATAACAAATTCGTGATCAGCATGAAACAATATATCGTTTTAGGCCACCGAAAAAATATCTTTTAATTCATTTTTGCGAAAAAAGGTGATTTTTATTAAATGCATTGTAACTTTGCTTGCCATTTTTAATCGGGTAAAGAATAAATTGTAAAGCTTCAAGTATTTATACAATTCGAACTGCTACTGCATTTTACCGTAATGAAATCATCATAAAATTTTTTACAATCGTCGTGTCGAACATACGCGTGATTTGAATTTCCGAGAAGTAAGATAATTCATTTCGTTCGTGAATATTTCTCGGTTGGCCGGAAGTCTCAGTTTCCGAGGCTCCGATCTGTCACCCGATCAATGTATTTCTCCGGAAGCCACCGAGCTTCGTACTACCGACATAATATTGTTCTGTGTAGAGCCCCCACGTGGTGCTCGCGGATTCGAGTCCCACGTATAGAATGTTACACGCCTTGTGCTCCAAGCGCGAGCTCTATTTTCTCATCCCCGACTCACTGCTGCCGTTACTCTCGTACGTAAGCTCTCCGTGTAAACGAGAAATTCTCGCCTAGCGATACGAAGCCCAGCTCGACGCTGACTCTACGTTACATCCGCATCTCGTATAGCTACACGAAGAGCCCCACTCAATCTCTCTTCGAGTACGATATTTTATGATAGAACTGTAAAAGCTTATTCTATTTTTAAAAAATTGACTTAAACTTTTAAAATAATGCTATTCATTTAAGATAGTTCTGTCGTGAAAGCGTTTTGAACTGCGGTACATCCAAAATACCTCCATTTTTAATATACTCAACTTTTAACTAATTATAGAGATTTTAGCGAAAAATCGCTCGCGGGCTATCGGAAAGAGAAAAGAAATTTCCAAAATCGAGATTGTAGTACGGGATTTTATGGCAGTAGGATCGAATCGCGACTTAAGCTGAATTATCTGTACGTGGTCACATATTAGTACGTGTATCGTGGAGAAACGAGTAGCTTCAAAACGCCACATCAGCAATCTAGCAATGACGTAATTTATACCTAGAATATAAATAAAGATAGCGATAGATATAAGATTAAAACATAGAGAAATTTGTGCCAGTATAAAAATAGTGAGTAAAATTTTTTAATAGATCGGTTACCTTTCGAATTTAAGGTGATCCTATACTACTTGGCTGGTAACAAAAATTGTAATCCGAATTTCTCCGCCATTCTTGATCCGTTGGATAAAATCCGAGAACAATGTCCTCTGCCTTACAATCTTACAGTGCACTTGACTCTTGACTTTTATTCGATGGATAATCTGTAGCGAAAAAATTTCGGTTTGCAAAACTCATCTATCTTTCGCCCTTACGGCAATCCGAGAGAGACAGAATTCATATGTAACACCGTCATAAAAAAAACTCGATCCGCCTTAATTAAAAAAATGTAATGCTCTTAAAATAGTACTTTGGAATGCAAGTGCGAAAGAGCGGACTTTCGACGAGGGTTGTGAAGTTGGCCGCACGAGTCGATAGCGAGTGAGCCTACTTTCACACTCTTCGTCGAGTGTCCGCTTTGTCTTACGTGTCTCTCGTACTGTTGTTTTGTAACAAATGTACAAAAACTCTCTCTTTTCGTACCTGTAGTGTGGTGAAAGCGTGCAAAAAAGTAACTAGAGTATTGAAAAAGTGTTTTTTAAAGTAACTAACGCGATTTACGCACGCGCAGTATTTTTTCGCACACCTTACTTCAAAGCGCCACTTTCGCGACACTTTAAAGGCACGAAAAGGGAAAATTTTTGTGCATGAATTACAAAAAAATATCTATTTGTTTTACGTTGTATTATACTTGTAGAGCTTGACGTGTGCACGGGGAATGCACCGTGTTATACGTGTCTGCATATTTCTTCTCAATGTACAATTTCCACGTTATGAATTTAGATAGATCATAAACGCGAAATACGTAACAAGAACACACGTGGTCGTATAGTCAGGGAGACACCGCTACATCCAAGCGACAGAGAGGTATTTCGCATTTTCCGGTGCACCACAGCGTGCACCTGCACCGGGATGTGCATTATTGCGGACGAGGGTAAATTTGGTGTGAGAGCTCGCGCTTATAGCGAGCTGCGCGATGTATAGCGACGGTCGTGTAGTACTAGGCGAGAGCACCTTGGCACGTTTGCGAGGTAGCGCGTTAGGATAACGATTTTAGGCTAACGATGCTCTCAAAATTATATTCTTATATTCAACTTATATCCAGAAACATATTTGAAATATAAAATATAATATAAGAAAAAAAAATCAACATTTGCATATCAGATACGTAGAAAAAGAAAATAAAAGCTTTTAGTTATGCAGTCGGACGCCATTCTTTATTTCTATTTCTCCTACCCTGTCCAAGTATAAATCAGGACTGGAAAAAAAAACTGCAACAGTTAAAGAGCCAAGGAGATACCACTGCTGCGTATATCATTCGGGCGATATTTTCTTTGTAAGACTCGCTGATCTTCTTCGCTACGAATTCAATCCAGCTAGTTTAATCCCTGTAGTATTCGCGTATCTGCTACTAATAATTCGTGCATTATGCATATTCGTCTGAATAGCCAAGTTACCCGGATATCGTACTATAGGAATATGTGCTGGGAAATGGGCACATGGGCGATGGAATAGAAGGTTCCCAAGGGACTACGGCATGTAAGGTAGACTCTCAGTTGATCTAGCTGAACCTGTGCGATGAAAAATGAAGTGAATATATAAAAATTGAGGGAAGTAAACGCGAAGAATTAAAATGTTCTTGCCTTTGGAAGAGAAATTAAATTTTTTATTTCAATTCTAAGCTTTGTATGGTTGTTGCAAATATATTTGACTATCGGAAAGCCTTTTTACTAAAAAACAAAAACAAAAGAAAATTAGCGAGGTAGACCAAGCCTATGGGAATAAATTAATATAATTAAATAACATAAATATTTATGTCGGAATTGATTTTTTTAAAAGTTTCCAAAAACTTTTGATTAAACAGGATTAAACCTTTTGGTGAGGAATTTGTTTCTAGTTGGTCTGAACTCTAATTTTCCTAAAAGCATTTTAATATTCGAAGCATATTTATCTTATTACCCTCCTATCGGGTAATAAAAATGCCTAAAGCCTATAGAATTTCAATTCTCTCGAGTCTCCCGAAAACTTATTACAGCGGGCATTTTCCGCCCATCTCCGCACTTGATAACCCCTCGTTTGAAATGCGAGTTTACGATCCAGGTTTCCATATAACTCCGATAGCTCTCCATTTCCAAACTCTCTACGGATGTTTACGTGTACACAAAACACGTGCACGCACACAGAAGTTCGAGGAGTAAATCGCGAACTTGAGCGAAATTTACGATCCTAAACCGGGAGCTCTGGTCGTTGCTTCTGCCAGAATCGATATGTTAAGAAGTCCTTCTCAAATGGAGAATTTAAACAAGAACCTTGTCATTTATCACAAGCGGAAAAATAACGTGTCTTTTTGATACTGTACACCCTGTTTTCATTCTATTCAACGTTTTATACTAATTTTTCCCCGCAGAATCGAATAAATCTCCGAGCCGCCACCATGTGGTGGAAAATTTCTCTTATACAAGAGCTCGAGGATTTTTATCAACAAGCAGTCTACTTGCAAAACTTTCAAAAAAGTATTATCGAAAGGTATTAATTAATCAGTTATATTGAAAAATACATTTTCTAGAGCCGAGCATTCAATCGAAGCAAACGTGTTACGATATTCACTTACTAGACGAGCTTAAATCAGTTTACCGCCAGGATAAAAAATAATTTTTTGGTTCAGGATTTCTCAGCATGATGGAAACTCTTTTCTACTTCACTTGTCGCCGTCCACACAAATGCGTTGTTTCACTATACTGTTCCCGCAGCGATTCTTCTCTTCGAGCGACCATCGTTTATAGTATATCAACTCTATTTTCTTGGTATGTCCCGGAGATGTCGAAAAGTGGATTTAGTCCGAGATTTACTCGAGAAGAAAACTTGACTCTCGTCCCAATAAGCTCAACTATATCACTACCCGTGACTGGAAAAGCTCTGTTTTCGTTCCAAGAAAAGCGAGCTACGAGTAAGATTGAGAAAACTGGAGTATCGAAGAAGACACCCAGGTAGATCTATGACCAACGAGAAAAACCACTTTTACATTATTTTTCTCGTTTTTGCTATTTCATAGAGGGAGCATTATTTTTATCATTTTTTTTCATGAGATTTTAATTTTAGAGTACTTTAAATGTTCCAGAACGTCGGAAAATCATATCCAGAAAAAATGTCTGTATGTGCGCGCGCGCGCGCGCGCGTGTGTGTGTGTGTGTGTGATGAGCTTTGAAATCTCAAGAACGCGTTAACCGATTCTCCTGAAACTTAGTATACGTGTCAATATCCCAACTCCCATCGGTTTGTTTTTCGAAAAAAGGTCTGATCTCTTTAAATTCTTGCAAATTTTGAGCTATCGAGCTAAAACTTTCTACAAATATGGCTTAGGAGACAAGATTGTTTGGATTGGCAAGAGTCAAAAGAGAATTAAGAATTTAACCAATTTTTCGAAAAAAAAAAAAATCTAGTTTTGCTCTAACTGTCGTAAATGTCAACCTATCGAACGGAAACATTGCATAAAAAATTTCCAGGGGACAAGGATAATTGGTCTTGAATTTAGTGACAATCGATCGAGGGGTTTGAGACTTATGTAATTTGCAATTTTATTAAATTTTCATTTCTATTGAAAATTTCAATACCACTTCCACCACGAGGAAGCCAGAATTGAGATAATCTTTACCCGCGACGAAGAATTTGTCGGCGGGCGAGAATCACGAGTCAGCAAGGCGCAATTTTCAAATCAGCAGGCTTTTTTATTTTAAATTAGTACCACCTGGTATCTACTTTCGACAGCATGGCTCGGTTCTTAAATATGTACGAGGTTAATATTAAAACTAAGTTTGTTAAAGTTAACACAACATCAACGTGACGTTCGACTCGAGACTCCCTGATGTGAATTTTAATAATCTGTATAGATGTATATGGTATTCCGCATCAACTTCCATGCATATGATGTATAACTGTGTACACGTAGAGCCGAGGGAAGCCTTTACCAGTGCTCGTTCGACTATGCAAAGTGGAGATTTGAAATCAGGATGAAAGAGTTTTCGAGCGCTTGGGTCACCGACGACAGCACCGGAAATAGGAGATCATAGATATAACTCTGTTAGCTATAGATCATCTGCTATAAATATGACACAAATTTATGTTTTATTTTAAACTTATTTTCCACCATACGCTACGTTATTGAAATAAAGCGCAAATATTGTTATTTATGGCAAAGAAATTATTGTATTTTTTCATAAAGTTTTCAAACACACCTACGAAAATCTGGATTACAATGTTCTAACGGTAATTTAAGAAAATAATAGTTATGTGCAACATCTTTTTTTAGTACTCGGTTACTACCGGGTCGAAATTTAATTCCAATTTATTAGCCGTGGATGGTAAATAGTAACCTCGCGAATATAATACTAAAAATTTGGTTGCTAGGAGGGGGAAAAAAACTCGTTAAAATATCATTAACGAAACCACTAATTTTACGCTGGGCGTTTCATCTCCGCTCGCTCATAGTTTGCGAGAAAAACTCGACCCGAAAGTCAAGTGGGGCACGGGGTCTGGAGAAACGTTCCCTTCTAGCTATCAAAGTAATTTATCTCGTTGACGGATTACCCGGAACCGAGACACCTCGTTTCAGGAATGCGTATTTCTGAAGAACCTACACTTCGTGAGTTCCTTTCATTGGCGGAACGCGAAGGGAACGACGATATTTTTTCCGGAGACGCCTGGCGGCGAGGACGAAACCCCCGGTTAAGCTCCAGGGATTTTCCTTCGGCGTCTCTTTGCGTTGCGCGGAAGAATTGAAAAGTATTTTTTCAAAAGTGATATGTACGAGGGAGACCAACCGTGACCTGAAATGAAAGCTCGAACGCGCTGGGATTCTTCGAGAGACAGAGAAAAAGAATTCGCAACGCCAAAGAGAGAAAGAGGGAAAAGAGGGGGAAAAAAGAAAATGGAATCGTAATTTTTTAATAAAAATTTATCAGGAGGAAGAATAGAACCATTGAATTCTTTACATTAGCTTCTCAATCGGTTGGAACTGCTAGTGAATGAGCTTCACCTCGAAAGATGGGCAGTTCCATGAAAATCAATGAAAAACGCTTTCATAAGTATTTTATAAACATTTAAAACTTTTTTGCTGCAGTTCTCTTATGACATTTTATAATACTAATGGTAATAATATTAATTTTAATAATTAAATTCGATACGATTCTGTCTTTCTTGCTAGTATATATTCTTATTTTTAAGACGTTTTGATATTTCGAAGAAAAGAAACTCAACGCTCGCGAAACTTTCCACCCAAAGGAGAATGTTTGAGGAGAAGAGTAAGCTTCAACCATTACATGGAAATACAAAGGGTAAAGTGGATGCCGTTTCGGTATAGTATTTATCCAATGAAATTTAAGCACAAATGTGAATTCTTCAAGTTTTATAGTTTGGTGCATATTTTGGTGTTTTGTGCAAGCTCATGTCCCGGTTGAGAGAGCCAAAGCCAGCGCTGTCGAGGTAGGATCCAACGTCCGGAGCAAGTGCCTCATAAAAATTTGACGATGCAAAACGAACGACTTTGGAGTAACAGTTTCGTTTCCCGTGTATGTTCGAGGTTCGCGTACCCGCGCTCTTGGTTTATGTTGTACGCGATTCTCAGGGCTCCGTAACTCTCCTATAAATCTAGGAGAGAGGAGTTTCGGCTGCAAATCGGGCCAGCTTCTATAAATCTCCACCTGAGTTATATTAAAGAGTTATAAAAAGAATAGTTGAATTCTCCTCAACATTTTTCATCAACAAAGTTGACAATTTTTGTCAAATTTAATTACAATCATAACATTCTCAAATTTAAATCATAAAAATCCAGATTTCTTCAGGTTGAAGCCAAATGATACAAAATATAAGATTTTTAAATCTTTTTATTTCAAAAGAAAGCAAACCCGAAGATCAAATTGTTGGTTCGTATCGTTACAAGTTGCAGGTTTTTCAGTCACTTTCTTATTCTGAGCACTAAATTGAGTCCTTACGGATCCAAGAGTATCAAGTTAAACACCAACTGGTACAAAAAAAGGGTCTTTTGCTTTTCATTTGATAAGAAACGAACCAAAAGATCAACATTTTAGTTCTATGTACTTGGATATCATTTCAAGTTGAAAGTATTCAATCGGGGAGGTAATTCGGAGCTCTACCGCGTCATCCAATATCTCTTTACTCCGGTAAAGGTTTCAAATAAATTGGATTCTGGTAGATGCAGCCTTTCGCATACATTATACATAGAAATCCAGACGGAAGGTCTGGTGGCAGTCGAGAGGCAATAGACGTACAGAAACGGCAGGAGTACCGCTGGGCTCGACGCTGTATCCTCTTTGTTCTCTTTGTTCCACTCATCGCCTCCAGGACCTCCAGTTACGCCCTTTCATATGCAGTTCGTAGATCGGTTTCCCTTCCTTTGTTCTCCGTTCTCTTCTCGCTTCACCTTTCCTTCTGGAGTCAGCAGCCTCTCTCGGATAAACCTTGTACGCGCAAGATTATATCCGAGTCGTGAGTGAGCGAAGCCGCAAAGAGCCAGAGGCAGCACGGAAACAAGGAAAAGGAGAGACAAATTAGCCTCTGGCTAGTGAGAGAACAATAAGAAACGTATGATATATTCGTCCCTAGCCGTTAGATTATTTCGAAACGTCGCTTTTCCCTCATTGAACAATAAAGACTCGCAGAAATGCGAGTAGATGTTAGTCGATGGTAAATGAGAAAGAGAACAACTGTTTTTTTCTGACACATCAACAGTCCGTTAATAATGGCGGTGGATATCAATGTAACGATAGCGGTCGGTTTCTGTATTGTTAAGAATATTTTTTAAATGAACATCCCTGTATAATATGCCATTAATATGCCATCTTCTGCACAAATGCTTTCTACACGAGTATATTTATTTTTATAAAGAACATTTGTTCAGCGCAGGTGGTAGCCGCGCGCTTGATACACGCTCAAAAAAAAGCCCTGCCGCTTTATGAGGATTCGGTAGCCCGCCAATAATGGTGGTCGATCTCAATGTAAGGGTATGCGTCTGGTACACCTCCAAATCCAATTGACATTTTGACCAATTGTGTTATTATTCTCGCAAGATATACAATGGCATTACGAAACTGTTAATTTACATTTTCTCTATATAAATACACCGCTATAAAGCGGCAAGGATAGAAGACAATTAATCCTGTTTATTTCGAATGTGATTATTCCACGGTCATTTGGTACGAGTTATTTGAACGTGAGGCGCGGTATACATTAAACCGAAGGTAGTTTGATCGAGCATATATGCATAGAATAATTGCAGTATACGAGAGCAAAAGAGTGGAGATTTGCCGATGAATTCGGTTAAAGTGCAAACAGGTAACACCAACATCGGGAATTGATTCAACGAGGTAATTTATGATTTGCTGTTTGCAGGGAGGAAAATTTGTGGCTGGTCATAAACGTGAACTATAATTTTTTCAGGAGCAAGAGAAGAGAAGGCAGCTTGGCTCACAATCGTTTCGCGAGAGAGAAAATAAAGCCTTCGGGAAATACAGCGGGCGAGAAAACAGTGGACCAGAAGAAAGCATAAAATGAAGAGAACAGAAAGGGCCGTGGTATGTCGCTCCCTCGATTGTACACTCATTATTACACTGCGCGCAGCAGCCAGCAATAGCAGCAGCAGGAGCAGAAGCAAAAGCAGAAGCGAAAGCTGTAGAAAAAGCCCGGCCATTCATCGACGCTCTCCATTCTTTTGCCTTGGCTGCGGAATAAAAGGGAATGAAAAACTGACCGAAGCCACATTAGGAACGAGGTCGCAACCGTGGTTCCTCCACAATCCTCCTCCTCCTCCTCCCCGACCCTCCGCCCCTGTTCACAACTTTTAGTCACACGTTTCCCGTAATATTTATCACGGACCACAGAGAACCCACGCGAAAAACATTCATGGCGCACGAAATTCTTTATATACGAGGTATTGTATGATCCATGAAACGTATTATAATTTACGAACGTGCTAATGGAAAATGGGGAAAATAAATAATAAAATCCTCTCTCCATCATTTTTAGCCTTTAATATTCGTCGATTCAATCGCTGTAGTCTGTAAACCGAATTTCTTTGTCGTTTTACTTTTTTTTTTGTAAATACGTGCTTTCATAGTGGATCTGATTAGCAAATTCATTTTCAAGCTCGCTTGTAGGGATAAAAGACAACAACAAAAAATACCAAAAGCACTTTCTGATCATTTTTGTTTCAGTTTAAGTGTTTTTCGAACTCGTAAAATTACCAAAAAACAATTTGTTCTCGCAAAACAAAAAAAAATGCACAGATCAAGTCAAACGTAAAGAGACAAAAGGAGCACGTGCATGGGAAGTATTTCAACGAGGCACGTTCCATGTGTAGGAAAAAGGTTGCATTATGGAAAAAAAGAATAGAAAAGGGACAAACAATGACACATTTTCTTTTTTCCTTGCATTTGAATTGCCAACATTGCTCAATAAACTTATCGCTCACTGAAATTCAGTGGATAGCCGCTTTTCTTTCCAATTAAATTTTTCCTTATTCCCATTCGTTCGACGCCTCCTTAATTTTCCTCAAAATACAGGAGCGGAACAAAGTTAAAAAGAAACTGTACAGAAAATAACACTTTGTCGAAAAGCGGAATGGAAGAGAGCGACAGAGCACGTCGCACGCGAAACCTCGCTAGCCGTATGTGGCGATATATATATATATATATATATATATGACCGTACGTGACTCTCCTATGCTAGGAGCTACATCCTTCACAGTGAATAGCAAAATACCGCTATTGTACAGCAACATGTATCAAACACGTATTCCATGGACTTCCCGGTCAAGTACGAGTTGGAATTGAACCCCCGGAGCAGTGTGCCCACGAAATAATGCACCGCTCCTGTCTTTCTTTCTTTCTTCAGCATTTTTCTGTCCGAAAGTTTACATAGGACGAAGGAAAGACCCGATTTTGATAAACTAACTGTTTTCAGCCGTTACTACTCGACTTTCTGACTTTCTACTCCAAGGGAGTATTCGTTTCTAGCTTTAAACAAATTAAAACATGCCAAGCTTAATGTCAGTATCAATTTATTTTAATTGAAATTTATGTGGCTACGAGAAGAGAATCGTTGCTCAAGGAAATAACAGATGTTTAAATTTATTTCTCGGTTTAAGGTATGAAATTCAAGAAACAACCCTTGTTATCCACATTGGCTTTTTATATTTTTTCGCTGTCCAACTTAAAATTGAAGAGTGAGAGACGGACAAACGTTATGCACGGTCCGACTTTACTTTCCTGATCTCCGTTGTCCGAGCGTTACAAGATTTCTCTGCATCTTGTTGCACGTGAATAATTCAACGAGGCCGAACGGCACAGCAGGTTGAAAGATAAGCGAGTGCTCGGAAGATGACACATTGTTCAGAGCCTTCTACACAGCATTCTACACTATTCCGCTGGTGGAAAGGTCCGAGGGAGCTTTGGCACAGCGATGCCAGTGGTGTACGTGACCAGAACAATTGGTAAAGGGCGAGAAGGTTCGCTGGGGCTGCGGAAGAAGCCATCCGGGAAAGCGTTGCCGGAGTAGAATTGAAAATTGAGTCGTAGAGAGTCGAGAGGATTAAAAAAAAGTAAAAGATCTGAAACCGGAAATCCGATTAAGATTATAGAATTAGCGTTTCTTCTGCTTCAAGAAACGAGAGAAAGGCAGCCAGAGAGAAAGAGAGAAACATTTTTATGATCCTACTTGTCTTTCTATATTGTTTTTCCTCTAACTTTGAGAGAGCATGGATTATATTCGTTTTCCACTGTCGTTTCATTCCTCTTTGCTCTTTTTCACGGTCGACCACGCATTTATTCTACATTTCACCTAATATCACCCTTGGACTTGGATGATCCGATTATAACCGAGCGTGTACACTGCATTCCGTTAAAAACGAATCCGAAGCAATTTTGGTCAAATGGACGAGTTGAGTAAAGAATAAATGGAATAATCGTTAAAGCCATCTCAAGGTCATCTCACGAAATTTCCTTCAATTAGGATTATTTTTCAATTTCACGAAAACTTATTAATGTCACGTTTATACATTCTGCAGTGATGAGATTAGCTACCGACGTGACGTTATCGTCGTCGTAACTTGATTAAACTCTCCTCGATATATCTCAAATCTATTTAATTAATGAAATCATCGAGGAGAGATAATAATGGAAGCCATAATCAAACGTATACGTTGTGCGAAAGCCCAATGGCTACTGCGAAGCAACCCCATCGTCACTCACACGTACGGTTTCATGCGGAAGCAACGAAGAGAGGGAAGGAGAGCGAAAGCCCTGGTGGACCTCCAGGGTCCGAGCACCGTATCCTCTAGAAGCCTCTGGTATACCGTCACAATACTCCCGTAAACAATGGACACGCTGAAAGCTGATGTAGGCGTCGATGGTGGATTTTGTCTTCGATTCTATTGGACAATAGATAATCTATATACGTCTGTGTATTGTATACCTGTGACATACATACTTGACGATCAGCGTAGTTAATTGGCGATGTTAATCATCCGCTAATCGAAATCACCGTCTGGTGACCGTCGATAATCAGATATTGGCTTAAAGAGCCATTTTATAGGAACTTGATGTGCTTTTTAAGATACGCGTGGAAGAGTATTGGGACTCTGAGAGAGCTGTAATTGAATTGTAATTTTTATTAAGCATCTTTTAGAATTTGAGGAATCCGGGAATACAACTTTTTACATATGAGTTTATGAAAATCATTGCTAAATTTTATATATATCTCTGCGAATAATGGACGAAATCCTCTAAATTTTATGCGGTTATTCAGATTAACTTGGTAAACGTTGAAAGTCGGTGCAAGCAGCTCAACAGATGTTAATAAAAACAAGGATGCAAAGTAGAATCTTACACGTTGCTTCTTTATTATTTTTCACTTTTGACAAAGTCACCTGTCTGAGAAAGTACGTTGATCGATTTTGGCTTCCTCGTAGAGAGGGCTTTGTCAAAGATGGAAAATAATTTTAAAAAATTAAGTTAAAAATGTATTAACATTGCGCATTCAATAAAATTGAAACCCCTCAATCGATTCTCGCCAAGTTCAACACCAGTATCTTTGTTTCCTAGCCAATTTGTATGCCAAGTTTTGGTTTAACAGATAAAAATTTACGAAAGTTAGAGTGAAAATAGATTTCTTTCGAAAAATGACAAAAACTCATGATTCTATCAAATCTGAACGCCTCGATCGATTCTTTCCAAACTCAACATCCAACAACTTTGTCCCCTAGGCCTCTATTCTTGTAGAAAGTTTTAAATCGAAAACTCAAAATTTACAAAAGTTAGGGAGATCACACAATTTTTTTCAATAAATTAGAACAACTATCTAACTAGATATAAAATGGAACACCCGTTATTCGGCAAATATTGACAAACAAACAGACCGATGGAAGTTGCGATTGGAGCTCGTGTGCAATCTTTCAAGAAGATCGATCAATCCGTTCTCGAGCATGTTTTCTAAATATGATTTCTTGACGTTTTCAAACTTTTTAAGTACACTGGCATCATAATCTCGAAAATATCAGGGGTACAAATTGAAAATGCGGGTTTGATAACAGATGGCGTTACTAACGCTATACGCATCAGGCAGTACTGTGACTATGTTCATGTCAAAGCTACGTCTTATAGCTTTAATTTTCAGTATGTGTCAATTTGTCGCAGTGTCAAATTCATAGTTTTTTTGAGCTCTCAATATGTCGAGTTTCGTGCCAACAAAACAGCATTTGCGGGAAGTTTTAATTTACTTCTTTAATTTGAAGAAAAGTGCTGCTGAAGCACATCGATTGGTCTCCGAGGCTTATCCGAGTCATGTTCCATCGGTTTCAACGTGCGAGAGATGGTTTGTGCGGTTTAGAAGTGGTGATTTTGACGTTGAGGACAAAGAGCGGCCGGGCCAAGTGAAAAAGTTTGAGAATGCTGAATTGGAGGCAATACTCAATGAAGACTCGTGTCAAACTCAACAAGAGCTCGCAGATTCATTGGGAGTGACACAACAAGCCATTTCCCATCGTATAAAAGCCCTCGGAATGATCCAAAAGCAAGGACATTGGGTGCCGTATGAGCTGAAGCCGAGAGACGTCGAGCGCCGTTTTTTTGCATGCGAACTGCTGCTCGAACGGCAAAAACGGAAGGGTTTTTTGCATCGCATTGTCACTGGTGATGAAAAGTGGATCCATTACGATAACCCGAAGCGCAAAAAATCATATGGTTACCCCGGCCATGCATCATCATCGACGGCCAAACCAAATATTCACGGCGCCAAGCTCATGTTCTGTATTTGGTGGGACCAGCTGGGTGTGGTGTATTATGAGCTATTGAAATCGAACGAAACCATCACAGGAGCACTATACCGAACTCAATTGATGCGTTTGAGCCGCGCACTCAAAGAAAAACGGCCACAATACGAGCAAAGACACGACAAAGTAATTTTGCAACATGACAACGCTCGGCCACATGTTGCAGCGCCGGTCAAAACATACCTACAAACGCTGAAATGGGAAGTCTTACCCCACCCGCCGTATAGCCCAGATATTGCTCCTTCCGATTACCACCTTTTCCGATCGATGACACATGGCCTAGCTGACCAGCGCTTCCATTCTTACGAAGAAGCCCAAAAATGGGTCGATGACTGGATAGCAGCCAAGCCGGCCGAATTTTTTCGCGACGGTATCCGTAAATTGCCAAAAAGATGGGAAAAAGTTGTGGCTAGCGATGGACAATACTTTGAATAATTCATTTGTTACCATTTTTTCAGAATAAACGTTCAAAAATAGAAAAAAATCCCGCATTTTCAATTTGTACTCCTGATAAATATGTTAACGAAGCAAAAGTTGAGACATCCGTTGTTCCTTTCATGTATTTAATTTACGAGAATCTGTTAAAGTATCCTATCGACGAATGTAGTCACTAGTGGAAACGGCAAAATGTAGTCCAGTGGAAGAATAAAATTTGAAAAATGCCGTTTATCCGAGAGCAAAAAGTAAAATGGTTATGGTATAACGCCTGCCCTGTGTTCTGTGATGTGAAACGAAAAGCACACGTGAGCCGAGCGCGGAGAAGCGAACCGGGAAAGCCCTACAGCAGTGACAGGGAGGTAGTATACACATACCAGGTCGCACACGGATACGCGATGACCCGATCTGCGGATGTAACGGACCGAATATCAATTTCGTGGCTGGTGGGTGCTGGAATATGGAAAATCGATCGAACTCCGCGGCCAAGGGTGAATGATGCTGCTCTTTCACGCTGAGATACCCCTGCAGTTTTTTTTTCTCTTTCTTTCTCCCATTTTTCGCTTCTTCTTTCGTTTACTTCTCTCTTTTGCTTCAATTTTTTTTTTTAAATCTTCCCTTTTATGCTGTCTTGATAGAGTATAGATATCTCGAGCGATCGGTCGCATCCGTTTTGCCTTTCAGGAGAAGCAGCTGCTTCTCTTCTACACATTATTCTCCCTTGCGCGACTGTCGGGGTATCAGGGAAAATGGCCGCGAAAAAAAGTCTAGAACAAATAATATCAATTTAGAAAACTCAATGAAAATCCAAGAAATAAAAACGAGATTTTTTATCCCTACGATGTGGTTGGGCACGCTGCTTCGAGTCATTATGCTGGCCTTATCTCAGATAAGAGAACGTAAGACGAGGTGCGTGTAATGTGAGTCACGGAAGGAAGTTGAGGCAGTATAAGCATCGACAACGACAAAAATCTAAGATCGAGCACGCACAAAATACGATTATAATCTAGACTTACGATTGATGCATAATTTTCCAGCGATAACTAGTAGAAAGAAAGAAAAATGATAAATGGCCAAAATAAGCTATTCGTTAAAATATTTTTCAGCTAAACCCTCGTTTTGTGTCGAGTTCTTGCGTAGGGTTACTTGGATCCGACTAATTATTCGACGAGTACAAGGAACCCGTCGAGCAATTTTATTAAACATGTTAAACCATTTATTTATTCGTGGCAGCTAACAATTTTTCTCAAATTAATTGGTGCACAGCTTAATCCTTGCTCTCGTTCTCGTTATTCGGGTGGCTTATCGCCACGCACAAACGAATTCCTCTTCCGTATCAACTTTATCTTTAGGATGTAGGTGGTGCGCGTAGTAAAGGATCGTTATTTCTAAGGTCGCTTATGTAGTGGTAAAGCATATAGGGCAACACCCTGATTCTACGGGACCCATCTCTTGACGGACCAACCCCTGCACAGGGTATACAACTACTCGTGTAGAGGTGAATTCTGTATAACGGGAGCGGTGCCGCATATAGTATAATAACCTATACGTAACCTCGAACCTTCACCGGGTTGCCGCA
The DNA here is from genome assembly GCA_963942595.1 of Cylloceria caligata. Taxonomy (NCBI): domain Eukaryota; kingdom Metazoa; phylum Arthropoda; class Insecta; order Hymenoptera; family Ichneumonidae; genus Cylloceria; species Cylloceria caligata. The sequence continues at coordinate 71,134,389 of OZ012707.1, forward strand.
ATAAATTACCCGCCAGGCTATAACCCCGAAAGCGCACATTGCACCGTCCGCCGTCCGCCCACCTTACCGACGGTTAAAATTATCCTCTCGAAATATTGCGGTGGAACTTCGGATCCCCTCTGACTTATAAACCTCGGGTCTCGTCGTCGAGCGGGTAATACGAGAGTCAACCCGCTGTCGGGGCACCGTATGCACCCTGAATGATCGACCAGGTCGATGCACAATTCCTGAATTAACAGGCGGCCGAGGTCGGGGGTACGTATGGTTCGCATTGTCGCCTCCCTCGCCTGCATACACATTCTTGGAATCACCAACGGAATTACGAAATGCCGCCGGGTGCCGACGTGCAATTTAATGAGAATGACGTGAAACTCTGCTGCAATTAAAGAACACGGTGCACTACTACGTGATGTTTAAAATGAGAAAAAGGTCAAGTTGAAAGAATTACGTCGAGACTCTACTCGTGTTTTGCAAAAGAATTCTGTGTGCTGATGTACGGAATTTATATTTTTCAATTAATCTTTTAAATTGTCAATTACCGCTGTAATTTGTTTTTCGAAAAATAAGATAATTATTTCAGCGAAGCTAAGCTTAATCGGATCAATCCAATACTTACCGGTAACAATGTTTATTATATCTTTTTATTTAAAAAATGGAAAAATATGTTCTACCACTGTGGACCGAATTTTTATTTATTTATTTATTGTTTTTTTTTAAATATACTTTCGTAAGATTGAGAGGCAGAAGGAGAACTAAATTAGCCGCGACAACTAATTTGAATATAAGAGATGTCTAGCAAAACCTTTGCTATAATAAAAAAATATGTTAAACAGAATCTTGCAAAGTGCTTTCTTATTTTTTATATTTTTCATTTTTTCATAAAACCACCTCCCATTGACAATTTTATTAGCATTACAATAGGGATTCACGTATTGGCAGTCTACAATCAAAATTTTATTCAATTCTGTTCAGTGTGCTACGAGAAAAAAATCGGAAAAAATTCGTTGCGACGGTGTGAACAGGTGTGAGTGTTTCGCCTTCAAGTATGGAGGTTTCGTATTCCCTTAACCCGATACTTCGAAAAGTGCCCGAGCTAGAGCGTTAACGTATATCGTTGACAAAAATCTAACCAACGCAAAATGACACACACACACACACACTCGTATCCGTCCAGATATTAAAAAAAAAAGTGATTTTCCTGCAATTTGGAAGATGGCGGGCCCACAAAAATTTCGTAATTGTTTAGTTCGTTAAAAACACAACTTTTTCTATGAGAAATAACAAATAATATGAAAATATATTTTTCTTAGGTTTGACTATTGAATATATGAAGCAATGAAATGCAAGGATATATTTATTTATTGGCCAACGATTTATATTAAATTCCCATTCTCGTTGCTGCTGAAATTGAAAGAGTCGTGGCCGAGTAATTCGATTGTCGTCGAGCATGTTATACTCGCGGTTGTACGGTGAAATTGATACGCGTATCCTCGAATGCTCGAGGCTGCACAGAACGATGTAGCCGTGGAACTAGCTACATCAACAAAGGACATTACTTCGACACTAAAATTCCGGATTCAATTCATTGGGCTATCGCCGCTAGCCCACACTCGGTATCTCGTACGAGGGTATAATTGGCTTGTGCCTATACACACAAGTACGCGTAGTATCAGTGACGACAAATGTATTAATATAGAACGAAGCGAGGACGGAGAGGAACAAAAATACGAATCTCCTGATATAATCCTGCGACAATTCGGCCGCCCTATTGACCTCTCGGGGCAAATCCCCCAATTCGCTACAATCCTAAAGTGTGGAAATTTCCCGTGCAGCGAATAATTCTCCATAAATTTTGATGATTCATCTGACTTACGGTGCACCGAATGTTCATCGATCTTTCTGCGTGCCTTGTGTAACTTCCGAGGGTATTAGCAGCCATGATTGTATAAATCATTGTCGAAATCGTCCCCAAAAGCCGAATGCTATTTTGAAACAATCACGAGCCGCGTATGCAAGTGCCATCGGCTGCACGAGAAATTCTTTCGCGTCACTGCCAGACTCGCAATAGTTTTTCTGCAAAGTTATCGACGCTTTTTATGGATGCCTCAGAGTTTATGAAAATCTTCAAAAAATTGTCTATGTAGAGATGGGTTTGGGTTGACTCGAAACCGGTCATTCGTCGCGCCATTCCAACCGTTGTATTCAACGGGATATTCCGACGTAATAATCCGAGATCAATAACCAAGGTCGATAAAATCCAAATAATAAGAACCTGGAGAATAATGTTCTCAAATGCGAAAGCCCCTGGAGGAAGGGGTTGGGTCGTCCACCCGCAAAGTATAAAAATATGTAGTGTATTATAAATAAATATGCCGAATGAATAGATTTTACTTGAATGAAACGGATCTTAATCCGGTTGAAATTGAAAATCTCACCGTACAGTCGAACTCCATCTAAAAGAATTCCATTTTTTTGGATTTTTGACAAGCAAATTTCATTGTTTATCCTGTCTGAGGACTTATCAGCGTTGCGTACCATGTAAAATGAAATTTCGTACAAAAAACTCAATTATATATACCGGAAAACCCTTGTCATCCATGTTCTTTTCAGCTGTAAGCTGTAATTACGCTTCCGCTATATAAATTGCAAGTATCATTTGCTAATTACGCGCGACCCTTTATACGAAAGAGCCTCACTGATCATACTCAATGCCAATAATTACTTTTATTTAATTTTATTACTACTACGGTACACAGCATCGAAGTAGAAACTTCCACATAAATCTTTCACTTTTGAACCCCGAACTTTCACTTTGGAGAGCTTTTCCCAGCTGAGAGGATCGCGAGGATGAAAAAGCAAACTCGAGGTAGGAAAAGAGGAATAGAGGCGAAAGATAGAACTTCGTATAATTTAGATTGCTTCTGCAGAGCCACAGTTCGGACTAATGGCCGAGCGAGTGTTCGCTGCTGCCGGATTTGCGTAACCGGAAGCAAACAGCGTGGAGTCGGGTGAGGGGCGAGAGGAAGCACGCGGATACGCTGTTGCTGTCTCTCGTAACATCGTTTCTAGGGTTTGAAACTGCGAAGAGTGTCGGTCCTCTCCGGTAATATCGCCTACTGCGTCAGAATTTTCGTTCTCCTCCTCCTGTTCCTCTACTCGCATTTTTGCACCAACCGAGTTATAATCTGATTACTCGACACCGGGATTTTGGGTATAAAGACAAAAAATATTTAAATACAGAAATGCGAGCTTTAACAACTATTATCATTTATCAATATACGTGTTTGCTCTTATCCATCGAAATCTCCCAATAAAGATTAAAAAAACTGCTTTCATATTCGGGATGAAAGCTATTACATATGAATAAAAAGCTTCGTTTACGTATTCCGCATTGAAATATACAGTGCAATCGAGGAAAAGTATTTTGTACGATTGAAAATGTTTGAATTGTTACGAATAATGTATATTTGGATTAAATTTTTTATCCGATACAATAAATTCCAGTTATATCACATAACTCGAATGAAATCATAATAGAAAGTACAGAAATGCCTGGAAAAACATTTATGTTCATAATTATTGCTACAATAAGAATAATTTTGATCAAGTATTCAATTAGCCTGATTAGAATAGCTCGTTTCCAACGCGGGTGAAGCAAAACTAAAATATCAAGTGAACGCGCAAGTCCTACCAGTCACCGATAACAAAACCCTTTCCGCTCCCCCAATGAAAAAGTTATCAACTCAAATTTTCAATATCCTCCCCGAAGGCATTACAAAACTTTCCATGATGATAGCAAATATGTACGACAGGCATTAAGGCATTCGGATCGTGTGTTTAAAAAGTTTGTGCAGAAAAATTTCAACTCTGCTATACGCTTGTTAACTTCACCGACGTAAAAGTTGAAAATTTTCAGTTCTGCTGCGATTCGTGCTGGTTTATCGATCGAAAGGGTTGTCGGTGAGTCTATTACAGGCGAGTTTGGATAGCAACCTGAAACCTGGGCTTTAAAATGAGTTTCTATGGTGAGTTTTCACGTCATTTCTTTTTTCCTTTTTCTGTCTTCCGGGGAATCAGTAAGATGGTATAAAACTCCACCACAATACAATCTCGTTGGTCGATTATTAGTTTTATACTCTGCGTATAACAGCTGAGAGTAACATCTATTAGCTCTCTACTGAATTTTCCAAAAGACTCGTATTATAATGTCTGGTGGATTGAACCAGTACAGGCAGAACGCAACGAAACAAGAGAGTACGATTATCACGAGGAGATCGGTTAATCCACGCAAAGTGCCTTTTCATATACAATATACATTCAACATGACCACAGACACCGTTATGCTTCGTTTGCCTGGAATCGTTGGAGTTGTATACGTATATATGGGAGGAAGGACATGCTATTGAAGTGTTTCTCCTCTGATAGTCAATTAATTACGTCGCCGTAAACCCTGTGCGAAAGGGTTTCCGGCAACGTCCTGTATAAAGCCTTTAATCCCGCAGGGATATCCCATTTCTCTGAGCAAAGTCTTCATTATCGATAATACAGTTCTGTTACAAGATTCTTAAAGCACGCGTCTCTTTGAAAGGCAATATTTAACGTAGCTTTTTATTTCTATTATATAAAAATAATATAATTAATAACAACAGAATTGTTATTTCGATTACGAGTTCCCGCCAAGGTTACTATTATAGTTACTTTTTGCCTCTACAAAATAGAAAAATGCTTCTCCCGCTACCTCAGTTTAAATTTCGTGGTAATTTCAAACTTTTCAAATGAAAATGAACTCGACTTTGTCGATTTGAACGTTAGTATTTTCTAATGGGTTTAAAGGGTCCAAAACTAGTTAAAAACCACTGTAATTCTCCCTGAACCGTTGGGGCCATATTTCCCACATTGACAATACAGTTTATCGTGTAGACTATAGCGAGGAAATGAAAGGATGCGGATACTAGAACCCGGAGGAGGCTCTTCCGGTGCCTCACGCGGGTGAGGGCCGAGGTCTCGCGCTGTGGTAGCGCCAGTTTAGGATGGTTTAGGAAATACGTCAGGGTTCTCGAGGTAACGAGGTACCAACACTAGTAGGAATACTCTGAAATGGGTAGCGGGACTATGTACAAGCAAGCTGCTGCAACTTGAAACCTCCCGCGAGCTACTCTCGAGCTCAGCCACATTTATCTTTCTCATTAGAAACAGGGCCTTAACGACCAACCAACTTACATATACAGACCGTTCCTTTTCCTCCTCGAGAACGAGAAACGAGCCAGTACTCTGTATAAAGCAGAGTGATACACGAGCATTCGCCAGAGACGATGTCCTTAAGCCGGCAAGCTTCACTGATTATTTATATGGGCGCGTTATTGCTCAGAGAAACTTGGACAAATCTTCAAAATTTATTTATCAAATGAGCAGGTGTATTCGACGTAAACAGATTATCAGAGCTTCGTCAATCGAGACAATAATCCTCTACGAATTTTTTTCAGCTTATCAATCAGTTTTGACATATTTTTACGTGCGAATAGATAAATTATTCAATGCGAAAATAGCGAAAATATATTAAAACAAAATATTACTTTTAAATAATTGATTAAGTATCTTTTGATTTATTTGCCAATGAAATAAGAAATAATTATCATGAAAATGAAAATTAGACTTGAAAAGAGTACTTAATACGTAGTAGTAACTTTTCGAATAAATTCTTGAAATTTCCCGAGGTTTTATTTATGTTATGAACCTTATCGGGCGTTTTTATGCCAGACTCATGTATACAATCATACGAGAATCAGGTTATTCGCGTCATGGTGAGAATTAAGCTCGATGATTTTATTGCCTCTGAAACGGAGGTTCCGTGGGAATGAGATTGAAGCTTGTTAGCAATAAAGCTTTCTCGCTCCGTTTCTTTCTCATTTTCGTCCTCGTTTTCCACGGCGCACCGACATTACGACTCTCTGTTTCGTGGCTCGAGCCTAATTCAATCAGAAAGAGCTGGATAACACGCTTTTCTCTACGCTTTTACGATAAACGAACCGAGTCGAATGTCGCAAAGATAACATCAAAAAGCTCACTTTCAAACTTCTTTAATGAGAGAACTCTGTGTACACTTTATTCCCTATAAAGTTATTCACCTTATTCTATATTTAATCATCATTTTCAGCATTAATAATTTTATATTATAATTCTAATCATAAATTATTTTTTTTTATACAGCACACGAATCCACAATTACTCACAAATATTTATCAATGATTTTAACATTAAATGATCAATTTATACATGTACACGTTTACTTTTCAATCATTTTGTTAACTATTAATATAAGTTTCAATGATTTTATAGTTAAATATATTTCTCATTTGTTTTTTATACGAATATGCACTGCATTTCTTTACTTTATAACGAATACAAGTCGTATCGATTACCGTTTCATCAAACTTGTTTCGAATCTCCGCGTGACTGTAAAAATCCGTAATAGTGTTACCTTACGTTCGCGATATAAACCAGCACAATTCAGCCATATTCATTTCCGTTAGCTCGGAGTATTCGCTGGGATGGTTGTCGAGTTATCAAGGTGCTCTATGTTCATTCACGTCAATTTCCAGGTTCGTCCTTCTCATCCTTCAGCCCGGAGAGCCGCCCTCTACCTCGTGTCTTATCTTCGACTCTTCTACGAACCTATACGGATGACCCAGTCTTGTCGTTCGTCGATCGACGCTCCACGCTCTGTGGGTCCTCCCTCGAATTTCATTCCCTCAATTTTACCGGCTCCGCTAAAGCGAAATTACATTTTGAGCACGGATTTCTCGTCCGTTACTTTCTCAACGAAGTTTCGTTTGACATAAATGTTTTTTGTCTTTCATACGATAAGATCCACTCAGCTTTATTATTACTTTTTCTCCCTTAAGGGAAGAGGAGCGAACCCCCATTTTCACTCCTTCATCGATCACTCGAGTTCGAATCGTTAATTTTCTTTCTGACGAGTCTTAGCGTACGTTATAAAAAAAAAAAGAAAAATAATTTAAATTTTAATAATCTCTTTGGTAACTGTGAGATAAATGTGTACACTCGAGGCATCTGTAAGGAATAGAAAGTATATCAATCAATTTGTCGGGTTCCTCTGGCGAGAAATTACATTTTCGTCACTTTTGCTTTTTTTCATGTAAGACCCTCAGTTGTTTAATTTATTTTCCTTTCGAATTTTTCTGGTTAATTCACGTTATAAATAGTAAATTAAGAATCTTTTTTTTCTTGCTTCAATTTACTTAAAAATTCTACGAAATAATGTATCAACTTATTGTTCTGATGAAATAATTGTTAACGATTTCTTTAAAATAATAATAATTAGTAAGAGTACGATGATCGGTTAGAGTCTAAACGTCTTTTGGAAGAAAATCTGTTGACTTTTTCCGCCCTACTTCCTAGATTCTTGATTATATATCTGCTGCCTTTCGTGTCTCAATCCTCATGTCCCCGCAGTTAATCTTTATACCATACACCGAACTCTATGTGTCATACACATGAATAGACTAGAGATATGTATAAATATCCAGTTTTGTATAAATGTGCTTTAGGAGGAACAGATATACGAGAGTGATGCAGACTGCAGCTCGTGTATGAAAGACACGGTGTGCACGTAGGATCGATCCGAACTTCCGGGGAACTTAGATCGACGACGCGTTTATCTCGCTCTCTCCCATCAACCATCGACGCATGTCTGCCTCACACGGTATTTATTCCCTTGGAAACTTCCCCTCGTCTTCGTCATCTTCGCCTCGTTGCTACGTAGCGTCGAGCTGCGAACGTCGTTATCGCCTCGCCGGATCTCTTCTTCCTTTGGTAAGTGAACTTCACTCCGAGAGACGGAATGGCTTCAACGCAATTATGAATACATACAGTGAACGATCACAAAAGTGAAGTCTCCAGCAACCTTACCAATCACCTGCCCACTCTTCCTTTGTGTTAAAAAATTTCGCTTTTCACGGTGTCACGTCACTAGTTACACGTCGCGCATGAGATGTGTTTCTTTTTCTACAGACTGGATTAAAAATAACCAAACCGTACACGTCGCTGACTCCACATAACGAAATCGTACACACCACCGACTGTGCACATATCACCGACTCTACGCGTCTCCGACTCTGCACAGCACCAAAATCGACACAGCGAGAACCCGACACACGTCAACCGAACACGAACCACGCGTTATGCGATCTAGCAAAAACAGGCATTTGGCTCATCCGTACATTGTCCGACCGTCCACATTCCGATGATACGTCCCCACCGCGGGCTTTTAATGCATGGCGAACGTGTGCACGTTCGAAATTCCTATGCAGTGAACATATTTTTGTCCACATTGTGCGGACAGTCAAACACCTGTTTTCTCTAAAACGTTTTTCGCGTAGTTTGGGTTCAATTTAGGTATATTGGGCCGGTGGTGATCAGTTTTACGGTGATGTGTACAGACGATGATGTGAGTAGTCGGTGATGCGCGGAATCGATGAAACGTTTTACATCGTATGAAGTGAGTGATGTGCGGAATCAATAAAACGTTTTACATCGTATGAAGTGGGTGATGTTCGGAATCGATAAAACGTTTTACATCGTATGAAATCAGTAATGTGAACAATTTTGTCACTTTGAATCCAGTAGGGTTTGCAAAAACCGGTATACAGTCGGGTTTCTGTAGAAACGAGACACTGCCTGCATAGGGATTTGTTCAGTGGGGATGTGCCCAAACTCATTTGATCTTAAGTCGAACACACGTGTTGCGTCGATCAACTCGTCAAACAGTTCGAAAAGCTCAAAAATTTCTCGCGTGTTCTATTAATTTGCAATCGATCATCCCGAATACCTGCGAATGCCCAGGTTCGTGTAAATCGAGATCGCATATGTGAAATCATTTTGTCGTCTCTTGCATGTACGATACATCGATGAGGGTTCGGTGTCCACGACTGGGCCCGCTACCTTATCGAGCTCTATTTTCATAAAGTATCAATACGTAGTTGTCTCGACCGAGAAGGTAAAACAACCTTAAGAAAGGGGTGATCTTAACTTTCCTGGTCGTCATTTCATAACTTTACTGGTTGTCTCAACTTTTCCGAACTAAACTTTACCGACAGTCGACTGTACAGGTATCGTACAGCGTCTTATCGTTTGCCTGGTGCGCCCTCTCACACTCAATGACCTACACGACTCTCTATCATGGGAGCAATCACGATTTTTTCGATTCCGTTACGATTTCTTACTTCGATTTCGGCATTTATGTCGCGTGTATTAAGCTTTCGTAGTCCATCATTCCTGATTTGCTCTGAATGATTCCGAATGGTCTGTCTATGGTAAAACTTCCGTTTAGGGGATCCACCTCCGGTCGCCTTCGGACCAGGTGTATTCGACGCGTTTTCACATGGAGAATAACTTTTTCTTCTAGCAAAATCGGCGCTCTCGTCGGCGAACAAAGATATTCAATATTAAAGAATCTGTATATGTGTGCGATCGTGTTTTTACTTTTCGTCTGTTGCTTTTCTCGCTGTGGCTTATATACGTTATCTTTATACCATGAATGTGACATGAAGGTAATGTTGCTTGTTGCTATAAGCAGGTCAGTAGTACTGTCACTCTACCGTAGTACATTGTCGAATCGTTAGTCAATACTGATTTGTGAAGTAGAGTTTACATGCATATTCACGAGTCATAAATAAAGAACCTAAAGAGGCAACATTAACTTCAAATACATACAAATTACCTTCGGTCTTTATGCATACAAATGTGTCCATTTTTGACACCTTTGACGCTTAATATCTTTGTTCGCCGATGAGACCGCCAATTTTGTCAGAGGAAAAAGTTGTTCTCCGCGCGAAAACGCGTCGAATACACTTGGTCCGAAGGTGATCGGAGGTGGGTCCCCTAAACGGAAGTTTTACCCGCCATTTTCCTGTCATCTATTTTTTTTATCCTCGTGATAGGTACATAAAATAAATATCAAGCTATACAATCGTCGATGTCGCATCGTTAAACTTAACCTTTGATACACATTGAGCATACACGGAGTCTCTTTTTTCCCTTAGCGCGTAAGAATACGAAAGACGTCTGCGCGTCACTTGCATTCGAGAACATTGAATACTACAATGTTTTCGGGGAATGCGCGGTGTTATGTTTCGGATGAGCGGGAGTGAGGGAGTGTTTGAAAACATGACTCGAATGTGGGAACATTACTAATTAAAATCAATATTCTTTGATTCAACAAACAAATAGTTCATGAATTCTTATTAAACAGAATACAAATAACTTCTTTGTATTCACTGTTTATGCCAAATATGCGTATATAACAACCAGTTACTTATGAAAAAACTTAGAAGTAAATCTGTTGAAGAACCGACATTAAAATGAACCCTGCACGGTGTCCATACCAGTCCACACTGATGACCGGTGTCAATATGTATTATAACCTCAAAACTTTGATCACGTTTTACTTGAAAATATGTGAATTATATTGAATGACATTTTTGGATTTTTTTCGTGCCATAATTCTCCGTTGATTGCTAATAATTTAATAATTTTCATCTATTCATTACGAACACAAATGTGTTTAAAGTTTTGAGGTGAAGCCGAAGTTTTAACAGAATCGCTTGTGTGAAAAGTGTTAAATTTAACGACAAATGGGTCAACACTGGTCAAACGCGAATGCCAATCGCCTTTAACACTTTGCATTTATAACAAGTTTTTTTTAACTGTCCGAAGATTGATTCAAGACCGATTTGAAGTAGTGATTGAAAAAGAAAAGAAAAGAAAATTTACTGTTTTAAGGATACCCGCTCTCGGCAAGTTGTATATACTTACTGGAAGAGCAAAGGAAGAAGTGTGCAGCCAGTAACATTTCAGTCGTAAATGGTAGAATGTGTTATCGGAGAGGGTGATATGCAACGTTGGTATAGGACAACCCTTCTCCTGCTCTCGCCTCCTCCTGATTCCCTTTCTACGTCTCTGCGTGACCGGAAGTTGGAAGGACGACGATCATTCCATTTTTCCAGAGCACTCGTGCCCTGACGTGTACCTTCTTATTCTCCCACCAATAAAGCTCAAAGACACGTAAAAAATCTGCTAGTCATCGTGGAGAAAAAGAATTTTATGTATCAGACAACCGTATTGGATCATCATCAGCCATTGGATTATTAGACACTTTTCGTAGATGTGACAATAATTTTATATGACCAAGGTAGGAACACGTGTATTTCCGTATTCAATTGCTAGTCATTCTGAATAAGGAGACTTGTATGTGGTTTTTTATCGCGAATTGAAAATAATAGAGTCGAGAGAGTGTAAATAAGCGAATGAAAAAGAGGTAGAAAATAAATTGAACAGGGTATTACCTATAGTGGAAAATTGAATGAATATAAATAAGTTAAAAATGAACGCTACTAAAACTAAGTTTATAATAATTAGAAGTACAAGAAAATAATTAATTTTACAAAGTCATCTCTATGAGGAAGTACATTGATCAATCTTTTCTATACCCATAGAGCTTCTCGTCGAAAGATAAAAATAATAAAATAAAAAGAGAATTTCCGTATCTAAGTTTGAAATTCACGAGAGTCAATAGTTTTTTCTTCTTCTTATTTTCTCTCAAACAAAGCTTACGCAATGAGAAAGCAAAACTAATAAAACATCACCGAAAGATAGAAAAATTGAGATGTCTCATCCTCAACAATAATATCAATAGTATTCACAGTTTAACAATTTTTTTACAATGTTTCTGCAGTATTTTCAGCAAGTTTGCAACTGCAACCGAATTGTATACGGTTTGAAAAAAATATTTTTTGTAAAAAACTAGTACGTCTTCCGACTAGAATCCCAGTTGCACCGTGATTTATTCTATTTATATAAAAACTTACATTTTCAGGTCACCAATTTACCATTCGCAGCAAAGTATTTTCTTTCTTTTCTCGACTGAATCTCAATGTTACCTTTACAAAAGTACGAACGTTTCTAGAAATTGCAGACCTATCGAAGAACCCTTTCACCTCATCGCGAGCGTTCTCACATTGAACCGTTGAAGACAACTGTATTATGCGTGGAAACATCTGGAGTTCCTCACGGTGAATGTAGCGTCGTAATTATTATTCTCGGAGGGAATATTAGCGCATCGAGTACCTTACCCGAACAATACGCTCCGGATGTACGCCTGGGGTGTGATTTATTAATTAGCAATTTCTAGAATCGAAGTTTCTTCGTTCCAGGCCAACCGCCAATTTATCAATTTTCCTCAATCATTATAATAACTACCGGGATGATATTTAGAGAATATTCGCCGAGAACCTCCGATATCGATATTCGCGTCTATAACGGCTCCCTCGTATTACGCTGTAATTACGCAAGTGCCCGGTAAACTTTGTCCAGCTAGTAGAGTCGAAGCCAGCGAGGAAGAAACGTTTATTTCGTCGGTTATACCAAAGAATCAAAAATATCACGAAACGATAATAGCGACTATTTTTTAAACATCATTTTTACGCGAAAGTTTATTTGTACTTCAACTTGATTTTTTAACTTAATTATGGTACTTAAAGTAAGTTTGGAAAAAGCTATTTACTTCACTAAACTGAGCGTTCGCTTGGCTTACTGCTGGCCATCGCCGCCTGATTCGACAAAGTGGCAAAAGATCAAATTCGATGTACTCTGGAGTTTGTCGCTTCTCAGTGCAGTGGGACTTCTCGGACCTCTGCTCTATTCCATCTATGAGTTTCAATCGGATTCCATAAATCTCACGAAATCTATATGCTTTCTCGGTGCGGTTACTGGATTTATTATTAAAATCATTGTCTGTCGGCTGCACCGAAAACAAATACAGGTAAAGTCATTGACTTTTCAATAAATCGAAGACAAACGAATTACATAGTAAAGAACGCCTAGAAATATCGACCATTCTCGTAGCTATTTCTAATTTTTATTTCATTGCTTCTGACGATTCTTTAAATTTTCAATACAACTGAGGATAATTTTGCGGAAAATAATTTCTATTCAGTTACATTGGAACTCCGGTCATTTTTTTTTTCAACATTGTTAAACCCATTATGAGTGAAACCGCACGAAATCGTCCCGGAACGGGACTATAAAGAGCAGAGTGGGGATATTCTTGTGACTTACCGAGGGTTGACGTTCTTGTTGTTTAGCAATATGTAATTTCAAAGTAACGCAATTTTACGTGGAAAGTTGGGCAAGCTTTACCGCTACAATAAAATGAAGCGAATTTCTCGATCGGCAACAGTTCGATTCGAATAATAAACTGTCGGATCGGAACAGATACTTTGATACAGTTTCTGGCCAAATTTGAAAATCATTGACAGTTTAGTCTTTGAGATTCGTCGGATAAACGAATAGCTTTCGGTATCTATATTACCAACTCAGTGACACGGCGTACGCAATTCTCTCTCGGACACCGATCAAGGCGTTCAGCGTTTCTACCCGTTTCCCTCCAGTAGCTCAGGCACAAATATCCTTAAGGTTATGTAATTTTTTAAGGGTGCCGCGTGTTTCTACTTCTTCGTCCTTTCGTAAGTAATATTAACATGATAAGCTTTTCTCCAGAAACCTTGAAGAAATATGTAAACAATTTTCGATACCGACTGTGTGCTCGGGAAGGGAGAGAGGAAGTGTCAATCACATCGCCAAGGGAGGTGAAACCACGTGTGCCATGTGCCATGTGCCATATGCGATTGACCGCAAGAGGGGTTGCACCATAGGGATCGCGCGAGTGCGAAACAGAGTACACCAAGTATCTTAAGGGGCGGCGAACCATGTCTGGATGCGTGGAACATAGAATCAAATGGTATTTTACGGCGAAGTGAGAGCCAAACAGCTAATATACATAAGTATTGAGGTTTCGTCATTCCGGAGGGGCAATGCGCGGAAAAGTCGAAAAACGCACGGGTTGATGGGCGGGCACGTATGAGAGAGAGGTATCCTTAGCGTACATTGGCCTATGTACAACCCGACCTGTTTTATTTTTATAATTTCGGTGTTTGTAAAAGTTCTTTTGAAAGATGTAAACAATTATTTAGATCCATTTTCATAAAACTCTTAACGGTGTTAGTATGGATTTTGAGAGTTGCATTCAATATCGTATGATTTTTTTTTCTATGTCGCACGTTAATAAAAGTACAACTTTGATAATTAATTGCTGCTCAATCGTGTGGACGATCGATTCGAAATGTTGCACATCCTGTATCCTCCATAAATTGGAACTATACATAGTTAATGTTAACATTTTTAGTTCAGATACCACCCTCCTCAAGACAATGTGAAATATTTATGGGTCCGAAAGGGATAGAACTAATTTTCCAATCCCGAATTCTCTCGCCACGGATTATCCGTCGGATAAAAGAGACGAGTGCGTCCGTCATTAGAATTATTGGACGAAGGGCGATGGCGTTGTCAGCCTTCATCCAACAGATCGACCGTGCTGGCAGAGAAATTTCGATTCAAGTTTTTGTTACTGACCGAATAATATCGTATCACCTTTAAGTAAATAAAAGATATCGTTAAGAGTAATCAGCTGGCTTCGATAGTCCTGCAGTTTATTATCTGACTCACTCGTGTATCAACGAAATCTCTAAATAATGATATTTTATTCTTTGCAGGGTGTGATTTTTGAGATGGAAAATTTTGTTAAAAATGCTAAACCGCACGAGCGAATAGTTCTTCAGCGCTACGTCGACAGATGTTCGTTTTTTCATGTCACGATTACCATCGTCAATTACATGACGACTTCCTTCGTTATCTGCGGTCCATTTTTGATACCTAACGAAAAACTTCCGACACCGGCTGTCTACCCTTTTCCAGTTGATTCTGGACCGATTACGTACCTCGTGTACATTCACCAGAGCTTCGTGGGCTTTCAATGCTCCGTCGGAGCAACCATCGACTGTCAAGCTGCTCTCCTGGTTTGGTACGTTGGTGCGAGACTGGAAATTCTTTCCCACGAATTTAAAAATGTCAGCGATAGGAAAGGACTGCATTCCTTCATCCAAAAGCACCAACAACTGCTTCGGTAAAGACAAAAATAAGGTTAAGGCAAGTAGTCTTGGCCTGTTGATTCTCGGCGGATAAAATTTACAGCTTACTAACGCCATTTCAACAAGAAATTATTTATTTCTACAACAAAGTATGTTATATTTACAATTCCATGATTTGGTTAAAAGTTGTAGTTTTTTGTGATAAATTATTACAACTTTCTACAATTAACCGCAGTTCCCTATAACAAGAAAATAGTTCGTTGTACTTTCTTATATAAATTACAACTATTTATTATTGAATCAAACTTTCTACGTCACAGCATGAACGTCAACCGAAAATTTTTATGATCCTCGGCGTACATTCTTGTAATTTATTGTAGAAATAGCAACTTTCTATTAGTAAATATCACTTTCTACGTCTGTATTAGACTTTAACAAAAATTAGCCAACTTGCAGGAATCGTTTTTACAATTCCGTTGAACTTTGGCGGAAACCTGAACGTAATCACGGCGTAATTTCTGGTAAATTCTTGTAGAAATCACAACATTCTATGCAAAATTACGGACTTGTACAGAATCTGACACATATAAAAAATTCGAAATCGAGAGACATTATTTGTTGTAGCTTGTGGAAATTTTCCCCGTAAACTACAAGTTGCTATGAGAGTGTGCGAGATTTCGAGGTCCAAGCAATTGGCCGTTGGATCATGACCACTCGGCGATACTTTCCTCGGACGGGAGACTATATAAACCTCTTAGCAATTATCGAATCTGATCGAAATTCTTGTGAAAGCAATATCCAGCTACCTCGGTACACAAACTCTGCTTTTTCCGATAAGAAATATTGCTATTTTGACAGTCCCATTTCAAGGAATTATCGAAGAAAAATTTCAATTCCGTTCAATTATCGAAACGAAGTGGATCGCTGTTCATGTTTATAAAAAGTTGTTGCTGTCGACCTCGATCGATTCTACATTGTAGGACATAGTTGTAATTATTACTACGAATAACTAAAACTTACAACAGAAATCTACAACTTATCGGGACCAGAACGGTTGCCGACGCATCACAACTTTGTAAATGAGAACGTACGCAATTTTGAAACATCTTTGTTGTAGATTGTCATACATTTTATTACACCATTGTAATTTTGCGACATGTCGTTGATATCGATTCGTCGTAGCGAGTAAGTTATAATAAGTTTGTTCCGACGCGGAAAGAATATTTTAGACATTGCTTTTATGTGCACTGGGTTTTTCTACCCCATAGTTAAAATTATTGAAACTGTAGGTGTAATACGCCGTTCGTGTCAAACATCGAGACATCCGCAGACGAGAATCGAGATTTTAAAAACGTCGCTTAGTCTGGCAATTGACTGGAACGAGCAGGAAAAAATAATCGTGGAAAAAAGCAAATGCTTACTTCATTGTTTTATGGCGGATTATTTCAACGAGCATTGCTTCACGGCGGTCGCCTTCAGCGTGCGAAAGTTGTTTCCGATACCTTCGAGGCAGCGATGTACCTCTCGTTGCAGCCAATTGGAAGTAAAAATTGACACGAGCGATGCCACATCCCGCTACAACCAGCTTTGTTCATTTTTTGCGACTTTTATCGCTCTATCCATAAATTCTTTCAACATTTCTAAGTGAACATTTCATTAACGACTTATTCATTTTAGAATGCATTTCTTCAACGCGCGATTCGCGAGGCCGCTCCCACGCATAGAACATATGCACAAGGCGAGTCGCAATCTTTTTAAATAATATACCCGCGACCGTCTTATTCGTAAATACGTGTCAACCGGTATAACTTTTGTGTTTAATAATTTTTATTATCATTAAAAATAAATATCTTCGTCATATTCATTGATCGCGTGGGAGTTCGATTTCGCGTTTCAAATAACAATTTGAGAGACGGACTTGCAACTCGCATCGATTCGATCTCAACGGAATCATCCGTGGCATCGAACATAGTTTTACTTCTTTTTAATAGTATAAAATTACAACACCTACAAGTTCGAAATCCTACAAAACTTTCTCATTGATATCTTGTAGTTTCTGCATAGTTGTGAGTATTTAGTTGTAGTTTGGGGATAGTTTTGCGTACAACGTTGAAGTTTTCGAATATATTCCATACTTTTTTCGATATGAATAACATCCGAAGTACTGAATAAATGTTGTTTTCTTTTTTTTTTTTTTTTTTTTTTTTTTTTACAGATTAGCAGATGATGCCAAGGACGCAATGGCTTATATAGCAATAACGACAACGACAATGAGTGGTATCGGAACAATTTTCAGTTGTCTCCAACTCGTCGGTGTAAGTTGACAAATTTAATTCACGAAAAATCAAAGTTTACTCAACAATTACCGAGGGTAATAAATATTATTTTTATAATCGAAGAATCAACCGATAGCTATAAAAATGCAATTTGGCCCTGTGGCGATAATCTCTGTCGCATGCCTCTTCGTCTGTGCTTGGCCTGCTGACAACCTTATTCAAGTGGTAAGGTGAAGCTAAAAATATATTTTTTCAATATAAATTATCCTCTTGGTGGCTAATAAAGCATCGGAGAAAACGATCGGGGCAGTGTGATTTGCTAGGTACATCGGCATACAACTGTTCCTGGTTCGAAATGCCATCTTCGATGATGAAAAATATATTAATGATACTCCGGAGATCTCAGCGACCTGTCGTTACTTCTATCGGTGGTTTTCTCCCGACTCTCTCATTGCGTTACTATGCATCGGTAAAAAAAATATTGTTACATAGCACGAAAATACAAAATTCGTAACTAATTGCAATAATTATTTGTTTCAGTTCCTCTCGGCAGCATTTTCCTACTTCACGACGCTTCGTATCACCGTAAACATCGATGACCCATGAAGCGTCTTTGTTACACTATAAAATATCACTGATAACCTGCTTGAAACGCGGGTAATGTAAGACATTTTTTAACAAAAAAAAGCTACTTGCGTAAGATTTCCGTTGTTAATTTATTTGGAAATCTGATAAACTTGGGAAATATTTTAAAAATTCTTAATTCCATGTAGAACTAATTATACTGCCATTTAGAAATCGTAACTGTGGGAATATGACCCCCGTGTCATCGCTAATTCCGGCAGAATTATAGAACACGAAAGAGATCAATCAAGATAGCAAATTATCGGGATTCAATTGACATCTATCGAGCTTTATATTTATAGTTTCCACTAGAGTGTGAAAGAGACTCGTTACTCGGTCTAAAAACTAACATGACGATGAAAAAAATATCAGTTCCTTGATACGGATTTAAAAAAAAAGTTCTTTCAATAAAGATGAGAGATGAATTACCACTCGATGGCTGGCAAAGGATCCCTATGCGTCCGGAGATTTATGAGAGCACGGAATAACTGTTTAACCAAGATATTAACGCTTCGCATATAGCACGGAAATAACCTATGTGTGCACGAGTTTCCCTGGAATATCTATGGTCTTTGCTCTATTTGTTCAGCACCAAGCAATCACGAATAGCTCCGAGTGACAATAACTTTATACATAGACATATCGTCGCCAGGGGTTTCTCCCTCAAAGAAATAATACAAAATGTAGCGACATCCTGTGGAAACCACGGAACGTCAACTGGGTCACCCGCAGCTATACGCTATTATATTCCTCCATTTTGTGGCAACTTTTGCTGTCGATAAACACACGGAACAAATTGAAAGATTAGCGTTTTGCCAAACTAGGAAATACACGCTCTCTCCGTAGCATACTTCCTTTTGACCTCTTTTCGCGGGTGATTCCCCTCTTTTAACATCGTGTTCGACCGAGGGACCACCCCCCCCCCCCCCATTTACCCCTTCGCTCTGGCAAGTTAAAACCCATCTGGGATATCCTGGTTCCTTCAATCTCAATAAGGAAGGAAACATTACAATTCAATATTCCTTTTAGAATCGATATACGGTCTTTGAGTTAACATTAAAAACCAGTTTTGCTTTCCTCTCTGCTCTGTTTCCTCGTTGATATGTATGTAAAAACTTTCTCGCAAAATCTGGCAACTTTTTAGAATTATTTAGCGACGGAGTAATTTTCCTGTTTTTTCTAATAATTTGTTTAGCAATAATAGTCTCCGATAACACAAAAACTCAATTTCAAGTATCAACCATTTCACACGGTTAATTCTATTGAAACTTTAGTAAAATTGATACAAAGTATCATTTTCATAATACCGTAGAATTAAAAGTATGTAAATTTGAAATTTTCACATTGATCCCTCGTGATTCTTGTCAACCCACGGATTCTCCTCTACGGGGAAAGGTTTTCTCAATTCTGGCTTCCTCATAGAGAAACTGGTATTGAAATTTTCAATGAAATTAAAAAATTTGGTTAAATTGCAGATTTCATAAATTTAAAACCCCTTAATCGATTTGCACCAGATACAAGACCAAGTATCCTTGTACCTTAGACAATTAATGTGCCCAGTTTTAGTTTGATCGATGAAAATTTACGAAAGTTAGAGCAAAATTAGATTTTTTTTCGAACAATTACAAAAATGTATGATTCTAGAAAATGTAAACACCTTGATCGATTCTTGACAAACTCAATACCGAAGAACCTTGTCCCCTGGACTATTCTTGTAGAAAAATTGTACTCGATAGCGAAAAATTTACGAAAGCTAGAAAGCGTTACTCCTTATTCCGAAAAATTCAAACAACCATTAGCGATATGGGCAAAAAATTCACACACATATATACGCACAAAGAAAATTTACACAGACATATGCAAAAAAAGACCTTTTTTTTCACGTAAACAGCTTTCTCTACGACAAAGCAAAATATAAAATATACCGGAACGAGTTAAATTTAACCTGGAACGTCCCATTCGCTCTTCAATATAACTGGATACAAAGTATCGAAGGAAGAGATGATATTTCTTCCGCAAAAGTATTTTTATAAAATTATAGTTGCATTCAAACATTATTTTCAATTATCGGAAAAGTGGTGTTTCCTCCTAGATAAGAGATAATACAGGATACGGTGGGAGTGTAGCTGTACTATAATTCAGTCACTTTGCGCGGGTTATAAGGTCTTCTTGGCGAGGATGCCACGGTATTTCAAGGCCTTGTCGCAGTCTATGTGTGACACGTGTGCCGCACACCGGACGTAGGATAGTGTTAGCGTATAATAATGCTTTTACTTCGTAATGGTGCAGACACGTCCGGAGTGACCCAGCCGTGAACCGAGAACCGAACGAGCATCCGACATTCTCTAAACGATTGATAACACGCGACTCTTTCTCTCTTCGTGCTGTAACAAAAGTGCAATAATATCTTCAGGGCGTCTATGGCATTGAGAGTATTACTCTCCCGTGACTCGAAATTATTACTACTCTGTAGTATTGTTATTGGAACATGTGAGCCAGGATAGCTCGTTGGGCTTTATACTTCGGTGTGCTCTAGGAACGAAATGCCATAACATTCTATTGCTGCAGTCGCAGATCGATAAAATAATAATTAGTTGAAAAACTCTTCTGTAAAAAATGGAGACTCGAAGGTATCAAAGTTCGAAGCTTCAAGGAATCCATAAGGAATAAATAAGGAGTGAGGAACGTTAATAACGATTTATTATATCTTCACGTTCCTTATTCCGTATTTCGTATACAGAGTGGCCGAATTATCTCAAGACATTGAAATATTTCGAAAACTACGCATCGGATCAAAAAAAGTTCTCAATAAAATTTATTCGCCTGGAAGGGGGTCATCCAACGATACTAAAGTCGACCCCTCATCCCTACCCCCTGGGGTGGGGGTGGGGGCAACTTTGAAATCGTAAATGGGAACCCCTATTTTTTATTGCAGATTCGGATTCCCCATTAAAAAATAAGTATCTTTTATCTGAAACATTTTTTTTCGATTCGTGATAGATGGCGCTGTAATCGCAAGGGAGATAAATCAGCCACCCTGTATATACATTTTTTTCATTGTGCAATAGACTTTATTCGTTCCTGAATTGTTTGTTCGGGAGACTGAAGCTACATGCAGCATCGAAGATACCTGTGATAGACGGCTTTTTCAGTGCTTTCGATACTCAATATTCTTCTATTCCTTCATTCAAAGATGGCAAAAGCTTTCTACGAAGCAAAAAAATGTTTATTACTTTTATTAAATTGGAATTTATAACGAGAAAAACGAGGACAATTCAATTATAGGTGATTCACGTGTCAATAGGCTCTTGGAAAATAAGATCTTGCTGTTACGCGGTCCCTTTGCAAAGTCTCGGAGACCCAAAGATCTACGTCGTTCTCGCATGATTTCTCGGTCTCCTATTACAGCCTGGCACGCGATTCGTGCCTCACAGAATGTGATTAGCGTCTTACAATCCATCTTCTCCGGCCTGTATTTCACTTGTTCCCACTATTTTTCACCTTATCCACGTTACACAAGTTGCAAATGTGCTTCATACCCTGCTCGCAAAGTTTAATTCATGGGTTTCCGATTGAAAGGAACGTACCAGGATATAAATAAATAAATAAATAAATCAATAACAGTGACTCGTTATTCTCGTATTGCGATATAGCGTGTGATACAAATTTATTTGTTTCTTTTTCTCGATGGATAAAGAAGTTCAAAGACCGAGAGAGGCCAGCAATGGAACAATAGTTTCAACTTTACACGTTCACGCACACTTGAGGCACTTAATAATAGTTTTATCTCACCATTTCATTCGCTCTCGAAGCTCTGTTTTTTTTTTCGTTTACTAAAATGTGTTTTAATCGAAGAAAATGATGTTTTTTTTAGAATGGTTACGAGTATGTGTATCAATACTGGTTAAGAGACGATTTTCAGTGCGTTCGAGTCTTCTGTATAGCGATAAATATTTTAGAAATTGGGTCGGAGTAGAATTTTACCAAAAAAAAATAATGTAAATGCAAAAATGATTCTTTAAAATCAAATATATGATAATTTTTTGATATATTTATCATTTATTTATTAATCAAAAAGTTATTTATCTTCGTGTATACCATTTTTTTCAATGAGCAGTAGTATGGAAGCGTTTCAGAGACTAGGACTATGATCTTACTATTACGTACTGTAATTCAAAACAGCAAAAATTGTCAAATTAATCATAATTAAAACTTCTAGAGGTTTTAAAAAAATACACACACACGCACACACGCACGCACGCACGCACGCACGCACGCACGCACGCACACACACACACACACACACACACACACACACACACACACACACACACATTACTTAAGAGCGATGAGTGAATTTGAAATGCGACTAGAGATAAAACTCCGGAAAGATTCTCTGCGTTTTCCTAAATGTTCGTCGAAAGCAAATGTTCGCTCTGCACCGGAGTCTCTGACTTTCGTACATCAGTTTAGCACCTTTTGTGTCGCTCGTTACGCTCCGTTGAATTATTCACTATTAGCATTAACGAAGGCCGATTGTCCAGACTACCCGTTGTTGTATATATTACGCACACGTTCGTTTCGTCGTTCATTCACGTTCATTTAAGTATATCAAGTGCAAAATATAATTTATTCGAACAACTATTAGGCAAAGTTGCACCGAGGGTCCTGAAGCTCACGCTTTAGTTATTTAATCACAGTTCGTACTGCACTTGACTGCCGTAGGCCTGACTTGTTTGTCTTTAGTATCGTTTTGTCGTCACAGCTCCTCATTTCACTCGGAAATTGTTATATTTCATTTTTACACTGCCAATATTTAATAAATATATTGTAAATATGTGTAGAAATATTCTTTTTAATATTTTCAATATATTTATGACATTTATGTTGCATACAAAAGATCTTAAAATTGTCTTTTTGGCTAGAATTTTAGTAATCGTGGTTTCACTCGAGCAAACCGTTTCTCTCGAAGCTAACCGATCTAAAGGCGTCTTCCACGAGATCCGCAAGGCACCTTACAGCCTGAAGAAGCGCCGCAAGAAGAAGAGACAACGACAGAGAAATAATCTTACCGGGCACTAAAGCATTTTCCGCGGATTGTCCTCTGCTAGTGATTTTTTTTCGCTTTCGCTTATCGTAAGCGAATGGTTTGCCGCTGGGCGAATCTTTTTCCTTCTCCCGAAGAGTCTCGTTATATTTCTCTTCGCTGGTGGTTTTCGGGGACGATTTGGAGTGCACGTCCAGCGGACCGCGATGGGCAGGCTTCGACGATCTTTTAGAGACCTCGAAGCCCGATTTAACGACTCTACGACTCGTCACGATATTTTCTATCATTCTCCGAAACTCCTCGGCCTTTGCCTCCACCTCTGCGATCCTACGCTCTCTGGATTTTTTCCTGGTGCGACCGGAGACCTTCCTTCTCACTGCGGGACAGGCTGCGCTCTCCAAATGCCCTAGAGCATCCTCGGATCTCGCTTTAACGTTAACATCTAAATAATTCTCGTTCAATTCACTGCACAAATTCTCCAATGACGTTTTTCTTTGCTCATAATTCTCGAGACACTGAAAAATCGAGTTTTCATCCAGCGAATTTGCTCTGCTGTGACAATTCTTCCTATCCACGAGTTTCTTCTCATTGAAGGAATTTAAATTATAGTTTATAAGATCCACGACACTCCCGTCGGAGGAATTCTTCTTCTCTGCGTTTTCCTGAGTCCTGATGTTTTCACGAGTCTCACCGAAGCTACATTTGCTGGGAATCTTTCCGAGACTGTTTGGAATAAAATTAACATGTCTATCGGCATTGGGGTAGACCGCGGAGTCTCTGGTGCTGCTGGGAACACTCGTGGAGTACTCGAGAGCGTCGCTGGTCGATCCTTGGTTGGTGAATTGTAAAAAATTGTCATCGCAATTTTTCTCTATTTCGTTATCTCGATTGGAGCTAAATATCTGTCCTCTCTTTGCAGATTCGAGATTCTCAGTGCAGAGAAGATCTTGGACCTCGTGAACGCTTTGCTCGATGCTTGGACTCTCGTAAAGAAGACTTTTTAGCTCCGGAATATCGAGTTCTTGTACGTGAAGTAAATTTTGTTCGATATTCATTAAGCTCTCTTCAATTTGAATAAGACACTCCTCTATGTCGCAGGTGGTGCTCGTTTCCTCCGTGCTCTTCGAGCTGTGACTGGACTCGCTGCCAGGAGTGCTCGCGAAGGCTAACAGCTTCATTCGCGAGCGAACGAAGCCTTGAAACCTCTCAAAGTCCTCGGCGTCGTTCGACGATCTCTTTCGCCACTGTTCTTCGCTATTAATATCATTGCCAATGTCCCAATCGGAGCGATCGCTTCGGTTATAAAAAACCTGATAGTTGCTATGGCTATTAGCGATTTCGTAATTATTACTATCGTCCAGAGGAATGAGGCGTTCTCTCGACAAGTCCTCGCAGGTTTTTTCGCTTTCCTGTTCGGACAAAATCCCGTAACCTCCGTGACTGTTAGCCACGGAGTAAGAAGAGCCAGCGTCGTAGGAGCAATTATTCGAATTTCCAGTCAAAAACTCTCTTCTATCGAGAGTTGGTATCTTGGAATCGATTTTCCTGCGAGCGTTGGGGAAAGTGTAGGGTACGTCGAGATTCTTCGATCGCGAAACATCAGAACTGGGTGTTTCGTCAGTGAGAAGATTGTAGTTGCTGTGGCTATTCGCATCGGGATAGGTGAATCTCTTGGGGCTAAATTCGAGACTGGATCCATCGCTGATCAGGACATTGAGGCTACTCAGAGCATTTTCATCGTCGGTGTCGAAATCCAAGAGATTTCTCATCTCGGGTCCTTTGCTGGAGTCGGTGCGATCGTGGACTTGGACCTGACACAAAACGTTGCTCGGAGGAGCTGCGTTGGCTCCGGGATTCGTCTCCGATGCAGTTACGTGCAAAGTGTCATCCAGAAAGTCGAAATCCGAGCTCCGATAATCCGGGCAAGGTGTATTGACCGGCGAGTGCGAGAGGAGGTTGACGTAGCCACCACCGCGGTTCGCGACCGATCAAGCGATCGTTCTATCCGTCTGAGGACTCGTCGCGGAGTCTTGACTCTCGTTCAGCACCTCGTTGCTGCTTCTCACCTGGCCTAGCTTATGCGTGACCTTCGGATGAGGCAGTTGCAACTCGCGGAACTCCGCGGTGAAGGAGAATACGTAGATGCAGAAGATCGTCGCGCATATCCATTCGGCTGCGGTACTCGCGACGTGCAACTCCCAGCCGCCATCGTCCTTGTACCATTTACGTGGATTTTCCCCTGCAAATATCGCATTTATTTTATAAATAATAATGATAATAAGAATTAAAATGGCTCAATGAAACGATAAATTATTTTCTTAATTTGACAACTCTGCTTACCATTGTAAGCTTGATGAGCCAAAATTCCGCAGATAAGAATGAGGAAGAAGCCAATAGTGCTGAAAATGGACATGATGAGTCTGGCGTGAGCGACCCTGAGCGAGCAGCCCAGTGGGTACATATAGTACGAGCAGATAGCCTGTAATAATTCGATATTTCATTGGAAAACTTAATAAAATATAAATTTTATTGCAGGAACGCGTGACATTTTTGCCGTCTACCAGTGTCCAGAAGTAGAGAGTGCCACAGCCGAAGCACATAAAGGCACCGATGAAGTGGACGACGATTACCGAGGTCTCCTGGAAATTAGCTACTAGAGAGAGTCCCAGGGTCGACAGCAGGCCAAAAATTAACGCAGCTCGGTTCCACTTTTTCAAAGTAACATTGAGCCTGAAGGTGTTTGTGCATTCCTTGATTTGAGAGTACTTGATGTACACCACAAAGACCACTGGAAACAGAGATGGTACATTGTTAGAAAAAACAAAAAAGAAGAAAAAAAGATTGCCATTCGGGTATCTCCCATGTGGTTCTTATGTTCGGGGGGGGGGGGGGATCTCTGCCCGAAGAAGAGATTTTCCGCAGTTTCCGTGACTCCTAACGAATGCGATATAGCAGGAAAGACGAATGAAGCCGCACGGGTGGGAATTATAAAAAGGGAAAGAACTCCGTACAGGTGGAATACAATACAATATAATCGTTAAATTAATAAATAAAACTCGAAAAATAATATCTATAGTGATTAATCGATGCAATTTATAATTAGGTAGAGTGACGAGTCAAGTTGATAAGCGTTTTTCACGTTTATCTTTCTGATATTACGATATCGATACGATAATATACGAGCTATGATCTTAACCGAATCTCTAAGAGAAACCTGAAGGGCTTTAATTTCAAGAACAATACAAAACAGTTACTATTGCGTTTACACGTGGTCTCGTTATCGTCGATATCATCGATTTAATAACGTTCAACGTCCGGAAACGATGACCAGCTTATCGAATACATTCGTCAATAACAAAGTCTACTTCTCTTTAGCAATATTTAACTACGGAGGACTTTTAGTCGATTTCAACTCCAATAAAATCTCGTAATACTGTGAACACATCCAGTTGTTATTTTTACTTTTAAGATATACATTTTAAGTACAACTTATCGAATGAAATTGCGGTAATGAATTCCATCTTTATACTTCTTTTTTCTATAGTGTAAATTAAAAAAAAGGAAATTTAAACTATGAAAAAAAGTTGGCTGGTTAAACTCAATCCAGTGAACACGGGCTGACAAATAAATTTGTAGTCAAGGCAACAACATTTTTCCTCACCTTCGACATGTGTTGATTTGCTGAACCGAGTGACCGTTGAATAAACCAAACATTTCGTTACTCTAGCTAATCATTTATTTAACCGGACATAAATATTTATTGATCTCTATAATCAGATACATTCTAGCGAATACAACGAAAGCTACCCTCGAGATCTGACGATTACGTCAACGATCGTCGTAGTATGACGTAACGAGCGTCCTTCAACGATCCGTTACATTCAACCAGACAGAATTGAAATTAAACGATGGGAGGAGTTGGTTCATCAACCCGCAGTATGCTGCAGTATTAGACGAGCGTGTACGCAAGCTTGGCGAACCTGATCATTAGGGCGATGGTATACACAGACGCACAACGGGAAGATTACACCTTCGCTCTAAGACCGGGACAAGACCTCATTGTTCAATCGCGGAACGTGTCTTCACCGATTAATCGACGAGGCACAGTAAAGAACAGTAAAATTACCGATGGAGAGAGAGAGAAAAGCGACCTTGTCATTACGTCAGCGTTTGTCATTGAATCGGCACGTTGTAAAGTTCCGATGGTATCGACTCTATCCACGCGAGTTTCACTGAATCATTGACAAGCAGTCACGCACACACGCCTGATCGCACAGGTACGCTTGCTACTTTATTCACAAGACTGTCATACTATTGCGCGTAACTGGCCAAAGTCGTATCGTCAGCCTCCATCGGATCTTATCGTCGGCTATTTGCTCAAGAGTTCTCGTATCGTGACTAAGGTCGACGGGGAAGGAAGAAATTGATTGTCATTTCATTAATATACTCACTGAGAGTTGTTATCATGTTGACGAACTGCGCAAATATGCAACTCTCCGGTGCATATGTCGCGGTATCGGAGATGTACGGGAAACCCGCCTCCACATGGTCCAGACTCACTGCTATCGCATAACTGCAAAAGAAATATATAGATTAATTTCATTTTTTTCTTCAAGAATTATCAAAATCGGCAAAGGCAATAATGTTAATAATTATTATAATACCTAGCTAATTGATTTAAAATCATTATCAATGAAAGAAAAATATCAATTCAACTATTCTTATAATCTCGAAAATAAAGAGCCAGAATAAAATAAAATGGAAATCGTACATTTTGAACGGCTATATCATCATTTATAAGAAATGTGCACCATAAGAGAATGAATATTACTTAACGAAGCGAAATTATTTCACAACAAAGTCGTAGTACACGGTGTGAAGTACCGCGATCGTATAGCAGCGAGAGTATGAAACTTTTAAATAGTGTGATGAAATAACACCATTCTCTTGAGGAAACTTATTACGTGGGATTCTTTCGCAGAATCGAGTGTCACCGAGAATGCATGCGATTATAGCAACGCGCATTTCTCATGGGTATTGTATTCGTTGGTACGCGAGAGAGAGAGAGAGAGAGAGAGAGAGAGAGAGAGAGAGAGAGAGAGAGAGAGAGAGAGAGAGAGAGAGAGAGAGAGAGAGAGAGAGAGAGAGAGAGAGCTCTGTATGCATCTTCCGTTATCCGGTAGTGATAAAACATATCAGACGTGTCACGACAAATTTATAACAGCGAAATATTATTTAAAAAGCAGCTGCGGTAAATATAATGCTCCTTTAGATGTAATTTCTTAAATCAATCAAGGGAAATCAGTTAAAATAAATCATCGGACAACCAAACGATTATAAAATACAATTAGAATATAATATTAAAGAGAAAGAAAATAATATTTATTAATAATCTTTAATTTAAAAAATCGTTTTTCAAGGAAAGATTATAATACCATCGCTATAAATGTTTTTTTTATGTAACAATATTAAAAAATCTCAACTATTCTTAAAATTTATAAAACTAATTACAACTTACGTTGAAATTACAGTGACGGGAAGCGCGATGCAGAGGATGATGGGCACAAAGTGGAGTTTTTCCAGGATCTCCGGTTTGTCCATGATTGTTGAATGAAAAAAATAATTATCACAGAGCGAGCCCGTTCGACTGCGTTCCGTCACCCACGAGGCTGGAGCCGAGTCTGCGAGAATCTGAACGCGTCTCGAGAATCCGGCTTCGCTCGTGTCTCGCTGTGAAGATTTTTCTACAACAATATAGCCAAGCCGTGCGACCTTCTTCGCTCTTTTATTTCATTCTACCTTCTTCCGGTCTTCGTCGGGTCAAACGCGTAAAAAGCAAAGCGGAGCGTTACTCTGTGATACAAGGCCGTCGTCCGGTTTCTTCAATGAAACGCCCATCGAACGCACCTCGATCTTCGCACCTGGAAAACGATACACCGACGCTCGAATAACTTTTCACACAATCGCCAATTTCGTATTTTTATTTTTTACTGTACATCGATGCTTCTATTTAAGAGTCTCCTGGTTCAGAGAAGTCGTATGAATAACTTTATACATAGCTATTTATTATTTTTTTTTTATTAATTCGAAGCCACTGAAAGTCAATGTCACGTGCTTCGAGAACACTCACGAGCGTAGCAACGTGAACTTTCGCGTTACGCATCGGAATACAGAAAAAAAAGAATAATAGAGCAACAGAGAGTTAGAAAAAAACGAGATTTGTAAAAAGCGTATATTTTTGTTGGAAACTATAAAGATTGATATAGATAAGATTCGTCGAATCGACAATCGCGAACGTAAAATATAGTTATACTATATTTTATATAGTATATACGATATATATAGACCGTATATAGTATATATGGTCATAAAAAATCTTATCTCATCGATGATTTCTGTTACAGTGTCGCATTTACTAATCGGCAAGGTATGAAAAGTAGATAAAAAAAGTGGGACACGATATTTTCCGGAGATTTGACCGAACGAGTGAAATAAGTACTCAACATTTGTTACCAAGTGTAAATGTAAACTTAAAAAAATCCGTTTCCAATAATTTCAAGAATTAGAAAATCTATTCTTTCGTTATCCTACAATTTACATTTTCGTACAGCTTATGTAAATTATAAATCCCAAAAATAATCCAATCTTGAGACGATTTGGAACTAATTACGTTCAATAAAATATTCGAAAATCATTGGATTTTAATGTTTGATTGAATCTCCGAGTTAAAAAAAAATTATTTCCCTCAACGATGCCTTTGGATTATAAATATTGTTAACAATCTATATCAGGAAGTCTACAAAGCAGTTTTTAATAAACTCTTAATCATCAACAAAACTGATAAAACTTTACCAACTCGCGTTGCTCCGATATTATTTTATTTCATTTTATAACAGTGGACGGGACTAACCCTTTACGAAAATAATAGTAATCGATTAAAAGTGCGTAAAGAAAATATCTTTAACTCGAACTACCTTATATTTCTTCAAGTAAAGATCCCATTCTCAAAGCTTTATTAAAATCAATTGCAGAATGGTATTGTAGATTGTGAAATAAAAAATTTTCGCCATACCTTCGTCCCTTGGTCTCGCACTTGATTAACTCCGGCTCTCAATAATAATCCAACGGATAATCTCGTTTCAGCAGCGAGCGAAAGCCTCCAAAACAATTTCACGTTTCATCGCAGTGGATGACGATGCAGTAGCCAGTGGTAAGAGCTGAGCTGTGAGCGGACGTAGACGAGAAGCGTAGCACGATTATCCCGTCATCAGCGATTTGTCACTTACCGCTGTTCAGTCACACGCGGAAAATAACAAACACGGATCCTCGTCTCGGCGTGTACCGAGGGAAGTAAAAATTCACGTTCAAGACCAGACGGAAGACTCCGTAGGCTCGAGTTTATGGCCGGTTAAATCGATTTTGCAAGCTCCCCCAGTAGAAAGCTCGGGCGTCTGGCCACCAGCAGTCTCGGCAGGGCAACAACGGTGCTTCGCACGGTAGACCGTGCGATGCGCCAGCGAAATACCTTGGCACGATACCAGCAGACCTCGGACATCATAGACGAGTTTTTTTTCACCCGCTACTTCTTCCTCTGTCGTTTGGAAATAAAATCAATTAAAATGTCGATTAAATATATAAATCATTAAATATTTCCTTAATTCAATAAAATTTACTGGAAACTTAGTTGATGAGAGAAAAAGTTTTAACGAGGTTTTTATTACAATTGGAAAATTTAACATTGCCAAGTGTACGAAAGCTCGATTCGTTACAAAATCGTAAATCCCGATGAATTGATATCAAACGGCTGAGCGCTTTCTCCTTATTATCGTATTTTTTGTATTTATCGAAAACTCGTCGCAATACCGAACTTGATTCGATAGGAAGCTCGAGCTTTCGCTTATTCCAAGAGGGCGTAAGCGAATGGTTAGCAAAATACTGTTTTTCACAGGGAAAGGCAAACTTTTGCTGCGGTAGCTGCTTTATCGAGCCTAGAAAATAACGTTATCGAGTACAGAAAGTAAACTTATCATTGCTTACGACGATCGATCGTTGAATCGGGTAATATCAAATATTTTATGAAAGTCGTTTTTTACTGCAGATTCGTATTCTAATTTTATTCAATAATTCTTTCATTATAGTTATCTTTTAAATTGAACGATATTCATTTAATAGAATTTATGCGGCAAATAACTTTGTTAAAATAAATATTGAATTAATTGTGGCTTAAAAAAATAAGAGAAAGCATATTTGAAATAGATTATACTCGAGTGACTGTAAGTTGGTAATAAAAACAGACTCGTAGTCCCTTTACGAACGACTGCGACTATCCTTTCCGGTGTATCGGCAAATGAATTGCTAAATACGCTTCGTCGAGCAAAGTCGTTTGTCACGGTCTGTCAGTGATAATGGCAGTGGGTTGGCAGCCGGTCGATTCGCGCATCGTCTCATTTCCACGTTCGGGAATAATAGCTCTACCTGCCGAGACGGACAACGAGGATCGTATATCGCAGTGGATAATTACCGCCAGTGATAGCGGATATTTTATAAACGAGCCTCGCGGTATCACAAAATGACTTTACTTATTTACACAACCCTGTAAACAATGCCATACGGATATAAGTACACGGTTGTCAAATTAAGCTACAAATTCGACAGTATATATTAATTTAGTAATTTTGTGTCCGAGGGTCAAACTTCTTGCGAGGCAGTTTCCGGTTTGTCGGAGGCTTTCCTGTCACGAGCCTTGTCCAGATACGTCAACTGAATCGTTATGAAAATAAAGAAGACAGGATTATCGATCGATCAAATGAATCAAGTACGAATACGGTTGAGCTTACCGTAACGACGGGTGACTCGAAATTTATTAAGCGAAACTCGTCAACGAATGTCAAAAGAAATACGCAATACACTATCGCGAGGATCCATTCGGAGACAGCGCTTGCGACGTGCCAGCCCCAACCACCGTCGGTCGGTAACCACTTCTTGTAGTCGCTTCCTGCCCGAGAAATTGCATATTTAAATCATTGCTTAGGCGAAATTCACTGAGATCGAGATGTCCTTGCCTCGAAATTCCGACATTGAAATGTAGCCGGGAATAATGGTTGCCGTGGTGAGAACGAAGGTGAGAGTCGAAAGAATTGCTCTCACGAATACTACTCCTCTGCCGTTCACTGCTGATACCATTTTGTAGCTTAGATACGTCTACAATTATCGAATATATCCATCGGTTTTATTAAATCCGTTGGCCCGCCTTTAAAGTTAACTAAATAATTTTTAAATAATATTCGATTCGTTTAATTAATATTAATCATTTAATCGATCAAGGTCATTTCGTCAGTTTTATCATTCTCATACTTGGAAATTCTCGTTTAGACTTTTTTTTAAAAGATATAATTAATTGTTTCAGTTTACCTGAAGACAGAAGTAAATGGTACCGGCAGTGAAACAAGTCATGGCTCCAATCATGTGGGCCGCGACTACCCGAGCTTCCTGAAAATTAGCAAGAATATCGAGTCCGAAGCAGGCGAGAGCACCGCACCACGCGGTCAGTACCACGGTCTTACGGTGAACGAGACTCTGACCTCTCTCTTTTCGCCACTGCTCGACCTGGCGATGTCTTATGTACACGCAACATCCTACTGCAATTTAAAACGATATACAGAACTTGACATTTTTCTCCTTTCGATACTTGAAATAATTTATAAATCTTTTTTTCATTAAACTAGTGGATTCCAAAGACAATATAAGAAATTAATTTTGTAGTTGAAGCATTTCGTTCGATAGAAATAGAATTTAGTAAAATGTATTTGAAATTGGTGAAATTTTTATCGAATTCATAAAATATTCGCTGGTTTTAAGGAGAGGATCGTTACCGACGGAGCTCCGCACACGGGAAGTCCGCAATCGCGGAAGACACGAGACGGTCAACATTTTTTAACAACACATTTTAATCGCACTCAAATTCGTTATAAAATCTCAGAGGGGACTCTGTGTAATAATCGCGCATCAAGCCGCCCACACTTTTATCGACTTTGAAAGTTTTTAGACAAAGCGTCGGTATCGAGCCTCACCTTAAGATTATAATTTTTTTTATTATTTATTTTCTTCTTCTTCCTCCAATAGTTTTTTTTTTTTTATTCTCCCAATGATAACGGACCACTCACGCAGGAGTGCCGCGATATTGAGACACTGAGCGAATATACACGATTCGGGCGATAGCGTTCCGGTCTCGGATATGTAAGGAAATCCAGGCACCACGTGGTCCCACTGCACCGATATCGTGTACCTGAAATACGATCGATTAATAAACTCGGCGGTGTGCGTGTGTGCCACTCTCGCGTGACACACGTGGCTTGTTTGGGCGTGCTCCGATTTTGCAGCATTACTCGAACCACAGTCATACGCGATAATTACAATAATAGTGCCTTTATAGGCAGTGCGAAGCTATTTCTTCCATCGACAATTATACTTTCCGAACGATTGCCGATTCAATCGATTATATAGTATTTCCAAGCTCTTTATCTCGCTTTAGGCGTCTCATAACATCCCTTTGTGCAACTGAAAACTGATCAACGCACCATCGGCATTGTTCTCGACCAACTGTCGAATGCTTATCATCTTTTTTTTTTAACAAGAAATTCGCCACTCACGTTATCATGAAGGTCACCGGTATAAGAATGAAAAGAATGAGGGGCAGCATGTGCAAATTGTCGCACAGCATCTTTCAGCGCCTGAAATAAATAATTCTCGGTTGAAATACACATTTTTGTATTAAAAAACAGAGTCGAGAAAATGTTATACAAAAATTATTGATTAATCAAGCGTCTTGGCAATTGAAGATGGTAATAGATTAATTTTACAACAATCAGAGATTCGTGGTATAACGTATCGTCGACACTTCTCTTCGCTTCAATGAACTTTTCCAATTTTCTTAAAATATTCACATAACTTTTCTTAGCACTTTTCTTGGATTTTTTTTCAATATACCTCTGTCGATAATTCAATTATAATCTCGCATTACTTTAATTTATTTGTCGTTTTTTTTTGTGCAACTCGTTTCTTGAATTTTCGAAACAACATTTTTGAAAATTTTATTAATCATTTTAATTATTACTTTTAATACAACTTGCGCATCGAATATATCAACGATTTTGTTTTCAAGGCAATCTCCTTGAGATTGGCTTAATCGAGTTTCGAAATCACAACTCACTCGTTAAAATATCACCAATTTAGCTTTCAAGCCGATCTCTCGGAAAATTCTTTCTCAAGACGTATAAACGGGCAATTCGCCATGGGCTGCATCCACCGACTGTCCGTGAGAAGCGGGCCCAGGAACGGCACCCCGAGCGTCATACCGATCGCAGATTGCGCGCACACAATACGCAATTGCGGAGTAATTAATCCGACGATGGAGCGCGAGAGAGTATACTTGTACGTGGCATTCGTCGTTCGAGACAGTTTCTCGATTTCTTAATAACAATCTTGTCGGAACGAGCGGCAAGTTTGGTAGATCTATCGGTGTAACTAGTAGAGCAAAACTAATTAATTAATCAGGCAGCGTACGATAACTCCTTTGCCTTTTTTTATTAACTTTATTATCATGGCGTTCGTTACCCTTTTACTCAAGCACTCGCTATAATTACTCCGACAATATTATATCCGTCGATATTACCAAACTGATTCTTTCGACTCGTCTCTTCTTCTTTGTTCGTTAATTTCGCTTTGGTATTATTTACAAATAATTCAATTGGCCGATAAAGTTCTAATCTGACAAGTGAGAGCTACGCGTCTCTTTTTATTTCACGAGGAGGCCGAGATGACGAGTACTCGCGACGGTGGAGCGCAAACGACAGTGAGAATATGTTTTTGCAGCAGCAAGACGACCAAGAAAGCTTTTCTATCACAGCCGAGCGAGAGAGAGAGAGAGAGAGAGAGAGAGAGAGAGAGAGAGAGAGAGAGAGAGAGAGAGAGAGAAAGAGTGCGTGTGTGACGTATTTGGGGCACGATATGTTACTACTGACTGCGACGAAATAGCGATGACGAATGAGTTGAGAAATTGCTCAACAGACTCCAGTGTATTCGTTGATTTCGATGAAGCATCTAACTTGGACCAGCGATAATCGTTTATTATTTTTCTGACCTCTTTATTGTTGTCTTTGGAGCTTCTCATAACAAAAATGTAAGATTTTATACCGATTTAATAGCTCGTGACATTGCTCGTACGATTACATTCAAGTTCAGTCAACTTGTTGCTTTTTTGTTTAAGAAATCATTCTTAAAAATCGTTTTTAATCAAGAATGATCTATAAAAGTATATTCCTATATTTCTGATAATCTAAATAGCAAAATTTCTTAGTGCCAAGTCTATTTAATCACACAATAACGATAAGTTGTAATTGAAAAGCTACCCTGCGCGTTTATGTTTTCTATCAACAAGTTTTAACGTCATGTGTTTCATATTTTTCTCGGTTCATACCCTCATAGCGGCTCAGTTGGCATAGTTTATCACCTTAAAGGCAGACGAAACATACCCAGTGGATAACAAACATTTTCTTGCAACTTTTTTAAGGGTGTATTGAGTTTTAAAAAACACGAGCTTTATCCGATAGCTGTAAAACCTTGAAACCCCCAGAAAAAATGTGCACTGTTTGTTACCGACCGAGTTGGCGTTAACGGGATCGCGAAGGATCGAAAAGGATTTTACCTACCTTTTGCCAAGGTTATGTGTTATACCGAGCCAATCGCCACGAGTGCGAGTCAGATAGTACCATTGGCGATTGCTGAGCGAGAGGTCGACAGACATTTGTAGCAAATCGCGATAATGTTGGAGTAGATTTTCGTACCAATTTTGGTCGGTAACAATGCGCCATTTCGTAGTCTACGGATAATGCCTCACATTGTACTGTAATATGAACCGTAAGCGTTTCGACGTTCGGTCGAATTTTGGTTACAGTTCAAAAAATCATAATCGTATATTACTGACCCGTCAAAAATCCAATATGTCAACATCAATTTTGTACGATACAAACCTTTCTGAAACTCACACACGTCAAATCGGACCGGAAATCGATTCTTTGAGATTTTCCAAACATTTAACCCTTTGCACTCCGTTGTCGCCGTATTTGCGACATTAAAGCCTCTATGCCCTACTAGGCTGGAGTGCAAAGGGTTAAATATCGTCAAAGTCGATTACACTAAAGAAATCCATATCGACCAGCATCCCCTTAAGGTGATGCATTACTCCTCAGTCGGTAATAATAACTGTTATACAAACCACTCCATCCCGATTGATCTTTTAGATAAAAGAGGAGAATGGTGAAATGTTGCTCACCATTCTCGTTTTTATTCAAAAGATTTACCAAGGCGGAGAAATTCACGATGGAAATATTTTGCTATCTCTCTTGCACTTGAGGCGATCCGAGAGACGGTCTAGATAGGAGATATCGTGGCAATATCGTGGAACATGGAAAGGGACGAGCCAGAGGGCAACGTTCTTTTACTGCAAACAATGTCGAGAGCTGTGATTATATTGAATAGTATTCATAAGCTAGTCGTAAGTATACAATCGATTTGATTTTTGTCCTGCTCTTTGATTATATGCACTTTGTTGAAATTTTTTTTTTTCTTTCTCTACATTTTCTCCAGAATTATGATGGGGCAAACGAGTCTCAATATATACAAAAATGTTATGTGAACGGTGTAGGTACAAGTGTGAATTTTCAAATAATTCAAGCGTATTTCTACGGTTGTTGAGCACATGTGACACGAATTTCTTTATTTTTATGGTGTTTAATAACACAAATAAATGATATTTTCTCTATCTCGTGAACCTCCTTAACACTAGATTTACAAAATTTCTCATATGCCTATTTTTCGAAATACGAAATACTTGAAAATGACGCGATCCGTTAACGAAATGAATGGAATCACCGATTCTATTATTCATAGCAAAAAGCTTAACAACGTCCTCGCATTCCACCGTTCAACGCATTTAGGTCAACGCGTGAAAGACTGTGTGATTATGCAAGCACGTTATCACGAATCTAGCCACTCTTGAGGAGGTCTTCTGTCGAGGAATCGACGAGATTACTGAAATAAGAACGTAACTCAAATAATTCTTCATCCAAGAGTTTAAAATCCAAAGAACGTTTGTATAAATAAAAATTTAATTCTTCAATGTAATACAACTCTTCGTTCGTTATTCGACCATCTTTCGCAAGCAAATTCTTAATAACCTAGCAATAATTATCAATCGGAATCACAAATCCACAAGTTTAACTACGAGGTCCTCGTAAATCTGTTTTCTTTTTGGGGATCCTTGTCACTTTTCGTGAATAATTCTTTAGGCGCTTCCAGCGGCCTTTCTTCCTTAGAATTTTCGTCGTTCGTTCTCATTCGTTTGCACTTTGGTTCCAAAGGCTTCTGCTTCGTGTGATTGAGCATGTGTCTCGTAAGATTGTCCTTGAGAACAAATTCGTTGGGGCAGTAGGAGCATCGAAAGAGATGCGTTTCAACGTGCTGATCAAAGTGTGCGAGGAGCTGAGCTTTCGTGGGAAATTCCTTGTTGCACATGCGGCAGTGCAGGGAATTTTTGTTTGGCGAGTGGACCTCGTTGTGGTGCAACAGGACGGCCGCTACCGATTGCAAACGAACGTTGCAGCTCGTACAGAGAAAATACGTTCGCGGTACTGACTTGGATTGTCTTTTTTGGGTATTAACGACCTGAACGGTCTGGAATATCTTCTTTACTTTGATCCTCGGCATCCCCGTGACTATCGCCTTCTTTAACAATGATGCGTCAACGCTAAAAGCCTTTCTCTTCTCCCCTCGTAGCAATGACGGTAATGTTTCTTCTTTGCTTTTCGGCAACGTTTTCGACGTCACCGTTGATGCTTTATTTCCGAATTTCGAGCTCTCGTCGTCCGAGCTATCGGAAATTACTATTATATTATTATCCACGGTCTCTTGGCTGGTATTTCGCTCAATCTCGGGTTGTGCAGTCTTTACGTCCGCCTCTTTGTCAGAATCAGGATAAATTTCTGTTATAAAAGTTTCGGTATTGATAGCGGCGGTCGATTCCTCCGCTTTAAAAGTTTTCTTCTCAGAGTCTTCGCGTATCTCGACAGAATCATTAGTTTCGGTCTTTACGCATCCAGCAGGCATCCCTGACTCGTCTATTCCGTTCTCTATGGAGACGTCGGGTTTATTGTCACTTGAATGACCATTTTCAATGGAAGACGACTGATTTAATTCAACAGTACCATTCTCAATGGAATCATCAGAACTTTCGGTCTTAACGATTTCTGTTTTTATAGTATTCGAAGGAGAGAATCGTTTCTTCTCCAGATTTTTGAGAAATTTGGACATCTCTTCGAACTCTCTGTTGCGAAGGATTTCATGTTTACTTCTGAAAGCCTTTTCTACCTCTGCCTCGATTTCGTCAGAGATATACTCCGGATCGTAGGCCAAGTCTTCGATTTCGAGATGGTCGTTGTCTGCAGCAGTTTTCGTGTCGCAAATAATTTCTTTGCCATCCCAGATCTTTCTAAGTTCCTTGTCCGCCATCCAAAGCTGTTTCTTGAAGCAATCTGACACTTTGACTAGGAAAACGCATTTTTGGCATATCATGCCGGGTAGCCCGTCTTCTTTATGAACCTGTGGCAGGAACATTCCAATTTTTACAGTACACAAAGGTCATCTTACACGTAGATCAAGCTATAGTCGGAAGGTCGTGGACCCGTCGTGAATAAGGTGAACATTTTTTTTTTTTTAATTAAAAAAAATGTATGGAAAACAATGAAAATCTGGCAAAATCAACATATTTTCACAAAACAGTATTAGAACCCTTCAACGATAAATACAAAGAATCAATATCAATTATCAACAAAAAATAAATTAAATCATTTTTAAAAAAGTGAGTTTTCAAGTCCGTTTGTCCTTCGTTTCCATTGTAGCTTATCAAAATAATAAATGCAAAGCTCGACCGTTTGTTTCAATAATTTTTTTTTATAAGTAACGTGCTACGCGTCGTCTGTCGCTCTTCGATCGTCGATCATGCGAGAGAGATAGCAAAATTTTCTCATCGTGAATTTTTCCGCCACAATTGATTTTTCGAATAAAAAATACGTAAACGGTGAACCGTAGAATTCTGACATTTCACCGTTTCTCTCTTTTATCCAAAAAACCGATTGCATCGGAAAAAACTGTAATCCGTAACGTATATCTCCCCGCCACGATTGATCTTTCGGATAGAAAACGTCAAACTGTGTCCGACAATTCTACATTTCACCGGTCTCTTCTTTTATAGGATAAAGAAATCGTGGCGAAGAAATTCGCAGAAAATTCGGTTATCTCTCTGACGCGTATGGCGATTCGTGAATGACGACACGTAGTTAATCACGTAACACATAGTTAATCACCGAGCGAAGGGCAGCGGAAAGAAAAACTCACCAAAATATTACTGACGTTCATCATCTTCTTCGGTATTTCGGATATCGCACAACCACCGGAAAACAGAGATATCAACTCCGAGTATCTATCGTTCGTGCTTAAACACGCGCGGCACATTTTGTCTATCTTCTCGCGGAGAGACATGTTTGTTATTGTTTACATTAGCAAGTAAAGAAGACGGGAAGAAAAAGCCGGGAAATGAGTCCCTGTGCTTCTTAGAACGTCGAGGACTCGACGAAACTTTCTTTATGATTCGATGAAACGCTAGAGCGCTCGAAATCGTTGACTGTCGCTTAGCCGGAAGGCATTGACACGCGAGGACGTCCGACATTACATTTTATACAAGACAATAAACAAAAGACAATTGAAAATCACAAACTTGTTTATATATTCGATACAAATGATCCCTCCGTGCCATCTACTGTACAAATCGACGAGCATTTCAGGACGAATTTTTCAAGATAACCTCGAAAGATGGCGCTAAGCTGAAAATCCTGATTATGGTACTGATCTTGTTGCGATGCCTGCGAAAGTGCGAACGTGGTACTCGATCAGCTGTGTGCTGTCCATAGTAGTCAGGAAGTGTACACCGTGCATGTTTACCGCAGTGGCCAGCTTTCGTTATTGGTAACGATTCAAGCGATAAAACATGACTGCGTTGGACTGGGACGAAGTCAAGAGGCTCGCCGCCGACTTCCAAAAGGCTCAGCTCAGCTCTTCTTTACAAAAGTTAGTTATGATTCGAAAGTTAAATCGCCCCTGATCATTTCGATCGGGTTTTCTGCTGTTACTTTCCATCTGTTGCGGTAATAATGCTCAACGAGTAATCGTTCCGCTGTTTAGATTGTCGGAGCGAAATTGCGTGGAAATTATATCGAAGCTCACAGCTACGAAGCTTCTCGACATAATATTTACAGTGGATGGCAAGGAGTATGTCACGCCGAGTCATTTAGGCAAGGAAGTAAAGGACGAGCTATACGTTCACGGTGGAAGAATCAATCTCGTTGAGTTGGCCAAGATTCTCAATGTCGATCTGTCGCAGATCAACAAGGTTGCCGCGGACGTCGAGAGGCACGAAAAAGGCCTCAAACTCGTACTTGGGCAGCTCATCGACAAGAGCTACATGCTCAAAATTGTCGGTGAAATAAATGATAAACTCAATCAAAATGGTCACATAAATGTCTCGGAATTGACGCTGCAGTACGACTTGCCGGCTGATTTTCTGCAGTCTATTATTGAGAAAGAGCTCGGGAAGAGTGTTCAGGGTAGACAGGACAAACAGGATCCTAGAATTTTTTACACCGAAGGATTCATCGCTAGAAACAGAGCCAAGATCAGGGGAGCCCTCTCGGCCATCACGAAACCAACTCCCGTTATTGCGATACTGGGACAATGCAAAGTACCTGAGAGAATTTTTTTTTGTAAGCACTCGTGACGTCCATTGATAGTTTATTTATTTAAAAATTTTTTTTCATATGCATAAAAAAAATTAATAATCATTACAATTAGCGACGTAATTTATTGATTCCATTCAATTTATACGAATAACATTGGTTTAAATATTATATCGATTGAATATTTTCAGCAACCTTGGAGAACCTACAAGAAATGATGCAAGTACCGGGTGTGGTAACGGGTAAACAAGGCCAGAACGGTATATACGTGCCTACGATATATTCCAAGAGTCAGAGCGAGTGGGTGGACAATTTTTATAAACAAAACGGATATCTTGGTTGGTATATAAAATTGATCATCGGCTAACCGTTAAACAACAGGAATTAATTTATTCTACGATTAAACATTTTAGAATACGACGCGTTGACTCGACTGGGCATCACGGACGCTCAGAATTTCGTAAAACGACATTTCGCCCAAGAAAATTTGACTCTCTTGAACTCCGTGGCAGTGGGCTCGGCTGTGATCGACCAGGTGGACGCCAACGTCGACGAAGTTATAGCAACGAGCTCGTTCGCCGATATTTATCCTTTATTACCGTCCGTTTTTACCACCGAAGACACT
This sequence comes from Cylloceria caligata, assembly GCA_963942595.1. Lineage (NCBI taxonomy): Eukaryota > Metazoa > Arthropoda > Insecta > Hymenoptera > Ichneumonidae > Cylloceria > Cylloceria caligata. Next base: position 71,175,806 of record OZ012707.1, read on the forward strand.
GAAACTCTCTTGAAAGAAGCTCTCAAGCGTTCCAATACTAATTTCCATATATTTGCTAATACCGTTGTAGTTTCTGACGCGTTTCTGCAGTCCCTGTGCAAGCCCTTCGAAGCTACAGCGGAGAAACGAGCAAAAGAGGCCGTGGACAGCGGAAAGTGGATGCAATCGATCGCCGAGAACAAATTGCGATCATCGTCATCGAAGACGATGGACGTGAAAATTGACAAGAAAGAAGAGCGAAGAAAGAAAGCCTCCATCGGAAAAGCCGGAGGCGGAAGTCAGGGTCGAGAAACCAAAACTAGATCTACGAAGAAAAAGTACAATCAATCGAAGAATCAAGATTACGACTCGGACGAGGAACAGATATCAAAAAGCAGCGGAAAAACTGAGCTCGTGCTGATAACGATCGACGAGATAAAAGCCAAGTTGAACAAAGACGAAAATCTCGCGGATGTCGAGGATTTCGTCGATCAACTGGCGGAGAATCTTCAACCAAAGTTGAACAAGCTTGCGCTCTCGGTTGCCGAACAATTAGCGCAAACTAGTAAGAATACTAATCTCAGCGAAATCGAGGAAAGACTAAATATGCTGATAACGAACGTCCGTATATTTGATAAGGGAATAAAGCTGGTAGACAAGAGTTTTCAGACTCCTTTGACAAAGTATCTGATGAAAACGTTGGCCGTCGATTTCGCGACGGATATTTTTAAGCTCGCGGCTCAGCAAAACGTTCTCCAGTGCCCGAATAATTTAACGACGGAGGCGAGGCAGAAAATGCTCCTCGAGTTTCCTGCGGACGTTAAAGAGCCTCTGAGCAATTTGCACAGAACTGTCGCGGGAAATTCAGTGGAGGAATTCTTGAACAGCGTGGACACCGCGATGGCTGCCTGCTGCCTTGTTTTGAGAAAGTTTGATAAGAAAAAGGAGCGACCAGTCGTATTGGGTCATCGCCAGGCGCTTTTGGAGCAACTCAGAGAAACGGCGGATCCCGCGCTTGCTTTGCATCTAGTCACGAGCGTTTTATTCACCGCGGCGACTCAGAGCGCTCTTCACATGTCCGGGAGGCACGTCGCGTCGATTCTTACGGTCTTGCAATCGTATTTGGAGCCTGTGACGATTTCGACTCTCTCTCAGTACCACGGTGCGTCAAATTACTGATCAAAATACAATAACGAATATTCGTTTTTCTTCGATTTTTACGTGAATAGTTTGAATTTTCTTGTCTACAGATCGAGTATTGGAGTTTTTGAGTTCCAGCGACGAAGCTGCGAAGGAGGATGCTCGAAAAACACTGGAAAATGATTTGGACAAGATAAAGGAAATCGCTAATAACTTCAAGAGTCATTTGAAATGCGAAAAGACTCGTGAATAATCAATTATCATTTTCGATATATATAATATATAATCGATTAATATTACTTCCGCCAATGGAAGATCATTATCGTGTATAGAACTACATTTTGTATTTGTATCGTGGAAATTGGAAATCTTTTTTATCATCCAATTCAACTCTTTGCTTTATTCCTCATATTCCTTGCAACGAATCGCTTTGGAAGTAAAAAAAAAAAAAAAAATCAACAATTTTACTCGCTAAAATGAAAGAAACTCATTTTTCAAATTAATTTAATGAACAACAGGATACAAGTTTAAAGGTAAATAATTTTTTTGATATTTAATTGCTAGTTCTCATTATTTGGATTGTAGTTAATTAAAAACGTTTCGTAATTACTAAGGAAATAAAATTTTTTAACATATTTTTCAACTTTATAAAAGTCAATAAATTCGTTACAATTATATTTATATAGTCGTAAAAACTTATTGCATTTACACTTTTATAAATGACAGTTTTGGATTTTTTGGAGAAGCTATTGAATGCGCGCGCGTGCAGGGGTTCTCAAATCTCCGGTGACGACGGCCTCCTGGACTGTCTCAGATCAGAGTTGATTCAGTGGAGAACGACAGGCGACGGTTTCTCGCTGACCGGTGACGCCCTTTCCTCTGATAAATAGTCAACTCAACTCGCTCCCGAAGCGTTTAAAATTGTGCGTCTTTCTCGTTAAAACCTCCGACGATTAAATTAAAAGCGAAGGAAGGAAATCAGTATGGATACTCAGGGGCGGAAAGTCATTGTCTGCGACAACGGAACGGGGGTAAGGTTATAATATCCTCGCTCATCGCATTTCCTCGTGTACATTTAGTGTTTCTCACGAAACATTAAAAGTACAAAAATGTCGATTTGTTAATTCGTTGCAGTTCGTCAAATGTGGGTACGCAGGTGCAAACTTTCCAGCGCACATATTTCCATCTATCGTAGGACGACCCATAATCAAAGCTGTCAACAAGATCGGAGACATCGATGTCAAAGTAAGAGTCAGTTTCCAAGTTTCTATCGCAGTCTTAAATCTATTAGAGAACATTTATTTTTCTATTTTTTTCTTATTTTTTAAATTTCGCTGTAACACAGAGGCCAAAGTCAATTAACCAGAGCCAATTATATTTCCAGCAAGATTTTTGTATTCGAGTAAGTTTTATCAAACATATCAGTCTGTTGTTTTTGTCATGATTGTTAAAAGTGAAATTTCAAGTTTTTTCTTTTGGTATCCATTTAACTAACATTTTTTTCTGCTTTTGTGGGTTTTCGTGGCTTTATTTATTCCGTTGACGTCGCTTGTGTCAACTTCTTTTTTTTTCGTTATCTCCGATACGACACAAAGTTTAATTAATTTTGTTAAGTTTATCGTGATAAACGTATCTGAGAATAGATATGTATATATACATATATACATATATATATATATATATATAATTTTCATTCTGTGTTTGTGTGTTTACATTTGCCATCATAGGACGTGCTTAACATGCCTGTAAGTTACATAGTATTTCATTAACGTTAATTGCATATCCTGTCGATGATATATTATTGCAAAGAATGTAATATCGGACAAAGCATGAAACAAATATTATCTTTTGTAAGCCATGCAAAGGGCTGTGTTCCTCTATTTTCTTGGATGTGCTGTAAAGGCAATTGCGATATATCTATCAAAATTCTGAGAGGGAATGCCTTGTACTTTGGAAGCTTTGATTGTTAAGAAAAAAATTGCAAAATACATTATTTAATGAAATTTTAACGGATATCGCAAATTTCTTGAGACCTTTGGAATCCTATTTATATTTATTTATTAATAACCAATGGAAAAATGTACTATGACTTTTGAAAATTAAAAGTACAATAATGTTAATGGTTTTTATCGTTTGCATTAAATTATTAAAGCGTACAACGTATCTTGCGACATTTTTTTTTGACAGTGATGCTTAGTTGATAGAAAAAATTGAAATAAAATGATAAAAATGGTTTTTTTTAATTTGACTTTGATGCACTCAGGACTTGATGGTCGGCGACGAAGCGAGTAAGCTTCGTTCGATGTTGGAAGTCAGTTATCCCATGCAAAATGGGATAGTCAGGTACGTAAACTCGAGAGGAACGACGCGACAAAATCTCCTCCTCGGCGATTAAAAGCGTTATTTGGAATTCTTCTTTTCTAGAAATTGGGAGGACATGTGCCACGTGTGGGACTACACGTTTGGCAAGGAAAAGATGAATATTAATCCCCGAGAGTGCAAAATCCTTCTTACAGAGCCGCCGATGAATCCCCTGGGAAACAGGGAGAAGATGATAGAGGTGAGAATCGTTTGTTAATGATCTCTGAAACTTGGGATTCGTCGCGTATGCTTTAATCACTTATTCAATCTATTTCTACGATAAATATAAGAGTAATCAATTATTAATCACGAACGATGTGACGTTAGGTGATGTTTGAAAAATATGGCTTTGCTGGAACGTACATAGCTATACAAGCGGTGCTTACCCTGTACGCCCAAGGATTAATCAGCGGGGTTGTAATAGATTCCGGAGACGGTGTTACGCACATCTGTCCGGTTTACGAGGAATACGCGCTACCTCATCTCACAAGAAGATTGGATATCGCTGGTCGCGATATCACAATGTATCTCATTAAGTTGCTACTTTTGCGCGGTTACGCTTTCAACCATTCGGCAGATTTCGAGACCGTGAGAATGATGAAGGAAAAATTATGTTACATCGGTTATAATATCGAGACGGAAGAGAAATTGGCGCGAGAGACGACAGTTCTCGTGGAATCTTACACCGTAAGTGTCAAAAATTAATATTATCGAGGTGACTTTTATCGGAGTTGAAAGAATATTGTTCGTTTCGAAGCTTCCGGACGGGCGAGTGATCAAAGTCGGTGGGGAAAGGTTCGCGGCTCCGGAAGCGCTTTTCCAGCCTCATCTCATCAACGTCGAGGCTCAAGGCATCGCGGAATTAGTTTTCAACACGATACAATCCGCGGATATCGATATGCGGAGCGAATTGTACAAGCACATCGTTCTCAGCGGAGGTAGCACGATGTATCCTGGATTACCGTCGCGGCTCGAGCGCGAAATGAAACAGTTGTACTTGCAGCGAGTTTTGAAAAACGACGGCTCTAAATTGGGGGTAAGTACCTTTTAAAATATCCTGTTTGATCTATTTGAAAAAAAAAAATTCATATTTTCATTCACATTTCATTATTTTACTTAATTAAAATCGTATAATTTTATATTAATATATTTTGTTTACCGGTGAGTCCTTCCAGATATCAAAGAAATTAATTCTTTAATATTTTAATATCACTTTGTTTCACATTTTTTTGACAGAAATTTAAAATAAAAATTGAGGATTCTCCGAGGCGCAAAGACATGGTCTTCATGGGAGGAGCGGTGTTGGCCGAACTTACCCGAAATCGCGACTCCTTTTGGATAATGCGAGAGGAGTACGAGGAAAAGGGTCTGAGCGTGCTGAAAAAATTGACTACGTACGATTCCAAATGATAGACTTAACATCAGTGAGAAGGGCCATTGATCGAACTTTCGGTATAGACGACTACGAAACAGGGAGTATAATAATCGGTGCGAGACTTGCTCTTGGCAAGAAGACACGCGCGTTCGTACCTAACTAAGTAACAATGTAGTCGCCCCGAACGACCGCAAATGTAAATACGATCGCTCTAGTGATAAGAAATACTTTGGCGAGGAAACGCCAAACAATTTTCCAAGTTTATGAGGCTACGTGCATTTACGAAGACGATCAAATTCACGTATCGCTTCTGAGGGAACGTTAAAACTCTATTTTCTTGTCGTTTCATTATTTATTTTTTACACTACCAACCAAATCCCAATAATTTATGTCGAAATTGGTGTCCAAGTGTTTGTCCAACATGGTATTAAAATGCGTTTAACCAAGTTTTATCAACTCAACATATTACTATTAAGGGAACGTATACACTCTGTTTCCTTGCCCTTTCATAATTTTCTTTTTTTTTTACACTGCGAAACAAAGATAATAAATTTGTGTCCAACGATGTTTGACCAACATCGTGTCAAATAGTTACAAGTTTTGTCGATGGAGAAACGGCGGAAGAGGGCGTGCAAATCTTGGGAAATCAACAAATATTTTGGCATCATAGAAATTGATCATTTGTATCGGAATTATCAGCGAATTTCAATTATAATTCATTAGCGTTAATATCCTTCAGGTGCGAGTGATTTGAAAATTCGAACCACGAATTTTTTCGTCTTTTTTTACGAGCCTCAACACAATTTTGCATTATTGTAATTTAAATATGTAAATAATTGAAGATCAATAGATAATCTTTTCTAATTTTCTTTTAATAAACCGTGTTGCAATAGTTTTAGAAGAAAAATTATAAATAAATAATAATAGTCGGAGAATAACGTGTGTATCACGATGCATTCGGATTTCTCGGGTCCTCCGATGCTTCAAGTATAAAAAATTTCTGTCGCAGAAATTTGTTCTTGAGAGGTACAAACGAATATTACAGGATCGCGATTAATTAAATTTCACTGAAATAATGATTGATTCAAAGGAATTTATCCTTTCGTCAAGTTTATTCGTTCAACAAAAATGCAGATCCAAATGGAACAAGGATGTAGATAGGAAGGAAATAAGAAGCAAGTCGCTGTTGACGATTGCATAAACCTCTAACAGTCTTTATTAAATTTTATCCATTGCAATTTTGCGTCCAAGCGCGTTTACGGTATTCACTGTTTCCTTATTTATCTCTCTCTCTCTCTCTCTTACCCTCTCTCTTCCTTTCATTATATAAATTAAACAATATCATTTTTATCATCACTATACAGAGTTTCGCAGAATATAATTGGCAGAATGTAACGTTTAATAATTAAAAAGGTGTCCGTACTCAGAAATTTGTACAGGTGGATTGATCGTAACGCGGGATTTGCATTGGTGCGAAAATGACGCGTGAAACTGCGCAAAATCGACAATCGCGGTAGACAAAAGTCGTAACCATCCATAACGTTATAACCGTTATCGCGAAATCTTCTTCTCGTCATTTTCTATCCTCCTTTTCTCGCGATCGAGTGAATTATAAGAAACAAAAATACACATCGTGAAGATATCGCAACAAAGTGATTTATTCTCCGCGAAAACGCGAGAATCTTTCACTCTTCGACGCACACGAATGGACATACACGTTCACTGATTGCCTTATGGTTAACGAAAAAAAAAAAAAAAAAAACAACATAAAGAAGTAGTGACCGAGCTTTAATGCATATAAGGAAAGTTTTTAAAAAAATATTTCAAATGTAACGAATATAATTGATCCATTAAAATACGATCGGTTTACCTTTGCATTGGTCAATGCAATAATTCGTGAAGCGTTTCAAGAACTTTGGATACTCGCGTTTGTAAACCGCGCGCAATACGGCAGCGGGTGCCCAGCCTCCGGGATTCACTGTAAAAAAAGAAGAAAAAAAAATGATTCGTGGATTATATAAAAATTCTTTAAAATTTCAACTACAACAAAAACATGATATATCTGAAGTAACAAGTATGCAAAATAGAACCTTGCATATGGCTTCCTCATTAATTCTCACCTTTCACTATGTTATCTCTAAGAGGAAATACGTTGATCAACTTTGAATGTGGTAGCTCGGGTATTTAATTATTATTCTTTCTCTACTAGGAAGCCAAAATTGATCACCATATTTTTCGGAGAGGTAGCTTTGCAGAGGGTGAAAAATAATGAGGAAGCAACGTACAAGATTTTGCATAATTATTTATAGAGAAAAAAAAACGTAAAAATTGCAATCTAACAAAATGTGACAGTGATTGAGAAATGATAAAATTCAAAGTATCGTAAAATTTCTATGCTTCAACGATAGTTTAACGTAAATTGAAGCCAATAAGAAGAGTTTAGTCGTTTACAAAACCAATGAGGATAACTTCTTACGTAACTGGTACAACTAATTTTAGATCAATCGCTCGAATGATTCACAAGTTACGGATCCTTTATTTCGCAAGGTATTGCAATGTTAAATTAAAAATTTGGGCGGTTTCATTGATTTTTGACGCATTTTATGTGAAATATACTGCAACTTGAGTACGCGTGTGTACAAAGTTTTAGCACGATTTCTTCATTTTTATAATTAACAAATAAAAAATTCACGATTTTTTTTTTTGCATAAAAGCAAATTAGATTAATGCAAGTAACAAATAGACAAAGATACCTAAAATGCTATTATTCAGAAACTTCTGGCTCCCTTCAAAACATAGTTGTTAATACCGACTGCGGTATGTCATATAATGATAGGTGATGCTATCCTTCGGTCGGTAACAAAAGCTATGATGCGCAAATTTTTCCAACACGATTGATCTTTTTTATAAGAGAATTTTACCGGCCTTGGTTTTTATATATATATAAAAAACAATCGTGGCGAACCAATTCCCGATGAAAAAAATCTGCTCTCTTTGTAATATCTAAAGAAAATATCTATTTCTTGCGTATAGGTTAAAAAAAAAGACTTACCCACGGAACAGTACGTAATTTTGCACGTAATGTCGTTGCGATCGATTTTTTGAGGATCCTTGGGTGGGTCGATGAATGTTTGACACACGAGACAGACGGTCAAGTAAACCCTCACGCACTTTCCGGCGTTTGGCTGTGCGGATAAAAATTATCGTTGTTTTTAAAGTCGGAGGCCATGTGATATCGGGAGTATATAAATAGCGCGATGTTTATGCTAATGAGACGATTAGAGCGAGAGCTTACCGGATAGTCGGCGCGTTCGGTGCTGTGATTGCAAACTATCCACAGATCCGAACCGTCGGGATCCTCCGTGTCGGGCGAACTGCGAATGTGCGACCAGAAAAGCGCGTCGCGCTGACTCGCCGGCCAGATACGTTTGTGCGTCTGCAGGAATACCAGAGTGTCCTTGGAAATATTTTCCACCACCGTCATGTCCTCGAGCGTCGCCTCCCAGCCGCTTCTGTACTCCGGGCTGAAGAATATTTGGCTAATTTCTCGACCCGTTACACCCTTTACCATGTGACAAGCTTTCAAAGGGTCCACCACAAGCCCATTGCATTCCTCCTCCCGTCTGTACATTCTCATGTCTCCGTCCTCTGCGAACAATTGCCAGCCTCCTGCACCGCCTACGCCCAGTCGAGCATAGTGCAATTGCTCCATCGTGACTTTTTCAATCTGAAAGAATTTTATTAAATTTTGTATCGTCATATTGTTAGAGCTGGAAAAAATTATGAGTAAACGAGCATCTTTTAAAGATAAATACAAACCTCTGGCCATAGCCTGTGCGTCACGGCGGGTCCCACGACACTCTGGGGAATGGCTACAGCTTTCTGCTTCAAACGATCTCTCAGCTGATTATCCTCGTCGATTTTGTCGAGTCCTGTCTCCACCGCGTCGTAGAATTCCTCGTCGCAGAGGGCACTATGAGGACCTTCCTTGTAAATTATCACAATTCAATTATTAAAACATATTTCTCTTGAATTTCTGGCGAAAAAACGAATTTAATAGCGAGTGAAAATGCAGAGGTTTTTTTTCGTTTATCCATTCAACAATTTATTCAATTAAAGTTATTCTTTGCTATTTAACTTTGGAATAATTTCTTTTTATATATTTTATAATGAAATTTAGTCAAAAAAGAGAATATATGTCTTTTATTAATTTATATTATTGAGATAAATTCACAAAATAATTTATTTACTCTTCGCTTGACGGTAGAAATGCGCGTGTAATTGAATTAGCGCTATTCTTCACGCGTTTTCTTTAAAAACTCACCCGAAAGAACTTGTTTTTTATTTTCATTTTTCCCATGGCGATAATATTTTTATAAAGATACAAAAAAGTTCACATTGAATTGTTAGATTTTCATAAGAGTACGGACTCCGACGTGACGTCTTCCTCGAGGTTCGCCGCAACACTAATCGTGACTCGTCTCTCGCTTGAGCTAGTCACTGAACCGTTCGCGATTGCACAAGCAATAATTTATGGATGAAAATCCTTGCGAGGCGGTGTAGTGGCCAGTAGCAAGATATTGCGCGAACGTGACAGTCGATTTTGGCACATCTCGCCGATAGCAATTTCTGTTTTTTGCCGCTAACTTACAGAATACGTTGACAACTTTAAAAACCACTAATAATTATAAAAAACTGAGAAACCCGTCTGTCAGCTAAATATCCCCGCTTTGTCGAAAATATTTATTCCAAAACGTTCTCGTGTTGTATAAGGACTTAAAAAAAAGAGTTTAACAACTTTCTAATCGTTAATAAAGCGAAAACAAAGTTTGTGAAAATAGATTTTAAAAAATACGAGGATGACGAAATGTCGAACTTATTTAAAAAGTTGACAGTCGATATTGTACGCAAATACCACGTGACCGCCTGAATCATGTATGACTGGTCGAACGCCCCCTCTACTTAAAAATTGGATCATTATTGTTATTAATATTATTTTCTTTTTAAGTGCTTTCACGATTCATGAATCATTAAGGTTATAATGGGCAAAAGCGTCAAGGTTGCGGCAAGAACTGAAGTACGCCATGCCCGAACGTTATGGATACAGAAATTTTGTAACTTGGTTATCCCCGTAACGCTCGTTACATAACGGAAATTTTGTAGTCACACTGGATAGCCCGCGAGATAGCTGCATATAAATGATTGCCGCTGTGACGCGTCTGGACTTATTGCGCACGCTATTAGAGGCATCGAGTAACGCATATACTTTGAATTCTTCGCGTAGCTTTGGCCGTATCGGGATGTAATCGACGTCGTCGTCGTCGTCGTCGTCGTGTCGAACAATAAGGGAAATTCGACATTATTTTTATATCCATGCGATGACTTCGTAGGGCGACAGTAGGAGATAAACATGTGATGAATGTGCGACACTGACTTATCTACATGCGTCATTAAGTGTATCATTAATAAATGAAGTTATCAGTCGATGAATGATAATTTTTATATTAGCAAAATTTTTGTTCGATGAATTTATAGCTTGATTCATCCAAATAATTAATTACTATAACAAAATGAAGTTAAACAATGCTTATCGGAGCTGAGCACTTTTTTCTCAGTGGACTATTTTCTATTCATCGCGATTGAATTATAGACTCGGAACTTTATTATTCGTGACCTCGCTCAGGCGCTTGGAATTTATTGTGAGGAAAGCCCGAATTGTCGGTATTCTTTCGAAAATCCCGCGGTTAAATGATCAAAACATATGATGCAATAAAGTATACCAGTGTAATAAGCCATTAAAATTGCGTCAGAGAAAGGGGCAATTCGTTCAAGGGCGACAAACACCTTGGGCTATCACAAAGACTCTTAATTTCATTACATAAAAGTCTATCCAGCGCTCTCTTACCTCATAGTCCGGACCACCGTGAATGAGTACTCTGGGCCTCGACGAGTCGCCTCGATTGATAGCTATCTGGTCTTTCAGAGCTTTGCACAGTTCCTGCATCTTTCTCCTTTTCTCTGTTTCCTTTTCCCATCTACGTCGCCAGGCGTCCTCCCGTTGCGACATTAATTCGACGCAATGCTGGAGCGTCGCGAGTACTCCATCGCTCGTCGCTTTGAAGGTGATCGCTTCGCCCTTGAAATCCACGGATTGTACAATCGGATCAACCGTCGCATCGTTCGATGCTTCTGCCGATCGAGAAGAGAAAGTTCAATCGAGTACAAAACGTACGTGACACTACACTACAGCGACGTTTCTTCGCAATGAACCAGCGTCTTTCTACAATTTCGTGTCAACTATTAACCGTACATAATTTCTGCTTTGTGCTACGTTGAATAATCCTTATTGGAATACATTATGATGGATAGCAAAACGATTGAGTCGTCAATTTTCTTAACATATAGATATAGTCCATTAAAAAAGTTATTATCGAGCTTTTAAGTATCCATGAAAAATATTGTGAGCCACGCGTACCCTTGGCAGTCAAATTTCTAGCATTTTCCGCACATTGATCGAAATACTTCTGAAGAGAATCGATCTGCTGCGTGAGTATGCCCTTGAAGGTTTCTAGTTCCGCCAACTTTTCTTTGAGACCTCTTGTACCCCTTTTGCTGAAACTTCCCGCGCTTGCCGTCGATTGAGTGTTGGACACGAGAGATATCGCGCTGCCATGGCGTTTCAGGCTATTTTCGCTTCCGTATCCGGATTCAGCCTGTAAAAACAATGTTTATTATCTTTTAGGCAAGAAAAAGCGAAATTTCCGCTCCAACCCCGATAATCGAGCGACAAATATTCATTTTAAAAAAGAAATAGACCTTGTAAGATTTTAGGACATCCACCCAACGTTGCTTTTCCTCAGGACTATTGGCACGCAAGTACCACACGAGACAATCGTTCACGGATACGTCGAATCTGCTCTCGTCAAACTCGTGACCCTAAATAAAAAATTGGCCAAACTATGAACTAACAAATTTCCCAATTATTCCTCTAATTACCGCATCTTTGAAGATGTATTTCACGCATTTTCAAAACGAGAAAATTATATTATATTTACACGTATAAAATTTAATGATAATACAATAAGAAAATGTAATCTATTCTTTGCAAAACATGTAAAATTGACAATAAGAATCATATATCGAATGAATTGCAATAGAATAAATTAAACATTTTTGAAAAATTAACGACGCTCGATACTTCTCGATTAAAGCCACATAAATAACTAAAAATTTATTCAATAAACAGAAGCAAAGTTTTTCTTTTTTGCAGCAAGCGATACATCGTTAAATTGTGTATTCACGAAGGCAGAGAACGGTTTGTTACTCGATCGTCAAAACTATGTAGAATTTTTCAACGGACAAATCCATTTCGAATCGATATCCAAGTAGTACCTTAATGTCAGCCTTGTACAGACTGATCGAACCTCTACAGCCAAAACCACTGTCCTGTTCTGATTTGTAATAGGATAGGGTACCATCTTTCAGGACAATGAACCGCGTCTGCCAGCCGTGTATGTAGTTTGTCCACTTGGATAGCGTACCCTGAAGCTCCGGAACTACCGCTCCGTCGGATCCTTCGTCGTCTATGTCATCTCCCTCTATTCCCGCCTCCAAAGATTCTAACTCTTCCACGTTATTCAACGCCGTATCCGTCCCATCGGCCATAATAGGACACAGAATTTTTTTTTGTCGCCGCTATTTCATGGTCGTCAATCCGATGGGTTCATGACGCACCTTTGACTTTTACTGAAACAATAAGAAAAATCATATTTTTTTCTACTATTTTTCCTATCCTTTATTAAATCAATAATTTTCTAACTACAAAAATGTTTTTCCCATCTTTGACCACAATTTCTCCATTTTTCATACGATTTTCCTATATTTCAGTGAAATTTATAATTTGCTTTTTTGCCGAATGATCTTGCTTCAAATATGATTCGATCGATTACCAAGGGCATTGAACCAGATTTCTAATATTTTTCGAGGCATCGTAACCTCGTAACTCGCAGATTTTCCTCAAGATTACATCGAGCATAACGAAATAAGGAGTAAGAACCACGAGAAATATAAACGATTCGTCACAGTACATCAGGGAGATTATATCGACGCTCCCCGTTTCTTCAGTGTTTCATCACACGGCGGAGTTACCTCGTATTTTCTTTAAATCGCGTTGTCATAGTCTGGCAAGTTGTGTTGGCTGAGATATGTTGTTGCACTTGACAGCGTTTACAATCGAACGGCAGAACAATTACTTCTGAGCAATAATAAAAAGTGCGGAGGGACCGATACTGTAGAATTACAATTATATTGGTTAACACGATGAAGTTTATTTATTACATGATGAACGTATTTTTGTGTCTCGCTATCGTGCGTAGTACGAAAGATGATTGTTTGATACTGGTATATGCATACGCCAGTGTATATCGAAGTCAAAGGCGATTCCCGATTCCGACACTATTTTCATGAAGCGTTCGATTTTTTTTCCACTCCACAGTTAATTCTCTTTAATTGACCTCGACTGTCGTAACAATAAAAATAATGTTCAATGAATTATGCGCTTATTCCTATTTATAAGCATATTCTCAGAATTCTACGACGGAATCTTTTGCAGTTTATATTAACTACGGAATAAAATCACTGAAAGATCGTTGCAACTCGTTCGGCTGTATCTTCATGAAAGCATTTGAATTTTTACACTTTAAACCATTCAACGGTCGCAATAATAAAATAACAATTATCGTCATCATAGTTCTGGTTAATTAGAAAACATTTTAACAATTTCTCACGCGGAAGGAACATTTGCATTGATAAATACAAAAGACTAATAAGACTAAATGTTCATTCGTCGTTAATTCCATTGGAGCCAAGCGGCGATTGGAAAGTGTACACTCGATAGAAAATTAGAGGAATCAGGTCCACTTCGTACTTCATCTTCGGTGAATCAATCGTCGTCTGTTGCTCTCAGTTGCAAAACGTGTTAAGGAGGTAGCAGAATTTTTCCGAAGAGATTGATCTTTCGGATAACAGGCGATCGATCGTCTTTCCTTCAGTCTCCCCTTAAAATTTCTTTCGGTCTCTCACGTTCCTCCGCGATTGCCAATAGTACTGTCTCACTCTTTTTCGCACTCAAGGCAGCTTCGGTCGGTAGAGCACATGCGCATCGCGTTGACCAGGGGTCCGAGGCCCGCAAGTACGAGAGTGACGTGACACCAAATATTTCAAACGTGTCCCACAAATACCCGACGTCCCTTCAAAAATCTATTGAAAGTTTTAAGCTAAATTCTGTTTTGCTTGAGCAAAAGAAACTTTCGAACCTTTAAGCTATGCTCAATGGACAGTCTATGTCTCTGGGTATGTTTGAAATATGGAGTAATATGAAATCCATAAGTCCGTAGTTGAATTTTTATTATTTCTAAGCCTTGGATATTGTATCTAAAAGTTTCAAGATTTGGCCACGTCGCGGCACGCGCGTCACTTATGCTTCCATGTGATACCGTTTAGCCGGTATCAGCCGGTATATAGATAGCGATGGATTCGACTTAGAGCGCCCCTGGTTGCCGGAATTCGCATATTTTGCTGGAGTAACATTGTTGCGTATAATCCGATAAAAATGTTTTCCTTTACACAACTTCGAAAATTAAATTTTAGGCAACTTTAATTTTCTTTCCGAAAGCAAAAACTAAGAAAGTGAAGCAGTTATTGAACGAAAATTTGTCAAAAGATCTTTTAAAATTTCTGAAAGCACCCGCATGATAGACAAAGGTGCTCTTGAAGGCTTTGAAGGGAGCAATTATCGCGCGTGGGCACTGAGTTTCTTTACACTGACACTGTGTACTCGTGCCACAAATGGTCCAATGTGCGACCGCTTTTTGACGCAATTTGCGTACCAGTTTACCTGCATCTGTAGAATCGGCTCTGTATATTAGTTGCATCTTAATAAAATTATATTTTTACCACAAGAAACTGATCGATAGTTTCGCAGTCGGAGCGTCCTCCTTCTGTCTCGCGGAATTACTCGCTCGCGTCCCAGCCACGCGTACCAATGGTGGTGCTCGCGAAGCCACGCATAATTAAAAGTTATATATATTTTTGTTGTGTACGAAAAACTTTGATCCTTTTACACGCGAGATCATTCAATTTCATATTAATTACCTAATTCTTTTAATGTATATAATTTCTTATAATTCTAAATCCGTGCCACATTCGTGCGGTTATGAGAATCCGGGTTCGAGACAATGTGTTGAAACTTTTGAGGTGAACTGTCGGTGTCGAGCCTTTTACCTTAAGACGATGTAGCCACGCCACGGTTTACGATTCTGCACTATCTCGTACCATATAAGGGATAAGTGTGTCTATTTAACTGAAAATATTATGTCAAGTGAATTGTTGTTCTAGTAAAACTCTCATCAATTGTCATATACAGTTACTATTTTTCACAAAACACTATAGTTTAGTGTAATTTACACTGTATACAATACATTAAGACACGATAGTTATAATTTTTAAATCGTTGTGGCTTACCTAATCTACGTATAGATGATTCACTGTTTTAAAAATTAGAGGTCAATCTTTAACGATTCATTATTCTTTGTCGAACGAAGCTCTCTAATCACAAAGGACGGAATATCGACAACGATAGGTCGTGCTACATGTATCGCACATCAAAGTCACATATCGTAAACGCACGCAAAAGGCTCACCGAAGAATCCCACCCGGACTATTACGTTCTTATAACGCTGTTTGCTGTCCAAGATATCTTTCGGTGCTTTAGTTTTTCAAAAGCTTTGCTCTTTATAAAAATATGTATCTACTCTATACGGTTTGTTCGCAACTCGATCGATTCCATTGACTCGACAGCACTAACAAAAGTGTTGGTATTAATACGGTAATAATATTCCAGGCTTGATTAGCTGCCACACCACTTGCGTTCCAACAGAAGTTGACGTCGCATTGCGACACAACGCTTCCTAACTTCGTCTTCAGATATTCCCAATCGCAAAGTCCTACTTGGCAACCTTCGTAAAGCAAGGGCTTCTCTTCCAAATAAAACATTACTTTGTTCGGTGATTCTGCGCTGTTGCATCTACAAACAAGAATATTTATATCACATCTTCTTCTTCTTCTTCTTCTTCTTCTTCTTCTTCTTAATGGAAGCTTAGTTTAGATAAGCGTAAGCTTGCGAAGCCTCTCTACCGGTTACTCGTATTCTTTTACCATACAGTTATTACCTGGAATCGACATGTAACTCGCTTCCAGATCGTTTTAAAGTATATTATTATGTGCGTTTTGCAATCGATCGAACTACATCCTGCACTCGAGGGTTCGCAAATTAGTTCTCTAGCATATATATAATCTTCGGAAGACATATTCCGTAATTCATGCACGACAAACCTGTAAAACACCGCCGCGAGATTTGCGTTGAAGGGCGATATCATCGATGTCCTGAATTGGCGCCTCGCCATTTGCTTGTAATTCGTCGCCAGGAGCTGTTCGTGATCTTTGCCGATACCCATCGCTGTCAAGAGGCTCAACATAGTCGTGGTATGAGTGAAGTAAAATATTCCCTTGGGCTTGTCTTCGAGGTCTCCGCGTTCGAGCTCTCTGTAAATTATCATTTTTTTTTATTTCAAGACGCGTAAGTGTTTTTCAAATTTGAATCATTTCCCTTTCGTATGATTAGAAATAATTTATCATCGGTTCTCGCACGTGAGCGCGAGAAAAAAAATTTCAACAGAATTCTCCGCGCTAGGCAACATTTGCGTCGAAAAGAAAGCTTCGCGTCATTCGAGTCTACAGGATACAAAGCTCACTCTTTTGCCGAAAATGCTGACCAGCTTCGAGAACGATCTCTTTGAAAATGTCAGCTAACGCTGTCGCACTTTCACACGTCACATACTATATACCATTCATTTACTCTTAATGAATGCTTCAATGAAGTCAAGATCGTCGAGAGTCTATAATTAACAATTGAAGCATCCCTTAAACTCGATGATCGGAGGTCTTTTTTTGCTAGAAGCGACGATAAGTGATTTCCAATCATAATCACAGATAAGAGATGTTAATTTTGCTTTTCTTCATTCTCAATTCACATAGTCGAGCTTACTTGAAGTGATTGAACATATCTTGCAACGGTGAACATCCCAGAAGCGAATTTATCTTGCGTCCACTGCCAGCACTGTAATAATAATATAAATCCTCGGCATACTCGAAAACGCGAAGTTCTTCCTTCGTGAATGGCGCACACCAGACCGATACTTGGCTTACAGCCCAAGCTTTTTCAAAACGACACATGTCGTACATGAGTTGAACGGATTCTGCAAAGTATACGACAAGTACAGCATACGTAAGAGTAGTTGGTAGCACAATTACAATATCTTAGGAAGTAGCGAAGTACCATATTATAATATTCCGGCAAAGAGAAAAAAAATAATTTTGACAATAATCCAAGATGCATCAATATGTCTTCTCTGGAAAATGGAGACTGACGTCTGAATATACCCTAAAATTACGAGACTAAAGCTACTGTCCGTCGAGCAGTTTCATCCAAAACCGAATAAATGGACGCACCGTATAAAAGCGGATATTGGAAGCCCAAGCGTTTACTGATGTTTTGAACGGCATTCGTCATTTCCGATCCATTGATGAATTTGTCTCGTTCATCGACTACAGATGGATCCCCACCGGAACCATCCTGCCAACTTGTGCAATTCTTGTACGCCTAATAATTCAGGGACAAGAGACAATAATGACAATAACAAATGTTATTAAGCAAGTATAATCAACGGTTCCTCTAATTGGGATTATGTCGAATTTAAGGTAATTCCCAAAAAATCTTTTGGGAATTTTATTAGTTACCTTCAACAGAGTGTCGCTTCCTTTGGGTGCTTCTAGAGGATCAACGGCAGTCTTGGATCCAAAAAGTCCTTCCATAAATGCTTCCATGCTGGCACGAGTACGGTCACTGGCGGTGCTCCTGAACTGTACCGAAAAATCCAAACATTTTTAATCTCAGCCGCGATCAATCAGGTCCTTTTGCGATGAAACAATCAAAGAATCGGATGCTTCGGGTTACCTTGTAATTCTGCGACGTAATGTTTACGTAATTAGGCTGAAGAAGCTCGGGAAAATTACTCTGCAAGCGTCTGGCAAGGAGCATCGAGTCTTTAGCCCCTTCGGGGGTCAAACGATAAGCCCATTCCAATGATAAATTTGGATTTTTATTCCAAAGCTTCAGATTATCCAAATCTTTATCGCACAGTGCGCCATCTGTTTAGAGATTTAGGAACAAAAGTATTAATAAAAGACGAAACGGAGATATTAAATGAAGATATAATATTATGTACACGGGATGAAGTATCACGCGTGAGCGTGCTCCCATAAAATTCAACGTCGTAACTCAATTAGGACGATTATTATTACGCTTTTTACACAAGCGTTGACCTACTCTCTCTGGTGTAACTCTCATATGCAGAGTCAATATTAAATTACGACAAAAGATAAAGTAAACTCACGTCCACGATGTTCATGATTATAAACAATCTGTTCTCTGAGTTTCGGTAGAGCTTGAAAGTAAGAAACCGCTTTGGCTTCGGGATATCGGGCTCCGTGTCTACTCATCATCCATATCTGTACCGGCTGGCAATCTGCAACGCATCATTCTAAATTTTATTCAATACTGTGACTCTCACTGGAGATAATAATAAACAATTCAAACTAAAAGTTATTATTTACTATTATTTAAATTCTTTTCGGAATTTTTAAACGAATATTATGCAGATCGGTAATCGCGACCGCTCGAATCTAAAATCATTAAACTCTCTATTTTTATTATTTAATTATAAATAATTTTTCGAAAATTATAATAATTGTGCGAAAGAGGAATATATCTATTTGCTTATCGGTAATTACTTTGCTAGAATATTTATTTAAATGAATTATTCTTATTCGAGTCTTGCGCACATTTACAATAACTTATGAAAGAAAACATACCTGGTACTATTTGAAAACGTGTTTTTCCACCGTGAACAAAGTGGTACGAAGTTTTGGTAGCCAGATACAAGTACGGATCATCATCCTCGGCGTAACAAAAGTCAAATTGTCGAGCTGCTGCCTGACAGACGAGGAGCGCCGAAAAAAGTACAACGACCTGCATAACGCGACCTGCCGCGCCGGATGTGAGCTCGGAATCGCGATTGTTTCACGGTTAAAAAACGCAGCCTTTCCTGTTTATTCTGTCTGCAAAAAAAAAGGTTAATGTTGAAACTTTTTTACCACTGTTCATTTCCTGATGAAAAAAAAATATATATATTATTCGTTCAGATTAATTAATTAATCAATACGCGGTCATTAATATTTCTTTAGAGTGATAAATCTATGCGACAATGTTTTGACCAAATATTAAGGTGGAATATTTTTGGCAGATCGCAACCCGGGTAGATTCGGCGCCGCCTTGATTCCTGTGTTATCGATCTCAGAAAGATCTCTAACAATCGAATCAATCATTTTTAGTCAATGAATGAATTCTTATGAGTGAGGCAATCCAAAAATATTCCACCTTAATATTTGGTCAAAACATTGTCGCATAGATTGATCACTCTAAAAAAAAAATATATATATATTATTGTCAAAAGTAATTAATTGCAAGTACAAGCTTCGAATAATAATTTCAAACATTATTCTCCATTATAAATGACTAGATAATTAATAAAAATAAATAATTTAATGAAATTTAATATATTTTGTGTCAACCATTGATAATAAATTTAACAAAATTTACAGACTTTTTCTGATCGATGCGAGGGCATGTATAGTTTGTGCGATAAAATAGTAAAAGAACCGAAAAACTCGTGGGAATAACACTCGGACGTATTAAATTCGATTTGCCCCTGAGAAGACTACCAACATCACGGGAGAAAGAATAATTGAGCGTCAGCTTCGTCTTACGTTGATCGAACCGTTGAACTTTACCGTTATACAAGATCGAAGCTCTGCGAGGTAAGCAACTTCGACCGATCAAGCAACTTTGTCACTCGAATTAATACGTTATTAACTATTTTTACATTTTATCGCAGCATGTCATTCTCTCCCTGTGAGCGCAATGGCGGCAGAAATTTAGGCCATCAAGCCTATACGTAGCGTATTCGCATCAACGAAGCAACAATAACGCGCCTGCACACTCGCAGGAGGTCTCTCTCGATCAACACGAACTCATTGGTGGAACTGTGTGTGCCAGTTCAGCTATGCGAACTCAACAGAGAATTTCGTGTGACCCGGTCAGGATCCTCGTTAAATCCACGTGATGGACGTTTTATATGATTGCACACTTCCGATGAGTAATCTTGTCTCTTGCAATAAGTAATCACCGCGCAACATCGTATATAAAAAAAAACGTTGTGACGTTGACGGCCTTCGATCATCGTAATAATGAAATCTGGTATTTATTTTTTATCTTTCAAACAGGAAACTTTCAGCATAACTACAAATGGAGAATTCCGTCGTATTATTAAAAACTTCGAAGCAGGTTCTATACGTTTGTTAGGGAAGAAAAGCTAATTGCTTCTTCATTTCTCGACAATGTTTTGATAGAAGAACGATATTTTGGATTATAAGTACTTTTAACTGTGTTAAAAAATTCTGACATTACGGGGCTGTCATAAGCTAAAGAGACAAACCACAGATTAAAAAAAAAATAACTTTTAAGGCTTAAAAAAAGTCTAAAAGTATATTTAATTGAAATTATGATTAAAAAATATGATTTAGTATTGAAAAGGGATAAAAAATAGTACCGAATAGATCGAGAAGCCCCCTAAAATTAGTATCTACGAAAAGGCATAACGAAGTCTCCGTGAAGAAACAATACAAATGTGTACGCAAAGAAGAAATCGACATTTTTAAATCGACCAAAGCTAAAGTACTAAACAAATAAGAACCGATTGGAAGTTAATTGAAATTTTAGTCAACGATCGAAATAATAAAAAAAAAAAAATAGACGTACAATAACGCTGAAGTATATATAGCTTCGTCGTCGAAAAATCCGTTCACTGTCACTGACACGAAGAGAATGTATACTTTATATATAAAATTGAAACTATACGCGACGACACCTTGAGAGGCCGAGCAGCAGAGTGTGGCACAGGTTTTCCGGGACAATTGTGTACACCGGATCGCGCAGAGGGGAGAGCCACTCCCGACGTGTCGAAGATTCCCAGGTTAAAATATACAGCGACGCGTGTACGATAATTACAGTGACATCATCGCTTTCGTGTATAGAAGACGTATAAATCCTGGATGTGCGTGCTGGAACTATGGCTGCTGCTATGGTACCAGCGCGAAGCAAAACGGTGGCGAACAACCGCGACGATACGTCTCTCTCGAGTAACTGGCTGCAATTCAAAATAAAAACGGTGTACCGCACCGTTATTCCCTTTAGCTAGGAGTCTCAGTCACTGGCTGCTCGACTTCCACTCTGACTTCGGACTGCGCTACATATTCCAACACCGACGCAATTGCAGCTGCATTACGTGCCTTACGAGAGCAGCTACCACGGCAGTTAATATCGGTGTAAATGCGCCGGCAACGACTCTCTCTCTCTCTCTCTCTCTCTCTCTCTCTCTCTCTCTCTCTCTCTCTCTCTCTCTCTCTCTCTCTCTCTCTCTCTTTGTCTCTGTTTCTTCAATTAGCCATTTTATTACTTCCTGCAGTCTCCGGTTCTTTTGGATGGAAGATTGAAACGTGGTGCAGGAAAAAGTATTCTTGTAGAGTGAAATTGTAACTATAATCGAAATTAACTTCGGTATTATTAGGCCTGCTCTCTGTTATTACATTTAATAGACTCTCTTTAATTTCTTAAACCATTCATCCAATAGTCAATCATTGACGATATCAGTCAACTTTATCTAAAATACGAGTGTCGGTTATAAAATACCTGCGTGGTACATCATTCACGACTTTGCGGTTCCACCGCATCTTTTATCGTCAGAGACAAAACATATTACGGTAATATATAGACGATATAATGAGTTTCGGTCATATATAGATATGCTATTGGCGCAAAAACTCGTCGTGTACGAGGGGAGACATTTGTTATGGAAAATAGTTGTAGCGAAGTTGAAAGTATTGTTGAGAGTAAATATGTCGTAGCAACACGGCTCCACCTTGAAACGAAATCGAAGTAGTTCTGGGGAAACCAACTCGGCGACTCGCAGAGTACCGTACCGATCATTCAACTGCTTATTCACAACCTGGACGGTATGTGCGAATAATTTGAGATGGTCTGTTGGCACGACGCCTAATTAACTAACACATTTGCCATTGAGAGTCAACGTCTGGTCGCGACATACGCAAGGTTCCATCACGGACGCACCGGACAGCTTGTAATTGTCTCATAATCTTCGTTGACTTCTTCTCAATCGTTAATCACTGCTTTTATTACATTAAATTGTACTTTTTTTCAATTTTTACAATGTTACTTTGATTTATTATTTACCGTTTATGGAAAACTTTCCTTACTTGAATTCCTATAATAAAAATTCTAATTTATTCGTAGTAAGTCCCAGTTACTACACAATAAGCGAAAAATGTCTGAGTCGCAAAGGTGTAAGTGGAATAATTGTCTCTATCGGCGTCCCATACGAACCCCATACTGGATTCCAAAGATTGACTAGTGTTTTCGATAATCGTCACTGCTACTACTATCTTGTATCTGGAAAATCAATAAAAACGAAATAATAACGCCGAAAAAATATTGCTTAAAGTGTATTTATCAAAGCTATACCTCTCGAACTCCAGATTCAATATTTTCTTCCGTATTTCCGATGCAACTCGGCTGCACAGCTTGGAACATTGATCCGAGTCGTAAATTTCATCCTCCAGTCGATTCATCATGACTGCTTTCACGATTTTATCCACCGCATCAATCTTGAATGGCTTATCGGAATCGAGTCTATAAGTGTTCTGGCATTTTGACCCCTTAAATAAATAAAAAATACATTGATCATAGAGAACCAACATCAACCGAATGAAAAGCACCTTGTCAAAATCGTCACTGCAGTCCCCATCGGTCAAATCAAATTGCAGTGGCATTTTTCAACCAAGACTTTTCTTTTCTTTAACTTTTATTTCAAGTGATTCTATTATGGAATAAGTGATTGGCATACGAATTAGAGTTGGTGCAAGGTCTGAGATTACTGTAAACTTGTGTTACTTAGGTACCAAACAAAGTCGTCGATAGATTGTATTTCCGTGGAGGCGATTCCGCGGTTGGAAGAGCGCGATCGCTTGAATTTACTTTGCGCATTAGAATTACTTTTCCATAGCTTTTTAGAGGAATCTTTTTAATATATTTTTGTTTAAATTCCATTTATTTGAATTATAGATTTACCTGCCGAGATAAACTTTGTTTTATATGATTTATCGATATATTCAAATAAATTCCCACGCACAATTAAAAACAATTGAATGCCATATATTTTTACCATTTTTTTTTCCGCTATATAGCTTCATTCGGAAGTTTCGCCAATCACGTATATTTATATAATACAATATACCACGATACAATTTCTCGTTATTATAAATTATTATAAATGATAATAACCTGCCATATTACTTGCAAGAACTTATTTTTTATCATTACCTTAGTAACATGCGATTTATCTTCGGTAACAAGGTGGGTAGATCGTTGAAACTTCAATCGTCCATCGCTTCTCTTTTCCAACTTGAAAGAAATTTACAATTTTCACCAACTAAGATAAGAATCTTGACATAAAAAATTAATTATAGAAAGGAAACTCACGCATTTCCAGAAGGTGCGAGGCATATTCTGCCACCGCAAAACGTGGGATATAAAATAGTCGAAGCTTATTCGACCGAAGAAGAAATCGAAATGAGGTGGCCCGAGCTCAATATCGGGCATACACTATATGGTAACCATATAGCCATCAACAATCACGAATGTGATTTCGGCGAAACAAGTTCCATCATTCGATCGAAGACATTCGGTACGACTATCGTCCACTGACAAAAACTTCCGTTGACTTGGCAATTTCCAACATTTTCCTTAACGTACATTCCATTTAATTGTTTATCGGCTCGTCTTCCGTGCAAACAGAATCGCAAGATAAAATTTCATTGTGCGAAGCTACTGTTAAAAGTGAGTTTATGCCGCGATGAAAAGTAAAATTGATCCTCGCACGGTGTTACTCCAATTGTTGGTTGTCACGCCAGGCGTTTTCCTGTTAACTGATGTGAAAATATCAAAAGCCTTCCCCACGTACGTATTCGATTTGCGTGAGAGCTGCATTTCGATCGAGGCACACTGCCGCAAACTTATGGGTCTTCACGACTGGTACGAAGCTATCATGTGTGCTCAAACCTGAATAATACGCTTGTTACTCCCGCACGATATACACGTGTGACTAAATGAGTCCATCAACAACAGGCTTTCTGCAACGTTATTCTCAAATTTCAATATTGCTTATATAATTTCACACGTCTTCGCAAAATTGTTATTTTAGTTTCAAAGAATTTTTCAAATTACCGACAATGTTTTTTTTTCGAAATGTTACGTCTAATTTAACGATAAAAAGAAGCATCACGATGACCGATCGAACTAAAGGCTCTTATTTAAATAAATCTAATAAATCGTTTCACAGAGTTTCTTCGCGAAGAAAATAAATTTAATATATATATGTTTTTACCATTCGTACAGTTTGTTTAGTTATTTATTCACATTTTGCTGTACCTATTATATTATAACATTAATATACAACCGATAATGAGGTACACGATGCGTGGATTATACCCGCACGATGCGACGAAATTCCGATCACCGGATCGTTCGAATCACAATTACGATAGATCAAAGCTACATAATGATTGATGACTAGAGTCGGACATGCTAATAATGCTAATAACATTTAGAATGTTCACAGCAAAAATAATCAATGACGATCGATATTACAATTTTCTATAACGTTTATTCGATTTTTGTGAACAATAGCGTCTTGTAAAAAGTCATTCTGTAGCCGATATTCTATAGCTATTGCTATCAATTCCTGAGCACATAACTTTACACGACATTATTTATATCGATTGGCGTTTAAAAGCATACACAGAGAATATTTTGACTATCATCTTGAATGTCATTTAAGCTGACTGCACAATCCGAATCCCCTTAATTATAAGATTTAACAACAACGGACAAGAGGCAAGCGTATACAAAGCAAAGTACAAATCGTCGGAGCTTTGATTTTACCTACATATTGTCCAGCCTAATTTTAGGATTTGACCTTTCAATTAAAAACTACAAATTGCGGTTTTCATACTTTTGTGGCATTATTTTGCATAGTTTGTTTGTCGATACTTCAAAGTCGTGCGTATTTTCCACGATGTAATAGCTGAGAAAGGGTGGAGTGCCTGATTATACCGAAATTTTCATACTTGCTGTCGTTCTGGGGCGCAATTGTATAGTTTGATCGGTATAGTTGAGCGCTTTCGTTTTACTACACGTTTTTCTAAACTGCGACATGATCTAATTAACAATAATAAATAATTGTCACCTAAAAATCTTTATTCTATTCTATCCGCGGGAACTTTGACATTATTATTATCATGGCGCATATACAGAGGAACATTCAACTGAAATAGCACACAATCGAGGAAAGCGCGTACGCAAAGATCGAGAGCTTCGATATCACCTGATACGAAACGAAAAATCGAAATCTATTTATTCCCGATGGGACAATTCCAACGACACTCAGTTAATAGTAAACGTTACCAGAGTTGGACGTTATTTCAATAAACATTTACTCATATTTTTGTCATAATTAACACTATATTCAGTGTCTTTACGAAATTATCCTCTATAAACACTAAACTCAAAATGTAAGTTTTTCTTATGCTTTTCAAATAGAAATATAAATAAAGAATAATGAGAGTAACGATTAAATAACTATTTCAATATTATTTCCGGTAAATTTGCCCAACTCTGAGAATTACAGATTCGTTCAACGCGATTTAAGACAATAATTCAACTTCGGTTTGAATGTTTTGTCTCGCTTGCTCTTCGAACTTCTCGCGGAACTCTTTCGTTGCAAAAATATTTGGAATTTGTACAAAATTCTGCAGCACCTGTAAAAAGAATATATTTAAAATTGTAACAAAGTACGTTCGTTTTGCGGTTTTAAATGAGCGACTTTTGGGATTACCTTCAGTCGCAGAGCGGTATACATCGGCTCGCTGAGAAACGAATACTCCCCGCGTATTCGTTCCCTGTAGACAGCGTAGGCTTCCGGTGCAGCTCCCAGTATTGCCATATCCAAGTCTAACAGGTAGTGAGCGTCGTCACCTCCAAAGGCACCTCCGACTTTGTGTTCTTCGGTACTGTGCGTACTCGCCACTTTTAACAGAGCACTAGTTTCCGTACGTACTCCGTTGTCCTAAGACATACATTTTTCTATAATTGCAATATAAAAATTTATATTCTTTCAAATAAAAGAAATTTACCGAATCAGTTGTATCTACTTTGCATTATAACCTCATTTTTTGACTCTGTATAATTTTATTATTAATTAGACGACCCAGCACAAATTTTCTCTTTAAATTCAATTTTTACAAGTTTACCAAGTAGTTTCTTTTTTCTCTTTTTTTTTTATCAACTTACAGGTGAAATGGCTGCTTCGTCGGCGAATGAAATAAAATGATCTAGATTTTGACTTTCGCCGTCCAATGCTTTTGGATCGTATTCAAAGCTGCAAGAGAAACAGATGTTACAATAATGATAACTGTTTCCTAGTTATTAGGAGAAACATGTAAAATACTTTTGAAAGAATACAGCGAGTAGCAAGGCTTGTGGATTCTTCAATTTATCCTTAATCTCGTGATAGTGAGACAACTTCTCGCCGAGCGAGCAACAATTGTGAAAGGTTCTCTTCTCGTCGGAGTATACCTCCCGCAGTCGAGCGAACCAAGCGTCGCAGACCTCTGTATCGAAACCCTCGGTCGCCTCTTTCCAGCTATCTTCCAACGATGCCATAATTCCTACGAAAAGCTGCTATAAACAAAATTATATAAATTTTACAAGAATTTTATAAAACTATCGGAAAACAGAATTCATCCGAATTAACAAAATTTTAATTAGATGTATAGTGGAACCTCGAACGTTGCTTCCTCATTATTTAACACCTTTTATAAAGCTACCTTTATGAGAAAGTGCGCTCAAGCAATCTTGGTTTCCTCATAGATGAAGTTTTGTCGGAAAGGTGAAAAATAATAACAAAGCACTCGAGCTACCACATTCCGCTATTAATCTTTTAAACTAAAGTTTGACAAAATGCTGAATGATGAAGAAAGAACATTTTTTTTTAATACTTAATAATCTTATTGCTTTATATATTTTAATGAAAATTGTAGCCAATAATGATAACTTATCGTGTAAGTAGTGTGACAATTTTTGGATAGATCGCTCGAGTGATTCTCAAATTTCAGACTTTTCATTCTGCAAGGTAGAGCAATCATTTTCATCAAATTAAATTTCACATCAAAGAACCTTACATACACGTAAAAAGTCTTAACTTGATTTCTTAAACTCTTTCAAATTTATAGAAGTTTGTATAGACAAAGTTGAAAATGACCAAATTCAATGTCGAGCACCGCCGAATGTAAGAATCGATCAAAGTTTACAGATATTGGAACGATCCACTTATTTTTCAAAAATTCAAAATCCTAACAAATCTCTCTACGGATTTAAAGCATATTTCAATTGTAAAGAACTATTTAGCCAGATATCAACCAAAATGCTATAAAATCTAAGCCGCTGTACGATGCATTACAAAAATTACAGTAAAAGGAGTGGTCGTGCTGCTTTACTTTTTTGTAAAATTTAAGCGCATTAGCTCAAGCCATTCACGACGTTACAGACGTTTGAATGAAGAAACATACGTCCGGATATTTTGACTCAATGCGTTTGCTGGATATTTTGGTACATTTTGAACATGTTATTGACATAAAAATATAATTTCCTTTATAAGGATCCAAAACAAAAAGATTTCGATATTATTCATTTCATCTACTATTTATTTATATCCGTTAAATAAAAATAAAACCAATTCATGAAAAAAAAACTACGAATGAACGATTTTTTTTTAAATAAATCGAGTTAAATTTTTTTAACGAAGAAAAAAATTGATTTGAAAATCCCCCGTGATCAATTCTTCTTAACGGTGTTCCGATCATGTGAAAAAATTCTCAAATTCGAATGTAAAATATGTACAAGTAAAATCTCTTCTACCAAACAAAATGGGATTTCCACAATTTTTTAATAACTTTTTTTCACACAATCGGAATACCGTTGGGAAGAATCATCCCTAGAAATTTTTCATAGGATTTTTTCCGCATTAAAGAAAATAGGCGTTTTTTTTTTTTTTCTACTTTAGTCGATGAACATCTCGCCCTTTCCCTGACGAAATAAATTTCTTTCGAACATATACGTATTGCTGACGTAACACACTCAGCCCTACCGCAAGGGGTCGATCGAAATAAATGTCACTTTTGTAATAAACAAATTGATTGCAAGCAAAACGGCGGTCGGTATACTAACAGAGTTAAGAGTCTTCGTTAAGACAGACGTCTGAATAATAGCCAAACTAAAGTGACTGACGAATCCCGCCACATAGGGTTCCTTCGATTTAGTAAATAGCACGCGACATCGATAGTTCGCAGGGTACGGCTGAGTCAAGCGACTGGCAGCAATAAAATTTGGACTCTTATTGATCGTAGCCGCCCTATTAACGTAGTACAATGCAAAGTCCCTTTAATACATTTTTTATATTCCCCTCAAATCTATAGAAACGATGAACGGAGCATATCCCTTCGGACTAGAAATATCCGCATTAAATTCCGCGACAGTAAGTCCCAAAATCATCGACGGACATTAATTCGTATTGTTTGAAATTGAATTTTACTCAAATTGATGATTCGAGGGATAACACGACCGGTATGTCAAACCCGCGTAAAGCGCCATCTGACCGAATGGCTCATGAATTCCGTAAACGGCTTAAAAATTTCTTCGACAAAGAAAAATGTAATAAAAGCTCGAAATACAATTTCCCAGGTATTATATCCCACGGTGTGAAAATTCATCTATGAACCAACAATAGCAAAAGTACAGACGATATATCTATCGAACGCGAGAGCAAGAGAAACACACAGAGTCGTGTACGTCTCTCTTGTTCTCGTACGATAAGTATGCCGATAGCGCTTTTCACCTGTGTACCGAGTATGCATCGTGTCCGGTTTTCTGAATGCGAGCAAGAGAGACAAGTATACATCTTCTATATGTTTCTATGTTAAAACGCGAACTCAGTTTTACGAATGGAAAGCGCTATATATATTTGCATGTTAAAGCGTGCACTCAGTTTTACAACACAAAACGCCACAATGGAACGCTTAAAAGTCGCGGCGTTTGTGATAAAAGTGAATTACGCTTTTTGTAAATCATATTTTACAATCCAGTAAAGAATAAGACAGCTTACCGACCAATTAATGGTAAAAGCAAGGCACTAATGCCAATTATTGAAATGGCATATGAGTTCGAGAAAAGCTTTTTGTTACTTACTCCTCGGTCAGTAACAAAAATTATTCAGTTAATTTTTTCGCAATGATTGATCTTTTCAATGAAAGAGGAGAACGATGAAAAACCGTGACATCAAGAGGCAGACGCCACCTTAAAATCATGTGGAAGATGCATGGGTACAAGAGAGACAGAGCTAATCCTGCTATTCCGTATTTCTCCGCCACGGTAGATCCGACGGATAAAAAAGGAGATCGTCATCGTGCAGAATTGTCAAGCGGAGGGCAACGTTCTCGCAGTTTTTATCAGACAGATCAACCGTGACGAAGAAATTGAGATAACAATTCTTGTTACCGATCGAGTAGTTCCACATTACTGTAAGAAGAGGTAAACCTGGTATGACGCTTACCGCGGAGTGAGAAAGAAGCAACGCATAATTAATGTGGTTTCACCTACCCCTCGGTCGGTAAAAAAAATTGTAAAGAAAATTCCTGTAACAAGATTGATATTTTAAATAAAAAAGGAGAACAGTGAATCGCGTCTCACAAGTCTACGATTCACTGTTTTCATTTTTTATCCGAATGATCATTCGTCGCGGTAAAATTCGCCGTGGGAAAATTCTGTTATCTCTCTCCCATGCATGGCGATCCGAAAGAGTATGACGACATATAGCACATCGTCTTATCGGTCTTCTTGGTATAAATTGCCTTCTTTGCTGCATTACGAAAGAAATGTTATTTACAAAAATGGCAATCCACTCTTGTTGTAAACACCGCGAATTTTAATCGCTCCGGCGGCGTTATTCCCATTGGAGTTTGTTTATATGCGTATACGATGTCGTCGTTCGAAAGTAAATTTTCGATAGATTCGATAAATGTTAATGCCATTGCTGTTATTGTGTCGGGAACAGCATTTGAAGCTTATACTTTTTCATGTTGATCAATGACATTTCAAGGCCGTTTGCGCAAACACTCGACATTCCATCGGATCAGATCTCTTGGGATTCGGGTATCGTCGAATGCTACTCGATGGCGCTTTACTTGCGGGCAAATATGACGCATGCGCTTCCGTTAATATTTTGAATTTGCTACCATTCGATTGCTAGTCGTGTGTCTATATAGTGTTATTGTTTTGAAACGGAAACGTGCGCCTTTCTGAGTGCAGTGGATGGATAACGGACGCGATTTTATTCGCAAATATCAAACGATACTGATCTTACGACTAACGTGATCGTCCTTATTCGCCATAAAATAAAATCAACTCGCGGCACTATTTCAATCTCGGGTGCATGATGAGAGTCGCGTCATTTGCACCGTTAGCCGCGAAAACATTCATTGCGCCAATGTTGCACATTGCATTTATTTCTGTCTGAATGCGCACGCGGTTTCTTCGAAATTTCGAACTAGAAGAAGTTATATACGCAGCCTGACCGTTACTTATAACCTGGGAGTAACGGTCAGCGAGCTTAGCGACAAAAAAGATTTGTTCTGGGCGATGTTGTGCCATCACAACGGTGCATTGTTCTAAAATGGTGAGTTTGTTTATCGTTTGTTTTTGTAATTGACAATCGAGTGGTTGTCGAACGACGAGAGGATTTCAACGGCAGGTGGTAAATAAATCATTTTTGTCCACGTAGGATACATCGACGACGGATTCGGAGACTACGTCCCCCCCGGCGACTTATCAATGCATTGTCTGCCAAATGACGATGGTATCGGTTGGTAGTCTTCATCGTCATCAGACTTATCAACACACACCCGAAGAACTCTCGCTATCAACTATCGGCCTTCAGTGCTTGTTCATAAATAATATTCACGTGAATAATAGCATTGTTTACGACAATTCGTGGCTTTGCGATCCTATGAAACAAGCGGAATTCTATACTGTATCTGCCATTCTTTTAAACGACAGCGATAACAATGCTAATGACAGCGTTCCGATTGATTATGCTCTGGAGAGAGCACGTTGTAATCTTTTTAAGAAAGAAGATAACACGAAGAGTATCGATCGGCCTATAGGGAGCGAAAACTTTGCTAAAGAAAAAAAGATTGTCTTTGATTCCGTAATTGACTGCAGCTGTAAACCGGTTGCCAGTCTTGGTTCCGAATCTTTAAAAAATGTAATAAAAACGGAACGATTCATAGATATTGATACAGAGGCAAATAATTCTCCTCGATCTCCGGACAATGTAGTACAAGCTGACAAGTCCAGAGGTATGGGCACAGAAGCTAGTCGCATTCCCGAATCTCCAGAAAAAAAAGTTACGCTCGAAAAGGCTGAAATTATCGCGACTAATGGGGATCATATTTGCGAGTCTTTGGAAAAAGTAATAAAAGGGGACGAGCCTGAAGGTTTTGGTACAGAGTTAGATCTTTTTTTTAACAGCGTGGAGGGTCTCTGCAGCGATCTCCAAAAAATAAAGAACAAACCACAGAAGCGCAAAAAAATTCCAAGCAATCCTGCACCTGGCAAAGCCAAAGCGAAACCTCGCAAAAGAGCTCTTTGGAAAAAGTCAAAGACTTCCGACCCTGCGTCCAATAACAACACAGATACGTGGAAACACTACAAACAAAATTCTGCAAAGAAAGATTTGGCAAACAAAGATTGTGTGGCGCGCAGTTTTGATAGCCAGGAACCTGCAAATTCTGTTAAGTACAACTTTGCGACTGAAGATATCGTTGAAGTTCGATCTAATGTTCCCGACATCGAGATAAAAAGCAAAGGGGCTGAAATTGCTGCAAAAAATGATTCTATAAGCTCGAATAGGTTGGAGCGCAATTTTGAAGAAACAAAGATTCAGATTTCTAATGAATTGAATTTGGAACATGGGTATTCGATTGGAAATCAATCGGAGACTTACAGCAACCAAATTTCCATAATCCAGGATTTTGCAGATACGAATCCTGTCGAGATTGAATCGACGACCCAACAGCAAAAAATTTCCTTTGGAGAGGACATTGCAAACGGAGATAATTCCGAGTATACGGAGAATTTCCTGACACCGGCTCTGCCTACGTTCCCGTTTCCCTTGTATCCCCCGGATATCAATGACTATTCGATTCTCGTTCTTG
This sequence comes from Cylloceria caligata, assembly GCA_963942595.1. NCBI lineage: Eukaryota > Metazoa > Arthropoda > Insecta > Hymenoptera > Ichneumonidae > Cylloceria > Cylloceria caligata. Next base: position 71,208,297 of record OZ012707.1, read on the forward strand.
ATCCCGAGGCTCACCAACTGGTTTGGACTTCGGTCGCGATCGTAGACGCGCAGGACAAACTTCACAGCGATACGTTGCAGGAAATACAAGTTTTGCCGGAATTAACGGAATTGGACCTTCAGGATAGTGAAATCTGTGAGAATATATCGATATCGTCGGATTCACGAGAGAAAGAGAGCAGCAAAAGCTCGTTTCTACAATCTCAAACGAAAGGACCCGCAATGGAGGATAGAACGAAGTCGTGCACCAACTTCGTACTTCGTCCGAGACGAACCAAGACAAAATGACTGCCTTAAATAATAAATAAGTTAATAGTTTTTAAGTCAAAGAGTATAACGCCACGAATTATCGTTGAAATGACAATCAAAGACTGAATATTTTAAGTTTTCATTATTTTCTTTACTTTTTCTTTTTCTTTTTTTTTTTTTTTAGTTGAGAGAAACTAAACTCAACAGGCGAGCGCAAATGCTAAAAATAACGGCTTGAACCAGATAAATTTTTGTTATAACTTTGTTCTTATCTTTACGTGTACGATCGACACGACCGTATGTTTGTGATATTAAAAAATAATTCATAGACTAAACTAGCCTAATTTATGCACGTGTGTTGTATCGTAATTTTATTCTGTTTTGTGAGGAAGAAATGAAAATTTCGAGTTTCCACTCAGTAGCAATCCATCGAATTTACGTCTTTGGATTGGTAAGCGGTCATTATGTCCTCGAGAATGGACTCAAAGCTGCTTGTGTAAGTTTTTAACCAACGTTTTCTCTCCTCGATGTAGGCATCGATGTCGTTCGTGAGTATTAAACGCAAAAAGTCTTCCTTGGTCACTCGAGAGATGTGTCGAAGCGTCTCTTGTTTCGCCCCCTCTTTTGCCCCGCCCATATTCATCGAGTTCTTGCACAGAGAAGCCAAAAGGTTTGCGTCGTTCGCGTCGGCTATTTCGTCGATTACACTCGACGAATTTTCGTCTATCGTGCTTTCATCGGGATTCGTATTATTCGGCAATTTTTTAACGTACGTAGTGTCGATTATAGCACTGTCCTTTGCCGAAGGGAATGGCGGTTGGGGCTCGTTGACTTTGTATTTCAGTAGAAAACTCTTGAGCTTCCCGATTATCTCGGCCGAGGCTTTCGACACCTCGAAGTCACTCTCGTCCTCGAGCGTAACTAAAAGTACTCCGAGGCAGCTCTGTTTCGCTAGTTCGTCGAGCGCCTTGTTGAGCCGACGCTTTATCTCTGATTCGTCCAACGCCACGATCTTCCTATGCTCCTTCGAGAAAGTCATGTTCGGGAAGGAACCGTCCAGCATTCCTTGATCCGTGAAATGCGATGTGATGAAATATCGCCAGTACTCAAGGGCGTTCACTTTGACCTCCCAATGCAGATCGAGTACCGCCGCCTCTGCCATGACACGGGTCATTGCGTCGATCGCCGTTTTCCTAAAAATTAGTTAACAACAATAGAATTTATATTGACAGAAGAAATCATTTATAGGAATTAAAGGAGCACAATAAATATGAACTTACGGCCACTTTCTGTAAAAGTACAATTCTTTGATCAACATGACCGCCTCCCGTCTTACGATACCTTCGCTCTCTTCCTTGAGCAAGTTAATAGCTTTATTCTGATTAAAAGAAGGCGTATAAAAAAATCACCAAAATATTTCACAAGTCTTAGGTTTTAAGAGGATTACTCACGGGCAAATCGAGCTGCGACAATTTTTCTTCCCATAGCTTGCTGATTCGAACTGTGGTGGATAGAAAGACCAAGGCTGAGGCTCGCACGTAGCTATCGCCATCCGTTGTCGCGATATCGGTTGCCAATTGTAGAAATTGATTCACCAAAAGGAAATCTTGAAACGCGGGATACTCTAAAATCGAAATATATAAGAACCATTTATTTATATGAGATGGTCCAGTTAAATTCTACGATCGGTTACTCACTGTCTTCGGAGATGGCGGCGATAGTGTTCAAAGTCTCGAAAACACTGTCGCGAACCTCCCAATTGGGATCGTGAAGCCTTTTGTAAAGCGTTGGTCCAAGTCCGCTCATGTGACTGTCGCAATCGATCAACAAAGCAAGATTCGGTGGCATAAAGTTTTGGATTGCCAATTTACAGAGTTTAAGAGCTTGCACGCAGAGCTAAAATTACAGCATATATAACATTCAACGTTGCAAAAGGCTCTTTTATTATATTTCTTATTCTTTATTCTTACGTTAGGCTGCACGCCGGGATGTTTCAAGATCCCCTCGGCGAGAAACAAGACGCAAGTCGTTTCCACGCACTCTTTCCATTTGAATTGAAATTTCTCGGCCATCAGAGTGATGCTGTTCAACAACGCTGACAATAGACCAGGAACTTGGACTATTGGATCACCGTCGAGAATGGATTTTCGCGAAGGTCGTATCTGCTGATCGTGCGTCACGCTTTGCTCGGATTCCGAGTGTCCCGAACACTTGTCCGGTATATAATTCTTTAATACATGACAAAACATTTGGAACGCTATGACCGCCAAATCCTGCACAGAACGAACACATTTCTTCTTTTACTTGTCTCTTCGTATGCAACTTTTAATGGTAAATGTGTATTAAAAAATTTTTTTTTTTAATCGGACATACCCTATCCATAACGTCTTTTAGCTCGATAACCATGTCAATGGTTGCTTTACAGATTTGCTCCATCGGAAGATCGTCGGAGCCGCCCATTATCGCTTTTGTGTTGTAAACCATTCTCTGTACAGGATGACACGTTACGTCGAAGAGCTTGTCGACGAACATTTCAAAGAAATCGTGGTCCTTTGTGTAGTTTGATCTTATGCAGATGCACAATGGTGTTATCTGCATAATGAATTATTAATTAGCATTCGAACAATTGTCAGTGATCGGCCCTTTAATTTCGTTGATAACATTCAGAGTATCGGTTATGGAATATTTTTGGAAATATATAGGCAGCATTCTCACCATCAAAGCGATGACTTGATGCTCAAACTTGTGTTCCAACTCGAGATGCAGAGTAAATTTGTGCATCATCTGTAATTTCTTCCAGTAAATCAAAGACATTTTGTGAGTCATACCCAATTCTATCATATACTTCTTCGACAGGAGCAACGTCTGACAGAAGCAAAGACCCTGACGAAATTTATCCCATTTGTCATTTTCAACGAACGTCGTGTCCTTCGACAGTCCCTGCTTCAATATTCGTATGTTCAGTAAAATCCAGAGCTTGTGAATGTGTTGAAAGAATTGAGTGCTGATCGTAGCCACGAATAACGCACGGATACGCGACTCCAGATTCAAGAGATTCTCAAACATATCGGGAATCGTGTTGTCCAAAGAGAGAAACAACGTGTTTTCCAGTATATTCGTGATCAGATTTAACGCGTTGCACAGATGCTTGTTCTGGTGAGTGTACAGGTCCTCCAACGAGAGAGGCGTCTCTCCGTTTACCGTTGTCTTTAACAGGGGCTCGCCTATCGCTTTTATTATTTCAGCGCCAAATTCTCTGTTCTGAGATTCGCAGTGCAGCAACGAAGTCAGAAAACGATGACTCTCGCGAGTCACGTAGAGGGTATGATTGTGGTGCGCGAATTTAACAACGTCACACCATAAACCTGCAAAATTATGTTTATATAAATGATTTACAAAAAAAATAATCCAAGTTTAGCTCCGGTAATGAAATTCTCACCAGTCTCCTTCACCCATAGTCTTCCGCTCTTGTGGCTAATGGAATCCAAGAGCATCGTGGTATAAGCCATCTTGAGAGAAGCGGACAAGTCGTCTCTGCGAAGATCCAAGACATTGCAGAGCTTGTCGAACGTATCGTCGTGTCCGAGACTAAGAAAGGATCGTTCGTCCCTTGCTATAAGTCCGACTAGCCTAATGATAAATACCGCAACGGGTTGACAAGGCTTGCCGTCTCTAGACCAGATTTTCAAAGCCTCTGTAATCCAATTTCTGTACTTAACGACGTGCTCCGCATCGAGAAGATGACCTGTGAGAAAACACAATAATTTAGTCTCGCTGTTTCGGAATTAGTTCCGGAAGTGCTAGAATTTACATTTGTGACTATTCCGATTCGCGAATAAATCGATGGCATTTATTCAAATCCAAGCATACATGAATGAATTTAATCGACGTTCGAATTGATTGAACAAGTGGTATACAAGTGGCGATGAAGGTTGACTCGAGGTTAGTCGATTGCGAGTCAAGTAACGCGAATGTCCGATCCGTGTCGTGGTTTCGTTAGTGGAATAACAAAAAAAAAAAAAACCGTAACATGTCTTACATCCATTAGGTGCGCCCGAAATGTGTGTCAAGAGTAGGTCAAGATAGGTGGGCGATGCGACATTGTAATTCGGGAGTAGAAAAAGTCGCAAAACCTCTTCGAGTCTATCGGTCGCGGTCGACGTGTTCATAGCGCACGATACGTCACGACTTGTGCAGTAATGTCGAGTGGCGACTGATGCTCCGCGGCTATTTTTTTCTATTATATTCGTCTCTCGTTTCTTTTATTACATCAATCAAGACGGAAAAAGAATATTTGAGCTCTCAATTGTTGCGATTCAACCGAACGCGCACTCGTATGTACATATTACTTGTTGCGCTATAGGAATATGTAATTAAAGGATAAACACAGTCTGTGCGTTGCTACAGTGCTATAGCGTGTGTAATCATCAGTTGCTACACATAGAGCAATCCAACTTTACGAGAGATATATACTCGTGTAGGATTCCAATTATCTGGAGTTTAATAGACAAGAAGATCAGTCATATATTCGACTTTGATCGCTGCGATGACAAGTCTCCGTGTAAAGACATCTGTAATAAGTAGTTCTAATTAAAGTCTGCTTGATCGACGGTATCTTATCGTACGATGATTCATTCCTCGACGCACCATCGTCGTCAATTGTGCGCTCTGCGCCGTGGCAGTTTGCGGTAGTTTGCGGTGGTTTGCGGGTTCTGTCCCGAGTCGGAGCGACTCCTTGCAGGGATGCCGCAAGCTTAGCTCGATATTTAACAATGGCACGAGAGTTTTTTGCTATTACAACTGCACAGGGTGCAACAGGATAATCACTTATTAACTATTTATCATTATTTAATTCTCATTACGTGTTTGAAGTGTTATTAAAAATTAATTTATATAATGTATTTAGTTTTTTATATAATAAGATGAATAGTTGTTTTTTTTTCTTCATTGTTACCAATAAATTATTTGGAAAAAAACTACGGTAACTAAAGATAGATTTTATTGAAAATACCAAATGTAATTATAAATTGTTATTTTCGCAGCCTCAGTTAATGCGCATGCATTATTATACGTGATCTCATGGTTGTGTGTCGCTCGATCGGTGTTCCGCGCTTCTTTTTGGCACTTGATAAACGAACTCGTGTATTCGCCGCGTTTCGAAAGCGCTCCTGGAAGTAGCAGGTAGCAGCACCGTCCACTCTGCATCGCGAATTGTTACCTACGAGACGCGAATGTGAACGGACGTGCGACTGGATTCGCTGTCTTTTGTATGACATTATCATCGAGACGCTTGTTTTTCCACGTTTACTATTGAAAAATAGACGTTGGAAAGATGCCGAAGAGAAAAAATCAGGCACTGATTGACTCGGACAGCAGTGGAAGCGTCGCGGATAGTGGCTCAGACTTGGATAACGTAAGAATGTTTATTGTAACTTTGGCAGAAACGCACACGCGCAATAACTATTGTGTCGGTTTTTTTTTTATACACGTATGGACGAAATAAATGCAATATATTTGACAGCGGAATAAATTCGTACGCGAATGTGTTTTCCGTAGGCTAACACGGCCAAAAATTTGAGAAATACGAATGAAATAAATTTTCATCTTTTGTGGCAGAACGATGCTCGAGTCCGATGATCAGATCAATTTTATTTACGTAGGACTTGTTGTCGCTGTCTAAGAAGAAGAAAGGCAAGACGCAAGATGATTGCCGCTCCAACGAGGACAACGGCGCCTCTGGAAAGGCAAAACAAGAGTCTGATTCCTCGGACGACAATGACGACGATGATTGGAACGCCAAGGGTGGAAAGACAAAGAAGAAGAAGGTGCCTAACAAGAGAAATAGGAGAAAAGTCACAAGATCGAGTTCGGAGGACAGCGATAGCGCCAGCGATAACGAATCTGTCAAAGTTTCTGAGCCTGAAGAAGGTTATTAATGTTATTATTGTTATTAACAAGACTAACAAGTTAAGCTTTTGAAGCGCCGCCTCCTTCCGATGGAAATTGTAAATGTTTGGTAAAGAAGCGATAAAGAGCTAGTAGCTTGAAGTAAATAAATATTTATTAATCGAGTGAATTATTTTTAATTCAATTTAAATTGCAGTGTCGGTCGATAAAAATATAGTTGGTTGTAGAATAAAAACTCTTGAAAAATCGACTTGGAAACTGAAAAAAATGGCGAACTTTCCGTTAGTCGATTATAACTTTTTTTGGATGTTACACATGTTTACAAAAAAAAAAAAAAAAAAAAAAACAACCGTTTCAAAAATAGATCCTAGAATTATAAATACATAATATTATTTTGCTCGTTGATCGCCTAACGTGTCTCGAACGCGCAGGTGAAGTTTCGGATTCCGACGGAAGCGTCTCGGAGTCCAGCGAGGAGGAGTTTAACGACGGCTATGACGAAAACCTCATGGGAGACGCGGAGGATCAGGCGCGTCTCGCTCAGATGACGGAGAAGGAACGCGAGCAAGAGATCTACAAGCGCATAGAGCAGCGAGAGATAAAAAAGACGAGATTCGAGATAGAGAAGAAGCTGCGAATGGCGAAGAAGCAGGAATTACGAAAGAACAAAGAATCTAAGAAGCGCGAGAAGGCGATAAGCGGCGCAGGGGTTAACGCGGACGAAAAGAAATTCGACAGGGCTCCCGATCCGAAAGAGCGCAGTAAAGACAGAAAAAAGACCATAGAAGAGAAACAGGACAAAAAATTCCACGCAATGTCGCAACTGATAGCGAGACGAGAAGAAAGGAAAGAGCGCGAAGAGAAGGAGAAACAGAGAATCGAGTTACAGCAACAGCAGTCGAAGGATATGGACGAGGAGGAACTCGAGGGCGATCACAAGGGCGGCAGCAAGACGAAGCTCAAAGCCTCGGACGTTTACTCGGACGACAGTGGATCCTCGGACAGTGGCGAGGACGGCGAAGAAAAACCACGCCAGGCGAGTCAGCCGCAAGAGAGAGCTGTCCCGAAATCTACGACTCGACAGAGATCATCGTCCAGTGACAGTCGCAACTCGGATTCCGACGACGAGGACGACGATGAAGACGATGCCGGCAAAGACGACGACGACAACGACGACGATGACGCTTCCGCCGTCAACGGCGAGGACAAAAAGTCCGTTACCAGCGGAAAAAGCAAAGTCAAAAAGCTCGTTTACGTCAGCACCAAAGAGGATCTCAACAAGGTTCGTCTTTCAAGACACAAAATGGAACGCTTCGTTCATTTGCCGTTCTTCGATCGCGTCGTCCAGGGCTGCTTCGTGAGAATCGGAATCGGCAATAACAACGGCAAACCCGTCTACCGCGTCGCCGAGATAAGCGGTGTCTGCGAAACCGGCAAGATATATCAGCTGGGTGGCACCAGAACCAACAAAGGCCTCAAACTGCGACACGGAGCGCAGGAGCGAGTTTTTAGATTGGAATTTGTCTCCAATCAGGAATTCACCGAGTCCGAGTTCTTCAAGTGGAAAGAAACGTGCGCTCTTCAGGGTATATCGATGCCGACCTTCGAGGAACTCGACAAGAAACTCAAGGACATCAAGGAGGCGATGGTGTACGAGTTCAGAGAGGAAGATATCGAGAAAATTGTTCAGGAGAAGGGGAGGTTTAAACAGAATCCTTATAATTACGCGATGAAGAAGGCGCAAATGATGAGAGAAAGAGACGCGGCGAATTGTCGAGGCGACGACGAGACCGCGTCGAGACTGAATCTTGAATTGAGCGAGCTCGAGGAGCGGGCTTCTGAACTCGACAAGATGCGCACGGCCACCATTTCGAGTATATCTTACATAAACGATCGTAATCGAAAGAAAAACGTCGAAGAAGCGGAGAAGGCGATTATGGAGGAAATAAGGGCGAACAAGGGCAAAAAGATCGACGATCCTTTCACGAGGAGAAGTACGAAGCCTCGAATGATGTACAAGCCCGACGAGGAGGATGTCGTGGCCACCGTGCCCACGCCAGGCACTCCGGGACTCGCGGGTAAAGCTCCCCCTCGGATCGTCGACGGCGATGCACCGGCGAGTACCAATGGACGGGAAAATGGCCAGGAATCAAAGAAAAAAAGAAGCACCGAGGATCTCTTCGATGCGCACGACTTTGACATCACGATAGACTTGGAAGTACCAATACCAAGTGAGTTTTATCGAAGAAACTATTTATTTGCTTCATTGAAAATAACGTCGCGGATTATTTATATATCAACATATTAATCGCAAATATTACTTTCCCCACCCTAGTTTCAATTCAATAAGTTCTCAATGTATTTTTCGTTAACCAATCGACTCTGCCGCAGGTAATCCAGTTAGTGTTTTACCGAAACCCGTCAGCAATATCAAGGACACCGGACCTCGGCGATCCTTGAACTTGGAAGACTACAAGAAAAAACGTGGCCTCATCTAACATTTTTCATCCAGCCGGATGCGATTGTGCGTTAGGATTATTTTCATTGGTCAGTCGATTCCGTTCTGCTCGTCAAAATGATGTCTATCGTTTATTCTTGATGGTTATCGGTTGGCGCGAAGCACGGTGGGAGCATGTCATAAATGGAAATCAATAATGAACGATGGACGTAATTTTTATAACAGAATGAAAACGGCTCTGTCGAGAGTCTCGCTCGATCGACTCGCGTGCCGGATGGCGCTGCGATATTTCCTCCCCATTTTATTGATAGGAACACGATAATCACAAGCTCGAACATATTTATGATCGAACTCTTCGCATAACTCTCCTTTGTAATTAAAAGACTTTGTTAATTATCGTTACACTCGGTAATGTTTATTCGATGACAATTTAGCGCTACGATGACGGGATTATTATCCATCTCCGACTCTGGTTCAGTATATCAACGATGTGTAAATTAAATATTTTGCGCCAATCGAGAGGATTCACACTGTGTTTTTACCGTGTATGAATGTACGATCTCTCATTAAAGTGTTGGGCGAAATTATGTATTCCTTGCACAGTCTTTGCGTTTATCGTGCAGCGATGAACGCCGCATCCGTCCCTTCGAGCGCGTACGTTCTAGTTTAGATACAATTTTTCTGAATCCATGCGGCGCGACACGGATGCATTTTCATCGTCAAAATGTAATGTAAATACCAATTTACGCTCAACTTTCAAATGTATTTTTTTTGTTTTTTGTTTTTTGTTTTTTTATTTTGTAACTTCCTAGTGGGACACCAAGGGGCTCATTGAGAACAAATGGGCAATTCTCGCGTTACTCCGAAACAGGCACTCTATCTATATATCGCAAAATTGATCCAATATTCATTATATTATAAGTGTGACTGTAACTAATTGAATTTTAACGATTCGTTTCTGTTATTTTTATAGTGAATTTCAGGAAGAAAAATAATTGAATATAAGAATTTTGAATATAGGAAGAATTTCTCTTTCAAAGTAGCAAGAGAATTGGGCCCATCGCTGTAACTTAACTTGTTTAATTGTCCGTCCCTTGTCCCAAAATTGTGTTCTCGTGACTGAAAGACTCGCAGGCAATCTCCGATATATATTTTTTAATTAGTAACATTGTAACGAATATCGTTGAAGGGCAATAGGCGCATGTTTTCTCCGACTAGACTGAATAAGAATTGTAGTATCTAACGCATTGATAACAAGATCGTAATAGGACTACGACAATACCTGTATCGATCGGTTATCCATATACCGAACTTATATTACGTGTTGTAATAAAATCCCGTTTGTGGAATGTAAAGATCGATAAAGAGATTGCAAATCATCGGATCATTTGATATTACGAAAAGACAAACTAAACACTACCCATCCTCTAGTAATTATCGATACATATACAGGGTGCGCCATCTTTTATGTCGGTATGTAAACCAGTGATGTCAGACGAGGGAATTTTGCCTCTATCACGCTGCCCGTGCGAGGCGCGTCAGGGGAAGGCTTGCGCCGCTCGTAACAAATCTCGTCTCGATTGCGCTTTACGTTGTCTCGCCCCACCCACTTCACAACAGCCACTGCGCGGACTTTTATGAAATGAGTTATCGAAGATTTTTTAATGAATATATATCAATATTATATATATAAATAAACAAATGATAAAAGTAAAGAAATATATAAAACGCTTACTAATTTTGCAGCCGTCAGCAAATGAATAGTGCATTATAATATCCAACACCAAATTGTAGTCCTTTACACGAAAGGTTCATTACAATTTATTGAATAAAAAGGAATTGTAATGCTCTACTCACGTCCCAGGTCTGCGTAGTGTGTGACGTCACACGCTGCCTGACTGTTGATTGGTCGGTGAGCCGAGTCTGCGCACGACGTAGTATGTGACGTCACACGCTGCCTCACTGCTGATTGGTCGGTGCGCCGGGTGCGCGCGCAGTGGGCGCTAAAACAGACCCAGTGGAGAGGGTACCCCAAAGGGATCAAAATTCCCTCGTCTGGCATCACTGATGTAAACATTGAATAACTTTTTGAGTAGACATGTTTTTGAAACGTCAATTCAGTACAATATTAACCATGAATCGCTTCACACCGAAACAACGCGCCGAAATAGTGACGCTGTACATTGAAAATAATCGTTCAGTTGTGTTAACTCAACGTGCATATCGTCGAAAATATCGTGGCCAACAAGCACCGTCCGACAACACTATTCGTCGTTTGGCGTCGAATTTTGTTGAGCACGGGACAGTGGGAGATCGTCCACATGCCGTTCATCAACGCCCAAGACGTTCCAATCAACTGGTTGAAGCCGTAAGAGAGAGTGTTGCCGAGAACCCACATGTGTCGTATCGTCACCGCGCTCAGCATTTTGGCGTCAGTGGAACCACTTTGCGGCGCATTTTGAAGGTTTGATGATTTGCATTTCTTTCCGGTATGTGGCCCATGAGTTTATTTTCACTAAAGAGATAAAAAGGAAAAAAACTGAAGAGATCAGCCAAAGATTTTGCCAATCGTTGTGCATCCGCGTGCATGTTGCGTCTGTACGAAATGTTATGTTAATAGTGCAGACGAATTACGCAGTGTTATCTTAAAACTTGTAAAGAGAAGACACGCGATCCGCGTAGATCGTTCCGGCAATTACAATTTGTCATAGTATTGCAAATACGGACGTTTCAATTGGCAAATTGTATCGTTATACGAACTATACTTGTGCTGCGTCGGGTATGGCGATATTATAAAACAATTCGAGACCAAATATAATCGTGTCATTTAATTTTACCTATACTCGATCGGTAATCGAACTCAATTATTCGATCGCTGTACGCTTAATAAAAAAGAGTTATCGGGAAAAGGAGAAAGGGTCGGGGGAGGGGAATTCACGGGAACAATATTTTTCTATGCACACGCTCGGTTTTGCGCGTAATGCTCGCACGGCGCGAGTCGAATCAGTCCGGACTGCATATGTAGGAAACGAAGGAGAATCGTCGGTCGGGGGCTGTACGCATAGCGCTGGCCATATAAGGCAATTTCCTTACGTCCCGATCATTGATTGGCCGTCGAGGTGCCGGCTCGTCCTAGATACAATGACTAATTTCGACAAATCAGAGCGATTTATCAATAAAATCGTGTATCATCGAGAGACACCTTGAATTTCTCATAGCGTTATCGGCTCGAGAGTCTCACCGTTCTGCCAATAGTCATATTTGTACGAGATTCGTTCGAGGGATCGCTCGTAGGAGTTTCAAAAATAGCGTTTGTACAAGCAACGAGAACGGTAGCGAAGCGCGTGCGCGAGAATATTCGCGTGTAAAGCAGTCCACAGCCGGCTCGTTCGCGATATTATTTTCATGCATAATTATAAGATCTCTACGATCGGCGATCGATCGATCGGAAAACTTGGATGAAATGACAATTTTTTCGTTGTTTCGAAAAGCCCCGAAGATGGTAAATCAACGAAGATCATCGATATACCGACGTCGAGTTGCTCGTAGGTGATATCGCGGGGGACCAATAGAAACCCGGGAAGTCGTGAGTCGTGCGGTCGACACGGGCGACTCTGGCGACTCGTACGCGTGTATCGCTGGTGCGCGCGCAGGCGTAGGGATACAGCGATTTCACGCAGGGTCGTCGGGAAAGCCGGAGAGGATCCTCCCTTCCCGTTTCGTCGCTCGTTGGTGTACGCAAACCCCAAACCGGAGACACAAGCACACAAGTGCGATCCCCGGTTGTACCACAGACCGTATTCAGTATCCGCGAAAGTGTCGGTAGTGCTCGTTTACTCGAGAAACCCACGGTGTACCTGCAACTACTTCCTCTAAAATGGTAAATATGCATATTTGGAGCGTGCATGCGGAAGACGAGTGACGAATATTCGAGCATAATCGGTAACGAGAAATTGCGAGGACGAGGAGAGAGAGAGTGAGAGAAAGAGAGAGAGAGACTTTTGTGCACCGACGTGTGCGACGCGTGAGGCTTTTACGTGCCGACCCACGGGCTACAGCGCGACCAGCTCGTTAGCCATCCGTTAAACTTTGTTAAATTTTGTGGTTATGCGAGCCGTTCGAGATTTCACGGGGGAGCGGTGGCTGTTAAAATTTTTTCGCCATTATTCTTAATCATCCGATATCGCCGAGAGCCAACGTTAACCATCATTTTCTCCGGATTATACTGTTTATCGGAACCACAAACGCAGCGGAACTCCTACCGGTGCCGAATCATCGCTCGGAATCGTTTACCGATCAAGCGTAGTCTTTCGTCGCCGCTTTGACTTTCGCCGATTCTATTTCTTTCCATATCCAACGACGAATCGTACACGTAGTAATTTGTGGTTATGCCGAGAGGCGGTGACGCCGGTCGCCATTTTCACGAGTGATCCTGGCACTCGTAACGTGTCACGGGCGCAATTATCATTCGGACAAACCGGTCGTTGGTTCATCGGATTCAAAATGAATTCGCGAATAATATTGGAAAACATTTGCTTTGCCGTTCCACGAAAGCAAGTGTTCCTTTCGCGAAGTTGGATCGTGTTGGCCGGTTTTGCAGGGGGAGGGGAGACACGGTCGCCATTTTTCCTAGATCCGGCAGTGCGCTGCGAACGTACGAAAATGCTTCGACGTTCGGTGCCTACCCTCCAAGCTCAATCACGAGGACATCGTCGCGTTGCATGACAAAATCGAGAAATAAATCAGCTTTTAATGAATCTCGCTTGGCGTCGATGATGCACGGTAATCTCTCACCTAGCGTTGGCGCGTACACGTCCCGCAAAGCAACTCTCGACAATGACCAATCGAGATTTTCCAGGAAGCGTTCCAACGGTGAATCACTTTTCGTCGGATACACGAGAACTCAACGTGACGCCCGACAATTGATATCTCTTGTAGTTTACTAACAAAGTAGCAACGTCACGGACATCTGTTTTCCCGTAATTCGTTGATCACTCGATAACAGATCCAGTGATATGCCGAATGTCATGATAACGAACCTGAATCGTCGCTGGAATAAAGTTTTTCATAATACTCGCGTATCAACGTATTCGCCTTGAAAAATAGTTGCCAACCATACAAGTATATCAAAATAATATTTTTGCGAGTCGAATTTCAGTTTATTTTTAATTTATTTTTTACGTGACCAGTTGTCAATGCCACGAGGTCTGACTGACGGCGCCTCGGATCGGTGGATCGCGACTGAGAAGGATAGCTAATGGATAAAAAGGAGGGTCAAAGAATTCAATTAGTCGGATAGAACAGCTACCGGAGACGAGCCTCCGTCATTTAGAATTGACTATGTCGGGAGTCATCGACATCGAGGACCGATATCCGCTTGGTTACGCCGGAACACGGGGGTGGGAGGAGAAGCGTCAACGAACGTCACTCTAATGAGAAAAAATAAATGTTTAGTCATTTTTATTATATCAAAGAGATATAGCATTCATCGACTGTATTGCAGTAACGCGGAGGTAAGGGAGAGGATCATTGCCCGTCGGTGACTCATTTATCGCACGTCTCGTAACCTTGGACGCACGCAACAACGCCCTAGAGGGAGCTTCGACTCGCCGGCTATAGACGTATACGCGCGCGCACGACACACACACATACATACACATATATATATATATATATATATATATATATCACACACGGCATGCGACGCCTCACGCCAGTATCTCCATTGACGTTCAGATAATATCGATTGGCGAACGGCCGGCCGGCATCCCCGATCGGTAGACGCGACAGCAGCAGCGAGAATCTTGCATAGCCGATATCGGAAAGCTCGAAACTATGCTCGATGCAGCTGTGTCAAAGTGCCCCCATTTATCTGCTCGTATCTCGTCACACAGGGTTTATTTGGAAGTTTCCAATGAATCTTATAAATATAAATATGTGGAAAAATCTACGATATATTTTAATTGCGATTGTGCTACCCCGATTGAAATTTGTCGTAGACTTCACCACGAATAAATGTCATTCGAGTACAATTCTTTAAACTTATTTACAAAGAATAATATCGTAGATGCAACGTTAAAGAGATCTCTTGACTACGCATCGGTTTATCGCCGTAAGCACAGTCAAGAGCTTCAAGTACGCGACTGTGCGCCGCACGGACGAGAAGGAACGAACGATAGTTCCAAAACTTATAAATATCGCGAGGACGAACGAGCGAGCGCGCTAACATCATCGGACTGACTTACGTGGTGAAAACGCGTGGGGTCCAGTAATAACGTATAGACAGATATTTTGTTCCAGTGTCAACTGATTTGCCACTGATCGGGCTTTCGATTATCAAGTTAAACGAATATTCGATTATTGGTAATTGCAGAATCTCAAATCGTTAACGTGGAGGACAATGAATATTATCGATTTTATCAATTTTCGGAGTCAACAGCGAATTATAGAATTACCTTCGTTAAATCGGGATATTCGCTTGAGTCGCTTGACCTAAAAAATGATAATTAATTTCCCACTGGGATACTCGCCAAACGGAAATGTGTTTTGGTGAACTCAAAGATACGATATTGATTGAACGATTCCATATTTTCGTGGCGTTTTAATATAACGACGTTAAGAAGGTTTCGCGGACAAGCCACTCCGGTGGCACAGTAGCGACAAGATGTACAGAAATAAATATCTTCCCACGCGCAAATACGACGCTAAGAGAGAACACGACGGAACGGTTTCTAAACTTATCTCTCCCTACTCGCGACGAGAGTCTTGTCGCGAACACGTGGCGTATGGCAGCACGTAAAGAAACTTGGAAGATGCATGGATCGTACGAGATATCTAGATCGATTATCGGAGCTTTATCAGCCTCGGGAAAGCTCGTTCCCACGATTGATTAACAAATAAAAAAAAACTAAAAACCTTAAACACAAAGCAAGTAAGATTAAAACGATGTTCTGCTCCTCGGTCGGTATAAAAAATTGTAAAGAAAATTTCTCGGCTACGATTGATCTTTCGGTTAATAATAGAAAAACGATAAACTGCATCTCGCAATTTTATAATTGACCGTTCTCGTCTTTTACCCGATAAAACAAACGTCGCGGAGAGATTCGCGATGGGAAAATTCTGCCATTGCTCTCGCGCGTGTGACAATCCGAGAGAGACGAACGACGCGCAGCGATTTACCTTAAATACAATGTTTATCTATTTTGGCCTCCTCGTAAAAGATACTTTGCGAAAGGTAAAAAATAATAAGGAAGCAATGTTCAAGGTTCCACTTTGCGTGCTTTACTTTGTTTAAATACTGTGTACAACAGTTTTTCTGTACAATATTTCAACCACCGTGTCAATCAACCTAATTGTCACGAAGAATGAAAAATGACGGGTACACGGGGAAGCGCGCGCGAAATTTCAGGTCGAGCAAGCTCGTTAAAATTCGTAGGGTTTCGGTATTTGTCTTGTGCAGTTGGTCCAAGTCACAAGAATTTCCCTACTCCTCGGATCTACCGTGAGTCGCGTTATCCTCGCTCTTCGTAGTCCCATTCCGGGACGGTTTTGGACGGTCTCACTGGTAAAGGTACACGTGTAAACTTTTAGCTTGCTTTGTTATTATAATTAATTGGAAAGTAGAAACGACGAAAAATTGATAAATTCAAAATGCGAATCCTTCGACCGATCATCACAAAATTGAATATCCGAAACCCCGTAATATCAATTCGTTTCTTTAGAGCGTTTGAGTTCAACTGGAAAAAATTTATGTCAGTCGGAACAACAACGTCTACTGTTTGAAAAATATTAAATCCGAAGGCTTTTATGGATTTTTTCCAAATGCAATCTCAAACGTCCGTCAAGATTGATCTTATTATAAAATATTATTAATTATTAATAATTTGTAGAAGTTGGCGCGTCTGAACAGACATTTTTTGAATAAATTGAAAATCATGTTAAATTTTCACGCCTGCACGCATTTCGATGAAAATTGGACCAAACGGGATCGAACTTGCCTGAAATTTTTTAACTCGATAGCTCAAAGTGTTCTCAAGTCCCAGATTTTTGTATTTTTCGAATTTGGCGCACACACACGCGGGCACACGCATTAATGCATCGAGATATTTTTTTCCGGATGTGATTTTTTAATGCTTTGAAACATTTCGAAGACGTTGACATGATAATCTCGAGGAAAAAAATTTTTTTTACGAAAACAAGGAAAAGTTTGGATGGTCGACGCGTGCAAAGAAGTATTTTCGGGGTTAACAGAAAAGGTCATTGAACTGCATTAACTAATCCGATTGTTATCGTTAATTTTTCAGGCATCCGGTGTAACTGTGGCCGACGTTTGTAAGACGACGTATGAAGAAATAAAAAAGGACAAGAAACATCGATACGTTATCTTCTACATCAAAGACGAGAAGCAGATCGATGTCGAGGTGATTGGACCGCGCGACGCCGCCTACGATGCCTTCCTCGAGGATCTCCAAAAGGGCGGAAGTGGCGAGTGTCGTTACGGTCTCTTTGACTTTGAGTACACTCACCAATGCCAAGGCACCTCCGAGGTAATTCAATTAACTTCGTTAACAAGATTCGATTAAAATTAATTTAAAAGATTAAGTTTATCGGTACATTTCACTTGAATTTCCTACAATTCGATTGACGAACAATTTGATAAACCGTTTGTTTTTTTTGTTGTTTTTTTTTTCTCGCATCTTTTCAACCACAGGCTTCCAAGAAACAGAAGTTGTTCCTGATGTCGTGGTGTCCCGACACGGCCAAAGTCAAAAAGAAGATGTTGTACTCGAGCTCGTTCGATGCTCTCAAGAAGTCGCTGGTCGGTGTGCAGAAGTACATACAAGCGACAGACCTCTCGGAGGCATCCGAAGAAGCTGTCGAGGAGAAGCTCCGAGCTACCGACAGGAACTAAAATATTTCACCTATTTCAAGGAGAGTGAGAGCCCCGCGACGCAAAGCGATTATTATTATTATTATTATTATTAAAGAAAGAAAACAAAAGCACGCGCAACGAGTGAGAAGGAAAAGCAGGGCGCGCTAGTATGAAAGAAATACAAAGTCAGTGCGAGGAAACGTTTTTTCACACACAACCCCACCCCCCTGCCATAATTTTAAATCAAGTCGAAACGCACTACCACGAGTTCATCATCGTTTTCATCGTCATCATCATTATCATCCTCGTCGTTGTTGTTATTATTATTATTATTATTTCGTAATCAACGCTTGCGGAAAGCATCTTTACGCGACACTCGTAATTTTTACGCATTTTCTCTTCTTTCATTTTGATAACGATCCCTTGGCCCGCTCTCCGATATCCCACGGCGATCACCACCCGTAGCGGTGCTCGATGACGATGAGTTTAGGGCCAGGTTTCGTTCGAGACGAGACGAAATACGCGAAAGGGTACGCTACAACAGTGAGAGGAAAAAATCGAAATTTAAAAAAAATGTAAACGAAAGGATGCCGATCGGGAATAAGTATTAAAAAATAAAATTAAAAAAAAAAACAGAATAAAGCGACAACCCTTTTTCATACTGCTAACGTTGCGTGAACTTTGATATGATAATTATATTGTACTATTATTATTATTGTAATGAGGTAATAATGATAATAATAACAATTATTGTATAAGAATGGCAACGAGTTAACACGATCAGTCGGGAAAAAAAATAACAAGAGGTGACGATAATGGACCGTGAAAAGAAGATAAAAAGAAGAAATCACTTTTGTCTCAGGCTGTATGATGTTTATTAAATTCATTTCATAATGACGATGCTGTAAGATTTTTAGTGTCCGCCAAACGAAGAATTAAGTTTATCGTGCACGGAAAATATGATTTATACACAAATATTCCGTAATTTCTTTCAAGAGTAACGTATCTCGAAGGTTGAAGGGAAATAGCACGATAATTGGATTGTTGCGTCCCTATCGGATGTCTCGTTTATCAGCGACCGTCGTTCCGGTTATCGTTGCAAGCTTGTACCAAAAACTGCTTGTTTCCGGTCACTCGATTGATTGTCAGGGACGTGGAAATAACTTGTCGTCCAACACATCGTTGCATTGGTAAGTTCTCGAAACTGAGGTGAAGAGATTCAATATAAAAGTATACAGCATCGACTGCCAAAACGATTTTTACAATTTAATCACTTGAGATATCAATAATCTTTACAACTGTACATTAAAAAGTATAAATAATTAACCATACGTGACTTTTAGCAAACTTAATACTAATTTTGTGCGCATTCGCGTACGAATTATGAAAGAAACTTGACGATCGATGGAATGAAAGAAGCAAATAAGAGTACCAAAGAGACGCGACACTTTGAAAATGAGCCTGTTGAACTGTCCAGGTACACCGGATCTAGAAGTACTGTTCGAAATAACATAAAATCAAGTTATTTTTTGAGCAAGTTGACATACGCGATTAGTTACTTAAAATATGTTGGCAACAGTAATTACCGATGTTATTATTCGTGGCTGATTGTTCAAAAACCTTCTCAACTTTGTAACTCTCGTTCGGCTGGGCTGTAGTGTAATTTACGCAATTAGTCAGTCAAGTAGAATTTTCAAAGACGAGAATAACTTTGTACAGATATCATGGAATAAACTCACAGGCTCCTTCGGTTGAAAAGCGCAAGGTATTCGAGGGTCTGCTCCATCCGTATCGATTTCTCGAGAGCACGAGAGCCTCGTAATTGGTAGCATCCTCCAAACCCGTAAGATTAAAGGATTTAGCGTGGACCGGCCCTATAGCGTCACTTCCGCTTGGTATAAACAATTTGTGCCACTTTCCGTTCTGAACAATTGGAAATCGAAGGAAGAAAAATAATATTTTACATCTCGAATACTCGTAGAAAAATAATTGAGCTTTTACCGGATAATTACGAAACCAGAATTGATATTCAATTATAGAGCTGTAACTGTCGACCTCCCAGATGAAATACCGAGCGTTTTTACCGATCGCCCGAGACTCCTTTATCACCGCAATATTCGCCACCGCCGAGAGTTCTATCGCTTTTTCGGATATTCCAAGCGAGTTCGAGGCTCTGCACAAGTAGTAACCGTAGTCCCGGGATCTGACGTTTCTTATAACGAGACTGTGAACCTCGCCATTCTCATTGGACGTCGTGTGCATTACTATTCTCGAGTCGTAAGCCACTTTTTCGTCTTTAAAGTACCATTCGAGCTGCTCCGAAAAAATAAAGAAACAGAAAAACTATTGCACCAAAGTAACTTGGGATGAGGACATTATTATGATTTAAAAAATACAAGATTTACCTGAGCCTCGGGCCAGGCAGTCACTTTGCAATCAAGCTGAGTCCGGATACCCGGTGAGGCGTGAACCCATCTCTTCTTCGTTTCGATTTCCGGTTTATCTGCGACGAGACGTTCCATCAGGGATTATTAATCTTATTTTCAGTTATAACGGGTTCCCTCGGTAATTTAACATTGATGCGATGCGCTTAGAACGACAGTTCTATCCGAGATTAACGCGAAGATAATTAGTATTTCATTTATATTTCCATTTAAAAATTGTGATCGATATACCGAGCCAAGTGCAACCAAGTTGTCCGAGCTCTCGACGACGATAGCGAACTAGCCCGATATGTTCGGCCTTGGTCGAGTAGCAGCTTATTTTCGTAATTAAATCGACAAACTAATAAACTTGGGACACGCTCCGAAGGCAAAGACTCTGTAGTAGTCTACGTACTTCCTTTGTCAATTGAGTTACGAAAATTAACGATTTACATGATTGACTTGCCCGGAAGGGAAACCAACCGATTACCGAGTTCAACGCGTCCCACGCGGACCCGATCATCGGTTCGTGTACAAACTTCTCGGCTTCTTCGATCGGTGCCCATCGGTTCGATGTCGGCTATCGCGGTTGTACACGATGTAAGGAACAATTTCCATTCATCATCGCAATTGCACAGTAGCCATTTTCAAAAGAAAATGCAATACCATAAGATATACGACATGTGATTACGCGACAACCAAAATAGTCATTTAAGGAAGTACGATTATCAACTCGAATCCAACTTTAACATCTCAAATTTTGTTGCAATATAAACAAGAACTCGCAAAAAACGATTTAAAAAATTTAAACAATATTAACGGTGTAATTATTTTAAAATGCGATTCAGTAGTAGCTGATCATTTCGAAGAGAAATAGAGATTCATCCCGGAGGCAGCGTTTACCGAATTTTAAGTGAATCAAAGACACCGGCTAACTTTAAACTTTGAAAAACCATCATTTGGCAAATTAGTCACGATAAAACTTGTGAAAAACATCAAATTTGCTTTTAACGCTGAACGAAAGTTATTTTTACGAACAATTTTCGACGTTACATTCCGCCGTAAAAGGCTCATAACGGCTGATGTGTTCAAAGCGTCAATCATAACCTTACCTCGGATATATCTGAGTTTTTGCCGATAAAAAATATGTTGGTCAGGGGAAATTACCACTCCATTCATAGCCTTGATTTATAATTGTTCTTTTATGTTAATTTCAAGTTAATTATGCCAATTTAGTTGTGTTTTCGTCTGTAAGTGACTTGCAACAATCTCCGCGGAGTCATTGTAAGTCTTGTACTCCTGGTTAAAATTAATTTAGTTAAGATTCTCGAGGAAAGTAGGCAGTAACCGCAATCAAAAATACTAATAGCGGGAATAATTCGGAATATCTGAAGTTAGATTTGTTTCAAACACGGGTTTGACTCGAAAGTAATAGTCGTACCACCTTAAGACTATATGCGTGTGATTTTTCCTACCACTAATGATGTTTTGGATAAAAAAATGAAAACGGTAAACTCCTCTTTTGTTCAAAAGATCAATCGTGGCATAGAAATTTGCATTACAGCTTTTGTTACCGACCGAGGGACAGCGCATCGCCTCAAGTATTTCCCACTCGTCACAGGAAATTGATAATAATTTTGTTTTCTTCTTTACTCAACGATAATATCAATACCGAGTGTCAAATGAAATATTATACAGCCACTCACGTTTAATGCGTAGCTCGATGAAAGCCTGAGCCGATTCGCCAATCTCGTTGCTGGCTACGCAGGTGTAACGACCGGCGAGGCTTCGATTTTCAGCGTGAAACCGCAATCGAGATCTGTCCAATAACTGCAGATCCGTGTCCTATAGTTGACGGACGTTTCAATTCGATATACGTGACGACGGGGCACCGCAAATATACACAAACATTTATTAATTATAATGTATTAAAATAAGAATATTAATAGAGCTTTCCATGTACCTTCATCTTCCATGATATCATTGGTACCGGATATCCATTTGCGACGCAGGACATGTCCACTTCCTCCCCAAGATTTACCTCCAGTTCACCAATTTCGGGTATTGTGTGAAGAATCTTTGGAGGATCTGGCAAATAAATTATATTTATTCTACTAAAGTAAAAAAGAAGATTTCTTCTTCTTATTTTCGATCGTTCGATATACTTTTGCAAATTAAAGCATTTACAAAATTCTGGAACCACCGGAAGACCAGGAATACACGAAAAGTCCGAAGCACGTCCCTCTCGCCAGTTGGTATACCAAGAGATTCTATATATAGTACAAGCATATCATATTTCCGGAAATCGATCTAAGCATATCGAAAGTAACGCGGTGTACAGGTACTTGACTCGGTGCTCGCGAATCAGTGCGCAAGACGCATACATCCCGCCGTTAAAACTATAGCGTGTGCGTTTGCGTTTGCGTACAGATATAGAAACTGTACAATGCGATATCTTATCTCGCGGATCCTCGTGGGAATGACCGATCGAGCACCGATCCAGGTCCTTACAACGCGAGATGCGGTAAAAGAGAGATTTCGCAGCGTCGACCGCTCTTCAGAAAGGTAAAGAACCGGCACAAAAGTAAGTACTCGTTGGTGTAATTACAAACGGACATTCTTCTAAAGCATATTTTTAAAAAATTTTGATTCTTTCATCGTACTCGTTAAAATCAGATGTTTTTATCTCGAGATAGGATCGATATCGATTGAATTTTACTTACACTTTACGTGGATCGCGTAAACTTGAGTGACGTGTCCCCAAGGTGCGGGTCTCGAAGCCTGACAAACGTACCTTCCGGTATCCTCCGGCTGCACGCGCGACACCTCCAGACTTCCATTTTCGTGCATCTTTATTCGATGCGCCGAATTGTGCAAATTAAGAGCGCCGCTGTTCGCTAATTGGACACCCTCTCGCCACCATCTCACTGTTATCGGCATTTCTCCTGTATCCATTAAAGTCTATTTGAATAAATACAATTGATTTTTTCCTCGTCCCCCTTGCATCGCTCGGTCAACGACGCATTATCTTTAACACGCTGATATACGGTCTAATAATGCTTGGGAACACGGTAGAGGCCTCGTTTCGTTGCCACTTTCAAAGCGATTGGCAGATTCGATCGAGGCTCATCGAATCTCTGTCGCATTCTCGATGCCCGCGATTCTGATTTGGCGCGCGAGACTCGAAATTGTACCGAATCAAACTTTGATTAATCAATATTGACAATGATAATAATAATGTCATTCGTGTATATTTCTTCGTTTCACTCGTACCGCCGAATGGAATGCAAATAATCCAATCAACAGAGGGTATAAAGCAATTAAGGCACATATTTTCGCGTTCTCTCGTGTAACCGAAAGAAGCTTAATTCTATTTAATAACCTTTGGAATCGTGAGACGTGTGGAAAAAATGTACAATAGATTAGGTTTTCCGCACTGTTATATTTTCATATATTGAATTCTTACCTAGTTCGTCAGAGTGGCAGGGCAACAGAACCGTGGCATTCTGATAAGTTTCCACCGTTGTGGGAACACTCTTGACGTCCCAATTTCCCTCGGAACGAACTCCTGCAATGATACCGCACGTACATTTTGTAGTATATTTTATATACAATTTATTTATAGTTACAACATAAATATCGCAAGTTGTACGAAATTGTGGAGGCACGTCTTACAGTAATTCCAACTCTCGCTGCTCTCGGAAGATAGATGTTACTAATTTTATATCATATGACTTAAAACATATATGTTATATCGTAAACGCCAAAAAGTGAAACACATAAGAAAGAATGTAAAAAAAATGCCGGGGCGTCTGGGCCAGGATTCGAACCTGGGATCTTCCGATTGTAAATCGACGGAGCTCTCACCACTGACAATGAGCTACGCCAGGTCGCTTGTCACACTTGATCCGAATTGTCTTCGTATATTGAATATTCCACCGCGTTTTACGATGTATATAAAAATTATATACATGACTTAATACATGTATGTATATAAAATCATTAATATACATGAAATTGAGTAAGAAAATTAAGGCGATGCATCCTTCAAGGAAAACTACCGAGCCAGCAAAGGATTGAATGAAATTTTTTATTATACAAGTACAATGCGATATCTTAACTATATTAGAGTCTGTGTCGATAAAAAATAATGTAGTTTTACTGAATTATTGAAACTATAGTTTTTAACTTGACTCGTGAGGTGCCTCAAACGACTTTTGACATTTGAATGACATTAATTGAGCAGTCACCATTTTTTTCTTGATATATGAATAATTTTTTAGAGAAGAAGTTCACTCGGAGAAAATACTTGGGAAAATTAAATAAATTTGCGGTTGCGGTTGACCAACTAAATATTTAGTTGATTGAATCGATATTCAATCGATCTAACCAACTCAACATTTATAACATTATAAGTAAATTAGATATTTGGATCACCACCAGCAACGATGGATCAAGTTTATTTTTCCAAGTATTTCTTTCACCGTGCTTTTATATTTGTCACTACGGGCTTTCAGTTTTCAATTTGTCCCATGGGCTCGGTAAATAATTCTAAGAGAACATTCAAATAACATTTAAAAATTAATTTTATTATAATTTTGTTTAATAATAATAAAAGAATTTATCAATGGATCGAGGTAATTCACTCGTTACAATTTGTTTTATTGTTTAAGATAGGGAGCTTCGCATGTTATTTAAATGAGAAATATAAAATTCGCTTGACAAAAAAATAGGTAAATGGCATCGGAAAAAAGCGCAGCAGCTTGCATGTACAAACGCCCGGGTTGTAATGTAATTTGCGAATGGTTCGCGGCAACAACGAGTATCGCGTGTCGAGAAAAATTGCACGGTACGAACGTAAAAACGCGAGGGCGCGTTTCCGCAATGCAAAAATCCATCGCAGGAACGTCGGGGAACCCCGGTATCGTTCTCAAGAGTCGCGCGACATGTAATTTTTTTTTTTCACCGAATTCGTGCAGCCGTAGCGCAAAACGCCTCGGAGCAACGAACTGAATTTACCGAGTGCAAAAACAAGTTTATTGAAAAAAAAAAAAAAGTATTTTTCCGTTAAATCACTCTCTCACCAAGGGTTATGAATGTAAAAAAAATCCACAGCGAGTACATCGCGCTTAGATGAAAAATGTAGTCGATGGACGTTGATATTCGCGAGATTTTATTATAAATTTAAGCGCCACGAGTGATCTCCTCGAGATTTCGAGACGCACTGCGAGCGCTCGTGCGAGTAGATCCGTGGTTACAGCCATAGTCATCGCTACCGCCTCTCCTCGGCACCTCGTTCATTCAACGATAGTAGCTTTCTTTACTTTAACACACGTATACAGACATTTAATCTCAGATGTAATTACGAGCGGTTGGCTCAACCATCCAAAACGTGGTTCTCAATACCGAGAGATCCTCCCCTGGTACGATTCGAATCGTCGATCTCTAATCTCCCTTTATATACTTTTAACAAATTAATATACGTATATACGAATAATAACCATTGATAATTAATTTTTAATGCTGGATATCGTTCAGTTTACAATAGAATTTGAAAATAAAGTATAAAATCTTACCGAATCCGGTGATAGTATTGGAATCCGAGCGCTGATGTGTCGTTACTTCCCAATGGAGCCAATGAGGATAATTGAATAAGTTGTCGGGGTGAACAGGGTGAGAACCTCTGTTGGCTCGTATCGGTGACGAGAGGCTGCGGGTTGAATCGTCGTCGTCGTCGTCGTTTGCGGTACGTGTGTATTGTAGTCGGTTGGCACAAACAAATACTGACCATACACGGTGCAGGGTACGTCCGTCGAGCTCGACCGTCACGAGTCCAGGGAGCGCGCATTCTTCTATAATTTGTTCAATTTATCCACTGACACGAACTTGTGAGCCCGAAGTCGAGCCATTCATCGAGTTATCCTGCATTCAATACCGAATCCAATCTTTAATTCGACCAGCTTATTCTCTCGCTTGTCTCGTTGGTGCCGAGCCGGTGCGAGGAAACGTGTCAATAAGTCCGTTTCGAGTACTCGATCCTAATGGCTGCAGATCCTATATAATACTCGATACCGGTAAAGAGAAAGTACATTATTTAATATTATATCCGAATGGAGAAAATATATTGCCACTAATGGCATTGAAATAGCATTTACGTGCTTTCTGGTGATAAGAAAAAAATGGCTCGAGTTAAATTAGCCCACGGAGCAGGTTATGTACACAACGGTGTGGTAGTCGACGATTCTACGCAGCCTCGCGACTTCTTTATTACGTTGCGGCGCTTTATTTCCTGCCGTTTTCAACGGCCTATATACGAGCTCCAAGAGGAACTTATATACAGTGACTCTACAAAACAGATCCTTGTGCAAAGGAAACTTTACGTAGGCTTTTGCTTCTTACGAGCTTCAGGAAGAAAGGAAGTATATAAGAAACTTTCAATTCGCTCGATGTTCGCTGGTGTGTACCGTACAAAGGAGGAGGTAGGATGGCGTGTCAGGGGTAAAATCCGAAGGCTATCGGCTGCGAAGAGCCGTCGTCGTCGCTATAACGGACGAGGAGAGCGGGTAGAGATCTAGTCTCATTTCCACATTTTTTCGATAGCCTTCTGTACAACAGATTTTCCAAGACGCAATCGATTCTTCTTTTACAATGTCAGGACTGTTGGTCCGGATTCGTCTTTTGTACTCTTTATATCATCGGCTTGGATAATTTTTAACAAGGTTTTAACGAAATATAATGGATATTGTATACGCACAATAGGTTACGCAGCTATATTCAAAGTATATTGTGGTTTGTAACAGGGCATATAAGATTTGAATTTCTATGAAACGTTATCCAATGGGCAGAACTAATTATATATAGCCTTATACAGTGTGTCGGTGCATTGCACGAGAGACTCTGGTATACAGAAACGCTTTAATTGGTACTAATTAATTCTAGTACTCGGCAGTCCATTGAGGGGTCGAGTCACACCGCCGAGCATCACCGTGAAAGGCTCAATTGTCCTTTGCAGTCCCTTATTGCGTTTGTGCTACCGGTTATTCGAGAAACAGAGACACAAGCTCGGCGAAGGTCATCAAGACGTCCTATTATTAATTGCGGTACTTTTTCTGTTTGGGTCTTTTAGTTAATTAATCTATCCGTCGCTCGAATATAACTTTTCACGGCGTTTCTGCGCTTGAAACAAAGGCACGTATGCGTGGCAATGTGTGTGTGTGCGCGCGTGTGTGTGTAACTAACGATCGAGCGATTGGGGTACGTGCTCCGACATCCCGACCGCGTCGGAAATTGGCTGTTTCAATTTTCTCACCGATATTCGGTATGGGAGGGGGCAACGTTGATAACCGTGTCTACCCCCCTCTTAATCAAGATACCAAAGCATATATTGTATGTAGATTATGTAATAGTCGAGTGGATTACCCAGCATAGGTGTAATGGACTCTGTTTAATCTAATTCTGTCTACCAGATCCAACAGCCTAAATATACTTCTTACGCGGAATATCATCGAGATACGTACGCGTGTAGATCGACCAAACTTAACAACTATCTACCGCTATTAATGTCAGTGCGAAAACCCAATAATAAAAAAGTGTTTGACGTCCCACGTTTTATTTTCGGTATGAAATGAGGTACTCGCTATACACGTTTTTTGTTTTAATTTTAACAATTATGCCCTTGTCGCCGAAGAGATTCGCGTTCTTGCGTTCTGACGACCGAATTTTATTCAATTCTATTCGGTGTTGAACGCGAAAGTGTGTTCCGAAAATTAGATGCCGTGTCGGCGGAATGCGGTCATTTACATCCGCATCCAAAGACATTTTGTCGACACGTCGTGTCGAATCGAGCGCTGCCGATTCCATCGCGCTGCACAATCGCGCAACGCGCGGATACACGAGTGTCGTCGTCGATGAACCATCGATTCATTTAAATTCAATATCAATTCGGCCACTTCCGCGCGATTCCCCAAGTTGCGACTTAAAAAATGCGGAAACTCGAAAGTTGACAAAAGTAAAAATTCTTAATTACCGTCCTCATAATGCCACGGTGATTCGTTCATAGATCCGTCAATGTGCGATGCGCCGTCTGTACAGCATCTCTTTCTAAATGCAGGTGCACATAATATAATCATATTAAGATATATGACGTCCCGCATGGCAAAAAGATCGGTGCATTTTCGCTGTCTTCGATGTTTGAAAAAACGTCTTAATTTTCATACCTGTACACGAATCCTCGATGTGTCGATACATATATAAATACAGCAGCATCCCTCGCGGATGCATAAAAGAGAATCAGAGTCGTTGCGTCACGTTGAGCTGGTTTGAAAAAGCAACCACGGCGCGAGTGCCTCTCATCCCCTCGAGAGACTCGGTGAACACGACGACATTGACGATCCCGCGTGGTATACGTAAACACACACAGCACGCGCGCGTAACTCTCATATCGCGTACAGCAAGGGCGAAAACCGGGGTCGAGTGTGCTCGCGTACGTAAACTATACAGAGCCAGGGTAGATATAACGCGCCGGGGGTCGAGGAGGGCGACCGAAGAGAAGTGGCCCGGAGAGAGGATCGAGAGGCGCGAGGGAGGGCGAGGTGAGGTAAACAAGGAACGCTGCAAGTGCACCAGCGGCAGCCGACGACGAGGAGGATACAAACGAGAGAGTCGCCCTTATTCGCTCTCGCCTCGCGACTTCTCCTCGCGTCGCAGTCAGTCGATACACGTTGAGCGCGAAACACGTTGCCGGCACGAAGCTCGCTCTCGATATAAATGTTTCCCTCGTTCCTCTCATTCGTTTCCAACGTCGAAACCGCCTAATCTCGACCGAGCTTCGGATACTATTTTTTTGTTGTTTTGTTATTTTTTTTTTTTCGTTTTCTCGGTATCTCGCGTGCATTTGTCGGCATCCCCGTCAGCGCCGATCTCTTACGTTTCTTTGTTGCATATCGTGTGAGACCGATTTGGTTCGCGGCGATATCAAGTGCGGACTGAACAACGAGAGAGGAGAGAGAGGCGGCCACTGCAGCCGCGCAATCGAACTTGGACCGTTGCTGCGGCGAGTCGCGTCCTGCGCATCACTTTTTCGCTCCTTCTCCACCCGCCGCTTTGCCACATCTCACCATCGACTCTTTCGAGCACCCTGTACGAAACTCCGCGAATCCTGCATTTTTATCTTTTACATGCTGTACGTCGCTCGGCTCGTATTATTTTTGATGGAATTACGTAGTACGCGCGTAGCCGGTGTATAGGTCGAGACTGAGATCGATAATCTTTTCGTATCGCATTTATCGTTGTACTTTCGGAATTCAAAAAATTTAACAGAGAACGCAATGTAGAATATTACGCGATATACGATTTTTTTTATTCGTCAACTTGGTTTCAAGCTTCAACGGACGGAGAAGAAAATGGCAATTTTTTCTTTGACGATCGTAAAACGAGGATACACGCGTTTTTTTTCTTTTTTTCTTTTGTTTAACTTTTAGTCGGGCGTCGTCTTGGGTGAGAGAATTAGATTTTTTCTTTACTAATTAAAAATTATTTGAGATATCGAAATTTATCATTTTCTATTTTTTTCTGTAAATAATTGATTTTTAATTTTTACACACGATTATTATTCTTGTTAGAAACTCTTGCTACGAACATAATAATTTTACCAAAATTCATCAATCAGTTTTATATAGTCCAGACATGACGCGAGTTATGGGAAAATAAACGTGTTGGACGAGGGAGATTTTCTTCAATCTGCGCGGCAAACCTTCAATTATATCGATTCCTTATCGAGAAAGCCTGTGTAAATAATTTTTGTAATATACGAGTACCCTTTAAACTTACAGTCTCCGGCTCTATTCGTTACATCACCATCCCCGTTTAAACCGCGTAATATCTTTTGTCAACCCTGTGCACCCTCTGTGGAATATTCTCACTGAATGTACTCCGCCGACGTAGAATTGACTGTGAAGTTGGCAAACAAATAATATTGTTTCGAGACAAGCAAGGGGCAAAATAAAGAAGAAACGGGTGCTTCGAATGGGATTGAATTGTCGCCAACAATAGTAAATATAAACGTAACAAGGAACTTATCCGGAAGAACGGGGTCGACGCAGTGTCCATAAATAAACTGAATTAACAAGGTGTCGAGGGGTCGAGCCGGTATATCTCATCCCCTTGAATTTTCATTCCTCGACGAGTCGCGCACGTGTCGCGAGGTATGCCCGCGGGTTACAGAGACGAAGAGGATGGAGTTGACGAGGATGACGGCCTCGACGGTCTGCTCGCGTCGTAGCAGCAGCAGCATCCGTAGATTCAGCATTCACCGATATCACCACCAAAGACGTTCGTCCGGTTCGTCCTATCCTTGGAAAGTCGATCCCCTCGTCGTACGTATTTTATTCGTTCTTTGTACAGCTGGGGGGAAAACGAAGGGCAGGCAGATTCACCGCCATTCGGTAGTCGACGGATTTCCATTACCGATCGTCGTCTCGCGGAATTCTCCGCGATATCACGTTGACGAACGATTCGACGCACGTTCCGGCGTCAAGATCGAATAGTCTCGACTGTCGTTTTATAAAACATTCTTGACCAAGCAGATAGCATTTTAAGAGGAGCTTTCGACGAGTCGTACATCATTAATGGCTAGGGCCGTTGACTCGGTTACATCCCGTGGGATATTTCGACCGTACCGCGTACGGTAGAGTCGCGAACTACGTAGGTCTTTGGCTATGTCGCCAACCCGCTCTCGCTACGAATGTGGCCTGACGTATAATATGTTCCTGACGGGTCAGGGCCAAAGCGCGATCACTCGGTAAAAACGTCAACCTGCCTCTCTGTGCCTACCTCGTGTCGATATATGTACGTAAAACCTATGACCTACCTATCCTCGTATTATACCTTTTTTCGATAACCGTACATAGCTGCAAAATCGTACACACGGATGTCCTGTAAATATATTGAGAATTCGGTATATCCGGAGGTAGGACCGGTGCGGTGGGAATAACAATGAGTTATGTAGGGCATTGCCAGGAGAGATACGTACGCTTTTCTGTACAGAATCGGTATATTTTATTTTTATTTTATAAAATGTCATAAGCACAGACCAAGTACGGTTTACGTCGCGGTAAGAGTAACGATCTTTGCTTCTGCTCGCCACAATTTTGTTATATATAGTAAAAGGCAGAGTACACGCGATGTAAATATTATTTCAATCGACAATTTACTATATTCGATTATTCTGTTGATCAGCGAAAATAAATAATTATGTACATAATTCCTCGAATTAACAATATTGTCCAGTGTGCGATCGCAAACATATCGAAGCGACGCGCGTATCGGCATTAAAATTTGTGCGTTACACACGAGTAAGAATATCGCCCGGTGTTAATTGCGGAAACGGTAAATCGTGGATGCTTTCGCGAGTAAATTAATTTGCATATACACGAAAAAATCAAGTCCCGCCTCGCACTCCTTTGCCAAATCCTAATAAGATTGGTTGAGTCGTTGGTTGAGTGCGCGTGTGTGAGGAGGAGAAGGCGGTGCTCGAGCGTTCCCAAAGCCCAACCTGAGCCCAGAGTACACAGAAATGTTTGACTGCTGGGTGAACGAGCGGCTTTATTTTGAGAAAAAGGAGAATAATAAGCGGCGTACCTGTATCTGTGTCTCAATGAGAATCGTTTATTCGTTATAAAAGAAAAAAAAAAAGAACTATTTTCGCAGATATCGTGAGTTCTGCGGTAATTTACGATCCTGACGAAATTGCAGTATTACGGGATTGCAACAAATTAGTCAACACCTCTGGCTCGGCTGCGGCCCGGTAACATCAATGAAAAAGTCAATGTTTACTTATTTATATATTTACTTAATTTCTATTTTTGTTCCTTTCGATACGATATTTCGCCGTAGTAACTTTTTTGTTGTTCATTTTTTTTTTTGTTATTTTCCCGGGTGAAACGTTAAATGCCACAATCAATGTGACGAACAACCGGAAATTTCAAGAATGCGTTACAATATTTAGGCTCTGGTACAAACTTGGAGTGAACTATTTCTACCGAGTTTATCCTTATCGTAACCTTATACGCGCAGAGAACTTTTTAAGTGCTTAGCGGCGTTTCTCCTGTCTTGGATATTTTTTGTGGACGTACGTGTCAGAGAAAAAAAAAAGCCATTAGCTCCGTGTATCCTTTCGCGGAGAGCCGCACTGAACCACTGTACTTTATAAACGGAAATCCTAGCTGCCACCCCGACAATTTCGTCTTGTTACGCGTCTGGATTCTCGCGAGACACGCACGACGCGCGTGGATCGAGGGGAAAAACTCTCTTGCGCAGGGGGGCGGGGAGCTAAAGCGTTATACATTCCTAGTCGGAAACGAGAGTGAGGCATGCGCGGCCACCGATACCGGCCCACCGGGAGAAACTCGCTGCGGGAAAGCACAGTCCCGTCTCGGGCATAGATAGCATCACGCGTGCTTTAAAACACGCACACACGGGCTCTCCGCTTGCAGTCGCGTACGAAAGCTCGCGACGCGCGGTTGCCCCGTTGCTCGTAACCCTTCTCGCTGCTCGCGCTCGAGTACACCGATCCGTGTAAAAACTTGAGCCTTTATCGCTGAAAATATATACTCGAGTGTACCAGTGACATCTGTGTCGTTGATTCGTAATATATTGTGCTTCGCACTCGACTTGATAGTTAAATAATAATAATAATATCAAGGCCCTCGGTGAATCGTACATCGTGCGTTATTTTTTTATTTTATGCACCAAATACTCTCGTCTGCTAATTTAGAAATCAACTGGCTCAACCAGGTGTACGATACATCTGGGATTTAATGCCAGCCGTGCAATTACGTATAATCGTCAATTACATCTAAAGATAATATTGTCATTTTTATTTATCGTACGTATCTGCTCTCTTGTTTACATAAAAAATTTAACTGTAAATGCAATTTTTTTATTTCGCTCGGTTCTGCTGCAACGCGTAATTTACTGACCGTGATTAAATACAGATTTTATTAAAAGTCCTGTTTCTTTCATCTTTTTAATCGTCATATTGTAAACTCGATCAACTCCTTTTGCCTCTCCTCTGCCACTTCTGGAAACATTAAACTTGATACTTTTCTATATAAGAATTTTATCTCTCGGTAATTCCTGAAATTTATAATAATACTTGACACTCGATTGACTATTAAAGAAAGAATTAATGGCCCCAGCACTTTTCGTAAACATACGTCGTTCTTCTTCACGTTTATTTCCAGTCATGGTGGTGCGGCCGATGGTTGAATTGGTTGTAGCCTCTGTACGTGAAAAGCAGAGTTTTTTTTTTTAAATAAAAAGGACAGTTTGACAAAATTGAACAAATAAAAACTCACCAAGCTGTGTATATTGAGTAATTGGAAACTGGCTTGACCAATGAAGTATTTCCGCATAAATTCGGGAGGGATTATCGGCATGGTGCATGATCTGAGCTCGCCCGACTCACTTATACAGGCGAACGCGATCTAATGATCCAAAATTGCTAAATTAAGGCGGATAACTTTGTAATTATAAACATAGAGAAATTGATAATTTATTTAATTTGGGTAATCAATAAAATGTTTTATACGCGTTAAGAAAAAAATGTTTAATTCGTTTAGTCGTGCTATTTATCCTTGATGTAGAATTTCTATGGTACACTCGTCGATATAACGTTTGATGAATACCGTGGAAAAATGATTGTCAATTCGGAATCGATCGACGATCGCGTAACTACATAACCGACAAAACGGTGACGAACAATCGTCGAGGAAACGATATGCCGGAAACCAGGAATCATCCGTTACTGTCACACGTTCGTTCAGTCGAAGAGCTCGTCGACGCTCGAGTATTTAAGGCAGAATCGTTCGGATAATGATGCAATCGCCGACCCTATCGACCAGCAAATGTCATGACGATAAATCGGATCGAACGATCGCACTGGTAAAACACGCGTTGCGACAAATACGTATTATTTGTGTCATAAGTTCAAATTCACCATGAAAATACATTATTTATTTATTTTATTGCAATACGACTGATCTGTATATTATTATTATTATTATTATTATTATTATTACAAATTGTTCGGAAGGCCCTGACATAGTTAATGCGCGCGCGCGCGTGTGTGTGTGTGTGTTTTTTTTTATTTGCAGCAGATACAGGACATCAACAGCCAAGTGGCGCAGTTTCGGGACTTGCTGATAAACATCGGCCAGGCCCGCGACGGTCCGGAGCTTCGCGAACGAGTTCGCAAGCTCAGGCGTAACTGCGTCGAGTCTTGCAAAAGTACCTCGCAATTGATATTACCGCAAATGCGAAGGTACGTGTTTTCTTATACTTTTATTTATACTTGAATTTATTCAAAAAATGAAATTGTTATTACGGTAGCGGAGAGGAAAGGGTGGCGTACAGCTCTCCGTCAAACGTGGAAGAGGACCGGAGAACGTTTGCTTCAACTAATGAAAAATTGAATATTTAATCGTGACCGCGGAGAGTACCTCTCACGACGGTCGCTCACTTTATGACAAGTATAGGTACCGAGTACCGGTATGTAGTATAAGTAGCAGCAGTAGTATACTTTTACTACTGCAAGTGCCGCAGGTCTAACGTGCAAATTTGTCGTTCTTTCCGATAGATATCGCCCTCTCTCGAGCCCGGAGGCTTATTCTATTCAATGATTGGCTGACACAGGCACCGAGACAGTCACGATATCAATCCTCTTTTGTCGATAGCACCATCGCACTCGATCGAATATATGGGTTCTAATTATATTATATATAGCTCGTGCAAACGATCTTTGATCCTATCCAATGTCTTTAATTTACGTGGATTCTCGGGAGGCCAGAACTTTTATCGCCGACGATAGATACGTTAACGTAACAATAACGTAATACAATTTAGTCCCCTCTTATCTAAATTATGGGATAGCCTACATGAAATCAATGATATTTCGTCTGGATAAATAATTATAAAACAAGAATTCAAAGTTGAACCTTGCACGTTGCTTCCTCATTATTTTTTATTTTTCACAAAGCCATCTCTATGAGAAAGTATGTTAATAAATTTTGGCTTCGTCGTAGAGGAAGATCCGGGAATAATAAAAAATAATGAGGAACCTGTGTGCAAGGTTCTACTTTGTATCCTTGTTTTAAAAATTGTCATGTAAAAAATGCCGAAAATAATATTAAAGCGGTTAATTTTTTTTAAATTCAAATTGCAACTTTACGCGAGTCAGCGGAATGACAATTTTTTCAAAAATCCCATTAAACCCGAATGCTTTTAAGGATTTTTCTCCAAATGCAATATCGTGTGCCTTTGAACGATTATTTACTTATATGAAAACATTATAGTTTATTTTATTACGAAAATTATAACGAAAGAGTGGGATGTTTCTGGTTCACCCGATTACCAAATATCAGTTCGATCGGTCGTGTAATCCTTGAGATACAAACGTTTGAATTTTTCGAGTTTTCAACACACACATCCATCCGGAGATATTTTTTAAATGACGTTTCTCGTCGCTTGACAATATTTTTAATATCGTTACTAGAAAATTTTGGAAAAAAAAAACGGTTATCACCGAAGCAAAGCTTCCTCTATGATGAAGTAAAAATGATGAGTTAACATCAAAGCTTCTCTGCAGGACGCTCCCTCGTACCCGCTAGTTAACGGAGTAAATATTAGTAACTAGCCCAGCAAATATTATTTCACAGGAGCAAAAGGAAGCAGAAACTATGGTAATCCAATAGAACCTACTATTTGCGTTACTTTGGAATTTCAAACTTGTTGCTAATTTAATTAATTGCAAGTTTCTCTTTCGCCAAAATGGTTTAAAATTCAATAAAATACTGTGGAAGGCCCTAGGCACATAGAGTGCATACAACGTAAACATTATTTATAGATTCGTATTTTTATTTTTAGAAAGATTTATCGTTTGCGCTCGATATAACTATATTTTGAATATAATGTAGTTTTTGGTAATATTGATATTCCAACCTCTGACATTTATTTATATTGGTTTTTTGCAATGTATGTTTATTATTTCGCGAATATAGCGTACATAAAACTTCATACATACTCGATTAGTAGTAAAATACAGTATATTAACCTATATCTTAAAAGTTTACATGCATTTGCGAATGAAATGTCATGTACCAGGTCTATAAATATGAAACCGGAATTTGCCCATAGATGGAAACCGCGTCATTGGCGTCATTTCCTTGTTGACAACTCTGACAAAGATTTTCAACTCACAACAATACAAGTTTCATACAACAGCATAGTTTGTAATAGCGTTGAACATGTCGAATTTTGTGCCTGGAAACTACGATTTGCGGACAGCATTGATTTTCTGTTACCAATTGAAGAAAACTGCTACGGAATCGCATCGAATGCTTGTCGAAGCTTACGGTGAGCATGCTCTTGGTAAATCACAGTGCTTTGAGTGGTTTAAAAAATTAAAAAGTGAAAAAGTTTGAAGACAGCGAATTGCAAGCATTGTTGGATGAGAATGACGCTCAAACGCAACAACAACTCGCGGATCAATTAAATGTAACACAAGAAGCCGTCTCCAGACGGTTGAAAGCCATGGGAAAGATCCAGAAGATGGGAAAATGGGTTCCACATGAACTGAATGAAAGACAGCAGGAAAACCGAAAAACTACTTGCGAAATGCAGCTCTCCAGGTACAAAAGAAAGTCATTTCTCCATCGAATTGTGACTGGCGATGAAAAGTGGATGTATTTTGAAAATCCTAAGCGTAAAAGATGATGGGTAACTCCAGGCGAACCATCGACATCGACTGCAAGGCCAAATCGCTATGGACGGAAGACAATGCTCTGTGCTTGATGGGATCAGAAGGGTGTGATCTATTATGAGCTGCTAAAACCTGGCGAAACCGTTAATACTGAACGCTACCGAGAACAAATGATCGATTTGAATCAAGCTTTGCGAGAAAAACAACCAGAATATCAAAAAAGGCAACACAAAGTGATTTTGCTCCATGATAATGCACCATCACACAAAGCAAAACTGGTCAAGGAAACGATTGAGGTGTTTAGTTGGGAAATACTTTGGCATGCGGCTTATTCACCAGACTTGGCTCCGTCCGATTACTACTTATTTGCATCGATGGGACACGCAGTTGCTGAGCAGCGCTTTTCTTGTTACGAAAATATACAAAAATGGCTCGATGACTGGTTTGCCTCAAAAGAGAAACAGTTTTTTTAGCGTGGCATTCACAAATTGTCAGACAGGTGGGAAAAATGTATAGCTACCGATGGGCAATACTTCGAATAAAATATTTTTTATCATTTTCATACAATAAACGTGTATTTTCGATACAAAAATTCCGGTTTCATATTTATAGACCTGGTATAATATATTTTTAAATGAAAATTAATATACCTGCGTTGTGAGCGTTTATGCATACACCGTATCTTAGTAATTAAATACTAGTGTATTCCAGAACAGAATTACGGTGCATCCTGGTTTACGGACCACGCGAGGCGAATAAAAAAACCAAGGGTCACAACGTTTGTCTTATACCTACGCAAACTCTGTTTGATTCGCGAGAAACAGTTAGCTCACTTGGCATCTAGCGACGTATCGCCAAACTGCAAATGACATTTTGGGATTAAGGGAGTTGGAACTAATATCGCAAACCCGAATTTCTCCGACAGATCGATCGAAGAAACTCAAATGACATTGTTCAAGTGGGTTCTTTGTAATGCGTGCGAAGAAGGGTGTACCTATAGCTCTTATTGTTATAAATAAGGGCTATCGATCGGCGAGCGTCTTACTTTGATGTTCGCCCTCGTGACGCGAGCATATAGTTCTCACGAAGTGAGCAAATGTCGTCTACGGAGCTCGAACGCTCTCGCAATTGCTTTTCCTCGTGTCTACGAGAAAAGAGCGCCGAGTAAGCTGCACACGCACACGCGCGTGCTATGCCTTGTCCCTCCTCCCTTGACCACCACTCTCGAGGGAATCGTAGCACGCGAGGGTTTCATATCACGCGAGGGACGATATTTACGCTCCAATTACGAATGTCGATCGCGATTATCGCGGATTACATGATTTCGAGAGATCACAAAGTAGCCATTCTTACCTGCCTGTGGCCACCGATCCGCCGATTCTCACACTCGTAGTCACTGACCTCTGCCGCTTTTGCGGCTGCTGCTAACGCGTACCTTGGTCCGAGGCATTACGAATTGATTCGACATCGCAACAGACAAAATAATACAACAATTCTACATAAACGAATTTTTAGTTATTTTATTTGCCTGCGAACCGCAGGGAAAAAAGCAAATAATATATTCATGTTGGCAAATGTCGAAAGCCAACTGTAAACCACCAAGAGCTGGCGTTGAAAAAAATAATACTTTTGTTAGAAAAATTTTTAAATAGAGATTTTTATGCTACTTTCGTTTGAGTGGTGCCGGCCATGCCTGGCGGTAGTTCCGCGAAATTAAACAATCGTAGGAATGATATAAATTTTTATCGAAAGACGACACCTACACAACCGTGGTACTTTAGGTATCGAAGCTATATAGCTCGTGTTCTTTACAATAAAGTCAAAGCATATCCTGTGGGAATCTCGATATCCCCCAAACATCATTATTCCTTATCAAGTAGACACGTGTATATTTACAGACCGTGAAATCCAAGGGGAATACAAATTTTTGCACTTTTCATTGGGAAATATCTCGCGCGCGATACCGTTGACTGGAAAGTGCACTCTACGACAGGGGCTACGGATCGATTGAACGGTCGTTTCGTTTCGTTCATAGAATACGGTGAAACAGGTGGTCAGGCGCAATCGGTTGCTTTTAAACGCTATGTTTTTCATTGAACTTTTTGAAGGGTTGCGAAACGATAACTCGACAAGTATTTTGATCCGACCGATATGTCCCGATATCAACGAAGCACATGTTCACTTTCAGACTGACTAATCGGTGATTTCGCACACAAAAGCTATCATCAAGGGCTTCGAAAAGTGTCGATAGCCTTTCTATTTATACGTATGTTTGTCCACTCGAATCTATCTCAGTTTCACGATTTTTGTCCATGGATACTATCGAATAACACGAGAACGGGTACGATGTCGTGCGGATAAATTCAATAGCAAAAGCAATATGACGGGCTATTAATTTTCACCGCCTAACCAAAGGAGCCGATGCGATAGGCGAACGACGACTCTTCTCGTGCAATTTACCAATTAATCAGCGAACCCGAGTATCGAGCGATATACTTGTACGCCTTTTAGGTACACCGCAACCACTATTATGGAATGACCCTGCTCGGGGTCAACCAGCGTTGAAAATTCAACGTTGCCGCTAGGAGTCTCACGCTGGGTCATGCTCCAAAACCTTACCCTCGTACTCCCGAGGGTACTGTCTACGGAAAGTTTGCCACGGGCAACGAAACTCCTTCTTCGTGCCTCCCAGGATCGCGCTACTGTGCTATTTCGATGTTGCAACAGCTACAATAGAACTGTATTTAGCGACGAGGTACATATACGGTAAGCCGGCGATGCTCCAAGCGTTTCAACTGTAACGAATATTGACGCTGACCCTCCGAAACGTTCCCTGGTCTCGTATTCTTAACTGCAACGTTTTGCGTTAACTCGTTTAAGCATATTTATTCAATTGGCAATTTTCGATACAAACGTTTAAATGGGTTTTGACAGAAACTGCAACTCAAAATGTGACACTGATCGCTACCTTCCAACTTTCGTTACTTTTCGGAATCACCGTGAGCTAAATCCAGAATTTGTGGGATAATACGCGCGGCTACTAAATCCGGAATATACGGGAGTACGGAACATTACCCTGAGCTATAGGTCAAAAAAATAAGAAAGCGCAAGTTTGACGTTCGCTGCAAAAAAAAAGAGAAAAAAAAACACTCGCTCGAGTATCTTTGCGAAAAAAAAAAAAATTGACAAAGTGCTTTGTTTGCGTTTTTTTCATTTTCTTCGCAGTTTGCTATCCATCTTGTTTCGCCATGGATTTTCAAGGATTACCGATGTTACAGCGATCTATTTTAATTCGATAAAAGTGGAATAACTACGCGACTGAATATTTTAAGGCTGCTCGCACATTAGAATACAGCTGCTGGGCCTCTGGCGAGTCCAACAACCGGTAGTCTTGTGGAAAGGCAACCATCTTGCGACCGGAAGTGTTACTGGTCGTAAAACATTTCGCAAACGCCCAAGGAACCGCGTCTGCGACTGTCATTGAAAAAGTGGTTGGTGCGATGGTTGCTTTTCCTCCGAGGGACGCTATCCGACAACGAATTTCTTCGTTCTCTTAACCGACAGCATTTCTTCCATTATTCTCGTGGTTATTTGGCAGAAATACGACTCGTCCGTGTTTTTCGAACCAAAATATAATATTGCGACATAAAATATGTCCGCAGAGCCCCTCGAACACACATTTTCTCCCGACAGAAATAGAATTGTAGATATTCCGGACATTTTGCGTCATAATTTTACAACCGGTAACATTCCCTCACAGGATATACTTGCTTTTATCTCTTGGCTCGAGTACTATCGTACGGATATACTTTAATATAAGTTTTGTGGTTTTGGAGAAGCGACGAAACTTGTGTGTTTTACAACGGTCAAGATTCGGTAAACACCATCGTTGTACACTTTCCTCGTGTCCCAAGGCGACACACGAGTAGCACTTAAAATTGGGGTCAAGTTTCCTCTCGGTCAGGTTTACGCGGTAAACAAGAACAAGCGAAGAAGTTAATCGTTAATCCGGTAGAAAAAGCAACCATCGCCGCAACCGGGAGTACAACTCGTTGTTTTCAAACATTTCGGAAACGCCCGATGATCAACCGCGTCTGCAACTGCCATTAAAAAAGTGGTTGAATGTCAATTAACCGACGAGAAACCGCGAAAGTGAAATAATTTCACGGCGACCGTGAAATATTTCAAAACGACCATCAGCACTCGCTCGGTTGCAAGATGGTTGATTTTCCACAAGTCAACCGGTTGATGAACTTGCCGGGATACCAACGAATCTTCACCACGCAAATTACAAAATTACTCTCGTCTATTATTTTTTTTATTATATAATATCTTGAACGGAACGATAGAAATTTGAATTTGTCATTTACAGCGCCATGGATCTCGGTATACCGGCCGACAGTCCAAACTTGGTTCTCCTATTTTTCGTCGCTCAGCTTTTTCTTCGAGAATTATATAAATGCAAGAAACTCGTGCGCATCGTACCTATGGACATGTCCGGATATTACGGTAATAAAATCAACGTAATTATCCAGCGAAGTGATTATAAAAATAATATATAAATGTACATTCGGATTTAGCAACTGTTTACGTATTTTCACATATTGTAGAGTTATACGCGGTGATAATTTCATTGCAGCGAGCAAATCCGGACCGTCCAATATCGGAAATGTGATCTCGCAGATCTTACTCTGCAAACAGATTACCCCGGACTTTAACGAGGAAGAGGTGTGCAGCATCAGAAAGGATTCCGCGGAGATAAGCGCCCTGGTCGCCGAATTACAGGAATTCATGCCGCAATCCGAAGCGGATACGGGTAATATCGCATCCTGCTTGATCCTTGAAAGCCCAACGAAAGCGTGGACGGTGCTTTGATTTAAAAAAATCTTAATAAATCACAGCGAAAAACATTTTTTAACTTTTTGCCACGTTTTATGAAGATTTTTGAGCTTATTTTAGCCAAGAAAAAAATATATTTTTATGTTTCGATACTCTAAAGTAAATTTTCCTTATTTATCGTTACAGAACGATCGACTGCTCTCCAGGACACATCCGTGGGAAACTTAAAGAGCAACGGATCGAAGAAGGGCACTCGATGGGAGACCACGCCGGGAACACCGTCGTACATCGGCGACGGTTTGAGCTTTCTCTGCTGCACCACGAGGCCTAATTATCTCTGAGGCTGAGGCTTTAATCGAATCGAAATAAATAATTATCGGAGTGTTAGCATTACCGAACGAAGCGTTATATAAATCGATGGTAAATTTTTCTTCTATCGCCATTGCGACTTGGTCCAAGCGCGCGTTCTCGTGAAATTTTCATGTTTGGACGAACGTGGAAGAATCGAAAAAAATAGCGTAGGAACCTCCGCAAGATAATTTCACAGATTTTTCTCTAGTACCGGATAGAATCGCGGATAGGCGTACCCTCCTCTCTTCATCCATCAAAGTCGCCTATTTCCTTTGGCGACACCCAGAATGTACGAAAGCACGATTTATTCCGAGCTACGCCCAAAGAAGAGTAGAAATATTCCTAGTCGTTCGTCGCGCGTATATTGTAAATATTCTTGGCTCTACGCGTATCAGGTAAAAGAAAAAATAGGCAAGAGGAAAAATATCGATAGACTATCTCGCATATTCAATATCGTATTACCTCGTAAAAAAAAAAAAAAATCTCTGTGATGATACTGTATCGGGCCAATTTTGGCGAGTTACCTCGCAACGCGTTATACGGGTATTCGGTAATAAACTCGACAACTTTTTCCTTCGTAATCAAAAAATATATATATTCTTCTCGCGTTACGTCGTTAATTAAAAATGGGGTCCAAGAGATGTGCGGTCCCCGTTCTACGGAGACCAATGGGATTTACTTATAGATTTCACCTGTGCAATTTCTTCGTACAAACTACAATATAGAATTATAATACATATTTCAGTGGAAATAAATTTAGTCGAGAAGCAGGGTAGCACACTTTCGAATAATTTGCACGTAATAACAAGTCGCGGAGATTAAAATGAAGAAGATCCGCGGGTTTTCCCGCGATACGTCGACAATTACTCTAGTCGCATACTTGATTTATCTCGGGTGGAAGGACTGATGATACCTACCGAATTGTGGACCAACTATTATTTAGTGAACCGTTCTCTCAAGTAGTTAATCGTTAA
Organism: Cylloceria caligata; assembly: GCA_963942595.1. Classification (NCBI taxonomy): domain Eukaryota; kingdom Metazoa; phylum Arthropoda; class Insecta; order Hymenoptera; family Ichneumonidae; genus Cylloceria; species Cylloceria caligata. Next base: position 71,251,125 of record OZ012707.1, read on the forward strand.
TATCGAAGAAACTATATCGCGATGAATAGTAGAAATTATCACATGCATGAATCAAACAAATTTCGTTGACGCGTTACACACGAATGTTACGCTTGTAATGTTACAAATATAAGAATAACGCGTCACTCATCGACTCAATTTATCGTTGAATAAAATACATAGTCTTGAATATTATATTCTACGGTCAAACAGTCGTAACTTTATTGAACTTTCATTGCCAATGCCCCTTTTCTATCTACAGTTGGCACGTTCTCCTCGTCAAGATCTTGTACGTAATTGAGTGTGGTGAGTACTCGGATATTTGTTCGGATGAACCAAGAGCAGCGACAAAAAAGATATTATTATCGGTTCGATACTCGAGGGGACTGAGTCACCTAAAAATCATGAAAATGACATTATTTTACAACTACGCGTGCATGCAACTTGATTTAAAGAATACGACTTGAATAGGATTTTTTAAAAATGAAATTATTTCATAAACGAAACACTTTTTTTATTTTTTATTTTTTATTTTTTTATTTTTTTTTATTTTTTATTTTTTACTTTCCACTTGTCATTTTGACCAAATTGGCTTCGCGAGGTGTCGATTTCTCTCCCTCTCGATCTGCAAGAAGATTCTACTCCGTCGGAGTATAGAAATAACAATTTGAAACTCTTGCACGGTAGTTAGAGTTTTTTTTTTTTTTAGAATTTAGTAATAAATTACTGCGTAAAGAAAAATTCGCTACATAAGTGAGTTTACCTTCTGCATAAGAGTCGACCTACAAGGAGAACGAGACCTTGCAATGTCAACTTGGTCTATCGGTTCGACTATGACGAGTTGGGAGTGAGCAGAATATTTATAACGACCAACAGGGCAACAGAAAAATATTTCACTTGTGAAAATATTCCATTTTTTTTTGTGTATTACGGGTGATCTCGTTTTTGATCAAGTTGCAACATTTCATATGTGCAATTGGAAATATAATAACATTTTTACAATTATCAGGGAAGTTGATATTTGAAAAAATATTTGTCGTTGAATCGTTTTTCGTTTTGTTATGATAAATCTGAAAATGTCGATATACCGTTTTAGATATTCGTACATCATTTACGTTTGTACGATAAGCTCTGAGATAATTTCTACAAATAGGCTGTGTGTTTGCTGCTGTGCTCAAGAGCAGCCAGGACGTCGTGTTTCTGCCGAACGTACAGTCGGCCCTTCTTCCAAGGATTCTGAAGCTGAAAAGGCTTGAAATCGTCCCGGAGACATCGCTCGCGCGCTCCTATTACCGCGACCAGACAAAAATTGGGCAATTCGTCGGCCGTGTAGATCGGACCTTCCTGGCCCTTGAGAACCACAGCCATGTTAAGCTGCTTCATAACGAGATCAACGACTTCTCGGGCCGTCGTTCTCGGTGTTACGTGCAATTTCAGACTGGTACCCGAAGCCAGGCCGGTCTTGTAAGCCGCGTAAACCTGCGTCAATATAAACGGAACGATGTAACGTGTATGTTACGTGCAAATGAAAGAAAAGCATTTTGAATGGTTATATTAATTTTATTTAATATATAAAGTAAAATTGGTATAATTGCCTGGAGTATGCCTGGTAGAGGTGCGGGCATCAAAGCAGTCTTGTCTTTCTTCGTATCCAATTGATTATCCATACTCGGAGTAGCAACAACGGCAACGCTGGCAGTCGGCTTTACCGATTTCGATTTGTGCGCCGGACCGGAATTTCCCGAAGAGTAATTCTCGTTGCTGTTCACCGAAGGCATGCCAACCGACGCGGTTCCACTGCTCGTGATGCTCCAAGTATTTGCCACAGAGTTCGGAACGCTGATGAAAGACTTTGGATATCCCGTCGGTTTAGCATTCACGGAGTGGCTCGTGGCCGCGGACGACGCCGAGTTCAGTGAAGTTACCGATCGATTCCTCGGACTTTGCTTGTACTTGGTCAGAAGAAGACTGTCCTCGGATTTCGAGAGGGGCAACGTGCCGGTGAGCTTTGGCACCAAAGGCTCCGTATTTCTCTCCATTCTACCGTGGTAATCGGCGGCAAAGTCGGAAGCGCTGCATTTCCTCGTGTATTGACCGTTCGACCCTTTGTTCGGCAACTGTTGCTCGCTTTTGCTCAACTCACTCGTCAGAATATTGCACGACGTCGAGGAGGAAGAAGAGAACGAAGAGTTTGATAAATTCGGTCCTGGCCAGCTGCCCCTCCCGGGACTCGATTTAACGAGCTTAGGATCCCTCGGTGGCAGTTGCAACAAACTCCTTTTTAAGCTGTGACCGTTGCTACTGTTTTTGTACTTGTCGATATTGAGGAGATTCATAATCGATATGCCCGTTCCCTGGGCGGACAATTGGCCCGAAGTTCCTCGATCACGGGCAAAGGTAATGAGATCTATCAACCACCTTGCTTCTTTCCATATTGCGTTTACCCGACACTGAAGATCCTGGAGTTTGGCAAGCCTCTCTCTGGCTACTCCGAGTTCCGAAGAGCTAAAAGCCTCTCTGTGACTGTGCTGAGCCTGGGCTGTGTCCAATTCGAGGATGCAGCTCAGTCTCGAGTAAAGATTCAACATTTTCTTGTGATAGCTCGAAAGGTGAATCATTTCGAAGACTTGAATCGGTATAACGAGCAGATCGCTTCGCTGTAAAAGTGCCTCGCGGACTCCTGGCGCCGAGCAGGCCATCTCCGGGGGAGGAACTATCACGATCAATGAAACTTGACTCGTCAGCTCGATAACTTCGACATCGTAGAGCCTGTGAGTTTGAGAATCCTCCACACCTATCTCCATATAGGAAAACAGACGACGAGAGGTCGCCGATACCAAGTTCACAAAGAGCTTCTGCTGTTCCGTCACTGGACGACTTTCGTTGGTCGTGTTTTCCTTCTCCTCCGTTACCAGCGATGTTTCGCTTGTCTGCATTCTCATTATTCGCTTCAGATAGTGCCACTCTTCGCTGTTTGGAAAGAGAAAAACATTTTAATCACACATTTATCCGTATAATCGGGATAAAATCGCTTCTAAGCACCTTCCGATAGTCTAACTTTGTAAAATGTACAAAAGCGAATTATTCTACTCACGCGGATACGTGCGGATTGTCGCGAATCTTGCAGTGCGGCAGTACGTTCGGTGCTTTCGAAGGTACCAACACTTGCACGAGATCCACGCTGCTTTGCATCTTGAGATATCCGAGATAAAGCCCTCTCGTTAATTTGACTCCGCTCAATTGATGATACGACATTTGACTTTGTATACTGCTCATTAGTATATCAGCAACGCTGCCGTTTTCCTGATTACTCATTTTTTTCATAACTTTGTTGAGGGGTAGCCATCGACCGTTGAGAATTGAAACCGATTTCGTAATTTTCACGTAATTCACCGTGGATATCACCATCGTTCCGTGGACGTCTCGTATTGGTTTGTAATATATTTGGCCGAGATCTTGCACGCACAGCGCAGCTTGCATCTGCGCCGCTGCCTGAAGAAGTTTCAGTCTTAAATGATTCGTCGAGCTCCCCTGGCCAGTTTTATCCATATCCTGCCTCAGGGATTTCACGTCGTCCCACATGCAGGCAACCTTCATCAGCCAGTGAAAATCATTGTATATACAACTCGGCGAATAAGTCTCATCGACTTCGATGACTGGCAAGAAATCTTCGTTCGTCACGAGGACTTTGTCCTCGTGGTACAACAAACAGGCTAGAAAAATGCCTCGCCTGAGGCTCTTTTGAAATTTACTAGTTGCGGTAAAGAGCTGTTTTATCGTTGTCGTTTTCTTTTTGTGATTACGACGTTGCGCTCCAGACGTTTCTTGGGTGTACTCTGAACGGTTTACACAAGCGAAAAGAGCATCCAGCTGATCGGGACGACAGCCGTACCTTGGCAATTTTCCTTCGATATCTCTCCAACCTTCGATAACGTAAAATTGATGTTTAAACTGTTTTTAGTTATAAATGCCTATTCCGTTGAAATAAATGCAAATAATTTTTCGTTTTTACTAGCAGATTTTCTTAATAAATATCCAACACTCACTGCTGGGCATCACGTAGGCGGGAGTAGAAGGTACGAACTTGCTCCATCCCTTGATATTTCCAGCGGCGGCTCTCAGATGATACCGTTGTCCGTGGACCAGTCCATCGATTCTACACTCGCGTTGCTTCATATCCAGCAACACCCTTTCGCCTCGGATGTTCGAGAAATCTTCGCTCGTGCTCCATTGCACCTTGACTTTCGTGCAAATCGGCGAGCAATCGTGAATGTCGGACTCTTGGAATTTAAGGACGATCGAATTGGTCCCAGTTACGTCGACGCCCACCTGGAACGTCGTATCCGGAGGTCCTTTGTATACAGAATAAATCGAAAGATGAAGAATCGCTGTTTAAAGAAAGCTGCGTAATTTATAAAAATAATATAATTCAAAACCTACGGGACTGATCGAAACCCAGTAACATTTTTCTGAGGGCTCGAATCCTCCTTTCCCATGTGGCGAGCTGTTTGTCCTCGGCATCATCACCGCATCCGGTTGGACTGTTGCGCGACGTCGAGTAACCGCTTCGAGCGCAACTCGACGCGGTTTCGTGAATCGTAAATCCGTTTGCCGAGGGTGTGCCGCCGAGTTCCTGGGCCCTTAACTCGGCCGTAGAGAGCAGAGAGGTCAAGTGACTGTCCAACGATTCCAAAGACGCGACTGACGAGCGGAACCGAGAGAAAATAATCAGTGTAACGGAGCACAGAGACAAAGCCATTGGATATCAGGGGATTGCTCGACGCGTATCATAACACTCACACCGATTGCCTTCACGAGCACCATAAGCGATGAGCATCTTTGCCAGGGCTCTGTTGTTACTGAGCACTGCTACGTCCAGAGCCGATAAACCATCGCTATTAACACTGAATACATATTATTAGTGATTCGTTGATTATTCGAATGGCAATAATTTGATTCTCGCACCTGTTGACGTCCACATCCGTTGACTCCAGGATCGTACGGACTTTCTCCAGATGACCCTGCTCCACCGCAACGAACAGAGCTAGGATCGGAAGATGAATCATTATAATTTGATAAATTATACCGATATTCATTCATCAAGAATTCTTTTCCTTTTTCCTTACCGTGGACATGGATATTGAGGGACGGCTGCGCCGTCAGTGGATTGATATTAGTCGCCAAACTGTTGCATTGATTGTTACCGTGGTGCTGTTTTTTCTTGCCGAAACCCTCCAGGAACTCCATTCCTTGGAACGAATGCGATTCTACCGAATCGAATGATAACCAAAAATGGTATTAACGCGTTGTAACTGGTAATATAATTGTATGAATCGTATCGTTAGCCACCTCTGTAAGCGAATCGTGGAGAAGCACGTGATTTTTAGACGTTCTTACATCCAACCGATAAATCGGTACAATCACAAAATTATTGATGCGTTACAACAATTAGGATCAGATTTTATCACAATTAATGCGCTATAACCTTTTCCATCCGGCATTCATCACCGCCCATCTCATGCTACTTCTACTTCCATGCTAATAATTTTCATATGGAAATTTAATAAAATCTTGTACAATTTCAGTTTTAACGCATAAGATATCTCTATCGAATATTTGCAGTATTCAGCATTTTTTGGTATTAATTTTCCGAAATATCAATAGAAAAATAGTTGAAAGAGTCTGGGACATAGTTATTTAATTAGGAAAGGGATAAATGAGGATAACGTACTCGAGCTCGTAGCGGCGATGGCCAACCGGTCGGTAACATTTCCTTCCGTGCCTTTGACCAATTTTGCGCTATTCCCTTGAACATACTTTTCTTTAATTCCCGCGGCTGCCCCAAATCGAAAAGTCGTTCCCCGGCTCATAATCCAAGAGCCCGAGCGATAATCGGTCGCCGCGTGTTTTCGCCCAGAAAACTCTTTTCCCTCCTCATCAATGAGATTATTCAATTCAATTTTTGTATCTTCTCCTATCAATCCATTACAATTGATCCGTCGGTCATCGTATTCGGACAATTTTCCCTGCATCGTCACCGATAAATTTCTCTCCCGCCAACTTGTATGGTTTTTTCCAATATCCGCGTATTCCTGAAACTTGTCGCAATCATCGGGTTCGGGCTCGACTCTGTACAGACACTCGGATACCGACGAATCGAGCGAACCGTCGAGACTGAAAGTCGGATTCTCGTACGAATGCGTATCGATCGAATTCCAATAATTCTTTTTGCCATTTCCATTGTAACAATTGCTTTTGTCGTCGGTAGACACCGAGGTTCCGATCGCGCGGATGCTCGTGGACGTTCGTCGATGCTTTCGTCTCGTTCTATCGGTCAACGACAGTTTGTTCTTTACTTCTCGTACGATGCCTCGCAAATCGCTCATTTCCTTGGCGCTCTCCAGTTCTCCGATGTTCTCCTCGTGAATGGCATTTTTTTTTTTTGAAATATACCGACGATCATCGGCATCATCCAAAGACTCACAGCGCCAAGTGACGAGATCCGATTTTGAGTCGACTTTTCCAATGGCCGTTCGAAGATTCGCGTGACTCCGAAATTTATACATGAATTTTGCCGAAGCGCGAAACGATCTCGATCGTTTTACAGTCGAGATCTTTGGGCTCGTCGTTCGCTGCGACGACAGCTCCATTTTCGCTGCACCACCTCCCAAGTTGCTCTTGCCAACTCTCATCTCGTTAAACCTTTTCTCACAGGTGATATATTTTATTTAAATATAATATTGTTGCCATTTTTTTCCATTAATTTACAATAAATTGTAATAGTCTTTGAGTCTTTGGTAGAACGTACGATTTAAAGCCAATATTGCTATATTATTTTTCATTTCCTTACACGGTATACGAGTCTTTGTCGTGTTGCATAAAGCTCTGTAAAAAAATCGAGAAAAAGAAAAAGGAACCGTTTGAAAATTCGAATTGTATGGGATCTGTATCTTTCGCGCTTCAAATTTTGCGCTGTGCCTTATCTGGAAAACACATAGAATTGCACTCTCTCGCTTCCCAATCCGTTAATCAGCGCGTATCCGCTGGATAGGACCGCGGCAATCGCCTCCACGATCGAGAATGGAAAGAATTGGAATAACAATCTCGTTCTCCGTCTAACGAATAAGAGGTTATACGAATGAAATGTTATTCGTAACGTCGTCTACTTAAAAATTCATTCGAACAATGCCCGACTCTGCGTTCACGCAGAGGGCTCTCAACCGGAAGACTGAGTTTATTATTATTTACTTGCGTGAATCTTCCGCTCGTCTAGGACGTGGACCGTACTGCTGGTACAATCAAGCATAATTCTCTAGACCGACAATTGACGATTACGAGCTGAGAAGAGCCAGTCCGTCGAGTGACCAATTGTCCGACAAATATAATCTCTGCTTTGCTTCTTCTACCACGAGCAACGAAGATCGAGGGTGGGAGGGACGAGGGCGAGAGGGACCGTAGGAATGGAAACTTTGATGCGTCCCGATCTGACCGATTCGTCGCCGTTTATACCCAAAACATAACGAATTATTTTGTCGCAGAGTCGTGAAAAAACCTTTGGATCTTCGTAAGCTTTACCTATACGGCGATCTTGAGAAATTATTCCACAAATAAAATAATCCATTCGCCATTAGGGTTATGGTCGATCGGTCAATTTATGATTATTATTATTATCTTTATTACTGTAAATATTATTGGATAACCGTAATACGCCATCCCATAAAGTACGAGGATAAATACAGCGGTATATCGTGTTTCGTATAAACATTTTTAGCGGTGTTTGTCCAATGTGTGTATGTTAGTACAGTTTGATCTACCGTTAGAGTTGCAATCTCTTGCGTCCTTGCGTAGCCCAGATATCGCATGCGTGACATGATGGTTAAAAAAGGCGTGCAGATGTAATAATAAAAAATCGACGTATCGATATTGTACATGGTAGTAACGCGTGTAACGCGAGATGCCCGAGAGAGATAGAGAGAAAGAGAGAGAGAGAGAGAGAGAGAGAGAGAGAGAGAGAGAGAGAGAGAGAGGGAATTTTACAGTGCTCATGTGTTTTCCAGAAAAGACCAGCTTCCGTGTATTTACAGTCAGCGAATATACTATTAACGTGTGTCGAATAATTGACCGATAGCAAGATAAAAGTGTGGTTTACCTGGTTTGAGGGGGAGGGGGGCTCGAGATCGACGAAGCGAAGAGGAAAATCCGCTACATTTCCGTGATACGCTTGAATCTCGTCCCGCGTAAACGACGACGGGGACCTTTCTCACGGGCCCGACGAGTCGTTGTGCACGGTTGTACGCTTTGCGTATGCGCGTGTCCGCACAGCAGCGCTGTGTATAATATATATCTAACACGTTGACGACGCTCGGGGAATTTCCCGTTGCTGAAAAATCCTTTTCGACGTTACTTGCGCTATTGAAATATATATATATATATATATATTTATTTATTTTCATTAATTTCACAACAATTTATACACGATCACTCGTACTCTCGGAGACGATGCAACTTGTTGTTTTTGATTTTTCACCGTATCCCTTTTCTTTATCGCGGTTTTTGAACTTGACGCGTCGCAGTCGGTCGAGAACGCTTTGGTAAACGCGTTGTATCTCAGAGTCACGATTTGCCACTCGTTCGTCGCGAGGCCTCTCCGATATCCTACATCGAAGACTCTCTCGTTTGCTTTTTAGATATCGGTATTTACACGAGACGATTCTGTGCTTCCGTGACTATCGACATCGCGATCTATCCGTAAGAAATCTTCGGGCTTTGCGACCGATGCGTTACCGATGCTCGATGTCATCCTGACACAGCTCGGGCGGCCGCTATATTCACACTGGAGTACCCAGTCCACATGGTGGAAACCTACTCGCACAAAGAGCAACAGCTGCCGCTCGCGGCTCGTCTCGTCTCGTCTCGCCGTGCCTGCCTGTCGGCCATTATTTCCCCACCACCGTGCCCGACGGTCCCGGGGCCTCGTCGCTTCTCCGTTCATACCAGTTTGCGCTGTTGGCGCGGCCCGGCCGTCCTCTCCTACCGATCAACGGACCGAATCGACCCTCCTCCATTCGTCGCACATCGACACGCACAAATTGACGAAGCACTTGAAGAAACTTTATAGCTTACGTGCTGTTTTTTTAAGTTTTATATATATATATATGATGCTTTAAAACTTTATGTATTTCTTTTGAGTTTGAACTTTTGTCCAAAGGTATTAAAGCAACATTGACCGATGTAACGATTATGTTCGATCAACGCAGCATTTACTTGATATAATGTTATGTATGGCATATTAAATCGATTCAACGAATGAAACCGAGAGGGAAGTTTATTCTGTGCGGAGGAATCTTGATTCGGTACGCGATATTTATTTTTTAACCGGTATACCGGGAAAGAGTGGAACGCAAAACGATTGTTCCAAGTAAAAGGAAAGTATACAGAGCTACCGCACAGCGATTACGGTGTTAAGGTGAAACTCGGAAGATTTTAATAATGTATATTCGTCTTGATTGTTCGATAATGATGAGAATTTAATTTCTATCTTGATTGTCCTCGTCTGTTTCTTCTCACGACGGAATTCATGGCACACGGCCGTACGGATAATTGATATAATTGAAATCCGTAATTGCTCTACAGCGCAGGTATAGAAACAATTGTGATAAATGAAATAGATATTTTCTTATGTATATGGCAAAAATTGAAATGTATTTTTTGTTTTTCACGTAGCCCAACACCGAAAATAGAAAAACTCGTAAAGCGTGGCCGATAAATGATACATCGATGAATAAAATAAGATACGCGGAGCTCTCGCGCGTCTCGCTCGCTACGCTGCTGCTGCTGCTGCTGCGGTGAAAGCGGGAGCAACGAGATAAGATGCGAACGGTCGGACGAATGAAAGGTTTCGGAACTCTCGACTGGTCCACGTGAGAGCTGGCCAGCGTCGACTGATGGAGTAAAATGGATGCTACAACTTGGATAGTTGGGTGCAGCAGCGAAAGAGACGCGCGCGTAGTACGTAGAAAATGAGTGGTAGGAGCGGGTGAAGAGCGGAGCAGCAGCGACACCGAGCTGCCATCGGTTGGTCAGTAGCGCCGAGTACATGTTTTGAGTTTGGCAGTTCCGGCGGCCGAGTAGAGCAGCGAAACGAACCACGGGGCTCGCACGCGGACTACCGATACGCGCGTGCTGTGCGCATACATACCCGCGAATAAACTATTTTTTTAAGCCCGTCGCATATAAGATTTTCGGTCCAACCGAAAATCGTCGTGCATCGCAAGCGTGTTTTCCGAACGCTGTAACGCAGCAGTACATATTGGGTGTGCCGAAAGTGCGATAAATATGGCGAACAGCGTGGCACCGGACTCGTGGGAACAGCAGGCGGACTGCGGGGATACCGATACCGCCGAAGGCAAGTTCATCGAGGGCAAGTTTTCGACTCTCAACGTCAATGCAGCGGAATTCGTGCCTTCCTTCTGCATAAACTCTTTGCCGGATAACAGCAATGCCACGCCGGTTTATCCTCTCGATGGTGGTGCGGCCGACACGCCAGCCGTTAACACAACCGCGACCACCTTCGTACCTCCTGAAACTCATCACGGTTAGTTTTCTCGATAATGCTGCTGGCTTACAGCTTCTCCAGCTGGTGTCTCGATATGGATACTTTTCGCAGCTCACTCGCTGCCGTCTCTGGCTCGCACACATTTTTGCACTCGAGCCTCTTTCTTTTGCTCGGTTCTCGTAACATCCTCCCCCCTTCCTCCCCCTACCGTCGCGACTTCTTTTTTTTTTACCGAGACCCACTATTTTATTCTTTCTTCTTTTTTTTCGTAGACTTTTCGCAACATTCACGCTCGACGATTACCTTTTCCTATCCCGTGGCCGTTTTCTTGATATTTCAATTGGTACTCTGTTTTTTGCACCGAACTGGACCAATTTATTTTTCTGCATCTAATTTTTTTCGCTTCGATAGCTTTCTTTGAGTTTCTAGAGTCGCCTAATCTTGTGGCATTGACATGGCTTTGGCAGGTGTGTCGACGCCGGCTCTGCCGCCCGATCCTATCGGCAATCGAGCGGAAGAACCGCCTGGCGTCGGAGGCGCTTCGCCTCTCGCCTCCTCGGAACCCGTCTCGGACGGCGAACAGGCCGATACCAGTCCTGGGCATCAGCCCGCCGACTCGTGGGAAGAGGCGGCCGTCGACGGAGATCCTCTTCTTACGCCTGAGAACGAAGAGGCGGATATAGAGGAGGACGAAGAGGCTATCGTCAAGATACCCAAGAAAAAGATCGTTAAAGTTACCGAAGATACCAAAAGTAAAAAGGAGCACGTCAATGTAGTCTTCATCGGTCATGTGGGTGCGTACGGAACGTTCGACGCTGTATTTCCATTGTATAATTATTATTTGTCCATGGAAGAAATTACTTTTCCGTATAATATACAAAAGTTATTTAATTGTGTAATTAGTCGGAGATAAACTGAAATGGAAAACATAGATCCGATCGAATTAAAAGTACGCCGGTGATAATCTGCCCGTGGGTATATATTTATCGTGTTGCGTATCGACAGATGCCGGTAAATCCACCATCGGAGGACAAATAATGGCTCTGACCGGTATGGTGGACAAGAGGACGTTGGAAAAATATGAGAGAGAAGCCAAGGAGAGAAGCAGAGAGACGTGGTATCTGAGTTGGGCGTTGGACACGAATCAGGAGGAGCGGGAGAAGGGAAAGACGGTGGAGGTCGGAAGAGCGTACTTCGAGACTGAGAGAAAGCACTTTACGATTCTCGATGCGCCCGGACACAAGAGCTTCGTGCCGAATATGATCGGCGGTGCTGCTCAGGCCGATCTCGCGGTTCTCGTGATATCAGCGCGCAAAGGCGAATTCGAGACCGGTTTTGACAGAGGCGGTCAGACCCGGGAGCACGCGATGCTCGCCAAGACCGCGGGTGTCAAGCACTTGGTTGTTTTAGTTAATAAAATGGATGATCCGACCGTCGAGTGGGACGAGGGAAGATACAACGAGTGTAGGTGAGTCATCTTTAGCGTTCGGATCTATCGAAGCTTGTACAATTATTAAAGTTGCGCGATGAACTTTTTATTCCAGAGATAAAATATTACCGTACCTCCGTAAATTGGGCTTCAATCCGACCAAAGATCTGACATTTATGCCGGTCTCGGGACAGCTCGGCATCGGCCTCAAAGACGGTATTCCCGAGAGCCTGTGCAACTGGCACAAGGGCCCACCATTTATTCCCTTCATCGACTCGTTACCGTCGTTAAATCGGAAGAGCAACGGTCCCTTTATCATGCCGATCGTCGATAAATACAAGGACATGGGAACGGTCGTTATGGGAAAAGTCGAGGCCGGCGAGGCGAGAAAAGGCCAGGCTTTACTCGTCATGCCCAACAGGGTAAATATCGATCGTTGTCTGATTATTTATCAATTAGTATGACTCGTACAAGATCGAACTAACGCAAATTTACGTGATATTTTTATATGCTTGATAATGGAGTTTAAAAAATAGAAAAGGTCTCTTTCTCTCTATTACATTTTTTTTTTTTTTTTCAATCAACACAGACGGCGGTGATCGTCGATCAGCTGTGGTCCGACGACGAGGAAGTCACGTCGGTAGGGCCCGGTGAGAACGTCAAGATCAAGCTGAAGGGTATCGAGGAGGAGGACGTGAGCCCGGGTTTCGTGCTCTGCGATAGTAACAATCCTATAAAAACGGGAAAGGTGTTCGATGCTCAAGTCGTTATATTGGAACACAAGAGCATCATTTGCGCGGGTTACAGTGCTGTTATGCACATTCATTGCGCTGCCGAGGAAGTCACGGTAAACGCGCTCATATGTTTAGTCGACAAGAAAACGGGAGATAAGAGCAAAACGCGACCGAGGTTCGTCAAGCAGGATCAGGTCGCGATTATGAGAATCGAGTGTGCGGGAGTAATATGCCTTGAAAAATTTAAACTCTTTCCACAAATGGGACGTTTCACCCTCAGGGACGAAAGTGAGTGTTGTTTTAACCGTTCGAGGGAAACCTTAAGCGATCCAGTAACGTTCAAGATACTACTTGGACGATTCTCCGAATATGCCGAATAAGCAAAAAGTAGAAACAAAATTGTAGACGGATTTTTTTCAAAAGGATCTTTGATTTTTATTTAATATCTGTGCTAATACCTCGTCAATTTGATGTAAATATTCTTTTATCGATTTTCTTTTTCTACTTAAAGTCCATGGAAAATTGGGTCGTCCAAGCGATTTCGAAGACGTTACACAGTTTCTCCCATTGATATCCGTACTATCGAAAAACATTATAATGACAAATAAATTACGTTTTTCCAGACAAAACTATTGCCATCGGCAAGGTGCTGAAGGTCGTCGAGTAACTTTGCTCAACGTCGACTGCTGCGACGAATTTCTTGAAATAAAAATAATAATGAAAAAAAAAAAAACAGAATTTATGCACTGTTGCGCGACACGGTGAGACCAAAACACCGATGCATAGAGAGAGAGAGAGAGAGAGAGAGAGAGACCAGAGAGCAACGACGCAAAGCCCTACTAATCACGATGCACCGGAGAAGCAGATTCGCCGATTCAACGACGATGACCTACCCGATCGAGGAATAATCGGATCGCCGGAATAGCCTGATTTACCCCGGATACACATCGCCGTCTACGCGTACGCATACTCACAATCGGATACAATGTTACATAGATTCGCGCACTCAATCGTAACACACTTTTAACGAATATTGGCATATTGAACACGGAGACACATTTACACACTACGATTCGTACAAAGGAGGAATTCAGAAACAGAGACACAACGCGTAACGATACGTGTGCAAAGATATAATATAGTTGTATATCATAAATCTGTAAATCGAACGGGCGATAAAAAAATTCGAAGAAAAAAAACGAAAGAAAATCAACTTACGTACGCTTTTTCATATCGCGATATTTGCGATAAGCGGTAGGCAGTGTGCAATTGCGCGCGACGCACGAATCTGCTGTTGCGCCCTCGGAAACATACGCAAGATTCAAGAAAAATACTTGTCGACACGTCGAGCGGCATCTTGTATCGGGGTATTGATATAATTAATAACTGAAAACAAAAAAAAATAATAAATAGAAAGAGAGGTAAGAGTTTTTTCAAACAATGTAAAAGCGATATTTTTGTTCGTCCGAGTCACGCGAAATGAACGATATAAAGTGAAATATGATATAAAAGAGTAATTCTAAGGAAGAACTATTATTATTATTATTATTATTATTATTATTATTACCATTATTGCTGCTGCTGCTGCTGCTCTGTTTAGTACTGATTATCGAATTGGCGGGTATGAGGTGGAAAAAAAACAACAAATTATCAAGTTATGCAACTAGATAGCGTTACTACACAACATGATAATTATTGAATGATTATATTATTATAATTATTATTATTATTGTACCGTTTCTTATTTTATTGCCATTAAAAACGTATTGCAAAAACTTCATCTTTATTCGTGTTTTCCAAAACACGTTTATAATATTATTTTTGCAATGAAAGATCGAAAATACAGTTTTTATTCATTTATTTCGTTGGTTATACTTTGATTCAACTGAATAAGGCGAGAGCTTTTCTGCATTATGTATACGAGGCAGGCCACACTACGAACGGGCTTAAAAAAATTCGATGGAAAACAATTGGAGCGATATTGCAAATGTTGAACACGGAAGTACTGTTCCGAGATAAACTGACAATCATTCGATATTCTCAAATGGTTACTTTAACGATGTGGGAATTAAGAAATGATTCTTTCGACTGTATACATCGATGTTGTACTGCTCTGTCTTATCACACAAATGCGTACTCGCACGGTGCAACGTTGCATTATCGACGCAACTTTGGAAAGACTCTATGACCGACTCGCGATAACGCCTTTTCCTGTTATCCGAGATAAATCTAACGGCGTTAATTTATGAATTAACATTTATCGTTGATAAAAAATCGAAATATATTTAAGTCTTTTTGGCATCGATTATGATTAAAAATTCGCATTGGTGCGTTTGAAATTAGAGAAATTAGTCTGTAGCGGGAAACGCAGCGCTGGTGGCAACTTATTTGTACAGTGTTATCGTGAAAACAGGTCCCCCGCGGCAGCCTTATCGTGATCCAAGTCGAGTTAATTTGGAAGACGCGAGATTCGACGGTCTCTGTTCAATTGATCGCTTTGCGTTGCGAGAACAACACGAAAAATGAATCAAATCGATGCCTATCGGTTGAGTCATCCGGAGCTGTTGTCGGAAAAAACGCTCAGTGAAATTCTCGAGAATGTACGTACACGAGAGGTTAAACCTTCCAAGTTCAAAGACTCGAGGTTGACGATGTTCCGCGGATTTCTTTTTCAATCCTTTTTGCACGTAAACAGAGTTGCATCGTTTTACCGGCATTCGGGAGTCTCTGCAAGGAGGAATTGATTGAGATTTTCAAGAGAATCGCACTACCGATGCCTCAACGAAGGTACAACGACTCCACGACTTTGGGCAAAACACTCAACAATCTCAGAGTCGCAAAGGGTATCGACACTGCAGTTTACAGTGAAAACTTTCATGTTCCGTAAGTTACCACCGACAACCCGTTTAGTTGTTTGTAGCTTGCAGAATTCAATAATTGCAGATCGGCGACAAGTCCGTTGGCCGAAATCGAAAATAAAACTCGAGTTACCGATGATTCCGTTGCAAAGGCCAGACTGAAGCCTCCGATAAGCGACGATCTACATGTCTGTAAAAAAATTCGTCTATCCGATTCGTGTCACTCGGAGATTCTCTTTGAGAAGGGTGGAAAGAGAGAAAACGAGGTATTTACGACTGCTAAAGAAAATTATGTTATTATCCTTGGAAATAATTGAAGAAATTTGTATTTAAACGTCTTTGAAGCAAAGTATACGTTCTTCTACAGGATTCTTCGCTTCCAGACGCAAAGAAGAGGCAAAAGATAACGTGGCCCTAGGATTTGGCAGATTATTAATTTACACGCGTTCCGTGTAGTTTCGACAAACAGCAATTTGTATACGAATCGACTTGGCTATTATTTTTTTGGACAACGAGCATGAAAGGTTCTGCTATAATTTTTTTTACCTCTTACGACGCAAGTTTTTCAAAATAACTTTTTTCTTTTACTGTTTTTATTTATTTTTAACAAAAGGTACATTCGAATACTTTATAAATCGTTGGCAGCTTTAACCATGAAAATTTACCTCTCCGCGAGGTAGAGAAAGAAATTTATACGACCCTTGAGGCTCTATTAATTAAGGAATTCACGTATTTCGTTCATATTTAGTTAAGAATTTGTATATAAATTGCAGCGAATATTAAAGAATCTTTCCAGCAGGCAATAATCGGTACAAAGTATTCCTTTTTTCACATTCCACGTTCTTTTAATGATATAGGCTTTCTAAACGATACATTCATTTATATATATATATATATTTACTTTGACGCTGTGTTACAGCAACCTTTGTCACATGCATTTGTAACTATATAAATCGCATAGATCTATCTTCTACTCTCAACAAAATACGTGTTTGTCAAGGCATACAGGATTTTTTTCTTTTTGATATATCCTAAGATAGATTCGCGTACACCGCGGAGACTGGTTCGAGCTTGGTCGATTGATTTAATCAATATTATCAGACAAATCGATACATAGCGTAGATAAGAGTACGAGCTGGGATAACCCGATTGGAGCGGGAGTGAGCAAGTGCATTTGAAATTTGACCGATTGGATAGCTGCCATTGAAACAATTGTAAAATTCCCTTTTTTTTTTTTAAACTCCGTCTCGACGGTTTGCGCGAATCCCTCGCAATTTGTATAATCTCTTAAAATTTATTACGTTATATACATATTTATAATGTGTATATACAGTCTGCACTGCGTATCATCGTAAAGGCTGGAGAACGTTTAACATTTTTTATTTTTATTTCCTCGTTTTTGTGTTTCCATTAGAAAATTCTGTTCACTATCCATGTTTTATTCTTATGAATCACAGTGCGATGCATTAGGTACAAGAACTTACCATCTTAACTGTGTGTGTGTTTTTTTTCTTTTTCTTTAAATATTAATCGCTCGTACAGCTGACTAACGAAATAACCGTTAGTCGAATCGAATGTGTGTGCGAGTGTGTAACGATGTGTAAATTTTTTACGTATAAAACAATCGGCTTATCACCGGGGCAAGGGGTACATGCTGTATATAATAATACTGTACGACAACAAGTATGTACGGAGTGTCGGTAATGCGTTTACAAAATCTGACTTCTTAATTGATAACGGGTGAAAACGTTGCTTGACAATGTTAAACGCCTTGATGAATTCAATGATTTCCTTCTTATCCATTTTTTCTTTCGTTTTTCTTTTGTACACACTTAAAAAAACTTATGGCAATGAATCGTCGCTACTCGAAATTATCCAACTCGACGTATCGGCTTCGCAAATATTTCGCGACGAACGATGGCTGAAGGGTCGTTCGGTTTTTTCTCGTCGTAGATTGATTCGCTTGATAGCGTTTCCCGTTGGAGCGATATCGTAACGCATCGCAAGTAAATCATTTGACCCCATGAACCGGACGTTCGATCACCTTTGAGCTTTGTACAGCGCATTTTTGGCTCTTTGCGTTGATCGTCGAATCAAGGCCTCTAAATTCTCTGTGCTTAGCTCTTGACCCGACCTCGGAGTATAGTTTACGGAGTGGACCGTTACAATTTTATTTTTTTTTTCGGTGAACAAGGCCGAGAAATACTTTTAACAAGTTTCAGACGATACAATCTGACATAACCGAATCTCCTTAAGGATGTCTATGACCTATCATCCTCAAAAAAAGTTAATCTATCTGTTAGACTAATTTTGAGAGCCCCAGTCTCATCCCCGGTAGGTTCACCGCAATATTCGAAACGACTTTACAATTATTACAGATTAAACATTCGTTAAATAATGATCACTCATATACGATGATAATAGTATGTTTGTTAACTATGATTTCTTACCGGTACAAATAATTGTAGCTGCTGCTTTTTTATTTATTTATTTTTAAAAATTATCTTCTCTTTATGATAATCATTTTTAACAGTTATTACAAAACATGTTGAAATCATAACGAAGCGATGAATTAAAAAAAAAAAATTTTATTTTACGTGTGGCAAGAAGGTAGTAGCGGTATTAAAAAGCGCTGATACCATGCATCGGGGATGTCGCGATAAGCTATCCGAGCTAGGATTCACGTACCTCGAGCTACACGAGTCGAAGACTCAACGAATGATAGAAAAAATTGCGCCACATTCAACGGAACTCCGAATAATTCGGTATAAATACTAAGGAGTTTGGAAGCATCGATAAAGATTTTTTCTGGTATTATTGTTTGTTTTTTTTTTTCGAAATACCGTGTAAATCATTGGCTTCGTTTAACGGAGGTTTCGACGATCATTGATATTGACTGTGGAGGATGCGGTCAATTCCCGAAAGACGTCGATTTAAACTGGTGTTTCGTGATCAGTCTCTTCGATCCTTCCTAATCGCCATGCGTTTGGGTCTCCTGCTGCTACAAAAGGAGAACGAACATCTTTTCACACGCTTTGCAGACTCGGTTGCTCTAGCCATACCGTCATACGCTATATTTTGTTATGTATAACGTTATTGTGTAAACGAAATTAAAGTCAAATGTTCTGTTTTATCTTCGAAAAATCAATTAAACTCGACCTGCTGGTGTCTTGTAATAATTTTGTTCTACTTTAGAAATGCGTCACTGACACGATAAAATTTTTTATTTTTCAAAGCGTGCTTCGTTGCAAGGCTTGTTTTGATGAAATCGTGGCTGTCAACAGCCTGAATCAGTGCCAATATAATCGCAAGACGATTATTCTGAATGTTTCCTCCCACATCATAGCCAATAACATCGAGGAAAAAGTGAAGAATCTTCAAATGGATTGTGAATTCTGGCTCGACAACCATGCTACACGCTGAACAACAACATGTACATACGTAAGATTGAGCCTTCGTATCAACTTACCACAGTAATAGTATTTAATCCTAGGCAAACCTAGGCAAAGAAAAAAGAAACATCAGTAAACTATTGGAAAAGTATACACATTCGAGCTACCTAGTCGTCCAAGTCGGCTTTAATCTTTCGGTCGAGTTAAATTCGATACGCCCGGTCAGCAAGGGAAATTATAATATTCGAATCATTGCAATTGTTTCTATGGCTAAGCTGTGGAAGAATACTTCATCGGAAAATCAAATGATTGTACTCGAGCGTAATGTACAAATTCTCCAAACGGTTTTTTCCATATTTGTATCGTCACATGAGATAAATTCAAGTCTACGAATGAAAACTACGGACAATACGGTAAAGGAAAATTAATGAAAAAGAAAAACGTATCGTGTCGACGAAAATATGCAATGGATATGGCAATAACGTGTGCAGTGCAGTAACGAGGCGATAAAAAGGATAAATGGGTAAAAACGATGGTTCTAGACTTTGTTCGATACGTCGTGATTAAGCGTTGATATACGATAAATAAATCAAGTAGCGAAGAAGAACGAACAGAGATTCAGAGAGAGAGAGAGAGACATAAAAGGAATGGAAATTAACTCACCTGGGTATTCTAACCGGGAGAAAAGAACAGGTGGAGCTACCCTGTGTGTCATTGGCCGCTTAGCGTGCGTATAATAACACACGGCAGGATCACATTGACGCACCGAATATATTATAGATTCGGGCTAAGGAGCCATGGAACTCGTACGCGAGGATTCTGTTGGAGGGGATCGGTTGCTGTTCCGCTCAGGATACATGGGAAGTATGTAGGGCGCGTGGAGGTGGTTTAGATGATGCAGTGCGTTGTTCAACACATCGGGGCTCGTATACAGCAGCGGCACTCTTTCCTCTACCCAAACGAAAATCAAAAAAAGAGATAGGTGCAAAATTATAATAATGACAATGATGTCCTCGAGTGTGCCTCGTACAGATACCGTGTATGCGAGTCTACGAATGGCTAGGGTAAACGAGCCAATTAATCGACACTCGAACTACGTCTTTTCACTCGAATAAATACGCGATAAACCAAAGATAAGTGAAATATATACGTTCAAGTGTAGTGAATCGTACCGTATCAAACGGACTCGCGTTTCATTCGTCCGATCATTATCAATTTATTGCGTTAAACACCAACTGGTATTCGTCGATGGTAAGCTTTGTAAATTAAAAATAAGAAAAAATGTACAGACTCGATGATTATTTTCAATTGATTTTCAAAGCTACCGCGAATTACAAAGACTCGTTCGTTTATCTATTGGCACATTCACCCTGATCAGTGGTAAATAGTATAGAACGTTGGATGCTTTCCGAGCCGGTGTAACGGCGGTAATCGGGGTTTTTAAAAAGTAGTCTGTCCGTGAAATAATAATGCAGCAACGGAACATAAAAATCAGCTGAGGCAGCTCATTAACAAACTCAACTATCGTATATAATATAATATAATAAATATAATTTATGTACAGTACTACGCTGGTTGTCCACTGGTACAACGGATCCAATGACCGAGTCGGTGCCATGTTCTCGTGACAATGCTACACGAAGATTCAACGGAATCGAACGGTTTGACGGTATCGTTTTCGTATATCGTATCTATCTTTCGTTTGGAGTTTCGTTGCGAATGTTAGTAGTCGCACATGTTGTTTTTTTTTCTCTCGTTTGACAATCGCGACGAACGTAATGATGGAAAGTTGTGCTGATTACCTTGTAACTGACGACTGATCAGAGCCGTGATTCCCTGACTGTCACCGCTCTTCTTCACCACGAATAGTTTTGTCTCCGAGTCACTCTCGATTCCACCTACTCCACCCAGACCGATAACTTGCCCGTTTTGCTGCTGATGGCCGCTCGCAGCCATCGTCTCGCTCACCTTTGACGAACAATGTAAAAACGAATCAAAATCAAGTATCAACATTTTAGCCGGATAGGTGATCGTTACGTTTAAATGTGTTACCTGCATCAACTTCTTAACAACGTCCCTGCCGAGAATGTGATCAAAGACTGCCTGCAGAAACTGATCGCTGATTATGCTTAATTTCAATTTGTCACGGTGCCAGAGCAATATTCTTGACTCCTCCATAGCCGTTATCGAGACCTGAAAGTATTCGTCGGTGGACACGCCAAACCATTCCGGAGAATCGAGAAATTGATGAGGGAAGACTATGTGAAGTGCTCTTCCGTTCTGAGACACGACTAGTCTGTGAAAAGAGATAAAACACGCTGAATTATTACTCGAGCCTCTTTACTCAAACTATATCACCCGACTGACGTCGATTCAACAAATATTGGTCAAAATCGAATATTACACAAATGTCCACTCACTTTCCGGAGAGGACTAACGAGAGCGAGTCAACTTTGGTGACTTTCTCTTGTGCGTAAACCTCTTGGTATTTTAACTGACGAATCGTCTTCATACAGCTTAATACTTTCTTGAATTGATGTCGCGATACGCGCAACGGTTGAAAGACGGCGGCATAAACCTGCAACGACGAAATATAAAGTATTCGAGTTGGTTTTGCGAATTTATTTTCGATGCGCGAATCCGTATATTTTTTTTTCTTTTCGTTTTTTAATCAAGCCAATATACCTCTTCGATCTCACGTGAGAATTTTATAGGTCTGAGCCTATAGAGTAGCATGCAAACGTGGACAAAGTTGATGGCAACGAAGAGAGCGTTCCAGAGAGCTGCGTCCAGCCAGCATGCTATAGTCCATCCCCAAAGAGCGAGAAATGCACAGCCGACGAGGAGCGTCGATCGCAGATACAAAACTCCGTGTATGCCACTAGGGGCGAGATGCGAAAGCAAAAAAAAGGCATTCGCCAACTGAAAGTATATGTGATTAACGTAGAAGCCGTGATAGGGTTGGCAAGTGAAAGCTCCGTTGAAAAAAGTTGGAGGCACTATCGGCGGATGAGGGTAAGCGGAACCGTGGCTAACAACGGTAAGTCCTGCACCTGTGAAAATATCAAATTTTCTTTCGTTGTGAAGAAAAAAAAAAACAAACAAGGGGGTCTACGAGCCTTCGAGACCGTCCCGAAGCGGGTGGCTAAATTAAAAATTTTCATACTCTCCGATTTCTGCCTTTCCAGAGAATCATACAGCATGACTAAAACCACAACCATCCGGTTGTTACTCACGCGATATAATCCTGTGGGAAGTATGACAATATTCTATTTAATATCATGAAAATAACTGACATTTTATTAGTCGGCTCGCGAATACAAATAATTATTTCAAACGACATTACAACGTCAGCGAAATAAAAATGTCTATTTAATCGACTAATATTTTTAACTTTTATTTACATTTCTATTTTGCCCGAAGCTGGTTTTTCGGAATGGTTTTTTTTATCTCTTAATTATGTAACTGATAAAGAGTCGGCGCTCACCCCCAGTGCCGTCGGAGGTCACATTTCTGCATTCGCTGTTGGCCCGATTCGTCGGAGCCGGCAGTGAGATTTCCGATGCACCGGCATTTTGGGGAATATTCGGTACGGCGGCATCCGTCAGATTGGCATTGACGCCGATGAGACACCAGCACAAGAGGACAAGGGACGGAAGGGAAATTCCACAGCCTTCTCGGCCTCCTATTGGGTCCAAGCGCATCCACATCCCCGCATTACCGACCGCTAGACGGACCTCTGCTTCTCATACAAACGGCGCGCCGTTGATTTATCTCCCGACCTGGACCGATCTTCCGTCACATCCCAGTATCGTTCTTCGCGAACTATCGTCCCATCCGTCGGCCTGCGGACAAATTATATTCAAAATAAATAGCAATAATATAAGAAAGAATCGTTTCAATTTTTTTCCATTTTCAACCAGCAACCTTTGACGATAATTTCTTTTAACACAGTATCAGGAACCATTACTATCGGTGGTTCTAATGCTCAGATTCTTTCTTTCTTTCTTTTTTTTTTTTTTTTTTTTTTTTTTGTAGATGTGACAAAACTTTTCACTTTTTTATGCTTTTTTATTTATAGAAATCATGGAAAAATTGTCATGTAACGTGGAATTATACTAATTTCAAATGAAATATTATTAAATTAAACTAAGTTATTAAAAATTAGATTAAATTAAATCGGAAGACTCCGGGGTTTCCGTTGCATATGTCAAATTAGGAATTAATACAGATTTTTCATAAAGAAAAGAGTTTCTAAGTAAAATTAGATCTACGGGAGTTAACTCGATCGGCCGATTCTCTCGCTGGCTCGACAGAAACCGTAAAAATAAAATCTGAGCGTATCGAGAATATTAATATACATGGGCTTGCTTTGTAATTCTAATTTAGATAACCCATTAGCCCTAATAACAACCATAAAGAGTACCATTCTGATATTCGCATTTGTTGGATATTTAAATTGCAGACTACTTTTGATAACTTTTAAAGGAGTATCTCGATAATTACGAGATGCAAATGAATGTAAAAATTTGTTATTTTTATGGAGAACAAAAATTTTTTCAACAATTCCAAAGCCTTTATAGAACATTATGAGCCCCGAGTTATTTGTAGTACAAAAACGTTACTTTTGACAACCGGATGTAATAAAATATATGTCAAAGAGGTTAAGACAAAATTCAGAAACAGTTGTATCTTGAAAAAAAATAAAAAAAAGAAGTTCATCGATAGAACGACGTGATCTTTACGATAAAAAGCCCAAATGAAAATTTGTCAGTAAGATACCTTGGCCAGTGGCCGTTAACGAATTAAATTGGACGGTAATCGACTGCCCAATTATGGATATAATAATCGGCGTGCACGGGGGTGTCAACAATGTAGGTCGATCAACGAGCCTCTCTCCCGTCGTCGCAAGATAACGGAAACTCGGTGATCTTGGTACTCGGTCGTTACACGATTTTCTTCGACTGCACAGAAAGCCACGGGACCATTACCAGCAAAATTTCATCGAGAATTCACATCGATAAGCACCGTACTCACGGATATCAAATTGGCGAACATGTAGGGCCAGCGAGCGAGAAAAACACGAGTCGTTCGATTCCTTCCGATTTTTCGTTGCAAAACTTTAGCTGCTCGTCGCGCGACGAGACTACCGTATCCGACTCGTGCTCTCTGTCTTGTGTTGCTCTTTGGAACGCTCTCCGGATCAACAAAACCGAGACACGCGGGTATGTGACATTCGATGCTTCGGAAATCGACGCTCAAGAGCTTTTACAAGGTAAAAATCATCGAGTTTACAGTTTGGCGAAGAGTGCGCTAGGATTAAATAACATGACACACGCGAACCGATGGAAGAACACGAGTAAACGGTAACAGTCTGATCGAGTCTGATGGTACAAGCGCACCGTACGTGTCAAAAGTGGGGGCGTCACCGGCACCGCGGACGGCCAATCATTCGAGACATATTGCCCCGTTGCCCGCGACTCCGCAATTTTTCATATTCGTATATATGCTGGATTACGCACTCTTTGTAAATGCGCCATTTTTCAAAATGACAAACGACTTGTCTCGCTCGCGATTCTCATCCGGAAATTAATAATTATTTAACAATCGTGGCTCACGAAAATAGTGTTGCGTTAACGCATCTATGGTAGGAGTAGAAAATTCAAATAGATTTTATCGTGCGTAAGTACATTTCCCGTTCAGTTTTATAATTAAAAACGTCACGCGGTCGATCGTGTTATCGGTAAAGGTAGTCGGGAAGCATGTTCGTTGATGATATTGAACCTTCGTCTTAATTTATTGGTGAATCAATAGATACACTGTCATATCACGCGCACGCATAAATAAAAAATATGTTATGAAATAGCTTTGTTAAATAGCCAACGAAAGTACAAGAGTATTAATAATAAAATAATTAAAAGTTTACAATACTAAATATCTAAGTTTAATTCATTATTACTAAACGTTTCGACGACACCGATCGGAGCCTCCAAGACGCTCCGAGCGAATTATCTTTCCATATACACACTCTGATATATATATATATATATATCGATGATCAATGATTTTATACAGTAAAACGTGATATTCTTTGATATGTGAACATAAAAATACTTAAACGCACCGCTCGTTAAATGAAATCGATAATAATTCATTAAAACCGCAAAATAGATAGAAAACTTTACAAGTTGAGTATCCTTGAACTATGCTTATTGATGAGCCTTGTTTATTTATTTATTTTTTTTATCTTCTCAACGGAAGATACGATAAGTCAGTGACAGACGATGAAATGAATAATTTCGCTGCGAAATAAAAATTTAACATACATCCATTCAAGTATTTCATACACACACGTTATGAAATTCTGTCTGAAAGCTTTACACGCTTTTTCTTTTACTTATATACCGTCACAACTCACGTATAAAGCGATGCGTTCTGTTTTTTTCTTTTTCTTTTCATATTTTCAAATCTCATGTCGCGAGATAATTTATGCTATACATGTACAAAATGGTAGATGAAATACGAAATTTTATGGTTATGAGGTCATGCTCTCGTACCGCTAAACGTCATGATCATTTCAAATATCCTATCTAATTACACTCGATTGCCAAGTAAAAAAAAATAAGCGCTCTTTGTGCTTTAAAGTCTTGTTTCTTTTTTTTTGCTCTGTCTTTGCTATTGTCGCTTCTACGAATACTCTTAACTTGTCAACTCGTGAGTTTATTAGACCATGTGGAATGCCGCATGTTAAAGAAAAAAAAAAAATAGAAAGAAACGCGAGTAATTTGTTCCATCGCTTTTATCGTTAATCAATTAAGATGCAAAAATTGTTTGTATCAAAAAGCGATAGTACATATGTATATATGCTATTTCGAAAATATTTCATCGAAGCTACATAGCAAAATAATAACTACACATCTGAGATTGTACGTATAAAAAAGGCAGAGTACGGTGTCGCGGTATATACGTCTCTTGTCACTGGTGCGATGATATTCCGTGCCCGGAATTTTCTTAATTTTCTTAGTTTCTTTTCTTTTTTAAGTAAAAGCGCCACGCAATTTTCTGTAAGTACGGCGCAAAATTCGAAAAAATTGACGCGTCCTAAAAGTAATAGCCGCAACGAAATCTTCGCTTTGAGAAGATTCCAGTGGCCGAAAAATAATAATCATTTGGATGTAGGAAAACGATTTTACAAATTTATATTCGTTATCTCAAAAACTATTCTCTCTGAAATCTCTCGGTGTGAAATACGCAATAATCGTATTTTTGAAAAATCGAGAACATCTTTCATTAGGCTACACGTACCACTGGAAAATCCGCGGATCGATAGAACGTTAAACCGAAGTCTCCGAATTGAGCCGAAGTAAAAATTTATTCGATTTCGGATGTGCCAGTTGCTCGGTAAGATTGAAATGCGGCAACCGATAAGCGGTACAGAGAAGAGCAACTTCGCCCTGTCGCAATTGAAACTCGCATCCGGGCGCGAGGGTTCGAGAGGGAAGTTCGCCCTCGCAGACGAGCGCCCAATGATGCGAGCGTCTCTGGCGTTCCTTCTCGTTCGAAAGTACGGGCGAAGAGGTGAAAAAAGGTTCGAGAAAGGCGCGGGGAGCCGCGTCCTGAGCCAAGCAACGGGCGAGACGTCCGAGTATAGATTCGACGGAATGTCTGGGTTGCTGTCGCGTTACCCTGAGATACTTCTGGAGAGCTCGCGCCATCGAGGGAAATACAGCTTGAGCGGCTTCCATGGGATCCATGGGACCAGGATTTGGCGCGAGCTCCGATTCCGAGTGCAGTCTTTTGATATGCGCGAAAGCCTCTTCCGCCGCGGTGATCAATCGAGCTCGTCGCTTTCTCACTCTCCTCTCGTAATCGTGTTCCTCGTAGAAACGCTCGTTGTGACTCGAGTCACGGCGACGCGCTTGAGCCGCGAGAACAGCCCGATCACCACCGCTACGCTGTTGAGTTCCTCCGGTGCTCACAGATCCGTCCACGTCGTAGAACTTGAAACTCGACTGCTTTCTGCCCGACTTGGATACCGGAAGCCGATCGAGGTACGGATTGTAGATTGGAAATTCTGTGTAATATCGCTCCAATACCCAGACGGCTGCTCGTTGGATCGACAAATGGCCGATTGCGTACGATCTCGACTCGCCGTCCGGTGATCTGACGACCTGTAAATGCGAAAAACATTCGTTTGACTCTTTGTTTTCATTTTTATACGTCATTATAAATACCTTTAGGTAGAAAGTAGGCTGCATATGACGGATTTCGATAAGTAGAACGCCGACATAGTGAATAAACAGTAAGGTATCCGCAAAGGTACCCGCGTAATTCACTAAACTTTTGTACTCTGTTATCTCACCATTAGCGGTGGTCTTGGCGCTTTCCGTCACCTGAAAAAAATCTCGATTAACTCTCAATTGCTTCTAGAAATATTCACCGCGGGCAAGTTGGGCTTTTCATGTCGAACGAGCTCTTTTGCAATCGTCGCAATATTTTTAAAGCTCTCTAGTTTTTATTTCAAACTTTAATTTTTTTTCGGAAAAGGTACACGTAGCTCGTTCGACGCAAAACAACTTGTACGTTGTCTTAATCCGGTGCCAATTTGTAATGCTTACTTGAACAACGTAAAACAACCAGTAAGTACAAATGCAGAGCATCGTGAGAAGAAGTACTCCGGCTCTGAAGAGAAAGACACGTGGCATTGTTGCGTTTCGGGGTCTCAGAAAAACAGCCCAAATTCCTATAGCTAGCAGAACTAGTTTGAACGCTAATCCTAATAATTGGCCTTTGCATTCGGCGTTGCAGGACAAAAGTTGCAGTCTCTGTTGCATGGTCAAGAGCGTCGTTGAGTCGGGAAAAAAACCCAATTTTGGGAGCACGACCATCGCTATGGGACTGAGAAAAGCGCTTGTCCCGAGAGCCAGTGCTACAACGGGTCCCACGTATCGATTACAACTAAAATTGAAGGCCCCGTCGGTTTCGCTAGGCCAGTGACTGACATCCTCCGTCGATTCCGATCTCTCGGACGTATTTCCCGTAACGGCCGTCGTATTTTCACCCCAATTCTCATCCTGCGGCAGTATTTGTACTTCTATCACCTCCTGGCCGACATTCTCAACGCTGTTCGTTCGTACGTTAACCGTTGTTTGAAATGGCGCCATTTCGCCGGTATCCACTTCTCTTCTTTCCTTCCTCTGACTTCGGTTGTTTCTGTCGAATAACAATAATGCATTATTACTGTTGGTGCGTATCGACCGTAAGGAATACCGTCCCATTTTATTCGACGATCGATCGTCGTTCAATTGCAAGTTTATCAATATTAGTTTTCCAAGCTTAAAGAAAAATGGCTCGATTACTCCGAAGTAACAATAGAAATGCCGGTACGACTCGTGGAGTCTTGTTTTCGATTCTAAACTACTCGAATAAACAAAAGCCCTAAATAACGTAGTATTTAAGCAGAAATAAAACATGAACTCCAAAATAGGATGATATTGAGATCCGGTACATCCGACAAGCTTACGAAACTCATAAAATTTCTACAGTACTATGTACTTTTAATTTTTATCGTATTGTTAAATTATACCAGAATTTCCATACAGAATCTTAACTGTGTGCGATTCTTCAGGATAATGACATTAAGCATGCTTCTTTTATTCCTACCTATGTATAGAAGAGGGTTATTTTTGATAAGCTTCGCTCGAATCTTTCTTGAGTCGACATTATCGCAAGAAGAGCGGAAACAACTCGGAGCAAAGGAAAATAGCGCAATACCTTGAACTCCGGTGAGAATGTTGCCTGTGATTCTGCGGCTTGTTGTTATGGGATCTATGATGTTTCTGCGAACTGCGACTGTGGTGGCTATGGCTATGTTCGCTAGCCCCCGACTTTATACTCTCTGTCTCCATAACCCGGCATAGGCTACCGCCCTTTTTCTACCCCATACGAGCATTCCCTCATCGGCTCTTCGACAACTGTAACACTACCCATGTAACGCACCTGCACATCGACGTCCGCGATGTTTTACGCACATACAATTAGCGTTTCGAAGCACTATCAGCTGCTCGCGTACAATCGGATTATCGGCATAATCAACATACTATCGAGCTCTCCGATATAACGAATTACCCAAAGAACGCACGTTGGCCGACTATAAAAATCTTAGAGAAATAGTTAAAAATTGTTCAATGTCTTTGCGCTTGTTCCTCGCCAAGTGTCAAAACCTCAAAACAGACGCCGACACGCCTAACGTTTATGGCTCTCACCCCTTCTTTGATCGTGAGATTCTTCTCATAATTTTCATAGGGAGAAATTATTCGGTCAATCTCACTCTAGGGGCATTCGCCGAGCATCAAAATAAAAGAAAATCCAAATAGAATTAAAGTATCACGCGTTCTTTCGGTTTATTCGAAACAAGCGATATTCGTTGTTCTTTTTTATTTATATATATTGTTTCTAAACACCGAGCGTGGCTATTGGACAATTATCTTCCGCGAGATAATCTGATAATTGCCGTCAAGGTAACCGCATGAAAATATCCCTGCAGCAGGCAGCGCGGAGGCAGTGCGGATCCAGAGGTCACTGTCAATGACCCGACAATAACACGTTTCGTCGAACGAACCTTATCACGATAAAAAACGAGTTTCGCATTAAAGTCAAGTCGGCAACGTTTGAACAATACCTATAACAGATATGACTCACGAGTTTAACGTTGTGTCGGTAGGTTAAATTTGTGACTCATCGAAAGATTGTTGTTTTTTTAGAGGGCAAATCGTGGAAACCGCTGCACGAGCTCAGAAACGACGACGACGACGACGACCAATGCGACACTGGATCGAACGGAACGACAAAAATTTTGAAAAAATTCTTTTATCGGTCACCACCATTTTGATAACGTAAATAAGGATTTAAGAAGGCGATTATCACGATGATACGGGTTTATTCACCAGTAATCCCAAATTCCAAGATTATTATATTATTTTTTTACCTAAATTTCATCTGCGACGACAGATGGCGGTAGTATCGCATCGACCCATCGAGTCTGCTCTCTTCGCTCTTCGGTATGTTTTCTTTTTTTTTTATCTGCGAATTAATGTAAATCATCGTTCGAATCAACGGCCATAGTTGACGAATTTTTCTCTAACGACACACGTATAAAGATTTTGTTTCGTCGATTTCATTTTTCACGGGTAATTCATGAAGATTTATCAACTACTTAACTTTATTCATTTGTTCTCAATCGCTGGAAATATTTTACACTTACATTTCTATCGGTGTACGCTATACCTTAAAAATGTAACCAAGCTCCTAATTCGACACTGTTACGCGTATCGATGTATAGAACGGTGTATATCAATCGGTGTAGATAATATCGTATACAGATTTGGGAAAATGATCACTGACGAGCGCCTGTATTCGTTCCTTGCGCGTAACAGGAGTGTACCTCTTCATAGGAAAAGTTTTGACGACACTGTCGATCGACGCTCTGAGAACGCTGGTCAAATCGGCCTCCGGTCCCTTTGTATACTTCTCCAAAGCGAGCATCTCTTTCTGGAACAACTCTTCTCCGTATTCCTTGCGAGTGCGCGGATCCAGCTGGATCCACATGTCTCTCGCCTGATTCAACAGAGCCGCGTTGTCCTTGAGCCATACATTGCCCGATATATATTCTCCTGTTTCCACAATAGAGACATCCACGCCCCATCTGCGCATCTCCAGTCTTAGACAGGAGCCCCATGCCTCTATAGCAGCCTGCGTACAGCAAAGAATCGAGTATTTGTATTTTTAGAGCAAAAATTGTGATTTTTTCATAGAGAATTTGTACTTACTCCCATTGCGCACTGAATACCACGTACGGCGCTAGGTATGCGAGCCAGGATACTCGATATCAGAACTATACGGCCCTTGGAACGTCGGATCAATGGCAAAAAAACCTGACTCGGAAAGGATGCTCGACATTACACATTTCTGATTAAACTTTTTACTTACGAGTAGCTTTGGAAGTAGGGGGATTATTTTTTTTTACAACTGTGTCGAATACAATAAGAAATGAGTTCAGTTTAGAATATTACCTGATTGAGACGAACGACACTGAGCAAGTTAATGTCTACTGTTCGTTTCAGTACGGATTGAGGAATCCACTCGCATTCTCCCAGAGCGACCCACGCCGCGGAGTGCACGATTGCCCATAGTCCTGCCGATACATAATTTCTTCCATTATTGAAAGAATTAGAAAAACTGTCGAGACTATGGGAAATAATTAATTTTATTACCTGGAGCTTCGTCGGGCAGATTTTCATTAACGTACAAGAATACGGAATGTATTTCTCGTTCGTTGGTAATATCCAGCTGAAGCGCGTGCAATCTTCCAGACGCGTCCTTCTTCATATTTTGAACATTCTCCTCGCACGTTGCTATGTTATTGAAACCAGCAAAGACGGTAAATCCCTGAGGAGAAGATAACGGTGAATATATATGGGTATCTCATTGATTCCCGGAGTTACGGAATTACTCACGAGTTCGTCCAGGCGTTTGGCCAAGGAGTAGCCGACTCTGGATTCGCAACCGGTGATCAGTACCGCTTTTCCAGCTGCTGTTACCTGATTTATAAAATTATTAAAACGCGTTATAAACCGGGAACTTTGGTAAAGGCACAACTGCATTTTTTTTAAGGGCTTTTAAAAAAATTCTCTCTGCGCATTTACGGGATCCAAAGGTCAGGGGCCTTTGAACTTTCCAACACCGTGTGCTTGACGTTACGTTCGTTATCTTGTTATTCGCTATCCGACAGCTTCAGCATAACTATTTTAATTAACTTTCAAATTCAATAACATAGTTGACATCAATCAAATCGATTTCATTTTGCACTAAATGGCAATATATATATATATATATATATATATATATATATATATATATATATATATATATATATGACGGGCTGACTTACCTTTAGATTATGATAGAACAAGGTAAAACCCACAGAAACGAAAAGAAACAGTAGAAATAACACAAAGCTGGATGTTTGAGAGATTCTCAATGTGTTGAGTACAGCTGCGAGGATAACGGCAACAGCATGAGAAAATGCAACGGGCAGTAGGCATCTTTCAACCAATTCCCACGTTTTGCTGTCGTCCGGTTCTTCCTTTAATTTTGCTGGAGGCATTTCGTATTTAAACAACAACAAACAAATTGTTATTTCATTAGTCGTTACGTTTATTCGAATTCGATCGAGTCATTCGGTTCACGGGCTAAGGCCGGCCTAGAAGACTGGTCTGGGCTAGAACTGAGCTAACTTTAAACTGGAAATAGTGTCTTGTGTTAATGAACTAAATTTAACTACAGTGCTGCGCCTTAAATTCTGGTATCCCTGGTAAAGATTTCGTGCGTTCCCGCGGATTCAGCTTTTACCGAACGACTCGTCGATTCCTCGGTGAAGCAGCAACTTTATTTCATAACATGAAATTGCACTAAAACACGGAATCGTAGTTGTCAGAAATGAATATTTTTCTCATGTTAATGTTTCAGGGCGTTTTTAGAAAATGCAATTAAACAAAGATTTGGAATAATCATTTATTTATTTATTGGATTCTTCCCTAACGAGCACTCCTCGATAATAGAGTGTCTAATTATTATTAGATCGACGTGGGATTAAGGCGATGCGCTACTCCTCGGCCGGTAACAAAAACTGTAATGCAAATTTTTCTGTCACGATTGATGTTGGAATAAAAGAGGAGAACAATGAATTGCGACTTACAATTGTACAGTTGACCGTTTTCATTTTTCATCCGAAAGATGAATCGTAGCGATGAAATTTGCGATGGGAAAATTTTGCTATCTCCTACGCATAACGATCCGAGAGAGAAAAACGACGACGTAGCGCATCGTCTTAAGAACGGTCGTCTTAAATCTGCAATGAGAAGGTATCGAACGCGTCGTAGTTCTGATTTAGATTATTTTTCTCCAATCTCTAATAACAATTGTGATTTTTTATAAATTAAAAAAGAGAAAAAAAACTAGAGTTCGATATTAAATATTTTGCGCCACTATCAAAGATAAAAGTCATGTCCGGTGGTAGATTTTTAAAATTATCATTTGCAGTAGGTATATTTTACTATGGGAGTAAACCGTGACCTTTCATGGGATCATAAAAATAGCTAATTTCGCGATTGAAGCCATCTCTTACGAGCGCACAGCGAGAGGAACAAAAAATGAGTAAATAATAAAGGCATATTACGGTGGGCGTTTTACTTGAAATTTTAATGAATCAAAGTCCGCAGCGCGACAGTGTACTCTTTGAAAAGACATTTTTCGCTTGGTTAATTAAATAAATAATTGTAGCGTCCCTTCCGAGTAGGTTCATCCGATATGCTTCTCGAAGGTAATCTCGAGTGCACAGAGTTAAATAAATTGTCTGGTTGTGCCGTTAAAAATAATGCACGAGAGTGGGGTAGGTTATTGATTTCCTCGTGGATGCCATGTTGGGGGTGTCACATGACTGTATATATACACAGGAG
Organism: Cylloceria caligata; assembly: GCA_963942595.1. Classification (NCBI taxonomy): domain Eukaryota; kingdom Metazoa; phylum Arthropoda; class Insecta; order Hymenoptera; family Ichneumonidae; genus Cylloceria; species Cylloceria caligata. The sequence continues at coordinate 71,284,588 of OZ012707.1, forward strand.
TCTGTGGGTAGTATAAATAGGAAGGGTGGTTGCACCATTGACCCAGTGCTAGTTGGATTACCGCACGACCAGCCGAGTCGAGAGCACCGCACTTTTACACCCTTACGAGTCTTTCCGTTTTATTATCGCATAGACAGGCGCGGCCGCGCGCTCTATTATCAAATGGTAAATACCACGAACGTAAATTAAACGGATAATATGATTAAAAAATTATTATTTTAGCCACCCAAGTGAACATAGTACAACCTCACAAGACACTGCCCATTTATTCTCAAACGCTCTTCGCTACTATCGAGAGTATTTTACACACGTTAACCAATGCCTAATTGAGTGATTCTAAAAATATTGAGAAAGAAAAAAAATTAAGCAACACCACGAAACTCTATTGAACAAAGTTTTAGTGATTCTTCCGAAACTGTTCCCATTGGATTGTGTTTTATATTGGTTGGTGCGTTCGAGCAATGCGTACATCGAACGTCTGATGTTCTTTCGGTGATTGCGGTACAACATCGTCGCTGTACAGCGGATTATTCGTGGGATAAAAATAAGGAAAAAGAAATATTAATTGACCAAACCGAGCGGAGCCTTTTGAGAAACGTGCATCGCAGCGAATAAAAATGTCCGAGAGTACCGAAGTGGCTCTTGCTTCGGGGAATCCTTACAAAATCGTCGATTACACGAGAGAAAAACGCAAAGGAATCACAGCTACGTCGCTCGAAGAATTGACCAATGTCGCGCGATGCAGACTAGCTCTCTCCGCCGATGCGGACTTGACCATCGTACTCGAACAGGATGGTGAAATTTCTTTCTTCGACCGTTAAACTACAATTAATTTGTAATCGGTCGAGTCAAGATCGTATTCTCTGATTTCAGGCACGGAAGTCGACGACGAGGAGTATTTCGCGACTCTGGAAAGAAACACGAGTCTCATGGTCCTTCAGGGTAATCAGAAGTGGAACGCTGCCGGCAGTCTCAAGACCCCGTCGCGTTACATCGTCGTTGACAATGTCGACAGCGTCGGTGATGGCTCGTGCGGCAGCCCCGGACGTCACAGATCGCCGATCGAACCGCTGATCTCGACCCTGCACGGCGATCCTTCCCACATTTCGCTGCTCGGGGGTCACGACCTGGAACTCCTCAGCGACATGAATCCCGATAGTTTGGCGGATATCGTACCGGACAGGTGTGTCAAAATTTCTTTCGTCTCTAGTAACGATCGTTGCCTCAAGATAATATCTCAAAAATATCAACGCTTATCGTGGAAAAATAAATGATATTACTTATTAATTATAATATACCAAGTATCGCGGGTATCCACTTATACTCGTTTCCATAATTTCTCCGTACTTGAACGATCGACGATAAATTTTGTGCAGGCTATTCCTCGAGCAATTGAAGGAGGCATCGGGAAGATTTTTGGCAGAAAAACGACAGGCCCAGGAGTCAATGGCATTGCTCCAGATGTACGCGGGAGGAGGCGAGATGGAGCGAGCGTAGGCCATGTGGGGGGTGGGCGCCCTCACACTGGCCAACATGTATCGCGTGCGACGTCGAATCTTCTACAAGGGTCGTCAGTTGCAACAAACGCTGATCCTCTTCTGGAATTGAGCCCTTTTATTATCCTACGCGCCGTTCATCGTTGACACTCGAACGAGCGCAAGACTTTGGAGATGTCTAAAATGATTTCGTGTTCGAACAAAAACACACTCCTCAAAAGTATTGAATTCTACGTACCAAGTTGCGGACAGTAGTTTGAAGCAATTTGAGTCGCGATAAACGTTAAAGACCGATAGACTCTTGTCGTTGCGTAACATTTCCAACGAAAAATGGCCTGCGATCGCCGTTTTAATCTCATTCGACTCTGTCGAGTGATTATACTCGTACTATCAAATATCGCGTCGAGCGATCGACGAGATTTACGCTGGCCTCGGCCGAACGTCCAAGTTGCACCGGTAAATGTCATTTTCTATTTGTATTTCTCTCAAGAAATTACAGCGCGTCTCGCATGGTTGGATTTTACGATAAGAATCTTGTGCCAAGAGAAAAATTATCCCACCATGACTAGATAATGCTGCTTTAGAGTAATTTTTTTTCTTTCAACTTTTCAATCGCACTTTATTTTCAATATTCTATTAAGCGCCAAAAAAAACTTTTGTTGGTATCTTCGATTTAAATAATATAAAAACACAATATCTCAAGTTCTTATTTTCATCCGATCGACTTGTCAGAATCTCGAATGTCGTACTGTAAATATCATTGTCCAGTGAGTTAAAAATCTTTATTTTTCGAGTCAAGTTTATTAACCGATATTAGTTTCTCGTGCCGATAAAAGGACTATCCTTATAGCGCTTGTATACCGTTTCGAGTCTCGATCGGAGGTAAATACATGGTATAAAATATATATTTGCAGAATGGCAAGTCGTAAAACGACTGTAATAATTGTGCGAAGGACAGTGTGCTTCGCGAATAAAGATCAAATTAACGTCAGATGCGTAAAAATTGCGATGATTGGCCAAAAATGGCAACCGTAATTTTTTCATAATTAGACAAATAAATGTTTATCATCGAAGAAGCTCGATTAAATTCGGGAGGTCGCAAAGATCCGTCGTAGAGTATTTAAAATCTTCGGTATGCGTAGTCGCTCAACGAACTTTGCGTTGTTTCAAGAAAAAAATTCACGTGATTTGCCTGATAGTCTTACACACGTACCTCACGGAATTGCATAAATGCTCACATTAAGACAGAGACAGTAGTGTGATAACCTTGTCGTAATTGTCCGTTGAAATAATCCGTGAAAAAAAAAAAAAAAAAATGAATAACGATACAGTTATGTATACTCGTAAGAAGAAAGAAAAAGCGTAGAATCGTGTTCTCGGACGCGAGTCATAGAAAGATTATCGCTTCGTTCGGTAACGATCGTAATCGATGTTGCTGTATACAAATACATTAGCGCGAAGATTAAGAGAAAGACAGAAAGAAAGATAAATCCATTACGGTGATACACTTTGTACGTAGTTGGTATGTTTAAAAGAAAAAAAGAAGAAAAAAAAACTAATTTTAGTTCAACGACGTGTAAAAATGATTTAAGACTGAATTTATAGATGAACGATTATCATACCCATTTAGATCACCAATTCATTGCACACCAAAAAAAAAAACTAGCAAAGTAAAATGAAACAACAACAACAACAAGAAAAACGATATCAGCCCTTTGTTACCAAGCGATGTTATGCGTTTGATATAAAAGAAAAGTTAAAAAAAAAAAAAAAAAAAAAAAAAAAGAAAAGAATAATATCCTCTAGTATAATGGACTCGACCGTTTTCGGGGCTTCCGACAAAAGTACTCGTGCTACGTGTCTTATTCTCCACCACGGTCAGCCCTTACGATCAAAAATTTTTCCATGGATCCAATTGAAAAATTTTTTAATTTAATTTTCTTATTTTGCGAAAGGATTTACCGCGTTGTTGACAGAGATGCGAAGAGAAATATATTATTCATCGAAACGACGTAAAAATTCAGAGTTACTCGAGTCACACGCCGCACAGGCCACTTATCGTCGATAAAAAACATTGCAATGAATTTCTTTGATATCGCTGTGTTTGGCGATACTCGGAATACGTAATGGGTAATGGTAAATAATAATATTAATAATAATGATAGAAATGATAGTCCGGCATTCAAATTTGATTGCGTGTACTAGAAAAAAAAAAAAAAAAAAAAAAGAAAGAAGTAAAATGAGATGAAAATGATGCAACGACCAGTAGTAAGAATACTCGGTACGCTAAAGTAAAATATTCATAATTGCCAAAATTTATAAAGCTACAAAGAAAAAAATAGTAGACTACACACTTAGAATCCAAGTGTGAACGATACGCGGTGTTAGTCAATAACCAAAGTATCGAATAGAACTGCCAATTCATAAGAGAAATCAATTAATGCTCAACAAGGCCATGGGAGAAATTTGTTTTACCGTGTGTTTCCGATAATGAGCGTTCAACGTTTTAAATATGTATCTGTAAACGATGCAATGTTATTATTGATGATAGTTATTAAAATTACCTTGCCGTACGTTTACAATGAAAAACGCGAGGACGAGGGAATATTCAAATTTTAATGGAATACAAGAAATTTGCATCGATCAATTGGTAGAAGGAGTTCGAAGCGTTGCGCCACTGATTCGACGCGTTTCTCAATTGACAAGCCGCTTCTTGAACCGTTGATTCGCTTCTCACCAATTGACGATTTATCGACGTCAGCTCCTGTATACCGTGGCTTATCTTTCCCTCGGTCAGTCGCTCGACATTTCTGCTCAACGATTCGTTGCACTCGTCTGTTGATTACACAAAAAAAATAATACATTCGATAGTTAACGTCGATCTTGGACATTCCTTTTCCGAACTACTATTGTATTACAGCTAATTATTCGAAACTACATTTTTGCGTCATTAGTGCCAAATATTTCGTACGTTACTAAAGTGATATTTTAAGGCGATTAGAATAAATCTCTTCCCTTTAATTTTCCTTTTACAGTGATAATTAGCCGAATGTTTTATGCCCACCATCGTTTCCAATTAAATTGACGACGCGTCTGGTGATGATCTTGCTCATTGTTGAAGTAATTATAAATAAATTCATGTTGAATTACCATAATAAGAACGATAATTATTAATTGTTAAAATCGTTTGAGATATTTAACTAGTCCTACAATATTATTCCTTGCGGTGAGTATGCTTTTTTGGCACTGATCCGCGTGATAATGATAAGTTAATTAAAAATCAAATTACGCGCGATTAATCTCCGCGATTATATCATTCGTGTTCTCTCGTATATTTCAAATTTTGCCCTTTAAAAGTGTATTAAAAAAATCGTATGTATACATCATTTTTGGCACGAGTGACGCGATTTATTTACAATTACGACAAGTATTATAGAAAACGAGAAAATATTTGAAAACCGAAGAATCGTTGAATCTCGATGACCGAGTCATCGAATCCTCATTGTCTTTGGTATTATAGATCAAAATGTAATAGAAAATTATTCTATATCTCGATTTCCATTATATAAATAGTCCGATTAATTAAAGTTCTTGTTATTCGTCGTATACCACCAACAACAACAACAACAACAACAACAACAACAACAACAACAACAAAACCTTGTCAATAAAGTCTTGACACTGAGCTCGAGAAAAAAAAAATTAATAAATGTGTTATAATTATTCCATGTTGCTCACGTAATTTCTTGTGAAGCAAACTGTTGTACTTGATGAAGTTTCTCTTGGATCGCGAGTGCCTCATATCCGTGTAAGGAGGACAAGCAGTCGCATCGATGGCCGCACTCGCACTGCTCCAACTGTTTCCATCTGCAAGTTATAGTTTAAACGCACGTGGCCCCATCATTAAAATATTTTCTGTCGATCGATTATTGGCTCACCGTCATCGGATTCCGTTGCTTCGCCGGAAATAATCGTACCCGCCGTCTGTCTTTCTTGAGCTATAGCGAATCTCGTTCCCTGTACGGTAACAAATAAATTACGAGATAAAAAATCAATTGGTATGTCTGCGCTGCTGCGCATCTGGCTTGAGAAAGAGGGGAGAATGATAATAAAAAAAAATTATAACATTTTCAAAACGTCGGTCGAAGGGCAATCTTCAAATTGATCTTTTACATAATAAAAGTCAGATGTCGGATCTATCAACAAATTTTTCTAAATAATACTACTCGACTACTAACGAAACTAGGATGAAAAAATTCACAAAGCGCCAGACTATATAAATAATTTTTATTTCCATCTTGTAACATTTATGGAAAATGCTCTCGACCGATGGCTTTCTTAGCTTTTGACACTGCTCGCCGGTAAAATAAAATCATTGTCGACTAAACTGATGTATGGAATTTCAAATGTTTAAATTGTTATCGTCTTTAGAGAATTACAAAATCGTGCCTGGTGGTGGTACCATGAAAATTGCCCATTTTTATAATACCTTACGATAAATGCCTAGTATACAAAAATTTATTGCTCATTTCTGACTTTTTCCTGTTTAATTTAATGAATTTGAATCACTTACGGTGCCGATACCCGCTGTATCGTCGTCCGACTCTGGAGCCTCTCCGGGCACGACAACGGCTCTGATGTCCATTATTTCCACAATTCCTATACTCAAACGTCAATACTCATTTTTCAATATACGAAAATAATAGTGAGAGATAAAATTTCAACAGTTTATATTTTAGGTTACGATCAATCGTCTTATTCAATCACAAGTTTTCTATACATTTGTATAAATTTTTCTAAATATCGAATCGCACTCGGTATAACGTATGATAAATAATAAATAAACGCTAATTATTTGTTTCTTCGAAAACTCGTAGCGCAAATAGAAAAATATATTTCGAAGCTCCACCGACAGCTTCGAGTTATTCACAATGTTGTTACACCTGAACACAGTTACAGTCGATCGATGATACATTAGTTTTGTGCCGTTACTACGTTCAGGTATCCAAGTACGGTATATAAATATACAATACATCTTCAGACGCAAATATCTAATTAATTACAGATATACAGAGTGCGAATATAGTTAGACGTATTAACTTTTGACTCTGTGTAAATTATTTCCGAATTAAAAGTTAACACGTATGGATAATACTCACCTTTTTACTTTTTAAATACGATCGACAAAACATTTCAAAGTACAATAGATGTACAAAACTTTGAGTAAGATCGCGAGTTGCACGCTCGGAAGATTATTATCCGGAACGATGGAGTTTATCCTCTGAGAATGTCGAGTTCTTCCGGTGTGACGTGCATTCTCAAGTCTTTCTCACGGATAACGTCCTGAATTTGCGTTAGAACTTGAGGCGCAACCTCGGCAGCGTCTATGTAGATACTTCGGGCCCACGGACATTGGGCGACGCTCTCGTGGTACGCTTCCTCGCCTTTCTCTTGGGATAGATTTTGCTCGCGAAGCAATAGCATAAAAAGTCGCCAGGCCAAGGGACAATGCTGAGTTTGGGGTGCTCTGTAGCGCGATAAAAATAGTTATTGAGTATACAAAATCGAATGGGAATTGAATATAATTTTTTGATAAATATAACGTAAAATTAGACAAATTATCATTTGTTTTTTTAGTGTTATACCTCGAGAGTCTGCGATGAAAATAGACCAATTTATTGACCGCTGCAGTCGCGGCATCCGTGATCCCGCGCTCGATCAAAGAATTAATCCTAGCCCGACCGGCCAAGCACAATGTCAGAGCCTGCCACGGTCTGTCGTTTTCTTTTCGAGTATTGAGTTTCCAGGTCGGAAGTTCACTCTGCAGAGAAAAGTTAGATTATCGAGAAGTGTACCACGAAAAAAGTATTTTGTGTATGTAACACGGTGACAAATTGGAAATAATTGTACCTCGATTCCGGCGAATACGGAGAGAAGATAGAAATTATCTGGATAATTGTCCAGAGCATCGTTCAATCTCTTCACCAGAATATTGTACGTTCCGTAGGACCGTTCGTTCAATAACTGGAGAACAGCGATCTCATTTTCATGAAATCGTTCCTAAAAAATAATTTACTTGGTTTAAATTATATAAAATTCGCTCTATTTATTTAAGCAATCGATTTCAGACTTATACCTACTTGCAAGTACTTCATTTCTTTTGTATGTTGCAGGCAGGCATCGAAAACTCTCAAAATCTCTGTAATTGGCCGCTCGTCAACGTACAGCAGATAAACGTAGCAGGCTACGTATTCGCAAATGGAATTCGGCAGAAAGTACGAGTCGATCCACTCCGTTTGCGATTGAGGTGGTTCGGACAAAAAGTTGTCCAAACACTCGCGCAAATACTCTTCGACGAGTCCTGCGTCATTATTCTCCGAACCAACGGGCACCAGTCGACTCAGAACTTTGAGCGCTCGAGTCTTTTTCGTTTCATCGTACACTCGTACGTCGAGCAGCGTTTCAAGAAGCGTTCTGTATAAACCGAGCAGCGATGCTCCGTCGTTTTCGCTCGTAATTGACGCAGACTGGATCGCCGTTTCCAATATATTAACGCAACTATCAAAGTGGCCCATTTCTCGCTCGATCAACGCGTACTCGCGATAGAAGTGAAGATTGTTCCGGTTTTCCGATTTTTTCAGAAACTCTTTGAGAATTCCCTTCAATTTTTTGCGCCTGTCGATGTTTGTATTAATTATTTTAGGATGAATATTATTGCGATTTCATGGCAACGGTTTTCACAATATTTTTTTACGCACCGACTCTCGCTCTTGGGCTCATCTTTGCACAAATAGACGAGCGTTCTTTCGAAGCGGAGCCACCAGACGTACATGCTCGTTCTGTTGCGAGACGAAAGATTCTCGGCTATAACGCGAAATGTATCACGGACGAAATCCAAGTAGGGCTCCTGTGCCGGATGATAACGCAAATACTGCGGACCGGATGTCAGACCCGCGGCTAGCAAACCCTTGAGCAACAACTTTCGCTGATCGTAGCCGGCTAGTTCTCCGACAGCGGGGTAGAGCATCGGAAGTAACGATTCAATCGAATCTATCGTCCAATTGCTTTTGTCCAGACCCAACTCCTGGGGCGATTAATTTATACTTGAAAGAGTTATTTACGATAAGACGAAATAATAACTATGGGAACAGATTGTTTGAATTTGTTTACCTTTAAAATGGAATCCGAAGTAGGAAGAAGAGGAACTTTTAACGTCGTCAGAGCATAGATCGCCATTCGCATGTTGAGATCTTGCGTGAGCATCGGATGAACGTAGTCGGTAACGTCTTCCGGTGATACGTATCTATGAGCATCTCCTATCAATTGGAGCTCATCGCGATCAACGCTTATCCAGTGACAATGTTCTCTCAAAGATTCTACCCTCAGCCATAAATGATTCAACGGCAGCCTAGATGTCAGGATTACTTCTTCCATTTCGACTGAAAAATTACCAATCAATAGTAACATTACCGGATTGTAAAATCAATTGCTTTTTATAGAAACGTACTCAATTTCTTCTCGTCGATGGATCTTCGAAATCTTAAAGCCTCCTTGTTCAGCCCGAGATTCAAGGTAAGATTCAATCGCAGAGCCTCCCACATTTGTTCCCACAGCCCGGCCTGTCTCAGGAATATGGAGCATTGGTACAGCATCTCTGTTATTGAAAAATTATTTTTGCCAATAACGTCAAAATAGGATTAGGATAATTTCTACATCTCCAAATTTACAGTTATCACGAGGAATGCATTTTCCCTTGAGATAAAATTTATATAAGCATAAGAAATATTACTCTTCGAGTCGACGAGTGATTTTGGCATAGCCGCGTTTATGCTTACCCAACAGTCTTTCATCGTGATTTCGGGAACTCGTTCTCGACCACAGTCGAAGAGTACCGAAGCATTTCGAGTACAGATTCATGACTTTCGGCACAGTGCACATAGCTACCGAGCTCTGAGTTGCCATGATAAACGCTTGCCAGAGCATCGCGTTACCCGTATCTTTGTTAACCAGTGCTTCGAGTTGACTGGAGAATTGATCGGCGGGATACAGTTCCCCCAACAAGTACAATTTTTCTCGCAGCAATTCTTTCGAATCGGGATTTCTCTCGAGACCTCGTTCGACTATCGACAACTTCTTTTGACAAACAGCCGTGTAATTACCCTGCGTCTGAGATCTCTCGAATCTGTGCAGTATATCCTGATATCTGATGTACCCGAGCCAGAGATCGATATCGTGAGGTGATTCTGAGAGTCTTTCGTTAAATTTCTTCGTTCTTGATTTTTGTTCCTCCTCGGCGTTTGGCAAACAGTCCAGCTGAGGTACAACGCTCTCTTCTTGCGCATCCGCTTTTTTCGTCGTTCCACGCTTTATGACTGTGTCAGGCTTTTTTGAACTTTTCCGAGCATCGAGATTAGCGACAAAGTAGCGTTCGAATGCTCCCTTTTTTTCTTGCAATTGATAGGAAACAAAACCGATAGAGCGACATTTTAAAACTGCATAGCGTGGCCTAGCTCTCGCGCAAAGAGCATCTACGTAGCTGTTTCCTCGGTCTCTCGTTCTGTCCTCGAAATATACGTTTTCAACGTCGCGTTCGTACTTGATTTTCGTTACGTGTTTAACGCTGCGGCTGTGCTTTTTTGATTTCTTGTGCTTCTTGACTCGCTTCGAGGGAAGAGGTAGCTCTTTGCACGAAGAGTCAGAGTCCGGCGAGACTCGTCTGTACTTTTCCTCATGAACCATCGGCAACACCGAGACAGACTCGTTATCCGACGAACCCGACGATATTTCAATAATTGGCGTTTGGGGAATGATCCCAGTTTGAAAGCTCGAGTTGAACAACCAATCGCCATCCTTATCTATCGAAAATCCAACAATTGGTATTAATCGATGTATCGGCGTCGCTCCGTACAATGTCTGAAATCTTGATAATTCCTTGTGTCCGAATCAATGTGATTTAGTCATAAAGTTTATAATAAAAAAATTTGCAAATATCGATTGTCAAAAAAAACAATCTAATATGCGAGATAGACTTTTACCAAGTAAATACAACACAATTGTTCATCAACGGGGTAACAGTAACAAGAGAATTATTCAAAATTTCGACGTGTCGTTGCTCGGACTTTGCTTCGACGTTTGAGAATGAGGTTAGCAGTGCGGTGAATTGCCCAAAGATTTGTGAAAAGTTTACCTTCGCTGGATTCTTGTAATCCAGACTGAGAAATTGCAGCAGGCTTAGCCTGATTTTCGTACGCGGGAAACAATGACATCTCGTTATTTTCTTATATTCGATAAATAGGCAAAATTCGTTTGCATTGTTTACGATTCTTTATAACAGCGACTGCGCCGCTTGTGAAGCAGACACTACTACGTAGTACGTACCTCTATATATATATATATATGTGTGTACAACGAAACGATGCAAATTTTAAATATGATGGGAGGAGGGAATGCCGGAGTAGAATTTTTTACCGACTTTCATCGGTAAAATTACGCTACTTTTTAGTCTACGGATATGCCTCACATTGTACAGGACTGCAATACGAACGTAAACGTTTCGACGTCAGATTCAATTTCGATTGAGAACGTGCAAAAATGATAATAATCGTATAGAGACCGACTACGCGAACAGGGTACACGCTCTACGTTAATTTCTTTCGTGTGATCGACTTTTTGACGATATTGAAATGTTTGAAACACCTAAAAAAACATCGACGCCCGGTCCGGTTTGACGTATGTGAGTTCCAAAAAGGTTTATATCCTACAAAGCTGATGATGTTGACATTTCGAGCAGCCATTAAATTTTTTTTGCACGTTTTCAACCGAAATTCGATCGAACGTCGGTTTTCAACCGATCGAAATTGGTCAAAAAATCTACTCCAACGTTCCCTTGAACTTGCAAAGCGGAGAATCTCCTCTCTTATGAGCTAAAAATTTGTTAAGTTGCTCAAATCTGCGGAACTTTTGTCGACAATGACAAATAATTTCATGAGGATTGCTGCATAAATGGCGATCCAGCTGACGAAAAACAATGGACATGGATATCATTGACGCACCACGGTATTCGCTTTAATGATTTAATTACTTCAAATGCTCAATATAATTTTTATATAACTAACGTACCTTCGAACGAAACTTGAACAGATCATACCGACAAACGTTTTTATACATAATTCGTAAGAATACATTATACCTTAATACTTTATACAATTGTGAATACATCTTCAATCACATTGACGTTAAATCTCTTACGTATCGGGGACATTTGTATCGAGGGAGCTATCGGACGTCAGAATTAGTGCCGCAATCGATTAACGGTAATCGTTAATTAATCAGTATACTCATCGAGGGTAAATAATATAAACCGCACAATCTCTCTCTCTCTCTCTCTCTCTAAAACTTTCTAATTGCTACAAGACTCTGTCGTCCGCCACGCGAAATATATATATATATATCTATCTTTGCTATCGCGAGAAGGTCCAAATAGATGGGACGATAAGTCAATAAACACATTTCAAAGTGAATTATTAGTTTTAAAAGTGTTTTAGTTTAAAAGCGATTCGTATTTGAAATCACTTCCATTGGCACACTGAGTTCGTAGCAACGACTGTTGTTTTTTTTTTTTTTTTTCATTTTTTCTTCTTCCACTACAAAACGACAAAATAATAACAAAAATCAGCAAGTCAACTTTAATATTTTAATACATACGAAAAAATTACGCTAGGTACTCAGGAGCATAGCAATCACGTTTCGCTCTCAAAGACCCGCTTAAACATCAAAGGTCAAAGTAGTATTACGGCTTAGTAGTACATAACTAGTTAATTCACGACTTGTATTTCTTCATTTCGTAGTCATAATCGACGTTTTTTTTTTTCTTTTTCTTATTTTTGTTTTTAACGTTTTATTCAACAGTAAATTCATAATTTCTTAACAAAATGTGAAACGTCATTTATCGCGATAAATGTGTTTGCTATTTGTCTTTTTATTAAATAACTAAACGCGTAGAAAGACGGTGTTCCGCAGTCTGCAATACTGGCAGTACTCGTTACATTGAATTATATAGATGTATTTATAATATAATATAGAGGGTAGCGTCAATGTGACGTAACGTAATTTAAATGTATCAATGTTCCACAAAACCATAAAATTAAAGAGTCACTCCTCGCGAGTCGTGATGTTTGAACGCAGGTCCAAGATATCTTCGATGCAAATGATTCGAATTTCTCTTGCGTCAATAACATTTGTTCGAATAGAGTATTTTTCGTTGAAATAGTTGCAGTAAACAAATATTGTACTGATTAATTGGCGACAAATACGATCAGCGATTAGGTATCCCTCGCCTTTTTTTTTTTTCGTTTCTTTCTCCATTGACAATCGATTATTCCTAAGGTCACTGTCTGACACTGTGAGATTTTTTTAAAAATCCTACTCCAGTCTCTACTGTCTTCTTGGTCTTTAATACACTTATATAATCCGTGGCACACTTGGGAACTCAAAATCCAAACTCAAACATATTCTCCCCTTATTCCGGATCTCATGTTGTTCGTTATCCGCCTCTTGTAACTCCGTGTAAAGGTGTGGGACGCGGCGCTGCTCAACGCTGCTTTTGTGCATGCCACGGGACTTTTCTCCTAATCTCTGACCCTGAAATTGTGCGAATATAGTTTCGATGCAGGTCGGTATTTACTTGAAAATTGTAATACACGATAACGGCCGCTTGAGAGTATTATTTCGATTGACTTGCACGAGCACGAGAGATCTTTGATTATGACAAGTGCTTTAAAAATGTGTCTTACCCAGGCCCTGGGAAGTAATACGGTGGCGGACGTTCGTATTCCGTGCTCAATGGTGGAGCTGCAGCCGGTGGTGCATACCTGGGCGGACCACCGTTGGGATAGTCCCAATTTCTATGAGCAGAATAATATTACCTTTTTACATTAGGTTTCGCGCCAGGCTTATTGCTGTAATTGCAAAATATTATTCAAGTTCATCAAATCAAAAACGATCTTTTCGTGCAATTCTATTGTAATCAATGAGCGGAAATTTTGTTGAATCAACGTTAAAATAGATACAGGAGTATAAACCTGATATCCGCTAAAAATTTCACATGCTTTCTCAAGGTTCACCGCTGCACCATCGATTCAAACGTTATTAAATACAGACGATTGACCGGAGGTCCCAGCGATTTATCATTAGCAGTGAACGTGTTAAAGCTGCGTATTTTTAAACAGTTAATTTGTGCCGGAAAATATTTTAAAACAATTTTATAACATTTTCTTTTAAAACTTACTTGGGCGCATGATCCGAATATCGAGAATCGTGATGAGACGATCCTTGATACGCGTCCGCTATTCTTTCGGTGCCGCTATATCCGCCGGCTGGACCGTCATAACTTTCTACATATGCATTGGCTTGTTGCCTGGCATGTGACACATGTTTTTTGTTATGAACTCTGTAAATTATACATTAATGTAGATATTGCCTGTCGATCGGTGGATTCTCAATTGTGCACGTTAAAAGATTAGAATTACGTGAGTGTGTTTGTGTATGAGAAACAAGATAACGTCTTAAGCGTGATGAAGATTTTGATTGATCTAAGGCTGAGTCGACTCGTTTTAAAACGCAATTAACGCAGAAACGATAAATATTTTTCATCGATCTTCAGGATTAGGGAACTAAAAGAAGAAAATAGCAGGATCCATTCAAACTGGAAATATCCGCCAATTGGATTGCGGCTTGAAGAAAACAACGCGAGTAAAGGACAATTCTAAAATAATATCCACAATTCGTTGTAGATTGTCGCTACAAGCTTAAGAGAACCAAATCCAAATAGAAAGCGGTAAAATATAGTTGCGGCAGTTCATCATGCTCTTTTTTTTGTCGCAATCTCCACATGCCAAACCTGTGTTAATTTATAAAAAGTACTCACTGAGCAAGGGGCATGTTATCCCTGTCTGCATACGCATCATACAAACACTCACTGAAATGTATCGTAATATATATATGTATATATATATATATATATATATCTTTTTCTTTGTAAAATATTTTTATACAATTCCATTAGGAAGGAAAGCCTTCGATCGCACACCTTCGTGCGCAACTTTGTTCACTCGAGATTTAAATAATACGACAGAAACGATTAAGACAATTCGAATAGATGGAGAATAAGTACCGAGCTCTTTTACCGGATGAGGTTGAGAGATGTCAATCGAGTAACACCAATTAACTTATTTTTTTATAGACGATTAAACGAAAAGAAAAAGTTGCGTGTGTTCGATAGATGTGGGATTAAAAACTTCACTAACGGAATGTTTCTTCTAAGAAATTTAATACGGTTTCAACAGCTAGTAAAATAAAAAACGCGGCTAAAATCTACCAAAAGAAATATGGAAAAATAGTAGGAGTTACAGAGAAGGCCCACAGGAACTTATGCTTTTATCGATTTGAAACAACGACCGAGCACGATACTGTCATTCTCCCTCGTTCCACCTGATTATTACTATTGACGCTTTGTATCTCGCATACGTAATGTATACGCATACGCTCGGTTGGTGTTTCATGCCACCTTCCGCTCGGGCGAATCCTCGTTCGCGTACTCACAATCGAATGCATGCTAATCATGGTACAAATCGAATCGGTATTGAGAATAACATTCGCTGCATTGTCGGATAACTTGACAACCAGCACTTTTTCTCTTGATTTAAAAATTTTTTTAAAATGTCCATTGTTTGTCGTAATAAAACAAAAAACTAAAAGATTCGAGAGTTATGGCAATTTTGTTAAAAATATGTATAAACTTATGCTTAACTATTTAGTGAATTTCCAATAATATGTGCGTAGCAAATTTTCGAAAAATCTGCAAGGCACGAGCAATCACGTGGTACTTACGATTCGACAAGAGGTCCGGGATATGGATCAGATTTTTGATACAGCGACCCCAATTTAACGCAGAGCACTATTGTAGGAATAAAAAGAATCAAGCACCAACCGACACTTGCCCAAAAACCATTCTGGAATGAAAACAAGAACGTGCAAGTTACTATGGCTTTACGAAACACGCGGGGTATTGAATTTTCTAACGAAATGAATACAAACGACGACGTACAAAGGGGTCCAAGACTCTGTTGCACCCGGCAACGAGGGTTGCATTGTACGCGTTAGACACTGGTCCGCATCGTCCGATTTGCTCTCGGGTACTTTTTATCAAATGTTCCAGGAAATCGTCGACTTGGTGAATCAAGGCGTCTCCAAATTTGGTTGCTAACTGCAATTAAATATGCCCTTGGACTTGAATCAATTAACTCAATTAATTTCATTGAAATTAGTTGATACCCGGTTGATTAGTTTGTTTTTTTAAATTCCCGATTCTGCGACCATTTTCACTGATAAATCCTTACATTAAAAAAAATTATTTAGTAAAATCGAAACAAGGTGTTTGTCGGGTACACTTACATATTGCACGTATTCCGGTCCGTCCTCGTTAAGGAATTGTTGCGCAGTTATGACCTCGTCGACTAAGCTATGAATGGCTTCGGCCATTGAGCCGTGGTTAAATTTGATATGCTCTTGCAGTGTCAACGCGCTGTTGCTAAGCTGTTCACTCAGTGTAGCCATTGGCATTACTAAATCTCGGTGATAGTGCTCCAAGTCGTGTGCATTCTTCTGCAGACTATCCCTCACGGACTCTTGACCGTCCGGAAGTTTTTCGGAAATATCTCGAAGTTTAACGGCGAGATGTTCCAAATTTATGTTTGTTATGTTGTCCTTGAGAAGTTCCGCATACTGATAAAATTTTATGTCGCTCAGTCCACTCTGCGCCAAGTCATTCAATTTTGACGTTGCACTCTCGCTCAGTATCACAACGCCCGGGGACAAATTTATCATTTTCCGCAATTGATCGATCGTGCTACTTATATCATAACGTTCGGCGTACTTTCTCAATGAATCCAGATCCATAATGTAGTCGAGTTTTAGCACCTTAAAAAGCGTTTCGTTCGCATGACACGTTCTGCAATTAAAATTTACCATATTTCAATGTACGTCCTATCGAACCAACATAAAATTATAACGAAATATCTTGTTCAATTTATTTTCAACAAGACAAATAAATATATAAATAAATATACTAACGTTACGATCCAGCTCATGTTGATGTCTGCTTCGGGATGATTAGCATAGAGCTTCTCTTTTATTTGAACCAAGTCATCAACCAATTTAAACATACGATTGTCTTTCGGGTTCCTCAGAGGCTCGCAGATTCCACGATGCGCCACGGCACCCGAAATCATATGAGTCACCGTTACAACCATCAGAATGCTCGTGAAAAGAAACATTAGCCAAACAGCCCTGAAAAATAAAAGTAATATCGCAAGATTTATCAGAATCTGGTTTATCCTATGATCTTTCTCCCCTTTCGCTGCATAATATTTTCAAAAATTCCATCTCACATCATGAGGAATCTCGCTCCAGCGCCTTTGTTGCAGCAATCGTCGCCATAGCCATCGGGACGTTTTCCGCAAATACCGCACAAGAGGCCGAAAGTCAAGCACATCAACACCGTGAGTAATACTCCGGATACCCCGAGACCGAGATAGTATCTTAAAATAATAGAGAAATATTGTTAAGGATCTACTGTGAAAAACTTGAGAAATATATTCTTCTATAATTACCTGTACAACGAATACTGATCGATGTGATCTTTCGTCATCTTAAGTTGAGGTTTGTACTCTCTGTTGATATCACGATTTATGTTATCTATGAGCGACGTGATGTTAGACGCGGCTTTAGCCAGGGAATCGCCTGCCTTTCGAATACTCGCGCTTACGACGGGAATCGTCTGATTCACGGCACGTTGAATGTCCTTCTGAATCTTCAAGAAGGATTCCCTGCCCTGACTGACCTCCGATACGATGTCGCCCTCCATCAATAGCGTGATATTCCGCAGTGAAGGTGTAACGTCGGGCAGCTGAAATATGCGACAATAGATTTATATAATAGCGATAAAGTTCGGTGATAATATGTCGTGCATGCGGAGCTTCAATCGGTATGTTTATGCACAAAGATAACTAAGATAACTAAGCGCTTTTTCAATTCGAAGCGTCGCATTTTTATTAACGGTTTCGAACGAATCCAAGTTACTTCGCACAGTCGTTACTCAAGATATCCACAATTTTCTCCCAATCATCGTCGTTTCTTTGTCTTTTTGCTTTTTTTTTTCTCCAAATAAAGGGTCATTCTCGCGTAAATCAATAATTTATTCAAAAGATATCTGTTGGCATCTAATGTAAATAAAAATACAATCGATCGTAATCATATTTTCATTGCAATGATTATAATAGGCCAAATACGGGGTGAACGCACTCACGCGCGAGTTACCGCGCCGTCACGGTGCGGGACACGAGTAACGATGCGTAAAAATTAGTAATTGAAAGATAAAGAACGGCGATTTATTCTTGAGTCATAGTCCGTATTTCCACATGCTAATCGTCGCTCTTTCAATAGTCTTCGATGAACATTATTCGACTCTAAATCGACTCATACCTTAGGAAAGTATCGATCCAAGTACTGCGTGTAATACGATTAATTGATAAAAATAATTTGATTAACATCGTCAGAAAGGATGATAGCAAAGAGCTCGAAACCTCACTCACCTTGTCGAATTCGACTTGAACGGACATTTGATTGATCTTGTAATCATTTAGAACTTGTTTGCAGGTGTGCGTCGTGCATGCAGCCAATGTGTGTAGCAAGTCCTTTTTAACGCCCCGGACGACTGTTAATTTTTTCAAAAATTTATTATTCCAATAATCATTGGCTGTTAGTTACGAATATCGAGGATATTTTTATTATGTTCTTTCGCTTAAAATACGAACCTACCTATATCAAGCTGACTGGCGTTCATCCTCAATTCATGAGTGATTTTATTCATCATTTTGAGATCTCCTCTGATAGCGTCGAGGCCTGAGACGATGTCGTTCAAATTGGTCAGAGACACAGCGTGCGAATATATCGCTAATTCTTCCGTAACGATTGTTCCGCTCGCGTGAAGTATATTGTTTAACGTAACTTCGAGCTCGCCGTAATTTGTTTGCAGAAGATTGTTGATCTCCAGCTTTGTCGTTGCCAGGTAGAGTTCGACATCTTCCAAGCTCGTTCTCGCTTGATCCGGCAGACCTTCGATACCCTCTTGCATGTACTCGTTAGTCACGAACGCGCACACCACTCCGAATCTACGAATCATTTTACTATTTATTCTCAACGCCGTCCTGGGCATCATTGACGTTGATCCAAATTTCTTTCATCAACCCACTTAAAAATATTCTTCTTCCTCTTCTTCTTCTTGTTTAATATTTTTAAGTGGGTTGATCAAAGAGACTTGGAAAATAATGAAAAATGTTATAAATATCCACGTTATCCAAGCGAAAGGGTAAACTGTGTAAAAAAAAAGTAATGAAAACAAGGACCGTTGTCAATTATTCTTACAGTATAATTGTCGCAACTCCAATCAGAACGAAACTGAGCATAATTTTTCGGCAATGGTCGTGCTTCTTGTCGAAAGGTTGACTCCGTGCTCCGCAGTGACCGGCGCATCGACAGCAGCAAAAAAAGAGGCCGACACACGGTAGAATTGCGGCGATCAAAAGACCGGCAACCGCGAGTCCCGCCAGGCCAGCATAATGGGTCACTATAATTTGCCATTCTTTCGCTGGATCAGCGAGTTTTAGCTTCTGGTCAACTACCGTTATTATTCCTGCGAAAAGCCAATAATTATTTATTTTTAGGCATCGGAATATAATGATACTGAGCAAAAATTACCATTTTTATTGTTTCCAACGAAAAAATTTTAGTGCTCTTGATTATTGCGCTACGCTCAAAAGAGAATTTACGAGAATATTTCATTCGGACGATGACAGTGATTACAAAAGGAATAATCAAATTTTCATACGAAGAAATGGAAAAATTCTACATTTAAACGGAATAACGATATAAGAAAAAGTTATTTTTTAAATATTCTATCTCGCGATAATGATCTACGTATCGCAATTCCGAGCGGACGCGCGTATGCGATAAAACACGGTGAGCTTTTCCGGTTGGCCACGAACCCGACGACATGCAAGCTAAAGCGCCGTCCACCGCGCTACCGGATATCACCTACATTACATTGTTTCAATCTCATGGACGATACCAAGAGGCCTACCAGAACCTCGATCCATGTACCATTTTTTAGCCTTAGATCTGACGCGATGCCCACGCTTTTTGCATCGACATCCGGCCAAGCACTCGAGGTGCCACTTGCTTTATTCCGCACAGTTCGAATTAAACTATGAGTTCCAGTGTGTTTACAGAGTGTAATTTCCGATATAATAATAATACTTTCCATTTCCGAAGTAATTAGTTTAACTAATATAATATTATAGAAAATATTATAAGTCTCGTGCATAAAACCTTTCAACGCATATTGGAAAATACCCTTCGATGAGGGAACATTAACGGATTAACAATGAATAGACGCTTGAGCGGTGATGACTTAACAATATAAAATCATATCTTTTCGTGGAACGCTTGAATATTTATAAAAACTCTGCAATCCCCCTTCTTTCAGAGTAGTTTATCCGAGTCTTATCAAATTGTGGAAAACCTTATCGCCGTGCGCATCACAACTTATCAGGAATTAATAACATTTTTTAAAACTTTAATCGTCAATCGTCGCTTACACACCGTGGCGTATGAGGAGACTGAGTCACCCGAAGAACATTAAGATAAAATTGTGTTCCGGTTGCACCCATGAAATATTGTTTTGTAGCCAAATTCATCGGTGCGAATAGGTTTTTAATTTTTAACTCGTCGGATGATTTTTGAGGTCTCGTTCTCTCCTTTAGAAGACTGTTTGGTGCGAGTAAAGTAATTTATATTTGGAGTTTTTGCACTGAATTTATAGAGAAAATTTGATAAGAAATCACATAGTAAAGAAAAATTAATTACAAAAGCAAGTATATCTCTTGTGCGACAACTTTAAATGAAAATTCTATTCCGGACACAATCTTTGTACAAAGACAACAAGAGCTTGCAAATCCAATTTTTTCCATCAGAGCAATCTGTGCCTTGCTACAAGTTGAAATTGGAAATAAAATGATGAACCGAACTACAAAAAAATATGTTTATCAAGTTTTTTTATCAGGTTGCAAAACTTTATACGTACAACAGTTTAATTTTCATGATTCTCCAGCGACTCTGTTGACTCACTACCGATAGCGAGTAATTAGAAAATGTTTACTTTGTCGTGATTAATTTATAGAGGAATAGAAAGATTGAATTCTATAAGAATTAGAGTACAAGTACTCGACGCGGATCCAACAACATATTTTTTTTTGGTCGACGGATACACGATGGAACGACAAAGGGTCACCGGACTCGAATAAACTTATTGGAATAAAAGCCCACAATTTGATTACTATGGGAGTGTAATGCATAATTTGCGCTTCCAGTGGGAAAAAAAACTAAGAAATGCGCGTCTATGCCTGAACAAAGAATTAAAATAAATGTCAACGCAAACACAGATACAAAACTACCAAGAGCACAACCAATCGTTCGGCCTATGTGTATGGAGACTATACAATTTCTAGGAAATGGTCGTGTATCATCCGTGACTATCGCTCGAGTCGCGAAGATATCGAGAAACGCTGCAAACGATACAGACTTTCATTGTTTTCATTATCGTACAAGTCGTTACATTAATCAAACGCATTACGGCTGGCTTAGCAACAAGCCAAAGAAGATGGTAATACGAGATTATCAAAACGTGTATAATCAATATCCTGGAGAGATGCAAATCCCGAGGAACGAACGCCAATGGAGAAACAGCGGAAGCTACAGCGTCGTTTTTAATGATAAAAAATAACGTAGAGTTAACGCTCCATCGGGAACCTGTTTACCAACAACGGTACGGCCATTTGCGTGCACAAAGCCCTCCTGCAGCTGCATTATGCAGGGCGTTTCCTTCCCGACGAGTGCTACACGTCCGTTAGCGTCGTCTGGCTGTTTATATTCGGTATATACATATCGTCAGAGCACAAACGCGAGCGATGCATCAATTCACTCACCCTCGGGAAAGGCCTGTTTCGATTGGACGAGATCGATGAATTTGTTGGTCACGTTGTAAAGCTGTCCCATGCCCTTAGCGTTGAACTTGGTTGAGGCATTGTAAGGCAATCCCGTTGTGTTTACCATGGTAAAATTAACGGCTTGCGAGGCCATCACGTTCTGCAGCTGCCGGTCCAAATCTTCGCTTATAGCTCGCATCCGCGTGGCAAGATTACCACCAGCATTGCCGCGTCCTTCTTCCTGACAAACGACTATGCTACTCGATAAAACAAAACAGAGCACCGTAAAACCCGCGAACCCTCGTCGCGACCCATCGTTTCGCCATCGAGAAACCATTTTTCCCCACGAAACACCCGATGTCCGGGATTTCCGCGCGGTAACCGAACCGTCCGCTTCCGACTGCCAAAGAGCTTCCGCGGTGACTGACGATGACTAACCAGTGAACCCGCGCGGGCCGTGGACACCCAACGCCCCGCACCCCGCGTCTTTACCGCTACTCTCCATCCCCACCACGGTGGCATCACTTCGGGATGCATATCCTACTTTCCGTCTACCTAGCTAATTTTACTACCTGCATTTATACCTGCTCGTCGAATGAGATAAAACCTCCGCGATCTTATCACAAAATTTAACATTTTTTTCATTCCCCATCATTGTCTAAGTTTTGCGATAACGATAGTTCTTCCCCTCGCGAAAAATACTTCTCTGTCTCACTAAAAAAAATAAAACACTATAATCGTAAAATTATATATTTGCACCGGGTTAGGCACGAAACAAAAGATTCGATAACTTGTAAGAAAAAAAAAAAAAAACTTTTATTCGTTGTATTATTATTATTTTTTTTCGAGTCTACGAAATTTCTTGGATAATAAAGAATACACCGCTTCGTTGTGCTTTAAATCTTTTATTTAGTCGATTTTCGTAAACCGTTGAATCATGATGCGTATACACTCGATCGGTTCACGAGCGCTCAATTTACCGTTACATGTGTTCCGTAGATCGCTCGGCATTAGAAGCCAACGTCCTGAACGCGATGACTAGGAGAGCGAATACTTTTCTTTTCTTTTTAAATAAACCAGACTCTCGTGACTGGTGATGAACAGCGATACCGGGACTTTGGAAATTATGTATTCATTTCACACATTCGCTTAGTATGTCTTACAATATATAAATTATATCGTACAATGCGACTCAACTCGAGATGATACTGTAATGTCATTGAGAAATTGTGATACTCGCTTAATATGGGACAATGCGATGTAACGAGTGAGATCAATGATAAGCCAAGTTAATTTGATGCTTTAAAATCAATTGTAAATTTGATGAATGTCTAAAATCTCGTTTTTCATTGTTGTTGCTGTTGTTGTTATTGTTGTTACAAACATTTTGCCTGCGATTTTCACGCGTACGTTTTCTATTGGCATAAGATCAGTCTTAAGAATTTGTAATAAATTTGCTTTATCCTTTTAGATGGTCCAGTACCTTCTCTCGAGGTGCGCTATATACATTTTCCACACCAACGTCCCAATAATTACCAGGCAAATGGTAAGCAAAGCTCCTCCTAAAAAAAGAAGAAAAATAGAACAATTGAAATATCCACGACGAATCATATAAGCAATAAAGGATGATTCGCGTGGCTACTCGGGAAGTCACTCGAAGAACATTGTTCGTGGTTTAGCAGACATTCGACACAGTCAAACTGCTACAAAGATCTTTCTTAACGACTTCTTTATTCTTTCATGACATGAAATTGAACGCGATGCGAAAACAAAATTTCGCTATATCCCTTGGGATCCAATTATTTTCATTTTTGTTCTCTAAACAAGCAAATTTTCCACGCACTTTTAGTACATTGATGTATTTTTTTCACCTTGGCAAAAATTTGTCATCTATTATGAAATATTATTATGTGTATTAAATGTTTTTGATGGCAAAATACAGCGGTGAAAAATTAGAATAGTTTGCATTGGTGAAAAAGTCTATTTCGGACTTAAAAAAAACGTGCCGTCAGAGTAATTTAGTTTTATAATCGAGTGTTACCTATAAAGCTTAGGGCATCAAATTGACGATGCAAAGGTACCAGATCAGCGAACGGAGGTGCCGCGGTAGTCGTATAAAAATTATGTTGTTCCGTCTCTCGTTGATAACCGTTGGTAGCAGGGGTCATCGGAGATACCACAACTTTTGTCAGTTTAGCTAAGGTGCTTGTCTCGGAATCGAAAGTAGCTTTTGTCGTGGATTGTCCCGTCGTCGAGGCCACTGTTGGTATCAAAAACGTTCCTGTCGAAGTATGACCGCTCGCCGAAGAATCGGATACATTGTACAAGGGTATTGCGGTAGTGGTTTCGTTCATGATAGGAAATACTGTTTTATCGTTGGGTGCACCTAAAACAATCATAATTAATTATTAAAAACGGTAAATCTCCTATAAACCCAATAAATTAAACTGTTTAGCTGCCAAGTTGCTGCAAGTTTGACATTTTATTTTTTGAGAACCAGACATCCGTTTGAAATAATTTTAAGCTCGGTTCACACGTCCAGATAAACTCTAGCCGAGAATATTTTGACATTTCTAGAAATATTCTGCAATTTCGAGGCAGTTTAAAGTGCATTATTGTCATCACAAATTTGTCAGGTAACAACATAAAGGGAATATAATTATTTTGATATAACTCACCCTGCAATTGTTCGATTACTTGCGCACCGCACAACAGCGCCATTATTAAATATTCGGTGAATCGTATCATTTTCCTACACGGTATTTGTTTATAACAATCAATGCAGTTTTGCGTACAATAGAAAGACGCGACAGTCACCTCGAACTATTTACGATGCCCACGCTTCCCCGCGCTTGTCCCGGCTTGGTGTAGGTTCGAGCTGGGGCTGCAAGCTGCAATAGTGCGCTGCCGGTCGGACTCACCTCTACTCCTACTCTACAAACCAAAAGCATTAATAATAACACAGTGATATGCCGTCGCTCCCATTGGCACTTGCCGATCCTACGATGAAATTTGGATTTATCGATTGAGAGTCATCTCTGATAAAAATCTTTTTTTCCGTTATAGCTTTTTTATCTACCGTCGGTTTATCGCATAACCTTAAATAAGTGTCAGCCACACGTCGACCCTGCCCGACGAGTATTTTCTGCAAAAGTAGATAAGTAAAGACGCCATACTGGCAAAAACGCTAATCCGAGAATAATTATTGTGCCTCGAAGAGTTAACATCTACCGGAATAAAGAGTTTACTGTTTTCCAGTTTTTAAATACAACGGTTATTAGTTGAATTGTTGCTCATCCGTTTCAGCCGTCGCTACAAAAATCCGCGTCTACGTTCGAGATCATCCAATCGTAGAATCGCTCAGCGATTCAAATATAAATTTCGCAAAGAAGAAAACAAAGTTGACTCATGTCTGAAAAGAAACACGTGCTCGTCGTTTGTTTGGGTAATTATTTTAAATAATTGAAACGTTAATTACGCCACAAGTGAATCCAATCGATTATTTGACATACCGCAGGAAACATTTGTCGGTCTCCGATAGGAGAAGCTGTATTTCAAGATTATATAAACAATGAGGGTCTCCAGGAAAAATGGGATGTCGAGAGCGCGGCGTTGGTCGGTTACCACACTGGCAAACCTCCCGATCGCAGAGCTATGGCCACACTCGGGAGCAAGGGTCTGACGAGTTACACGCACAAAGCTAGACCCGTAAATATATTCTGAATGAAATGTTCAACAATCATTAACGGAAAAACAATCGTCCATCAACTCGTGCGCTTAATCAGATAACCAAGGAAGACTTTGAAACATTCGACTGGGTATTCGGAATGGACAATGAAAACATTTCCCACTTGAATCGCATCAAGCCTCCGGGAAGCAAAGCTAAAATAGAACTGCTGGGAAAATATGATCCAGAGGGAGAAGTTATCATCAGAGATCCTTATTACGTCAGTATTAACTTATTATCCATATTTGTTACTTTCAATAATAATCAAGCTACGCATATTTGTGATTATTGTTTCAGGATGACCACAGCGAGGGTTTTGTAAAAGCTTACGAGCAATGCGTGAGGAGCGTAGCCTCCTTTATGGAGAAGCAGAAGAACAATTAGTAATTGTGTATAATATAAATCGACACGAGCATGTAAATCGTTATTTTTATTAATACATCATTGGCGGAGCAATAATTTCTGTTTTGAAATTTTAACGACTCCATTTTCCAAACTTTACTTCACTCGACGACCTGCGACGTACACCTCAACGATATTCCGATCATCTCCCGAATATATGAGCCTCTGGAGTTTATTCTCCAATGTATAATCGACCAAGTTGTCCAGCGGACCCGTTGGAATACTCAGATCTATTACGAGAGCGTCGAATTGCTTGCCTGGTTGAAAATTGCCGACTCGGTCTTCAATCGCAAGGGCTGAAAGGCCATTGAAATGTTTTTAAGAGATCGATCGAAACACCTCGCACATTCGCGTATAGTCTCATAGCCGAAAAAGTACGTTTGACTCACATTTGGCACCCCCGAGTGTCGCCAGGTGAAAAACATCGGTATATTTGAGCGGTTCATAGCCAGCTTTCAATGTCGCCAGATGATTCGATACGACAAGAGCCGATCTCATTGCTTCGAGAATGCACGCGCTCGGACCCCCCGAAACGTCTGAAAAATTGGGGCAACGCGCTGCGTATTAGGTTTTCCTACCTATTTCTATAAACAGCTAAAGAAAAATAAAATTCAAAAAAATGACGTGCCTGTGCCAAGACCAATCTTTATGCCCGCGGCCACGAGCCTTCTTACATCGCATAGCCCGCTTCTCAAGCAAGTATTCGAGGAGGGGCAGTGTATGACCGCAGTTTCTCTTTCCTTGAGCAGTTTCAGCTCGCTATCCTGCAGATGAACTCCATGGGCGAGGACTGTCTTACTCGTGAGAAGCCCGGCGGCTTCGTAGACCTCACTGTACGTCGGGATTCCCTTGAATTTTTCCTTTACAGCCTCTACCTCGTCTAAATTTTCCGAGACGTGACTCTGCATGAAAAATCCTTCGATATAAGCGATTTATACGTCGAGAGACTGCGCACATTGGTCCGTGGCACGATTACCTGAACGCGAATATCCGAGTCTCGAGCTAACTTTCCTAATTTCGTTAGCAATTCTAAATCGCAGCTCAGCGCGAATCGCGGAGTGATTATGGGTTTTACCAATGGACTCTGAAATGATTATCAAATTCTCTTATGACAGGTACTGACATAATTTTTAACACTCAAAATAAAACTTACTCCAATACTGTCAATATCTTTGATGAATTGTTTCGTACTCGCGATCGATTCCTCGGTTGTTTCGCAATATCCATCTTCACGGGGAAAGTTCATATTCAATTTTCCAACGAAAGCCCGTTGTCCGAGCTCCGCAGCTTTTTTTCCGAGTATCAAAGACGCTTTCGCGTGCAACGAGCCAAAATAACACGCGGTTGTCGTGCCCATTGTCAGCGTTCGTTTCTGTTGCGGTTTTTAACATCGAAGCAGAATTTACAAAATAATTTAATCTTTTTGCATATGATTACATAAATTAGAGATAGACTCACGACAACAACGTCGTAGATACGTTCAGCGAACTTTTCGTCGGCGTACTTCCTTTCCATTGGAAATGTGTATGTTTCGAGCCACTCGAGGAGTCCTAGGTCGTAACCGATTCCCAGGTTTGGAATTTGAGGAGCATGAATGTGACAATCGATTAATCCTGGTATCAAGAACTGACCGGAACTCAGTAGAGTAACATAGTCGGCAGCGACATCGGAAGGCTTCGGACTTTCGGTCATGCTGACGATCTGCAATCGTAAACATTAATGCATCACACTCGTCTCGGTCCCGCTATCGCTGCAATATAGTACCAAGATGCCCTTGACCCCCGGCTTATCGGAATATGAAACACAAGTACTCGAGTTGAACGCCGCAAGGCGGATCTTCCACAGGGCGGCTCTGATCGAACCTAATAAAGCCACGATCGTTTATAAAACGATATCCTACGTCTCGAGCTTGTATTATTTAATTACCTTGCCATCCTCCACCAGTATCCCAGCGCGTTGAATAATCTCCAATTGACCGCTCGATCTCGTATGCGCCATCGGACCCACGAACAAATGCCGCCGGGCCATCTTCGAAGCTTGCTTCAACGTCGTAAAATATTATTCTAGAAAAATTGAATAATTATATTCCCTAGTGTAATTAGATTTTAGCGCAATAAGAAATAACTTTGAGATCGATCGTTCAATTATCAAATACACCTCTGTGACCTACGACGTGGTCCCTTAACTCGTTAATCGCGGACTGTCGGTATAGTTCCGCACATTATCGTTATCTTTATTCGTATTATATTGTTATCGAGAGGGAGAGAACGCGCGTGTGTACACGCAAGAGGCAAGATGCTGCTCTCGATAGCATCACACGTGCGTAACAATTATTTTGACGAACACGATGATGAAAATAATACGAAGCAACAAACAACAACAATCAACGAGGTCTCTCTCTACCTATAATTGCTCTATATGAGGCGTAGCAGCTGCAGAGATGCGAACTAACGTTTTGCGAATCCTCGTTTTACAATGATATTTATCAAAGAAAAGAACGACTTGGTCGCAATACAAGCAAAGTGTAACAGAGGAGAAGAGTTTATTACCAGTTTTAATAATCGCCGCAACGGTTGGCGATCGGAGCGCGTACACACGTTGCCGTTGGGCGGCCTCGTTCGACCGAATAACGCTCGCGACTGTTCGAACGAATACTCCACCCGGCGATTCTCGTTGTGCTCGCTGCATCGTAAATCCATCCCCGCTACTCTACCGCTTTGTTACGAGTACTTATTCCGCAAAGCGCGTCACCGGTCTATATGGAACATATATACGCTAACGGAGAAGCTATCGGAAAATATAATTATCGACTCGATAAGCCAAGTTGTTGAATTGCTTGGCAACAAAACGATAACGACGACGGTCAACGAATATCCAGTTCGCCCGAGTATATTATACACACCACGAGTATATAAACATGGACGAAAGACGGGAAGACCCGGCGAGTGCAAAGAAAATGAAGAAATTGGAGAAGCCCCAGACTCCCGCAAATCGAGAATACCTCGATATGGACACCGATGAGGAGGAATTCGGAAGACCGGGTATTCTTATAATAATTCCGATAGGAATTAGCATCGCCAAAATAATGTAGAAAATGTCGTATTTTCTTTTCAGAAACTCCGGAACCCGAGGAAGAGTCGGAGCTCGAACCTGAGAAACCGGTTTTCACCGCAGATGAATTAAATACTCTTGTGAGTGAGCACGAGCGCAGTCAATAATTAATCGAATTTAGGATTCGAATAAGGTAAATTCTTCATCAGGTCCGGTACATCAAGGACTCGACGACGTTATCGAGCCTCACCGAAGCTGATTGGTCTCGAGAGGTCGTTGACACGGTGGAAGAATACTTTTGCAGTCCGGCAAACACCGTGCTTACGATTTATTGGGAAGCAGCGATACTCAAAGCGCTACTCGATTTTCCCCCTGGTATCGGTGGAGGATTGACGTACTTTTTACGAGCGCCATGGCAAGTCTATACACCGGACAATTTCCTGTCCACTATAATTTTTGGCAGTATCGGCGGTGGAGTTGATAATTCGACGCTCAAATTCATGGAAAATATGTATGCGCCAATCGCATTTCACAGTTCACAGTGGCCGGCCGGTATCGTTAAAAATCTTTTCCTTTATCCTGTTGTTTATATATTTCTTTTGAAATAACATTTGGCCCATTTCTTGACGTTAGATAGTCGTGAGAAACGAACTTTTCTCCAACTTGCACGAGTTTCTACTGTCCCTCACCGATGTTACGTACAACCCGATGGGTCTGACGATTCTCTACGTGCCCAGAGAAGGCCTGAAAGAAGACGGAAACGGCTCGGAAATTAACGACGAGTCAAGATCGCTGGAGGCTATTACGGAAGCGATTAGCGAGACTCGGGACGAGAAGGAGGAAGGTCTCCTCGAAAGATTGGAGCGAGTAGCTCGTTACTGGATCAGGCAGATAAGAGAAGCTCTCAAAGGAACGTCCTCGTCCACCTTGTCGTCTCCGTGGAAAACAATCGTTGATGAAATTCGCTACTGGCGCTACAGATGTTTGTCTTCTCGTATTAGCGGCGATAATTTATTGTATTCGGTAGCAATTTAATCGTCGCGTTACTTTGTTCACAGATGAAAATCTGAGCTGTCTTCACCGGCAATTAACGAACAAAAACGTTCTCTCGATAGTTCAAAAGTTGGAGTCCGTACGATCATCCAGCGTTCAACAGTACAATCCTTTGGTGGTGGAAGTTCAACGGATACTGGATGAGGCTATTTCCAACATAGAATATTTAAATTTGCTGGAAGATTTCAGCAAAGGCTTCGAGATTTCCGTAGACATCGAGGATTACGCCGTCAGGGTACTTTTGCTCGTTAGATTTGTCGGAACGGAGTCGCCTTTTTACAACACGAGCGAAAGAATCGAGTCTTTGTGTCGATCTTTTTGCGTTCAAGCTGTACTGGATCTTTCTCGGAAATTCATCGACTTGGATATCGTCCTCAATGGCGATGCCGATGCCGGGAGAAAGTTGCTCGTTGAATGCATCGAAAGTTGCGATAAATTGAGCAGCACCTACGACAGACTCGCCGATATGGACAAGACCTCGGATTCACCCACGATTTCGCTCGCTGATAAAATCAAAGTTTTCAATCACGTGGATACTCTGATGCACCGATGCGACGATCTTATAGGAATTGCCGATGCTAGAATCGCTTTCGACAAGTAATATAACTTGACGAGTCGATGCTTCAAAAGTGGGTACGACTCACCGGTCCCATAATTATTAGAAATTGTTGCAGGTGCGACGAGCCTATTACGATTTGCGGCCCAAAAGGATTCGAACTTGGCTTGCGCTATCGCAACATAGAGAAACGCTTTAACGTGGCTTTGCGCGAAATAAAAAACGCTCGTGATATTATCCTCGATATCGCTTCAGCAGCTTGGCTCGATCGTATCGTTGCCTTCAAGCGAGACCTCAAAGACATTGAGAATATGGTGAAAAATTGGATCGACGATATATTTGAGGACGTCCTCAATGTCGAAGACGGTATCGAGGCTCTCCATGGAATAGCAAGATTCTCTCGGCGTCCATACCTGCGAGATACTTTGAATAACAAATGGATTCAGGTTCTGAATAATATTTAACAAATATTATACAAAGTCTGTTGACTTGTATTGCGAATAAATTCGATCGTCAACTTTTCATGCAGATGTGGAAAATGTTTCGAGACGAATTGGATAGTTGTTCCACAGGAACGAGTATGGGTTCGATTCTGCGCCATCCATCGGTGCCACCTTTTTCCGGACAGGCGAATATCCTTCGCAGCAGCAAGGTTTATTTGGCGAGACAGCACAGAACATTGGTAGATGCTTCGGATTGGTTTGGCGATTGCGATGTTCAGTC
Organism: Cylloceria caligata; assembly: GCA_963942595.1. Classification (NCBI taxonomy): domain Eukaryota; kingdom Metazoa; phylum Arthropoda; class Insecta; order Hymenoptera; family Ichneumonidae; genus Cylloceria; species Cylloceria caligata. The sequence continues at coordinate 71,315,695 of OZ012707.1, forward strand.
GTGAGTGAATTTATTTACATTATTTCGATCGCGGATTGATAATACCGATGAATTTTTTAGATCCGTAACACGAAAGTATAAGCGCGTACTGGCCGCTATATCCGAAAGAGAAACTCAACTATTTGTGGAATGGCAGAAAAATATTGCCGACAAGAAAATGAACACTACAGACGTGTCGAATCAACCGGTTATCAAGTACCATAGTAATACCAAAGCCATAACTATAAATCTGCAGATGTCTTACTTCGATAATATAAGGGAGATCGGAGAGTCAGTGCTATATTTACATTATTCGGTATTATATCTACGCATAATATACATTGATTTTTAATTGCATAACTCAAAATAGAAATAAATATATTCTACAGATGGACTCTTTTGACTTACGATGCGAAAAATATTTTTTCCAAAGTTCGTCCAAAGGGGGAAACGTTAAGATCGCGTTACAACAAAGTCGAGCATCTTTGCAAATGCTACAACATTATCATCGCCACTGAAACCGATTGCGAGCGTTTGCTGTTCGCGACACTGTTGGACGACCTCGAAGAAACATTGAGCTCGGGATTTAAGAGAGTTACTTGGTCTTCCGATTCGTTTGAAAGATTTTTTACCGAATGCATGGAAATTCTGATCAAAGTAAAAGCATTAACGACTCGCTACGAGTAATTTATTTCTGATTATTTTCTTTAAATGAAAAATGTATCATCAATCGCAGATTCAGGAATCTTTTGAGGGCTACAGAAATATTGATTGGAAAGTTGATCGTAAGATCGAACGAATAGCGGTTACGAGTCTCGTGAATACCGACAATGATTTGCCAATAGAAACGTTGGAAGACTGCGAAACTCATTTGGATCAGGAAAGGTATTTTTTTTAAACAAACTGATACGCGCGACTCTAGCCATACGTCGCCTGATTGTACCATTTTTTTAAGATGCAATGCTGTCATGATAATAGAAAATAATTCAAAAGGGATTCTGAAACTCTTGTTGGAATTTAAGAGCAGAATGAATATAGATGAGGCAAAGGTAATGCCGTCCAGAGAATTTCCCCGATTAAGCCAAGTCCTTCTTTAATTAACATTATATATAAATTTCAACTAAAATTTACTTATCATCCTTTAGAGAGCGAAGCATTGGACCGAGTATGTCAACAGAATCCACAAAAGATTGAACAACAGTTTTGCCAATTGCGTACGTCTATCTCTGCTTAGAGCGTTGCAATTTCTTCGTGACGTTGAGCCACTGATGAAAATTGATGCGTTTTCGTCAAAGGTGCAACAGGCCGAGCGAGCGATCGCCAGAATAAACGCATCAGCGTTAAAAAACGCGTTGCCGACGGAAGAATTTAAAGAATTATTCGGCACAACGAGTGACGATGAAATAATGATATTTCTCAATTTGGTCGATCAAGATCCTGAATCCATCGTCTTGAGAAGAGAAATTAAATCGTTACTGCAATTTACGGAATAATTTATGGTGTTCCTCAAAGGTCCCAATTGGTTCCGCTCATAATCGTAGTTTTTATGAATCATTATTTACTTTCCTACTTTATTCACTCGAGAATTCTGCTTTATACGCGGATAACTTGAATTATCTTTCGTACCGTTAATCATCCCAGTGACTGCGATCGAATACACAATGACCTCGATAATCTGGGCAGATCCGGGTGTTCTTTTTAGTTCGAAATTAAGTTTTTTTTTCTGACATTGAGCTCGCTGGAAAGATGCAAGTACCAGCATTTGATGCTAGTCCGTACGATACTGACATATGCCTCCGAGGTACGGACACCACACTCCGCGAATCACATTTATACGATGGAAAGGGGGCATCATACATTTTTATATACGTTATATGACTGGACCGTCCCGTAATTTAAATGATCTGTGTTTATTTAACGTTTCATACGATTTATCGATATTTATTTATTTATTTATTTTGTTGTCAATTTGCGAGTTGGTCTATATTTTATATTTACTTTTTAAATTTGTTTGTCGTAACTCTATTGTAAATAAATAGAAATGATTTTACAACTTATCTCGTAGTTTGTCATTTATTATGGAAGATAATTGCAACAAACGAGGCCGTTGCAACCGGAAGATCTTGCAGAAGTGAGGGAATCATTGAAGCACGGTATAGCTAATGTAAGTCGTTCGTCCCAATAAATCACATTGACATGGAAGACTAATTGTATCGTGTAACATTGAGTTACTTAAAAATATAGTTTTTCGTATAAACTAATATAATACGTACACGATTAAACGATTATTGAACCATGAGTCAGTGAGCGTGAGAACAGTCTATCGATAGTTACGTATCGATGGTGGTCCTGATTACATATATTTATGTATATTATAATAATAATATATACGGCTAATCATTCGTGCCGGAAAAATTGCTCTGGCTTTCGCTCTTTCTCAAATCTCAAATATCCGAAAGCTCATCTCTATTCCCACATTTTTATGTATTTTAAGCACAAAAATCAAAGATTTATCGGACGGTTAACAGAGCAAATACCCTCTTCGTGTGTACCGCTAACGGTACAGTCGAGTGAAAGCTTGCACTGCAAAGCACCTTGATAAGAACGTTAACAACGGACAGCAGCGTTCAACAGTTTTTCATTTGATCTAGGAAGTCTATGTTTATATACAACATATATAGTAAATTATAAGAGCACCGAGGTACGCATTTCCTCTGACGATTAACTCTTTTTGTACAGGTTTGCCGCTTACAATAATATTCTTCATCGATACGACAGGGAAACTAATACACGGCCCGATCTATTTTAAATGTAGTAGAACGATCGTTACACTTAAGAAACTTGGTCGTTTCTCTAACGAAGACATATTGCAGAATCAATTCGAAATAGAGATTCGCTTATGATCTAAATAGACGCTATGAGATATACAATTACAACGTGAGAACACTTTGGCATATAAATATTTGACGAGTTTGAGTCTTCCTTGGCTCCTTCTCCTTACGATGATTAGAATTATCTATCTTTTCTTTTTTTTTTTTGGCGCACGGAATTTTATGGAATCTAGCGATGTGCGAAAATAATTTCAAGTCAGTCATAGATGTACAATTACCATGATGCGCGTACCCTGATGTCATGAAGTTGCTCGAGTCTCTTCCGAAGTTAAACGATTCAACTCACTCCGGTCGTAAGATATTCCTCGTTTGAGACAATCGTAAAAACGGGGCTACCCGGTGCGTCCTTGTAATCGAGCAACTCGCTGTCGGAGGCACTGCGAGAACTATTACGCATAGGGAGGAGCGGTGTCGTTTGCACTGGCGGTAGTAGAAATACCAACGACAACGCTATCAGCATATGCCAAACGCTATGTACATACTGGAAGAAAAACGGCAAGTTTTAATCGCTTAACGACCAATTGTATTACATGTCTTGAGTATATGAACTTACATCATAGTTGGATTCGGTTTCGACGGAAACGAATAGCACGAGTCCTAATCCCGCAAGAGCGAGCCCCGTTAATAATTTCCACAGATCCGTCGGCCATCTCCATTTACTCGATTTGTAGTACCGATACGAGGAAGCTCCGATCTGCAATATTTCAAAATTCAGCGAGAGAGTTTTGGGTTAGAGGTGTTTTTTTTTTCTTTTTTTTTTTACTGACGGGAATCGTAACGCCGACAGCCAGTGGGACGAGAATACTTGGGAGTCCAGTTCGATCGGATTCCACTCCGAAAGCTATAATAAGAACGCCGAACATGTGGCAAACGGATACCAATTCAATCGGTAACTGTGCCATTGCCACGAGGGTTACCCAAAACGCTAGGATGCTCGAGAAAAAATCGCTATACTGTAAAACCTGTCTCAAAGGAAAAATTAGAGTCGCGTTTAAATTCTTTCTAGTAGCCGAGTCGTTGTATCGAAATTACCTCGTATTTAGCGATGCAATAAGTCATGAAATGCTGATCGCAAGCGTGATAGAGAGACGAGAATAACATGGTGGCTAGATAAACGAGACCTTCGGTATAGAGTCTGCGTTTTCCAGCTATGTAAATAGCTGGCAAGAAAAAAGCGTTGCTGAACGTCAGCATGAAGGAAGACAAAAAGAGAGATACTCGAGGATTGACACTCGCGGCGTCGGTACATCCCCATCCTCTGTAGCCTGTAAATAAGCTTGTTTTATTAAACTTGTATAGTCTGCCGAGTTAAAGCTGTTTATTCTATCGATCGATTACCCCCGAAACAGTTGCAAGTTGTGTAATGCAAGAGGCCTTTGTGAATTTCTTGACACAGTCCGTGATGGCCGCAGTAATGAGGACCGGGAAAAACGCACTGTCTGGTGTGCACATCGAGGGAAACTAGTATTTCCGTAATTTCGCAACCGACTGGACTTCTAATGGAAATGAATGACTCGATTAGGAGCGTCGAGATCCTTGTGGTAAAAACGTTGATCCGAGCTTACCCATTGGAGGAACATTTGGCTTGCAGAGCGATGAACCACGTATCGGGTTGCGGATAAGGAATCAATAGATTCGCGGTCTTTTTCTCGTTGGAAGATAGATTCAATTCCATACTCTCGTCGGGACAAGTGATTTCGCCATTTATTCTATCCGGTACGCGACCCCGTCGTACGCAGACTCTTATCGTCACTGATTCTTTAGTCGGTACCTGAAAATCCTTAAATCGTTAGGTTCATCCGAAAATTGGTGAACAACGATTCGAGGACTCGAAGTTACCTTATCTGTTTCCAAGTTAACGGTGATATCCAGAGTACCACCGATGTCGATCAGAGGCAAAACATCGAACTGAGCTATTACAGGGAATGAATCGGTCAACATAATCCACGGAGTCAGCCACTCTCTGCCCTGTAAAAATATCACAAGCATTTGTATCGCTGGATAAGCGCTTACTGAGAATAATTAAAAGTTTCAATCATACCTGAAATAAATAAATGCCGGAGAACGTCTGAAGCTGTTTCACTCGCACGAGTTGAAATCTACGAAAGCAAGGATCACTGGCTATCACGACGTCGTTCTCAGATGATTCGAAGAGACTTTTGTGCACGCGCAAACTGCTGTTGGCTCGCAAACTAGCGTTACCAATAGCGGGAAACGGTCTCAAGAACATCCCTTCCGTGATTTTCACCGGACAGTCTGTAACGTCAAAAGATTCACATTAATATTATACGAGAAAGGGGGAAATTCGGAAAGTGGAACGTTGTTGCGCGTACCGTAGGACGTTACTTTAACGCTAAAACGTATCACAGTATCGGACACGACCAGCAAATAGTAATAGCTGTCCTCGTAGGGCGAAAATTCCGTGAATGTGTAAGTACCGTTGGTCGTAAGACTGCTCATCAAACTTGCGTGGGTGTGATTATAAATAGGTAAAACGCGTCCCTGCAGAGCCAGACCTTTCATACAGAGTGCCGAGGAATCGTCGTTCGAACGAAAAAGGGGCTTGCAGCCGGAAACTACAACGCGAAAGTGCCACGTTCCCGATGGTACAAATATTCTGAAAATAAAATTCTTCCCGTCATTCACAAATTCATGACAAGTACTCACACTTTTTTGGAGCAAAATAAAAAATTATTGCGCAATCGAGCAGAACCGTTACCCACTTGTAATAAGTAGACGGTTCGATAGTTTGCATACTCTTTTCGTAGCCCATTGGAATAGTCTGAATCCCATTGGTTTGCAGCCATATAGCTACCGATCCTATACTGTAACGGCATTTATGACCCAGCCCCTGAAAAAATGTAATTAAAATTGTCACCTTCTTCAAAACTGTGCTGCCAAAGGTTCAATACTCTTCGGATCAAATTTTCTCACTTGCTGCTGAACTTTTTCATCCCAATGCGACATGTATGCTCCGACGAACCAATCCCCCGGATATGGGCTGTTTACAGGAACGACCGCAGTGGTTTTTGCATCGTACGTAGTCACGGTGGACAGTCTAACGGTATTGGCTCTCTCTGGATTCATGTGAGACGGAAATGTCGCATTATTAGCCGAGATCACAGGATAACTTCCCCATTGTAAGTATCTATAACAAACACAATGTTGAATCCACAGATTGCACGACCGTTAGAGTATTCTTAATTCCATAGACTTTACGCACATGTGCACTTTTCTGGGTACACAGTTTTTGCCATCCATAAAGGCTGCAAACTGCCAGGTAGCTCTGAGTACCTCCTTAGGAACTGTATAATGAAACGTAGCGACGTCGCTGTAACTTTTGAACGAACGAAGAGATCCTTCCTGGCTGGCTTCGGGGATGAGACCGCTCGAAGCTGTTTTGTCATTTTCAAAATTAAAACAACGTGAAATAGGAATAAACGAAATTGTGTGTTGTTATCGACTCACATTGCAGTAGCGACAGTAGGTTGAGAAAATAATAAAAGAAAGAAAATCTGCCAGTGCCATTTTCGATGAGACGGGTATTCTTGGATAGCATGACCGTTCCCTCGGTGGACGCTCAAGAGTTGGCTAATCTTTATCATTCAAGCATTTATAACAAGATCATTGATTTTGTCAAGGTTATGTGATGCGTGTTTTCTGTCTTTCTCAGATTGCCATAAGTGTGAGAGAGATAGCTGAATCTTGTTAACGCAAATTTAATCACCACCGCTGATCCGTCCGACGAGATATCAGGACAAAAAAATGCAGTTTTCATTTGTATCACTGATAATACGACGTTTGATATCGTCTTCGGTCGTCTTAAAACGATGTCAATCATATTCTCAGTGTTGCTCTCTCACTGAATCACGAGCGCCATTAGTCGCATCCCTCTGGCACTCATACATGTTTCGCATAGTCAAAGGGACCCGTTGACATATATTTTATGTTGATAAACACACTGTATCGATAAATGGTATATTTCCGCGGCCAAGTCTAGCCCCGAAGCCTCTCGGAAGCACCGACAATCAACATCGTTTCATTTTCAATTGTCGGCTGTAGCCAAACAGTCGTACGCGTCACAGCCGAAAACAATAACAACGTAAAAGGCTTCCGAAGAGCGAGACCGAAAAAAGGATCAAGCGCGACCGGGATAATGCGTATAACAGTCGGAACGCTCCCCACTCGTGTCTCGTGTGCAGCGACGACGGGAGGAAAAGGAAATCTCGGGACGATGGAACATATACTTATAATTCGGCAGGCTATCGGATGATAAATATATATCGCGACGAAAAATAGAAAAAAAACTTTGGTTTAAAAAATATAAACAGCGTTTATTTCTCAATATACAAATATTCATCCACGAGATTTTGGACGTACAGACACGCACACGAGTGACAATTATTTTTTAAACTTGACGGATTTATCAAAATCCTAATAGGTTATTTAATTTTTGCACGTATCCCCGGTGTTGGGGTATATAATTAAACTTGGATATCCTCCTCGGGCACGGGGAGGACTACGACACTCGTGGCTATCGGTCTGACTCTCGCTCTCTTGCACAAAAGTATTTGCACCCTGCCTGATACTCTGCTCTTGGGAATGGCCATCACCGTAACTGGTATAGGTATACCGCCTGGTAAAAGTGGCAAGTAGGCGACTCGCGGATGTATTTCGGTGTCTCTGTCTCTGAATACGAGAAACAAGCCAGGATCCGAAGGATCGTCCGACACATTTGTGACTATAGTTCGAATGTGATAAGTGGGTCCCAGACCGAGAACGCTAGCTTCGACGGTTACCGGGTTCGGGCCGGAATCCCTGTCGGACGATACGATTTCTCTGGCTTTTTTCCCGACATCCAGTCTGAGCCTGAGAAAGCCCTGTTGAAACGTATCGTGTATCTTCGTAGCTTCCGATCGCTCGCGAATAGTCTGCTCGACGAAGAGACGCGTCTTTTTCGGTATGGCGAAATGACCCTGAGCGGCTTCGGCCGACGAGCCGTCGGAGCTCGGTCGAGAACTAAAATTTGCCGTACGTTTTAGGATCTTGACGCTGAGTCCTCCGCCGATGGTGACCATCGCCATCGCTCGGTCCTCCTGGCCCATTCGCCCGTACTTTATCGCCGAAACGGGCTCCGTCGTGTTTATCGTATCGACGTAATTTCTGCCGTCGTACACGAGAACCCCGGCTCTCGGTACGCTCACCGCGAGCAACGTGAGTCCCGTCTGCGGCACCGACAAGCTCGACAGGTCGAGGGCCGAACAGGGAAGCTTGACGCGCCACAAGCGAACACCCCTGTTCGAGAATCCCACGAGCGTTCCGTCCATAACGGCGACGGCTGCTCCGTCGGCGTTCAGAGTCGAGATCGCTACCGCCGGAGCGGAAAGTTTTTCCCAGTTTTTTATCGCGGAACAAGCCTTTCTGACTGTTCCTAATCTTCCGTCTCTGCCTATAACGAACACCTGCCCGTCACCCGACCACATTCCCGTACTCGCGAGCGCAACCGGCGTCCATCCCACGTGATGCTTCTCCACTAGGGAAAACGACCTGGGATCGAGGACGAGTATCTCACCGGATTCCGTGCCGATAACGAGACAACTGCTCGCTGGATCGTGACCCGAGTCTTTGCGGATTATGCCGATCGTCGTGACGGCATTTATATTCACCAGGGGAAGCCTCCGGTACTGCTCGGCGAATTCTATCCGAAGATTCTCGTCGATGGACAGGAATTTGAGAGTCCGCGGACTCATAAAAGCGGCGCCCAGCTCTTTGAAGAGAAGGCTCAGATCGTCGCGGAGGGAGAGAACGTTCGGACCTTCTTCCAGTCCAGCTTTGTGCCATATCTAATGAATTACAATAAAAAGAGTCACTGTACGGAAAAAAAAAAAAAAAAAAAAAAAAAAAAATAGCGTGCCGTTGCGAGCGACGCGGTGTCGATCGAACCGGAACGCGTACCCTCGCAGTTTCACCGATCGATATGCCGGAACCGAAAAGGTATCGCGACGGATCGAACAACGCCGTGCCGATACAATGTCGTCAAACGCGACTCCGAATTGTGCCGTCACGACGAATACTCACGTCTCGTTCCTTTGGATGAGCGTCCAGATGCGGCAAGCAGTACTTAAAGTACGGTCTCATATTCTTGTAAATAAAGACGCTGGAGCCAGCAGCCACGGCCAGAGCAGCCGAGCGAGGTTCTCCGTTTTCGGTATAAAAACCGACCAAACCGCACGGTGGCTCAACCATCGCGTGCTCCGAGATTTTATCGCCGACTTTGAAGACACTTATCTGCAAAAATGGTAATCCTTTTTATTTCAACGAGCCGACTGTCGAATAAATTTTAATCGGGTGATCTTAACTCTGGGTGATTCGGTGGTACCGATACCAAGATCGGCGGATATGAGCTTCGCCTCGCCATCGCCGGACACGTCCAGCATGTCCAGACCTCCTGGCAAAGCGTGAATTCGGGCACTCGGTTCCCACACAGCCTCCAGCCATCTGTTGGTGGAGAACCTCCTGTCGCTGTTACGATCCATAACTATAATTTTAACTTATCACCGAAAATAAAGGAATCACCGGTCCAACTATTCCCCTGTCCCAACAATTGTTCGAAAATGCTGGTGCTGCTGGCATCGTCCGACAGTGAGGTTCGACGAGCGCGCAGCGATTTGTTTGACTCTCCGGTATCCATGGGAGTCCCACGTGTGTACGTCGGGAGTCGCGAGAGTCATGCGCGTTTCAAACCGTCCCGCAAATCGTCGCATCACCCGGATCATCGTCGCCGCGCGCAGATTCTATATAGATCCCACAACAACGGCGCGACTGAAAATTCTTCTCGCCGACTACTGACCTTCTTCTTTCGCCTATGTTATTGCTCACCGTGTTTTTATCATCATAAACTCTCCGACCGGGCTAGCTAACGGACGAACGCGTCTCGGAGAATTATTCGGATACAAGTTATATATATTAAAATTCGAGTTATGGAGCAACAAATTCAAACGAGTACTCCGATTATTAATGACAAATCGATTCCACTACCACCACCGCGAAGACTGTGGGGACACGATAGCGTTACCGAACAGCTTTATCACAACAAATGGGTGAAATACAGAAATTCGATGGAAGAGAACGAGCCGTCTTGGAGCGGACTCGATGCTCCTCGTTTCATCGATTTCAAGAATATTCCCGATGTCGCCGACTCGTATTTCGGTAAGTATTCGTTGGTTTCTTTTTTTCTTATTTTTCTTCTGCGAAATCGTCATCTATAATTCCTTTGTCGATTGCTCAAGACCACGTGGATCAACGAAAGTTCGAGACGCCGCAGAAAACTTTGACCAAACCCCTGCCTGGCTCGGAAGAAAATAATAATATACTTGAGTTAGTCGTATTTTACAACGTTTTACTATCTGCGTGATCGCGACAAGTATTTACTCCCATCCTCGATAATTTCAGCTCGTTGAGAAGATGCTCGCTATCAGCGATAAAGAAATCGAATCGCGACAAACAAGACGATCGTATCAATTACGAGTCGAAACAAATCAATGGCGCCGTCGATTCGATGTCCTCCGAATCGTTGAACAAATTCTGTTTGTCAACGGTTAAGAACAATGTGGACAAAATGGATACCGACGTACCCGATATTCGTGCCCCAAAGAACTGCAGCACCGAAAGGCAGCGTCTTGGCAAGTCAAAATTCGAAAAGAAGAATCATCGATCGGACAACCGTAATTCTACAATTATCGAATCATTCAGCTTCGAGATGCGGGAGAAATGCAAGCAAGAACACAAGCAGGCTCGTCGCGAAAGGGTTTGTTACTTGTAAAGTTATTCGTGCGCGAGTTATTTTCTCTAATAATATAAATATATATATCTAATTAGGATAGTGCTGGTAAAGAAACTTGGAAAGGTTTCCGCGCGAATCCGGTCCCGAACTTCCTAAAGTCGCGTAAAAAGAAGATCGAATCGGACAAGTCGCAGGTGCAAAAGAAAAAGCCGAGCGACACGGAAATATTGAAATTATGCAACGCCGCCGAGATCTGGAAGAAAAAAGCTTTCCAACCGAGTCTTCCGAAAAAGGTGGCGGTGATGATGCCAAAAGCACCGGAGCTCTTGACCGCGAGTCGAGCGAAGGAAAGGAAACGTTTCGAGGATCAACTCAGGGAGAAAGAACGAGAAAGACAGGCCCTCCGGCAAATTGTACGAAACAAAATACATAAATAAAATTGACGAATCCATGATCCGCGCGGTTATTCCTACTTGTGTTTTTTTTTTTTCAGGAAGAAGCTGCGCGAATGAAACGCGAAGAGGAAAAGATCGCCAAGCTCCGAAGAGAAACGGTACACAAGGCGCAACCGATACGCAAATACAAGATGATAGTTCCAAGAGTGGAGAAACGACCACTCACCGAACCCTCGACACCGATTACTTGCAAACGTCGACGAAAAATTTAAAGCGTGTTACGTATTATTGATTATAAAATTAATGTTAATTTTTTACTGTCACATATTTTAATAATGTATCTTTATAAAGACGAGTGGCAAAAAAAGTAATATACATTTACAGTCATCGTACAGCTCGTTATATTAATTCTTTCGTACGTGTATATGCATATATAATCTATTTTCACAGTCAAGTGCCACTGTTTTTACTGTTTTCTCAATAAATATAATTAATTTTATTACGTTATTGTACAATATAATACTCATTCAACATTCATGTGCTCAGTGGCTAACGAACACAGCCCGCAACGACAGATAGATTGCTTTACGATATATAATCAACAAATGGCCAATAAGTACTATATATATATATATATGTATATATTTATAAAGCAATATGTATATCATCGTCATTTAATTACCAATGCCAAACAACAATATTAGGTATTGAGCTTTTAACGAACGTCGTGATTTTATGTAGTGTACGGTTCTTTTAGGTCACTGCCTTTCTCTTTGCACATATTTTAATAAAAAATATCGCAGTTATCACAATCCTTTTATAAAACATGTAATGCGGTTTAAAAACAGTGATATACTTATAAATAGTAATAGTTAAGTGTAAAATAATACTATTTATGTTCAACTGGTACTGGAAGCACTCTTCGCGTGTACGTGCTATTGTCGAAACGAGGAAATCAGTCGGTAGTATCGTTATCACTCATCGAATCAAGTAAATACTCTAATCAAGTACATACGGTTACAAGTACTGCGTCGCACAGATAAATTAGGTCGGGAGTCACGTTCGGGTAGCTCGACAACAACGGTAGCAAAATATGTTGTGCGAGAACATTCGAGACATCCGGATGAACAACGATTACAAAAGGATCATCGAATTCTGGTAAACCGGTCGGCACGACCGTCCTATTGAATATATATTTTTATTCTGTCCAATTCCTTCGTTTACCTACTTTTATTAGTTTACCTCATTAGCCTACCGTGCGTCACGTGGACCTGGGTCGCATCGAGAAAGAGCAACGGTGATGAGGGCGACGGAGGGTGAGATTCCGTGGCCGTGAGTCTCGTTGAAAGACCTTCGAGATCGCCGCAATGAAATTGGCATACGGTGCTGGAAGTGCTGAGGGTCGATTCCGAGAGCATGCCCCTACCTCGGCCTCCTCTTCTCCTGCCTGGCTCGTTGCGTTTATCGATCTCGACCGTGTCCTCTATTGAATTTTTTCCGAAACAGGCGAATACTCTGCGTACGCTGGGATAGCGGAATTGCGCGAAATCCGAGGAAGGACCCGCGATCGCGAGCAGCGGACAGAGGAAAAACGTAGCGTACGACCAACCGATGCCCATAACGAGTAATAAAAATAATCCAATCTGTATGTACGCCAATACGTGAGAGGGTAGCATGAATGCGCCCGCTGCGCCTGTCGTCACTGCTGCCATTAGCGTGGGTCCTGCCATTTGTTCTAGAGCGACTTTCACCCTGTCGACTCGTTCGACGGAATTGCACGCTCGATAGCTCACTCCGTAGTGCAGGCTAAAGTCCACTGCCAATCCTGAAAAATTGATACAGATCCGGTAAACGAAATTTAATGTCCAATTGATTTGAAAATCCTCGAAGAAACATTAGTTTCTACCGACCGATAGCCGTGGATACGGCGACGCTTTCCAAAACATTCAACTTCCATCCGAGGAGAACGAGAGACGCTACGGTCACCACGATAGCCGCCCCAATCGCTACAATCGCGTAGAAACTGACCAAAGGATTGAGCGTCGTGAAACCGAGAACCGTGAGGGCCAGAATCATCGAAACTCCCATGGCCCGGATAGTGCCTTCGTAGAGCGTTCGCTGGAGCTCGTAAAACTCCAAACGACTGACGAACCAACCACCGCGCATTCCCGCTGGTGCGGTGAGCAATTGTTCCTGCATCCAATTCTCAACCTGTTGAAAAAAGAACTTTTTAAACGTTCCATTCGAAACTGTTGAAAAATAGACGATAAAAACATCAATGACGTTTACCTTGTTGTAAAATTTATCCATCTCCGCGAAAGAAAGACTGTAAGGCTGTGTGCTGTCGTACTCGACGATGAAGGCCATGATCTTCGGATGCGGCAACGACGAACCTTTAGAGTCGTTGCTTCGTCGAGAGGAGACCTGCAGCGATTCCTTGAGAAATTTGACGCCTCCGGCGACGGTGCCTCCGCGGGTCCAGAGATGGGAAGGTGTGCGATAGAGATCGGCGGTCGCCTCGGCCACGCACTGTCGTAAAATCGCGGGTGAATACGGAAACGAGCTACTCTCGCAACACGGAGCTCGATCGATATTCGGATCTATAAGATCTTCGCAGCGTCGTCCTGACATCCACGTTCGCAAAGATTCGATGAAACAGTTGGACAACAAAGGACCCATTGTATCGCGATAGAACGGCTGAGTACGGAGATTGCGGCAGAATTGCTGTAGCCACGATTGCGAGTCAGGATTCGTTACGTCGAAGCTCTCGTCCCATTCGAGTTCTCCTCGGGAGTTCGGGTCCAGGTAATCCCCGTTGTCGATCGGTGTTATGCCCCAGACGAATCGCAGCGGCAGCGTCTCGCTTCCGTCCTGCGAATGAAATCCCTCTTTAGTCCCGCATTTAATTTTAAATCGTGGTTATTCCTCACTATCGATTCTCAATACCAATTCAGTGCGTTCGAACCAAAACTTTCTGGTATATACGAGATCGTAGATCTCGAAAGGATGGGATCCGTCGAATAACTGAAAGCTCGGCAAGTCCGGAAGACGCAGTCCCGGATAACGAAATACAACTGTGCAACCGCCAATGGCGATTACGCTGAGCAAAGGTAACCAGAACCATCGCAATCCGATAACGAGACGAGTGAGAAATTTATTAAATCCCATCAACAGTTTGTCCGTCGAGAGTCTGACCGGTCGTATTATTTTCCGAGCTATAAAGTTGGCCGGTGATAAAACTGCCAGACGGCAGTGTTCGGATATGACGACACTCGCGGGCAACCAGGTGACCATCAGGAAGAAATTGGCGATTACGGTCATCCCTGAGAACAGACTGAGAAAGAGAGAAAGGGTCTTCGGTAAGAATTTTTCGAGCAATCCGACTGTGATTACTCACCTGAAGCAATTAATAGCTGTGACATTGCTGACGATAGAAGCGAAAAATGCAACGGCCGTTGTCAGCGAAGTAACGAACATCGATGGAACCGCGTGCTTCATGGTCTCCTGAACGAGTCGCACGAGACCTCCCGTCGACAACTTTCGGTGCTTGCCACACTCCCACACTTTGCAGAATATAAAGGCGTCGTCGGCTCCGATACCTTTGGACAATTAATCGATCGATCTGTCGACATTATTTTCATTTCTAGGTAAATCGAATAATTCAAACGCGAAAGATTTACTCACCAACGGCTACGACGATTGCCAACAGATTCATAAAAGGAAAGAACGTTATCCTGAGGACGATTGTATAAATCGCGTAAGAAATACCGAGGCTAAAAATAACGGCCAGTATCGTTGCGATGGTAAGTATTCCGGAGCCCGTGTACGCCATGATGCAAACGGTCACGAAACCAAAGCCCGAAAGTAACAGACACGAGTCGGAAACGAGGAGATCGTCAAACAGAGTACTCTTGAGACCGAGTTCCATTCCCAGAACGCGAAAGTCACGATATACGAGACCAGCGTTGTTGAGAGCTTGGTAAAAATTTAAACTCGCCGAACTCGCTGCCATCGGGAGAAATATCATCGAAGCTCGTAGATTCGCGTGATTCGATTCAGCGGATTTCTGCAAAATAATTATCAATTAACCGACAGCTCGATCATTTCGAAATAATTTTCGAAGTTACCTTGAGAAAAAATACTGATAATCAATTTTTTAACGAACAGATCGAGAATAAACCGATTTAACGTCGATTCTTGATACTACTGCATCGAAAATAAATAAAAGAGACCAACGACTAAAAAGCATAACAATCGCTCACATTCGCCGGTAGGAAATCAACGTCCAGAAGATAATGCAACAAGTGGTAGAGCGCATCGTGAATGTAGCATGCTGCGGGTACTTTTCTCCGGCAAATAACATTTTCACTGCAATCCTCGGTCAAATGATTGGTTCTGTAGTAGTAGGCGCATCTTGTGAGAAGCTCTTGAACGCGACTCAGGTCATTCTCGGTGACGCCCAGACACGAGGTTCGATTCGATAGAAGAGCCACGTAATTCGCGGGCGACCAGCTACGACAACATTTCTTTGTGCCGCTGGTGTGATCCGTGTAAGTCTGACAGAGAGACGTAAATTCCGTATTTGCTCGTAGAGCTTCGTCTATGTGACACTGAGCTAGAACGCCTTCCATCGACCACATATTCTTGTCGCCCATTTCCGATCCCAAAACAAATCGCGCATAAGCGGAGGTCGGCGCATTGCAAAAAAATCCGTCGTCTCCCAGATGACTGTGACTCTCGTGATTGTTAAAAGTTTCCAATTGATTCTTGTTCCGCAGTCGCAGGATTTCCCCCCACTTGTCTTTGCTCTCTTCGTTGATGCGATCAGTCTCGTTTCCCCGAAACGACGAGTACTCGTTGCTCTTCTTTCTCTTGTCTTTTTTGGGTTTCTTTCTCACTATTCCTTGAGTCGTGCGATGCCTTTCGTCCGAATGATTCTAAACAACGATCGTCTTGTGTTAAAAATTAATAAATATTAAAGCGGGATCGCAGACTTTCGTTAGTTGAGAAATGATTACCCGATCGCTTTGTTGCCGATCCAAATAGTTTAGATACTCGATAGGATTGTCGACGAGAGCTCCTCGAATTCCAGTGGCGTCTATCAAATTTTGCCACGCCGTGAAACGCCGTGCGAGCTTTGTACCTCTTGCCTCGAATCCCTGAGAATAATCATGGGCGTAGGAGAAAAATACAGTCTTTCCAAGGCAAACCAATGCATACACAGGCATTTTAATGACAGTTTTATTATATTACATTATACAACTTGATATTATAGCTTTATTATACTATATGTTACATTTTATTACAGAACTTTGTTATACTTACGAGTTGAGGATCAGAGAAATCAGGAAATTTCCTTGTGGCCAGAGGAACTATGAGACAGGTGGAGGAAAATACGAAAACGGCGAGGAGGATAGCGTAAGGATGATGAGCTATTACCCTCGAGAGCCACCACGTTTCCATTTCTATCGTCTATGCGAACAATCTATGATAAAAGCGACGGCCTATTCTAATTCGGTCCAAGTATATTATTTATGAGGTAGAGGTGCTGCTGCAACAGCTCTCTTGCTAGCATCTTGTATGTTTCTTCTGTTTTATTTATCTTTTTCACTGAACGCACTAGGCGTTTCGGCGGCACGTGTCTTCTCCGCGACGATACCTTGTTGGTGGTAGTGGCTTCGATGAAACACGACTCTGAATATGCAAATAAGTTGGTCGAACCGAGATTTACTTGGTCGGCCGACCGCGTGTGTCGATTGAAAAATACTGACGACGGACGACAATAACAACACAGCAGCTGATATCGCGAGTGAATTCTCGGACGATTACTTTCGAGTTTCGAGCGAATTGGTGTCGTCGACTCTCGTTACTGGATCAGCTGTCAGCAGCCAGCCGTCCAAGCGCAGATAATTTTTTCGTTAATTTCGTCGGTGTCGAACGATCGATACTCATACCGAGCATATCGCGTGTGCTATCGAGGGAGAAGAGACATTCTTCAAATATGAACGAGGAAGCATTGGAACGCGAAATTGTGGAATTACGAAAAATTTTGCGAAAGAAAGAAGCTAACCTTAACGCAGCGCGGCGGGAAAAGCAGATCGCTCGAGAGAAACACGGTTTGAACAACGAGGAGATAGCGCGTTACAGCCGGCAGATTTTGATGCCCGAAATTAGCGTGAAAGGTACTACGCGATTAAAAACCACGGGAAACGACAATAACATGAATTTGTACAGTTACACAATGTTTTCGCGCAGGTCAGGTTAAAATAAAAAATTCTTCGGTCCTGATCGTCGGCGCTGGAGGGCTTGGATGTCCCTCGGCTCTGTACCTGGCGGGTGCCGGAGTCGGTTGTATAGGTATAGTTGATTATGACGATGTTGAAATTAATAATCTTCACAGACAATTGTTGTACAGAGAAAGTGACATTGGCATGGCAAAAGTTGATGCAGCAGCGGCTGCTATCAAGCGGTAATTCTAACATTTTTTCCAAAAATGACCCACCATTTTTTCTGTCTTTTCTTGATGTATTTATCATCTCGTAGACTGAACAGTAATGTCCGAGTAGTGCCGTACAAAATTCAGCTGGACAGCAGCAACGCTCTGGACATTGTTAAACTGTACGAGATTGTCCTCGATGCTACGGACAACGTGCCGACGAGGTACTTGCTGAACGACGCGTGTGTCTTGACTGGAAAACCACTGGTTTCCGGATCGGCACTGAAAATGGAGGGACAGCTTTCGGTATTCAATTACAATGGCCCTTGCTACAGATGTATTTTTCCAAAGCCACCTCCACCCGAGACTGTAACTAATTGCGGCGACGGCGGTGTTCTCGGAGCAGGTAACGCCGTTATTAGAAAACTAGTTGTTATCGTTGCTTATCGAGTATTTACGCGTTTCATAAAGTTGTAGGAACGATCGGTGTTTTGCAAGCTGTCGAGGTATTGAAAATAATATTGGGCTCTGAGAAAGGAATCTTGAATGGCCGCCTTCTCATCTACGACGCTTCGGAATCGTTATTCAGGAACGTGCGACTACGCTCGAGAGTCCCCGACTGCGCCGTCTGCGGAGTATCACCGAGGATAGATAAATTAATAGATTACGAACAATTTTGCAATTCCAAGGCAAACGATAAAAATCCGAATTTGAGAATGTTGGCCAACAACGAGAGGATCACCGTCAAAGAATACAACGACATTAGGACTGATCCCGCGAAACCGCACTTACTGATCGACGTTCGATCCCCGGAAGAGTTTGAAATATGTCGACTCGATGAAGCCGTCAACATACCGTTCAAAGCTACGGCCAAGGATTACGAATGGCAAGATTTAAAGCACTCGCTCAACGAAAGTAACATAAAAGATGGTAAGAATAAATTCGAGTGGCTCGATCGGTGGGACATTGGAAAATCATTAAACGACGTGTTATTTTCAGTGTACGTACTCTGCCGTCGTGGAAACGATTCGCAGCGTGCCGTGAATCTTATCAAGAAGTCCGTCAAAGATCCTTCGGTAACGATAAGGGACATAGTCGGCGGAATTCACGCGTGGGCCCGAGAGATCGATCCCACATTCCCAATTTATTAGCACGATTCTTATGCGGGACATTATTTATGTATATACATTGTAATATTTTTGTACAGTTGACTCGGTATTCACGAAAGTTGTCCGGAATTATTATAAATAATTTCCAGACGTTACAAACGTTTGTTACGTATTTGACCCTACCTATTTGAATAGTCTAGTATCGAATCAACGATACTTGGCAGATTCTTCCTGAGACAAACTGGCCTCGGGATGCCTGTAATGAGTCTCGCTGAGACTTCTCAATTTTTCTGCAGCCTGCTCGGGCGTCAAGTCTCGCTGAGATTGAGCCAAGAGCTCGTAGCCGACCATGTGCTTTTTTATAGTCGCCGAACGAAGCAGAGGAGGCAGATATATCCCGTGAAACGTCCAATACGGATATTCTTGATTCAAAAGAGTTCCCGTCGGTGCACCGTGCCATCCCATTGAGTACGGAAACGAGCATTCAAATAAATTATCGTATTTCGTGCATAGTCCCTTCATGACGACGGCGAGAGTTTCTCGTTGCCCTTCGCTCAGATCTTCGATTCGAGATACTTGCTTTTTTGGAAGAACCATCGTTTCGTAAGGCCAGACGGCCCAATAAGGCACGACTACCACCCAATCGCGATTTTCCAAGACTATGCGTTCCTGTACAGTTATCGATGTGAATATCACAAGACTAATTCTGCGTTTTGGCATAAAATTGTGACGGGGAAAAAAAAATTGAGATTTCACCTTCTTGAGAAGCTCCTTCTCCGTATAATCCATCAAAAGAGGCTTATGGTGTCTGCTGTAATAATCAGCCAGAGACTTGTCCTTTCTCTTGATTTCGCTCGGCAAGAACGAACTGGCCCAAATTTGGCAGTGGGGATGAGAATTGCTGCATCCCATGAGGGCTCCTCTATTCTCAAAAATCTGGACCCACGTCCACAGCTTGCCCAGCTCCAGCGTTTCGTTGATCCACCTCGAAAAGCCAGAGTAGATTTTACATCAAACTCTTTTCGAATAGAATCTTTTGTATAGTTACTTACTGTTTGATTACGTTGACAATTTCTTCCACTTTCATAAGAGCTATCGTCACATTGGATTTGGGATGGAAGCACATGACCTTGCAGGTACCTCTCGCAGCTCTCATTTGAAACAATTCGTCGCTCGACTCGGGGGGGCTGGGAACCGATTCCAACAGAGCTGGAAAATCATTTACGAACGAATAGGTACTTGTGTAGAGCGGCGTCACCTGAAAATAATAAGATTAGTATTATTTATGAGTAAAAGAGAGATCGTGAGACGAGCTAATGGCGCAATACCGACCTGTCCGCCGGCTCTCTCATTCCCTGGACACAACGGATTGCCAGGATCGTATTCCGGCAAATCCTTGTCGCTGCTCTTCTCCGTCTGACCGCTCCATGGTCGTTTCATACGATGGGGAGACACCAAAACCCATTCTTCCTTCAGTGGATTGTATCTGATGTGCTGATGTTCTGTGTTAACGATAAATTCTCATTTTAGGTCGAATATAATGTGAGAAAAATCGCGAATAAAAATGAGTTACCCGTCGGATTAAAATTAACTAAATCGTCATTGTTTCTCTTCTCCCGAGATTGTTGGCCACTCGCGCTATCCGACATTTTGCTATCCATACGTATGTATATCGGGATGACATTTCGTCCGATTGCCCTTCAAATTGCGTTATCAATGCGTCGGGAGATATATATTGCTCGATTCACCGATATAGTTATAACTCTGACTCGATCTCGAATTGATCGTAGATCGGACGGCGAAAAAATAAAAATAGCACCGACTTGCGTCAACGGCTATATTTTCTCGGAAAACAATAACGTTTTCTTTTTTTTTAATTCCATCATTACCAATGCTTTTTGCTAAAAGTCTTGAACCTAAAGGGTTAAAGGAGCACTGTATTTTATAATTCCCGCTGAAATATTCGAGTCTTTTTGGATGATTGGTCAGCGCCATTCCGAGTTTTGCAGTTTCATATATGTATTAACGACAAAATAATGCACAAGTGAATCGAACCGCCCGTGGCAAACACTGGCAACACTGAGCAGCACCGAGTGTCTATACAACGATTAGAAAACATGTCGAGAGGAAGCAGCGCAGGGTTTGACAGGCATATTACGATCTTTTCGCCCGAAGGTCGTCTCTACCAAGTGGGTAAGTTTGTCGAATTATCGTCAGTTTCGTATTCTGCGTATCTTCTTTCGTATTCTCGTTGTTACCACGAAAAGCCCTTCGCCGATTGTTGATCCGATGACACGGCGTGATCTGCACTTTTCAACTTGACCATAACACTCGTCCTTGTTAATTACAATTACTCTTGATTAATTCTGCAGAATATGCTTTCAAGGCTATAAATCAAGGAGGGCTCACCTCGGTCGCGGTTAAAGGCGTTGATACCGCGGTTTTCGCGACTCAGAAAAAAGTTCCCGTGAGTTGTTATACGTTTAACCTAAGATGAACCTCCGGGTACTCGCCGGCGGTTCTATTGTCAATTTTCCTCTTCTTTAAGGACAAGCTTCTCGATGCGTCGAGCGTTACACACGTTTTTCAACTTACGGAGCACATCGGCTGCCTCATGACAGGCATGATAGGTAAGCCATCTATAAATTGCACAGACGCAAAATACATTGTTAAACTATCATTGACTTTTCAGCCGACAGCAAGTCCCAAGTTCAGCGCGCTCGCTACGAAGCCGCGAATTTCAAGTACAAGAATGATTACGAAATCCCTGTTGACACCCTCTGCAGACGGATGGCGGACATCAGTCAAGTTTATACGCAAAATGCAGAGATGAGACCGCTCGGCTGTTCCATGATGCTGATATCTTTTGACAAGGAGAAGGGTCCCTGTATTTATAAAGCCGACCCAGCCGGATACTTCTGTGGCTACAGAGCGATCTCCGTAGGCTCTCGACAGACAGAGGGCAATTCTTACTTGGAAAAGAAACTGAAGAAGAAGCAGAACTATAATCACGACGAAACTATCCAACTCGCGATAACTTGTCTGTCCACGGTTCTTTCCGTGGATTTCAAACCCTCGGAGATTGAAATTGGTGTCGTCTCAAAGGATAATCCCAAATTTCGGTAATTATTTCATATAATTCCTGAACTTGTATAGTTACGCGTGTGCTTCTTCTAATTTTTCATTGCTTTTCTTTCAGCGTATTAAACGAGCAGGAGATCGATAAGCATCTTACCGCCATTGCCGAAAAGGATTAAAAGATCTGCAAGATTTATGATGGCGAAAAACTCAAAACAGCTAATTTCTATTCTAAAGCTTCCTAAGTTTCGGTATTGATCTTACATGTATCGTGGAAATATTGTACGAAGGTATGAAATAAAGTATGCTTTCGTCACTGGAAAAACATTTCATTTTTTTTTGTTTTAATTTATAAGTTTGTTATTGTTAATGAAGGTATAGAATTAGCGGCGACAAGGTATATAAATATTTGTGCTTATTTCCCCGAAGCTGTACCCAGCGGATTCCTGAGTACTAGGATTACCGAATCCCCTCGAAGGAACATTTTGGAGATAAATCTGTCTTTATTGACTGGTTTTGCCTGAAAAATAACAAAGCGTTTGCACGGTTAAAAATAGCTTGGCGATCGACAGATTCGAAAGCTGGCCAACCTTACCTTTTTTTTGCCTTTTCCCGTGCGCGGTAACTCCGTCCACATTTCTTTGACGTTCTCCAATACCATATTGCAGTGTCTGTCAAAAGCTTTGACCCTGCCGAGTAGCTTTTTGTTATTTCTACAGTTGATCAAAACCTGCGTGTTGTTTTTGACGGATTGCGTGAGAACGGAAAGGGGCCCTGTATTGAATTCCTCTTCCTCTCTTTTAGCCAGCTCCTCCGGAGTCATTTCCGATTTTGGTTTAGCGAGCGAAGACCTACGGTGAAGATGAAAAGTAAAGAAAAGATGAAAAAATTGCAGCTGGCGAGGTTAGAACCAAAAAACGATTTCGAAACGCGGCGTTTAACTCGATATCAATCGCTAATTGATCTTGTACAAAGAAATTGACAGAAGAAAAAATAACTTACATTACGGTGTTTTCTTTCTCGGACTAGGATAGAAAATAAGAAAAAGCGGCCGATTATAAATTTAGTAAACCGGTAGAAACAACGCGTCCTCCTGCGGGATAACGTAAAATGCTCGCGACGCAAGCGCCAAACGGGCCCGAGTGCCGTGAAGCCTCCGAGTATAGTGGCGCTCCTTCCGAAACTACAGAGTTTTCACCCTTTCCGCCAGTCTTGACTGTTTTGCTCTGTCTGACGGCTCGGCTCTTATACCATGGGACTCGAATTTTTCACGATTTTCATCTTCCTGCAACTCGAATAACTTGTCGCTACTTCAATTAACGTAACTCGTTTTGAATTTTATGGGTTGCGATGGACCGTGAATTAATAGAGAAATTCATCGAAGTCACCGGTGAGTAGTTTGCTCTTACTATCCTCGAGGTTACCCAATTCTTTGATTCGGGTAACAAAAAATCTCTTGAATGTTGAATATTAAAAAATTTTAGGTGAGAGCGAAGCCACCGCCGCACAGTATCTGACGCTCGCGGATGGAAATGTCGAGGCAGCTATAAGTTTGATGTTTGAAGCTGGAGGACCCGGCGAACAGGAGACACCGGTTCCCACCGAGGAAGAACCTCCTGTCCGTGAGCCTATCTTACCAACTCAAGAAGTCCTTGTTCCGACCGAAGCGGTTTGTTCATTTCCAAGAGCGTCGAACAATGTGTTTGACAGATTCAGAGACTTTGCGGTTGAGACTCGTGAGTCGCGTCCGTCTCTCGATTCCTGTGTTATTCGTCGCTATTACAGTTTGTTATTCGTCACGATTACCGTTTGTTATCCGTCGCAGAACGTCAAGAGGAAGAAATGACCAGAAGAGTAAACGGAGTGAGAAAAGTTGCGCAGATCGGCAAATCCGTACGATTGGAGGATCTCTTTAGACCTCCGTGCGATATTTTGTTCATGGGTTCGTTCGTGGAAGCACGGGATCGTGCCAAGGACGCGAATCGTTGGTTGCTCGTCAACGTTCAGAATCCCCAAGAATTCGCTTGTCAGATACTCAACAGAGACGTATGGCCGAACAGTCAAATACGAGAGATAATCAAGGATCACTTTGTTCTATGGCAGGTACATTGTCGCGCCGCCGCGTCGACCGATCCACGAATCGCAACGATTGCCCGTGTCTTTCCCTAATACGTAAACACAACGTTCGCAGGTTTTCTCGAATACGAGCGACGGTAAACGTTACATTGATTTCTATAACGTTACCAATTACCCGTACTTGGCCATCATCGATCCGAGAACCGGGGAATGCATGAGATCGTACAATCATATTACCGTCGACAGTCTCGCCACGGGACTCAACGATATGCTGAGCACTCATGCCTCTCCCGATAATACACCGCAAGATCCCGCCAACACCGGAGACTTCAAGGAACGTTCGTCTCTGCCGAACAAACGACAGGCCCGCACAGAATCAGTAATGGAAGTGAGGGCTTGTTTATATTTTATCTCTCTGTCCGACTAGCGCGAGTGTTCGGTAACGAATACATAAAAATGTTATTCTATTATTGTTGTTCGAGGACTCTGGATTCAGGAGCAAGAGAACACGATCATCGGCTTCCGGTAGCAAGAGCGCTGTCACCGCAACCGTGATCAGTAGTAGCACGAGCAATTCTATTATCGGTAAAAGATCGAGAATAGACGAATTCGAGGCTAAAAGTCGAAGCTATCCCGTATGCGAGTCGACGGAGAAGGAGGAGGAGAAGATGAAGAAGAAGGCGTCGGCACCGGAAGCAGCGCGATCCAAGGAAACATCCAAGGACGTGCCGAAGGAAACAAGTGAAAAAGAAACGAGCGACATCTCGACGTCGGCCGTTGGGGAAGAACCTTCGTTAAGATTGTGTTTGCGGTTGCCGAGCGGAGGAAAAGAAGCTGTCTCGATGCGTGCCAACGACACGATACAAGTGAATACACCAAACTAAACGACCGAGTTTTTCAATCGATCGGCCCGATAATTAACGACGAATTTTCTTTCACAGGTTTTCGTCAAGAGAATGGAAGACATGGGATACGCTCCATCGGAGTACACTTACTTGATCCCCTTTCCAAAGACAAATATCGGCGCGATTCCGTCGCAAACGCGTTTGTCCGATACCATTCTATATCCATCGAACACAGTATTCATAACCAAGCTCTAAATTCAATCGTATCGCGAGACATTGACTGCCTCTTAAAAATACACAGTTGATCATGTTTTTATCGAAAAATCATATTTCCCTAGTGAAATTATCACACGACATAAACTTTTTTCTCGTTTATTATCATAATATAAAATTATTGTCGAATCCATTACGAATCTCATAACTTTGCGAGTTAACGGTACGAAAGTACTGCCATTAGTATTACGTTTAGACCACTTTGTCATTAATCTTTTGTCCTCCAATCTGTATAAAGACCGTCCGGTAAATGTTTAACCAAGTACGCAATTGTATTGTTACGAAACATGAATTTTTAACGATTCATCCCAACACTGCCGATATTATGAGATTCATTCGCACGATCAAAGGGATGCCGTGAAACTTGTTTTAAAGTGCCGTTTTAATTCCTCGACGATATATCTTCCGATCTTTTTCTTCGTTCAACGCTTGATCGTCACTGTGGAATTCATACAATAATAACTGGTTAAATAAACTTTTATTTAATTAAATCAATTGGTCGCAGTTTTTTCATCGACAAATTTTCCTAATAAAATATCGGCAATCACCAAGGATTAAGATACTCGAGCCCGGTTAAATAAACTCGTCTTTATTACATTATTTGGAAGATTTAAAAAATAATTGTTTACAATAATATGTGTACATCTCGTATAGCGAATAGTTTTAATGGTAAGGAAATAATAATTAAGACAATACGTCGTATATACAAAATTTTTAATATGATTAAATCACTCGTATCCCGTATCTCTATCACTTATTTAAAAAATTTAATTTATTTAACATTATTTCCGAAGTACGACGAGTTCAAGATTCATTGTTCCGACTGATTGCTCAAATTTATTCGGGTACTTGGTAGTGTTCTTAGCAGTCTCTATTTCATTGATAGTCAATAAATAATCAATAACTGGATATCTATTGAAAAATTTCTAGTCGAATTTATTTGGATCGCGCGTATTTTACGTCGTTTATTAAACGCGATCGAATATATATACGAAAAAGAGACTTCTTACCGCCGTAACAAGAAAGACTGTCGGACGTTCCTGGATCAACCGGAACGTACATCGCGACAATAAGCGAGATACCGATTACCGATCAATATTGCCATTGATTCCTGCACGATTGCGATGCGCTATACGCTCGAAGCGAATTAGTGGGAAGGCTTTAACTTGATATTCGTCCATGGCCACGAGTTCATGCACGTCGCATCATCTGTACGAAATGAAATAAAGAAAGGAGAAATTAAAAAAATTTAAATTAGCCACACCGACGTGAACGTTGTCCATTGACGCAATGGTGCGTTCTTGAACAATCGTACAAAATTTCTCTCTCGTAATAAATAAATATATCGAACGATCTGTCCCTGGTAGCGCGATCATTCGAATGTTTAACATATAACGGACCAAGTACGACGCTGTCGAGCCAAATGCACGGTCGCGTCGACGGATCGTCCAAAAGAGAGTGACGAATGATTTTTGGGACTTGGCAACATTTAACGCACAATTTAAAGCGATCGATACAGTTTATACTAGTCTAGGTAGCTACCGAAATTAGCAAAAAGATTTTCAATAGGTATTCAATATTATTACCAAAGTCGCGTAGAGCTTTGCGATCTTTGTTGAGTCTTTCGACATTGCGTTCTCTTATTCTATTAAAACTAGAACTCCGATAAGATATTTTAAGCAAAGAGCTCTGGCTCCATACCGAGTTGCTCCAAAAGAACCCCCATCGGCGTGCGCTTCAGTCCTACCTCTTCCATCTTATTGGCAACCCTGTTCTTCAAGTTTCGCAGTCTCAGGGACGAGTGAACGAAGATCGCTGCAACGCATCGACGTGTCGATTAATTTTTTATTAAAAATAGAAAAAATATTTTTTGAAAAAAGTCACTCGACATACCGCAGAAAGGCAAGAGGATACCCATGAGGAAGATGAGAAGAGAGCCAAGGGTGTACGTAACAAAGCTACCGCCCAGAAGAATGACTATTACGACGGATGCAGGATTCTTCTTTTTAAAATTGTGTATGACCCTTCCCTCTGTCGACAGATACGTAAATATCGCCAGAACCGCGATCATCGCGATCATGCCGACTAACATTTTTCCAGGATGAATGAATCTGTGCGAAACAACGAAAGAAACAGCTAAAAGTCGTGAGGTTGGCGCCGAAACGATTATTCGTCCTTCGTATGTTTACTCACCCGACAATCAGAAATATAACGATCGCCATGAAGAAATAATTTGTCTGATAGTACAACAAATTGTTGACAACCCGGTTCGCCCATTTGTCGAAATCCTTAATATTCGGTATCTGAAAGCGTTCAGCCACGAGCAGAAAGTCATGGAGACTTCGGAGCGGAGCCAATGTTACTTCCGTGCTTCCCAGCTTAGTTTTATCCATGATTTTTACGTGACGTTACGTTGAACCGTTGAATCGCCACTCGACGATATTGCACCTTGGATGCACGGCGACGATCCAACGAATGTGGTTATTTCGAGACGATGACGAGTGTCTCGACAGCTGACACGAACCGTTTCCGTTCTATATATATATATATATATATATATATATATATCGGAACGTTATTCTGCGCGAATTGCAGTATTTGTTATTCCGTGTGCGACTCTGATACAGGAGTAATTCGAATACTTGCCGGGAAAATTATAGACGGTGTCTTTCATCCTATAATAATTAATGATAAGGATGGCCCGCTCGAGGCTGCCATTACCGCATCGAGAATGTCATCGATACAAGATACCGTTTGCAGTTTCTGCGTGCGTGTCTCTCGTCAAGTGCAACGAATAAGAAATAAAGTTTTATCAGTTTAAAAAAGAGAAATGGCGCCAAATCGACAAGCGACTATTGTAATTGTAGATAAATTTTAATAAAAATATAAGTTGAATGCGATATGTTACAATTGTTAGTCAATTTCGAGGGTGATCGTCAGTTGGCCGCGTCACAGGCGTCGATCCAATCGTTGTACACGTCCAGGGGATCCGACAGAAGGTTTATGCTCGTTTGGTAATCCTCGAGGCAAACGCGACAACTTATCCTTGCGGTTTTCCGAGGTTTGTCCCTGTATACGAGATGTAAAGATTTAATTTTGTACAGCGCCAAGTGCCGTCGCGGTAAATCTCATCACCCGTACATTTTAACTTCGCAGGATTTCTCGTGATTACAAAACGGACACGTAAATTGCGTATCCAGGGGCTCGATGTTCTTTTTTCGCGTCGGTGCTTGTCGTTTACTCTTTCTTCGTCCCATATTCGGTTAATTACGTTCCTGAATATCGTGCAGTATGAAAAAGCAAGAAAAATGTCAAGCGACATGTTGGAAAAACACGAAATACTTGCCGGAAGGGACCAAAGCGTCGACAGTGATATGGCGGAATGATAAAATATCTCCGAAGAACGCGTAAGTTTTACTTACCGCGCATACGAGCTGCTTTCGCAATAATCCGTAAAAGATAATTTTCGAGTCTAAATTAGCACACGAATAAATAAATAAAAAAGTATAATTCTTTGCAAGTGCGTTGCTCTCGCAACGCGTCCCCTCGCGCTCGAACGTACACTGTCGTACACCGGGACGCTACACTCGTCGAAACGATACGCGCGTGCACTCCGAGCGAGAGTGGGGTTCGCGAGGTATAGTTAAAATTTTTAAAAGTTGTAGCTCGCGTCGGGATCGCCTTGAACAAGTCGTTTCGCAAACGAGAGAGAGAGAGAGAGAGAGAGAGAGAGAGAGAGAGAGAGAGTAATCCCGATTGTCGAGCAATTTCAACGAATGGACAATGAAACTCGAGTGCAGGGGATCGGGGAAAATGGTATATAATCCGTGTATTTCTTTTACAAAATAATAGTTATAACAGCGATCGCATTGTGATTTTCTTCGACGCGATGCTCAAGTGCGACCCGATATCGGAGCATAGATATTTCGCCTGAAATCATCATCGGATACTAGTCCGAGACGTGCAATCGGTATCATTATCGTTTTCGCTAAAATTATATATTTATAACTCGTGACAACTTTTGAACTCTGTTGAGAAGAAGATCTCCCTGTTTGACCATTGCCTGGTACTGCCAGTTTTTGCTGTCCGGCCGATTTGTCTCGACGACTCCGCCCACTCGATCAACTTTGCAGTGCAATCTGCCAGCTGCGATGAAACGCGAGAGCTCTCTGAAAGAAAACAAGGATATTTCGCGTCAACGCCTAGACCAAAATCGATAATTACGATGCACAGATCGAGGGAGTGAGAGAATACTCACTGATCGACGTATTCGACCGTAACGCCGAAAGCCTCGGCCATGTATTGAAGGGTCAAAGACCTGTAGGATTCGAGTAGCTGCGTGTACGCGAGGATCCGCATTTCTCTCACGTAGTAGCGATAGTGCGGAAATATCAGATAATCGGTTCGGAGCAATCCTTCGACGTGGGCTGAGAAATCGAAAGGCTTTTTTGCTTTAACGCAATCAACCAAAGCCTTCTTTACGCACAAAGAATATCAAAACAATGTACTTACCAAGATTTTTGAAGAAATCCGCGTAATGACAATTGTACAACGAAAAGAGATACTCCTTGCAGTCCTGATTGGTATGCAATACCTCCAGGATCTCGGAGCCCTTGATTATCTTGTCTCTCAGCTCGTTTCTCGGCAGACTGATCATGCTGAGGTACACCGTGTATCTAACAAAGGTATTGTAATCCATGAGCTCGTAACTCGTGAACGTGCTTATCGTGTCCAAGAAGAAGTTGGCGGCTTCCTTGAAATCGCGAACCGCTATGCAATACGTTCCTTGATAGACCTTCAAACGATTTCTTCTGTCCCAGTCGCCTCCCTCCTCTATCAAACTAGGGTTACAAAAATTTATCGATTTGCTTTTTTTTTTTCTAAAATAAATTATATTTTTTACATTCTTACCTCTTGGCCTTGTCGATGTTTCTAACTATGTGATCGTGATCCATATAAAACAGTCCGATCCTAATATTGTGAAACACTATGTCGAGTCTGTGTCCCAACGACACAGTCTTCTCGTACGTTTTTCTGAATGCGGATATAGCTCCGTCCTTGTCGCCGATGCGACACAGATGTTCAGACTTTTTCAAATTTGCTTCTCGCACCTCCATTTCGCCTAGATTCTTCTCGGCATCCTCGATGGCGTCGTCGAGAGCTTTGAGCTGTTGGACGTTGCGAGCTGTCATTTTGTTTCTCAGTGCTTCGTCCACGGGCCAATCCAGATCTGCGCAGACTTCTTCGTAGAAGGGAGCCATGTCTGATAGAAATTAAAGAAAAACGTGAAAAACGTTAAAGTTTTACAAAGGGCTCTGTCGTTATAACCGAGAAAATAAAAACTGGAAAATATACAGAAACGTTATATTTCCCGGTCCAGTTTAATCGATAACGCAGTCCGTTTTATTCACTAGAAACTAAATATCGTACAATGCAAAATGTGCAATCTCACTTTCGGCTTTTATAGCATCAAGGAGCTTGCCCTTTAAAGTCTCGTCGTTCTTGTGTTCGGCTAGACTGAGCAAAAATTTTGTTTGCGCGAGCTCCAGATTCGGATTCTTCTCCAGTCCGTCATCTTCGAGATTTTCCAACGGCATTGTTCAACTATTTGTTTCTATATCAATTATAAAATAACGAGAAGGATGAACAAACACTTTCAGGATTCGTGACTCGCGACACGGAGTGAGTATCGTCTCGAGATACGGAGCCGAGTATCTCGCAGATTGTAACAAAGCTGCTCCTCAGCGCCTCCGTTCGTACCTCGTCTTTGTATCCACGGGGTTACGATCGTCGATAACAAGAAAATCTCTGAGGTGTACCCCCAAAATACGAATACCGAGTCAGGAGGCCGCTGTCGGGAAGTGTATTACCGATTTAATACCTAAATCCCCAAATCCTATTATCATCTATGATTATTCGTTCGTCGCGCAAATCGTTACAGCTGACTGGTCACTCTTGGGTTTCCCTACGATTATTCCTTGGCTATAAGTAATAATTCGTTCGAGATTCGATAGCGTAAACTTGGATTCGATAAAGATTATTTTATATTTGAAAGAAAAAAAAGCATTTTTATTTGGAACGCGGGTGCGATTTACCGCAGTCGCGATAAAAAGTTTTTTTTTCCGAACAAAATCGAATTATCTGTTTCTTCGTACATTCGTTACGCGCATTAACCTCATTGGCTTTGCTCCGGAAAGATCCTGCACCCTGATAAATATAGATGAGAAGTTTTTAATACCGACCGGGCTCGCAACGATCGCGGGGAAAGGTGAGTCGCGCATCACCTTGCGGCAAGCCGAAATGTCGCGATAGCGCGCATTCTGCAGCTTCTCTCTCACTCCACCTTTGAGCGCCATTTACTTTTATCGCTCCCGCATATGTACATGTTTTTTTGTCTCGTCTCAAAGGGATACCGGAGTAGATATTTAAATAATCTTTTTTGCGACTTTTCGCCGTTATTGAAATGTTTGAAAATCCTCAACTAATCAACGTCTACAAAACTGATGTTGTTGAAATTTCGAGCGGCCATATTGGATTTTTTGAGGGTCAGCAATATACGATTATTATCATTTTTTGCACGTATGCAATCGAAATTCGAGTCCTGTACGATTTCAAGCATTATCGACGATGCACAGTGTATACTACGAAATAGCCTATTTTCACCGATGAAAATCGGTTAAAAAATGTACTCCGGCATCCCCTTGAAGTAGCTCCGCAGCTTCCCACTCGAGTGTATCATTTGTTGTTGCTGCAAAAGCCTGTTACGCAATAGGATGGGATGGTTATCGACGTGGAATGAAAGAATAATCGTTGTGAAATTTTTTATACGCGGACAGCCTGCATTTATAGTGACCGAAGAATTCAGGGAGAAACAGTCGCTCGATATCGATGATTCAGGTGCAACAGAGATGGTGAGATTCGTATGGCATTATATCGCGTATCGAAACACACTTATTTTCATTGCCAACGCACTAATTTAAAAACGGCTAAATATCATTTGTACCCACTCGTAGATAAGGCAAACATCCCGATAATCAACCAGGAACCGTGTAGCCGGACGGGCAATATTACGCTATACTTATATAAATTTGCCGTCTAAGATAGAGAGGACAGGTTGCTGGCCGGGTACCGGCACATACGATTGGTTACCGGCTCGTTTACCTTATCAACAATTGTACGTTGAGCATTAAAATTGTTTACTACTTAATCTTCATATGTAATTATTAAACGGACAATAATACGTGGGTTTTAGCTTTTCCTTTCCGTGACTCGTTTGTCAAATGATTATTATAATTTTACTCGGTCAGCTTTCGTTACTTTTTTTCTTCTATCTCCGTTTGATATAAACTTGTGGGTAATGGGTGCGACACCGGATTTTTTTTTCATAAAAAAATACATTTCGGCGGTCGCGGACAATCGAGTGTAAGGGGGGTTGTGACTTTGTAGGTCCAGATTAATATAATATTCTCGATCGAACGATGACAACTGACGAGAGGAACGCTCGACGATATATATTATTTATACGATCGATAGAAATTCGTTAGGGTCGTGACGCGAGCGAGCTGAAAGTATAATAATATTCGTAATATTTAGCATCGGCGCAAGGATGAACGGATAGCAAACCGGAACTCTGTCTTTTTTTTTTTTTTTTTTTTTTTTTTTTCTCTTCGTATCTCGAATATTCGAATGTATATGTTCGCGGTGTGATCCGCGCAATTAATTAACATCATCGATAGTTATTTAAATAAGTACACAATTGTCTGGTTTTTTTGTTTCATGCATCGATATAAAACGGGCATTTCAATCGTTTCAACCGTCGGCTTGTGTTTCAACGGTTTACTTTGCGCGCGAATCATCCAAGTACAACGTTAAGGTATCAGGTTGAACAATAGAACAAGTGGGTGTATAGAACGACAAGTGTTTTTCAAGCGATTAAAAAATATGTTGGCGGCCTGGTTGGCCGAAGCTCTCTTTCGCTTACTCTCTCGATTAACTCGATGCGTGCAACAGCGATTCATTGATCTGTCTAGTATGTATATAATATACTTAATTATTATTATTTCTTGTGTCTTTTTTTTTTTTCTTTTTTTCATTTAATTTCTTTCTTTTATTATATATTAATTTACAATCAGTGTTTGCCGGTTACTCGCTCCTTATTTTCTTTCAATCAATCAACGAGTCAATCAATGTGTACAAGTGATCTCGCGATTGGTTACCCGACCGAGCTGTCGATAAATAAGTAACATTTACGACATCTATATCTTAATATCCTTTTTTTTTGTTGTTGTCGTCGGGATTCTCTCTTTAGTTCGGATCTTGCGATAAACATTTACTACAGCTGTCTCGATTGATTCGCTTCATTGAGGCCGTTAGAACGAAAGAAACATCTACATATCTTATGTATACATACATATATATATATATATATATATATATATATATATATATACATATATATATAGACAGCAGTTATTGTATCAACGACTTCATCTATACCCTGTGCATCTTCTTAAACGCCTTCTTCCTCTCTTCCTATTTCTCTCTCGCTCCCTCCCTTCCTTTCTCTCTTTCGACACATTCTATGTGGTTAATCGATAAATGTTAATTCACGTACTTTAGCTATTTAATATAATAATATTTATATTTGTTTTTTATCATATATAATATCTATATATATTTATATTCATTGTGTATGTATAATAAAACCGACGCATCAATTTTACAGCGATAATTGCTCAAGAGTCGTGTGTCTGTGTGTCTCGACGTTTATTTCATAATGCAATGCGAGCATGGATTATCGAAACACACATACAAGCGCACTCTCACATTTTACATATATTCCGATGACTTATTACAGAGTTTAAAAACGTAATAGAATATAATTATGGCATAACATAACGCAACGCGCCTATACTTACGGTATAGTAACTTAAATTCCTTACTCTCGGCTTTTTAACATTTTTTTTTATCATCACCTATAGATTCAGTGTAATATTGCAAGGACAAATAATAATGCTCGTCTCTCCTTTTCTTTCTAATAATATTCGACGAAAGACACGTTTATGACTGATGTGAAGGTGAAATGACGATTAGGTGATGGACATTTATACGTTTTCTTCTTCTTCTTCTTCTTCTTTTAGTTTATTTTGCAGTGACATCGATAATGACTCGTTAACGACAACGATAACGGATGATGAAAATTGTGAAAACCTTTTAATTTTACTTTGTTTTTCGTCATTATTTCGTACGCGAAGATTGCGGTGTCTCGAATTGAATTGACGCGCGATCGAGCGAACGTGGGGTACATCGTACACGAGAAATAGTGTCTGTAGTGTCTCTCGACGCCTCTCATTCTATCCTTAAGACTAAAAATTGTATTTATTTATTTATTTCCTTTCATTATCTAATTCGGTACGCGAGTCGCCGAGATGAGCGTCGCCAATAGCGATTAATCGGCCATCAAAACTTGTGTAAATTTCGTCATCTATTTACAACAACGATCGCTCTCAGCGAGAAAGGAGACCGTCCGAAAAGGCAATTATTACGTCGAAGCGAAAGCGCTGCGCGATTGGACTCGATTCTTCGAAACGAGTTTGTTCGTTACATCCGTAGCTTTCGTACCCAGGCCGATACCGGCGGCGAATCGTCGCGACACCGAGATTCGTATATTACAGGCGAGCAGTTTTTTTCGATCCGGCAGGCTCGGCAAACACGCGAACGTAGGTCAATAATTGATACACGAAGACTCGACGTAACGCGCTATTACCATTATTCGATAGTTAATAAAAGCTGTGTTTGCGTCTCTGTGTCTGTGTGAGAATGATGACGTTTTCTCTCGTCATAACCGAGCACTCAAAAATGATCCAACGACACTGGCCGTCCGTATTATAGTGCCGGTAACATAATGCAACAACAATAACAACAACATCAACATCAACAACAACAACAACAACGATAATAATAATAATAATAATAATAATAATAATAATAATAATAAAAATAAAATATTGGAAAACGATATACGGCACGAGGGTACGATACAAGTGGAAACGTTCCGTTTAGCCTGCGCCGGTTTAGCACCGCCACTCGCCTCTTCTCCGCCTCACTCTCTATCCCGTGTGTCTCGTTATTTCGTTCGTCGATTTCGGTGAAACTGGGCACGAAATTCGTTACTACTTCGTGAAACGTCGAAACATAAAAACCGAATGAAAACGCAATTATAAAAAAAAAGTACGTCTCCGTCTCTCACTGCATTTTTCCGTCTTATTTTCGGGGTGACAAGTGCTTTCTCGAGCGCGGTCGGTTTCCCTTCAACTGCATTCTCTCTATCTCGTGGCTTCGGCAGAAGTGAGGATCTTCCGCAGCGGCACCGAACAAAAATCCAATTTTCTAATTATCGGTATCGGAGTATTCTATAAAAATGTTACGATTAATGCAAGGTAAAGAGATTAACCAACGAATCGCAAGCGCAAACAATTTTTCTTAAGGAATTTCATAATTTATCGATAATAATTTTTTTTTCTTAATTCGAAATAATTGGAAAAAAGATATTGCCGATGCGCGCACGGCAGACCCACCGAAAGCCCACTTTCGTTGGGCTTAGACTAGATTAAGCCTAATAGAGACGACGTAGCTCGAGCTCACGGGCTAGTATTTCTCTCGACGCCCCCTCTCACTTTTTTTTTCTTTTTATTACAAAGTCCCCGGTATATCGTCACACCTCGAACACGCGGACAAGCATACGCACGCACGCCGTCGCAGCGTAAAAGCGACGCGAGACCCGAGTTTCCCGCTTGCGACGTGAATCGACGGCGTGAGAATCGGGCATGGGGGCGCGACTTCTAGAGTGTAAAAATACGTAAAAAAGGTAGGTATCCTGCACGGAGTGTTCGTTTTACACACAGAAGAAAGGAGAAAGCAAAAAGCAATAAACTGGGCTTTTACATTGATTATCATACGCCGTCGTAAGCGAGATCGACGGATGGTCTGTGATGAGATTGCAGGTAAGAGGGTGGCGTGGAGTTGCCGGGTCCGGGGGCCCCTGCACCGGGATAACCGGGATAATTGGCGCTCGGTGCGTGAATCCCCGTCGGTGGTGTTGGATAAGCGTCGAAGGAACTCGAGTAAGATGCGTTGTACGGATAAGGATTAGCCATGTGGCCGAGAGACGGATGCATCCCTCCCATACCGCTTATTCCACTCATTCCGTAAGTCCGTTGCATGAGACTGGACTCGAGGCCGCCGAATAGATAACCGTTCGTCGATCCCATCGACACCGGATAGTGAGGTCCGGGTATGACGTTCGAATAGGCGCTGCTGGACTGCCCGTGGTTCATGCTCGGCGTGTAATTGCTCGACGCGAGATTCTCCACTGTGTAAGATTTGCTGTGCTGCTGTTGCTGCTGTTGCTGCTGCTGGTGGTGGTGGTGCTGCTGTTGCTGCTGCTGCGGATCGGGCTGCGTCGAATGATGACGCCCGGTCATGCCGTAGAGCGAGCCGTAATTTTCAGCCGCGGAGTAATGAAGCGAACTTGGATAAAGGCCACCTCCCGGTCCGAGCGGAGGACTGTAATTCGTCATGCCGACGCCCGCGAAACCCGAAAGATACGACTGATGATGCGCCTCGAGTTTGTCACCCAACGTGTCCTCCGATATGGCCGAATGCGGGTGTTGAAGACGTTGATTACCACCGTCGGCGATGCTCGGTATCTGATCCACGAGAGATTCGAGACCGCTGATACTCTTGGACGCTACGTCTTGTCCGGAATTTCTCTTCATGCCGTACTGTTCGTGAGGATGATTATGCGGCGACATCGAGGGGTGCTGCGTCGGCGTGTGCGAATGATTGTGCGGCGACGTCTGGTGCGAGTGATGCTGCTGTTGGGTGTGTTCCTCCACCGACTGTTGACCGAGTCCCGTCGGCGTCGACTGATGCGGATGACGCTGGTGAGACTCGCTCGGCTGATCGTGAAATCCCATGTAACTCGCGTAACCGGTGTGCACCGGTGTACCGGGATTACTGTGATGGCCAGAGTTGTCGGCCGTACCCGTTGGATTGTACTGGCGATGTTCATTGTTGAGATTTTGTTGCGAAATACTGGTCGGTGGCTCAAAGTCCGGATGCTCTACGCTCGGCGACGTAAGAGGCGACGGTTCCAAATTGTTCTCCGACGATATCGCCGTATTTATTTCCGACGAGAGATCCGAGTGCGTGAACGACAGCGACATTGACTTTGGACTTTGGCTGTAGTGCTGCATGTGCACAGGACTGTGCTTCGCGCTCATATTGTACGGACTGTCGTTCATACTCTGAGCAAAGAAACTGGAATCTCCCATGGGCTGCGAATAGGGTGCCATATGCGCAAACGGTTTCGGAGGTGACATCAGAGGCGGCGAGAAACAATGAGGCACGCCCGAATTACCGTAACCGTCGTTCATGTGATTCATATCTTGATGTTGTTGATGATGTTGCTGGTGCTGGTGTTGTTGCTGCTGTTGCTGCTGCTGCTGTTGTTGCTGCTGCTGCTGCTGCTGCTGCTGCTGTTGCTGTTGTTGCTGTTCTCTGTCCCTCGCCTCTCTCTCTTGCTGTTTCTGCTGTTGATGAATCTTCTTCGGTCTTCCTCGACGTTTCTTTATAACTTCGCCATTCGCATCGACTTTGTCAACTTCCGGTGGTGGCTGATCCTCTGGATTTTTTATCTTTTTCGGTCTACCTCTCTTCTTCTTCCCAGGAACCAGACCGGGTTCTTGCTTTATCGTTGAACTACTCAAATCCGTCATCGTATTCTCCCCGTCGGCTCCCAGCTCGTCCGTGAGCATCGCTAGTTTCTCGTCCTTCATCGCCTCCAAATCCTTCTTCTTGAGCTTCGAGTCCGCAAACACTATGTCCGACTCGTCGAGATGCGTTATCGTGCCATTTAGATAGTCCCGAAATTTCTTGAGCGCCGCGTAGTACGGCACTTTATCCGCAGCACGCGGCAGCTGAGCGCACCTCGCGCTGCTCGACGGCATCACCCACATGTGCTAAAAATTATCCAAAAAAAATATATAAATGCGAATTTCCAAAGTTGCATCGATATACTGAGAGGAATAAATTTTAAATGTGTACATCGATGAAACTGTATCTCACCGTGTCGGTACCGTCGACGAGACTCGGTTGCCTCCCGAATCCAAACTCCTTCTTTCCCGAAAAAACCTCGTAAATAAGTTTACCATTGAAGACTGCTATTTTCGGCTTGTACTTTCGCAATTTCTCCAGTAGTATGTGACTTCCTGTAATAAATATACACAAAGAT
This sequence comes from Cylloceria caligata, assembly GCA_963942595.1. Classification (NCBI taxonomy): domain Eukaryota; kingdom Metazoa; phylum Arthropoda; class Insecta; order Hymenoptera; family Ichneumonidae; genus Cylloceria; species Cylloceria caligata. The sequence continues at coordinate 71,353,854 of OZ012707.1, forward strand.
GAGACGGTTGAAAATTTAAAGGAAAAAAAAATCACGTGATCCCAGCAGGTTTACCACCCCCATAGTAACGAAATAAAATTTTACGCGTTTGACCAACGGAAAAATCTTCAACGCACAAAGTGGGATATAATCGTCGTCTTTACTTATTTTTGGATAAAAGCGAATGGGAAATATATATTTTCGACGATTATCATAAATTTTAGAATCTTTTGAAACGAGTATCAAAGACAAAAGACACGAGCACTGCTTCTGTACCGCGCGAAAAATAAAAACTGTGTATCAAAGACGATAGAGTGCGTTCCAGGGCCTCCTTCCTGTAGCCTACGGGGAATCCACTGTCGTCCGCTAGTCGATAATATGACATTGTTTCCCTCGCGTTTCCTTTATTCTCGCTCAGTCAAGACGCTCTTTGCGCCGATGTGGCTGTGGGCCTCGTGGCGATCATCGGTATATAGCGGTGTGCTGCTTTTGATCTCGAAGAGAGTTCGGAATAGTTGCCGAGATATCGCTCGCCGGCTCTTCGAGTAACGGAAACTCCTCTCGATAGTAACTAGCTACGCTGGGGTTGCTTGGGTGGCAGGGTCACGCGAATCGGGTCGGGCAAGAAACTTTCCGAGAACAATAACATTCCGACAGCGTAGAGGGCAGAGGCAACTTTGTTGTTACGTCGAAAACGGACTCGGCCAAATCGTTAAGTAAGTACTCGACTAAGATTCATAGATTATTTCAGGCTGTTGGTTCATCGATCGATCGATCGAGTCGTACGTCGGCGAGGCTCGTCGCGTTGTTTTGAATCAGTGCGCGTGTATTCTCAACAAAGTCTAGAGTGCCCGCGTGGCAGAGGACGCGAGTCTCCATTCCACCGAGTATTCTTAATTGAAACGACGAGAAAGTATATAGAATAAGACCAGATCCGGTAGAAAAAAAATGTACAACCAAGCTCAAAGAACTATTAATCGGTATTCTGACCTTCTTTGATCTCCTTTCTCGTAAGATCAGCACTTCCTTTGGTCGCCCTGGCCACCATATTGGTGAAGCCGATTCCAAGGCGCAGCAATTTGTAATCGTCATCCGCGGTCAGTGGTTCAGGCGTCAGTCCACTGAGATGCAGGCATTTCCCTAAAGCAAAAAGTACGAGAACAACATGAAACAGAGTTGCGTCGGATAAAAAGTAGAGAAACAAAAAAGAAAGCCGGGAACATTCCCGATACTGGGCCAGTGGGTGAAACTTTGCGCAAACTTTCTTTTCGTAGTTTACTCTTTCTACCTTTCCTCTTCGTAGCGGTGTATTTACTTTTTTTTTTATTCTCCGATTAAACGAAAGTATGGGGGAGTACGACGTTTGTAACAACTCGAAACCGTAAAATTGTTGGGAGGGTCGTGAACACGGCAAAAGTGAGAGAATGCTCGAGCAAAACTTTCAGGGAGGATACGTACCGAACGTGTATACATATATACCGGGGAAATTTATCACTTTACGGCAAGTCGTCCGCGACTGCGGCCACGGGGAAGGGGTTCCATCGGGAGAGCCTCCCCCTGTTTCTGCGGAGCGCACATTCGCGGTAGCCAGCATCGGAGTACCGGATCGTTGGTGGTGGTGGTTGTCGGCGACCTTGGCAGAGCACGGCGAGACCAGGCAGCAGAAGCACGGCATACAACTTTCGCGAACAAAGTTAAGCGGTCGAAAGAGCTACGTCGCTCGTACCGACGTTTTCCCGTTTACTCTCTTGTACGACGACGTGCTCTATCCCCCTCGCGTAGAAATTGAAAGGGAGAAGCACGCGGATGTTGAGTTGACTATAGAGGAGAGATAAGACGACTAAAGGACGCCTGATCGGGCAAACTTTATCCAAGTCAAGCTCCGAGAGGTGGGCGCGCTTGACTCTGTGCCGTTGCTCTATATCAACCTCAGCACGACATTCGGGAAGACTGTCCGTCGGGGGTTGTACGTCGCTCAGGAAAGAGCACTAACCTGGCCCAACTTATTATCCACCATTTTTTCCGACTCAGCCTCCGACTCTCGGTTTTATTACGCGAAACGATATTTATCGTTGCGAGTATGGCTATTTGGATCGATACGGGGGATCTCGGTAAAGCCCTTATCTGCTTTTTTCATTATCAATGGCGTTCCTGTAAGATATATTCATAAGAGCTTATCTCTTATCTCAGGCCTGTAATCAGGGCTCGAGTCTTGGCTTTTTTTTAAGTTAAAATGTGTAGCACGGTTAGTCCAATGTGTTTTTTTAAAACTGTATTCTTGCAATCTGATGTTAATACCAAGTTCATATGAAAATAGATAAATAAACGAGTCTTGCGAGTAATACTCTTTCACTTTTATACTTGGCGAGGACGCAGGGCAAGGGACTAGTGCCGATGATAACCACCAGGTCGCAGGTCGATGCTCCAACCTGTGACGGCTGGTGTACAAGGAGCGAGAGAATGAGAGCCTCCAACCGAGGACGGAGAATCAGCGAGGCAGAGACAGAGGGTCGTGAGCAACGTAACTCGACTCGGTTCTCTGGGAGTTTACGTACCAGGGTTAGAGCGAACGAGCGTGCGAGCGATATATCTATACATACATATATATATACATACACACACACACACACACACACACACACACACACAGAGAGAGAGAGAGACCGCGCCTGGAAAATCAATTTTCACGGGGCTTTCCATGCGAGTGCGAGGGAAAACCAGCCATCGCGTTCATACGTTTTGGCTCGCTACCCGAGAAGTGAAAGAAAAATTCTGATCGGGATTCTCCCTACGGAGAAACGACGCTACTTGTAAAATTACGATCCCTGTTGAGGAAGGTCAAGTGAAACTAGGGAAGAGCCATATTTTCACCAAAGGCTGCAATTTTTCAGGTAGTCTACTCGCTGCCTTGGCAAAACCCTCGGAGAGGAAAAGAAATTACAATAATAAATCCCCGGCCCTCTCGAAACCGTCATAAACCTCTCTACAGACCCGAGACCAGACACTTGACGACCTTGAACGTCCGGATGATTCGGTAAATAACAATAGACCCCTCTTTACACCGATAATCGATCATACATGGGTTGTCTCTTCGCTTGCGCTGTAAATATCTGCTACGAGGGTGGCGGAAATTCCTGTGTAACCGCGTCGTGTTTACATATCTTTGTCAATAGCAGGACAATCTGTAATCGCGCCTCATTCAATCTCAAGTCCTGATCGTCGCGTATCTTTTATCTGTATTGTACTTGCCGAAACAAAATCTATTTACAGTTCGAAAAGACGATAGAAACACATTGGTCGCACATACTTTAGTGTAGATCGCATGGACCTCTCTTCCAACTATCGATAAAATGCAAAAGCTGTAATTTATACTTTAAAAGTCAATTTTATCTCAATATTTCTAAAATTTTATGGCATGAAAAATAATCATTATCAAGGCATACATCTATCCCAGTGGGTACTACAACATTTTTATTTTACAAGTATTATTCGAGCCATAAAGTATCTTATGGATTTTCCCCAGCTTGATATTTTTGTCGAATTTCTTGAACAAATTTCCAAATGATGAAAGATAAAAAAAATGAAAAACACGAAATAGCGAATGCACTGCGATGGTCAGTCACATATCAGCCTGGGCATCACGTAGAATGGGCTGTGCGGAGAGCAAGAATTGCGGGGAGTGTTAGCGTTGGTAGCGAACGTAGACGGGCTGTAAGCCGCTATCGAGCGGATAGGCATGCGGTGCTGCTACCGCCTGCGCTCCCCTCGCCTCTCGACCGACCGTTCTTTCTCTGTCTCTTTTTATCTACTAACGCGGCTCACCGTCTCTCTATTCGTCTCACCGGCCCACCGAGCTACCCGGTTCCCTTTTTGCTTCGTCTTTTGTCCGTCGCGAGGATCGTTGGCGCAAGGGAACGAAGAGGATTCTCTCGTCGAAGGGTAGTCTTGGCGATGGTTACGCGCTTTCCTACGTGTTCACAGCTTTGCCCTGTTTCCTATATCCCCCATCGAAGTAGGCGAAATTTCAAAATATGAAAATATGACATTTATCTTGCACAGTGTTGCTAATCGCGGAGTTACACCTGACACCGTCAACTTGAGTCGCTCGCCAATTTTTCATTTTTCGTGCAGCCATAACCACCATTGATCCAAGATATACCCGCGATAGTAGAATTTTACGCGGGTTGTAAAAAAAACTATGAGTATTCATCGGAAAAAAGCATACATACAAAAGATCGTGACTCCGAAATTGACGTATCGGGCGGGTTTCTTGGCAATGCGCCAATTCGAATTTGCCGAGAGATACGTGGCTACGCAGTGGTAATTTCATGAGGCGCGAGAGCGTGGTATGTTCCACAGGTTGACGAAGTTTGCTGGGAGCAATCCATACTCTATAGCTCGGGCAGCTGATGAAGTACTCTATCGGAAAAGCTCTGTCCGTTTGTCTATCCATCTATCTTAATATCTATCTATACCTATCTATCTACACCGTGTGCACCGTACTATATACATCGCGCATCGGCAATGTCTCTCTTATTCACGTACAGTGCAACGACCTTTGCACCCAACAACGATACATCGGGATACCGTTGCCGGGAGAGTGTCGGTTAAAAAAAAAAGGACAATAACGAAACCGTTGAGAGGTGATTGATAATCGATATTTCGAGCAGTCCGTGTAACGGCTACAATCGAGGTGCACCACCGTCGCTCTGATTAAAAAAAACTTTTTTGGTGAACTTGACGATATTGTCGACATACTCGATTTTCCATGCAATTTGACGCTCGTTTCACATATTTTTCTGGTTATGTCGTATTCCAACGACAACCCGTTTGTGATCCATCCTCCGCTGATTTCATCGCTCGCTCGATTCTACCGATGCATACGACAGAGCCTTGTCTAACTATATATTTCTCTACCTATCTCGATGTATACGCGCATATCCTACAGCTGCTTCTGTACATACATATACATACACACACAGATTTTCTACAGTCTAAAGTGTAGCTATATATATATATATATATATATATGTGAATATATGTACGTAACCTCCGCGCGTAATGTACATATATATAACTATATGCCTGTGCTTCGTCGTTGCGCCGCACCGCACCGCACCGAACCGGCAGCTCCCGCAACACCCTCGCACCCCGCTCGCCACCTCTTTCCTCGGCTTCCAGAGAGCGTAGCACCAGTGGTACGGGTCCATCCGCACACCTCAGCTTCCAACATTTTTACCTCCCCTTGAGCGGGTGCTGCCGCGCGCAGCCACTGCCATTTCCTCACCCCCCGCCCATTCTCCCTTTTTATCCAGCAGCACCGGCAGTCCACGACTACTACCATCACCGCTTCTCCTCTGCGTCCTCTTCGCTTTTCACCTCTCTAGCCTAGCAGCTCTCGCGTCGCTCATTATAGTTTCTCCCATCGCGTTCGGTCCCTCCCATGGGCCCACAGCGCGTTGCCCTCCCTCAACCCCTTCGCCTCTCTCTCTCTCTCTCTCTCTGGGATTGCACACCCGCACCACCCTTTTCCACCCTTTGCCAACAGCACAGGAGTGCTCCGGTCCGCCCGGCCGATCCCTTTCCTACCAACTCTGTTTTCCCTTGCCGCTCTATCCTCCGGAACTACCGCAACCCCCGGGAAAACCCTGGAAAATCGAGCTCTCTCGTTCTGCCCTAACGCAGAAAGCGAAGGGGCCGAGGACAGGAGGGAAAAGAGAGCGCGAGGGAACGCATGAAACCACACGCGCAGCGGCGTTCTTCGTACCTGCAACGCGTGCAAAACTCACGCACGCGTGTGCGTGCATAATGGAACACGACAAGGCGGAGCGCGGGGCTTCGGGGCGAACGAACGAGCAAACACTCTACGCGGATCCGTACACCCATCAGGCTATATCGAATGGGAGGCGAAGGGAGAGAGTGAGACTTTGCTCGGCAGGGTTGCAAAATTGTTTATCGAAGAACGAACGCGCCAGCTCGCCCGGACATCAAACGCTGTGCGTTTGTCTCTCTATCTGGATATACTTTTTGCTTTTCGAGTTAATGTTTCAATGTTTCACCTACTAAGACTACTGCTTCCAGTTATTTTTCCGCCAACGACTCTGGTACGCGTGCAAAATATAAAATACACAAATTCTATCGTGTATCTGCAGTTTCTAGGATGATACAAGTTCATTTCTCGATCACCATAATTTTTTTAACCTGTAAATAGATTTTTCGATCTCTGGCGTAAACCAGCATCCGTTAGTTTTGAGAGATAATCGAAAAATTACTTATTCAATTATTTTTAATAATATCTTACTTATATATATATATATATATATATATAAATGAAACGTTTATTTTTTATATGGTAACTTTGGGACGTATCGGTAAATTTAGCGAGGCATAAAAAATGTATCGAGGAGAAAAGTATTTTATTCTCAACTTACAAAAGTGATTTCCAGGTCCGGCGTAGTGATGGCCCTTGTAAGCTGCGAATAGTCCAGGATTTATGCCGATCTGAAATTGCGTAAGAACGTTTTAATTAGCAGTACTTTTCTTTCGATCGATCAGTCAAATTCATTGAGCCAAGTGATAGTACTCTCGCGAGTCGCCGATAATTTAACGGGTAATTTGTGCTGTATCAATCGATTAATCGAATTACGGAAGTACCGGAAACTCGAGCCGGCGAGTCAAGATGCAACGGAGAGCTTCCAAGTTTCGCATTCGGTTATTGGAAGACCCAAACAGTTTGGGAGTAGATCAGCGCGAGGAAGAGAGAGAGAGAGAGAGTGAGGAGGGGAGTCGCGGCGTTGGCGGCAGTTTGGAAGTTTCGACTTGGCGCTCTACGTGTTCGATGCTTGCATTATATTATCGTACCGCGAGAGACGTTCGTCCGCATCCTGTAACGCGCACCCGCCGTTGTGCTCTACGACGTTTATGCAACGCGGTCTAGACTCCAAACCGGACTCCTCGTATCAGTCGTATATACTCATCGTACAGTAGTCGCAGACATCCCGAGTGTTCGCTGCTCATAGCGGTAGATACCTGTTGCGCAACCAAGACGAAGCGCGCGCTCGCGAACACGCGCCTTATCGTTCCTCTTTACTTTGAAGATTAGGTAACCGATCATGCCAGAGTCCAAGGATATTATAACCACGAGCGTCTTAACGCGGGTACATTCGTACTGTCTTCGTATATAGGTACGCTCTAACTAAATACTATGTCGATGTGTATATCGTCTATCTGATGTACGCTACTTAAAATTTTCAATACATCGACGTTCGCTCGTAACGTATATACATACGAAATAAATCAGAATGAACCATGGAGCGCGGGCATCGACGCACAGCGGAGCAGTCTAGTACACGTATATACAGTCGACAGCGTGTTGATTTCTAAAAGTGTCATCGAGTGTCGTCTGTCCATGCAGAAATCGAATCAATCGGTTAATCACTATTTTTCTATCTTGAAACCGACCATCGATCTCAAAAAAAAAACCCGAAATGTGCATTGATCGCACGCCAGTCGCCCTGCTTGTAGTTAATGTATAAAATTCCATTTCATTAAGAAAAATTGAACCGCCCGTCGATGAATATGCTCGATATAAAATGAAATTCCGATTCAGGTGTGCCAAATTGAGTGGGGCTCTTGTTGCGTTATACATTCCAAACGTATGCATTGAAATAATAAACTGAGTGAAATGTTCATTCGATACGCATATGTGCGTGCTATTATCCGGCTCTTTTTCTCTTTACCGCCGATACAACTGCTATATATGAATATATAACTGTGCAACTGTGCGTGCCGGGTGTACGGCAGGGGATTCAACGTCGATTTCACCGCGATTACAACGCGTCGACGAAATAACCGAATTTCCGCGGATCGTCGCGTGCCGCGCAATGAACCGGCAGAGTCGCTGGAGTCAGACCGAGAGTGCGAGAGAGTTTCAAGTGCGCGTGAGCAATTATCGGGGAGTAGAGCGCGAAGAGCGTCCGTGTCCTTCATCGCTGCACTGCTATGGGTGCATAGCGACGGTAACAAGTTTGACGCATAATCGAAACGAGCCACAGTGAATGATGTTAAGAGAAAAAAGCGATAAGAGTATATATGTGAATACCGATTGACAAAGGAAGGGAAATAAATCGGTCGCTCGTGACGAGACTCACTATGATGATGTCGAGGTTGCTGGTTAGGTGATCGGGAAGAACCCGCTTGCTGACTTCCTCCTCGGGCATGCCGTCGAACCTGTCGTGCTTCTTCCTCTCCTTGTAAGTTTTGGCCCGTTTCTTCGCCTCGGCGAGTTCAGCCCTGCGAAAACCGCGGAGTAAAAAGGCGCGCGCGCGAGGCGCCAAAAGCTCTCGTTAGTAATATTGAACTTGCGATGTACATCTTTTCGACAAAATCTTTTTCTCTTCGAACCGAACCTCTCTCCCGGCCGAGAACTTGATTCCGCTGGGAAAATGAAGCACCCGTTCGCGTTTTCGTCCTTGCGACGCGCAAATTGCACGTACCCCGGGTATCGGTGGGACGGGAGCGAAAGCGGTGATTTAAATTCCGAGTAAAAATAACGCTCAGCCGATTGCTCTCTCGTGAATACCGCATACAGTATTCAAAGTGATGCATTTTTAAACGCTAACGCTAATACAGAAATAGAACATTGATGCGTCAAGTACGAAGTAAATTTCCAAAAGATCGAGGCAGGTCGGAGAGATGACGCAGAAAATTACGATATCCGAGAGGAGCGCTTTGAGATATGATTCTGCCCGAAGAGAAAAGACACCATTGGGAATTTTCACTCACTCTTCGGGTGTGAGTATCATCTCCGATTTTTTCTTGCGACCCCGTTTTTTGGGCTGGTGTGGCAATTGGAGAGGATTCACGCCGTTCATAGTCGCGAGATTCATCTGGTGATGGGGACCGGATGTAGGACCCGGCGAGGGAGATGTCGGTGTTCCCAACCCGGACTGTGCGCCACCCGGACACGTCATGTTCTCGGGATTGTCTCCGGGACTGCTCGCTGTCCTCATACCGCCCCCCATCGACATCTCTTCGTCCACGAAAGAGTACGGGTCCACCGGTGTCTCGCATTTTATCGAAACCTTCCACAAAGCACACAAATATTATTTCAACTCTTAGTAGAAAAGCGATATTAGTTTATATTTTGTTTTGCTTTATTTTATATTATTTCGCAATCCGATTACCTGTCCTAGCGTAGCGGCGTTGGAACCGGGTTGTTGGGGTTGATGCGACGTCGCCGATATCGGTGTTAGGGGTGTGTGCGGCGTATGTGGTGTGTGCGGCGTATGAGGCGTCAGTGGCGTATGGTACTGCTGGCTACTGTCACCGCCGTTGCTTCGCATCTCCGGGTCCGGACTGGTCTCGTAACCGTCGTCTCTCGCCTCTTGTTTCACCATCACATCTAATGTTCCCCACCGCCACAAAATACCAAATATTTCAATACGTTTCTAGGTACCTTTGCTATATTGCTTATATTATAGAGCCCCTGTAAACGCATCTTGTACAGAAAGACGATAGTTTTCAGTTGGTTATGCAGAGGTACCCTTAACATTTTTCATTCTAGCCGAAATTTTCCTCTGATTATCAATTTAAAAGAGTAATTCCTAAAATTGAAAGAGACCGCAAAGAAAATACATAAAAAACGATGTCACGATCAACAGGAGATATGCAATCGAACGGGCTCTTGAAAAATAATTAAAAAGACAAAAAATTACGCTACGAACTCTTGAGATTGTAAGAAAAACTATTGCAGATTCGTAATTGAAATAATAAATTGTTATTTTGTCACAATAATCAATGAGATGAATTGTAATTGGAATGGATAAAGTTCGCAAGGTCATGTATTATGCAATCTTTACTCACTTTGCGAGGAACAGTTAATCGACGAGCCACTGTGCACTCCATTGTGAACCGGGGACGGGTATGACCTGTAACAAAACAAAAACAAGACGAGAAAAGATTAATCGATATTCTTGAATTTTTCAGAGATCGCGGGGCTTCGAGGGTCGCTAATGACGGGCTACGAGAAAATTCTCCGCACTGCCGGCGGACCGATCGAGCGACTTCAGGTAATTAAAAATTATTCTGTGCATGACAATTAGATTGCAATATCATTTTTAGGGGTAGAAAAAGGCTACGGATACTTAAAAAAAACGCGTCTATCTTTGTCATCGGCCCAGGGCGTCGACCCGGCTGGATTTTCTTTGAGCCGCTGGCGGGCCTCCGGAGTGCCGGTTCGTTCGCAATACTCGTTGTACACGCGGCAGGTGGAACGCGCGTGCACGAAATTGATTTTTACGCACGATCAAGCCTTAAAAGCTTTCGACATTCGATATTGCCTGGGGTTATTCGATAGTGCGTGCGGTGATCGCGCGCATCGTGTCGCGGCTCGATCATCGACCATACTTTTAACCCATATTACACCATGGAAATCGTATGACATACATTTAAATACAACGGTCTACCAAATTTAGCACGGAATTGGTGTTGCTCGGATGAGGAGTAATCAATTTCGTACTCTCGTTCGAGATGTTGGCTCGAACGAGACCCGTATTTATCAATACTATAACTCCGTGGAGTACGCGAACGTTCGTTCCTCTTAGTCGCCAATACTATAACGCCATAATCTACTCTACTCGCTCACTCGTTACACTCAGATATATATATATATATATATACTTCTCGCGGCGGCGTTTTATCTTTGCACGTGAGTACGAGCGAGTACGAGACGAGAAAAGGCGCGAGACGGGCGGAGCTTGGGGAAACCCACTAATTTGAAAATACCTAACCCGGGATGATTTTGTAGCGAGGTACACGAATACCTGCTCCCATGTACTTTTTGCGCGAGCCCCAGAGCTCTTTACCTGTCTTTCTCTCCATGGCTATATCTGTATTATACGTATACCTTGTGCGGTATAGTCAGCGTACCTCCGTTTATACATACCATAGTACGTATACACTTGTGTATCGTATACATACATGTATAAATTTATGTACGGTATACATGTACTATAGTGTAAAATTCAGCGGGTGTCCGAGAGAGATAGTCATAGCTAAACATATATGTAACCGTCCGGGCGATGTACATGGCTCTCTGTGTGTCCCGACGAGTAAAATACACAAGGTATACGAGGGTAGCGTGTAGGAGATGGTTGGTACATAGAAGTACTTGCTGGAAACGACTAGGGCGTACCATCGGGCCGAAGGGGCAACGGGGGTATGTCGGTAGCGAAAGATTCGAGCCATCTTCGTTCACTGGTTCAAACAAAAAGTTACTCGTTACCGTGTCAACCTCGCCAGAGCCAAAGCCCTTGGAGAACTTTCCTCATTTTTTCAATGTTTGTTAATATTCGAAAGTTGAATGTTTTTTCAATCGACCAGTTTGCTCGATGCGACCACTGATAATTTGATTTTTTCCAATTGAAACCCTCGGGGGGACATACCTTTCCTCGCTGAGCGCTTATACCCCGAGATTTTTCTGTTTTTCTTTAAGCTCACTGTGTTCTTTTTTCGTTTTGATTTATTTTTCTCTCTTGTTGGCCGCAGGGTCGCTGGTCGAGTAGTATAGTTTTCGACGAACGGCACTCACAGCCACCCCTAAGCCGCTGTAGCTCGGGCTCTGCCTGGTTCGTTGCTAGGGGAAACCTCCAGAAAACTCAACGTACACAGCGAGACCGACACACGCGTACGTACATGTATAGAAAGGCTCCCACACTGCCGGAGAGCATACACTCCGGGCAGGGGTTGACACACGGGAACGAACGGGAGGAACACACGGACGTCGGCAACCAACGGAGCGAGCTCCGCGGCGAGACGGAGAGGAATAGGCGGGAGACCGGTATAGAATAGAGGGAGCGCGAAAGAGAGTGAGGTAACTCACGCACGTAACCGCACGCACACTCTTCTTCCATGAAAATGTCGATAACGAAAAACCCTGCGGGACTAGGAATAGCGCACGAGCGAGAAGCTCCCGCATATACCGTTCTCTACGAGTAATACCTCGCTGCATTATATGTCCCGGGACCGAACATTTGATTTTCTTCGTCTCTTTTAGTTTTTTCCCTCTTGTTTCTTTTAATTTCATTTTACATTTCGTGGCTGTACTAGCTGGCACAAAAAATTCGTTTTCTTGAGATTGACAGGCGATTCGGGGTTCCCCCGGTGAAAAAACAATAATGACACCAAGGATAATTCGCATATATTTCCGTCAGAGATAAATGTATTTGATGAGGAATTTCCTTATGTTGATGAATCCTGTGTGCATGACTCTCTCTCTCTCTCTCTCTCTCTCTCTCTCCCTCCATATATATTGGGTAAAATTGGGTAAAATATATATATAAATATATTTTCTACCCAATTTTAGTTAATTTTGAAAAAATGTTTTGCTTATTTGAGGTTATTTAAAAAGATTTTAGTTCTATTTAAAATATGTCTAAGTGTCTCTAAATAGTTTGATAATTATCAATCAATTCCTGAAGCGAAATAATCAAACAACCATATGAACAAACATAGAAATAGATATCAAGTTCGATAAAAAAAATGTCATTAAACACGACACGGAATAGTCACCGAGCCTCTCTATTATTGGAAAATACTGTACGCACACGAGGTATGCCCTTCTGCATAATTCCATCACGTACATCGAGAATTCGTTTTTCTGCTCCACTCGGCTCGCGTGCTTCTCGCGAAGGCACGTGAGAATAAAGGTAGCGATGACGGAATGAGAAAGAAGAAGAGAAGGCAGAGACGGATAGAACGGGAAAAAAGCGTTAGAATTCTTCTCCTCCTTCGATACGTCGGCAAAGCTATATCAGAGCGGCCAGACAGCCACGAGACTGGTCGGGATTATGCGTGAAGGGGAAGCGAATATAATTTATTAGCATCTCGAGCCAAGCATCGATCCCGTGAATGATTAGTTACACTGGAGAAAATAATAAAATAACACCTTCGATACGTACCAGGTTAAGAGTCGACATTTCTTCGGAGACGCGTCACATTCTTAACACCTTTTTCTCAACACATTCTCAAATAGCTGCTTCCGTTTTTGCGTGATATACCGTGTACAACGCACACATACCCATCTAAGCACTTTACGTGGCGAATGATAACATTTTACGATGCGAATAATAATCACCTGTTATCGAGACTCAACGGCCGAGCTTACTCGAGACAGGTACGGAAGCGGATATATTTGAACCTTTCTTCTTTTTAATTTCATTCGGCTGAGAAATACGTAAAATCCGAATAGAGTAACCGAAAGTTCGATAACGTTCGATTCCTTAAACCAGAAATATGAATACAGTTTGAGGTTGCTTCGATGCATCGTTAATTTGAATTTTTTTAAGATAAACAAAGCGCGTATACTCGACGTCCTGCGATAGGTAGCGCCTTAAAGCTACGGCCGTCCATTCGCTTTAACTCCCCGGCTCGGGATAGTCAACTCCCGCGAACGCCGGTGTGCTTTCGTCCGCTGGCACACGATATATCGGATTCAAGACGGTCCGCTACTCCTTTCGCCAAAGTATCGTAAGCGGCCCGGAGTGTTGGCGTATTTCTGTAGAGAGGCACACGCGAGTTTCCGAGAGTTATAAATCGCTGAAGGGCAAAGACGGAGCGAAGAAAGTGGACGGATCTACCGGATAGGGAGAACCGGCCTCTTTCGTTCTTCTCTTTGCTCAAACCCCGCTGCCGTCTTTTCGTATTTGTATTTTTTTTTTCTTTTTTCTTCCCGCAACACCTATTTTCGCTCGATTCCTCACACGGGTAGAGGCACGGGCTACGAAGTAGTATCGCGCCATGCGAAATTTCTTTTCCGCGTACCATTGGACTTGTCCCAACTCGATCGAGCTCTTTCCAGCCCATTCACTAAATTTCGTTGGTTCATTATTGATATTGTTATTTTTATTTATTCGCCTCACGAATTCTCGTTCCGAATCCGCTATACGAGATCATCGGGCATGTAGCCGGATCGGTCAAGATACAGTTCAATCAAGCGCATTGCATATATTTAAAATATTCGGGACACGTGCCAAGCGACTTTAGCAGCCGATCGATAGAATAATACAATTGTTGCAAAGTTTCTTCTTAGTACTTTAACCGAGTGTTTGGTATTGGTTCTTGTGCGAGGTATACATATCATTTTAATATATCGAGCCGACGAATTTTACAATCGGAAACGATTATGTTTGGGGGTATCAACGAAAACCGGTGGCGACGAAACGGTGAATGAACTTTGGTACCGGCGAGCGCGGGTGCGGAGAGACAGACGCACATGTTAGTTTTGTCGCGGTGGTTCGGCGGAAATACGCGTAAACCCCTCATCGATATCGAACGTAGTATTGTAGCCGGTATACCCATCGAGGGGGTGGGCTTTCGGGCGACGACGATGCCGCTATATCGAGAGGCGAACAGCGAACCGTGTCGCGGCGGCGGAGGTACCGGGCTCGTCGTTCTTCGCTCGCGCGCAGCTTTTGCCCCCATCAAATTTTACGATTTTCCCATCCATCCGCTATTTCCGCGTGCGCCGCGGAGTCACCCTTCGCCGCGATCCTGACCTACCGCGATTCTCCTGTCGGGGCACTCTCTCCTCTTCGTTCCTCTTCTCTATTCTTTATAACCAACATCGATATTTTCCCGCTCTCTTCCCGCCGCCGGTACCTACTTTTGCCGCTTTCGCTCAAATATCGTAAATTCTCGATTATGATGTACAGCTCGTACAAATTCGTGTTTCCCTCGTGGCAGTGACAGCCCTTGTCGTTTCTCTTTGCAATTGTTGACGACCTCGCCGTCGCATCTTTTGTTTCGTTCGTCGAGGCTAATGAACTTGTTTAACCCCCCGAGTCTGTACAGGCGTCGGCTTGTAGAAAATGCCAATTTCAATCATTGACGTACGAATCAAGGCTACCCTCGTCGATAATGACGATTAATCCAAAACAATTTACTTATGGTTTGTCTTTAAACACAACAAGTTCACTCTCTCAAATTATACGCGTATGTTGAATCTTCTCGTTTTCTCTTGTATATACATTTTTTAAATCTCACGTTGCTTTCTCTTTTCATATTGCTTGATTTTTCTATTCTTACACGTGCTACTTTCTAAAAAGGCTTATTGCCGGTGTACGTTTAAGAAAATGAAAATATTTACTTTCCGGTAAGGGCACCTATCCATCTGTGTTGTCGATCGATGCTAATACTTTTTAAGTGAAAATTTATCGATAATCGGGGCATCGACCCTACCCAACGATGCTTTCATCAAAGTAACAAAGTGCGAGTAGATGAAAAAAATGAGCAAAGAAAAGGCGCAATGCGAGAGGCACACAGGCTCGACCCTTTCAATCCCCAAAGCGCTGGAGAGAGCAGAGGCGAAGCAACGCGACGAGACTTTGACCGAGTTTTCATAGCCCGACCGGCGGCGCGCGTTTATCTTTGTCTTGCTTACTGCGCGATATTCGCCAGCACCCCCGCCCCCCCTCCGTATTATACAGGGGCACGTTCTCGCTTTTCGCTTCGCGACAGAGCTTTTGCAACAGTCAACCCACCGAACACGGACCAACCGTCTGCTCTGTTGCTTCCACTCGAACGACGCTTGGTAATCCAAACTTTGCGTCTTCCACGGTTATCGATGCTCACGACCTTCTCGTCCTTCTGCTCGTTTTACCTTGAATCTTCCAACACCAAAATTCTTGGAACAAATTGTAACATATTTTAAGGTGTCACTTGGTGTTTACTAATTTATTTCATTTAATAAAAAAAAAAAAAAAATGTTAAAATCGCAATTGCTACATTACATCGGGGCCTGGACCGGTTTCCTCGTCATTCTACGTGAAATTTCGTAACTTTGAGCACACAACAAAGAAAAGAAACTAGTTTTTACAGAAATATCCTAATCATTTTTTTTTTTTCAATTTTCCGAATCGCTGTCGGTGATACCGAATTTGTGAAAAATATAAATATTAAACATAATAAAAAAGAGCACAATAAAAAAAGGAATCAAAGTAGAAGCTTGCCCGTTGCTTCGTAATTATTTACCATTCGTCGGAAAGCCAGTAAGTTGATTAATTTTTGATTCCTCATTAGAGGACGCTGTGTGAAAAATGTTTTTAAAAAATTGTACAAACTCGAATTCAACGAAATATAAGTGATGAAGAATTTCACAATGTGCTGTAAAATTTCGTTGCTTCGATATACTTTAACGAAAATTGTAACCAATAACGAGAGTTTATCGCGTAACCGATGTGAGCAAGTCACAGGCCTTTAAGTTTTACAAACCTCGATAATGAAAAACGAAAATATTCTGTCACGTTCGAAGGCCTCTGTCGATTTTCATCAAACTCGGTACCAAATAACCCTGAATGTTATTACGTACGCGACTCAAGTTTTAGCCCGTTTCGTCAAATGTTTCGAAATGTAATCGCTGTAAATGTTCCCTTCTACCGATCGTCGCCAAATTCAATATCTAGCATACCACTGAATATTAGTTCGTTTCTGTAAAGCAATTGACCTCCATTGATCAAAGTTTACGAAACACGATCAGTTTTTCGATAAGCTCCAAGTGAACCTCTTTATAGGTTTCGAACAAATATGGAAAACCACCTATTCAGCTCGATAGGTGAAAATTAGCAACAGCGATAGCCTTGAATGACATTTTTTTTGAAAATTCAAATCGTCATGACAGTCGAATCTGCGCATCGATCGTTACGATAATCGTACCAAACTAAAAAGGAGATCGTTCTCCGTTGTACCAACGTGACAAATTTTAGCTCGATAGCTCTGGTCGTTCGAAAGATACGGAGATTGCAATTTTTCAAGTTCCTTACACACACATCCATCCGGAGATTTTTTCAAAATTATTTTTTTGGACGTTCCAGACGGTACTGAGCGGCCCGACATTGATACGACGAAAAAAAAAAAGTTTTTTCGTGAGAACAAAGCCTACTTTACGAAGAAGCGATAGTTGAACATGTTGTCTCAAACATGAATTTCTATGCTTTACTCGTCAGCCGTCGCTCGATGTTGGTGTATATATTGTTTAGTATTTTCCTAGAGCGAGCCAAGCTAAGCGTTAGCTCGAGGTATAATTTTCAGAAAGTGCGTCCGCTTCAAGGCCACGCTGTAACGCTCGCAACGTATACCGTACTATATCTGTGCGGTCGGTTGCAAAGCGTATACGTAGCCAGGACGCATATAAGCTTAGAGGTTCCATCATCGAGTCGACGGCGCCCGGATTGCCGCGCATGCTTGCTAATTTATTTCGATCTTTGCCTCCCGGTTTTTCCGCTCCGAGAAACAGCAACGGCCACCTGCTCTTTACTCAATCGACTTGGTACTCGCGGAACATTGTATTCCCGATGCATTTATCCAGGTGACCAATCGTAGTTGGTCGCACCAGATATTAATATTAATCAACACAATTAATTTTCCTATTTGCTTGTGCCCTCGAAAAATAATTTCATTCATTTATAAACAAGTATAGTCGATTGCAAATATTATTTTAACGCCGATCCATCATACTTTTATTCTTACACGCATTTTCATAAATTCATTCGAGGCGATTCACAATTCCAGGATATTTTTCTAATTACAATTTCATATCGACGATACATCATTCAAGGGCATTAAAGTTTTTTTTAGCAATGTTGAAATTCGGGGCTGCTACGCGATATCGGGACATTTGTACCTTCGATATCGAAATCACCGTTGATTCGGTCTTTCGTCAATCTACGAAACAACGGGGGCAGTCATTTCGCGCCTCCTCGAAGAACGCGCTTCGTAGAGCAAATAGGTAGAAATACGCGTATAGATCTACGGAGGCAGTACGTACCGAGAAGCAATACAGAGATAAAGATGGCAAGAGAATCGCGAGACGCGCTTGTGGTACGGCAAACGAGAGAAATAGATGGCGAGGAGCGAGAGAGATACACGCGCCTCTGTATCGTGAGATTGACCAGTGAGCCACGGTGCTTTGCTGCAGATTCCTCGACCAGACGTTGCGGTAACAGAGTTAGATTCACCGTACGTATCTTATACAGAGGGAGATTGCGTCTGTTACGAAATCGCGCGGCGACGGACCTCGCCGCCTGATCAGGGCTGGAGGAAGAGGTACGTCAACACGGAGACGGAGAACGAGCAGCGCGCGATGGTACGTCGAGATTCGGAAGAGCGAGAAGAGGCGCGCGGTGGGAGACCAGTGATACAAGCTGCGCGTAGGTAAGACGAGTGTCCCGATATGCGACCGTTCGAGTACAATGCTTTTGAGTACCGAGCCTCGATAATTGAGTTTCGAATTCGACGTTTCATCCGTCTCAAGGATGGTTCATCGAACGGTTGAATAACGTTTTTTTTTTATTCTACCCATGTACAAAAAAATGTGAAAAAAAGAAGCAGATACATTGGATTATGGTCGTTAACCGGGACATTACGGGTACGGCGAATAGATTCGCGGGACGAAGCGAAAGAGGTGAAGAAGCGCGGAGGGCGAGAGGAAATAGTTTGCGAGAGAGCTCGTCCGACGAGATTCTCTCGGGCAAACGTTCGCTCTTTTCTTTATCGTCGTATACGTTTTTCTCCCTCTCGGCCGCGCACTCTTCGTCGACGGGTTGCCCTCTGTTCCCGTCCTGTTCTCCTTCTTCCACCTTGTCCTCCTCCCCCGCTTCTCTCGCAGGTCTACCTTCGCCACTGCCGCCCCCGACGGGTACGCTTCTTACGCGGCGCGGTCCCGTCGAACGCGCCACGCACTCACGAGATTGCGCGAGCCGAGCTCAAAATAAAAACCGCGTAGAAGACGGGCGCGTTGCTCTGTTGCTGCATGCTCGCTCGCTTTGCCGCTGCCGATTACTTTCTCGGTCGTAGCACACAGCGAGACAGCAGCACCGGTTGTCGGTTTAGACTAGGATTTACGCACGTATACCCTGGAAAGAAAAAATTTGCGTTGCGATACACACACACACACACACACGCATATGTACTCGGTAGTCGACGTTTCGACGTACAGTACACTTTCTCACAAATCGTAACTTTAATCCTCTCGCTCAATCGTGGTGCTGTTGATACTCGAGATTTGTCAGAGAAATATTATAATGATTTTTCAGGCCATCGTCACTATTAAAAATTAGATTTATACAATAGAGAACTTGATACCGCATTGAAAAGAACTCGCGGGGTACTCGACTGTACGAGTATGTACGTATACACCAGAAAATATCTAGCAACTATAGCTGTGGGTCGACGCACGTAACTGACGTATATATATTGTACACTTGTTGGATGGCTATGTATACCGAATGTCGACGAGCTTTCCTGGTTCCGCGGACGTACGTACGTATACGCGTTACCGCTGCTACGTATGGAGGAGAAGGAGGAGGGGGAGGGGGTTAGGTATCCAAACGCGCTGGGTATGCCTTTGGGTTTCGCGCTATGCGTTCTTGGCACGTTCCTGATGCTCGCATGCGAAACTCAGCTTCTCGTTGGTGTGCTCCTCTCTGTTATCGCGTATTTTCATTCCGCGAGCGTCGCCGTACCGCGTTTTTCAACGAAAAACATTTGCGCAAAGAGACTTGTTTTTCCGGGAGAAAGCGCAACATCGATAAGAGTTCGGGACCAGAAATCGGAAGAAAATTATTATTGCGAAATTAAGGACGCAAGGCCAAGACATTGTTTATCGATGTAATACCATCGGTTTAGAAAAAATGTTACAGGTTTTTTTTTTTCACTTAACACGATTAGAGCTTTTGAACAAAAAGCTGCGTTGATATCACGACTAGCCAAACTGGAAACGAATAAAAGTTTCGTTACAATCGGGTTACTAATTTTTTATTTTTAGGGTACAATTTATTTTTAACCATACGTTTTAATAAATTATTAGCCAAACCAGCTACGCAAGTAGCATCTACGATCATAGAAAGCAATGTACAAGTGCAAATACACTGGTTTCTCTGGTCAACATTTGTGAAAGTTAACGAATCGAGGATGTAAAAAAAATTGCAAATTCCATAACTCGAAAATGATGTATTATCAATTATTAACATTATATAATTTCGTATATATCATACGTCGTTTTTTCAAAAAATTATAAATCTTATTGAAATTGAAGCTCTGCAACGATTTTTATCAAATTCAACCATAGCGTTCCTTTCGCTCTGTTGTACATTGTTGTAAGAAAGTTCAGCTTGATAGATCAATATACGTTAGCTTGAGAGTAATAATGATTATTTTTTGTAAAATAAAATATTTCAAAAATTGTATAAAATAAAAAAAAAATTTTTTTTATAAACGAAAACCGACTTTTATGAGGACGCTAAATCGTATGCGGTTTGCTAAAAAAAAATATACAAAAGAATCCGGTAGCGATGACACGTGGTTGACGCAAATGCAGTCCGTGGATCGAATATAGGGCACGAGGACAAATCCGTTATTATCCTCCAGCGTTGTGTACGTATAGACCTACGGTGTGATATCGAGAGATCGTCGAGAGTGAGAGGACGAGAGTGAGCGAGGGATTCGGAGCACGTGGCATAACATACTAGTCGTTGTCTTCGTCTTCGTCTTCGTCGTCGTCGTCGTCGACGTAGACTCTCGACTGCTGGTTTAGCCGTAGGTGCACGGCATGCGTGTCCATTCGATCGGTCTGCAATCCCTTTCCACCACAACGTAAGGCTAGCCGTCCCTCCCTCTCTCGCTCCCATTAAAGCCGGTTTATCTCCTCTCGAGAATGTATCGCGAGATTGTACCAACTTCTTTTCTCACTCTCGTTGCAACAAGATTGAATCGAGTAGGCGCGGGAAGAAGAGGCACGTAACGGAGGTGTCGAGCCAATGCGACTCGTCCGGTACTTGTCGCACGAGAACCACATAATTCCGCAACTTCTTACACGCATATGCATATATCTCTGCCTATATATCTTGTAGCCCGATACGGAAAGTCATATCGAGTGTCATTGATCGCTTAATTATCACGACACGATACTATAGCGAGAGCAAGAGCGATAAACCAATGCCTGTACGGTATACTCGGTATCGGAACCTTGACCATGAATTATCAAGTCTGGAACCAAGTCACCCGACCGTTTTACCCAACCCCTCGTTTTTCGTGCGACATTTCCAAACAAACGAGTTATCCTTTGTTCGAATTTTCTTACCGCGTCTTCCGTCGTCAAGAACCGCGGTATCCTGGGCGCAGTTGATTTCGTACGTTCCCTCGGCTCGGCTAATTCGTCGGAGAGATCTATAAAACGCCAAAGTCTTGGATTTTTTCGACCAATTCACACCCCTTTTTTTCGCATCGTGCGAGTTAGGTGCCGCGATGAGTCACGGACCAACGAGATCGTACGGTGTATGCCGCTGTGCTACGACGAACGTGACAAGAGGAACAAAAATGCCCCTGAGAGGAGATTCCCACCGGCGGGAAAATGCAGCTCCCGCGAAAAATATTTTTTCCTCAACCCACCTAATCACTTTTCACGATTCCGATAGTTCTTTATTTCTCAAGCTCCGCGGTAGTCGAGTTTATACGGAGCTTCCTCCGCTATGGTGCATGGAAAGTTGTACTTTTTACTGTTTTCATTATTCGTTAATCTTTCATTCATCTTTGATGAAATACTCTTTCCCTTTTGCAGATATTATGATAAAATCTATACTTTAGGTGCTTGCCAGTGCAAGTCGATAAGAAATTCTCTTCTCGCTCCAAGAAAATCTTCTTTTCGCATTAGACTCGTTTAGTTAGGTTTAGTTATCTGTACGGACGGCCGTATTCGAGTCTACGTATCGTAGGTCCTGATGCTCTCGTGGTCAAAGAAAACTCGGCAATCTTGGTATAATCAAGAAGATAAACCTTGGATACGATACTACTAATTCTCCGCGAGTAATAATACATCTTCCAAAAGACATGCACAGCTCGAATGTTGCTGAGAATAGCTCAGGAGGAGAAAGACTTGAACGAAGGCCGTACGACGCGACGGATAAAGAGCTGGTTTGAACCTTTCGCAATAGCAGCGCCATAGCATACCTCTCTGCATATCGCAATAGTGTTATACACGAGAAAAAAAGTTTCCCGACACTTTTTTTTTTACATTTCTCGTGATTAATCCTTACGCATACAACGTAATTTGCATCTTTCTATTTTTTGGCTTCTAAAAGAACTTTGATAAAAAGGGTTTAAAGGAAATCTTGAGTTCATTGTCGAAAAATTTGTGTTTAATAATCGAAAAAGGCCCTTCAAATGAATTTCAAGTCAAAGCTATTACCGATGACCCCGCAAACTCAATATCATTTCGTCTATCCTTTGATATGTATGCAGAAATTTGAAATAGGTGTATGCAACCGCATGTAATAACTATACGCGAATATTCGCGCGGCTTGCAGCTCATTCGGTTGATAACGAAAATCCTCGTGCCGACGTCTTCGCAGCTATAATGATTTTTTATGAATTTCTTAACGCATGGACAGAGTCTGTGCCGCTCTTCCGTAGAAGGTGTACACACTCGAGACATTGTTCCCAAAGCTTTTGATAAATTATTGACATCTAAAAAATACAACATTTATCTTTTTAACACGAGCATGACGGTTAAAACAGTCGATACCTCTCCCAATCATCGAAAGATCAACACACATCTAACAGACTCACATCTTGTAGTGATGTTGCATATGATGAGCAAGGTGCATATCCTCGGACTGTTGTTGTTGTTGTTGTTGTTGTTGTTGTTGTTGTTGTTGGTGCTGCTGTTGCTGTTGCTGCTGCTGCTGCTGTATCTGCTGATGATGTTGCTGTTGCTGGTGTTGCTGTAGCGTCGGATGATGAGTTTGCGGAGGGTCGAGGGTTGAGGCACCAAGCAGGGTAGCGCTCTCCCTGAACAGCGTTGCCACTTGCATTTTTCCGTCTTCTTTTTCAACGCTTTAAAAATATTATTACTCCCTTGTCTTTCGCGAGTATACTAAATTTTGCTTTTTCTACCGCATGTACCGAGTTTTCGATAGTTGCTTCTTGTTCGTTCGTCCGGTGGTTTTGTTCGCCACGAAGTCAACCTATCGAAATTCTCTCGGGGCGGCAACGTGGAGCCTCGCGGGCCACCCACACTTTCCACCTTGCTTCTCGTACCCGCGGCGGAGAAACCGCTTGTCTCTGTGTACAACTCCGCACAGTCCACTACTGTGTATATCCCCCTCGTTCTTTCTCCCTATACATGTATATATATATATATGCGTGTATATATATATATATATATATACACGTCCGAAGAAGCGAATTGTTCTTCGGCTCGTTGGTCAGGGCGTCCCGGGGAGCGGGTTTTGCGGGCTTTACGAGCTAAGTGCCCGACGCCTGTAGTCCTCTCGATGCTTTCATCCTCCTCCGGGTAAGCTTCCCTGGTCAGGAGGACGACGGCGGCTGCTGCTGCTTCTCCTTCTCCTCGTTATTTACCAGCGTAGAGCAAACCACGCGGTTCGCTACACGCTTTCACTCGGTTGGACGACGTCGACGACGATAACCAACGCGATCAACTTGAATATATTCTCCTTCGGTTCCTCGCTGTTTCCACTTTCCAGCTAGATCCGGTTCTTACGGCGCTAACCGTCGTTCGCTCAAAGCCCTCATTTCATTTCTCGTCGATGCGCTCTACTCCTCTACCGAATGTTGCCTCTTGTCAAAGGAGCGCCGGTGTTTCGTGCAACTCAGTCAGCGAGAGAAAGAGAGAGTCCACTGTACGGTATATAATATATATATATATATACTCTCGAGAGATACACCGGTTCATACGATGGAGTTGCGTACAGTTGGAGCGGTGCACCCGATAACCCGCTTTTCCGTTTTACCATCTACGCTAGTCACGGAAAAAAAAAAAATTTATATCTATGATACGCGGTTTTTTAAGTTTAAAACCTAAGGTGGTTTCGCGGAGGTTGCGTTGAACTTGAGTGCGTTCTCCGATCGGCCGCGCACTTCTCTACGTCACTCTATTCCACTTGAAACTCCTTTGTTTTTACATTAACACAGACCTTTCTATTTACATAGAAATTTTAAGGTTTGATACGGACACTCGCGCACACGCACAGTATTACTCCAATATTTTGATCGCCCGTCCAGGCTCCTCTTCTCCAACGTTGCTGCCTCACGCACCCGCGAACACTCGTGCACTCTCGTATCGCACATGCACACACCTACGAAGAGCCTGGGTCTCGTTCCGTACGTAGCGTTGTGTACTCTTTCGCATTCTCCGTCTCCTTTGGTTTCTCGACTCGTGCTCCTATCTCGCGCTCTCGCCCTCCTTTCCTTCTACCACACCCGTCGACCCGGTTCACCACGGTTCGCACCCACACGACGGCGAGCCATGGCCGTCGTCGCGACGTCTTCTCTCGAGTATCACAAAATATGTATCTTTTTATTTTTGATGATCCCTTTATCAACGAAAGGAACGTCGCTCACGAATACTCGACGAGTGCCGCGACGAGCCAACTCGACCGTGCCTTGGGCCACTATAAACAATTCGATTACAGATCCACCGCGTATATCCGTGTATATTCCTGATTCACCTGAAAAATGTGTCTTTCGCGCGAGCGCGTGTGCGAATATCGTCGGAAACTTTTCAGATGCGGAATCACGGACGAGTACGAGGATCGCGCGCACGCACCCACGTATACTTTGCAACGAGAGAGGCACGGAGAATAATCCAGCCGCGGCACCAGAGTCGGGCGCACTGGTTCTCTCGGCGGTGTTCTCCGGTTTAGCTCAGTTCGGGCGCGCTCGTGACAACGCGTTCGGCCAAACTCGGTTCAATCGGCCTCGCCGCGAAGCTCCGCTCCGCGCCTCGTCTCTCGCGCGCTCGTTGGCCGCCTCTCGCCGTCCGTTACCTCGGAACTCTTCGGACAGTTCCGCCGGAGCGGCTGCCATCGCGGTTAAAACCCTCTCTCACCCTCCCCCGCTCTTTGTCCGTGCGATGCGCTTGTGTGCGTATTTACCGTACTCCCACCGGTGCGACCGCTCGCGTCGGTGAACGCTGCGAGAAACACGCAAATGTAAGTGCGGGTGGAGAGTCGAGCGGTGTGGGTACGTGCGCACTGCGTGAGATGAGAATGCGCGAGTGTGACCCTACCGCCTGTACCGAGCGCGACCGGTGGGTGGAAATACATTCAGGGACGTACGTTCTCTCGCCGAATCCCCGGATCTCCCGACACGATGTTCTCCGTCCTCATGGCGAATATTCTCTTTCCAAGACTCGAGGAAATTACGCCGTATGGACCGCGAGCCATCGATCGCACCGACTTTCCACCAGAGTCGTTGGAATTTCGGAGAAAAATTGGAATTCCGAGTCGAAAGCGCGATCGTTGCGAGTGCTTTTGCGATAAATTTTCTCCCGAAATAGGTGAAAATTTAATATATTCGATGAATAAGGATTGGTTAATTTTGACCAAAGTTCGTATTACCGTAACTATTCTCGAAGCGATACGATTGCGGTAAGAATCGTTGCCGAGGGTTCTACCCGGTCTCGGTACGAGCATCTCGGCTCGTTGCGCGCGTGTTTCATACATGCGTGCGTACGATCATTCGCTACGAAGGAGCGAGAGAGGGCGAGAGTCGGAAGCTCCGCGGATCGTGCACGAGAGAAAGACGCAACGAGGTATATATCTGTATCTATCGAGTAGGAGGCTCTGGCGGAACTACGTTCGCGCACGACTAACCGCTACCTCCCACTACCAGAACTTTCGGAAAAATCAATAGAATACGAGAAAAGCGTTTGCTGCACCGCGAGGGAGTGGAGGCTCTGCGGGTTTAACGGGCTTAACCGTCCATCGCGCCCACGTTCGCTCTCCGTATCGCCTCGCTCTTCTGTGCCAGCCGTGTACCGCTACACCACTACTCTTACGCGTTATCCGTGTGTACCCCTCCCCTTGAACCTGCCGCTTGACGGCTCCGTCTTCTCCCATCGCAACGCCGTCAGCCTGTAACCCCTATGGATCTTTGCGAACCCTTTGCCACAGAACGAACGGCAACCGTCGTCCTCGAGAAAATGACACTGTTTGCCTCTCGGTCCCTGGTATTCACCGAGCTACGCGTATACGTATACCTTAACTCCTGTCTGAAAATATGTCAAATGTCGAAAGTAATAAATCATAACATTCGTTAAATATGGATAACTCGATTGTTCATTTGTCATAAATGATATTTTCGTTGGAAATCTTCGAGTTTTCTCGTCGTCGGTAACATCAGCGTCGAGCGACGCGCTCGCGAGACCGTCCGAACGTCGAGTCACGATCGGAACGAGCGCCGATCGCTGTGCGCCGATGGAACGGACGAAGAATAAAATAAATGGCGGTGTATGAAAATGCATCGTAGCGGCGTGCCGCGCATGCGCCTGTCTCGATACGTGACTCGCTGTCAAAGATATTCCAATCGGGGAGAACCATCGCCGACGCGCGGGTCGTCTTCGTCGACCGCACGTTTATTCGCGTGTACGTCAAATCCTTCGTTCCCCGTGGTGAAAATCCCCGATCAGGCAGGCAACAGCCCCGTTTTCCCCCGCCATCGCTCGGATACACTCTTAACTTTTTTTTACCCTTTAACGTTATTGCGCGTTCGCGTTCCGTATAGCAGACGCACTTTCTCAAGAATCGAAATTGTTATCGAGCGGATATAGCTCCGCGATCATCGCTCCCGATAAGAGTGTCGACAATTTTTTGCTCCGAAGAGCTTTACTTTTTGGCCCGACGCGTTCTTTCTTCTTGGAACAATAGTAAATAATCATGAGCAAACTCCTGGACGTCTGTGGTCCCGGGAAAAAAGCCATTCAACCTGAGTACTATTTTTTCTCTCTCACTCCCAATTAATGATTCACGTACATCCGTGGCGAATAATGTTCAATATTTGCAGGAAAACATTTATGAGGTATCGACGTTTGAGGAATGTCCAGTAGGGATATACTTTTTATTTCTATTTATTACAACATTATTGAAGAACGTCCATTACCGTTTCCTATAAAAAAAAAAAAACAAAATAAACAAAAAACAATACAAATACAAAAGTTGCCATATAATATTTTTTCATTGCAATATATGATTGCAAATATAAACAACAACAACAACAACAACAACAACAACAATAACGATAATGGTCGTTTAGTCGACAGAGGGATGAACCGTTTAACGATAGTTTTATTTATCTTCGAGTTGCAGAATTCACCGGAAGCCGTAAAACTCTGATAGCATCCAAGCGGCTTAGAAGCTTTGCTCAAACTAAACGGCAAACGGAACTGACCCAGCTTCGTATATAGCTTTCGAACGAGCGGTAGAAGTGGAAGTGGCTCCTCCCTTGGCCTGCCTCACTCTTTTCGTTCTTCCTCCTTCGCTGCGCCCTTCGACGATGCCAAGTTGTCCTCTCGCTCTCTCGATCGCTCAGCTTTTATCTCATTCCTTCCTCCCTCTGTGCGGCTGTCAGCCCCTCCCGTGGCAAAAATTTCAAGTCTTTTATCGGGGCGCTCACCTGATGCGAGGGGAATGATGATAAACATTGTTGACCATCTTTTTTCTCGGCGACCCTGGTGAACGTGTCATCGCGTTTAAAGATCCGGAGCCGCCTTTTCACCCTATTGCGAAAGAAAAAAAAAAAGAAAAAAAATTCGTGTCCCGCGGACTACAGACTGCGCGAGGGGGTCGACATTCCCCTCTCATTTTTATTCCCGACAGCGCGACACACATTCTTACACACGGTATTTCGCCGTACCAGCTGCGCGTCTCTGGCTCTGTTCTACGTTCTTTTCATGTTCATTCTTTTTTTCTTCGGTGTTTCGTTTGTTTTCTCTCTTTCTCGCAAAGACACCTGTCGTTGTATAGCCAACGCTATCCGGTATCGTATCGCTACGGCTCGCGACCCTGTTATTCGCTTTCACCCTTTCTCGGTGTACAAGAGAGAGCTCTCGTGCAGCGATTCCCCTCGTGGTAACGACACCACCCGCACTTGAACACGAAACAGAGAAAGCGAGTAGACTGACATTCGGGGCCGGTCACGAGGTCGTTCGCGGGGTGAACTTTATGAATGAATGTGTTTCCGGAAGCCAAGTGCGACGGGCCCTGCGTCGCATCCCTCTGGCTCACCCGCAGTGGCTCGCGTCACCAACTTTTCTAACGGATTTACCGTTCGCTCGTTGTCCTTAAATTTTTTTTTTTTTCAACCTCTCGCTCTTTACCGTACCACAGAGAATTACACGTTTTTCTTATCTTCTTTAATTTTGCGTACTAGTTTATAACTTATCCAAAACGTGTTTGAGTCGATCGATTTATTTCTTTATCTCTCAATGTTTTTAAAATTCTTATCGGATTTGAACTTTGTTAGGTACCGAGAACATCGACTCGACGACGTGTCCACGACCAGAAGACAAAGAAATGGGCGGAACGAAGCGTGTGGTCGATGGTCTGTGCGATCGAGCTTGGATTGATACAACCACCGACGATCACGAGCTCTGGGCGAAAGCCGAAAACGAGGGAGAGAAAGCACGGATGGCCCGGAAACCGTACGACGAGCGAAGGACCTGTCCCAAAATCAAACGACTCGGCAATCACGGGATCGAGATTGATGAAGGGCCACGAGATGAACGCTCGTTTACCCTATCGCCGGATCACCAGGAGAATCAAGCACGAGGTATATCCCCAAGATAATCTGCCCTTCATCGAGCATCGTTCCTCACTTCCGGCACGTGCTTCGAGTTTTACGGAAAATATTGATACAACGAGAGCTCGTAACATTTATTACAATGGAGGAAAGAGACTTGCCGACAAAACTACGGTTTACAATCCCTTCAACGCATTACGCGAATGGTCCAAGAGAAATTCAAACGTTAGCAAGTACAATCGTCGAGTCACGAGTCAGACTGGAGCTCGTTACGTAAACGACCTTCGGTCGGATGATTGTGACACGACGTCACAGGATTCTACGAGGGAGCGTATTTTTACGGAATACGCAAAAAGTACGGTCACCCTCCGAGAACGCTTCAAGTGCGATGGGAGCAAAAGTAGAACGATACGCTCAGCCAAAAGGATTGCTCCGAACCAACGATACTTTCGACGCAAACAAAGAGAATCGACGTGCTTGCAGGCAAATGGACAGACGAGGACCCCTGTTGAGATACGTGGCGAACGAGTAACGGATACGGGACAAGTTTCGCTCGCGAGAGTTCGGCAACAGTCAAGCATACTTCAAACTCTCTCGAAACACGATATTTACGAGTTCAATCGGCCGATTAAAAATCAATCTGGATCACACGACGCGCTCTCATGTTCGGACGATTCCCCGGAAAACGATGGTCAAGGTTCACATAATTTTCCCAAAGAACGTCGTTCCATCGATGGGACGAGTTTGAATGAATTGCATACCGAGTCGGATAAAAAAGCGGAGCCATCAGGGCCAGCGAAGAAAGTTACTCGGAAACGACGGTATTATCGAGAGCCGGTTTGGTTGCAAGCAAATAAGATGAATAGGAGCGGCGTTAAGAAAACCAGCAAGGATGAAAGAAAAAAGAAGGATTGCAACAATGCGACGACAAAAATCAACGGAAAAATAGTTGAAGAAGAAATAGAGGGAAGATTTTCACGATACGACGGGACGAGTCACCTCGCAAATTCGACAAATAATTACCAAGATTCGGAGGTCGACGAAACGTTACTTGTCAATCCCTCGACGGATCTTCCGGGTGCTCTATTCGGAAGTTACGACCTGGACAACGAGATTATCAATTTGAATCCGCAATTTGACGTCAACTTTGATATGAATTTTGAAGCTCACTCGATGTCGACGACTCTCGATGTTTCTCACATTCTCACGGAAGATGTAGCGGAAGACGGCGCAAAACTTGGGACGAATATAGAAGAGGTATCGTCGATAGACGAAAATGGGCAGACGGAGAAGCGCCATAGCCAGTCCAACTCCAAGTATTACTGGGGGAAAAAATTGGACGTACAAAAAAAAGGAAAGGAAAGCTCAAGCTTGACCGGTGAACCGAGAAAGCGGAGATCCGCCGATACGATCGTTCGTGGCAGCAACGAGGACAAAGAAAACTACCATGGTAATAGTAACGGTGGTAGTAACATTTATAATAAGATAGGCAGAATAACGAGAGGCTCGATAAAAAACTGCGCTGCTGCGAAAGAAGCTAATGGTACGAGGTGGGCAATCGGTACGGTTGTATGGGGACACTGCATGGGCTGGTGGCCGGGTTTAATAATCGACGCCGAGGACGTGGGAATGCGTTGGTCTGAGGGAAAGAGCTGGATCTACTGGATCGGCGAGTATCGTATATCGCATTTGAGAGACAAGACGCAAGTTCAATCTTTTTCAACTGGATTGAGAACACGCATGATAGAAACTCTCAGAGTCAAGACCCCCAAAGATGCCAATTATGCGGCGTCTCTCGCGACTATCAAACTTTTGAACGATCGGATACTGCAGCGTGGTCCTCTAACGAAACCGTATCACGCGTGGGTCGAGAAGCATCTTGCATCCCATGAGAATATCGATCAATTGATTCTGCACCCTTATCCGCCAAATGTTGAGAAAAGATTGAACGAGTTGAAGAAAGAGAACTCGGCGGCAACGGAAAAATATCTATCGGAGGTGAATGAAACGAAGAGCAAGGCTCCGAAATCTTCGGTAAAATCGACCGTTCCTACTGATCCAGGACATTTGTCACTCGCGAATCAAAAACCAGGAGTGATAACTTGGGCCAAGATAATGGGCCAGATTTGGTGGCCGGCTATGATAATAGATTTTCGCGACTGCGGCATGAAGGAGCCAAATTTTGGCTGTCAGTGGATTCTCTGGTACGGCGATTACACCTTGTCGCAAGTGAATCATCGATTTTTTCTCGCCTTCGAGACGGGTATGACGAGATTGAAGGAATACGCGCTCAATTGCAAGAGAGAAGTTTACAGAAGAGGAATTCTCGACGCTGCTAAAGATTTTTGCTCGCAGTACGGATACAAAACGGACGCGTGGACCCTACAGGACGCCTTCAAGTGGTTCTCCAAATCAGAGTACGACCAGGAACCGTTCGGTACTCCGCGTAATAACATTTTGCCGGGGATTCCCGGGAACGCCGGAGAATCCTCTCAAAAATATTCCTCGCGAATCGTAGAGGGTCTGCGAAAACACAAGGGCAATTGTACGGTCGCCGCGATCAGAGAGTACAACATCAAGGACAGCGCGGACCTCGAGTCCGTACTTTTAGGGAAATCAGATTTGAAAGCTTTGTGTCTCATGTGCCTGAAGAATTGCAATATCGAGGAAAATAAGTCGATGGATCATCCGTTCTTCGAGGGTGCGCTTTGCGAGGAATGCGCGGAGAAATACATACCAACGATATTCGCTTACGGCGAGGATGGCAAATGTTTCTTCTGCACCATCTGTGCCGGCTCCGATACCGTTGTCATGTGCGACGAGCATGACTGTTCTCGTGTCTATTGCACCGCTTGTCTCAAATACCTCATTGCACCGAAAACCTACGATGAGATAATGATCAATGACCCTTTTCTTTGCTTCTCGTGCGAAGATTCGCCGGATTTGCTGCTCGATGGCCTACTGAAACCCCGAGCGGACTGGAAGACTCGAGTTGCCGGATTGTTCAACGGTAATCGCGATTCCGTGCCGAATCAAGTGGAATATTATAAAGACGGGAAGAAGAAGTTACGCGTTCTTTCGCTCTTCGATGGAATAAGCGCGGGCCTCGTGGTTCTCAATAAATTGGAGATACAAGTTGAGACTTATTACGCCAGTGAAATTGATCCTGACGCTGAAATGGTCAGTTCCGCACACTTTGGCGGTAAGATCATTCGTCTGGGCGACGTAAGGTCGATTACCGAGGAGATGATTCGCGGCATTGCACCGATACATCTGCTCATCGGTGGATCGCCGTGCAACGATCTCAGTCTCGTGAATCCCATGCGTCTGGGTCTTCATGATCCCAACGGCACGGGCATTCTCGTGTTTGAGTACCTGCGCATCAAGAATCTGATAAAGAAGGCCAACAACGAGACGCATTTTTTCTGGCTTTTCGAGAACGTCGCGTCGATGCCCGGCAAGTATCGGCTCGAGATCAACGAGCATCTTGGCCGCGAGCCCGATGTCATCGACGCCGCGAATTATTCGCCTCAACACAGACCCAGACTCTACTGGAGCAACTTACCCATCGTATCGTATCCTCTCTCCTCGCAGGATCTTCAGGACGTTCTGACGCCGAACTGCAATCGTCATGCGCTCGTCAAGAAAATACGAACCGTCACGACCAGAGTGAATTCGTTGAAGCAAGGCAAAGCCGGTCTGAAGCCTATATTAATGAACGAAGAAAACGATTCTCTATGGATCACTGAACTCGAAGAGATCTTTGGCTTTCCGCGACACTACACAGACGTGAAAAATTTGTGCGCCACCAAGAGACAAAAGCTCATTGGCAAGTCCTGGAGCATACAAACCATCGCCGAACTCATGAGACCTCTGTGCAATTTTTTTGTTCAAACTCGCACGCACCACTCGTCCTGAGTTATTATAACGTCCAAGCAGTTTTTTGATAACATTTTTCCGATTTTTACACAGTTTTACCTGTCATTCGTATAGATTTTTTATGACCTATCCAATATTCAGGAGTAGTCGGTGGTATCACAAATCTCTACTTTTATTAACTTTTCAGTTCAGCTTTACACTAAAGTTTCTTATCTTCGGTACGATACTTCATAGAACATAACAAAGTCCGGCGGTACGGCCATTGGTACGCTAATCGTTAACGAATAAAATATAAATTACTCTTTTGCGCGTTTCCTTTTTATTTTTATTTTTTCATCAATCGTGCGTTAGCCTTTACGTATAGGTTCAAGTCCCGACTTGGTAACGCATTCGATAATATCCTCTTCGGGATCCTCGACTGGTAGGCAGATCGTACTCGCTGCCGGTGTAAGGCGCACCCTCCTCGCTCAGCTGTAGGAGACCGAGAGGAAGATTTACGGATCCGATGAGGCTATTTATGTGTTGCATGTCATTCGGCGAGAGCGGGCTGTTGACGTACAGTTGTTCCTTCTCCATATCAACTCCTCGCAAAATACCTGACGAATAAATAGCGAACATTTAATTTTCTAATAATTTTTTTCATGAAAATCGTTGTGTGCCTACCGAATCCATAGCAGGTAGACAGTGGCGGTCTTACAAGTACACGCGGATAAGACGCGGCGGCAATGTCCTCTTGGCCGTTTGATCCCTCCGTTGATTCGACATGATGGTCAATGCCGCACAGAGCTACGATATTTCCATTCATTACAGACAATACGTGAGGAACGAAAGCTCCCGCGAGGGAAACGCTCACTGCCGAAAATGGAATCCTGAAAAGCGTTTGGAAAATATATATCTATATATTATACCCTGAAAAATCGCTAGCTCGGTTATGGATCTTTGCTGATTCGATGACTTACGCGTAAGGCACTACAGCGTTTATACTCGGTGCCGGAGTTTTCGGCGACAGCGCGTACGGAGCTGAATCGTTCTGAACAATTTGGCTGATATAAGCGAGGAAAATGAGGTCTCGCTGTTGATGAGCCTCCAGGTTCCAAGACTCTGCGGTTCCGGCTCCCGTCTCCGCCTCTGAATAAATCACGTGTAATCGATGCTTCGCGGGTTTATCGTGCTTGTTTATCGTGTCTTTCGTCCAAGTCATCAATCCGAGATTCTGATAGTACGACAGAATTACCGAGAGTCCGGGTATGCATGGAATCAATCTATTATATTATATTCATTTATTTACCTGACGATCTATCACTTGACGACTGAGCGTGTCCTCAAAGTTATTTTTTGACCTTTTCGAGAGTATCTGAACAACGTCGGTGGGCGAGACGAGTTTTATAACGTAGCTTATGATGTCCCAACCGATACCTTTGCAGAATCCCATGGTATTGACGACAAGGGGTAAATGCACGAGTTTCGGGTCCGCGAGGATGCTATTCACGAGTTTCTTTATACCATCGATGTAGTGAACGAAGCAACGCGTGACATCGGCACTTCCCACGTAAAGCTGATAGCGCGGGGTCTTGAGATGAGTGAAATTCGGTCCCAAGAGCGGTTCCTCAACGACGTTCAACGATATGCATCCGGAAGGTGTGAATTCCGCCTGACCCGGATCCAAATCGAGAACGAGAACGGCTTTGGATTTAGCCAGCAACTTATTAACCAGATATCTCGCGGTCGTGGACTTTCCAACGCCTTTTCCACCGGCGATTACCGTCCGAGAGGCGGCCTTCGCGTCCCAGTCGTAACAGATTCCATCGGCAAAATCGTCGATTCCTCGCGAACCAATCGTCAACAGTTTGCAACTATCGACGAAACGAAGATTAGCCTGAAGAACGATTTCCGCGCGTCTCGCGTCTCTCCACGAGTGATTCGAAGGATCCTCCACTTTGGGAAATAAATGGTAAGGACAGTAAGACGCGAGAAAGCTTGTCAAATGGTTTTCAAAATTTTCCAACTCGACAACCGCCCATCCGTCCTCGAGATCGTCCATGTCCGATTGCAGACTCTCTGCAAATTTACGATCGCCGCATTGCTCGGCCAGTGCTTTCCACAGGTTGCCGATACTTCTGTCGTCGATTTCACTCTCTATCGCCTCGATCGCTACGGGACTGGAAGTCCTTGGTGAATAAACAGCGACCGGTATCCGCGTGGTGGTACTGTTGAACGAAGCCCCGTAGATTCTCACGGCACCGTACAAAACTCTGATTTGCAACTTTCCATGAAAACAGAACTTGCAGTCTGGCTTTACGATTGATAGTACTTTGTTTCTCAAGCTGTAGAATCGCGCCAACCGCGTACTCTCATTTTCCACGAGTGGTACAGTCGCTTCGTTATCCACAGCCGAGTCTTGCTCCGTCGCTCGATTCGTCGAGACTGAATATTTTATCGGTTCTACCTTTACCATTGATTTTTTCTTAGTTACGATTGGAAAATCGTTACTGGACTTTATTATTGAAAATTGATTAAATTCCTGCTCCGTCGCTTCAGGAATCGATCCCTGCGCTCTGGGTCGCGCATTGCTCTTGCAGGCTTTGAGAGTCGACGGATCGATGCATTGTACTATCGTGATCTTTGTCTTGTTTGTTTTTCTTTCTTTGTTTTTTTTTCCCCCTAGATCAAACGCTCCCAGCGAATGCGACACGCTTGCCACAGATTTTTCAGCTACGGCGTGTCGCAACGCAGCGGGTATTCCTGTCGTAGGAGATTCACCGACGGTATCTTCGACTATTATGGGAGATCCCATTTTCATCTTCTTCTTTTTTATTTTATTCCATGACTCGTCGAAGCGCTTTGATATACAAGTTCCGGCGATAGCTGTAATTTTAAGTAAAAATGAAAAAAAATCTATGGATCCACAAATGTAACGGATGCTACATCTTTTGGACACACCGACCGTCTTCCTTTTGAACTCTGGTGTTGAATTGTTTTTTCTTTTTCAACTTGACACTCTTTGTAGCCGGTTGGAGATTTTTCTTCGACTGTGAGGTTGGCTGACCATTGACATACGCACCATCAGCCATCGACAATTTGTTTTCTATCCCATGTAGAGAAACGACCTCGCCATTCCCTTTTGCCACTGGCATCCGATGTATCTACAATCATGCGTATCTTCATACAAACTCGACGGACTACGGTCAATCGATTATTATTCGATTACTTACAGGTTATCTTCGTATTGCGGAAAGCGGTGTTTTTCTTTTTAACACTCGTCCATCTCCCACGTGGGTTTGGTTGGTCGGTGTCCGTTTTCTTGGATAGTATATTTGCGGTAGCGACAGAGGCGACGTGCACGAGTATTCCACTAAAGTGATCGATTCTCTGTTATATCCACGATGGATGGTGGATCGTGGTAGTGTTTTTACTCTCTCTCACTCTCTATATACTCAACAACGTGTCGGAATAATAGATTTCGCGAAAAGTGCGGTAAGCAACACTCGCGCCTCTAGCGTGAACATTGAACCACGCAGAATACATGGGAGTAGAAAGAGAAAGAGAGAGAGAGCTAGCCAGCGGCCAAAGCCTAACTCGTTCCATGCTTTGACGATTTTTCGTGTGGTTGGTGTGCGATCGCGTTTTGTGCTTGTCGTGAACACGCGACATTTCTTTATAATTAATTGAAAACATTGAAATTTGTGATCGTTGGCGGCTAAACGATGACTCAGACCGTCGAAATGGGCGAATGCATTATTTTTAATACGATTTCGCGTAAGTTGTTGAAAGCTATCAATCGGGCATTGGCGTTTCATTACCGGCCCAGAGGTTATATTTGACTTTTCGTTGAACGTTACTCACTGGCAATTATAAATATTCTTCAAATGTTTCTTGTACTCGTATCGGTGGGTTCCTAGATTTTAATGGGATACCAAAATATTCGCGGTCGATATAATTTTTGATAAATTAGCATAATTCCTTTGAGCGTGCTTCAAAGGTTATCGCAGCTAGTAATTTATTTTTCAGCATTGCGCAAAGTCGAGTTCGAAGCTGTGGGACTATCGGTATTGCACGCCGCTGGTCATACCAGGCTGCGTACACAGTTTGAACGTAATTTGGAAACGGACCGAGTCTCGGAATCATCGGACGACGAGGAAAATACGGAAGATCTGTTCGAGGACGATCTTGATTACTTGAGGTCGCTCGATCCCAAAGAATGGAAGGATCAGGATCACTACGCGGTATTGGGCCTTAGAAAGTTGAGGCACGTCGCAACAGAGGACACGATCAAACGAGCGTGTAAGTTGGGACATCTCGATAGGTTTTTATATTATAAATCGTTTCGACGCGCGTCGGAAGTAAACATTAAACCAGGATAGAGTTGTTTGTTATTTTTTTTTATTTACCGAATGAATAATTATCGTTGACAGACAAACAGAAGATACTGAAGCATCATCCGGACAAGAGGAAGGCGATGGGCGAAGAGATACGCGAGGACGACGATTATTTCACGTGCATAACGCGAGCCTGGGAGATGCTGGGTAATCCGGTAAAGCGTCGTAGTTACGACAGCGTGGATCCTCACTTCAGCGACGATTTGCCGGACGAGAAAGACGCGAAAAATAATTTCTACGAGACTATGGGTAGCGCGTTTAAAGAGAACGCGAGATGGTCGGTGAAGAAGCCGGTGCCGCTGCTTGGTGATCCGAATACCTCGCGCGACAAAGTCGAGCGATTTTATTCGTTCTGGTACGAATTCGAGTCGTGGCGAGAATATTCGTATCTCGACGAGGAGGACAAGGAGAGTGGTCAAGAGTGAGTATTCACAGAGTGCGCAAGCTGGAAACGATGGCTCGTTGATCGCTACTCTGATTATTCAAAATGATATTTACCTCTTTCAGTCGAGACATGAGGAAGTGGATCGAGAAAAAGAACAAAGGCACAAGAGCGAAACGAAAGAAAGAGGAAATGGCGAGAATACGTTCACTGGTGGACATAGCCTACAATTTGGATCCTCGAATAAAGAAGTTCCAGCAGGAGGACAAGGACAGAAAAACAGCGGCGAAGCGGGCGAAACAAGAGGCGGCGAAGGCTCGTCAACGAGAGGAGGAACGATCAGCGAGGGAGGCAGCGGAGAAGGAGCGCGAGGAGAGGAAGAGGCGAGACGCCGAGGAGAAGGCAAAGAACGACGCGCTCAAACAGGAGAGAGAAGTACTGAAGAAGGCACTGAAGAAGGAGCGAAAAGCCCTGAGAGATCTGTGCAAGTCAAAGGACTACTTTGCCGACAGTCCAGTGGAGAGTATCAGAAACATGGAGAGCGTCGAGAAGATCTGCGAACTCTTCAAACTCGCTCAGCTCGAAGATACCATAAAGGAGATACAGGCGAGCGGACGAAAAGCGTTTCTCAAGATCGTGTCGGATACCGAGAAGAAAATGGAAGCGGAAAGACGAATCGGCATTACGAACAGCGATCCTCGAGCGACGCCGGAGAAACAAGTAAAAGCTCACTTGGTTCCTTGGACCGAGCATGACCTGCAGCTTCTGATAAAAGCGGTCAATCTCTTTCCCGCTGGCACCAATCAACGCTGGGAAGTTGTCGCTAATTTTATAAATCAACATGGCAATTCTACCAACGGCGCGACGCGTCGAGACGCGAAGGAAGTATTGGCGAAAGCGAAGGATCTCCAGTCGACGGACTTTAGCAAGTCCAGCTTGAAGGAACGGGCTAACAAAAAAGCTTATGACAATTTTATCGCGGAGAAGAAGGGCAAAGAGGCCGTCGAAGAGAGAATGCCGGCTGTGACGGAACGTCTGGATAATCCTATTTCGAACGGCACAGCCGACGAGGTCAGGAAAGAGGAGCCTCGTCAACGGGAGAAAGAGGAGCAGCAGCAGCAGCAACAGACCGCCGCGAGTTCCCAGCCATGGACACCCGCCGAACAAAAACTTTTGGAGCAGGCACTCAAGACTTACTCGACTCCGGTATCGGATAGATGGGATCAAATCGCGAGTTGTATACCAACGCGAACGAAGAAGGAGTGCATGAGACGATACAAGGTGAGTGGGAAAGTCGTTTGGGGGATTCGCTGGATCGCCGAAAATAATAAATCTCGATATTAAAATGTTTTGTTTTTTTTTTTCTTTCTTTTTAATCGTTGCAGGAACTCGTCGAGCTCATCAAGGCGAAAAAAGCAGCTCAAGTTATGAAATGATAGTGACTCGATTTTTTAGTTGACATTGTTTTTACTAACCAACCGTTGTTCGTGTCTGGCTTACGTTTTTGGTTCGTTCGGATTCTGTGATGATCGCCCACGGATGCGAGTATCTACGATGGAAAATAGGACGATGATGTTATTATCTGTAGTTCGCGAGGGGCCGTTGTACAATACTGAACGTCATACAACAGTCTGTATATCGGTATGTAAAATAATAGAAATATACGTATGATACAACGAGATTGGAAGAGAACAGTTGTACAATCAGTCGCGAAACCCTACGTATAAAAACTAGCAAATTATTAAGATGCTCGAAAATCTTGTGTATTTTTATAATTCGACAGAATCTCGACGACGACAACAACAACAACAACAACATAATAAATTTTTGTGTTGGCTCGTCTCTATTTGGCAGAATCATTGTTCTCCGCACCTTCTCGCATACTCGTTATATAGTTTTTAAAAATTTTTTATTTTACAACGTCGTCTCGCTATAGTCGAAACATAATTGCTCGACGTTTCGCGCTGGATATTTTCCACTGGAACTCGTGCAAAAGGTAAACGAAGACGTTTTATTATAATACATGTATCGTGCGTTATTATCTCCTCATCGTCTAATTGGTCGCGTGGTCATACTCGGAGATGCGTTGCGCGTTACATCGATTCGTCGCACGACCAACGCTTCGCTTAGAATAAAATTTGCTAAAAATTCCATAAATTACGGTATTATGTAAATTCGGGTGGATATTTACATTATCTAAGCTGAAGAGTGTGGTCACTGGGTCTTTATCGATAGTTTCTCTCTGATTCTTCGATAACTTATCGTACATACGCGATGGTCATCTTCCTAGGTACAACGATAACGGCTCGTAAGAACAATGAATTCGCAACACGTTTATTTTCGTTATTATTCTCATACTCCGTGGAGACCTCTGCAGGGTACGTGATTTTTTTTTATTTTGCCAATATTCCTTTTGCGCCGCGGACGATGCAATTTCATCGTTGAAGGTAGTGCGAATTTTTGTGCGTCGTTGATGCACGGTATTTATGCATTAATTTCCGTGCGTATTCGATCGTATAGTAATTAATCGGGTAAGGAACGAAGATTAGACATCAGGCACTCGTCAGTGATATTTGGTCGGTTAAAATTTTTTTTTTTTTCATTTGGGAAATGGGCCTTAACTCGGACGATCAAACGGATGCGAGTTTCTCGTATTCGAAAGATTGCCCATTGCAGACGCGTATCGTTATACTCTCGTTTTCGAGATTTCAGTGATGGCGCGCGAGTGTCGGAGCGCCGATCCTCTCGAGGAAACGGTCGCGTGCGGACCTGTATACGTATAGCGCTTCAAAAATGCTAAATCGATTGATGAACATTTTTTAAAAACAGTTGCTTGAAAATAACTATTTTTACGCGGATTTTTGGGACGATGCGCTTCTCTCGACTTGTTGTTCACTCTTTTTTTTTTTTTTTCTCCCTCTCTCTCTAATCAATCACATTTTTTTCTTTTATCATCTCATTACGAACGCTATATCTCATTTCATTTAGATTGTAAACCCTTTTTACAATAGTATAAAAAGACATTGGACAATATATCGTTAATACAAGGACAACGTCGAAAAGCAAGTACGATAAAATCGAGTGTATACAGTTAATTATGTTTCCCTAATGATTTCTTCGCGCGCGTTCTTACTTTTTCTCTTGTCGCGTCTCACAAATCGCAATCAACAATCTTCAAATACACGTTGCATTTACCTGCTTGGAAGGCATACACGATAAATAGACTCTTGTTCGGTTATAGTCTCGCTCGTATTTATACCTACAATATTTGCATAATGCTAATAAAAGATCCTTTCGGAACCCTTTACTCGCGTACCTCGAACAATTAAATAATGATAATAATATACTTTGACTATATATTCATAAAGATGTTCTCTGGTCCGAA
The DNA here is from genome assembly GCA_963942595.1 of Cylloceria caligata. Lineage (NCBI taxonomy): Eukaryota > Metazoa > Arthropoda > Insecta > Hymenoptera > Ichneumonidae > Cylloceria > Cylloceria caligata. Next base: position 71,394,442 of record OZ012707.1, read on the forward strand.
ATAAGTTATTATAGATACTTAGGCACTTGTTATCTCTCTTAAAATCTTCGCACGGGCAATAATAATAATAATAATAATAATAATAATAATAATAATAATAATAATAACAACAACAATAGCTATTATTAGATGGTGACGCCGATAATAATCATGATACAGTAATGATAATAACAACAATAATATGTTATCTAATAATAACAATGCGATATTATTAGCAAGAATGAGTGTGGTAAATATTGGAACGCGTACCGCTACTTCCGGTATACGTACGGTAGAAATGGCTAATTTCGTAATTCGATTTTTTCCCCATTTTTTCTTTCTAGAGTAGACGAAGCAGCAATATAATATCAATAAGATTATTAATCTCGTTATCGGAATAGTAAGAGTAGTGTTTTTTTATTTTATTTTATTTTTTTTTAGATGATAAGTCAATGACGAGACAGAGAAGAGAAATTCGCCTCGCGAGTCGATGAAATTGAACTTTGAACGACGCTTTTGCCGTGTTTGTGCCGCGTTTGTGCGCATCGGAGACCGAACCGAATAAAGAAATTGCCATTGTCCCCCCGCCTCTTCGGCCGGACTTGGAATTTCTGTACAATATTACACGATTGATTTGTTTAGAATACTTGTTGCATAATAGTTCGTTGCAATGCGTATCACGCCGAGAACTTTTCGGCGTGTTCTTTAAAAATCTTCCCTTCTCGAATACTCGGCGTATACGCTATAAATACAATATTATATCGACGAAACAGTTTTATTTTTGGTAAATTTTCGCCGTTGAGAGATTAGCCCGGATTACTTGACGTAAAACGGGATCCTCTGGCTCTCGTGGTCAGCACGTAATTGCGTTATCAATCGTATAAACTGTCGAGTGATCCCGGTTATACCAATTGAATCGTAATGAATTTACGCGAAACGCTACTTGCGTCTTTCTCGTCGTTAAGATGGTGGTTGTTGATGACGATACTGATTATGCTGCTGCTGCTGTTGGAGTTGAGAGTTTTGCCACTGATGGTGTTCGAGCGACAAAGGCTGCTCCCGAAGTTGCTGATACGCTATTTCTCGCGGACCCTGCTGTTGAGACGACGCGTTCCATCGCTGATCCATTCCCTGCTGGAGCTGATAGGTCAGAGGCTGACCTCGACGCTCCTGGAGGAGCAATTGATGAGCCGCACGATCCATCTCCTCTCTGGTCATATCCAACGCTTCCTGCATCTCTCTCGACGTGTATCTCACAAAGTCGGGATCGCAGTATTTCCCCAGACCTTGTTCCACTAATACCTGCGTGATTTGGTAAATAAAATAGTTACGCGTTACTCAATTTTTTCAAATACCAATATATAATTATTAAAAAAGGAGAAAATTATTTTTTTTTATACTTACACGACCGACGAGGCTCTCCGCGCTTCCGATCACCTCGAAATTGGGTTTCCGATCGGCAGGACTCCCGGGTAGACTGTGAGACAGGCGCTCGGTGCCGACTCCTCCGTTGCTCTCACCGGCCCACGAAACTGTTTAGCCAAGGATGCGCAAGTTACAAAATAATAGTGATGAAATCTCGAGTACTCTGGCACTTTCCGATCGACCGCGTCTCTCTACGGTAACGTAAAAAGCTTTTCCTTGATCAATCGACCCAACTAACGACACGCCGACATCGCTCTGATTCACTTTTTTTCCGACGACCGACAACGTATCGTCCCATCACGAGTATATACCGGTACTTGCCTGCGATATCCGAGGGGCGCGACGGCTCGCGAAGCTTCGCGCTCGACGGTCAGTTGGGTGGATTGCGATTAATCTTGTACAGGGATATACGGTACAATGTGCGGTAGTGTCAGTGACTGTAGTTATAAGAAAGCTTTTTGAGTATAATTAGTATTCAGCGATGATGCACATGCACGCATATCGAGCAGCGTTCGACGACACCGTCTTGGGTGTGGCGTTGCTGCTTTTTTTTTTTTTTTTTCCATCTATTTTTCTTTGATTGAGCAAGCGTACGGTCGGTATCGCGTATTTATTTATTTATTTTATATCCATTTTTTTCTTCAGAAATAAGTAAAAGCGACAGAGCGAAACAGAGCAGTTTGACGAAGCAGAGTCGGGCATCGATCGAATTACGTATTCAATGAGAAAAGTCGGGCCATTCCGGCACAGTGCAGCACGTACGTGCGCGACGACATTGCGAATCGGTCCAATTTCGTAGCGGTGCCCTCGGAGTTCCGCCACCGCCGTGGCACCTCACCGCATCCCGGAACCGCAAGGGTACCGCGACGGTTCGAACGCGTTCCGTCGGCACCATCACCACTGTGCCGTCGAGCCTTGCCGCTACCGCGGTGTCCCGTGACTCGACGTTTCGGCTCTGGTTTACTTTGTACTCGAATTATTCATTACCGTGTCTACTGGGAACAAGGAGAATCGCTCGACTCTGCGATAGAGTGGTACGCATCGAGAGAAATCACCTCTGCCGTGGAAAGAAGCTCTGTGCGAGAAGCAGGACTCGCAAACACGCCACTGTCGGGCGTCTACGTCGGCGAGGAATCCAGCGACCGCGATAGCCTGAGCGAGCTTGAGACCGTTGGCGACGCTCCTGTCGCCGGCGGATACGGCTCTGCCACCGATGTTCGGCGGGACGGTGCTCGTGTCGTGTCCGGCCTCGGGCCGATCGTCGCCAGTGCAGTTTCGTTGTTTTCGTGACCTCGTGGAGAACGACGACCTCGCTAAGCTCGCGGCGGTCGTCTCTGTCGCCGAGGAGGTTGCCGGCGCGGTCGGACGGGCTTTGGATCCGTTCGACATCGCTGACTTGTACTTTTTCGTTCTTTTACGCCTCTTTCGCTTGGCGGCACTGGCAGTGGAAGAACCACCGTCGTCCGGCGAAGTATCGACATCGTCGTTCTCTCTCGAATCCAATGCTGCTGAGGATCGGGACGCCGTTTTCGTTTCGCAACCTTTCATTCGTTCTTTTTGTAATTGCACTTGGTTAGCCCAGACCTCTATCTCGCTCGAGATTTTAGTTTTCAATATTGAGTCTCGTCTAATAAACCGCTAAATACTTTTGGCAACATCCAGTTATTTTTTTAACTCGAGGAATTTATATCGAATTTGTGAATTTTCTCATTCTACGATAATCTTAAAGGAAATAAGTTAAATATTTTTTTTGCCAAGCTTATTACCGAACAAGTATGAAAACTTGCGTTCGCTTGGCTACTCTAAGAGTTATTTTACGGTGAGAAAAATATATTTGTCGACATTGACTCGTGTCAAGAAGTTATTTTCACGCTACGTATCAATGATGCGACTCCGCGAGGTACGGTCTCGGCGAGAGAGGGCTTAAATATTTGGTCTTTCTGTCTCATCCGAAATGAATAATCCGTACCGTGCTGATGACTCCAGGCGACTAAGTCTACGCAGCAGCCTCGTGACGCGTAGGAATAATAACAGGCGGCCCCGTTCGAGGAAGAACCGAAGCTCGGACTGGGACTCGGACTGAGGCTCGTTGTATCGCTACTCGTGTCGTTCGCGCCTGTCGTTGCGAATGCAACGGTCGTTGCGGCCGGAGGTAGATTCCTCCGTGGCGGGGGTGTAGGGGGTGTCAACTGCCGCTCGATTCCGTCCTGAAGACTGCGCGACAAACGACGGCACACACGGACGAGGAGACAGAAAGGTTTTTTTTAGTTTACGAGGTACGTTAAATTGTCGCTGCAACGCGGGGTATAGAATTTTCTTTTGCTATTTGTACTTATTTGTTTTGCGTTGCTCGAGCGTTACGGCGAACGTCGCATACAATTATCAGCATGACATTACAAGGTGTTTTAATAATCATTCTTGATCGTGCAATCGTGCGAGGAGAAAAGGTCATCGCTACTATATAAATATACATATGTGTGTATATATATTGCATGATAGCTGGAGATAGAGTATAAAATCGCGTGGCCCTTTTGCTATAAATCTTTGTTAGCCAATAAAAGTAAAACAAACCATTGTGGTAAAGTATAATGAGAGTGATTAAGAGCGGCGGCTTGTTATGTTGTTATGTGAAAGCGAGCTGAAAGCATATATGCGAGCAACCAAATAAGAAAGCCCCAACAGCAGCATGTCTTACCATATTCGTTATGCGGATGAAGGTAGTTACCGCTACCTGGTCCACTGAAATCGTATGACAATGAACAAAAGCGTAAAACGTCCAGAGAAATAAAATGTTTACTCCGATAGATAAAGGGAAACGAAATTTGTAATAGTGGGGGTTGCAGTTGTTGTATCACACAGATTTATGACGATCGAGAGAGCCGGAATGAGTGAAACTCGTATGAAAAACGATACCACGCGAAGATCAAGCTGAGTTCGATCGTACTAAAACGTATCTCTCACAATCGAGAGACGCCTTGACGTAATCACGAATTTTTACAGACTCTATATGTATATATGAAGAATAAAAATAAATAAAAATGATGAAAACATCGAAAAATATTTTCTTTTTGACAGCATTCAACATGCACTAGATATAATAATGTGACGCGCGAAATGGGCTCCTTGAGTGAAACAGCGAATACACAGACGGCCACGTCAATATGGTATAACAATATAGAGGATGATAACAACAACAACAATAATAATAATAATAACAATAATAATAATAATAATAATAATAATAATAATAATAATAATAATAATAATAATAATAATAATAATAATAATAATAATAGTAATAATAATAATAACAACAACAAATGGTATATATGTATAGTATACACGCCAAAGGGAAGAGACGCGAGCGTAACGCAAAAATGTTGACGACTGCATTTTTTTATCGGACTAGTTTTGAGGTGGGTCGAGATAAAAGAATAGTCGATACTTACTCCAAAATTTTGTAAGGATTTTGTATGTTGGACGGTTGGAGTCTCGAGTCCGCGAAAACTGCGAGTGGTCGCAGAGGTATGTTTTCCTCGAGACCTGTCAGTCTGGAATCCATCGTTAGCTGATTCATGGCACTATCGCCCAAGCCCCTATTGAGATATTTTTAAAAAAAAGTCAACCTTTATAACTTGGAATCGCAAAGAGCTAAATTTAACGATCGACACTCACCCGGCTACGTTTGGCACAACTTGATGGGATCTCGCCGTGACTGGATTCGCTCCATCAAGCACACCGGCTCTCTGTAACGAAGAGTACGGCAAAAAGTCGATCGAATTTGTCGGCGAGGCCTGCGAAGCGGGAATCGACGAATTAACTTATAGTCGCAAGGTGGGCCTTTGGTATCTCATATCTATCTTACCTTGGAAGCGTTATTGGCGTTTGCCTTTAGGGATCTTGCCCTGTGGAAGCTTTGGTGACCTCTCCGCATACTCGACCACACGCTGCCGAAGAGCGAGTGGTTTCGCTACAATTGAGAGACGCGCGATATTTAGTCTTTTTTAAGCTTCGTTCGAGAACGAAATGTTCATTCGAGCGACGTATTACCCTGTGCATTGGCTCGGGATTGTCGTCCAGTAGCTCCTCGAGATTGCCCGAGATGGCTCTCTTTAATTCCGGTCCAGCTTCGTGAAGCGTTCTCAATCCGGCTTGCAGCGTCACCGTGTTTTGGCAATCCTTGTCGCCGTCCTTCATTTCTTGCTCCTTGCGCTTCTTGAATCTTCGGAAGTAATCCTGGATCAGGAATGTTGCGTAAAACTTGCCCACCGTCACTTCGTCGTCGACTGTAATGAAAAAGAATAATTAGAAAAGCAATATTTCTGTGGATTCTGCAGAAAATACTAACCACCGGGCGGTGGTACAACTTGATCGAGAAGCTTAGGACTCGTTCTCTTCCAAATCTTCTTGATGACGGCTCGAAGCGACGCGTTACACTCATCTATGTTGCCCTCCGTTTTGATTCTCAGCGATGTTCTGACGACGGCGAATAGCGTGGCGTTGAAGAGAACCGTGCCGTCGCTGTTTAAGGGCATGTTCATCGAAACGAGTCTCTGCAAAGATCGATTGAACATCAAGTTTACAGAAGCAAAGAGCATACCTGTGAAATTTAAATAAAAAAAAGCAATGCTGCTTGCCTTGCAGGCTACTCTGTGCGGACAAAGCTTTCCGAAACCCAGGGGCGGTGATATCTTACGCAAAAGCGTCACGACGTCGAGGTGCTTGATTCTTCCCTTGGCATCCGGATCGTATTCCGACCAGAGACGAATAAACTCGTCGAGATGATGAGGTCCGAGTATGGACCAATCTCTCGTTAGATAATCAAAGTTGTCCATGATTACAGCGACGAAAAGATTAATAATCTGCAAAGAGGAATGAGCGGTGTATCTGTGTTAGTCACAATTTAGGGTGAATTTACTCACGAGGAATGAACAGAGTACGTAGAAGGATATGAAGTATGGAAAAGCGATATCGTTGCCGCAACCATTTTCATTTTCCTTTTCGTCGCTGTTGGAATCGCACTTGACTTCACCCGGTCGCGCCGAACAATCCAACATTATGTTTTGCCAGGACTCTCCTGCGGTCCGAAAGAACAAGTTAAATAAATAATTACTCCGTTGAAACGGGAGGAAAAAAATTGGCAGGGATTTTCTTCTTTACCGACCGGTTGCCGATCTGAACAGTACGAGAACGGCTTGTGAAAACGTCTGGAAATTGTTGTTACGATGTATTTCAGTTTCGTCGTCCAAAACGATTTTTCCAAAGACCTGAGAAATATGGAAATTTCGTTACAGCAAGAATAAGAATAATTTATTACGATTTTCGAGAGAAATACCGAACCTGCATGCCTATGACAGCGTAGATGAAGAATAGCATCACTATAAGAAGAGCTACGTACGGCAGCGCCTGAAATGACTTTATGAAGGTCCATAGAAGAGTCCTGATACCTTCTCCCCTGCTGAGAAGTTTGACCAAACGCATAACGCGAAATAGCCTGAAGAAGTTTATGGAGATGATGTTGGAGCCCGGCTGAAAAATTCCACATAAATATATATTTTCTTCAATTTGTGCCCAACAATTTGTGTCACCATTTTTCAACGATCAATATCGGGTCGGCCTTCTCTGATCTATCCCGTCAGTTAAACGATGCAACAAAAATGTCTCTTGTTGTATTAGGTAAACAAATACGAGTTAGTTATAGATAAAAATAAATAATAACAATTGAAAAAATAGTAATACATTTTTTTTAAGTACAATAAAATTCCATGAAAGTTAGTTGTTAATTACTACTGATGCTGCCACTACTGCTATAGCGTTTTACGAGTCATACGTATTTAGCTGGTTGCACTTGATTTTTTCTACTTTGAATAGCTCACTCCGATAATCAGCGAATTCGCGATGAATCCGTAAATTGGGTACGACATTACACTAGCGGCGAATAATTCGTAACGCATAGTTGAATCATCGGTGTCCGACTGCAGGCTCCAGGGTACACGCACGCCCGCACGCACAAATCAACATTACATATTACATTTAGGTATTTCTAGGACGGCGTACATACGTGCATATAAATGATATAAAAAACGAGGGTCCAAGGGTTGTTAAGGGCTCAGCGACACAAGCACACTCGCCCATGAGCGTAAAGCTCGTACACGCATACATACTTTTGGCGCATTGGTGGGAAGTGCACCCGCCTTGACGTGCAGTCGTGCCTAGAAATGAAATGTAAAATAGGTATATCGTCCACGAGAGGGACAATACTGAACAAAGTGACAAAACTCCCATCACGGTTTACTACTATATGAAAAATGCCATTTACTACAGATTCTGTGGAAAAAAACGAAAAATTAATCTTTCGACCGTCCAATGCATTTTTACACGTGCTACTATGTACAGAATATACAAGATCCCGGAGAGCATCCATTTCACAGGCAGTCTTATTTCGTTTTGCTTCGTCACTTACGTTAACTTCAGAGTAGACGATGTCTATGAAGCTTCCCAATACTATTATGAAGTCGAACACATTCCACGCGTCACCAAAATAATTCTGCAATACAAAAAGATTAATAGTGAGAATGTAATAATTAACCCCGAGTACGGTATTCCACCCACCTTGAAACGAAAAGCTGCGAGTTTAAAGACAAATTCCAGAGCAAACACCGCGGTAAATATCATATTGAGTACGTCGAGAGCGTGGGTGTAAGGCTCCGGTTGATTGTAGAACTTCATTGCGAGAGTCACGGTATTTATGATAATCAGGGTGAATATCGTGTACTCGAACGGTTGAGACGTGACGAACCACCAGACCTTGTACTGTATTCGATGCTTCGGGATGTAACGACGAACTGGCTTTGCTTTTAGAGCAAATTCTATACAGTTACGCTGTCAAAAAAGTATATTATTCACGTTCATCCATCTATATATCCCAAGTGGGCTAATTTATCATTTTAATTATCAATCTTGATATGTTTATTATTATTTTTTTTAATATGTAACTCAATTGTTTTTAACAACCTGGTTCTTGTCGAGCTCACAATTTTTGTACTCCTGTTCACCCTCGTTCTGAAACGTCACGATGACGAAACCCACGAATATGTTGACCATGAAGAATGCAATGATGATGATGTATATGATGTAGTAAGCAGCGACGATCGGTCGAAAGTTGTGAATGGGACCGTAGTTTTCGCGATTCGAATCGATCGACACGTACAAGAGACTGTGGAATAATAGCAAAAAAAATTTGTTTACCCTTTGGACGATGTATCCAACGAATGACAAAGAAGAGTATGGAATCGTTACTTGGGCCATCCCTCGAAGGTCGATACCGTAAAGAGGGTCAACATTGCTTTGGCAACGTCATCGAAGTGAAAACGATTTCTCTTCCAGACGCGTTCCTTCATAACGGGCCTGTTGATATTTCCCTCCTCGAAAACGAGATATGTGCCGCTGCAATTGAATCAATCAAGTATGGCGATTCGACGTGGCAAGAAGAACAGTGGAAGTTAAGAAAATAGGACGAACTTACTGACACTCGGCCTCTGTAATTTTGGACTCGTCGTTGCACATGAAAAATTTTCCCTGAACAGGAAAATATATAGAATAAGATTAGAATGGTGGATCCCTTCGCTATCGATATCATCGACAATCGGGAAATAGCGAGCATCTTGCAAAGCGATAATTATATTCCGAGTGTTTAGGCAATTATACTCGTTTAATGTTATATCTTTCATTCGAATTTCATCTAGCGGTATACGCAAGCGCGCTCATGGCGTGTACGGTTATTAATATTTAAAAAAAATTATTTTTATGTAGCGATTAAAGTAGCGAAAGTGTAAACAAAATTCATACACGTGCATATTTTTTGTGTTTTCCGTGTAAGAGGTTGCAGAGATATCGAACGCGTCGAACGATGTGTGTAGAATGAGGGGCGGCGCGATGCAGGTGCGATTCGTCGGTATGTACTTTCTCTGTTTCTGTTTATTGGATTCTCCGATAGCGAGACGCGTGCCTAGTACGAGTAATATCAGTCCCGAGGTGAAAACGAACATGTGGCACATCGGATTACGTCGCGTCTCAAACATTAATCGTGTCTCATCTACTGTACAAATACATTTTGTATAAGGTCGCTCGTATTGGGAGTACGTCAAAGGATAGTCAAGAGGAAGACGTGCATTTCCGGCGGGGGAACATCGAGATACATGCATGCACGGATGCTGCGATAGAGCGTGCGAAGGGGCGCTGATTTCTCTCGGGAATTCCGAATAATATGCAGGCATTAAGAATCTTTAAAGGGCTATTTGTCGTGACTCGAGAACATTTTTTATTTATATATCATTTTTCGATTGGTACAATTTTATTTTATTTACAACTGCAATTTTCACTCTCAATTATTGGTATTGACGTGAAAAATAAAAGTAAACCAATTTTTTAGTTCTTTGACACGTCGACAGAATTTCAAGAGAGCAATTTTTCCAAGTCTTTTCTTATGCCGAGATAGTCAAACGTACAAAGCCAATTTTTATCGACAAGACAGTGAGAAACGAGTTATGTATATTTGTCGTCGTGCGTGTGCGTACGTGCGATGTTGCACTAATTAAATAAATAAATTAATATAAATAAATAAATTTATATATATATATATATATATATTTATTTATTTATTTAAATATCGATGCTTGTGCGATGCGTGCATGGATGTTTTACCTTAAAGAGCTGTACCCCGATAACAGCGAACATGAACTGTAGGAGATAGGTGACCAACATAATGTTGCCGATCGTTTTAATGGCGACAATCACACATTTCACTACGTACTTTTGTTTATACGTAGTTTATGTTTGTTCAGATTGTAAGGTGTCGATAGGTGGATCAGGGCGCGAGATGCGAACACAGCGGGATTCAGATCAACGCGGGACGGTACGAGGCAGATGGAATCATAAAAAAACAAAAAAAAAAAAAAAAAAAAAAAAAAAAAAACAGATTTCGACAGATTAGCATTAATTCATAGGGTTTAGCAGGGTGAGCCCTGCTTTTTCCATCGGGTTAGTTGGGTAGGGTAGGGCGGCGTGGGTTTCTTATGGCAGGTCAGCTCGCGATACACGGTAATGAGATAATCGTGACAGTGACGTCGAACGAAAGATTCGCGAGTTCCCATTGTTTCAATTATTTCTTGGGTAACGAAATAATTCTAATTCTATCGATGACTTCGATATACCGTTGTTACGATGAGTCTATTATAATTTTCTCGCCTCGAACCCTGGTGTAAAAATCATCTCTACGAATCTCCGAAAATTTGTCTGAAAAAGCAAAACCGGATCGTTTCTACGACTTTCCAATATTATTTTATTCGTTTCTCTGCTATTTTATCCAAATAATCTATAGTGTGGATAGTTTATCAGAAAAAAATTGAGTATTCTCTATAAAATTCTAAATTAATATTTTTTTCAACGTCCAACCTGTATCAGCCGCAGTGTTTTACGATTTAATATCGGAAAAACTCTGATTTTACCGATTAACGTAAACGCATAGAATTTCAGAGAAAATACGAGTTTTTCTTTCGACTCGTTCTCTCAGTCGTGTCAATTGTTGATTTTTTCAGAGAAAATACGATATTTTTCATAAAAAATCAAACGATAACCAATAATAAATTACTATTTTTACGATTTATCCGAGATTCTAGTTAATATCAATGGACTTTTCAATTAGTTATCTTGAATTGCTCACGCGACAAAACTCCAATGTATATCGCATTACAGGAGTAACTACCGAAGAATTACACTTGCGAAATATCGAACACACGCGTGGCCTTGTATACCGGGCGCCAGTCGACTTTTGTAACTTGGAAAAATCTCGGAAAATAATTGAATGATAAATTCTATTTGTCTAACTGACGCCTTCCCACGAAAGAGTCTTGTTTTTCATTTCTGGTCGTGACAGTCTCGCTAACGAAACTACAACAGGCTCTCGACGGCGTCGGCGGGACTGATCAAAGATTTTCAGCAAAATGCGGAAATCTTTGTCGGCGAAGATCACGGAAAATTTCAGATGAAGCTTGACAAGGCACCCAGTGATTTTCGATGGAAAAATGTACATTTTCCAAAATTTGTTCGAGAGGGTCAGCAAAAATAGAATTTTTCCAGAGAGTCATGTAATAATATGGAAGTGGTATATAGAAAATAGGAGATATTTATATATATTTTAATTACGATCGGCTGAGAAAATAAGTTATTTTTCGGACAATTCGAAATTTTTAGATTCAGAGATAAATTTGAGTTTCTTCGCAAAGTGCGACAACATTGGAAACGGCAGAGAAATTTCCGAGATTTTCAGAGATATATTTTCACCGGGAAATGTATATATTCGATTGTTGTTTCGATCGGGTGGGTGCACAGTATGTTTTACCTCGGCAATGCACCTGTGGGATTCCGAAGTCTTTGGTGTGCACGAGGAATGCGATACGAGTATCATCAACCGGGATTCGCGCCGAGCCGTATCGATTTTGTAATCGCTTGATCATCATTTATTTTTGCATTTCATCCTCAACGGTCAACCAAAGTCGTCAACAGAACGAGGGAAAACGAAACGATAAAATAATAAGTCGACGCTTGTGGCTTTTCGTGTTAATATAGCGGCACACCACTGCAACGCTCAACTGGCAACGCATGCGGTTCGTATAGATTAAAGGATAAGTCATGGAACCGGTAGGTAAAAAATAAAGAAACCCACAACTTTGTGATTATCCGCGACGTGTATAAGAGTCGCTTGTCATAAAAAAAGGGAAAGAGCAATTTTAAGAAATGAGAAGTAAAAAAACAAGTCGCTAAGAGGATTCGAGGATTAGCGTCGACTTCAAGCGACGCGGTATACTCATAACGCATTGAGTAACATCAAACGTGCTTTTGGTATATAAGAATGTGTAGTATGTATGTAAAAAAACTAAAAATAAATAAATAAATAAATAAATAAATAAATATATATATTTATATATATATTATTCAGAACGGTTCTCGGTTAATGCATTACGAGGGAGGATAACGACGATCAACGAACAGACACGCTCCACACGGGACGCTATCGTCCTGGGTGGAAAACGTCGATTCGATCTACGGGATGTATTAATTTCAAAAGGCATTCGGGGTACCCAAAGGTGCATTGATCGGGAGTCGATGTGTAGTCATTTTTATATGGTCCAGTGGTGTACAGTGTACAATGATGTTTATTTTACGTAGACTCGGGCATTATTCGAACAATACTTGGCTATGTTCACATCAATCTACTCTATAATGAATAACGAACGGTATTTACTTTTTTTTGTAGTAATAAAAAAAGAAAAATAAAAATTTTAAAAAAGATGCCAACTGTGTTAATAATTTTTGTAGCATGTTCGTGACAGTTGATAACAATGACTATTAAAGTGTCAAGGGTCGACTGTTGGGGTATGGTGAAAAACACAGGTATAAACACTCTAATAGGTAGTTTCAATCGGACAAATCGGCAAATAGGGCAAATAACGCTTCTGTTTTCTCTCGTTTCGTCGGGAAAAAATTGACCCGTCGCGCCTGACGGCCTACCTTGAAGAGTTGCACGCCAATGACGGCGAACACGAACTGCAGGAGGCTGGTGACGAGGACTATGTTTCCGATAGTCTTTACCGCTACGATGACGCACTGTACTACGTGCTACGATTTCAACATTAATGAATACTTTATAGTAGTTGGCAATAACGCTCAGTCAGCCGCTCTTACTCGTCTCGAAGTAAGCTTGCTCATTCACTTTTTCACACAGCACATAAATGTGTGTATTCACATAATATATAATAAGCTTCGAACCTTCACCTCCTCCTATACTATACCCAACTAACCCAATCCGCATTCTCTCTCATATCAATATATCAGATTATATAAATGTACAGTATAGCGATAGTAATATGCAATTGGCACTGGGGGTATGACAGTCGCATTTTTATAAGAGATTCGAGAGCAATCGATTCTATCGAGGCTCGTAGAAATATCGGAAAATAGATATTGAAAGAACAAAAGCGTGAAATACCTTGAGGCCTTTGGCCCGGTTGATGGCGCGCAACGGTCTGAGCACGCGCAATACTCGAAGAATTTTCACCACCGATATTGCATTGGATCTGGTCGAAAAAGTCCTGTTCAAATTGAAATCGAAATCAATTAGCAAACTGCCGATTTGATTTCGTTCGTAAAACTTTAAATTGTCGACAATTACCTCCAGGCCATGGAGACGAGGGAGACGCAAACGACGAGCATGTCGAGGAGATTGAATGCCGAACGACAGAAAGCACCGTCGTGCATCACAAAACCGTAAGATATCATTTTGAGGAATATCTCAATGGTGAATACCGACGTGAAAAAATAATCAAAGTAGTTGAGAATCTGTAAATAAACCAATGGTTATTTCCGCGATACTCGTCACTAAAAATTATCGAATCAATTGATTTTTGTACCTGATTCCTGTAGGAAGTTGCTTTGAGGGGATCTTCAGCGGCCAACATGGCCGAAGAGACCATGATGCAAACGAGTATAACGTTGCCGAAGTAACTGTGATTGCAAAGCCAATGACAAAAAACACGGAATTTGTTTGTCTGGGAGAAAACAAAGAATGCGGAGCCCGGTGGAATCGGCTGCTTCGTCTCTGCTGGCTGTTTGTACTCGGACATTCTACGGGGTCGAGCTGATATCTGTTCACCCATTTCGCCATCTTTAATGAGTAAAGAAAAAAAACTCTCTTGACAAAGGCTCGATACTGTAAAAGCGTCATTGTACACCCTCCCTTCCTCTATCGTTGATGTACCGTTCATCTCTTCCTCACCGTCTCCTTCTTCGTCGTCCTCCATTTCGCGCTCTAGGTCCTCTTCGTCGGATTCGACGTTCAATCGTACTTTGCCATGACGATTCGCATCCTCGTCGTCTTTCGACCTGATGAGATCGGTGAAATTTACGACTATCGGTTAAGTTTTTATGCATTTTCTTTCCCTTAATTTGTGCTTCGCTTACCCATCATCATCCATGGCAGCTTCATAGTCGTCCATAGTGTCATTGGGGTCCTGCTCGAGATCCGTACCCTCGTCGCCTTCGTCTTCTCCACCGGTAAGATCTCCGCCATCGTCGATACCGTCGATATTCATCTCGTCAAGTTCCGGTGCCTCGTCTTTCTTACCTTCTTCCTTCTCAATCGCGGTAAGCGAATCGGCACCCGCAAGATTGTCGACTGCGATAGCCAAGAAAACGTTCAACAGGATGTCTAAGTTTTGTGAAATGTTCAGTCAAGGAATACGATACAAGCTGCTGACGATGATTTGGGAAAAAAGCTTGTTATTCGTAGATTTTGGACAGATTTAAGGATACAGTTGCCGCAGATGAAGAGAATAATGAAATAAACGCATGCCAGTATTCCATGACTCGCGACACCTCCGTACGCACGAATTCCCACGTACATTACGGCGTTCCAATCTTCACCGGTCAGAATCTACAACAATTGTTTAAATCAATCAACATTTTTTAGTTTCATTTGCCGACATTCTCGAATCAACATATTTATTATTGCATTGCAATATCTTGAATTTATAATGTACATATTCGTTTTCGAATTAACGAAATTTACCTGAAACACCGTGAGCAAACTCTGCCAGAAACTATCAAAATTGCTACGCGGTTTATCCTGAAGGTCGTCAAAGTTGAACTTTCCGCCAAAGACCTGCATCCCCAGAAGTGCGAAAATGACGATAAAGAGGAAGAGAAGTAGGAGGAGCGAGGCGATCGATTGTATAGAGTTGAGCAGTGACGCCACTAAATTTGAGAGAGAGGCCCAGTACCTGATGACAAGTGGTAGAGTTACGATTGTCCTCGAGTATCAAACGAATAGATTGTAATGCTCTCGCATTGTTCTCCTATCGACAGGCCACCGATCGATACTTACTTTGTAACTTTGAAGACTCTTAATAATCTGACGCACCGAAGTACAGATACACCGAGGGGTGGCATTACCTCGGTGTTTGTTAATATCATTTCGCTTATCGAGCCGATAACAACGAAGCAGTCGAAACGATTGAAAAGTGACCCAAAGTAGCCCTACAACGATGAAATAAAAAGTCTACAAATTATTTCAAGAAAAATGAGCTAAAAAATGAAGGAAGAAAAATCAACTATCGACTCACCTCAAATCCCAAGCTGTACATCTTGATCAACATCTCCATAGAAAATAGGGCAATAAACAACATATTCGTATACTCTGGAAAATGCAAAAAAAAGGGAAAAATTAATTCGTACGTAGCGCGAATAAGTGTTTCTCTTTTGCTTTTCGGGCTAAAAGCTACAAACTCGAGTAATTCGAGTACCAACCTTGGAACTCGTCCAACCAGTCTGGTTGTCGATAATGCTCGGTAGCCAATACGCCAGTGTTTAAGAATACCAAAACTATGATGAGCCAGTAGAAGCCTTGCGATTTAACAGCATTTCGACATTTCTTTATCATGCGACGGTTTATTCTGCAAAGAATAATGATTGCAAACATTCTCGAAATACAACGTTACGAGTATTGCAGGTAACAAGATGATTCACCTATCCCAACTTCGGCGCTTTCGGTTCCATAGCGATGCCTGTTGCATACCTTCTTCGTCACCCTCCAGCCTGCCTGTGCTTTCTATATTGCTCTGCTGTTTCGCTAAAAGTGTGTGTGCGTGAGAGTGAGTGAGAGAGAGAGAGAGAGAGAGAGAGAGAGAGAGAGAGAGAGAGAGAGAGAGAGAGAGAGTCATTAAAGAAAAACTTAATATTTTCATCATCAACTTACGCTTGCCATCTGACATCGTCGTCATCCCATCGACTTCCGCATCGATATCCAAACCCTGGGCTATCCAAGCCAAATACCCTCTGTAATCTTCATCCAACTGCAGTTTCTCTCGCAATTTTTGAAAGTCACCGCGAGCTTTTGCTTTTTCTCTTTCCTTGGAGAATTCCCTGAAAAAAATGGTGCAGAATGAAAAAATGAAAGACCTTTGTGATAAAGTATATTGATTGATAATATTATTGTAGTTTCACTCACCCGGACAAAACACCGAGAATAAGATTCATCACGAAGAAAGCACCGAGAATTACCATAGAAATAAAGTATAACCACTGCCAGGTGCTGCCCATCGCATCTTCGATCTAGAAAAACAATGTAAATTCAACGTACGGATAAATTTCAATATTTAAACAAGTACCGAACGATAATTAAACAGTACGGTTCTGAATATACATAACAAACTGTTTTTATGTTTATTTGGCGAACCGACTATTAACCGCATATCAATCGCATATTGATAATATAAAAAAAGTTTGTTCTTGATAAAGAATAATCTGTCTCACGTCATAAAGTACGTCGGTCCAACCCTCGAGTGTAACACATTGAAATACGGTCAACATCGCCAGACCGAAATTATCGAAGTTGGTGATGCCATTGTTAGGGCCTTCCCAATACTCGCGACTGCAAATGTAATCACCGAGAGAACCACACTGAAATCCAGCGTCGCCGCACGGATGAGGATCTTCCATCATTTCCCCTATAAGAAAAATGATCATAAATTGAATCGGATAATAGTGAAACGTCATTGCCGCGTTGAATATAGCACAGAGAAATTGCGACTCTGTGCATTGCGTACGCGTGACGTTGTGCCTGCACGTCTTGTGCAATTTTCCGGAGAAGAGTTCGAGTCCTATGATGGCATAGATAATGATGACGAAGAGTACCAGTAGAGCTATATGAAGCAACGGCACCATAGCCCGAAGAATTGAATTTAGCACGACCTGGAGACCTAAAGAAATAAATTAAAAAATTTAATAAAATTAGCTACATTCGAAGCAATTCATCGGATGGAAATGGATCGTGGATCTTTTTACTCGGAACACCGGATACCAGACGAAGAGGTCGCAACACTCTGAATGCTCTTAGCGCTTTTACGTCGAATCCTTCCTTCATCAATATCGTGAGTATCGTACTGATCATTCTACATCAACGAGGAAAGAAAAAAATAGCTTGAGTCTCGAAGTTGGCTAGCGTCAATTGGAAGGCGAATGTGGAATTCTCCTGTGAATATACTCACCCGATGACGACTATCGTAAAATCGAGCATGTTCCACCCGTTGCGAAGATAGGCACCGGGATGGGCAACGAATCCGTATGCGATTATCTTCATGACGCATTCGAGAGTGAAAACGACGAGAAACACGTATTCTATTTTTTCCTAAATTAAGAGAAATAAATAAATAAAAATATCTAGTCGTTTTCGTAACGACTCTCGCGAGTATACTCTATACTTTTGCCACTGGGTACTCACCAAGTAAAGATTGGTCTGATTAGAATCGCTGCAGGGATAGGGTGTATAGACCGCAAGGGCGACGCAGTTGGCAAATATCGTCGATAGGATGACCCACTCGAAGGGCCTGCGAGGCGGCACGATGGTACGAGTCAAGGTACATTTATGGATTCACGAAAAGACGAAGCGCTCTTATTATTATTTTATACGGAAGATTCTTACAATTGATACGCGTAGCAAAAGGATACTTCCACTCGACGACATCGATGCACAATTTCCGCAAGGGATTTTTTAGCGGTAGACAGAAGAGCGCCCTGACCGGACGATCCGGTGGGGGTTTGCCTCGTCGAGCGGGTCGTTTCTTTTCGGCAGCTGCAGCAGCGGCAGCTTTCGAACCCGGGGGTGCACCCGCGGGCGTTGCACCTGTCGCGCTGTCGAGCCCACCGGAGTCCGTCGGGAGTTCGGCGCCCGGACCTCTCTCGTCGGTCGGTGTCTGGCCGATCGCGGGGTAATCGGTGGCAAGACCCCCGGGACTCGACGAGTCACCGCCATTGGCACCCGCGTTCATCGGTCGCTCGTGTCTAGCTCCGACCCCCTTTCCCTGGCCTTCGGCCGTCTCCGAGTGTTATTCGTTATCGAATTTTTGTAACTCCTCTTTCCTCTCGTCGTTCCACCGGACGGTAGCGATCGACGCGTGATCAGAGCGACGCGTCTCGTCCTGTCGCACCTCCTTGGCATGCTACGGCGAGATTATCCTCACGAGGTTCGTTCCAGAGGTGCTGTTAAAACACAATATTTTTTTCAATTATTCAGTTTCGTTATTACTCGATCGACGCCATGGAAATTTTTCATTGACGACATTGCGACGCGCTCTCAATTTTTATTTCGTTCCTCAAAATTCAATCACCTTGTAAAAAATAATAAAACACGAGAAAAAATATGAAACTTGTACGCGTGCCTCTACGAGTCCTTGAAAAAATTTCCATCGCGTGGACACAGATCGATGGGCCGATTCTTTTAACGCAATTATTTCTTTAAACATTGTTAAGACAGATGACGTTCGAGCGAGGCAAAAAGAAAAGAAAAGAAAAACCAAAAGCACCGTCACGGAAACCGAGTTGTCGTACCATTTGGAAAAATTCGTGCACCTGGCATAGCGCGAGTCACTGTGATTTTGAGTAAAGTAGACCCGTCAGAGAGGAGGAACCATCGGCGAACAAGATTTTCGTTAGCGCTGGTCTCTCGACACTGTGCTCTGTCTCTGCCAACGCCGCTGCCATAGTCGTCGAAGCGACCCCGCGGCTGGGTTTCCGTTTGCTATATTTAGTGATTCTAAATACTGGTGGCGAGACCCAGAGCGCTAAAGTGCGCTCGCCTTCCTGCCACGCCACTCTGTTCTTTCTATACTTTTCGGGACTGTGTCCGTGCACGGCGATACACTTTCTTAATTATTTTTTCGTACCTTATATTCCGTTGGTTACTCGTTCGTAACGAGTCTCTCGACCTGTTGCTCCCGCACCCGAGGCGTTTATATCATCCGCCAGTTTGAGAGCACTTTACGAGCATAAAATATAACTACGGGTAGGCATTGAAAGATAAAAACCTTGAAATTTATAGTCTGAAATATATAGTTATTTTTTTTTTTTTTCATCCCGAGTCATATTTTTTTCTCGCTGTATTTATTAATGTTTTTGTCGTTGTTGGGGTTTTCCATGATGACTTTTGTACAATTGTTGCCACCGAAGACGCCAAGTGCCCTTCTATCGCCTATAGTAGCGGGGTAAGGAATATATTTTCGGGGCCCGTACAGCACGTTTTATTTATGGTATTTCTATTGTAACGCGTGGTACGTCAGCGTGTACAGAGCAACGATGATCGAACGGCGCGTTTATCGCCGTTAACGATCTCGTGCCGACGACCACCATCGTCGCCCGGTACATCGAAGAGTTCAATTATATCCGGTTCGTCGATCGCGCCTCCAGGTGAATACACCCGTTGCCCGTTGGCTCGCAAGAGCGCGAGCTCAAGCGCGAACTTTCTACGTATACGTAGAGATAATAGGTGCTCGTGCGATACCGGCCTTCCGACCCATGTACACACGGAATGCGACACCGTCAAGGTACCATCGCCACCCGATTCCCTCAACCGCGCATCCCTCGTAGTTTATTAAAAGAACAATAGAGCGGGATAAACCGATCGGTTTAACCCCATTTTACTCGGTTCGGCGCTTTATGCGGTTAAAAAAAAATAATAATAAAAGTTGCATTCAAATTTCACTGCTCAAAGACAATTTTTATTATCAATTATATATTATATAATACAACGAATAGTACGCGTTAATGGTTGACACGGACTTTTGTTCGCGCGTCGAGTCAGGATAAATGCAACGTCCGCTCTCGTCAAGAGCGCACACGAATGAGAATTATAGTTGCAGCGTAAACCGGTATATTTCCGCGCCCTGAGAAAACCCATGGGTTTATTTTTATACTCTTGCCGCTGCCGCGACTCCTTCGGTGTTGGTGGTTTACGTTGGTTGCATTACGGCATGGCACCGAGAAGCAACATCTTTGCGCGTATCGCAAAGATCCAAAGAGATAAAATTCGCTCATCGGGATATCGCGCCAACGGCAGCAACTCGAAGCGCTCACGAGTAATATTCCTCCGGCGAGTGTAACGCAACGAGCGTTTTTTTTTCCCCTGTTATAGTCGAGAAGACGAGTCGCGAGGTACCCGGCTAGAGTGTACGGGTACAGCTGCCTCCTTCATTATCGAGATAAACCTACTTTCGAGAGCGGAGTACACGTAGATGCATATATAACGTAGCAAGCTGCGAGTCCAGCCGATGAGTAGCTTGACACATGTATATATAGTGTATATAGGCTATCGCATCCCTAGCGAATAAACATGCACCAAGTTTACTAAAAGTATATATTACCGTGTCTATTACAACTGGCACAGTTTTCTATTTCTTATTTCTAGTCAATAACGAAAAGACTCGATAGACTCGACGAATTCGTTTCTTCCGAAGAGAACCGGCAATTATTTAACTTGATATAAAGTTTTCTCAATGGACGACGTGCAACCTTGAAAAAAGCAACCACCAACGGCGTATTTACGATACTCGGAGATACGTTAACGATGCATACGTTATGATTTAACAACGATTTTTGAAATGTACACAATGCTATTCGATCGATCGGATTGAATTTCGATGACGAAGCAAATAAAATAGTGGTATACGGAAAAACGGGAGAGAGCGAGACAACGAGCACGGAAGACCACAAAAACGATACGATACTCGTGTGCGTGACTCACCGCATTCTGCTTTCGATCGAAGGTCCTTTCGTCGCTTTCTCGAAGAGGCGCGCGTACCCTCTACCACGCGTCATTTCCGTGTTCGGAGACGCACATGCCGCCGTAGCACCTTTTTTCTTCACCGGTATATAGCAAGCGACTGTACTCTATCGGTTGACTCTCGTCGCGTATCAACACGGGAAGCATCGTTCGACCATCGGAGAACTCGTTGTATTTCCGGAGAAACGCGCAGGACGATAAACAATCCGATTAACGGATTCGGCCGGTGAGCGAGCCGAGGGATGCAACGACGGAACGGCGCCGAACGCCAATTTCGGACCAGAGTCGAAAAAAATGAGGAAAATATGTGCCACCGTACAGAGGCGAACGAGCCTTCTACTCGATACGCGGGTACTCGTATCGAAGCGGGATCTCGAGGGAGAGGAGGAGGCGTGCATCGACCAATCGGCAATTGTTCTCGTTGACGAGGTATATAACCGAGCGAACGAGGGTGGGGCGCCGGAGCGTTATATACACGAGACTCGTCAACGGTATAGGGTTGTACGGCAAAAGGGACACGTACGACGACACGCGCGACTTTTTTTTTTACCACCGCCGACTCTCGAGTGGTTCGACTCGAGAGGGGTGGGGCGCTACGCGCGTGCGACCGACCGACGGAGCGGGCCCGAATAAATTTGACGCACGCACAATCGTATACGCACTTGTCTCGTAAATACACGTCGATCGACTTTGTTGCTCCGCGATAAGGCGATCCGCACGAACATTCGATATCACCGGATCACCGCTGTCGCACCCCGTGGAAACAGGCCCACGGACACGAGGGATCTTCGACGAGCCGCGAAAAGAACTCACCTACGACTTTCGGTACACCGCTTCTACCGCTGGGTTGATTCACCGTTTACATATTATAAATAGATGTACGGTCACTCGCCCCTTCTGCCGCTCCCGCGGTCCACGGCTCGCGGTTACTTAATTTTTCCGTTTGCGCGATATTCCATTTGCATCTCTCCTCACCGAGAACACGGGCTACTTATTTTATTTGTTTTTTCTTTATTTTTTTTTTTAACTATTCATACTCGATTACGCGTACAGTCGTTTGTAGAATACATTATTGGCATTGCGGCAAAATTGTCGATTGATAAAAAAAACGAGTTACGATGTATTATTATTATTATTATTATTATTAATGTAATATTCAAAAAATTGGTGGTCGGCCCCGCGATGCCGCCGTCACCGGGTTATTCGACGGTACGCCGAGTGTATCGGCAGTGGTGAAAGGTATTCGGTAATCGCTCGATGCAGGCTATTCCTAGCGTTGGGAGTTCTCGAGGAGCGCCGACGAGTAACGCATCTCGACGAGCCACACGGCGAGAATCAATTCTCTCGTAGCACGCGCTTCGTTCGTTGATGGCTTCGCAGCCCTACCTTTTGTATATTTTTCTTCCAATTCCGCTTCTATCTCTGTATCTTTGTTTCGCGATTGCTCTCTATATCGTTAGCCACTTATTCGTTTGCTTCATTCCATCGAAACTGTGTATCTCGGTGGCGCTGTCTTTTTTTCTTCTCTCTCGATCTACGTCCCTTTCCGTTTTCTCGATGTAGCCAGTGATGCGGCAGCCCTTATTGGAGCGCGCGTCGCAGCTTTGCCGCGACTCGATTACTCCGATCGGCGCGATCAGGTCTGCAGGCGTCGGTGCCGAAATATTGCCACCCCTGCGATAGACTCGTTTCGTCTCACTCGCGCGAACCACACACCTTGATTCGACGAGCTGCACGACCGAATCGAACTCGCGTACAAAAAGAATACGGGCTCCCGATGGCGCTACGCCAATTTTCACGACTTCGATCGAATATACGGAGGAGCAAATTCTTTATACGCGCACGTCGCTTCTTTTTTATAATATCATTTGGGCATCCACTCGTACGAATACTTGACTCGTATCACTTTTCGCGTTATCACACTAGCGGATTTCGTTTACGAATTCTTATAGATTTATAGATTAATCGCATATAATTATATTGGTTCTCGAGTGCCGATCAACGATATCGTCCACGCTATATCGTTACTTTTGTTATAAATAAAATGTCTTTATTCCACGAGTGCTCTTCCCTGTTTACCCTTACACTCGGTTCTCTCCCAGAACGGACATCTCACACCCCCGCCTTCGGTAGCGAAGCATTCGCGAGTCGTAACGCGCGGAGCTTCGTCGTTGCCGTAGGGGGAGCCGGCTTCCGGTTCAACGAAACGATAGTAACGCGCTCTGGCGCCTCGACCATGCACAACGAGAGCAGTTAGCGAGGAGCGACGTAAAGCGCCGGTGACTTTTACGCGGCGCACCCAGACTCGACGGATAAGTTACCGGTAAGCCAGCATTTTGCTTGAGAAGGGTGTAGCTTATACGTTCTCGCCGGTGACCCCGGTTGTTCGTTTTGCCTCGTGAGAATTATATAAACTCGTAGTAAGTTTGACTTTGTTGTCAGCGTATAGCGGTCACAGGATTTTTTGCTATTGACTAAAATTTCGCTGCAAGTTACACGACTGTGCGGGCAATTACTATCAATGAGAGGAGGAATCGCCTAGGTCGAACCTCGTCAATTAGCGCAGGAATCGTTTGTAACGAGAGCTGGTAATTATGCTTTTTGAGGTTACTCGACAACACGGTCCGCGAGCAATAAGATGATACGTGCGTCGACTAGAAATATCTCAAATGATATTTCTATAGAAGAGACATCCGTCGGTATGGAGTTGCCTCCGGTTGGTAACACTGGACACCATCGAGTATGATCATCCGCGCGTCACAGGGAAGATTTCTTATCGTCGTCGTACCTCTGACCTCGATAAGCTTCGAGGCCCGTCGAGTCAGCGAAGGATCGAAAGAGTAATCTTGTTCCGATAACGAGGGTTATTTATCGGCAATGACTCGAGGGTATGCCCGCCGATGGCGATTCACATGCCGAATCTGTAATAAATCTGATAATCGAATTAAAAATGCCGTC
Organism: Cylloceria caligata; assembly: GCA_963942595.1. Taxonomy (NCBI): domain Eukaryota; kingdom Metazoa; phylum Arthropoda; class Insecta; order Hymenoptera; family Ichneumonidae; genus Cylloceria; species Cylloceria caligata. The sequence goes on from OZ012707.1 coordinate 71,418,470, forward strand.
AACCCGTTGAACTTGATATTACGATGTTACTCGAGTCAGACTCGCTACTCGACAGGAGGATATCCCTCTGTACGCTGCGCGGCTTCGCGTTCTCGTACCGTTCGATATTTTACGTTCCATTTCTTTATTCATCCATCAACCTGCCTGAGCAAAAGAGTAGATTCGAACGCAAACTTGTCATCCTTCGTTGAATTAATCATCCATAAAAAAACTTGCGCGTGACCTAACTTGGACCAGAAGTGGTATTGCCATTTGGCGAGTGGAAAATCGAGCCCAAAGTTTTCTCTTCTTCCGCTTATTGTTCTTTTCTTTCCTCGAGACGATTTCCATTCTGTATTCTCGATTAATTTACGCCACACGGCGTTCAAACGACCATCATACGCGCCATACTCTTTCACAATCGTACAATGTAGGTATAAGAAGAAGCTCCGTCGAATGTTCAAAGCCCGGGTATATTTCCAGCCGAAGGGTATGTAAAGGATTCGATCGTTTTTTTTTCGATCCACTTTTTTTTTCATCCCTAAAAATGTTGTCTGACCGTCGATGGGAGACCGAGGCTGCGGCTTTTCGCCAAGTAAGTAAGTTTGCTCGTATGTTTGCTAGAATAAAAAGTTTGATATTTTTTTGCATTTATTACCTTCTATTTCGTTCTCTTTGTCGACGGTTTTTACTTTTTTCTCCCATTCAATTTGTGCGATGGCTCAGCGAAAGAACGTTCCTGCACGCGTTAAATTTAGGTAACTATACCGTAGTATCGCAATCTCGGTGGCCAAATATCTACCTAAGTGCCGGGACACTTGACTCTCAGTGTATACGCTCAATGCCTGTGCACGGTGTGTAATACCGACGTTGACGGCGTAAGCAAAATTTTCTGAAGGATTTTTGAGTGAAATCGCTGTAGTATTACAGCCGTGCTTTTCCGATGTGTACCGTATACCTATCCAGAAAAACAGTATCAGAAAAACCTATCCACATACGGCTAATAGTATTGCAGGTGCGAGTTCAGATTTCTAATTGAGGGAGAGCATATGACTCCCGTGTCCCCCCTCCCCCCGCCGCTCCCGGATCCGCGTCTGTATAGTATTGTCCGTGTGGCGTTCAGTCTCCCGCAGCCGGTGGGTGCCGACGACACAATAAAATTGAACGGTCAAACTGTCGGCGCTGCTTCCGGCGAATAACCTTTCAAAGTGGCTAGACGAAATTTACCAGGATAGAAAAGTAGGAGTTGTGCAGGAAAGGGAAAGGTACAACGTTTCGCGGCGAATTCGGCCGTTATTTTTGTGGTTATACGTATTTCCGCGTGTTCGAAGATCCATTGGAATAAAGTCCCAGCACTTTATCGTGAATTGTCTAGCCTCTACTTTAGTCAATCCGAGCGAGATACAAAGGAGTAGAGAAGTAATAAGAGAGAGGAGAAATCACCGACTTTCGTATTTGCTCCAGCCTCCATTTGATGTCTTGTAACCGGACTCGAGGGATCTTTTTGCTGCAGTATCGTGTAACTAAAACCTAAACACGATCCGTCAACAACGAGCATCAACAGCCAAGTCTTTGTATTACTTGCTGTTGAACGACCAAAGGAACTAGAGGATGCGAGTGAGTGAGTGACTGAGAGAGAGAGAGAGACACACACACGCACACACACACACACACGTGCTCGCATTTTATCCGCAGTTTCTTCGATACGGAAGAAACGTAGATGCGATTCTCGGAAAGTGTATTTCCGCCGCTACAGCGTCTGATTTTGTGCCACGAGAAGTATAAAATGAAAAAAAATACAAGAATAAAAAGGAAAGAAAAAAAAGACAGAGAATAAACGTTCCGGGTACAGCTGTGTGGAAATGTAGCCCGCCTCCTGGATCATCGGGAATGGGCGCGCGTAAAACGCTGCAGTTCGTACACCGTATATAAGACTGAGTAGCGGTATATTTGCGCATAACTTAAAATGTATTATACCAGTCGGTCATCGGAGCATGGCGAAAATTCCGCACACAGGCAGATTCTTGAAGTAAACATTTCTGACTTGATTCGAGACGGCAGTCGTCGAGGAAGTGACTTGCTCGGAACGAGCCTGTAAACACTAGAAAACGCAGCGTTGGTACGCAAGAGTCTTTTCTAAACAACAGGACAAAGAACGAGTGAAGCCTCGCAAGGAATTCGGGGGTGACCAGAGTCTAGGCGGAACTGCCGACGAGAACACATGCTTGAACCACATGTCAATATCTACGCTATACCTTGTTGGTCAAATCTTTAAGAGACAATATACTCGTGCAGATTAACGTTATACGAATCCATTTAACAATATCATTATAAAATATATTAGTAATAAAACTTATCATTACTTACGCAAGAGAGCAAATCATGCTGGATATAGCGCGGTGGATTACAGCGGACGAGGGCAAGGAATACGTGTCTCGCACTTTTGCCCCTTTCGCAGAGAATTCTCTGCCAATTCCAGCAACCGAGACTCCTTGTTCTCGCAGTCAACGAGCATCATCAGAGGACGGGGACGAGAACGCGGACGACTCTCGAATAAACTAGTCTTACGGGTGCTCGGGGCGCTCCCGTGAATAAGGTGAAACCATATGGAAGCCACTTACGCGATATACAGTCCGACATGCGTTCACTTGAAAATTGCGTTAAAAAATAGTGAAACTACCTTCTAACAACCGTCCCATTCGCTGTCCGTTAAAAAAAAGTTGAAAACATTAGTTATAATGAATTAATTAAATTATTTCCAGTTAAAAATAAAGCAAGATCCGAGCGGGTCTTGAAATTCATCGTCATTGCTATTTCTATCTTAGTCTTTTACTTTTTTATTCGTTTTACAACTTTTTTTTTGTATGCGCGATACACGGTAATGGTTTTCGTCGTTACATCTCCGACCAACACCATTTATCCCGCTCGCCTGATCATTGCCGCTAAATTAAACACAATTTTTTCTATATCTCCATCTGCAAAATTACGTAGTCAGCAACCGGAAGGAGGTACGTCCTCTCGAGTGCTGCTCTCATTACGGCGAGCCGCGTAGCACCATGGCCCTGTCTAACGATGCAAAATGTACGTATGTACACCGGTGTGGCTCTGGGCTGACTTACAGGGACCTCCGCGTCAACGCACAAACGACAAATTTATATAAATTTCCCCGGTACTTTTTTGCTTTTTTTCTCTTGCTCCCTTACTTCCTCCTCGTGTATTTAATATTTTATTCATTTCTCGCGTTCTCGCCTACTCGTTCGAAAACCCACGAGTACCGGATCGCGTCGCGATAATAATGATGTAATTGCGCTCACACGCGACGCAACTAACGAGGATTAATGGTGCGCCTGCGGACTCTTCATGAATTTTCGGTGACGCGGATTCAGGGCTCGAACCAGGTCGAATTTCACATCTTCACCGTGAAATCTTTGTCGTTGATGAAAAACGGAAAGTTTATGCACTTTAACGGTACAATTTCAATTATAAATAAAATTATAATAATTATAATAATTATAATTTTTGAGAACCCTGCGACGGCCAATCGATCGGACAAACATCCCCAGAAAAATTACGTTACTCTAATTATTTCGGTGTTTACTTTGATTTTGGCAGAGATACATCTCAGGGCGCTTCGTGGTTCTCGCTTGGCCCGCTGCCGGCCACGAAACGAGAAGACTTCCTTCGCGCCGTGCAATGTAATTCCTTAAATAGATAATAATAACATAAGTTATTCCGAGATTTCGGGACGCGGAGCCCCGAAGATAGATCGCCAAACACTCCGTCCAAGATTTGTACAATTGTTGCCTGTGAAAACGAGATCCTTGTGCAGCAGAGAACTAGGAAAGGAGAATGCGAGCGAGAAAAAAAAGGAAAGAGCGCCGCGAAATATATAATATCGAACCGGCAAACGGACGGTAGCATATCTAGATTGGCACACGTCGGAAAGAAATTCACGGAGGCCGTATGAAATCCCGTGGAAAAGGAGAGAAGAGGGACTGGGATCGGGTTTAGTATTCGACTAGCGTGCTCCAGCTTTATTTCGGTCTACGCGGAATAAAGGCGTTTGCCGGATTCCGTCCCGGCGGGGAATCCCTCGTCTTCCGTAAGGTAAATGCATCGTCGTCGCCGTTGTCGTAGTCCTCCTTCGTTTTAGAGACTTGAAACGCAAGAAAAGCAGCCAGTAGACGAGAAGAGCTGTTCGCTATTTAAGAACTGCATTCCGACGATATTCGATTGAGCTCAATCGGCCTCCGTTGTACAACAAGCTCAATTGGCAAGCCTAATTACCACTCTTCTTCCTGTTACCGCAGCTCGCATCGCCTCTTTGTTCTCAAATAATTTCGACAATTTAATGATATATACGTCGACGATAGCGCTGTCACTTCCTGGCGAAAGTTAATTTCAAACGTGTCGAGCAAAGATTTACTACTTAAAAGTAAAAAAAAGAAAAAAATGTTTGAGTGATGCTAAATAACCCCTTTTTCTATCATTGGAAATATTTTCCCCTTGAAAATATTGTTTCGCGATATTAATTAAATATATTTTTTATTTCTTTATAGAAATCCGATCGTGAAATAGATTTTTAAAGAAAGTCGTATTTCGCACTAACGCCAAATACTTTATTTTCGTTTATATGACTTTTGTTTTACTTTCAGGTGCCAGAATCGCACGGGGATAACGGTGGCTGGTTTTTTTTTCTATAAAAAATGCGTTGACATCTCTCGATTATGATTACACCGCCATCCTACATACAGTAGCAGACAAAAGTTTAAGACGGAGAGGAAAAAAAAAGTAATCCTTCATTTTTTTATGAAAAGAATTGACTCAGTGGATTTTTTTTTGTATTAGCTAATTAATCATTAATTCATATATTTATTACATAAATTCAATTTTGCGCGTAACAACATTAGATACAATAAACAAAGAAAACATAAATTTGTTTGATATCTTCGGGGACAAAAGTTTAAGACTATACGTAAAAAAATATTTTTTGGTAGAAAATATACAGATATTTTCCTCCCTTCAATACTTTGTCCACAGTCCATTATTTTTTATCACATCAGCACATCTTTGAGGCATTGAATCAATTAATTTTTTGCAGTCGTCCACAGTTGTTTCATTCCACGTTTTTTCAACCAAAGAGTACAAATCGTCAAAATTTTTTGGTTTATTTCTTTGAACCCTTCTTTTTATGGTACACCATAAGTTTTCAATTGGATTTAAATCCGGCGACTGCGACGGCCACGGTAATAAAGTGATTTTTTCATCTTGAAAAAAACTTTTCACTACCCGAGCCGTATGCTTTGGGTCATTATCTTGTTGATAAATAAAATTATCACCCATATTTTCGTAGGCATACGGTAACATAGTATTTTTCAATATATCCAAGTATTGAAAACGGTCCATGATTCCATTAATTCGGCGTATTGGTCCAGAACTATTGCGAGAAAAACATGCCCACACCATTACGTTTCCACCTCCATGCTTAACTGTCGGTAAAACATATCGAGGATTTAAATCTTCGCCAATTCGACGTCTTACATACAGTATCCCGTCAGAACAAATTCGGTTGAATTTGGATTCGTCCGAAAATAGCACATTTTGCCAATCCTCACTTGTCCAATGCCGATGAGCCTTAGCAAATTGCAGTCGTAATTTTTTATTCTTTTTACTGAGCATCGGCTTCTTCCGTGGCTTTCGTGCTTTCAAATTGAATTCGTCTAATCGTCTTCGGACAGTTCTTACACTAATTTGTGCATTATTATTACTGGATATTTCAGCTCTGATATCGACTGCTGAACGAAAACGATCTCTCTCGCTTAATCGATGAATCCGACGATCCAGCGTTGGCGTGATTTTCCGCGGTCTACCGTTTCTTGGTCGATCAAAATAGTCCCCAGTCTTCACAAACTTGTACCACGCTTGCTTACAAGAAGTTTCTGATCGATTCATTTGAGTTGCAATTTAAGAAAATGTCTCATTTTGCTTCCGTAGAGACACGATTAGTTTTCGTTCAGTTGATGACAAATTACGGGCTTTACCCATACTCTTTTCGTACGTAATTAAACTTAAGACACTGGATGATACACCACAAACTATTTACAGTATTAATATATCAAATTATTGCGTGGATCGACTACGGGTATCTTGTTCGACAGATCGTCTTAAACTAATGTCCGCTGTTTACAGATGGTTGGAAGGAAAAAAAAATTGTATAATCTATATTGTTTACATTTGACGACCGAGACTTCTACATTATGAAGGTCAAACGTACACATGTATTGTAAAAAAACAACAAGCCGAAAGAAACGTTAGTACTTGTATGACAGATCTATGAACCAAATTGTAATTCATCGTCTTAAACTTTTGTCCGCTACTGTAGGTATAGGCGCAAACTACCTCAGTGATATACCTCGATATGTTTTAAAACACACACACGCGTATAGTACCTACAATGATTTGACGATGCCGTTATCGCGATTCTGTTTTTTTATTCTTTCAACGTTACGGCGCTTGAGGCAAAACCGGAGTTTGCGGTGAAATTGCACAGGAGATAGACGCGGAGTGTTGAGTTAGCGCGAATCTGACGAGACGGGAACCGCAGCTAACTTACCGGAAATCGATTTACGAAGGACGGAACTACCTGGGGCAACGACGTGCTTCTCTCATAAGTTTCTCACACACGAAAGCAAGTAAGATTCTTCGTTTCATAAAGGAGCGGCTAATAATTATTTGACGTTCTACCTCCGCATTGAAAATAATTGCGGATTACCTATCGAAACTGATTTTATCATAAAATCAGTTTTACATTTAAAAAAATATCTTGCTTCATGTAGAATTAATATTTATATTAATTATTACGTATTATTATATTTTTTTCGGACGAATAAAATATTGGACATTCGATTTATTAAAACAAAAAATCAGTCGGAAAGTAGCTGTCAGGGTTGCACGACGAACGTGTCGATAGTACCGATACGTTGATCGAGTGCATATATATATCATTTTCGTTGAGTGTGCCTTCTGGATCGCACGGAGTGTGAACTTGTCCGATTTCTGTCAAATACAACATACGCGGATCGTTCATTCCACAAAGGTTTCACAAATTTCAATGCTCGGACAATGCGCTCCATCATTTATGTACCAATATAATAATCAAACTGCGTAGCTTAGTTTGATGGGCACACACTCGTATCCGTCGCTATATTCGTGCGTATTTCGAGCAGCTGCGGACACGTAGATCGTACCAAAGTACGTTCAATCAGTGCCGGCGCAGTTATCGAACGGTATATAGCTCTAACTCGTAGACAGGTCTAAAATCTATAATAAAACGGAAAATCGAATTCGTATTCGAACGTATCTATGAAAATTTCTTGCAGACGAGTAATCTGCAAAATCTATACGCATACTATATTTAAAAAATGCAAACACAGAGTACGTACCAATTGCACGCAGCAGCACCGATGCGCGTATCTATCATATAATTTGGTTCGAACAAATCTTTTTTCTGCTGTTACGGCTATCTAGCCGTAACAGCAGAATTCGAGATACCCCGCTCGAGAGATATAACCATCCACCACGTTTTACTCGAGTAGAACCCTGTGCATGAGCGGTAACCATTTATTAATGGGACGGACTCAATGAAACTAGCTTCGGCTAGCTCTTGATCGAATTCGATTCATTTCAATGTCGTCTGCTCAGATACAGCAGCAGTTTTCCATTGTTTATCTTAAAGATACCCTTTCCCTCGACGTTCAATTAACAGAGGTATCTGTGCTCGTCGATTCGACGAACAAGTGCAAGAGGGACATGGAAGCCGATTAAAACAGACAGTGAATTCCGCGGAGGTTTTCTTCTCCTCGATGAAAGAGGAAGACGAAACGAAAACGAAAGAGAGATACCGTAGACTGACCGAAGAGACGGCGAGGGGTCCCGATCGGATTCGATCGCCCTCGTGCGCACTCCAACCCGCACACTTGGCTGCGCACACATACAAAGCGACGAGCAAAGAAAGTAGTCGAACCAATGCAGGGGTTTTGCCGTAGCCCCCACAGTCGAGAGAATATCCTCCCATTAACTCGTTATTCCGACTCGCGGTTTCCGACGGAGACTCCTTTACCTATACCACCGGGCTATATTGACTTTTGTCCTATGTCGAAATGTCTTTTACCAAAACTACCTTTCGCAACTTTCTTTCAATGCTCCGATACGCCGCGCGTGATTCGAATCGGGAGAAATGCCGCTACAAAGATTTTTCTTCTTCACATTTAATGAGATATACCCGATAGAAATAACTTTTATTTCAACTAAACGACTCACCGGTAATTACCATTTGGTAATATTTAAGTCGCTTATTTATTATTCTACTTTTAATTGAATACGTTCATCCTCGAGTATTGACTTTTAAAGAATCCAACTATTTTAGAGAGTATAAAGTTGAAGCCTAAGCCGAAAGTTTTTTCTTTGTACCTATTTATTAGAAACCTTTTCATAATTTTATTGCACAAATCTCTTTGCAATTAGCACGGTACTCTTATGGGGTTATGCCTATGCCTCCCTCCCTGAACCCTCTGTCTCTCTCTCTCTCTCTCTCGCTATCTTCATTTCATTCTCTATCCTATCTACAGTTGTTACGCAGTAACGAGCTATAGAATATTTGTGCTCGACTGTTACACTGTTACGGTCGTGTCTCTATGCTGTATAGATTAGAAGCGCATGTACGAGCGACGGGACGAGGTAACGGCTTACGTAAGGTCCGTTCGGCACGTACCGTAGGATATTGAACAATCCAAATATAGGAGAGCCCCTTGGAGAGAATCGGCGCATCTGTAATATCCACTGGAATCGGTGAGAGCGTACAGCGTGGCGTTACGCAATGAACGCGCACCGCACGCCAACATCGGAGCGGCTACACAGTTGTGTACGGGGTTGTCGCTGATGCTCTCTCGAGTATCATCTCATTACTCATAGGTACTCGGCCCTGAGACCACTTCCGATGATGCGATCCTACCGATCGATAGTATTAACGAGATGCGCCACCGCACCGTTCACTCGCTCCGCCGTTTCGCGTCCCTTGCGATCTCAGCAATATCTGCTACGCGGACATGTTTCATTTCCTGCGTATCCTTGCTCGTGAAATTCTATTCCAACGTCTAATTACAAAGGGTTCTCGTTGATGCGGGCAAACCCGAGCATTGTATACCGATTGTTTCATACGATATGTACTTGTTCAATTTTTCTTGTCATCGCCTTTCGTCCCTCTATACGTATAGTAACACAAATATGTATTTCCCGTGTGCCTCATTCGATTTACTTCCTTCAATTGGTTTTTGACACGGTCGACTGGCGTCCCGAATCCAGCTCAAGCAATCTCTAATAAATATAGATATATGAATAACCGTATACTATAATATATAGTTTCATATTGTACAGTATAGAGGCTATAGAAACGAGCTCCGAAATTTCTTACGACAGTATTAGGACCGCGGAGCGGATTGCTGCTGCTATTGCTGCTTCTGCTGCTGTTAGCGCGGTGGTACACAACCGCGCACGGTGGTAAATCGAATCCTATACCCGCCTCCTATCAGAGTACGTCAAGTGCAGAAGGACTCCGGTGCTCACCCTTTCTTCGCATAGCTTATATCCTTTGGGGAGCTTTTGGATTTTCACGGACTACGCGTGTTACTCTCTTGCTGTACTCGCTCGCACCCTGCTTCCCGATCATGCGGGTTACAAATATAGCGCACCTACGGGAGGTGGCGCGCGAGAACGACGTGAGCTCGCACCGGCCGCGCGATCATGGTATAACACGTGCCGGCACTGTACCGACATGGAGGCGGTACACGTCGTGCTGTCTGAAAATTAGCTGGTGACGGCGCGGTGCTCTCTCAAAATTAGTTTTCGGTGGTGTGCCGTATCGAATCTCACAGTAACGGCGTGAAGCTGACACGGTGCCGACACGAGCGTGCGTGTGACATGCATTGAGCGTCAACATTCATCGTCGGTCTGTTTTAATTCTCGCTGAAGAATTCAATCTTCATTATTCTCCTGTCGTCGTTGTTTTCATCGATAGATGCTTTAATTTTATTAATCGTTCAACTTTTAGTCTTAAAGTCAGCATACTTTTTTTTTGTTTTCGTGCATCCAAGTGTCGCGACATAGCTGCTCAAAACTAGTACGAGTAAATTGTAACCTCAGTGGGTCAGGACACCTTTGAAGGGTAGGACCCCGGTAAGTAGTCGGACCCGGGACAGCTTCGTAGTCTTGTACGCTCCGATGTTACGTATCACGCGCGAGTAACGTTTCGGTCGTTCGCCATCCAGCGGAGCTCGGCGCATCGGTGTTTCGTTTGACGAAGGCAAACTCCGCTAGATGGCGAACGGTGGGAATATTTTTCGCACGCGATTCATCACCTCGGTGTGGATAAAACTGTGAAACTGTCACGGGTCCGATTACTCTTCGAAGGTGTCACAACTCATCGAGATTACTTCTGGTCATCTCTATCTTCGGTGGAAGTGATATCGCGACCATTTGATACACGAAAAGAGAAAAGACGTTACGTTGCCTTCTCCGCTTAACTTGGAGCTCGGCGTGTTGAGCATTTAATAAAACGGAAATACTAATTACTATAGATCATCGTTACAGAATATTAAAGTACTAAACTGATAATGAAAACAGACCAAGAACGAATCTTGGCTGTCGATGACGCGCCGTCATGCAATATGACAACAGCACGTCTGTCTTTCTTATCTGGAAAGTTGGACACCCTTTACGGATGTATATAGATAATTTGCATAGTCTTCTGTAAATACATTGTACGCGAAGCATCAGTTGATTCGCTTCATACACAAATACTCGCGGATTTTTCTTAAAATTATTATTATCCCCAGGCATTTCATTTTTTTAAATATAATAATAAAATACTAAGTACGTAATGTTAAAAAAATAAAAATGAAAATGCCTTGAAGAAAAAATGTAATAGAATAAAAAAAAAATTATTAGTAACAGCTTCGTTGTAAATTCTTTATGTAATTGATGGTACAGCGTGCTGAATTTGACCTACTTTTTCATCCAGGAAACTTTTGGAGAATCGATAAGCTATCATTTGTGAGCTCTGCGCGATTTCTCCAACACCTTGAACAGCAGCATCGCAGTTAATACGTTCGCAATGTCTACCTAATACCGTCCGCTGACACGATATTAAGCGCTCACACACACATTCTTGGCCTAATGAAGAATCCAACTTATAGCAGACGTACACTGGTATACGATTAGTGATGTTGCTGGCTTGAATTGTTCGAGGGTCGACGAATTGTCCTCGGTCGGCTCTGTCTCTGAGAGGTATATAGGACTGTACAGCGCATTTACCCTCATCCCCTCGTTATAGTTCAATTTTCTTCGAACCGGCAATCCTGTTTACCGTTGACATTTCCGTTTTGAAATTGCTTCGCGCTCCCGCGCGTCCCTCGGGTTTACAATGGAAATGCTCGAAACCATGGAACTCGCTTCTAGCTATAGACTCATAGGAAGCTATAATTTAATTTGCATATACATTCCGACAATTTTAACGAATGAATGTTCGCAAGTGTCTATTTCCACCTAAAAGGATCTAACAGAGTCACGTAAATTGTTAAGGCCCGCAGGTTATAAAGAAAAAATGTGACGGTTATTGCCTCTAAACTTCACTATTTAATTCGTGCCATATGGACCAAGCCATGAACTCAACATGGCTCGTCCATATGGTATGAGTTTAATATACGCGGCGGGACTCCATGACTGTACAACTAAACTAGAAACATTCCACATTGGTATACCGAGTAACGCATTCACCCAAAATATAACATTTTTATAAAAATCGGCAATTTTCAAATTTCTTACGTTTTTCTATTAAATACACTTTTAAATGTGAATAAACGCGTCTAAATAGTTCAAAAATAATTACATGTCTCCCCACTTGAGCTTTCCGTTTATGCCTCCCGTACACCAATTTTATTATTCTTTTCCTTATTCGATTTTGAGGTTTATAGATCAAGTCTGATATTCAAAGAAGAACAAGAAGTTGTCACGCGAAAGGTCAAACATAGTCGTTGGCCCATGTGCGAATATCGATATAATGTCAGAACTGTCAATACGACCCAGAACTCGGAGACCTATGGTTGCCAAGACTGGTTTGGTGGCTCTATCGTAGTACCGGCGAAGAATTTTGTCGATAAATGACCAAACCTGGGTGTCAGTGCCGGGCAAAGTTCATATTCAGACCAGAAATAATATCCTTCTCGGTACTGGGCGTACACCGGGTATTTCTTACCAGCGTTAAATAGGTTTCGACGCGTGACCGATAGTCGTATCGGTACTGGTGCGTTCTCTGGCCGACCCTCGTATTTCTATACTCAGTAAAACGTTTCCGATACAAGCTTAAGAGGTTTCGGTACACTGACTCTGTAATGGCAAACTATTTCACCGATATTGTGCCAATCGTGGTTGACGGTACTTTAAAGAGTCGAAGATTCGATACACAAGAACTGATTTGGTATCCGGGCGTGTACTATTTGTCAGAGTTCAGCCAACAGTGGCGTATCGCTGTAATGACATGTGCGTTATTTGACGTTCCAGGGTTAAATATTCAAAAACATTGGATAAAGTATAATTCAAATTAATTGAAAATAAATTTTACATAAATATTCTGAGTGAGTGATAAATAAATATAATCTCATCCCGTGATACCTTATTAAAAAGAATAACATTTTTATTTTAGTATTATGTTTCATAATTGTTGTCTAAATGAGTTTCCGAAAGGTTTTTCCTGTGACCATAATGCCATTATCATTCCATATGGTAGCATTGAATGCTTTTATGCGTGTATAGGTCAACAAACGTATAAACCGTGTTAAAATTATTACATGGCATATGCGGATAAAGTGTGTAGAAAGAACGCTCGAAATCCGTGCTATACATACACGCTTTTCCATGCAATGCGTAGCAGCCGATAAAAAACCGGGTATAAAGTAACTACAGGATTCGCGTACGCAAAAGGTGTTAAAACAACACACCTGTTTTTAGAGTGCAACAATTCGGAGCTGTGTCAATTGCCAGTCGGTTAGCCTATCTCCGAGAAGACGATGACGACAGCAAAATTCCTTTTTCGGAAGCCGAATGAACAAATAAATCATCAAGTTTTATTGACCTGTGAAAAGTGCAGGAAATATTCGTCCATGTTTCGGAAAAGTACGTCTCCCTTTGAGAAACCCGTACACGTTCGTACGGGGGATACGCGAATAGGGAGGACGCGAAGAGATACGCGGTTGGAAGAGGACACGGCCAAGGAAGAGCGAAGAGAAGGTTGGACCGATCTTGCGGATTGGTGTCTGCGAGAATCGGATGCCCGCACATACGACGGATATTCGGCCGAGTCGACGAGAACACGACGTCGAGCTCCGAAGCAGCGGTAGCAGCAGCAGCAGCAGCAGCAGCAGCAGCAGCAGCAGCAGGATATATTCGAGATGTCTGTCTTATAACGTGCGGTGCACGTAGGTACTCGAGCGTCTTCTCCGTGCTCGCGGAAGCGCCTCTGCTTCGTCGGATCTCTCTCCGAGTCCAACTTCCGAGCTTATTCCACTGCTTCGGAGCTGAGAGAAACGGGGTAGGCGTTACCCAACCATGAACACACGGCGGCTGCTTCTATTCTGGGATATACCTGCTCGTCGAGTAGAGTTCGACTTGCTCCACCTTCGTACAACCTCGCTCTCTCTCCCTCTCTCGTGCCGGAATAAGATTGAAAAGCGGGGGTGAGAAGTTATCGGTGTCGGTCGGTGCACCGCGCCCTCGCGTCTCCGTATATACTCGGTTACTCGATCCGTAGATACGGTACACATACACATATTTACTTATATACCTATATAAACACGATGCAGTTCAGTACGAGTTCCTACACTCCAACTTCCAATTTCTCAACTTTTGCTCCGTAATTCGATAAATCATGTTTGGGGTAATCGTCTTTTCGTGTAAAAAAAATGTTTGTTTCCTATTGGATTGTTCTTTGTAAATAAAAAGGAAAGACGGCGATATACTTGATATTATAGAAAAAAGAGAAGAGGAGCCTTCTCTTAAATTATTAGGTGCGCAACTAAGTTCCCGCTGTTTTTCAAGAGATGGCTCCAGTGGTAAGTGCTGGTCGATTGGGACATAACCAAAACGTCATGAACCAAGCTTAGACATACGGTAAACAAACCGCCTTGACACATTAGTGATTTTGTTTTTGCGTCATATACTTTTGGTTGTGTGAAAATGTCTGATTTTGTGCCCAATAATCGTCATTTGCGGGAAGTGTTGCTTTTCTTCTTTCATTCGAAGAAAATGGCGGCTGAAGCGCATCGAGAACTCCAAAAAAATTACGGAGATGCTGCTCTAAGTGAAACCACATACCGTGATTGGTTCCGTCGTTTCAAAAACGGTGATTTTGATGTTGTCGACCGTTCGCGTGAAAGAAGGCCAAAAACCTTCGAAGACGCTGAATTGGAGGCATTGCTCGATGAGGATCCCTGCCAAACGCAAAAAGAGCTTGCTTCAGCATTAGGAGTTACCCGCCAAGCCATTTCCAAGCGATTGCATGCGTTGGGAATGATTCAAAAACAAGGAACTTGGGTTCCTTATGATTTGAAGCCAAGAGACGTTGAGCGTCGTTTTTTCGCCTGTGAACAACTGCTCCAGCGGCAAAAAAGGAAGGGTTTTCTTCATCGCATCGTTACGGGTGATGAAAAATGGATTCATTACAGCAACCCAAAGAGAACAAAATCATGGGGACTGCCCGGCCATGCTTCTACGTCGTCGGCTCGGCCGAATATTTACGCTGCGAAGATTTTGCTATGTATTTGGTGGGACCAGGGTGGTGTTATTTATTATGAGCTGTTGAAACCGAACGAAACCATCACTGGGGAACGGTATCGAACTCAATTGATGCGATTGAGCCGAGCACTGCGCGAAAAGCGACCACAATACGAGCAGAGGCAGGAAAAAGCGATTCTACAGCATGACAACGCTCGGCCTCACGTTGTCAAACCCGTTAAAACCTACTTAGAAACGCTTAAATGGGAAGTCCTACCCCACCCGTCATATTCCCCAGATATTGCGCCGTCCGATTATTACTTGTTCCGTTCGATGGCACATGGTCTTGGTAATCAGCAGTTCAGCTTATATGAAGACATCTCAAAATGGCTTGATTCGTGGATAGCCTCAAAAGACGAACACTTCTACCGTGACGGTATTTGAGCTCTGCCAGAAAGATGGGAAAAAGTTGTCGCTAGCGATGGGCAATATTTTGAATGATTCATTTGTAAACATTTTTTCACAATAAAGTTGCATTTTCATAAAAAAAAAAAAAACAGTGGGAACTTAGTTGCGCACCTAATATATAGCGGTAGATTTTTGTTGCTGTTTTTTTCATCAGAATTTCGTATTTTTTGTAACGAAGATAACATTTTTTTTTTTCGGTACGGGTCTTAAAATGTAGTGACAAAGAAATAAAAAAACAACCTTTCGCAATGCTCTCGATCAGGAAGTATCTCTACAGATTTTGGCTTCCTCCTAGAGCAAGCTTTGTCAAAGGTGAATAATAATGAATTGGAATGTGCAAGGTTCTTAGTGCGCAAGTTTGTTTGAATACCGTATACCCTAACGCGTCTGCTCGATATTTGTAAGAACAATGCGAACATTAAAAAAAAAAAGAACAAATTTCATATCTTTCCATATCCATTGTCTCAGATATAAAGGGTGGTTAAATTTTAAGGGCCGATGTTGATTTTGAATAAAACACAAATTATTTAGGAAATTATTGTCAATTCTTTTTATTATGATAATATGGTATGGTTCAATTATGTATGGAACAAAATATCGACCAAATGGCCGCCGCGACCTCGGCGGCACACCTCCATCCGATGGTCCAATTTTTCGATGACGCTTAGGCATAATTGAGGTTCTATGCCGTTAATGTGCCGAATTATCTCATCCTTTAGCTCTTGAATTGTTGCTGGCTTATCGACGTACACCTTTTCTTTCAAATAACCCCAAAGAAAGAAGTCCAACGGTGTCAAATCACATGATCTTGGCGGCCAATTGACATCGCCACCACGTGAGATAACACGGCCATTGAATTTGTCGCGCAAAAGAGCCATTGTTTCGTTAGCTGTGTGGCAAGTGGCACCGTCCTGTTGAAACCACATATCGCCCACATCCATATCTTCCAATTCGGGCCATAAAAAGTTCGTTATCGTTTCACGATAGCGAACACCATTCACAGTAACTGCCTGACCGGCCTCATTTTGGAAAAAATACGGCCCGATGATGCCGCCAGCCCATAAACCGCACCAAACAGTCACTCTTTGTGGGTGCATTGGTTTTTCGACAATCACTCTTGGATTATGATTCGTCCAAATGCGGCAATTCTGCTTATTGACGAATCCACTGAGGTGAAAATGTGCCTCATCACTGAAGATGATTTTCTTCGAAAATTGATCATCCACTGTTGCCATTTCGTGCCACCATTCTGACCATTGACGACATTTGGAATGGTCAAGAGGCTTTAGTTCTTGAGTCAATTGCACCTTATAAGCGTGTAAATGCAAGTCTTTATGCATAATGTTCATCAACGACGAGCGTGAGAGGTGCAATTGTTGGGCACGATGACGAGTTGAGGTGGACGGCTCTTCAGCCACACTATCGCGAACAGCAGCAATATTTTCTGCAGTACGAGCTGTACGAGCATGCACTGGTGTTTTAATATCTCCTACAGACCCGGTTTGCTCAAATTTTTGCACGATTTTTCCGATTGTACGCACATTTCGACGATTAAATTGACCGAAAAAATCACGAAGTGCACGATATGCATTTTGATTTGAACGCCCATTTTCATAATAAGCCTGAATAACTTTAACGCGTTGCTCGATTGTGTATCTTTCCATGGTTCAAATTGAGTTAGTCTGAAATTGAGAAATGTCAAATGAAATGCAGAAAAAAACTTGACGTTTAGGTGTGGTTCACATTCAACATCGGCCTTTACAATTTAACCACCCTTTATTTGGACAATGATAAAAATCTGTCGAAAATCACACCGAGATGGCGTGCACGAGACTCGCACCACGCTCGCTATACAGCCATCCGCAAGCTCGGCACCGATTCACGCACGATGCGACTGCCGTGGCCAAGGCTATCGACGATAATCGCTTTTGTTTTATCGTCGTTGAATCTGACACGATTCGAAATGCACCAAGAAGTTGTCAATGCAATGTACGAGTTCATCGCACTCACTCGTTCGAGCAAACGCTCCGGCGAACACTGCGTATATATAACAAGGTCGTTGGCATAAAATAAATGAAAGCAACTGTTTAAACTTGAAGGCAAGTCATTAGCATACCCGGACGAATTGCGGCCTCCGGCCGACCGATAACGATTGCACGGATAAGAATGCATCCATTCGAGGGCTGAGGTATAAACGCCAAGCAACTTCAACTTTTTTAATAAGATCCGGTGATCGAGCGAATCGAACGACTCGCTGAAATATAATAACACGGTAAATGCAATTGCATGCTTGTCAACTCCTTCACGAGAATCATCGACTAGCCTAGACGGGCTGGTCGAGTAACCGGACAGCCATCTGATTTCCATGCTTCCTACGGTATTCCGTCTGCCGAAGATCAAGCAAATGATATTTTTCAACAAAGCTGACGAACTGGCCGTAAATAACTTATCAATTTTACGGTGGTATTTATTATTTTTCTGCTCGAATGAAATTACGATTGGTTCATTTATTCTCTTTCATCGTTCAAGTGACGATTGCCCTATTTGTTGTTAATATTTTCATTAAGATAATATTTGTCGTATATTGTACATCTCAAGTTTCTTGAGCTGCTGCTCGCCAGGTTGCGCGTAAGAGGTTTTCTTAACGGGATTCATTTTTCCTGGGAAAAACATTTCCTGGAGAATGGGGCCCGCTGTGCCAACTCGTAGCTCGGTACAGCTGTCTGCCTGGTCGTTTCCTCTTATTAGGTTTTACAATACTCATGGCTCCGTTATCGCGTAATTAAATATTCCACTTTTCCCATAATTAGAATTACGCTTGGCTCTTTTCGTAAAGCTCGAGAGAAAATTCGTCGGTAAATATTTGTGTGAGATATCAGAATAACGGCATCGAGTGACGTCAGATCGCAACAAAGCAAAATAGAATACAAGGGAGGAATTTTATTCCAATATTTCACAGGAAAAATTATATTTATACGAAACTTGGTCCGAAGAGTTAAAAAAAAAAACATCAGTAACGGATTATAAACTCACACTTCTTGATATCTCTATTTCTTTAGGCTGGATTGGCATTGGAAATTCTTGGCTGCGCGTCATAGATTTACCATACAAGTTTTATACACGGAGGAACAAAATCCCAGATCGTTGGTTGTACGGTACGCGTTGGCAATAGTCGCCTGGCTTGCAGCGGACAGTCGTGCAGAAGTATAGTGGTTGCGTATACGGCGGCCGATGAGGAAAAGCTTCTCTGCTCCTATCGTCTCGTTTCTCAAGTGCAGTCAACACATACAATTTGCACCCCCCTGGGATCCTCCTCTCAATCTCTACCACTCTGTCTACCTTTGGCGCGCTATGCTCGTTCGTACCGCGTCGATAGCCCGACGGAAATGCGCCTCTATTCATCGATGCCGACAGCTCGCCCGCGCGTCGATCGGGCTTCCTATTGATGAGAAACGTGGCGGTAGGACTACACGCGATGTCGCGCGACTCGGCACGTCACTGCGTATGACGCGCGTTCGCTCGCACCACTTTTTTCTTCACTCCCTTTTGCATCCTTGAGCTTTGCTTTGCAATCACTGCATTTTTCTTCGCGTAGTTATTTCGCTTGTATTATATGATATTATTTCTTTGCTCAAGGTGCGATGCAACGTAAACTTAAAAACTTTAAAAAGTTGAAACTTGTTAAAAATGGTCCTCGATTTTGACTTGTTATCAGGATAAATACGAGACGTCGAGAGCAAAGATACCATACGGTCGCGCCCAGCGGGGCCTTCGTATCGCGAGATCCACTCGGTGCAGCTGGAGCAACGAAAGAGGTTTCCAAGCCCGTCATCAAGCGGCATGATTTAATTCGCGGTCCCTGTGGTATCGTAGAGCCAGGAGCAGGAACTTGAGAATTAAAGCGAAGATTCTCTCCGGTTTCTCCCTATTTCTCCCTCTTTCCCAGCGAAACGATGAAACGTCGCGGTCCCCGTTTGCATTCACGGCCGATAGGCTCCTACCGGTATATCTAGGAAGGCTATATAATAGCTACGCGCGAGCGTAAAAGGGAAGCTCTGTGTACGTATAACGGACCGAATGAATGAGGGTGTCAGCCGCATTGCCGGCATAAAGATGAGTTATGGATATGCGACGAGAGTGCCGTTAACGTACACCGAACGAAAAGCCTCTACCCTGGCTTACCTAACGTACCGTCTCGTGCATCAAAACCCCTGTGTCCTCTCGCGGATTCTTGTCCTTGTATACTACAAGACTGGATATATTACCGGATCATCTATGGTAGGGATTACAAATGTCGAACGAATTGTTTTTGTTTTCCGCGCGCCTAAGTATTTCTTTCGAAATCAATTTTTTCAAATTTCCAACAGGTGTGGGGTTTTCTCCTTTTCGTGACTTAATTTTTTTTTATCATATACATCTCCACGGCTTATCACGTCATCCTCGTTCTCCCGGTTGCTTCTACCGCTTCACAAGTTTTTCATTGAAAATGGGGAAGCAGAGAGTGAGACCGTGGACGATTATTGATGAACTTTTAACTGGGAATTCCGAATTCTCGATCAGCACCCTCTGCAAGTTTTGCGCTGTACGCCCCTCTACCTTTTTTTCTTATTCTACTTCTGCTGCTGCTGCTGCTGCTGCTGCTGCTGCTGCTGCTGCTGCTGCTGCTACTGCCTCTTCTTCTTCTTCTTCTTCTTCTTCTTCTTCTTCTTCTTCTTCTTCTTCTTGTTTTCCAGCTTCCCTTCGTCGCCATCGCTGCGTGTCGACGTGTTCTCGCTACGCCACTTAAAAAGTCTGATCCCTCGCTGCACGACTTTTCTCATCCCTCACTCCATCTACTCTTCATCTCTTTTCGTCTCTTATTATATATATATATATATCTTAGGCGAATTTCAAGCGGTACGCGCGACGTCGCACCCGAGGAGAGAGAGCTACTTCGACTTTTTACGACCCAGTGAACACTGCTACTCACAGCGGATTTTAGGACGATTAAAGGATTTCCAAAGCCGGAGGGGTGGGGGCATTTTTTTTTACTTTCCAGGAGTGACAGACATAATATCTTATTATTATGATTACTCGAAACAATTTTTCTGAATATCATTCGATTTAGAGTAAAATTGCTTAAGACTCCTCACGGACAAAGCTTTATTTTTATCAACGTTGTTTTATCACTTTTCAAACTAGCAATGATTTTTAAAAGTATATGAATGTTCGATAAATGAACCTGTTTAGTATCGCGACAGGAACCAAAATGAAACGTTTGGTTGGAAACGTTTTATTTTTGCTTCCTCATGGATGAACTTTGTTTCGATGAAAAAAAAATTCTATATTTTTACGTCAGGATGCATAAAATCGTCAGAAAACTCCAGAAAAGTCGTATACCACAAATGACGTTGTACCTTTGACGTATCCATAAGGAGGGTTGCAAGGAGGTGACAAATCCAACGCTGTCGATGCATATTATGATCCTAATAACAAAGGTGAAACGATATACATCGATAATAACCAGTGAGCAGCAGCATTAGCAGCGGAAGCAGAGTTTCATCCGTCTCATCGGTAATCGCGTACTCCGGCTTTCCGTGTTAATCTGGAATCGTACGCCGGTATCATCTCTCTCGTTAGATACCAAGAGATCCAGATGCTACGTACCTTCCTGTATACGTTTCATACATGTATACGCGTTATATCAAACGAATATATTACAACAAATAGATACGACTGTGTTTGAATGTGCTCTTATTTACCGGACAGGATTGCGAGAAGTGTCGAAAAACGCGTATATCGATACGAAACTAGTCCCACCGCAATATTCGACTTACGTATGCGTATATACATATCGAGTTATAGCATTGGTGGTATGCTATTATAATTACAGTACAGTATAAATTACAGAGGTTCGCATCGCGCATTCGTACGTTAGTCAGAGATCTGGCTTGGGATATACCATTGAAATATTAGTTACAGCATTATATATCAATGGGAATGTTCGGTTTTCGGGTTCATTGAACGCAAAGGGTTAATAGCGGTCCCATAGTACTCTCGTTCACCGCTCTCTCCACCTGCTTTTCATCTATTCCTCTGCTATTTGCTAATACGGAGTCAGCATTGTCGCAATCGGAGTTGCAGTTGCACATCGAAACTGCCGGACCGGGGCTCTGTGATCGTGCACGCGTCGAAACTTAGTCTTGCTCCGATATCGATATGCTGGGACGACTAATTAAATTCTGGATGAAGTCGGTCAGAGTTCATCGGAGTGGCTTCTCCCGATCCCGTCCGAATCTATATATATATAACAGAGGTAGATATATTTTTACTATTCTCACTCAGCTATGGTTCATCCTCTTTAAGTTTAAAGTTGTGACTCGCTTGTTCTCAGTCTCGCTCTTTGCTCTTATTTCAGGGACTCGAGTTTGCTCTCTGTTCGTTTTCTACCTTGCATGAACTTTCCACTCGTCTCTTGTACTCTATAGTCCACGGTCTCTTATACCATGGTAAAAGCTTTGGGAACGGTATACGAGAAGTGATCGTCTTTCCATGAACGCGAACATACGTCTTCGATAGCCGCTGAACGAGGCAGCGAACGCGCGAGACACGCTCCAACATTCCAACTTGTATTTGGGAAGGTTCGCTGTAATACCGTACGTGCAACTGAACAGATTCGATTATTCAAGAGATCAAATTACTTGGTTCGCGCAACAAAGAAGAGGGTGCGGAGACTCGAATCGAACGAGGCAAAAATCTCGAGCACCGTGAAATAGAGCGTAGAGGAAAAAAAATCCCCAGATTATCCGTTATAACGGAGGACACGGCGAACAGTTTGAAACGTTATAGCCCAACAATCGTCTTTGTCTCATCGTCAGATATTAGCTATATATGTATATATATATATATATATATATATATTCATAGAGATTTCCGAATATCTTTCGAATTGAAGGTAAAAATTACGTAACGGAAAAATGGTCGTAAAAGCGAATCCTGCGGTAAATAAATACAAGCACATCAGTCTTGATAGGCTGGTATCGACGCTTCAAAGTACGAGACCTTTAAGGAAGTAGTCCGGTGTGACGGGTTCAAAAAATCGATTTTTTAAAACATTTTTTGCAAGAAAAACATCTTAAAAATATACTGTAAAAGTTTCATACCGAAATTAAGAATATTTCTAAAGTTATAAAGCCAAAAGAAGAGAGCGCGCCGTAGTAATATATGTGAGATACATCGGAGATGGGGACAGTAAAAACCCACAAAAATTTGATCGACGATAGACCTTACGGTGGTGACCCAGAAGTAGAGAAGCAAGAATGCGTATTGTATGTGACGAAAACGCAAGGATTGCTCTATGCACCAGGCATAGCTGATTAATGTAAGTATAATTTTTTTATAAAAAATCTGTTGTCAAAACTTTAAACGCGTTTGTCTCGAAACCACTTTTTTGAAATTTTGGGGAAGCACTGACTGAAAACTATTCAACCGATTTGGCTAAAAATTTTACCCGTTATTTTAGACGCACATAGCTAAATACCTAACCTTTAAAACATTCAATTTTTTAATAATAAATTAATTTTTTTAAACAATTTCTCAAAAGAAAAAGTCGATGTTGAAAATCTTTTTTTCACGAGTCCGTCATTTTTTTTAAAAATATGCATATTATAGGTAGTTCATTAGAATTAAGCCTACAGAACAATAATCTCTTTGAATTTTTTATTTCAGATAACTACGGAAGGCTGTGTGCTTCTCCGAAGCAACCCACCTTTTTTTCGAGGACTCCACTTTAACATAAAAAATCATAAACAAATTGATGTCAAAGTCAGTAAAAAAAATTTTTTTTTGTACTCTTGAACATACCAATAAAAACATGTAAAACTTTCAAAACGATCCCATTTTATTTACTTATTTAAAAAAATTCATGAAAAAACGTCGAAATTTCGGTCGTCACACCGGACGACTACCGGACTCCTTATAGTTTGACTCATTAGGATCTGTATGTCGAGTCCCTGATTGACCAACCAATAGATGTATTAAAAAAATATATATTCGCGCTTATTTAATCGGCTTATCCAGCACCTTTGATTGGATGTTCAAATTTACCATTCTACAGATATCGATATATATTCGGCGGGATTGAAACCTGAAACCGCGTGGATCTCAGCTGCTCCGCGCCTTAGCCCATATAGGAAATATGTTATTTCATTCTCTGTTACAAAAGTACGATGAAAGTTTTAAGACGTAATTTATCGTCTCGAGAAATGACTTGATAAAATAATATTATTGGGAATAAAACGATAGAAATAAAAATAGGTTCGTTGTTCAATCGTGTCGTTGAGAATGTTAATTAATAAATTATTGAATCGTTGACTTCATAATAGACTATCGGACAATAGTAATTATAATATTAGATAGAAACATAGTAATTATTAATTCGATGGGTGAGCATTTCGTACATGAGCGATCTCCTAAATTATATACAAGGGTTCATTATATTTATCAGTCTGGGATATTTAGAAAAGCTCTTGCGGCTCGTAGCGAGGGTCTAGCTTGAAATCCCTATTGCGGAATTCCTGCCAAAACCTAACAAGATCTATGTACTATATCGTGGGTGCTCAACTAAATCTGAGCGCGCGTAGCGCTGCAAGCGCCTATACATTGGTACGTATATTCCAATGTAAATATACCGTACGGTTCGACCGCTATAGTATTCTCGTCGTCGTAACGCGCGAGAGTCGATGGGGGTGGAGCGGAAAGACAGAGGCGGAGGAAAGAAGACTGGCCAAGTTCCAACTCCATTCGAAAAACAACTTTCGGGCTTTCATGGATGAAGCGAAATCGTGCCGCCCCTCGGGCCATTTCGAAACAAAATCCTGCGTTCTCCGGTAGAGCAGGGCCGCCCGCCGGTGCGGGGAACTAGAGACGAGAATTTGTACCGTAGTCACTTATGCGGATGAGCGAAGAGAGCGAAGAAGGCGCGGATGCGGTGGCAGCAAAGAAGGAAGCTAGCGCGGAAAATTGATTCGAGGCGGTGGCGCGATAATGCAGAAATAAAATCTTGCCGACGTATATATACTCTTTCTCTCTGTATCGCGATTGTTCGGTCAGCCAAACTCAACGCGGACGACTCGAAAGGAATTGCAACATTTTATCGGAATATATATTCTCGATGGCGAGCTATACTCGTATTACGTACGGCTATACAGATATTAAGCATCAATGGAAAGTATACAAATGTCGTGATTGCTGATATTTAAAGAATTATCCATCCGCATCGAGTCGTATAGTCGTTGAAAACACGGTGATGCGCGTTGACCGGTCAATTTGATAAAACCCAGCGCGTATCTCCCGCGCACGCTCGTGTAGGAAAAATTATTATTTAATCTCCGGGAGTATCGTTGGCCGGAGCAAAACGGAGAGACCGCACGTGTCCCGATCCGTTGCGAGCTGCGATATATAACGATGCACTCGGTGTTGGACGCGTATCACTGTTATCGCGATGATCGCGAACCAGTGACGAGTCCCGCTCGGCGTATGCATCTCGCGCTGCTGACGGTAGTTCTCTCGGAGATGGAATTTATAGGTCCGCGCGGTGTATCGCCGTTGATGCCCTGTGCACGGCGGCCATCTACGGCAAGAGCCTACGTACCCCGCATAGATCTACGTATGCTTTCAAAGCAGCCAAGCGATAGCTAGCTAGGTAGTATTACGGCAACCGCGTATCACTTTCGAAACAGCCTCGGAGGTATTGTTCTCGTAGGAAATTGTGGAACACGCTGGACCTGTACACCAATTCCGGCTTCCGACATTCGACGGACGTGCCTCGTAGCATTGCGCACATCTGTGCGCGATGTTCCATTCTCCTCCGTTTCTACGTTTGTCTCATCCTAATATATATAAATAACGATTCCCTCAATTTTCTTCGCCATTCGTTCAGCGCAAGCTTGTTAAATTGATATATATCGATATCGCGTATGCTTCATCGAACAGTCGACTATTCTAATTTTCTTCGTTGATTATTAATCCTAGTAATTTTATTTTTCGTACTTACCAAGACAGAGTCGTTCCGTTGACGCGTATTATTATTTATTATGTAATGCCTCGATTACGGTATACGTCAAAGTCCTATTGAATTATTGGGTTTCGCATTTGTCACGTGCTTTTTGATCGGAGGATTACCACGCCGTGGCAAGAAATGTTGTTACGGCTTGGAATTCCCATTGTCGAAGATCCGTGAGAACCTAACGAGGCCTTGTACTTTATTGTGGGCATCCAACTAAATTTCTACATGGGATATCGCGTCTCGTAACTCCCAGAGAGATGTAATATATTCGCAGACCCGTGCGGTCTTGATTCGGTGAATACCGAATAATTAGATAGTTGACCGTAGCGCGCAAATTTTCGGAGCTCTCGGTCGCTCTATTTCCCTCTACGCATCTTTGTCTCTGCTCGAGCGCTTCGCCGTTGCGTTTTCTCTTCGATGTTTCGGCATAATGCGTGGGATGGAGCGCGCGGCGCACAGCATCGTACGCAGTAGCGTATACCGGTAGACTCTATTTATTTAGGATTACGTTGGCACAGGTGCCCAAGAGCAAGAAGCCATATCCGGAAGAGAAGGAGAAGAGAGAGTCAAGGAAGTCAACTTGTCCGTATCCACGAAATATACTTGACCCGTGCACGTTCCTTCTTCCCTTGGCTCTTCTTCTTGGTCCTCTCCGCGAATCTTCGGAAATCCCGTGCGCGTTATTTATCGGAAGACGCGCTCGGTACCGAGAATCGCGTGGTCTTGTCGTGCGCATCTATCTCGATCCGCGTACCACGGATGTAGATAGGCGTATATTCGACAAGTATATACGATACATACGTGTATACTACATATTGCGCGTTGCCGCTGCACGTATACCCGGAAGATGCATCGTGCATTTGTACCGCCACGCCGCCTCCTTTGCCGCGGTCGTGTCACGGGCCGCACCAGGCGTATCGATAATGTCGTGACGTATACGTATACAGCGACGAATATTCCATTTGTCGTTGTATCCGAGGTGGTTCGAACCACCGATTACTCTTTTAATTGTAACGGTCGTTGCTCTCCCTAGCGACGCTTACAATCATAATAAACTTACCATTACAGTTTCATCATATATTCAAACCGATACTTATCGATTGATCAATTGGTATAAATAATTTATGAAATAGCAATAAGATGTAACGACGAGTGGCAGGCGTGTTTCGCCACCGAAAACGTCCGGCAGCGAAATTCATCACGCCCTTTGTACTCGCGAGGCAAATGCGTCGGGTCGCGCGCGCCCACTACCGGCAACGAGTACACCGCTGTTTCAACGGCTACGCAAAGAACCTGGCATCAGCCGAAAGCCCGTTCGTCGCTCGAACGACAGGGACAAAGTTGGCCGGACCCATCGAATATTAAGCGGGTTGCGAGAGGAGAAAGAGAGATGGTAGAACGCTAGCGAAGGGAAATCCGGTCTCGTGCCTTGTTGGATTTAAGCTTATGGTATACTCCAGATATATTCATCCGCTCTCGAGAAGCCGTATACCGGCGAGAGCCAAGCGATCTGGAATAACTCGCGGTTTGTCGAGTGACCGCGCCCCGAACGATCGCCTCTCGGCCAGTACAATCGGGTTCAGTGAGCTATATTCTAATACAAATATGTACTACACGAGTTACACGAATGCATCGAAGAATAGTACATCGAGGAGGAGAGAAAAATATATAAGCCTGGTCGATATTAACCGTTAAAGTAAAATCACCGGTAACCGGCCGAAATCACAAAAATCGCATTCCGAGTTTAGTGAAATCTGGCGAATAATGTGACCAAGCGTTAGGGGAGATGGTAAAACTCGATTGAGTCGGACTCGTCGTTTACTACTCCGTGTAAAAACGATATCGCGAAGACGAAAATAGTGTTTCGAGAAAAATTTTTTTTTTAAATAATAACAACAACAACAACAACAATAACAATAATAATAGTATAGTCCTACATTTGATAAATTTGATGCGCGCGTATTAATCGGCTCGTGAGGATTCATGAATTTTGATAAATTGGTCACTGCCGAGAACTCCCGAAATCAGCACACATTTACGTTGATAAAGAGTGTCCCAGCAAGAGCGCCGGATTTTAATTTGCCGCCATTTTGTTAATACGAGTTGTACGGTGATTTTTTTTGGACATTTGTCACGTACGGACCACGCGATTTAAGAATATGGAGAAGTATGCAAATCAACAATGTTTAATTATTGTAAAAACACATTACAAAAATGGTGAAAGTTTTGCGAAAATAGTTCGCCAATTTCGTCAAGTTTTTGGTCGCAATGATGCGCCAAATGAATCGACAGTGAGGCGTTTAATTACAAAATTTGAGACCAAATTTACGCTGATGGATCAGAAGATCATTGTTCGTCGTCGTCCTTGTCGGTCACTCGAAAATATAGCCACAGTAACGGAATCTGTGGCCGAGAATCCAGGAACTTCCATTCGGCATCGTGGTCAACAATCCGCATTAATTCGATGATGTTCCAACACCCAATCAGCAAATTCACGGCGCTGCGCATGGTCCCTTGGCTTGATTTCTTGCACCAATTGAAGCTTGTACGCGTGCGAATGCAGATCTTTTACCAAAATTCGTTGCATAGTGCTACTGGAAATGTTCAATTGTTGACCACGATGCCGAGTGGAAGTTTCTGGATTCTCGGCCACAGATTCCGTTACTGTGGCTATATTTTCGAGTGACCGACAAGGACGACGACGAACAATGATCTTCTGATCCATCAGCGTAAATTTGGTCTCAAATTTTGTAATTAAACGCCTCACTGTGTTTTTACAATAATTAAACGTTGTTGGTTTGAATACTTCTCCATATTCTTAAATCGCGTGGTTGGTACGTGACAAATGTAAAAAAAAATCACCGTACAACTCGTATTAACAAAATGGCGGCAAATTTAAATCCGGCGCTCTTGCTGGGACACCCTTTACATAACAATCTCGAGTTATTTTATTGGATACAAGAGACGTAGCGAGAGCGATAGAAAGCGTGTATTATTTTTTGCCCTCGAGTAGGGCACGTATTACGCAAACTCCGTTTATTCGCGAGCCGACGCGTTCCACGAGGACAATGTAAAAAAAAACCAACCAAATTTGACAGGAATGACAAGTGCGAAGAAGAAAAGGGTGATACGTGAAAATATGTCAAACGATGCACTCAGCTATATTCGTAAGTGAGCGAATACGTTGTGCAACTGGACGGAAGGTATATCCCGGTAATTCATTCGTTTTACAATGGCGGATAAAGAACCACCGATCGTTTCGAAATGTTGGTTAGCTTGCACGCGATATAATTATACCAGCCGCGGTACGTACGTTCAAAACCCGAAATTAATCTCTCGCAGGCGGTGCGGCGCATCGAGGGAAAAGCAGGATATCCACGATGACTTCTTGGCCTTTCGAAAGATCTGAATATTCATCGACACGCGAACCATGCTTATTAATATTTATCCGAGCGTATTCGGCGCACGGAGGGCAAGCGGAGAATACATGGAAAGAGAATTACTCGCCTCCTCTCGCCGAGCTATCTCGTACAATTTTAACTATTTTAAGGCGGCCGAGCTTTACAAGCTCTTCTCCTGGCTAGCGCACTTTCTTCAAAATGCATAACAACATGAATATTTCTACTATTTTAAGACAATTATAAAATCACTCCGAGTCTCCCTCGTTTTTCTTCTTTCCGTAAACTTGGCTCACCGATTTTCAAAGATGCGGTTTACCCGATGCGTTTTTCTCCTCCGCTGTATATACCCGGGCGAGAGTCTTGTACAGCATTGTTGCGTGGAGCGTGGGAGAGTAAACGAGAACGTTTCGGCATCTTCGGATTCGATTTATATATTGCACATGCATTTCCGTCGAGCGTATCGCGAGGCAGTCCGAACGCGACAATGTAATATCCTAATCGCACTGACATCCGGCAAGTCGGGACCGACACCCGCGAGCCATGGAATTTTATTCCTCCGCTATGGCGGAACGCGACGACTCCGGAGCCTTTGGGACGAGGCCGAAGAACCGACAACGACGATGACACGACGATGGCAAGAAATACATAGTGTACTACGGCAATATACGGCGCATCGTGTTTTTCTCGTTAGTCGAAATCGGCGGGGTGACGTTACATCGTCATTTACAGTAAGAAAGTGTAAACGTATACAAGTTGATGGATGTTGGCGTTATCAATGTTCCTTTTTATTCCACGTTGGTCTATATTGTTGAACGAAAGTGTTTGTGCACGGTGAAAAATAATTTTGTCGTTGCGATTCGAATTACAGTTTTCTCCTAAAATAATCTTTCGTTTCGCGGATTCAGACACCAACTTGCGCTCTCGGTGGATGAACGTTAGCCGCGTAAACGGTACACGCAGCTCAGAAAATATGTTGATTCGGAAATGAATTGAGAACGGACTCTATGTATTTTACTGACGAACCAAATTGGCGATTGGGTTCGGTACTGTCGGCAACTGATTTTTTGCTGCAACGACGATGCGTCGATTCCTCCAATTATTTTTGTATCAGGGGTACAAATTGAAAATGCGGGTTTGATAACAGATGGCGTTACTAACGCTATACGCATCAGGCAGTACTGTGACTATGTTCATGTCAAAGCTACGTCTTATAGCTTTAATTTTCAGTATGTGTCAATTTGTCGCAGTGTCAAATTCATAGTTTTTTTGAGCTCTCAATATGTCGAGTTTCGTGCCAACAAAACAGCATTTGCGGGAAGTTTTAATTTACTTCTTTAATTTGAAGAAAAGTGCTGCTGAAGCACATCGATTGGTCTCCGAGGCTTATCCGAGTCATGTTCCATCGGTTTCAACGTGCGAGAGATGGTTTGTGCGGTTTAGAAGTGGTGATTTTGACGTTGAGGACAAAGAGCGGCCGGGCCAAGTGAAAAAGTTTGAGAATGCTGAATTGGAGGCAATACTCAATGAAGACTCGTGTCAAACTCAACAAGAGCTCGCAGATTCATTGGGAGTGACACAACAAGCCATTTCCCATCGTATAAAAGCCCTCGGAATGATCCAAAAGCAAGGACATTGGGTGCCGTATGAGCTGAAGCCGAGAGACGTCGAGCGCCGTTTTTTTGCATGCGAACTGCTGCTCGAACGGCAAAAACGGAAGGGTTTTTTGCATCGCATTGTCACTGGTGATGAAAAGTGGATCCATTACGATAACCCGAAGCGCAAAAAATCATATGGTTACCCCGGCCATGCATCATCATCGACGGCCAAACCAAATATTCACGGCGCCAAGCTCATGCTCTGTATTTGGTGGGACCAGCTGGGTGTGGTGTATTATGAGCTATTGAAATCGAACGAAACCATCACAGGAGCACTATACCGAACTCAATTGATGCGTTTGAGCCGCGCACTCAAAGAAAAACGGCCACAATACGAGCAAAGACACGACAAAGTAATTTTGCAACATGACAACGCTCGGCCACATGTTGCAGCGCCGGTCAAAACATACCTACAAACGCTGAAATGGGAAGTCTTACCCCACCCGCCGTATAGCCCAGATATTGCTCCTTCCGATTACCACCTTTTCCGATCGATGACACATGGCCTAGCTGACCAGCGCTTCCATTCTTACGAAGAAGCCCAAAAATGGGTCGATGACTGGATAGCAGCCAAGCCGGCCGAATTTTTTCGCGACGGTATCCGTAAATTGCCAGAAAGATGGGAAAAAGTTGTGGCTAGCGATGGACAATACTTTGAATAATTCATTTGTTACCATTTTTTCAGAATAAACGTTCAAAAATAGAAAAAAATCCCGCATTTTCAATTTGTACTCCTGATACGTGCAACCGAAAAAAAGCAACTGTATCTTGAAAAGCTCCGGTAGCGAATAAACTGCTGCAAAAGTTAGAATTCGTATTGACGAGCGTTCCGATTCGACGAACCATTCGCCGGTTATGTCTCGCTAGCGTAGCAAGTTGTTGAAATGATCAAGTTCTATCGTCGCAATAACGAATCAATTGCAACAAATAAAATTCGCTTGTAATGCGTCGTGCGGTATAACAAATAGGTTATTCCGCTGGACCGTCACCGGGAGTCGATAGCAAGGTTATCGAAAATTGTGGGGATGTTCGTACGCCCGGACGAATTCCGGCGGATTTCTCAGGGGTTCTCTCCGTCGTCGCTCGCGGGCGACCGCTAGGACAGGCGTCGACGATCACCCGAAATGCCCTCTGTGCCAAACTCCCTGATACTCGAGTACGCGATACCAGAGACGGAATACGTGTCGGGTATTCCACAAAACGTGGTTTTTTCGGAATAAACGTATTTTTCAACACGTTACGCATTCCATACTGTATATCGTTACCACCGAGTATCATATAATTGTTTATTGTCGTATTATCGAGAATTTAAGAATTATTATTCTTTTCTTATAATACCTACCATATTTCTTTCATTTGATTTGGGGGGGGGGGGGGGGGTTGACTCGAGCGTTTGTTGCTCGTCGCTGTCGAGAAGCAATGAAAGATTTTGTCGAATTTTGTTTTGGCACCGAGCGCGCTACCGAGTGAGATGGTTAAAATTGAGGCTCGAGTACAAGAGCTAAAGTCATCCGGCGTGTTGCAGCTACGAGACAGAAATGAGATAAATTGCGTCGGGTCTCTGGTGCAGTGGCACCACCAGCGGTGCAGCAGTAGAGAAGGTGCATCATAGCGTCTTCGCGAGAATCGAGTTCCGCGTCTCTCTCTCTCTCTCTCTCTCTCTCCCTCTCATTGGATAACAGCAGCTGCTGCTGGGTTGGCCGGCAGACTACGGAAATTGTATTTCACGATGCCAATTTAAGATGAATCGTGAAAATGAAGGTCTTCCACTTGGGACGAATAGATTCGACGAGGACTGCCGTGTCCGTGTGTGTACATACTATATATAGTAAATACGAGGCGACGGAGCCACGTCGGATGCACGAGAGACAGTTTGATATCTCAATCGTGTACGTTTTTACTTACGGACGTATCAAGTATAATTTTCTATTCACGCTTTTATCGAAGAAAATAAGTTTAAAAAGTCTTAATAAAAATAGAATAAAAAATATTGCTAAGAAAATGATAAATAAATTAAGATAGAAATAATTAAGGGTCCCCTATATGCTAATGGAAACGATAGAGATGCGGTCGTAACACCAATGAAGATGGAACACACATACGTACGGAGGTCGACGGTGATTGAAAAAAATGTAGTAAAACTCGGTTCGCTGATGGTACCGACCAATCGGTGGTCCGGATTAATGGGCACGATCGAAGAGGGTGACGCTCGAGAATAATAGGAAAAAAAAGTAGCGGGTACCCCGTACAAATTGGCACCGCATCAGGTAGGAACTTATCCCCGTGCTCGCCCCTGACACCTCGTCCCACGGGCGATTTCCTTTGTTAAATTGATTAACCGTACGGCGTTTCATCGCGTTTCCCACTTGTTCGTATTCATTAGTCCTGATGGCTATCGCGAAGCATCGAACGAGATGCCCCGATGAGTTTCGAGGAGGATAAGGTTTCTCCGATCGATTTCGGTCAAACACTTTTCTTGGTCTCAAAATGGTCGCGTGAAATAGAAACTCGTCGTAATTTGTTGTTTAACACGATAAATCGTATTTACAATGAAAAACTCGTCATTAAAAACGTCAAAGGTATCTTTGTGCCATGCAGCTATGCACTTCCCCGACGATGACATTTGAACATTTTTTTTTCAAGATTAATCGAGCTTCCCAAGCTCGAGCGGTCGTCACCTTTTGATCGCGAGCAACGGTATATTATATTATAGTAAAAGTAATTTGACGATTGATAAATAATAAATAATTAACAATTAATAAATAATAGTTAATTTGTTAAAATAAAATTACTCGAATAATCTTTTCAGCCTTGTACATATGTATTATCGGAGGCTCGATTACCGTTAAGTTGTTCGTGTCCCGTGCAATTAAATAGTTTGCACGATTACCCGTCTTCTTCTCTCTGCACGTACATTATACTTGTCGATTGATAATCGATTAATAACAATTGACAGGGATAAAGGGAAATTAAGCAAATCGGAGTAATGTTAGACACTGTTTTCTTTATTGGCCTTTCCTCCCTTGAGTAACTACCAAATGGAGTGTCTTTGCGTGTGAAGATGCGTCAGTTAACGATAAACATCGAAACAATTGGTAATCGACTATCCTGTTTTTACAATTTAATTACACCGCCTTTATCGTCAACGATTGGCTCGATTCGACACCATTTATTTTCTGTTCTTCATTTTAATCGAAACGATTACAATATGTACGTTAATCTTATTAGCATAATAATATTTTATCTTATAATTTCACTCGACATTGTTATATGGCTACTTATATTTCTTGCAGACGTTTTAACGAGCCTCGTTCGATCAATTTTTACTTATAATAATATCATCGGTGCGGGGATCATTGACCCGGCATCAATTTCATCGGTTATCGATTAACGCGGCTACTCTTGCTCTCTGTCTCTCTCTCTCGCTGCATTTGTCTTCGACGTAACGAAATCTAGAAAAAAAAAACAAATTATGTGCGCTCGCGACTGGTTACACGCCTATACATGTAGTACATATTGTATGTATCGATGGCGATGTCAATAGTCCGACGTTTCAGTATGCATTTTGGTCGACTCTACGCTTCAACTTTTTATTTCTTTGCGCGAGGTCGACACTCGTACGAATAACGAGATATATTGTACAATATATGGTAATTACGGTAAGTAAATAACTGTGTAAAAACGCTTATACTCGTATAGGCTATATCGCACCCCTAGAAAAAAATATAAATAAAATTAAAAAATTTTTTAAAATCATTACGCGTTTATTGTATTTCACGATCGACGTCGCGATTTGCCAAGGATAATGAAAAAAATGAAATCGTTAAATGTTATGGACATTCGATATCTTTTATCTCAAATTTCTTTATTTAATATATTTCGATCTGTCCTGTCGTACCGGAGATCCGATAAGACGACTTTTTTGAGATGACGCTGCAAAGCTCTCGCGAACAGCAACCAACATTAATAACGATGATTAACAAACCCATCGATCCGATTGCTATTCATGGCAAGTTATTTTGTTTGTTGGAAAATGTTTCACTCATCGGTATAAATGTTTACAATACGCTCATCGGTATAAATTTTTAACAATAATTAGTACTGATTCCAGGGGACTGCGCTCATAGTCGAATACCGTTTCATTTCTCTCTTCGTCCTCGGCACATATTTATCGCGTTAATTCTTTATACAATATTTGCCACGACACTTTTAAACGTTTCATCCAAGATGGCATTTTATAATTAAAATTGCTAGTATAATCTCGACGCGTGTAAAATTGTCAGCCAAATGATGAAGAGTTGGATAACGCTGTGTGCCGCTTCGAGTTGTTTGACGCACTATCAATGAGGAACGTGTGATATGTTTTTCCCGTAAACTCTACTCCTGAAAGAAGGTTTCACAATTGTTCTGGACAGAACAAATAATAAATAACGATATCAACGCGCTGGAAGACCTTGTTGGAATATATTGGAAATGAGTCGATTGTGCCGTTTTCGCAAGACTCGGGTATCCCGGTGTCGGCGGTTGCGACGGCGGAGGTATCGTTACAGAGCCAGTTCACAGGGCCAACACCGCATTGAGAAAGAGAGGACGAGAACGGGAATCGAGGGAATGACGGGAATGCGGAAACTATCGTGCCGTCATCGTGCAAAGTGAACGGAACAACGGTAGAAAATAATGGGGACGCGGCAAATGCATCTCAAGCACGTCGTCGCGTCCCATTGCCGAGCACGCAGGGGTGAAACGACTTGCGCGTAATAATAATTCTATACGTGGCGTAACTCTTGACTTTGCGCGTGTGTGTTCACTGTCTCGCGCGATCGCGCTATCGTGCCACGAGATACTGGAGTGAGATAAGATAACGCGACAGGTCACCGCTACCGGGAGAGCGTATCAAAACTTTCCGACATCCTTACCGTTTTATTCATCAAAGTAAGAAAGAAAGTACTTGTTCGCGTGCGCCGTGCCCTTCGCTAATATCCGAGGAGAGCCTGACTAAAATACTTTCGAGATTATACAATTGACCCTCCGACCGACGGAAAAGGAGATACGTTTTTAAACGATTATCAAACTTTGTTAAGCGTATCTCATCCAAGTGGCTATACGTCGTTCCTTAAATATTAATAACTAAATAAATAAATAAATAAATAAATAAAAATTAACGAGGCAATGGCAGAACGATACTCGTATAATTATTTCACTCGATGGACCGCTACGATTTTAATAATTGCATTTTTGGTAATTCGAGTTTCAATGAAATTATTTGAAGAAAACAAGTATTTGTCGGTGTGCTTGGAAAATAATGACTCGAGTAACATTAATTATGTCCGATCGCCGGTCGCGCCAGATATTTTGTTCGATTCAACAATCAGCAATTACCCTGTAAAAGACCGGACGTTAGCCCGACCGATTGAGATATTTTTCATTCGTCCCTGTCGTTACGTCGAACAATGAGTAACGATGACTACGAGGATCTTGAGAGAAAAAAAAATCGCTGGTTGCGGTCAAAGACTTGACGTTTCCTCGAGGACGGACCATTCACGCGTACGAGAATGAATTTATCGCTTGACCATCGTTCTCCCGATGATATTTCAATAATATATTTGGCGGTATGATTTATCAGTACGTAGAATACAATACTATGTACAAATGTCACGTGACAGCTGGGTAATTTTTAGTCTCCGTTCGACGGTATTCTCGTTCTCCGCTCGTTATTAGCCGACTTATCCTGTTGCCCGTACTCTCGGGTACGCGAGACGATCCTCTTAAAAGCACGTACGATATCGTCAGCTATAACGTACAATTTACAAACTATTCAATTCACCGAGCAACACTTACCGAGGTCATAGTTTTTTTTTTTTTTTCAGAGATTTGATACGACAGAGCGGTACTAAATACATATACATATCGTATAGTTAGAGGCTATAAACGGGGGCTCGGGACTAGCGGGATGAAAATATGCCCGCGTACCGAAGCTCATTTTTGGCTCTTGAATTTGGCGATCGAGATTTCGAATTATGAAACAACAATAACGAATGGAAAAGTCGCACGAACGATGGTTTTGACGACCAGTTTGGTAACGAAATGTCGGGATTCAGCGTTGATGTATCGCGCGTGTCGCATGGCTACGATAGCAAATACGTTGTTATCAATTGTATCTCTACAGTGGACGCAGTCGCTCCGAGATATATATATATAAATATATAGAGATATACATATATATATCCGATTTGATCCCACAACATCCTTAACACGTACAAAATTATATATTTTTCGTATATATAACATATGTATATAGGTTATTAATTATTTTTCTCTTCTTAAAACTCGTCGTTATATATATTAATTAATAATTAATATTTATATAATTCTCGTTCTCTGTATATATACGAAGCGACGGACGAACGTCGAAGCAATATCGGTCCTAATAATAGATAGACCGAACGCGTCACCGCCGTGGGTCCTTTCGTTTAGAAAAATCTAACACGCACAACCGCGCACTCTCGACGTTCCAAGGTGATTGAGCTCCTATCCTTCCAGCAACGTCCTCCGTAGAGGATCGATGCGCCAACGATCGAAACGATAATAACTCGGTTAAAGCAATTCCTCGTTGTCCTCCGAAGTCCCGTACATCTGTGGCCTTCGATCCGATTGCTGAGGTTGTTTCCGCGTCTGAAGCAGGGCTATGCTCGCGGCTTTGTAGTTTATCGGACCGTACGATCTGTAGTCGATGTCCGCGTAGTCCAAATCCGAGTACTCCGCTTTGAACGGCTGTATGGGAAGAATTTTTAAACGCAGATATCTCGATTACTTATCATTTTCCAAAATTGATAATAAATTATCAATCGCGAATCTTTGCACTCGTCGTTTCGCCAATTTCATCGTTAAAATAAGCAAAAAGCTCGTTTCTTTTTAAAAAAATGTGTTATATCTATTAGTGGATTAAATGCCATTTTATCAACACCGTGCTCACTTACCAAGCCATTCGCAAAGCATAGTTCGATCGAGGAACTATATATCGGTTTCGTCTGTGGGAGGAGAAAGGAGAAGGGGTTGTGGCGTACGTGCCTTCCACCGCTCGACGTATGTACGCAGCCTTTGATAAAAATTGGTAGAATCGTGAAAAAAAGCCAATTCGAGGAAAGAAAGATTTTTGGTCTCATCGCGTTTGGATACGTATTCCAAAGTGCCACACGAGTCTCTGTGCTGGAAAGCACTCTCACGCGTGTACACGCGTTAGCCGGATACATCGATACGCAACGTCTATTACGTCGGATGGATAGAATCGTTGCACTCGATATCAAAGACCACTTTTTCATTTGTCTCTCACTCCCTTTTATTTATTATGCGTATGCGCGTGCTTGTTTCATTCGCGTTTTAGGCGCAAATAACGAAGATAAGCCGAGCGAGTAACGAATGCAGCCAGAAATCAAAGGTACTCGCTAATACCGGAATGGTGGAACGGTGTGCGTTCTCGTGTGGTGACTACTGTTTGTAATACAAATCGATAGAATAAAGCCAATGGTCCCGATTTGCGGAGCGTGAAATAACACTTTTTTCAAATAAAAGAAACGTCAACGGTGAAACGCAAAAATTCTACTTTGGCCAGCATTGTGCAAACATACGTGAAAAATAATTGTTCTTTTGTTATTATTAAAATGATAGTTTAGCATGACAGGTACCTATTTTGCCGGATGACGATACTTTTTTCTCTCGTCTTCCCTCTCTTAGTAAATATACGTGTCGCTCTTTGACGGCATACCATCCTACGAACAAACATACTTGGAATAGAGACCGTACAATGTTGGATTCTCCGGTTCAACGGAATTCTCAAGGGTACCGTTAGTGATCCTCGATATCCGGTTCTATTATTATCTCAGGGCGACTACATTGACTTGCATTATAAACTAAACCGAGTTTTGGCCGTTTCACGCGCTCCTTTGTACCGCTTCTCGAGGGATATGTATATATCGGAGCTTGTAAACTCGAGACTGAATAGGTAACGCGACCGGAGGCGCGAATCGTCGACGACAACGGAAACGAGTCTCACGGATAACGGTATTCTCGTCGCCGGAGGAACGAGCGCGCATACAAACCCGAAAGGACCTAGAGTAAA
The DNA here is from genome assembly GCA_963942595.1 of Cylloceria caligata. Classification (NCBI taxonomy): domain Eukaryota; kingdom Metazoa; phylum Arthropoda; class Insecta; order Hymenoptera; family Ichneumonidae; genus Cylloceria; species Cylloceria caligata. The sequence continues at coordinate 71,456,954 of OZ012707.1, forward strand.
CGTTACAACTGCAAAAATTGAATTAAAGTTGTCGCGATGAAATTCTAGCGGAAAGCCTCAAGCGCGAGTTGCGCTATGAATAACATTCCTATTCAGTTCCACGTGTACCCTCTGCGCGTTTCTTTCTCTGTTTTGAAAAATTCGGACGTACGATTTTCCAACTGATATACGCACGCGGTCAATCGCCCGCTCGGCGCCTCTTTCGTTAAATATTTGCTGAATCAAGACTCGCGTTCCCAGTCACTCGTACCCAAAGTATTTTCATTAATTCCTTGAGCGACATCGGGATTATCGCGGATACAGTGGTACAGCGTGCGAGTTTTCGATATTTACGACGAGTCCACGGTAGAAGACTAATCGGTATAGTTGCCGGCCATTCGACAGTCTTTGAAATTTTAAATAAATTGTCTCACGCGGTTGACGCGCTGCCGATAACTTTATTGAAATCGATCGTTTCATCAAGGGAACACTTTGGATTCTCACCGAAGATTAGACTTTGAATAAAGCAACGATACGCCGACATTGGTGTATATCGCGTTGCGTCTCGTAGTCGCATGTATATTATTTCCGATAGATGGCACAATTAAATAACAATTATCATCGTTCTATTATTCAAAGTAATCATTCGTTATACGGCAAGCTCGATGCTCCGCGGTGCAGAGCGAGCAAACACGCGAGAGCCAATGAATCACTTGCCAGGGCCATGTTCGTCGGCCTGCTTTCGACATTCCCGAACCGCGAATCCTATACCCGCCTGCACTTGACCTGTCGTATCTACAGTATCTAATCCGCCGCGAGTACCTTCCGTATAAACTGTATAGACAGTGAAATACGCAGATCGAGCGGTCGTTTCGGGCCGGATGGGGCTATCGAAAGCGGAAGTCAGGGGATCGAGGAAACAGCGAGGGTTTCTGGCTTCTGGCTTCTGCTTCCGTGAGGAAGAGGTAGAAGAGCCTGCGCCGCGTCTCGCGAAGGCTTCCTCCTCCCTTTCCTTCTTCCTCAACACGATCCGCGGCACAGTGGTACAACAGCGGTGGCAGCAACAGAAGGAAAAACAAACGCGAGGTCAGGAATGTTCACGAGGCAGAAGCGAGTGTAGAGGAAACGTTAGAGGTCTCGCTCGAAACTAAACGGAAGTGCCGGAGAAGACTCAGGCTCGACGAAGCGTTCGTTGCTGAACCCCTCTATTCCCGTAGCACGCGCACGAATCCATTCTCTGTTTTAGAGTTATACAGCTTTTGGTGGCTGTGACTGTATCGCGACAACTTGTACTAGAAATTGTGCAGCAATTTCGTCAGTTTCACCGAAAACTCTGATAGATTCGCATTTACAGCAGAGTACAGAAATATCCGACGATTCGGGCCAAACTCGAGATCGAGGAACGGGGGACCAGCCGGGTTTCTTTGTTTCACTATTGTGCCTCGTCTTGTTGGAAATCCTAAAGACTAACGCACGCGCTTTCGCAATAATTCAATATAAAAACGTAACGCTCGTACGTAAATCATCGATTCATCAAAGGCTGCTCAAAGTCGAGGAGGGATATAGAGTCAAACCGAGTCTGACTCTATTCGGTCACGTCTCTCCGAGCTCTCGGTGCTCGTTAATTATTCTCCGGGTTGCCGATATCCGTATGTCCCATATATCACAACGTTTCGCTCGGTCCACAGTGTGAGACGAATGGAAATCAATGGAACGCTTTGAACGTAGCGATGATAGGGTAAGGGACGATTATGGTCATCTCGGATGATCTGGGATGCTAATCGTGCGTGATGTGTACACGTGATATACACGTCAGTGGTATTGGGACAGTATTTGCACTATCCACTGTGAATTCGAATAATAACCGGTGTAACGATCAATGCGGTAGTTGATTACTACGCGCGGTTGGACATTCAAATCGTTACATACCTCGATTCTATGTGAAGGACATGTATGTTATACACACACACACACACACACACACATATATATATATATATATATATATATATATATATATATATATATATATATATATTAAGGACATGTATGTAATACATATATATATGCGAACTTAATGATATATACAAAGTAAAGATGTTGACTAAAATATAGCGTACTTATAGTATAGTATCGGACTTATAGTATAGTATCGGACGAATCGGAAGCTCCGTGGACAATCGAAATCCTACCTTCAAACGTCAATCTCCCGACCAACGTCGCGAAAATGTAGCTCAGGGTAGTGACCGCCCGAGGGAATCGAGGACGCGGCGGATAGGGTTGTCGCGGATGAAGATGACGACGAGCCGTTTACGGTCGAAGCCGTCGTGGTGATTGTATTCGCCGTATTCGTAACCGTGGTCGATTCAGCTGTAATAGGCGGCGATACACCGAGCGCTTGCTGTTCACCGGTTCGCGGGTACCCTGACGCGAACCTCTTTGATTTTGTCGTGTTTTTTACGTGATTGCCGAGTTCGGAGTAATTAATATTCGGACCGCCGGAGACCGGTAGATTATCAGCGAGGGACGGCGGAGACGTCGAACTCTCGGCGACGAGGCCGCTACTCGCGAATCGATTCGCCTGACGATCCCTCTGCTGATTAGCGGCACCACCACCGTTATTGCTATCCAGTGTTCCATTCGTCGCTCGATCGGCCTCGGGATAGTCGCTCGGACATGGATTTATCGCGTCCTCGTAGTAATGCGGATACGATATCTTGTAACTCTCCGGTATACCAAGATCCTGACGGTATTGATCGAATATCAAAGTGGCCGCTGTCGTTTCCCCGGCAGCGGATCGACGCGTCGTCGCGGGGGTCGGCGTTGTCACACCCGACGTAGGTACGAGTGCCCCGCTACCGATCGATACGAGCAGGTCGCTCGTGTCCGAGACTATTCCCGAATCACCCCCTCGGACGCGACTCTCGCCGGATCTTCTGTGCTTTGACTTGCGATCGTTGCTACGATCGCCGTGCTGTTTTCTCGCGTATTTTCTCCTCTCGTTTCGGCGACAACCGTGTTGCTGTAATTGTTGATTCGATGAGGAACGACGCGACGATTGCTGCAACTGCTGCTTATGATCGAGAGCGTAACTGGAGAGTTCGAGATCGGAGTTTCCATGAATGAAAGAGAGAGGAGGACTATCGCCTGTGCTGTTGTTTTCACCGCCGACGCCACCTCCTCTGTTCTCCTCGCTTCGATGCTGAGGATGAAGAGTCGATGTTGAAAATTGATGATGCTGATGATAAGCGGAATGCAGCTGTCTGGCTGTACTCTTGTGAGTGTACACGGGCATGAACGAAGTCTCCAAAGGACTGACTACCGAGGAATGGTAGAGACTTCGCGTTAGTGGCAATGTTAGTTGGCTCAAACTGCTGCTCGGTATTCCACCTCCCGGCGCGGTGTAACTCCCATAATGCTGCATTTCTTGTTGTTGGTGCTGTAATTGATAGTGATGTTGCTGCTGGTGGTGTTGGTGGTGGTGGTGGTGGTGGTGGTGCTGCTGCTGCTGCTGCTGCTGCTGCTGCTGCTGCTGCTGCTGCTGGTGTTGCTGTTGCTTCTGATGTTGCTGGTAGTATTCATTGTAGTTGTATATGTTGTTCGACTGTAACAGGTATTGTTATCTTTTTGGGGGAATAGGCGAGGAAATTAGAGGACTTTGCGAAAGACATTATTAATTCGTTAAGGGCGGAAAGGGTTTTTTTCGATATGATATTCATAGCGTCCGTTGAGAAATTTTCTATCGAATCGTTAGTTGACAAATTGTATACTAATAATGTTTAACTCGAATGTTGGTATTTGAAAGAAAAAAAAATAAATAAAAAAAAAAATTTTCACCCTCCGATGATTTTAATTGTCACGCAAGTATTTATAGTATCTCGATTAGCCAAAGAAGAAAAGTTACTACAGCTGATTGAACGGCGAATGGTTATGTGTGCGCGCACAACGATTATACGAATAATTAGAGAAAAGTATCGAACGAAGGTTTTCGAGAGTGAGCTTGATGATATCGACGGTAACTATACATACAACTACTACGAATATATTGCAATATCTACAGGCGTGATTTTTTTACTCGTTTTTCTATTCCTTTGCGTATAGCAAATATATACAAGTTTAAAGTAGAAGCGTACGCACGATGACAATTATGACACGAAATTTGAAATGTACGTGAGACTTACTTGATCCGTGACTGACATGCACAAGGACGGTCGCTACATAGATGCCTGGATCCAGCTTAGCAGGAATGTAGGAAACACACGTTTTCTCCCGATTAAAACTCCTCTGCATCCAGCCGCTCTTATTACTCTTTTTTCTGTTTTTTCCTTCATTCTTTCTCCCTCCCTCTCTTTCGCTTGCGCTTTACATCTAGTTCAGAGACACGCAAATTGCAAATGTACATGTAAATTAAAGAGACACGCGCGGCTGGTGCACGGTGCTTAGGATCGGAGTTCGGCTCGAGACCATCCGAACGCTGTGGCTGCTGACCCGTTGAGTTCCCATTATAAAATCGATTATTCAATCGAGCGGAACAATAAAAAAAACATATTTAGAAATATCATTGGCCTCGCATCAAAATAGAGCCACAATCGTTCAACAGTCTTAGCATTCGAAGGCTAGAGTACGGATTTATATTTGGCAGTTAATCGATATTAGTGGGTGACAAACCTTGAGGTTGGTGAGCGGCGGTGGTGTCACAGCTTTGTTTCTCGGTGGAAATACAGGAGGAGGAACGTTCTGATACGTATGACGCGAGGGATCAGTTTTTTTAATTCTCGGTGCCGGAATCGGTGGTATCTTATCGTCGCTCTCGGTAATCTCCGATGGATCGTTCCTCGTGGGAGTTTCGGGAGATCGAGTGAACGGCGGTGTAGGTGGCGGTGTAGGCAGCGGTGTGGTTGGTTTTGATCGCGCGAGACTCGAAGTTGGCGTGAGATCGGGCGTGGATCTCAGAGTAGTGGCGATAGTGCTGTTACTCCCGGTCAGAGCGCTATTCTTGCTGCTGTTGTGAGGACAATTCTTGACAATCGGTATCGCGTAAAGCTGATAAGTCCGACGCGCCGAGTTTGCCGCCGCCCCGGAGCCGGCAGCCGCGGCGGCTTCCGAATGCTTTCTGCATAATCTCAGAGAGTAGAATCGCGAATGAGCTTGTTTGTGCTTTCGGCGTCTGAGGGGCTTGAGCGTATTGTACCGTAGTTCGGGCGAGTTGCTTCTCGGCATATTATGGGAGGAATAGTGGGGTCCCAAGTGACTGCTTCTCGTCGTAGCTGATTCGTAGCCGGAACTGGCACCGCCGAGACTCGGTGGATGGCTAAGGTTCGACGGTAGCGAGGAACACGGCGATGTTGCGACCGAATACGATGTACTCGTCGTCGCGCCCCTACCGCCCGTAGAGACGATGGTCGCGGTGGAGCGGTCGCTGCCCGAGATAGTACTCGCGTCGGTACCGTTGACGATGCCGATGCTGTCGCTGTTGCCATGCAAAGCCGAAACTCGAGCAAACTTAGGGGAGGTAACCAACTAAAACAAAGACGGGGGCGCGCGGCGCACACGGCACTACAATTAACGGCGTTGCATGTACGTGCATGCTGTATACATATATTTATACGAGGCATTTCACGCCATTTGTACAAGTTAAAGATCCTCACATTTTCAAAAATATTCTCTATAACTTGAGAAGCACGAGAGAGTTCGGTAACCGGGAGCGTCTTTATTTTTTTTACAATATTTTTTATTAATCGGAATTCAAAGTTTTTCGATTCGGAGATCGCACGCGTCCGACCCGATGCATCTGAAAAGTTATGACACTTGGCACGATAACAGTTGCGAATTTCAATAAACTTTCGACTCGAAAATCTTACTTTTCGACAAGTACGTCACCATCGATTTTTCCTCAAATGTTTCTACAATTTTATTTCATGCACACGAAAAACACTGGTATCACGGGCCGCCAATTTTTTCGGATATACACATTTTTGTAGCTGTCACGTAAAACTCTGTACATGAAAGTAATTAACGCAAGGTTTTCTCGGCATGACGTAATCTAAAAAAAAAAAAATTATGCAAAGCTCGAGTAGTCATCAAATTTAGGTTTAATTGCTCAAATATAAAATAGGTTATGCCACGTCTAGGTACGTTGTAGTAACAGTCGAATGGTTATTCGCGGGATTTGTCTCTGATTTGATATCAAGTGGAACAGAGTCGAAGAAATTTCGTGATAAGCGCAATGGATATTTTAGCTTATCTTGCTACACTTTCGTGCTTCAAAAGTGAGAGAATGATGAAAAAATTTGGGTGATTTTACCTTGTTGTTAAATGTAACGTTGTTGTGCGTGGTATAAAATTCGGTACGAAGCCAACACCGATCGGAGAAAGATTTTTTTTACGAATGAAAAGGAGACTACAGCTATGAATAAGGAAATAAAATGTTCTCCGATCGTTTCAAGCATTAGTTGGATTTTGACAGGGGATCAGGGTTGTTGCCTGTAGAGTTTGTCCGCTGGCTCGATCGTTCGTCTTACCTGCGCCTTATCTTATTTCTCTAGAAGCGTAAAATAGTTCTCGAGTGCAATTGTCTATGTATACGTAAGGATTGCGTGTATGCGTGTCGTGTATATGTGTATCGACGAGTTCCGCGAACCTCAAGCTAATGGAACACGGAAGCTTTCGAGGGTGGCGGTCGTCGATTAATTACGACCGTACGTATATACGGAAGATTCTCGGTACAGGTTTGTACGAAAAGGGTACCTATAGCGATATTATTCGATAGCTCACGAATGGATTTATCGCGATCACGATTTTCGTCCGCATTTCCTTTGCACGCGACTATAACAATCCACGTTGCGGCGCGTACTCCTCTCTCGGTCGTCGTCGCCGTACGTATCTATACGCGTCTCATGCAAATCGATGTAACCCGGGCGGCGTGCGACAAGAGAGAGCGTCGCACGATGCATATTAATGTCGTTCGTTACGTCGATCCCCGTCGTTTTCCTATTCCTATTCGACCTCCGCATTGCATTCTAGCCGTGTGTCTCTCGTTTCTCTCCCTTGGAAGAATATCGTCGACTGTTTCCGCGAGGGCCCGCGGACTTTTATCCTATTCAGCGCGTCAATGTTCAAACGCTCAAGTTGTTACATCGAATTATGGATCGAGGGCTCCCCGAGATTCGTACTTGGTATACAAAGACAAAAAATGCATCGACGTGAGCTTGAAAAATGAGTGTCGAGCATTATCAATGGCAATGCTTTTTTCCATTAAATAAAAACCGGCTACTACCGCTATTTACGAAATATAACTATTTTGGCTAATAAGACGACCTCCTTCATTTTTTCAAAATTATTATTAAGTATTATTATATTATATTATATTATACGAATAATCGATACCTTCGGAATATAAGTTATCGCGCATAGCTGCACGGCAACATTTCACGTTTTATCAGCTACTATAGAAAATTTCCTTTGAATATCGGAGATGACGAACGAGACGCGACGCCGTGTTCTTGTAATATGCGGAAGCCACGTATCCATCGCGCGAGTCGACCGTGCGACCTATGATATTACGACGCGGGCGCGTGCTCAAGAGAGCGATTCCTCTGGGTAGACAGAAATATCTGGAAAAATCTAAAATTTGCAACACACAATCTCAACTACCGCGCGCGATGTCTAAATTATTTGGAAATTTTCACTTGCGTCGATGACATAAAATTTTAGTAACTTTTGAGATTCACCGAACGTGCATTCTTATGGCGTACGTGCAAATTTCTTGAATTTTTTTCATTATAATTCAACAAAGTCCAGCATGACAACGATCAAGATTATCGTGCCCTCTCGCTCGCCCCTTGCCACGCTGCACGATTGTACCTACACCCGCCCGACTCATCGCCTCTTTACCCGGTGCACCTCCTCGAATCCTTGCACTCGTGGCTCCCCCGGCCGAGAACGGAGACCGGAGAACGACGCGGTCACGCGAGCGCCACGCGCACTCTTTACTCCGAACTTTACCACATACCCGGTGCAGCCCCCTCCCCGTATTCATTTTTTCGTATGCTTGTATCTTTGTTTCCCCAATGAATCTCGTTGGCTATCGTGAAATTCAACTCGCGGCTTATTTCAGTTTTAATGAAAAAAAAAAACGTTAAATGAAAATAAAATCGAGTATCGTTGTTTTTACGCACGTTTCTGCATTAAATTATTTCCAGGTATTCGAATGTAAAAATTGATTGTCCGTTGTGTGTGTGTGTGTGTGTGTGTGTGTGTGTGTGTGCGCGCGTGTGCGTGCGCACCATTAAATTTGTGTAATTATGAAAGCTGACACGTAAATTGACATATACCAACTGAAATCTGTATATTATGAATCGTATGTGAAATCGTGAAATCTGTATATATGAAAAATCGAAAATCATGCATGGTCAGGACAAGGGTAAATACTATTGAAAAGAAGAAAAAAAAAGTTACTCACCTTGTTGGGTGGTGTCTGAATTCCGTGAAACGGCAGATTCTCGTAAAAAGTTTTTCCTTCGAGTTCCGGGAGAGTCTCCGAGACGCTGTCTACGTGATTATTGTTCGTCGCCTGACTCGGATCTGAAATGACGGAATAATGGAATTTTTCCATTTATTATACCAGCGTGACATTCAATTATCTTGGCAACGAGCCGATTTTGCTCATCCGTCTCAAAGTATCCGACGAATCTCATTTTACGTTAAATCAAGTTCGATCGAAGAGCAGGTGAAGCGATCGAGTATACAAGAGATCAAAGTATCTCCCAAACTGTCACTCATTTTCCTAAGTGATCATGGACGGTATAGGTAATTTTGCTCTTTCTACATATATTACTTGTATCGTTATCGTTTTAAAATCTAATTCTTGCCAATATTTTGTAACGCTAGTCGAATGCACAAAGCTATATCAAAATAAATAAATAAGCGAATAAAAGTAAAAAAAAACGGACCCTAATAAAGTCCTTCTTATTAATAAAATTATTAATTAAAAACATTCCAGCTTGCGACGGAATAGCTTGTTTGTTGAGACGCGCATTTACCGACACACACGCGCACAAGTTTCGTGGGTACGTACCTGCGCCGGGCTTTTTGCGCTTACGAGATACGGCGATGGCGCTCAAGCTGATTACCCGATCGGGTAGGATCGGTGCGCCTAGGTGCAAGATCCTCCGCTGATGAGCAGGTGCTATTCTCTTGTAAGTCACCGCTGAATAAAGAAAAACATAGCCAACGCGTCCGCGAGCGAGCGAGCGACCAGCGTTGCATTCGCAAACATGTAAAAAAAAATCGTGCAACGTGCAAAACCGTAAACGGGAATATATTAAATGATATGCGACGACGTAAAACGACAGATAAAAATGTCTGTGAAGAGAGGATCCGACGAATAGCCGCCCCGAGGCTGGATAAAAACACTTGCCAACGCTTTTTCTCCACTGCTCGTTGCCGTACATGTGTCACGAAATATACACTTTTTGCGCCTCTTTCTCATTCCTATCCCTTTGCCAATTTGTCCAATGTTTCGCTGATTATATCCGTTCAATCCGTTTTGTTCGTCGGGTCTCGCTTTGTCGTCCCGGCGGATACGCCGCGTACAAGTAGATACGAAAGATTGGCAGAGTGAAAGAGACAAAGAAAGAGACGCACGGCGAAGGGGTCCCAGCGGAGCACGGAGAGATTGCAATTTTGATATCCCGCAGCCGCGACAACGTCGGTTGTAGGTGACAATATCATATCGATCGAATTTCCCGTCGCTATTTTTCTTTATTTCTTTGTAACGGTATTGTCGGCGCTTCGACTCGCGATAAGTACAAAAGAGATGAAAAAAAAAAAAGTAATAAAGCTTCGGGCACTTTGGCAAGCAATAATCGTAGACTCGTCGGACCGTCTCTCGTCGGAAAATATATTTTGTAAAAATCTGTTTAATGTATAAATTGAAGATTTACTTTTTCAATAATATCAGCACTCACCGCTGCCAATATTTAAATAGCTACGTTACAATAATCATTTTTACAGAGTATAATTCACTTGTACGAATAAATAAAATCTACGTGTCGTTAGGAAAAGTATCCTGGAACCGAGAATCGTTAAAACCTCTTGACAATTCTCTCGCTTTTTTAAATTTCGAACAAATTTTTTACGTACGAATTATAATAGATTTACGAAATTCACTACTTATTAGCCAGCGTCGACTTGCAATTTCCGGCGCGAAACAATTTTTTTCATCGAATGAAAAAAACTAATGAAGCGGCAACGACAATCAATCTAATTACGAAACATTTGGGCAACTAGTTTTTTTTTATTCCATCGGAGGAACAAAGAAAAGACTCGTCAACGATCGCTGACTAATAATACATCAATAATATTGAGACTTTGATGCGCACAATGTATTATTCACTCACCTGTCTTGTCTCGCGATACACCGGGAAATGCATCCGGTTCCTTGAGCTGAGCGCCGAACATTGCCCTTATCCTATTAGCTCGGGCGATCATGCCTTCGTCATGCAGAATCGAAACAGCGCTAAGCGCTCGCTTATTCACGGTCTCTTTGCCGCTGGAGTCGTTGGCGCCGTTGCCCGAAGCGCCCCGTCGAAAGGGTCTTACAGGGGCTCTGACGATCGTGGGAGGTGCGCGAGATCGGTATCGATCGTTGGTAAATCCTCCGGAGCTCGAGTGAATCCGGAGGGTGTCGTTCGCGTATCCCGATCCGCCTAATCTGCCCGATCCGAGGCTGTGCGTGCGATTAATGTGCACGAGAACACCGGGCTTGAGAGGCCAACGCGGCGCAGGCGTCGGATGCAGTGACGAAGGAGGACTTCCTTCGTCGCGGGAACGAGATGACTCCGTTGGACTCGGTGGACCACCGTCAGGACTGTTGCATCGCGCGATTCAACAAAATTTACCAATTCTATTAAATTTATTCCCAAGTACCGTGCTCGTTTCTTTATATTAAAAAATCTAATCTCACAACGGCTTTCCGTCGTTCGCTCACGGGGAAGAGGCTACATTGACTCTTTCTCTGTTTCATCTTAGTACATTTTTTTCACTGATTCGGTGAGAAAGCGATATTTGACAATTTTCAAAAGTGAAGAAATATTAGAAAGCAGAAAATTCACGTAGTCTCCCCTCTCGAGCAACCGTAACGCTCCACCGTTATCTCCATTTCCCATAGTATTCAGCCCTTTTTCCGTTTCTTCTTTTTTACAGCTTATTTCATCACCATTCAAACCCACTGGCTCGTTATTCACACCTGTTTTATATTACGCGATCCCGGTTACCTCTACAGCATGCGCCACCGCTACATTCTATTTAGATGTATTGTACGTTTTTCATTCGGGAAACAAGAAGTGTTGATAAAATGTGCGAAATATATATCAACGGTGTCCAGAATATTGGCCATAACGACTCGATAAGCAGTTGTTATCGCACCAAGAAACCCATTCGTTATGTGATTTTTAGATAGAAAACTTCAAGTGGTTAATATTTTGGCTTTTAAAATACTCACGAGCGGGATTCTCTCGTGGATCAACGGTTTGTATAGAGTTATAAGAGTTGAGCCGTGCCAGAAGGCATATCGAAAAATTATACCTCCGCCGCGTCAACTGGAAAATCCGTGCACGGGATTCTGGCTAGTGGCCAAGCAAAGCGCCGTCTACCGCGAGGCAAGATGCTCAAAGTCCGCGGAGCAATTGTCCCTCTTCCACCGTAAATACTTGTACTATATACCCAGCTCGCATACGCTTTGTCACAACGACACATTTACACGTTTACACGCACAGAGACAGAGCTATGAAGAATTACAGTTGGAAAAGTAAATTCTCTGGTGGCGGTTCGAGAAATGTAGCTCCGTCGGCTGATGAGTTTGTACGGTTACAAACGCGCCTTCGGCCATTAACTCATGCGTCTAGCACCACAAGTGCTTCGAGTTCTCTGCGTCTTTTCAATCTCCTTTCCTCGTAACGAGAGATATGATACATCCCTGACGATATACGTAATTGTGTGCAACGATGCTACTAAGAATATACACCGATCGAGTGGATCCTCGGGTTTGGTTGTGCGATAATTTTGAAAAGCGGAGCTTTTTAAGCGATCTCGACGCCCCGACGAGTGCTTTCTATACAAATTACCAACGACTAGGTTCAAGTATTTTGAATCGATTGTCTCGTATACCATACCTACATCCGCGTATGGAACAAAGACAAGTGCGAGCGATAGACGGGAAGCATAATTTTATATCTGCGATTAATATATTTGAGGCGAGCGGTACAATTGGACAGTACGAAAGTGACGATCGCGCCGAAATAAGCTTCGTTACACACTGTTATAGACAGAGGTGAAAGTTCGAGCTTTATTGTCGCGTTTAAATCCTTTCGGTTCGACGCCCGGGGCGGTAAACCTTCCACAGGTAGCTGTACGGTGTACACCAGAGGTAAGCACGAGCGAGCGAATATGAGAGGGTGATTGCTCGGAGAGATCGTACAATACAGAGACGAGGGCGTTTGAATTACTACCGAGTGCATCCGGAGGATTCCTCCGCTAGTTTGTGAACAAACAGACGAAACGCGTTGGAGTGGAATGCGTGATCGTGGCCAAACATAATCGGCCCATTGCGCATTGATGGTAAATATGACGGATCGGGCGTAATGGTTTCTCCTTCTCCGTCGTCTCTTCATCGGGAATCGTTGGTTCGCTTGTTCCGTACCAGTGCGATCTACTATGCTTTCAATCAGTAGCCGCGCACCCGCAAAGTCCTCGCGGAACAACCCAATCTGCCGTATACTTGCAACTATCGATCATTAACGTCACCTTTAAAAGAACTCGCGACATTCCTTCGGTGAGTCAACTAATTCACGGATAATAATAATAATAACAATAATAACAATAATAATGTTTTTTAAAATTATGAAATTAAACATGACAAAAAAAAAGTAGTTAAAACGAATAGTCTCTCGACGGATACTCGACGCGGTTGAATCCGGTGCGCGCCTTCTTGCCGAGTCGTTGTACGAAATACCTGGACGTAATACTCGAGTCTTGACGATGTAGGCGTCGCGCGTTCAGTGCGTTCCAATTGAAAATCCAGCAGTTGGCTCCAAGTACGTACGTAGCACGGGGACCGAGCTCTCGTCATTAGAGAATTCTCAAGGACTCTTGAGGCTCGTTCACGATGCGAAACGCAAATTTCACGCACACAGAGCAACAAACCCGGGCGAATGTCAGCAACGACGAGTGAACTCGGATTCATTCGTTGACTGGTTGCTCGCCAAGTATTTTTCTCGGCAGATAATTATTTTCGACTATTTATTACTATTTAGGATGTAGAGCGACGATAATTAAACCCATTATTGCTGCGCATTGACTAATAATTTAGCAAGAGTCAATTATTTATATTAAATTTACCGTATGTCTAGAAAATTGAACAATTACGTACAAACCAGTGAGAAAAATAAACATAGCCAAGCTGTGAAAAAATGTAGCATGCACAGAGCCACCATTCCTCAAAGTAGACAAAAATAATCGAGTTGCGCGAATAAAATATATCTATATGCTGTGTTCGGTACTTACTGCTCTCGTTCCTCCAGCTCGACGACCCGATTACTGTCTGAGTGTTTGTTTAGTAAGTCCAAAATTAAAAAGCAGAAAAACAGAAACAAATGAGAACCGCGTTAGTGAGTAATCTGGCTAACTTGCGGCCGTGTGCCAACCGTGATTTCGAGAAGCACATTGTTTTATCTTTTTTTTCCTTTTCCTTTCATTTGTTATATCCAGAATCCTCGAAATCACAGAGGGGCCCGGCACAATTCCATGCCAGTTTTGTATATCTTAATGCATCTACGCGTTATGTAGTTCTTACGTGTGGATGATAACATACAAATGGAGCTTGGGTCAACGTTACACTTGGGTATTATTAGGTAGGTACGACTGTGTATTATAGGTAGATGATCCGCGATCCGGTCACGAATCGAACATTATAACTATCGAACTAAAATATTAACCGACGGATACTCGACCTTTGCAACGAGTGTTCACCACTATCGTATATCGTTTCTCACCTCCTCTTTTTAACACTTCTAAAGTTCTCGGATCGTTTTTCATTACCATCAAATTTAATTCTTTAATAAAATAATAAAATTATCGAATGACATTGAATCTTATAGAAATGCGAATGAAGGATAATACCCTGTAGAATTGCAATCATTGCACATTTTTTTCTTTTAATTTCGAATAATGAAAGTGGATTGCTTATTCATAACTACCATATAGAATAGGGTTAATCCGAGATGTAAAAGTTATGCCCATGCGTCTCGAATTGGTCGCGCGAATGACGATACGATAGAATTAATTCAATCATAATTATTAATCGAGATCGAGCAAACCATGCATGATACGTGTGCCGTGTGGTACACATTACGGCAATATGATCGTCGTTCGAGAAACACTGCTTTGACGATATGGAATGTACCCATACTAGATTCGAATGTCGTGTGTAGTTTCTGAGCTTGACGAATGGTCGCTCACGATATTTTGTCTGCGGCGTGAGGGAATTGGCTGTACGAAGTAAGTGTATAAAAAATATAACGCGTGAGAGTTTCGTCAAAATCAGAATTGCATGCGGTCGTGGTATTAACGTGCTCTCTTGATGATAACGCGGATTCATAGCGCACTCGGCGAGCCTTTGTATTATTGACGAGATAATCGAGTTTCGCTGATTCAGGCTATATATAAATTCGCTGCTGACTTGGCCGGCAAAATGCTGACTTTACATTGTTATTATCATAAGAGTTAGGTACCGCTGATCGCGGTAATATCAACGCGCTAGGTAATTAATCTCATATGTCGGTTACGCAAATTGGCAAACAGTTGAAAAAAAATTTTCCGACGCATACGCACTTTGCCAAGTTACATGATTTTCGTGTTTACCGAAACGGCGCTGAGAATTGTCATGCAAACGTTAAACGATTGGAATTAAACTTGGACCGGTGAAATTGCGGAGGGAAGCAGGATTGACTGAATAATATTTCTTAATTGCTGAGATAAAAAACTTACATTTTGCCTGTGCTCGCTTCCGTCGGCATATAAACCAGATGACGATGCAGCATATCACGATTGCCAGGAGCATCGCCGCCGTTACTATTATCACGATTATGAGGAGATCACCCTCGAGCTGAAGCCACCACGGAAAATTGCCTGCAATCACATAGCAGCAGGAACAGGAACATGCAGCAGGAACAACGTGAGATTAAGATACATTTGAAATTTAGTAAATTAACATAAAAAAATTGGCGGTTTAAAATTTACCCAATTAAAAAAAATTAATGAAACGAGTCAAGGACCTGGAGAATGATGCACCGATTTATGATACATCGAGCAAATAATAATTGTCAAGAAGAATTTTTGACACTTTTGAGGGTCGATCATTTTGTTATTAAATTATAAGTGTGAAGTGACAGGTTATCTCGAGAAAAGACTTACTGTCGCGTCCACGGCGAGCTAAGAAATACATATTTGACTGTTGAGATTGATTATGATTAGTTGATTAAAATGACCTACACCTATCCACAAAGCATATGCTGTTTTGTGGATAAATTGAATAAGAGAAACAAGCTTACCGGGCACTCCGCGTTCGCACGGTGCCGACGATCCGATAGAATTGTTTGCGACGCAGACGTAAGTACGAAAATTTGTGACTGAAGTATCGAGTCGCAAATATCCCTTTCCTTCGCGCAACTCCCCGACCTGGTCGAGGGTGTCGTTGTCGCTCTTGAGAGACCAAGCGAAATCGGATTCCTTCGGATTTGCCATTGCCGAGCAAACGAGATAGTATTCCCCGTCTATTCGTTCCTCGTCCACTCTGCACTCGGGTTTGACTGTCGCCCAATGAAGAAACGTCGATTTGAGTCAACACAAAATAATGCAACAAGAAAGAATAACTAAAATGCGATGAGAAATAAAATAAGAAAATCAACGACTGACTCGACGACTCACAGAGTACATTCAGATTGGTCGTTATATTTCTTGCACCGTGACGATTGTACGCCTGGCATATGTAAGTTCCGTTACTGCGTTTCGGTACTTTAGTCTTGAAGACGTGCACCGCATCGGTCGATATCACGTCGTTCGAACCCTCGCGAAACCATCGAAACATCGGTTCCGGTTCTGCCACGGCGGTGCAGTTGACGTTGTCCGGTATCGAGTCGACGACAACGTCGATTATCTTCTTCGAGATGGTCATGTTCTGCGGCGGAACTGGAAAGCGACATCATTATGATCGAAGCGACGAACAACGACACAATTTTTATTTTATAATTATAAACAAGAAAAGTAATAAATTGAAAAATTCGTTCTAAGCTAGAATGAAAAAGTCGAACGTCGGACGAGAGCGTACATTCAACCCGAAAAACCGTTTCACTCTTGACTCCCGGTCCTATGCCGTTTCCAGTGCTCTCGCAAGTAAAATTCTTATTATCCTTGAAGGGAACTAAACCATCCGGCCAGGCTGTCATGTTCCAGATGAGGGTGGACTGGATGCTCTCGAAGTCGTCTTTGCTATGATCAGGAGGATGATAAACGTTCGTCCGATAGAGATCGGTGTTGTTTGCGTCCATAGGTATTCCGTCTTTCGTCCAGGATATATTGCAGATTGGTGAACATTCGACCCAGCATTCGATGCTCACGTTCGTCGAGTTATGCGCGAAGCCCGCGTAACCGTTTAGAGACTTAATGAATGCCGGTCTCGCTAAAAATGTGACAAAATAAATAACACATAAAAAAAAAAATGTTTCGCGCAATCGTTTTATCGAAAATTGTCTCGATGCGTAAATTCATCACTATCGAAGGTTAAGGGGAAGAGATTTCGTCGAATCAGGTGAAAGGCATATAAAATCGAAAAATATATGAGAACGAACCTGCGACGTCGACGAAAATCGTTGCGGCATCACCGTCCCCAGCCTCGTTATACGCCATACACGTGAAATTTGCTTTCGTCTGGAGATTCACCGAATCTATGCGAAGCACGGCCTTGTCCTCTCCGACAATTTGATGAGTGCCGCGGAACCACTTGAAACCCGTGACTTCCGGTTTCCCGAGATCGTCGACGGAGCAAGTTATATTCAACGAGCCCTTTTTCACCACTCGTTTCGGTTCGAAACTTATCGAAGCTGGTCCTGGCTTATCTGTCAATGAGTTTTTTTATAACGAAAAAGTAATGAAAACGACAAATTAAAACATTAATCTTACGTAGTCGCGAGAGTATGACGTATACTAATTTAAGGAAGAAAAAATAAGAACAAGGATACAAAGTAAAAACCTTGCACATTACTTGCTCATTATTTTCCTTTTTTTCACAATTCCACCTTCGTGAGAAAGTATGTTGATCAATTTTGATTTCCCAATGGAGGGATCTGTATGAAAAATGAAAAATAATGAGGAAGCCATGTGCAAGGTTTTACTTTCCTTGTTTTAAAAAAATGCCACGTTCCATAAAATCCAAAAGTCTCTGTTAATTTTTACGAAATTTTGTATCAAATATCGCTGAACGTTATTACACACGGGCCTCGAGTTTTAGCTCGGTTCTCAAAATGTTTCGAATTAAAATTGCTATGAAATCCGCACATGTATTTCAATTATTACATAAATTATAAGAAATAAAAGAGCATAACTGCTCTACTGGAGTGCCAAATTTAAAAAAAATAACTTTTCTGGATGTTTCGTACAATTCTGAATATGTCGACAAAGACCTCAAAACTTTTTTTATTCATGAAAACAAAGGTTTCCCTACGTGAAAAAGAAAAAAAGCGATAAAACAGGAAGAAACGTACAGTAAACGACGACAGGTGCGCTATCCGACCTTTCTCCCCAGCCGGCGTCGTTGCGACCCTCGCAGGCATAATTTCCATTGAAGGAACGCCCGACAGCTTCGAGAAGCAATTTGCTCGGATCAATGTCGCAAAAAGTTGATATCTCCTCGACGAGGTTGCTGTTGACACTGTTATTGGCACCACTGATACTACCCGTATCGACATTAGATTCATTACGAGCGCAATCGGGTAGTTCTTTGAGTAGATCACCATCGAGGAACCATCGAACGGTGCTCAGGATCATAGGATTTCCGTCCATAACCTCGCAGGTCAACGATACGTTGTGACGGTCATCCTCGTTAACCGGTGCTTCGGGATCCATCGTCACTTTGACTTTGGGCTTATCTATTATCCGGGGTAAAATTTTTTTCATAATATCAAGAGGAGGATATATATATTCCATGTGGCATTTTTTTTTAATTGTACGATCGTAACTGCGTAACACTAGTTAAGAAGAAGAAGAAAAAGCAGCTTAAGTGGAGAAGAATAAGGCAGTTGCGAGAAATACGTACATAGTACCGAGACATCGATAAAGTCTTGATTAATTGATTCACCAACGCTATTGTTCAATATGCATTTGTAGCTTCCCATGTCATTGGCGGACGAATTTCTTACGATTAGCGTTTCGTCGCCCGGCGTACCGCCCTCGTAGTGATCGTTCTCGGCAACGGGGAGAGCCTCATCGTTGAGCTTCCTTCAGATAAAAACGGGAATTCGGGACATTTTATAGATTCAAGTACAAGTAAATATATGTATGCTATTACGAGGCTTTTAGCAAACGACCGGAAATCAAAGACACACTTGTAATCGTACCAGCTTGAATATCCCGTTTGTTCGAACCCTCGCTCTCATTCATATAGATTTATTGCTTTGCCGCGCCTATACTCGGCACACCATTCGAGACATCGACGGTATTGCTTTCACGCACAGAGCACTATTCTATTATGCGCTATAGTGTGTACAGAGCGAATGCGTGCGTAACTAATCCGTGACGGTGAAGCAGCTAGGCAGCACTTGGGTAACTCAATTTCCCATCGCTTTGACGTGAAAACGAGAGTTGAGATAGCGGTGCGCGTTGGCATTACCATCAGCAGCAGGAGGCTCATAGCGCGTGCAAGCGAACGTTATACAGGGTCCTTTATGGTATCTGCGTTCTATTATCTATCTACGCACCATCGAATTTGTATTCGACCAAGTGAGATTAATCGGCTCAATTAAGAACACTGGTAGAGCATGTCACTTTTCAGTTAAACCTGCCGAACACGCTTTTAAACTTCACCATTTCCACAGCCAGAGACAGGATTTTTCCCTTCTTTTTTTTTCGTCGATCTTCCTATCTCGTTCGCTCCCGAAGTAACAGGAAGCCTGCAGCACTTTTACCGAGATACCTCGTTAAACGCGGGATTCTTCCGTCGCTTCCTTCCCACCTACCTTCTTTCCTCCTTCGTACACTTTTATAGTATACCTCTATACCCCACAAGGAATAACGGAGGACCTGGGGAACGTGCTAAGAGTATGTAACTCTCGTCTCTTGGCACTTGGTTCCCCCGTACGCGCTGGATTACCTTGATATTTTCCAGGAAAAACCAGGTGAGAGAACGAGAGCGAGGGAGTATACAACGACGTGACATTCGAGCTGTGAACAAGAACTTGAAAAGAAAAAAAACTTACGAAAGCTATAACACTGATGCTGATGATAATAGTAATAGTAATAGTAACAACAACAACAACAATACTACTACTACTACTACTACTAATAATAACAACAACAACAATAATAATAATAATAATAATAATCCATTCCATCTACTCGGGTCGCACGATTTTTGACTGACCACACTGCTCGTATCTGTAGGTGAGTCGGAGAGAATGAGAACTCACCACGTGACAGCCGTGAGCTCGGCCGGATTGGCTACGTAGTCACAGTAGAGATGGATGTTCTCAGTTTCATTGACGGTGATATTTTCCTGCCGAAACGTCACTATCGGTGGATCTGAAATTACGATTGAAACGATGAGAGAAAGAGACGAAAATATACGATATACCGTTCTTGAATAATATTTCACGACGGAGGATCGGTCACTGTTCTATGCAGTCGACCTCGGTACGCGTTCGAAACGACATTATTAAGTATTCGATCGTCCGCGTGTCCCACCCTAACACGCTTGTAATAACAAGTCTATATCTACATCGAGCGGGTGACCGAGTCTCTCGCGATGAACGATTACGTGATAGGAATGTGTATTACGCGATGATACGGAAGACAGCCGAGCGACGCAGCAGAGGAAGCAGGAAGGACGGATTGTGGAAACTGAAATAGGCCACGTAGTCACCACGTGTGTTCACTGTGTCGAGGTAGCGGACTATACGCGGAAGCGTCTGAGAAAAAACGGCAAGTCGGCCAACTTTGTCAATTTCCTCCTTCAAGTATCTTTTCATTCCGATGTCGCGCGCAGTTACGTCGTATCGATACAGAGCGTTATTCATACATAATAAATAGAGGTACTCGTGAGAAAGAGAAAGGACAACTGCAATTTTTTTTCTTTCGAGATTGCAAAGGTTACACCGCGAGCTGACGTGTCTGCGCATAATTCTTTCATATAAAATAGCGATACTTTGAGAGATAAAAAACAACAAAAGACCACAATGTCCAAATAAATGCGTTGGCGTTCGCTCAAATTATCTTCCGTTCATTTGTATTATGCTGATTCAATAATAAAACATAATGGAATAAGGATAGGAGTTGAGAGACTCGTCAACACTGCGCAACTTACAAAGAACTTCTATTGTCGTGACTTCCTTCATAGGCTTCAAGTGGGCACCCTTTGTCACTGAATTCTCGGCATAGCAACTGAAATCGCGACCGTTGTCGTATTCCGTAGCTGTGAATGCCAAATGACTGATGGTGTCGCTCGTGTCGGGGCTCTGCTCATAGAAAAATATTAAATGTATGTTAATCATTGATAAAACTACAATCAGCGTTTCTAATTTGGCCTATCTTAAAAGTGTTTGTTTGTTAATATTCGTCAGGTGTATTGCGGTAAATGCAGTGGCTTTCGCTGGCATATATCGGAGAAGAATCATAGAAAGTACGGTAATTATCGAGAGATCGATCAGGACTTTCGTTATATTGTCAATCCGAGGGTTCACGAAGGCCCAAGAGAAATCTACCAAAGTTTTCGCCGAGTCCGTTAAACACGTGGTTATCGGCAATCTATCAACGAGAAAACAATTGTTTTGGTACAACTCGTATATCGCGGGCTCACCGATGCCGGTGAAACAATCGCAACGCGCGAACGCGTGACGCGTTTTTCTTCAAATGTTAATAATTAATAAGAGTCTGCCGACTCGTTTCCACTCTGGTTAGCGTTACGACTCCGAAAGCTTTTGAGATGGCGAGTTCGCTAGCATATTCGATGATGTGCAATCGATCGTCGCGCAGAGATTTTCACGGGGTCTCTCTTTGTCTTTAGAAAATGTGATAACACGGCGGAGCCGGTCGCCCGGCGCGGTTGCTCTCCTACATCCACAGCTACACGGGGACCACCTCCTTGCGCTTCTGGCATGGCCCATTGCTCGCCCAGTATTTTCATTCTAGTTTAAGCGGCGACGGCGGCGATCGGGCTAGCTCCGTCGTTTCGGTTTAACGACTCCATTTTATCACGTCCTCTCAGCGAGCAGCCGCTTGGCTACCTTGCACTTTTCGTGCATGACCACCGGCAGCTCGTGTTTTGTCTCTTTCTATCGCATTACTTTCTCGCCTCACTCATTCGAAATCTCTCTTCTTCCATTGCGACACGCTCGCCATATTCGCCACGGCTGAGCTTTTCCCAGAGGATATAATCGCCTTCTTTTTTCAGAAAAATCTTCTCGCTGCAACCGGGGGTGTCGAGCTAACCGAGATTACGTCAAAGATTTCGTTATTATAGCGCGATAAAAGATAATGATTCGCACACGCGCAGCCTCGTTCGTACTTGCCATTTCCAAATTCACCATTTTTTTTCTTTGCCACAATTAAAAATAAATGCGGATATTAATTGGTCTTTTTGTTTTATTTTTATTTTTCCACATCTGTCGATAACGAGTCAATCCGATATCGAATAAAAAAGATTCCTCTCGAGTGACGACGCTAGTGAATTTATAAAAATACAACGCAATGTAACGTAATCACAACAATATCGAAGAGCGTAAGTTTTCATCGGGATATCGGATAATATGGGGTTGCGTATGTCGTTGTAATATATTTAAAAATGTCGTGGCTGTATCGTACAATTGAATTTTAACAAAGTAGAATCCAATGAGAGAACCAACAACAGCAGCAGTATCGGATATTCAACCTCACGGATATCGCTGTGCCGCCATCGGGTCAAGAAATCGATATAGAACAACAAAACTCTCTCAGCCTTTGGCACATCCGTATACTCTGCGGTAAATGGCTACTGATTACATAGTGCAGTTGAATGCATTAATTGGACAAATATCACACAATACATTAGGCGCACCTAAATAGTAATATATTATGTTGCAGGGAGGCAACGTACAAACGGAGTCGATCATTTCCAGGTTTATCCAGCGGTTTAAATTTCAACTGGGATTTTCCAACAATTGGATGTGCTTCAACCACCGACTACTCTGCTCCCGGTGTTGCTTTTGCATCTACTCACCCTTGTCTATTAATTAGACTCTTAGTAAACAACGCTAATTATCCTCACGGATCGGAGGAGGAACGATGACCGCGGTGTGTAAGTTAATACTGCAATTACGAATCTATAACAACGCTAACGGGGTTGCTGATTCTGCGGTTGGATCGCGCGGCTACTCGCTCGTTCCTGCTGATGTTGCTTGCTTGTTCGACATGCCATATTTTATATATGTATAGACTATTAACGCGCGCGTTTGTTCTGTGAGGTCGACGTATCATACCGGCGAGTACGATCCTCGTTACCTCGCTCTGTTTACGCTCTTTTGTAGGGATACTATTTACGCAACATTTCGTGGAACTCATTCCGGTGGTACAATACGTCGGGTGCAATACGGGATGAAATAGGTTGCATAACGAGGAGAAGAGTGCTGAGTTCTTACGTTTTCGTTTGTATCTGTCTCGGTGGTGAACATCTCCAATCGTTCGTTTCCGGGAAATAGGAGCTCGGTCCCGTTATACCAGGTCACGTTCGCCGGAGGTCTCGCTGCACTCACGATGCACTGCAGAAGGATCTTGGTTCCGCTCACGACGTGCCCGACAACACCCTTCACATCCATTTTCTCCGGGCTCACTGTTGAGAATAATACGACAAATATACTTACCGTGGTGAGTACGCGCAATAGAGTCAGAGTAGTAGACATACTTTGAGAGTCGGGCAGACGTACAGTTGGTACGTCTTATTTCCGATGCAAAGTTTTCACCATTGTTAACAAGCTTTTTTCCATGAGACGTGGTTGAAGCGAATTTTTCATATTACATACAATTCGATAGAGTTTCGATAGACGGTGATTTTTTAAAAATAAATATTAGAGAACAGTTTTACAAGCTTTTTACGTACAAAAATGATAAAAGAACGATTATAAGAACTCGAACTCGGATTATAATAACTTCTCGTTATCAATTTAATTATGCCCGATTCTTTTAAAACTCGATCGCGAGTAAAGAATAACAAAAGCGTGGAGTTGCAAGTGCCCGCCGTAAGGATACTCCCCCCCCCCCCCCCCCGCCCCCGTTAGGTCTCGTAACATTTATTTTTAATAGTACAACCCGCCCACCATTTTCGCTCCAGAAGAAATCTTCGAGCCTCCGCATTGATATTCGTTTCTGTTTCAGGAGCGAGAGAGATTTTAATATCGTACTTGGAATTATAACGAAGAAAAGCGTTTTGCGAGAGTATTCCTAAAGAGAGATCCTCTTGTCGTCTCGATACTTAGATTTACCAATTAACCTATCTCTTGTAGGATTAAAACAAGTAATTGGATGGAGAAGCGCGAGTTCAAGATTCGACTCGGTTGTAAAAAGGAGTGATAAAAAATGACTTTTGACGCCTGGCGCGAATCTCCAAGCGTTACAACGAATTTTTCATGCCAGAGTCTCGACTCTCGGCGCGCGAAATGAGGCATCAGGGATGAAGGACGTTGTAAAAGGAGGCTTTCGTCCACGTTATACATCCACTATGGCTATACATACACCAAGTATACGAGCAATCTATTTAACCGGCAGGGAAGTCTTCTTGCTTTATTGCCCCGGAAAAGCGTACGCGGAGGTACCGGCTGTATGCAGTCGAGGCGAATTGACGTGTACCTTCTTCATGACAAACTACATTCATTTAAAAGATTGCCCCGAGAGCACTCGAATAGCCGTTCTTTCGTTCTCAGTAGTTTTGTTGCATTTTGTTGCACCGACCCACAGTTATCGACTCGTTGACTTGTCGCGTTTCCCCAACTTTACGACAACGTCATGGTATATTCCTCGCTCACCGTGTACGTCGAGCTTAATGTCGACTGTTAGGGGCTTGTCGAGAGCCGAACTGCTGATTTTGCACGTTAAAGTTGCTCCCAAATCGTTTCGGCCAAGAGTCATCGTTAATACGTTGCTTCCTGGGCCTATCTCCAGATCCGACGGCGTCGAATTGTCACCTGAAATCAAAGGAAACAATTATTAAGTTTTGTTATTGACTACCAATCACTTGTTCGAAAACGTTTGGGAGTCGAGCGTTATACCGAGGAAACGCGACGATCACGCGCGCTCAGAGTCAAAATTCACTCGACAATTTAATTAATCATACGAATGGAGACAATTTTTTGTTCACCGTCATCGGTCAAGCTTTCTTTTAATTTTCATTTTTTTTTCATTAACAGTAAAGTTGACTGAGCCATTCATCGAAGAATGATAATACTGTTTTCAAACATTTTTTTTTAGAATAAAAGAAATCGATGGAAAGAAATGATTGAAACTTGAATTTTGTACAGCAGAATACAACCATCGCTCTTTGTTGAAATAAAGTAAATAAATTCCAACGTATTATCCGATGTATATCTTGCCCGATCTCACTCGATGCTTCTTCCGTGCCATCGAGAGGAACGGCATAGAGCAGTTGAGCGTTAATTGCGGGGCATTCCTCTGGCTCTGGCGCAAAACGGGACCGCATTGTCTCTTCGCGTTCCCCTCCCGCTTCGCCCAGTTCCGTCTGGTGCTCTGGCTCCTATTATCGTTTCGCGCATTTCTTTCCATCCATTTAAACAATCGCCTTCATTTCCGTTCGTCGCTTCGGTTTCGAAGGTACCTTTTACGAGGACGAATTACTCGCCTCGCGCCCTCTATTTTCCCGTCTCATTTTAAGAAGAATAAATGAGTAGATATTCCGCGCAGAGGCGACTGCGCTACGTAACTGGGAGCGCGATACTCCACCCTCCGCTTCGGGACATCGTGCGGTTCTGTCGACGATTGCTTCCATCGCTCTTCGCAGCTCATACAAGAGTAAAGGACAAACGATACACGGGCTTTAAGCGCGATAAGTCAGATTTACTTTGTACTTGAGAGTTCTTTAACAACTCTGATACCCGTGTCCCTGTATATTCGGAGAGATGGCGGAGATTCGTGGCATGCCTGGCAAATATTAAGTTACAACTATCAATTGGTAGTAGATGCGACTAGTTTTCTGTGCATATGAACTTTTCTCATTGATGCTGTGACTACCCTTAATTTCCGATTTATTCAAGATTTTCCGAGTTATTGAAATTAAATCACTTAAAATCAATATCTACGAAGGAAAATATTTTTAAAAATTCCGCTGTGAGCTCGGAAAAGCTACGAGAACTCGCTATCGACTTTGAAAGCTTGACCAATATGCTCGGACTCATTTTCACAACGGGCAGACGACCTCGCGAATATTCTGGTTAAATTACATCTCTGGTCTAAACAAGCATTAAAAAAAACATGAAATTAGTATCTCGGCATGAAGATGAACGTCTTCGGGTGTATTTGTAAAGCTGTTTTTTCGTGTCAACGTCGGGCAATTCCTCAATGACGCTAAGTAATATTCCGTAGTTCGTACGATTCAGTTTGATCAACGGAAGTGAGATTAACTTGTCTCTCGTGCAAGCTCGAGTAATACTTTGAATAGACATATATATCTTAAAAGCTCAAAGCATATTAAACGCAAGTCCGGGCGGCAGTCCCAATTCATTCGGCCCGCAGTTGTATCTACCACTGGTCCCTTTACCGTCTGTCTATTCTATATATAATATATCATGGTCTGGCTCAGCAACGAGTAGTTTTCAAGATTTTCCCGTACTTTACGATCCTGGATCCTTCCTCAGAATTCCACGGGTCGAGGGCATGCGCGCGTCAGAAAAGAGGACAGCGAAATGGACATAAATCTTTTACAACCTTTCTGCTACGCTCCTGGAATTTTTAGTCCGGCCGTAAAGCGTCTGTAGACTCGTTTCTTTAAACCCGTTGGCTCTCCTCCCTTCGTACCTAACGTTAAGATGTACGAGAGACAAGACGGAGACGCGAGCGATCTTACTAGAACAAATGCACGTAGTCCATACGCCTCGTCTTTCGGATTCGATGATATTATTACTTTTGGTATAAAAATCCTCGATCGTGCCGCGACTTTTACTCGAATATATATATTCAGATGTATGCAGCTTAATTGCATCTCGGCGTGTATGCGCGGAAATAAAGTCGCCCGTGCGATCGACGACGACCAACGTAACTTTTATCTACACTTGACTGACCTATTGCCAAGCAAGGAGTACCAGGGGATTAGCGCGTAGACTGAATAATTTTCAACGTCGATGATTTGGGCACTGCTCTTGAAATCAAGTTAAATTTATTGCAGACACGATCACAAAAAATTATTCATCAGTTTATCTTATATTATATATTAAAATAAACCTCGGGATATGTCAATTTTATAAACAGGTTCGCTTTTAAATAAAAACAATATTTTAACACATGAAATTTTAACGATGTGTTTTCCGATGTTAAATTTCTTTTAAATTCAAGATTATCTATGTATTTTGAGAATAAGTATCTTCTTACCTTTCAAAAGTTCGTTACCATTGTACCACTCGACGGTTGGCACCGGTTTACCCTCGCCGGTTTCGCACTTCAAACTTATCTTTGTTCCTTCGTTAAACGGACCAAGAGAGTCGCCCGAAGTAAGGTTAGTATTCCAATCCTTTTCGGTGACTCGCACGTAATCCGGTCGCACTGAAAATAAAGAAAGAGTACAGCCGTCACGCTAAATTAAACCATCAAATGAAATTGTGCTGAGCTTCAACTTTACGTAGAGCATAATAATAGTAATAATTATTATATACCAGAGGGGCATCGCCACCCTGCGCGTTTCGCTCGGCAAAGAAATATGAATAATTAATAAATTTATCAATAAATTAAGGGATTGTAGGTTCTTTAGGTTTTTATGGTTCGTTTAGTTTTCTAGTTTCTCCTCGATTCCATAGCCAATTTGATTTTGCGGGGAGACACCGGTCTCTTGCACGCTTTTCGCGCGAACTCCCTTACCAGTTTCCTTTCCAATTGCCTCTTGTTTCGTCTCCCAATTCTTTATTGTTTCAAGCCTCGATCGTTCTTTGTTTCTTCTCACGATTGCAGTTTGTTTTCCCAGCGCTCGTTTGTCATTTTCCTCTCGAATGTCTTTTGTATGCCCAAAGCTCGTATTTATAAACATTTTGTATTTTGCCCTTCCCGGCCGTAATATGGTCATATTACAGTAGTGTCCGACGAATACCAAGGAACAACCTCGTTTGCATATCCATAAGGACGTCGGCTATTCTGCACTAATCTGACTGCTTATCTCTGGGTTGGATGAGCAGTCAGGTAGAATGAATTATAAAACACCGCCCGCCCGTCCTGTAGCTAAGTCGGATTCCTTCAGGGCTGCCGGTTGGGAGCTAACAAAGCGTTTACGTTTAACAATAACAACAACAACAACAACAACAACAACAACAACAACAATAATAATAATAATAATAATAATAATAATACAATTTTACTTTACCATCATTTTAATAAAAAATTATCGTGTATCTACAAACGCAAAGTACCATTTGCGTTAATCTTGCAAGGAAAAGTTTTTTTACGGATGTATCCCCGGACACCCTCTAAGTTTCAATCAAAGCCTAACATATTCTGGTAACGAGATTGTTATTGGACTACACCAGTGTGTACAGACGAGCGCTGTCGAGATTACAGTATTTGCTTGAAATGAGCTTACCGGAATACCCGACTGTACTACTCAAGCCACGCTACAGCTAGCACTTAGCACACCTACACAGGACGACATGGACAGTCTCGCTCACTATCTTCTCGGATAATCTCACTTCCGAAGCTAATGCATTATCGATAGATACACGCTCGCGACTCGTATACGAAACATGCCCCTGCCCCGTCGCGACCCGCACCCACACACAACACGGCCACTCCGTAGTACGTAGTTCGCGCAATGCGCTACAAGCCGTGCTTTCAAGTAGCTCAATTATGCACAAGAAAAGCATTCAATGCTAAAGCTTTTGTTCGACTTTACTTTTACCATTGAATGTGCCGGTGTACCTCGATCGGTCCAGCCAGCTGGGATTTGCCTCCCCTCCGGGCCTACAAACGACCGAATCATCGAAACTATAGGCACTTTAAAGTGGCAAAAGCTTTTTTTAGTCCCCTTTCTCGTTTCTTCTCCTCTCTTTCTCCACAACCTTCTTTCCGCTGTCTTCTACTATGACTCTATGCGATACTTTCTCATAGAGATTCTGCGTATAGCTAAACTTTCGAGCGAAAAGCGAACATTCATTCTCGCGACGCCCGGAATCACCCTATAAAAACTTTTTCTCAAAACTTTATAAAACGCTTTTCAGATGGTGAAATTACGAACTTGTAATATGGCGGTGGTTGCACGGGGTAGATGAGGGGAAGGGTAAAGGTCGTGGTTCCGGGGAAGAAAGGGTAACATGAAAATCCAACGGATGACCCAGTTTCTCATAGATGGAAGAGTACTTCCATCTTTTCTCTAATGGACCACGAACGTGCTAATAATTCCTGACTCGAACCCGCGGTGGTTGATGATCTTACCCAACGCGATTACCTTTAACCTCAGATTAATTATCATTATGGAAGGTTTAAGGAGGTTAGCAATTTTTTCAAACCGTCTTTAACTTTCCTTTGACCCTACATTAATTCTCTTTTAGCCCTCTTTGAGTCGCGATTATTTTTAACTCATACAGTCTCTGTTCCATGTCAAGAATCAACAAGACCGCGGTCAAATGACACAACTAGGTTCAGTGTATTCTGAATCTCCCTTTAAATCCTTGAACACGGATTATTACAGACACTCAACGAGACAATTCCAGCCCCCAGCCCCAGCCCTGATTATTCCGAGTCTTCCTAAGAGCTCCCCCAGGCCCGAATTGCTCTACTATCCCCCCACCCCCAATGACCGTGGGTTGAACGATATTATTGGTGGGGGGGGGGGGGGGTGTCAATAATAGGGACAGACCAGGCCCGATGATAGATTGCCAGAACGTTTAGCGCTCGAGCCGTACGATATTCTGGTGGATATATATATATAGAGTGACAGAGGGTCAGAGGAGAACAGAAACCGTGAAATTAAATTCCTGGACTTCTAAGAGGGTTCCTGCGACGAAAGCATTCCGATAACTCGCTCCTTTCGTATTATCTCGGTTTATTATCGTTCAATGCAGGACAAAGAAAATGACGAGAGTTCATTTCATCGCATTATATCATCTCCAGCTACGCCCCAGCCGTAATACATATGTTTATCAACCACAATGGTTAGACGTAAACTATACACGTGACAGCGACAGTATTTTTTTCAAGGACCGAAATCATAACGGGTGTAACTACATGGTCTAAAGTTCGATCGGAGAAATATGACGAAAACGATCGTAAATTTTCATTAAGGATAAGGCAAACCTGTAGAGCAGTTTCTTCGCGAGCTTCATTCTTAGTTTATTATCGCTCGAATAGCGCAATACAGAACCGCGTGTGCAGTTTCCGGATATACTATCGTTTCATCGTTCCTCTTTCCAAACACGCTCCACTGACTTTTTGCGCTTCACATGATAATCAAAGAGACGTATAACTGATGTTTGCACTCAACCATTCTGTGATTTCTTCTTTCATCGCGTCTTTCCTCTACCCTATACATTATCATAATGAAGCATGTACCAGTGGAGCACGAAGTATAAAGAGAGCAAGAGAGAAAGCGAGAGGGCACATAGAAGAGAAATCGATCTCGTACCTCCAAGCTATTTGCTATACGCGAGCTTGCTCGAAGTCGGCACAGAAAAGCTTTTGCGCCAAGACTTCTCTCGCCTTCTGTGCGCTCTGCGTACAGCACCGTACATATATACACTCGCATATACATACGTTCTTCGTATGTACGTATGTGTATACATACACGTCCGGAAACATATACATATACATATACATATATATATATATATATATATATATATATCCGGCTTCTGTGGAGAACCGGAAACTGTGAAAAAGGGAGATGAAAGTGTGTATACACATGTGCATATATATATATTCCTACGTGGGATATACATCTAGATAGCTAGACACACGAGTATACCGGTGCCAGTGGCAAGAGCTGTGATTTAAGTGATGCTCGAGCTTGCACTTCTACACAACTGTTGTGTTTATAGTGTACGGGGTAACAGACCTACCTTCTTAAACCTCTGTACAATGTATGTATGTATGTATGTATGTATAAAAATGTCTATGTATGTATTTACTATACTGGCCAGCATCTGTATACTAATACACATATCGTAAGAGATTCAGGCCAACTATTTATGTAGCTTTGCGTTATAAGGTGAGTGGTCGCTGCGCTCTAGAGTGTTATTCGTTACATTCCGTAAACTACGGGAGGAGCTGGTATAAAACACACGTCTGTATATTATAGTTTACTACTACTACTACTAGCTACCGGTATTTTTGCTACGTATCGGAACTCTCGCCAACTTTTTGTTATCCTCTGAATAATCTTGATCGTGCATCAGATCTAAACAGGATAGTCGGGAAGGGGGGATTTATGTGAAGTAGGGTAGCTCGCGCGGATGACCATGGTAGAAAAAAAGTAAAAAATGTTCCGTTACAACAGGATTGTCGTTGATTTCGAATTATCCGTCAAATGCATTTTTGGGAAAAAAGCATGTCCGCGTACCTTGAACATTTCTTCCTCACGGAGAAAGCTTTGAGACTGGTGGAGAATAATGAGGAAGCAATTTACAAGGTTCCACTTTGCAAGCTTGATAAATGGCTAATTTTATCACTTTTCATACCCATTCTCAAACTCAACAGCGAAGAACCTTGGTCGTAACACGACAATTGTGTGAAAAGTTTCAGTTCGATTCGGTAAAATTTAGACGAGCCAGCGAGTATACATCGTTCGATATGTTGAAAAATCATCCGACTATGATAACATTTTTGTGAGTATCGATAATAATTTAATTTAACCACGATGATCAAGCGAAAACTGTCCTACTTGGGTGCCAAGCTTCAGTTCGATACTCGAAGCGATTCTCAAGTTGTAAGATTTAAATCGTGCACAGATCTTGGGAGCTGCGTGCACACTTTGTTACTTGTTACTTTCATACAGATAAATAAAACTGAGTGATCGATCGGCAGTGTACTTATTTCATTATGCGTCCATGCATATACATGACAACTATAATAATTTATTCATCGGAAATGGGGATATTCAATAAAATGTTTTAAGCATCTCTCAAGAGCTGCGTATAATACGCCATGCAATTTTCGCAAACAGGATCCTCTTTACTCTTTATAAAAATTAAAAGGAATAAAATAGGCAATTTAATTAACGTAATTGACGTTCAACGAAAAGCTATACTAAATTTTTTTACCGGATCCTTGAGATTTATATTTTTTGTTGGCCTGTTTGAGGTTCAACGACAATTTCTCATTCTCGGACAACCAAACATCATCGGGTATTATCATCAGTCACTCATAATTTAATAAATGTAATTTATTATAAATTTATTATAATGGGTAACACTTGTAGCAAAGTAAACAGCTTGAGTTGGAGTTAGGCTGGATTATCAATACAGTCAAGGCGAAATGAAAATATGCGGCCTACTCGCTTTTTTCTCTATTACACTCTGTTCCACTCACGGCACAAAAGCGCAGCGCGCCACAATGAAAATTCAATATTAGGCTCGAAACATGAAAGTTACGGAGCGCGGTGACGCGTGGTACTACATCCAAATATGTTCCATAAACTTGGTACGTATAGACTGAACGCCCCGCATGCTCGAAATATTTTCAACATCAGGCAGATTGCATTAATCATAGAGATTACGTCTCACTGTCTTTTTCTATCAAGGAGCCTTGCGCCACGGACGAGGTTCTCTCTGTACGGTCTATACCCCCTGCTTGATCTATGGTCTATATTCGCTCGGATATCGCGTCACTCGGAGAGTGAGACCTTCCACGGTTACCCGTGCCGCAGAAAACACACATATTCGAAACTACTTGCCAGATGCGTTTTCCCGATTTCATAACTTGGGACAAATCGCGAGATCTTGACCCTCGTGTAAGAAATATGATGAATAAGCTACGCGGTGCCTACACGCCATTCGCATTATTTTCCAAATAATTCTCTACACAAAAGTTTGAAATCGTTTCATTACCAAGTAATGTACATAACCTAATAAAAGAAGATTTCGTGCACGTACTTGTCTCGCTCGTCAACCCGAATGAGAGTATCTTTTTGGCGTGCAAATAGAATACTTGTGAGCGCCGAATACACATACACGCGTAAATGCATTTTTATTGCAGCTCCTTGTGGAAGCCAAGGAAAAAAATCGCTACCTACAGAATTTCGGACCAAATAAAATGATACCCTAGCCAAGTCTGTACAATGAATTATACGGTCCTGCCCAATGATGATATTTTTCCGATGCGGATATCTTCAGAGTCGTGCCATGGCTCTATTCGTTTCCAATATATTGGATACAGCGATTGATTCCACAGATCTATCGCGTTATACGATATACATGATAACGAAGGTATTTACCGATTGTCGAGAGCGATAGAACGAGCGTTTATGATTTGGTAACGTTTCCGATAATCGCGTTGAAAGGCTGTACATCTCAATCTCGGTACGACGAAGTAGCGTGGGATGGTTAAAAGAGTAAAGGCGTGATTTCGAAGCGAGCGAAAGCCCGAGTCATCGGCCATACCAATGCCATTATTCCCTCCTATATTATATTCTCGGTTCAACATTCCTTCTTATCGTCGTTTTCACCCTCAATTTTTTCATTTTTCTTTTTCTTCAGTTTTTAGCTATAGCGACCGTAGAACCGGTAGGCGGTGCAGAAGCAGGTACATTGCCCCGGATAAGTGGGAGATAAAACGAGAGCCCATTGTCGAGGCGCAATCGAACGGTCCAATCTCGAACAATCCTGTGTCGCGTACCTACTCCCTTCGACCCTCTCGGCACTCACCTCACCTTTCCGCTCTGCTGCTGTCGCCACCGAGCTTCGATTGCACCGAGGTACCGCGACCTGAATTGAAAATACTACTAGGGACTCCCATTGCCGTAGAGCCTTCGCAACAGCAATTCTCAGTGATCGGAGCATCCACCGCAATTTTGTCATATTGTCCTCGGTATTCAGCCTGTCTTTGGACGAGGTACTCGCAGCTGTGTATGTACATTAATATGGGAGTTCCAGAGAAAGAGGGAATTGGAAGGTGAACGTACAGTGATAAGGAGATGAGGAAGGTGCACGTTAATTCAGTTTTTTTTATTCGTATCACAAAAGAATCTGTAATAAGAGTATCCGACCTCTTTTAACAGACATTCCACGGTATTCTTTATTTTCTTATCAAATTGTATATATTTATATTCCTTCAATATTTTATCTTTGCTGGTTGCGAACGCGGAGAGGGATATTGATGTAAAAAATCCTCTTAGTTCATATTCTTTGATATCAATATTATACCAATCAAGAGCGGTAGAATCGATGAAGCTTCTTTTCCCGAGATACGCCTCTCGTCGATTTATCGTAAAATCAAACAGAGAACGAACTAGACTCGTCTGTTTGGCAAAAGGTAATTGAGGCCAATTCCCATTTGTCATCCAGTGGAGAAAATAAATATTAAACACAGCGGCTCTTTTGAGTTAAAGTTACTCACCGTTTGCGTTGAGAATGATATGCTGAACGTTGTTGCATTCGCGATTCACCGACAAATACGTTGCCTCGCATCTGTACAGGCCCTGGTCGTCCAGCTTCACTTCCGGTATTTCCAGGTAAGTTTTATTGCTATTGTCGTCGTAGTTCAACATTATTCTGCAAATTGAAGAAGAGAAAACGGGAATAAATGTAAGTTTTTTTAATTACGTTTTAAAAAAAAATGTTATTCAGTATCAGAGTGAGCAAGTGCACGATTCGCGCGTAAAAATGGACTGTCACTTGTTTTTCAACTAATCATCGGCTATCATTTCACTTTTTGATCCAAGAAATACTTGATATGACGAGAACTACATTTTTTTTAACTATTTTTCTTCGATACCGAATTTTTCAAGAAAATTGGCTTGTCAATCGAGAACCGCGATTGAACACGAGCAAGAGGTCCGAAGACGTTCGTCGGCGAGACTTTCGACATGAATCTCTCAACTGATCTTCGGCCGAATAGAAACTGTGTATAGCAGTAGCGACACAGACAGCATAGCGGCATACGGTGTCTCGGTGCACCGTCGTTGTACTATCGGACATGCGGTAGCCTACAGTCGAAAATCGATACGCAACAACGTTGCATTGCGCTTCGCGCCTATCCATATATACAGATATGTATAGCGCGTACCATCCATACATCTATATACAGGACATATGCGCGTTTTCGACTGCAGCTATCGCGGATGAACTTTCGTGACCCGGGGTGGACCAGCCACGGGACTCCAGGCCGTACGAGAATCGTGCGAAGGACGCAACCGCGCGCACGCACGCACGCACGCACGCGCGCACACACAAAATGTGTATGTAAGACCGTTATATTTCGCGTTTTGTGTATCTACTTCGACGTACGCGTACTATGTAGACGAAGAAGTTAAACAACGGATTACAGCCGAGAGTCGACGATAATAAAGACGAACATCTAGTCGACTAAATTTGCTTTTCGAAAGCTTAAGGCGCTATATGCAACAACGGTGCAACGGCTCCAACGGAACGGAGAGAAATGTAATCCCTACGCCTTTACGGCCGAGACTTAATCCACGCGCTTAAAACGGTTGAGCGACAATTTTTATTCCGAGAGATGGGGATAGAGGCTGAAGCATCGTACCGAAGCTTCCAACACGGTTACCACTTTATCCATATATAACTATTGCTGTATTAACAATGATACCGGAGTTGAGATTGTTACACGTCCTAAATCGACAGGGCTCGATATTAATACCATCGCTGTAGGTGCGCATCCACACCGCTGTCGACTATAGAAATGCATCTCTATCGACTACCGCATCATTCTCCGGTAAACTGTATTTCCCATCGAGCCACGAAGGATTATCGCGTTTACAATAATTTAAGACTTTTTATTACCTTTTTATTTCTATATTTCTTTTCACTGCTCAGGAATTTGCACTTTTCACTTCCTCGCAGGATGCTTTGTTTTCGTGCAAAAAATTGTGTGTGCGTGCGTCCGTTATCAGCTTGGAAAATTCATGGAGCTATATCTCGAGAACCGATTGATCGATCTTCCTGAAAGTTTGTACACGAGTCGGGGCACAAACTCCGTCGGTTTGTTGCAATTTTCGGCCAAATCGCTAGCGGTTGTCTCATTTTATGGTTGTTTCAACTTTTCGAAAGAAGGATGTCATTTCTCTAACTTTCGTAAATGTTGACCTATCCATCTAAAATTGTCTACAAGAATAGGCGAGGGGACGAGGTTGTTCGGTATTGAGTTTTGTACGAATCGATCTAGGCGTTGAAATTTTATGAAATTATGTATATATATTTTTATCTATCAAATCGGAAGTTGGCGTACGAATTGGCTTGGGAACAAGGATACTTTCGCTCCTTCGTCTTGAATTTGAAAAGAATCGATCGTGGGCATTCAATTTTATTAAATGTCCAATGTTACTAAATTTTTCTTCCTCACAGTGTCAACGTCTTCAAAATGTCCCGAAACGTCGAAAAATCATATTTGGAAAAAATGTCCGAATATGTGTGTGTGTGTGTGTGTGTGTGTGTGTGTGTGTGTGTGTGTGTGTGTGTGTGTGTGTGTGTGTGTGTGTGTGTGTGTGTGTGTGTGTGTGTGTGTGTGCGCGCGCGCGCGCGCGCGCGCGTTCTGACGCTGTACAATTGAAACGTCTATAACTCAAGAACGGTTTGTGCTACGGCGCTCCCTTTTCGCACATATTTTAGTTTATGCAACCTCTTTACACACTGAATTTTTTTTTGAATTTACTAAAAAACTACAATTTTGACGGCATTTTGAAACTTTTAAATAATGTCCGTAAACACTCATTTCCGTAAATTTTCAGTTTTTCGGCAAACTTAAAAAATATAAATAGAGTATCATGAAAGTACGATTCGTATTGAATTTGTATTGAATCGTTGAATCGCTTTAATTTTTGCGAATTTCAAGATGTGCTGATACTTTTTTTTTAGTATTAGTAATAGAAAATATTGAAAAAACATTGAATTGCTATAATTTTTTATAATTTCGAAAAATTGGGGAGAATTTAATAATACGAATAGAGTATTTCAAAAAGAATGTTGTTATAAAATTCGGAGAAAACCGGTGAAAGGGTTCAGATTTTATGAAAATCAGAATTTTTCAAACAAACTGCAAATTGACACTTGCATATTGCTTCCTCGAGATTCCGCGCGATGCTCAAAGCTTCCTGTATGAGGAAGCCAAAATTAAGTAAGATAGTTCCTCATAGAGAGGACTTTAAGCATCGTGCGGGATCTCGAGGAAGCAATTTGCAAGTGTTTGTTTTACTTTATTTGGAAAAAAAAAAAAAAAAATTATTTTCCAATTTCGACAAAGCTTTCTCTACGAAGAAGAAGCCAAAATCAATCAACGTACTTTTTCATAGAGGTGATTTTGTCAAAGTTAGAAAATAACTTAAAAAATGTTTATTTTACGAAATGATCGATAGCTTCAACGCGTCTACATTTTAGTGAGAATATAACGCAAGAGACATATTGAATTACTGATTACGGCCAAAATGCGTGCGGCTATCCGGCGCCGTTACCCTATACTCCGTCATATACGAGTCTCGAAGGGCAGGCATATATGATTCATGCCGACGCATAATGCCTACACGCACGTTGTTTTAACCAACTCCGTACATACATATGTATTATATTGTTCTACATGAACATGTACACGACGCGCGCATACATATATACAGAGAGCGCGGACGTCCTTCCCTTCCCTCCGAACATTCCAATCAATTTTCTCTATCCGCTCGTATAACTCACTACGCATATCCCGTATCACCATTCAAAGTTTTGGCCAATATTTGTATTCGCCGCGAGCGCATTATTAGGCTTATTTATTCGTTCGTGACATATTTATCATGGGTTGTAATTCATTGAACGGGCGGAATGTTATCGAGGAAAACGTACCTAGAGCCAAGGTCGTTGTTCTCGCGGGTCAGGCCAACGTTCTGACTGAAAATGCAGATTCTCGTGTTGCCGTGGTACCACTTTATACTGTGGAGACCTCCGCATTGCGAGGATATCAGGATACACGGTAATTCAACTTTCGCTCCTCGCTCGGCGCTTTTCTCACTTTTTTTCCACGGCTCGGTCCCACCTAAAACAAACAAACGAAGAGAGCATGCTATTAACAAGAAACACCATGTTATTAAGGTATATAATATGAGAAACGCGAGTGGCACCCCTCATCGATTGATCACAAATTTCTTTCGATAAGTGCACATTGATCGGCGTTATTACGATATCCAACAAAATGTAATCGTAAGCAGAAGAACATTCGATGCGTACGTATACTCGTCCTCTGTACGCGCCATGTATTTTAATCATTAAGACGCAAGCGGTATGTACTTGGCTCTTCTGCCGTGTTCTCGCTGCTTTTATCTTTTACTCTTGACCTTTCCTAACGTGCACAAATAATTCGCTTGGACATGGTCCGCGTCGAAGCGCGAGAGTCTATCGAGAGTCCGTCGAGAATATCGAGTGGCTATCCGAATTTATTCGCTGAGAACGAGGGACAGAGCGAAGAGGAGGGCCGCGGGGCGGAGCAGTCTATGCGTTTTGCGATAACTTTTCCGTGTGCCGCCGCCAGTGCCGGACATGCAGTTTGTTCAGACGTTTCGTTCTCGCATACTCGGCTATGTACGTATAGGTACACATAGCTTACCGTACGCTTTACC
This sequence comes from Cylloceria caligata, assembly GCA_963942595.1. Taxonomy (NCBI): domain Eukaryota; kingdom Metazoa; phylum Arthropoda; class Insecta; order Hymenoptera; family Ichneumonidae; genus Cylloceria; species Cylloceria caligata. Next base: position 71,495,193 of record OZ012707.1, read on the forward strand.
CGTTGTGTATACTATAGTCGATGGGCTCGGCGTGCATCAGGAGTTTATCTAATACTCCTTTCCGGTGCTCCGTGTGTATTTTCAAGCATACACATACGGAGATGTACGAGTATATAGCGAGGGTTTCATTCTCTTGGTACTCCATTCGACTAGTTCCAAACCGATTGCTGCACGAATGGGTCCCCGCACCAAGTTAGATTAAGTTGCATGCCCTACATTCGACTCTCATTCGGCAACACCGCGCATAGCGGCGGCACAGCCAAACGGCTGTCGGATACCCTCTGATTACCGTGATTTACGAGAGTACGATATACTTACGATCTCGCTCGAGCTCCCCCGGCATCTCACCGCTCGTTCTCGCTTCCATTATCCTTCCTAGTCCTATATCTCCGCCCTTTAGCCACTTAATCTGCACTACCGTTTGATATACAATAAGAAAAATTCATTGCATTATAATAAATCTTGGTTTTGCCGGCGACGGTTACTCGTCGATTTTGTTGATCGACATCCGACCCGCTATGCCGGACGCCAACGGATCCCAACAATTTCAAGTGTCGAACATTTCCAATGCATTTCACGTCGAGGGTCAAAACGTATATATATCGTTAGGGCGAGTGGCGTCGAGTCATGGAATCGAAGGGCAAGCGGTATCCCTGTTATCGTACCCCTGCGCGCGGGTCCACAATCGGGATAGGCGGACGGGGTCAATGATAACTACAGATTGGTCAATGATATCGAGTCCTCGACAAGGTGTGCTTGGGCCGTGCAAATTGCGAGGACGCGCAACACCCGAGCCGTGCGAAATCCTAGTATATATCTCTGTATAATAAAAATATCTCGCCACCGGTCCCATGTACAGTGTGTTAAGTAAGAGCGTATAAAGCATAACTTGCAGTCGGTAAGTGATACGAACCTGAAAAATTTTGTATTTGGATTAGCGAACCTCCGCCTACGGCGCATTATTCGAAAAGTTTAAGTTTTTGTCGATCTTCCGTCAGAGAAACCGCGATGAGTGACGTGTATTCGAAACGTTTTGAAGCCGTGGAAAATGGCATCATCACACTCGATTGGCCATCACAATCGCCTGATGCTAATCCCATTGAAAATGTCTGGGCCTACATGAAGCAGAAGATTCGAGGGAAACGTCTCTTCACTTTGAAGCAGCTCTCTCGAGAAATTCGACGCATTTGGAAGGCACTCCCCCAAGAATACGCCGAAAATTTGGTAGAAAGTATGCAGCGGAGATGCCAAGCGATTATCGACGCTGGTGGTGATTGGACCCACTATTAAAGCTATTGCGCATTGCACCGAATCATGTTGAACGTGTACATGTAAAAAAAAAATTTGTTGAATAAATATTTCCTGAATAACGCTGTACACGCTCTTACTTAACACACTGTACAAGAATGCAGCCCCTCTCCGCGCTTCGATCGTTCCGTATATGCCTATGTCCAACATGCACGATAAGAGGAGCCGGTGTGTATTAAGGGCGGGGTTTTGAAACTTTTTTTTTCTATTTTTAAAAAAAATTTATTTTATGAATGCACAACATCTCAAGAATGTTGTATTAAATTTTTAAAGCAATTAGGGCACAACTAACGGAGATATGGCGTTTTAACCATCCGAGGCTCTGAGTCGCTCCGCTCCGCTCCATTGCGAAACTTTAAAGCGATTTTCCCACACATCACGGTTTCAAAGTCGGTGACGGCTGTATTTGAAAATCTTTTGCACCAATCTTTTTCAAACTTGGTATACTATTTCTCTGTATAATTCATGAGGTAACGCTGTCGAGTTTTAAAAAAATTTGTTGTTATTTTTTATTTTACAATAATAAATTTGACGATTTTTTAAGCGAAAATCGCGTTTTTGACTTTCCAGTGTTACCAAAAAATGAAAAATCAATGAAAAAAAAAAAAAAAAAAAACTCGACAGCGCTACCTGGGGAAACTCATAAACTAATAAAATCAATTTGATTTTTTGATTTCCGATAATCGAGTGATGAGTTACAACCGTCACCGCAAAACAACTTTTCTCGGAGACGTCTCCGGAGATTTGCTGCCAACGGCTTAGTTTTTAATATTTTCCGCTGAAATTTTCATAAAATATTCTTGAAATGTTATTCTACAATACTGTAATCATTTAATTTAAAATACATTGCCCGTATCTTGTAAAAAAATGTTTGAAAAAGTGTCTTTTTTTAACCGAATTGACCGTACCCCGCCCTTAAATAAACATAGAAAAAGTGTAACGATATATTTAATTTCATCAAAGTTTTTGATGTTTGGTTCGTCAATTAGTTTCATTATGCTGCAGTATCGAATATCAAGTATATGCATGAACAAAATTATCAACTATAACGGCATAATTACAACGTTCGTCAACAGGGCGTCGAAAGCTAGGTGGATCACCGAAGGATTCATCAGTCAATGATAACGGTACGGAAGATTTTTTTAATAACGACGATGATGTCGAAGCGGGGTCAGGCATTCGAATCGATAGAGAAACGCGATATTTCGGAGCCCGAACTACCGTATAACTCTATTAAACGGTAGGAAGGAAAAGAGAGAGAAAAAAAAGTCGTGGAAGCACGCGGAGAGAGCCGTGTATCGGTTCACACCGGAGAGGTGCATGCACAACGGGGGACACTTCCGATGCCGCAAGAAAGCTGAACGGGTAGTGTGCTCGATCTAGAAAAAAAGTGGCTGGTCTCGTCGGGATGTCGGGCTTACTCGTGGATGGAGCGGCAGCAGCCGAGTTACGCGTTGCCCTCGGTGGAAGCAGCAAGAGCAGGCAAAGGGGTAGCAGAACGAACGAGTCCAATGACCGACACTGCCGGGGATCTCGAGAATCCTCGAATTGTCTACTCCAACTTCCGTGCATACGGCACATCGCATAAAAAATCGCGTTAAAATAGTAGAAAGAATTATCGGATTAAAAATATATATCACGTTAAAATACTCGTCCAGCGGAGACAGAGCCACCGGAGAGAAGGAAATTCTTCGTTTGCTACCGCTGTATAACTGACAGCTTGCGAACGACTGCCGACTGCCAGCAGGGTTATTAAAAACAGAAGAAGAACATAAGATTTTTTTACTCAACAGAAATATCAAGTGGGTAAGATATAACGTTGGCAACAAAGGCTATGAACGGACATATATGTGTCACGATGTGTTATTTTGACCGGACACGATGCCTGCATACTTTTGTGCGTCTATTAAATCTCTTCGGACATACGTACCGGACGAAGAAACAGAAGAGTTTTGGATAATTCATATCCCTCCGGATTATTTTTATAGAACACGGGGGTAGAGTGGATCGCGGCGCGTCATTAATATTTTCAAGTGCAACGATCGTACAAACGGTGACGAACAAGTCGGAATAGAAGAACGGTTACATCGATGGAGGATACAGTCGGTGAGCAGAGAGCTGCACAGCTTTTGGCTCTCGGCCAAATTTCAAATCCCTCGTTATTAACCCACTTACTCTTGTAGGTAACGGCGGCCCTCTCCGGACTCCGCGTAGCCCTGGAAGAAACGCATTACCCAGGGTACCGGTGTTGGTCCGCCAACATTCGCTACTCACCGCTCACCACTCGCCATTCACCGTGCACCATCGCGGCGACACCAACGACCGGCAAATTTACGGTGTACCCTCGACGAGCTCTCGTGAATTTACTCTCTCACGAATTACGCTGTTCCCCATCTTCCCGCCATCCTCTCGAGAAGTCTCGCTTTGTTTGTTCATTCGACGATTATCAAGCTCGAATTAGCAACCCCTGTCGCCGCTACTGCAACCGCTACTGCCGCTACTACCGTGCAAACAGCCCCTCAAGGATATTTTGTCGAGGACAACTGCACAACTCGGGGGACAATATCAAGGATATCTTGCACGGTGCGGCATGCCCTTTCAAAAAAACTACGATCGCTTCTCCAAGGTTTGACTCGTTAATTCGAATGCTTCGCAACTTGGCGAATGAAATAATAATATTCCTCGAGGTGTAACAAGAGGGTCGTCGGTAAGGACGAGTAAAGAGAACGCGCGAACCCGAGAGAGCTCGAACCGCAAGAGTGATTTGTAATCTTGGCAGATACAGAATCGCTGCTGAATATGTACACTGCCTCGCTTGTACATATTCATGTATGTATGTATGTAACGAGGTAGGTGCGACTCAACTTTATGTATACCAATACAGATGCGTGTGCGCACAAACGACGTATCACATATGATACACCGCGTATCCAGCCATGTTTGCTGAATATTTCCCAAGCTACGAGTCCCTTGTGAAGTTCGACCGTACGGATTTAACACTAGCGCGTATACCCGAATGTACGTGTATTATACGGCGGTGAAGCAGCCAGCTCGTAGCGGTAGTAGTCGGAGCGGTAGACCGGTCAGGCGCCGACGCAGCACTCGCCTCGTTGTTGGTACCGCTGCTACCGTTGATACTCCGGGCGAAGACACTTTCACCATTCGTATATACATACGAATTATGCTCACCGGTAGCCATGCGCCCGGCGTACGTACGAATTATGTGCGTTACCGCCCTCCCCTCGGTCCTCGACGTCGCTGCTTTCTCAACCTCGTCGAGCCCTCTGTTTGAAATCCCCGAGGTAAACCGTACGTACGCGCGCGTGCACGCTCCGCTGCACGCAACCATCAAGATTCTCGCACTCGCTCTTCCACTCATCCAACCGATCAACCAACGATTCACTCGTGTCATTAGCATTGGCGGAGCCAGAATCCGCGTATGCTATCATTATTGTCCTTTATCTTAAACCTTTTTACGATCATAATGTTTACTTATCTCGAGAATCGAATCGATGGTTTGTTGGAAAAGATCCGTATTTAAATTCTCAACGTTTGAGCAATTTTCGCAGTTTTCAGCGTTATTTTTTCAAACCTGCTTTCAAATCGATAATCGAAAGAGAGCGCCGATTGTCAAAGTTAAAATTAAGATTCGGTTGCTTCTATTTACTCTATTACTCGTAGCTTTAGTCAGCTTTCGTCCAGATTAAGATACTTTTTAATTCAGTCAGTGACCGACTGTATTTATTTTTCGGTTTTGCTCGTAGGGCATTTATGCCAGAGCGGAACACATTTCTTTATATATAAACTTCCCAGTGACCGATTAGGGTAATAACACGAACTGTTGCTAGGTTTTAAACTTCCATTACAAAGTATCTTTGATCAATGATGTTGATTCGCAATCTAGAGGTGTCGTACGACGCAAAGCCGGCATTATTTAAAATGGCGAAATAAGCCTTCTAATCTCAAATGTGATGACTGGGCTGACGCAAACAACGTTCCAGCCCTGTACCATAGGTTTATAGAGAGACTAAACTAGACGCAATCCGTTTTCCCACGATGGGGGGGGGGGGGGGGGGCGTGAGTTTCCGCACTTCTCGCGGGTGTGCCCGGTGTCTTGCCAGATGTCGTAGAAGGCGAGGCACCACAACGGAAAGCACCTCACAGCGGCATAGCACAGGAGAACACAGCGAGCCAGTGGAAGGAAGGAAAGTCTTGTCAGTCGTGAACAAGTTCACGCGCTCGGCTCTCAAAGCATCGTATACCTTGCCATAAACTAGAAACTTGAGCCCGAGTCGAGAAGAAGGAGCTAGCAAGCAACCAATCAACGAAGCTAAGCCCCGAGGCTGCTGCTTCTGGTGCTGTTACGTACACTGCAGGCTTCGTCAACCTATATCACCGTCGTCCCACGTTGTTGAGAGATATTTATCGGTATACGCGAACGAGCATACCCCTGTGTCGTTGATATCCTCGTGAGCCATACACCCGTACGTAACAACACGGATACAACATGGAATTAAGGGATCGAGCGGTTGTTTTTTAATATGGCAATAACAATGATCTTGCTTCCTTGTAGAAAATGGTTTGTTTAAAAAAAAAAAAAAATGTTTATGTCTACAACATCGAAAAAAAGTGATAAATGGCAAATGTCGGAATTAATGTGTGCGTGTTGAAAAATGAAAAAAAAATTTAATTTCCAATATTTTGATATCTTAATAATTTTTTATTTCTGTTTCTACATTTTTCTTAAACGAGAGCTCAAATTAGAATCTTGCGTATCGGTTCTTCATTATTTTTCATTTTTCACACAGCTTCCTCCGCAAGAAAGCGAACATCGATCGTACTTTGGCTTTGACTTTGTGAAAAATGAGAAATAATGAGGAAGCAACGTGCAAGATTTGACTTTGCATACTTTTTCTTCAAATATTCTTACATATATATATAATGTTACCTGCATAAAAAATTCAAGAGCCGACCGTATCGAAAGTCGAAGTCGTTTCGCTAGTGTTCGGACTTGGATTCGACAGGTTTTGTAATTTTCTTAGTTTTCGTCCAAGACTTAATTTTCGTAATTCGGCAACCCAGAACCGTTGAGCGGCTTAGTTACGATCGGTTGGTGCAACACAGCATCGTCACTGTGGGAGCGTGTCATCGAACGAGAGAGTTAATTGTCATTACGCTGAATAGACAATCTCCTGCCTTTCCGGCTAATCGTAAATTGTATCAGCTCCTTCGCGCATCGGCTATATACCACAGTGACACAGACACGGACATCACACACTTTGGTATTGCGTGCATCGTATATCGAATTATAGTTGGTCAACTTCCAAGTAGTACGTTATTGGATGAAATATATTATTAGCCTGGCAAATAGGTTGTCTATATTCAGTAACGTTAAAACTTTCCGGGGTGGGGTGGGAACACTAACATATCTCATATTCCGTAACGCGGTGGAGTATCAAATATATGAGGAATTCGATCGACAGACGATCGGAGGGTCTCGCATTTTTTTCGGACTGTTTTTCGCATACTTAACTTTTTCCAAGTTATGCTCGAAATACTTGTCACTGGCGATTATAAAAAAATGTCAAAGATATATAGGTTAAAATCTCTTACGGTTTTTTTATAGTGTCGCGCGAGTGTGTTTCAAGATTTTCCGCCGGCGCGGACGTACAGATATAACAGTTGTGTATGCATAAGCATATCCGTGTCAGAATTTATATTATAAAGCTGCAATCTACCGCAGCCAGGTTGCCGTGCTTTGTTTCTTTCACCCTGACTTGAGTAAATATAGACGACGGATGTGTCTCGTTCGTCGGCAGAATGAGTTTGCTCACTTTCTGAAAAATTTTTCAACCGAATAATACGTTGATCACTATAGCTGCATTGATGGTTTCCATCATTTGTTTCCTCTTATTCCGAGTATGCAAATCCACACGGCTGGAAGTGGATACAATATATTCCGCAGTATTTTAAACCCCGGTAGGTACGTTAAATAAACATGATATATACCGGGATACGTAGTATTACGAAGCGTGGAATATTTTCCACTTCCCCGATCAAGGATAAAGGTAACGCATAGGAATACTATATCCACCGTTATAGGTACAATTGACCCTGGTGCGCGCTCCTCGCGAGCAGACTGCACACTTGAAATGTAATCCGTAGTCGTACAGTAGGGAAGAATAGTTTTGTAAAAAGCCGTGTGCGACACTATCGAATTTTGCTTTATTTATAACATATTGTGGCGTCGAATTACCGATAAAAAGAAATATTAATAACAATAATAATAATAATATCGGAGCGAGAATTGAGAGCTTAGCTCGCGTGATTGATTCTTTAATGCGATTCAATCGGAGAATAATTTTCGTTTCTGTCGAGCGGACGAGGAGTGCGAGTAATCGCGGAACCAGGAGGAGGAGGAGGAGAAGTACGTGACGCCGGAAAATGCTTTGTATTCGTGGTGGGCGGCAAGACGACTCACGAGTATTCGCGCAACCCCGTCATTGCCTATTCTCCAACGCCCGCTAACGCTGGAGGATTCGAGTCGGTTGTCCATCGCTTAATTACTTCTTTCCTTTCCCGTAACTTTAGTTGACGGGCGTGACCGAAATAAAATACGCTTAAAGGCTGCTGCGGGGCCGGAGGGAGTGGCAGCGGCGTGCGAGCCACCGGAACGGGTTTTCTCTCCGTCTTGCGAGAGAGTTTTAGCCGTTGAGACGAACAGTACGGATGGTGAAATCGATTAAACGAGGAGAGAGAAGATAAGCGCGTTGAAAGAATAGCTACCTAGGGTACGCGGTTCATCGTCTCTCGTTCTCTGTACATCTATACGTTACCAACAGCTGCAAATCGGCGGCGACGTAGTATTTTCAACCCGACTCCAGTTATTCGTCTTTTTCACCCCCCTATCTCTCTCAGCTATATCCCACGTGTAAATGAATCCTCCGGATATTAAATTTAAATTAGACTACCCATTTCCTTACTCGTTCTCTCATTCGAACTTACATCATTTCGAATTACCGACTGAAAAAAGTTCTGCTTCGTATCGGCCCTCTCCACCTTCAATTGCATATTCTTCAGCAGTGATAGAGTCATAAAATGATTACACAGCCACGTACTCGTACAGCGTATACTTTATGACCTGACCTCGAGTCACTCTATAAAGATCACTCATATTATTCTGTACGTGTCTGTACACAGAGACGGTGAGTAACGATAGGCGAGAGACCGATAGAACGACAGAGATATATATTACACGTGTACGACGGTCCGAGGTTGCTATTTCGCGTATCTGATGCGTGGAACGCCGCACACGGAGGGTATCGAGCCGGTGAGCGGTACTCAGGACAATTGTCAGACTTAATAATTTAGCAGCGAAATGGGGTGAGCACCACCGATTCTCTTCTTACCCTCCTTCAATCTCTTTCTCCTTATCCTACCATAAATCTCTACCTTCGTGTCACCACCGTACGAATGTGTAAGCTTATTTTTTACGAGTCCGTCTATTTCTTTGTTTCTTCCTTTCTCGGCAAGGCGAAGGAAATGGGGTAAGCTTGATATGGTTGAAACAAATCGACGAATCAAAACGCCTTTTATAGAATTTATTCCTTAATAAATTAAAGCCAATTTCTTAAAAATTATTTTTAATTTTAAACGTCGATTTTTAAAATGAGTCGATGGTTCTTTACCCTAACCGACTCATTTAAAAAATCAATGTATCAAAAATCATACATACATACATACATACATATCAGTGTATCTATCTTACAAAAAATAAGACGAAGAAGAAGAAGAAGATATTTTCCCACTTTCGTACGAATTTCTTGGTTCTTGCGAGATCAAACGGTATTAGATTATAAAGATGTTTCAATCGTAACCACCTACTGAAATAACGTTTTTTTAGCACGAGAACCCTCGTTGTTTCTTTCTTTCTTTCTCTCTTTTTTCCTTGTGTTGCCCGTTCTATCTGTATAGCATACATACTCGAGTGTTCCCTATTATCCACGACTCTCTAGCTAAAGCGGAACGTTTCTTCTCTTCTTCGGCCACTGGTATACGTATATCGCACACTATTACCGGCGCCACTCCATCGTATCAAATCTCTCGAGACAATCAATTGAGCTCACTCCTGTTCAGCTCTAGGTCGCATTTATATCGCTCCGAGTGAACTGCTGACCCGCTTTTTCGAGAACTCATCGAGAGGCGGCCAACGATGAGAAACGAAGGGAGGTAGGGATACTGTAGAGAACGAACACATAGCAGGGTTGAAAAGTTCCCCAGGGAATATAGAAAGAGAAAGGGGGACACGTGCGAGAACTTTGCGGTATTTCCAGCAGCTCGCGACATTCGTGCTCCGACTGAATTCAGAACGAGCGGCTATTCAAACGGGACTACTCGACTACTCGTCTCTCGGCATAGAAACATCAAGAAATTAAATAATTTAATTTTTTCAGTATACCATCCTAGTATCGTGATATAATTGACTATTGGCAATTATCGCAATTATTATGCGTATTAATGCAATGTTTCGAGTATAGCGCATCTTGCTAAAATTTTTCCGACATTTAGCAGAGATCGAGGGAGAACCACGTGTGTTCCGCAAGAATTATGTTATTCGTCAATTTACACTTTTATCATTTATTATTTCATTATTCGAGAAGGCTTAAATATTATGAATTTATCAAGGATCAAATTGTAGATGAATACTTATCAGTGATAACTAGTAAATTAGCGCAACGATAATCGAAGGGAATTATGAAAGTTACGATAACGGACGACAATGCCAAGGGCAAATATTTTTAGATTAAAAAAAATGCCCACCCCCCGAAGCACTCGGACTATATGCATCAATCGTTATCGTAGCGTCGGTAGTATGCACGCTTTGGTACCTTTGCGCGTGTAAAAACTTATCGAGCACTAAATTCCTATGGGTGAAACAGAGCCGCTGGGCAGGCCGCTTCGGTAATCGATTTCGAAATTATACAAATGACTGTTAGATAAGGATCGACGTTATTGGTAAAGGGGTTTTCCAAGTGTGCGACTCCGGGTGCTCGGAGTACGCGAGAGAAGCAGCGAACCGCAATGACCGAGAGGGAGAGAGTGATAAAACTCGAGAAAGCGAGGGGTGGGGTTTGCGTTACGCCGGAGGTTGCTGCTCCAGCCGTTGGTGAGGTCATGGCGCGGGGAGGGATGTAGACGCGCTAGTCCGGGAGATGAATAGCCCAGAGCCGTTAAAATTGGAAACTCTACGGATTTATGGACGTAAAGTCAGCGAGCCAGGCAACGCTCGCCGACGGTTGAGCGGAGGTGGTACGGAATAGGCGCGAAGCGCTCGTCTGCCATACCAAACGATACCCACAGCACCATCGCGGTATCTACGCGAACGAGAACACGAAACACGCGTACGCGTACATTCGGATAAAATAGTAAGCGTCATACGTGTACCGTATCCCTGTACCGAAGTAACATTGACATTTGCCAGCATTTCGGCGTATCGAGCAACTAAAAAATAATCCTTCGTTCTGGCCAGTGACGTGTATAGCCCACAAACCGAGACGGAAGTTGCTTTATGCGTCGAGACAAATTATATTCGTTTTTTCCGCTGCTGCTCTTGCTTCCGTTCCAGCTTCGACTATTGTTCCTACGGAGATCCGGCATGTTTATTCCGCGCACACAGAAAATAACACCACGAATAGCAGAAGTATTCTCAACCGGCAATTTTCCTGTCTGTTCCTTCGTATATCCTCATCTCTGTTATTCATCGGAGATGTTTGATATTCGTGCCTACGTTACTTTTTGCTGCTAATAAATTGTAAAATTAAATTAAAAATCAGACATAATAAAGAATTTTCATAACATTACATGATTCCGTTATTAAGATTTCAATATCTTTTATTCAAAGATATAGTTATTTTTTCATCTGAGTATAATTGAGCGATATCGCATCTCTGCCTCTGTACATAACAATTTTTAATAACCCCTCTGGTGTTGTAACATCGTTAATCAATTGAAATATAGATAACGACGTTGTGCAAACACTGTCCAGGCAAAATGAAGTCTGACGTCGCGGCGTTAATTTCGCTCCATGGGGAGCTGTTCCGCTCGGCTTTTCCTAATTCCCCTTCCCACACCGCTGACATTGGAAACTTTTGATCGAGTGCTGCTCTGGAACCCATCGACTCGTTGACTCATCGGCGTCGTCGTCGTCGTCGTCGTCGTCGTCGTCGTCGTTGTAGCCGTTGGCTCGGTACAGCACTTTGAGAGGACAAACCTCCCCCCCGCTCTACATATACATAATCAATCCTTTAGCCGCGTTGTTCCTCTACCTTGGACAGAGTACATACACAGAAAGGTGAATGAGACTCCGACGCTTATCGAGTGACGTTGAAATCGATGCAACTCAACGCGCACGCCTTATCCTATTCGGGTCCGTCTTGTCAATGTCGACATAAACGACAAGAGGGACCTTCCCGTGATGACACTTATCCTCCGGGGGGCTCATCGACGCTCCGCTACAAAGGAATAAAAGAACCCTTTTGTCAGACAGAGCGCGTGTTTGCTTCCGTCGCGTCAGGGTGCTTGCTCCGCTTGCTATTGCCGATGCGCTACTGCTACGCGCTACTTATTTCCAACCCAACCCAAGAGCTTTAAATATTCTGTACCGCATATATAGCACGGGAGTGAGTGCAGTAGCGGGTGTTGTGCGCGCTGTCGCTTGCGATAAGCGTTTTTTAGATGACAAGAATGCATTTGAGAACATTTCGTTATCGAAATATCGAATCAATGCGAATTAAATAAAAATTGAATACATTCTATACGTTTCTTAAAAAAAAAAAAACGAAACCGCTTACCCGTCGTTCCGATTGGCTTTCAATGTTGTGCTCGATGTTTATTATGCGCGTACTTCGGTTTATATATGAGCAATGTAATCTAACAAACGACGCAACACATAGAGACTTGGTATAATAAAATAAAAACATAAAAGCACACGACAAGTTATAAGAAAGATACATAATGTGGGAACTAGCAATTGCTCGGAGAGACCCTTGTTCCCGTGTGCGATCCAGTGGACAAAGGGGAACGATCGCTTCTCGGCACCAACCAAGGAATCCTGAATCAATTTCATCCTCTTGGAAAAGGTATTACTACTGTAACTACGCTATTATCCAATAGTTATATCGTTGTGAATACGCTATACATCATACCGTATATAAAGATAGAAAGAAATTCAAGTAGGACCGCTCTCTCCCCGTGCGCTGCGTTCTATAGCTCTGCAAGTGTACGTACAGCGCGCGAATCCTCTTTCGAATTACCGTTGTAACCATAGTGGTACGTGGGCTACGACGAGGAGGATTACCAAAGGTACAAACAGCAAAAGCGTTACTCGGGAGAACGTCTCGCTCTTTTCCTCTCTGATCCGAAAAAAGCAGTATTGCTCATCTCTATAAAATTTTACTCCAGTATCGTACGCATGATGATATTATACATACACCAATTTGGTATTGTACAAAATAGTTAGTTTCAAGGGAATCGGAACAAAGTCGAAAAAAACTGAAGACCACCGAACGTGTCAGCTTTTCAAAACGTCTGCCCAGCGCATGCGGGTTTAACACGGTAAGTATCCAATTTTATGTATGTGGATTCGGAGTATAAATTCTAACAAATAGGCACACTGGACATCCTCGGAGGATGAGTTTGTCTTGGGCTTAGAATCTTTAATCGCGTAAGAAACTCGTTTCCGTATAGCTTGTCTGTCATAGCACTTGTTTCGCTCGACGCGAGCGCATCGTTTGCGAGACCGTTGATCGACGTCGATAAGGAAATCCGGGCGAAAACCATAGTTTCATGTTGAATCGCGTGTCGTCACAGCCGGTGAGAAGCACGGCACACCGGCCCTGTACCAGCACATTTATCGCTAGGCAATATGGAAAATAACCTGTATACTCGGTGATATATATAGCGAGAGAAGTACGCTCAACGAAAATCGCAGATCATGTTGCGCGAAAACCGTTCGCTACTGTCTTATCGGTCGACCCTATGCGGCGTGATGCAAGGCATACACGCGCGCATAGTATCGTTGGTATTCATAAGAATTTAATACCCGATGCGATTGTTACATACAGCCACTCTTACGACCTTTCTTCAAAGTTATTTATCTCCTCGAGGACACAACGAATCTCGAAACTGCGTGAACTTACACTGGTCTTCCAGAGCATAGAAGTTCCGCGCCAAGGGCTGTCGAGAAATTACCATTTTAATAAATACATTAAGCATAAAGTTATAATTGTTATTCGATAACCGCTTGCACACCGCTCAAAAACACTTGTTTTCACCGATACCGGTTCATGAAATTTATACGTGTATGTCCGACGATGCGTACCAATACCACGATGCACTTTGTTTACCATAATTAAAGCATCATAGAACGCATCGAATGGACCAACTGTTCAACTGTGATACAGTGGGCGTAACGAGAATGAAGAAAGGGTGGGTGGTCAACGCAAAACGAGTTGAACAAACTGGACGTCACTATCGCTGGCTGTTTGTTCCGTTCAGCCCGTTGAAAAACCGGAAGTGATCAACGAGCGAGCGTCGAGAGCGCGCCCGATGACGACAAACGAAAACCGATGACAGTAATATTTTTATACATCAGCGAAGATGTAACATCCCGAGTGCGAGGGAGGGCTATCGCAATAAAAACAGATGAAAGATATACTTACAGCGGGATAAAGGGTGATAGAAAGATGATACGGAGTATTGGAATGAAAACGCATGACAATGTTATGCGATATTTCTATACTTGAGAAAACAAAAAAAAATGAAACGCTTTTCACCTTTTTTTTTACACAGGCGGAACAAAAAGAAAGATATCACGGATTGTTTTTAAATACCCCGACTATATTCGATTATTTGGTAACTTTCGATGATTTTTAGCTTTATTTAATTTTTTTTCCAATACCAATCTGTGTCACTCTAGTCATTTAACATTTTCACTGTTTTTTAATGGCCGTTTTCAAATGCCAGGTTACAAAGACAGTTTGGTTATTATATAATACAAAGTATCCGATGAACAAAATATCGTCAACGTAAAAAGCTACACGGGCTCCGCGTGCAAATTGTCAAAAGGTACTTTTTCACGATAACGTTCATTTTGAGTGAAATTTAACATTATTTATCGATCTGGGTACGTCGAGATCTCTGACAACTCACGAGCTTTACATTTTCATAATTTTCTACTCGCGTCATTACACGAGAAAGACAATACCCGAAAAGAATTCTCAATTTGCTATTCAATAATCGAATCTATAATTTTTCAGTAAATTACTCATTGTCACGCGATATTCAACAAAAATAATTGCTTTTACCGCCTCAAAGCTCAATTCCGTAACGTCCTGCGCGCACATTGATATTGAACAACTGGCTCTCTCTCGAGTCTCGTGGAAAAAATCGAATGAAAAGAGGGCGAAGAAAGAAAGAAGACGCTCGGGGCTATCATCGACTCAACATTACCTATAGGAGATATCGGAGCACCTTCCACGCTTTGGACACTATATTCAATATATATGTACAAATAGCATAGATAAAGAAGGTCGATAGCGCGAACATTGAATTTTCGTGGACGCTCGACAGCGAGAGTCGAAAGTCCAAGTAGAAAATAGCTTTCGCGTTGATGGTCTCTCGATGCTTCTCGACTGTTGCGGTTCAGGTGGAATGTTTCGATGCACATCCAGCGGAATCGTTGCATACTCATCTCGTGTAGGATAGTCACGTACGCACACCCATGGGCGCGTACACACCCGCGCACACCTCCTCGCATTTCCCGATACAGCGGACTATATCTCCATCCTTAAGCATTTCCCAGACAAGTCACGCAACGGTGACGGGGTTTGAAGGTATGCATAATATGTTTCTCCTAATAACATACCGTACGTATGTATGGAAACAGCAGTCGCGGAACCGGTGACTTTAAGCCCGACGAGAAAGACGAACATGAGAGAGCTGTGCGCGCATTTATTGTAATGCGAATCGAGTTCGAGACGAAGCGATGTCTACAGAGAGAGAGAGAGAGAGAGAGGGAGAGACAAAGCTCGTGAATTCTGCAGCGGCGTGAATCAAGAATCGGACGCGAAGCACGGTTAAGTCGTGTGGAAAGCGGCATATGGCCTTGTGCGCTCTTCCAGTTTGCGGGAGATTCAAGCTTGCGGCGCTTCGGGGGTTCTATTCCCTCAATCCTGCTTCAGCATCCTCCGTACTCTCATACAAAACTGTTTTATCCTCTCAAGGCGATCGATCTCTCGCTCGCGTACGCCACGAGATCACATGTACTATACATATATACGTACACGTATAGGTATACGTAGCCAGCGGAGCGTTATACGCGGTAGATGCTGTAACCCTCCGCGACCGTCGCCGCTACCATCGGCAAGCAGCTTTTCAATGCCCAACACTTTCGAGTATAATCGAAACGTTCTTTTTGCGGTACATACTCGAATCGACCGCATGTACGAATATTTCCCGTATACGCTATAATCGAAATTGTAAATTCGCTAATATTATTTTGTCTGTTCTATTATATACAGAGTATTATTATGTCTATATTACATTTATTATTATATATAGAGTCTTCGAGTTGGCTAATCGTTGGCGCGAAATAATCAATTTTTCGTTCGCCACACGGTGAAAAATAATTATAAAAATCTATTGAATATTTAAATCTCCGTAACAAAAGATTTTTCCCAATAGTCGCTGACAAATAATTCATTTGTTCCGTTAAACAATCTTTTCGTTACTTTTCTTCAATAAAACAAATAGTAATTCGTTTCGATAAAAGATTTATATCTATCTAGTAATTATTTCATTAATATTTATAACCAAAAAAATTTTTTAAATAACGTATACGTGGTGCATAAAAATATTTTCATGTCTTTCGGTTCTCGTTGATTTAGCAGTACTGTACGCTATCGCAAGTTCACGAAAAAACTTTGTCGAGGTTTCGAAACTATCAAGAATGCTCATCCAAATGCTATAACGAATAAAGGGTTACTAAAAAATTTAATAATAATAATTTTGTTGCATTTATTATTAATTGAGCCATTTTCTAAAATCCTTAAGATCCCGGGGAGTAGTCAAGACAAACGTCCCTAATGACAATATTCTGGCTATTTCATATGTATTCATTTCTCTAAATATTTACCATTCACGTTGACATTTTTTCCTCTTCCTTACTTACGACCCCCATGGAAAAGAAATATATTGAAAAATATATCCGTAATATCGACCTTTTCGACGGTTTATTCGTAAAAAAAATATTTCAACTATTTTTTTTTCTCAATGTATCTCAGATATATTTTTCCGCTGAATATATTTTGTATATATCCTGAAATATATCTGAGATATAGAATTTTCTGTCAAAATATATCTTAAATATTTCCGTGGGGGGAGGGAAGCTTTGTTATGGTGAATTTTTTTTAATTCTCATAATTGCAATTTTAACGTATATAGAATATTCTAAAACGTCGGGAAATGGAGTTTTTAGTTGGCTACCGGATATACGTGGTTCAACGTATATAAGCGATCCGCCGTGACTCATGTCAGTGGTCAGAGCAGTTGACCGACAATCGGAAGGTCCTCGCTTCGAATCCCGCGGCACAAACGCCACGAATTTATTTCAGATTCGTCTAAATATTTATTACTGGTACACAAATACCATCGAGAATTGATACCTGGAGGTGGACCGAGCGATAAAAAGTCCCATAAATTTAACTCTTCTTCCACGTTCGACGTCTTTTCTTCAACTATCGAAACTAGAAGCGTGTGGATTTTTACACAAGTCACAGTGTATATTACCTCTCATAGGCATCTGGAATAGTGTTGACATCTTTATTTTTGCCAGAGCAATTGATATTTTAGAGAGATGGCTCGATTAATGTAAAAATTTCGCCGGTTTTGGTCGTATTTTGCATTAATTGAGAAATTGAAGGAAAAGTAAGTGCGAAAACGAGCCAAGATAAATTTTGCGTTTTCCCGTGTCCTTTGTAATCCAGAAGAGTACTACTCTAATCTACCGTGTGAATCTACTTCCAAGAGACGCAGTTAGTATCTCAACGATAAGTATTTAAAAAATGAAAATGTTAAAATATACTTTTTTTCAAAAGGAGCGCTACCGCCATTCTATTTTTCCCATATTACTATGACAAAGGATATAGTTAAACAAGTACGCTATGTATACGCTACATCTACGGGTCTCGAAACCCTAGCGTGAGTTATTACCATCGCCCGTTCGTATTATTATGCGTGCGGGGGAAAGCAGCGACAATACAGTAAGCCATCTCTTCTCCTTGAGTATAGACAAACACGCACAATCCGAGATAAATATGTACATACGCGCGCGCGTGGGTGTACGTGTGTGTTGCCGTCATCCGGGAAGACCTACGATGTTACGCCAAACTCGGGCTGGCTTCTGCGCTAACCGCGCAACAGCGCCGAGCCAAGACTGTGGCTTTGCAAATTATGAGTATAAAATTCAGCACACGTGCCTCTTTTTTCTCACAGCAACAATATTTTTATGTATAACGGCGTTCACGCATAGAGGAAGAAAAAAATTCGTTCGGAATGGGCTCACGCTCAAATCCATAGGCCATAATATTATAAATTCATTAATGTATCAACCAAGAGCGCTCTTGAAACAAGGAAGCTCCTGGAGCATCATACGGAAATATGATGTATACCGTGCTTTTACCCGCTGCTCACGGGTACTGACTTTTTTCTAATAGGAACCTCGGGAAACGACGTTACCGGATGTGTATGGAATATCCGAGGTGTACAGTGGTCTGCGCGAAGAAGGGAAGGTGGCTGCGGTATTAGAAAATTTGCAACGTCGTTGAATATTAAATCACTTTTCGCGCCCACGTCTACAAAGCTAGACGGGTGGGCGAATGTGTCGCAATCGCCTTAAGGAATATCCGCTCGGTCCTTTTAGCCACTCGGTCCCGCATTTTTTTTCCGACGTATTTACGACGCTAGACGGATACTTGTTTTTCCCAAGCGACCGACGCTCAGCTCGTATATACAAGTCGAGCAAAATTCCGGACAAGCTAGACGATCCTGTAGTAATAAAGATTGTAATAAATTGTAATAAAGATGTCAAACAACGCCTTGGTTAATTCTTCCTGGACCACGTTTCTCCGCTAATCCCTCCCGCACGGCTATCTTTACAGCTATCTTTCGAATCCCGGGATTTTGAGCTGTATCTTCGTAGGAGAGTTCTTATTGATCTCGTACTTCGGATTGATCGCTCTTCGCTATAACGTCGACGCGACCGGACGACCAGAGACACCATCGACGAGGAATAGAGATTTTTAAGGAGATCAAATTTTGTTTTGTCAACGAGCTTACATTTTAATATCATGGAGCTTTCATAATGTCGTAAATGAACAATCGAAAGTCGATTTTCGCGACGATTGTCAAAGGATATATCGCGCACAGAAGCACGCGTTTTTGAAATGCATTCAAAGCCCGGGAATGTCGCAGCACGCTGCATTCAAAATACAAAGGTACGAGAAGGGAGCGTACAGTTGTGAGCCACGCACACGACTTCGAACAGGCTCTGCCGTTGGCTACCTATGTATATAGCGCACCCTATTATCATTTCCCCAGGTTTTAATTATCTCCGGACGTGGTACGACGATCGTGAGAGAAATATGTATACGCGTGACGCAATAGGTGATATTAATTTACGCTCGCATATTGCATTCTTGCTGTACGCTACGCTACGCCAGTGAACGCGATCGTAATGCCTTTTCTTTGGCATTTCGTATAACTAATTTTTTCATTCGTTGAACAATGCTATATTCCGTAATTCGCCGAATACGAATGGCAATTGACTATCGAGCAAGTACTTATTTACAGACTTTGATGAAAAATAAATGTTTTGCGAAATATGTACATATATGCGGTTCAAAAGCTCGACGGAGCTGCCTGTATATAGCCACGTCCGAACTAGCAGATTAAACGTTCCTGATTTCTGGGTAGAAACTCTTTACCGACGTCTCCGCTAATAATTAATAGAGTCAAGAAAATGGGCTCTACGCTGACGACTCTCGATAGTTCCAGCAGCCGCTGACACTTTGTTTGCAACTCGAATACATCTCGAATATTCATCGATCACTGCGGTACGCAGCTTGCATCTCCGAATCAGCGGTTGCCGGCTCGAAGAGACAGTCGCGGCCGTTTACACGTCGTCCTTGTCAACCAAAGTAGTCCAAGTAGCGGTCCAATTTCTTTCTCTTGAATAATAAAAGTGCGTATCCTAGGCTGAATTTCTTACTGTCAAAGTTCTTTTGGATTTTCTCAATACATCACCCCAACACCGAGGGTTATAAAATACTTAGCTTCCTCGTAAGGAAAGCTCTGTTTTGGGTGAAAAACATTTTTTCGAGGTTTTCATATCCGGATACTCAAAATGATCTGAGGCATCGAGAAAAGTGGTTTACAGAAAGAAGCTCGGTATATGTGGATGTGCAGGGCTTCCAAAATTCAATTGTCGAAAACTGAAGAATCGATAACGCAATCGGACTAAAATTTGGCACACGAGCGAAGCGGTAGCCCTCTTTAATTATTGTGATTTTCGGAAGAATGTGTCGATATATTCAGATATAATGACTTTTTTTAAAAAAGCGCCGAGTTGCCTTAACTTCCATGAAATTTTGGCTATTGTGCTAAATAGTTGTTGATAATTGCAGACACGTCAAATGTTGTTTGAATTCGCCTTAACACTGTTAAGACGACTCTTAATTTTTCGACAAATCTACGGTATTGCATAAACTTTCGCAATACTTGAGCCGGAGGAGAAAACTTTCTTCACAAATTAAGTACTATTCAACGGTACTCGGTACAGAGCTTCGTTATCTATAAAGCGGTTGAGATTTAAGGAGATTATGAAAATTTCCAATTCAACGAACTTTAACTTGTTGCACATGCCTGATATCGTTCAAGAATTTTTCGTATCAAATTTGAGATAAGATAGATAAAAAAAAAGTTCGATTGTTACACTAGATTGAACTTTTGATTATGTTATTGCTTTTGTTTGTAAACATGAAAAGGCTGTAGATTGAGAATCACTTAAAATCCAATTTTTATGTGCAAGTTAATCGGTAAGAATTTTTCATCTATTCCAATTTTCATTAAAATATATTGAAACGATCAGATTTTATTGAATTTTCAATATGAGTTTCTATTTAAACAGATATTTCCTCTGAATTACAAAAACATTTTAGGTTCTTTGGTATTGTATCTGGCCGTAATTATAAAAGAAGGTTCTACAAAATTTAAGCCGATTAAGCAGTTAATTTTCTTGCATCAATTATGCGTTAACTTGAAAAAATGGTCATTTCGTCAAGTTTTTTTTACTCCACTTTTTTTTTTCAAACCAGTAAGGTTAAAGAAACAAGGATGCAAAGTATAACCTTACGATCAAATGCTTCCCCATTATTTTTCACCTTTAACGAAGCATCCTCCACGAGGACTCGAAAAATGATCAAAATACTTGCTCACAGAAGTGGCTTTGTGCAAGGTTAAAAGTAATGAAGAAGCAATATGCATGATTATACTTTGCATCCATTTTTTAACAACGTGACCATGAACTGGATTTATAGAGTATAGGAATAATAAAAGTAGAACATTTGTTTGATGCCCTTCTCCCCAACGACTTTGACTAATTAATGAATAATTAAACGAGACGAGAGAATACACAGGAGCCATCTTGGGGGACTCTTGGGAACCGATACCCAAGGAAATTCTCACGAGAAGCAGGAATTCAGGGTAAGCGTTACCGCGTGGAATCTACGCTCGCGCTTGGTGCCGTACACTAATACACAGCTCTGTGTCTCCTTATTCGTGCGAATGAGGATCACGCGGGCCCGCGCACCGTGTCGCTCTCCTGCACTTGCATAGCTCAAGTCGATATCCCGCGCGGGTCTATATCCTTCATTGACGGCGTCATCGGATTAGACCGAGACTCGGGGAGTGTATCCAATAAATAGGGTCCTGATCGAAACTAAATACATCGAGATATAGACAGATATTCCTGTATTATTAAAATTCCTTGCCTTCGCCACCGTAACCGTGTAGGAGAATCGGCCGGACTTGGTTTCTACGATACGCATCTCTGTACCAGGCATAAACTCGACTCACTGTACACACACCAACTTCTGCACAGCATCTTTTCACTCTTGTGTACAGCTTTCACTGTGTACTTGTTTGCTGTATCGATTTTTACAATTACGTGCGCAGAACCGGGTCAGAGTAGTGTCGCATCCCGCAGAAGCGATGTCCTGCCGGAGAAAAGAGTATAACCGAAAGGGGGCTGGAGGACATTCCTTGGAGCCCCCTCCAGATTTGAATTATTCCAAGTCACTCTTGCGAGAGAATGATTGACTCTCACCACTTATCTATATTAGGTCGATTACCACACTTGATCGACATTGTCCCCGTATATTGAATATTCCACAGCGTTACAATACGTATATGGTGCAAGAAACTTAGAGTATACCCGGGATGTTTCGACGACAACGGGTCTCTTAATAATTCAAATGTGGGATGGGCTTTTAAGGAGAATCAGATTGGCTCCATGAGTGCCTGAAACATTCTGTATTCTAAGAAATATATTGTTATCATGAATTTGAAAAAATGGCGCATCATGTGAGCAGCTGAAATTCAAAATTTAAAAAGAATCACAAAGAGTACCTTCATAGAGTACGGAAAATTATGGGTTATATCCGAGAGGGTCGAACATCAATAACTGAATTTACAGAAAATGCCTCACACAGGGAGATATTGATTTACGGATAAAAGAGAGTACATCCAATAAATAATTTATGCATTGGCAAATCGATGTAGATAACGCGTATAGCAAAAGCAACACATATTTATTTTTTTCAATTAAACAATTTCGATTACAGGTAATTGTTAAGCTCTGCATGTGTATCGTACAACATTGTGATTAATCTCCGTAATTGAATTATTTGTTCGAAACCTTTCAACGAATCCTTTCATATCATTAATTATAATTACGTAATGAGGAAAAACGCGATCGAATATGTATACCAGAATTTATATAGCGCGTCGATATCTATAACGTGTAAACTGGGCGGATTCGGTATAATTGAACCGCGATCGTACGTTACGGCTCGTGTAAAACGTCGATGGAACGATGGAAAGGGCTCTGGCATGTATAATATAGCATGGGCTTTCGTTACGACACAACGGACACGGGCTAGAGGTGGGTTACTCTAATTAACACGGCTTTACTACAAGCTAATACTACTCGGGTATGTGGATAGGTTGAGTTCTACCGAGCCACGAACTGGTTACTTCGAAACGAGCATTTACAATATTTCAAGTAACGAAGCTCGGTCGACCACGTCGACCAGGGTGAAAAAGAATAATTATCATTTTTTAATTGTACGACATGCTGTCGGATTATTATAGATACACTTGAGAGATCCACCGGTATTTGTTAAATTTTAACGTTTCGCTTTATGGTCGGTTTAAATATCGAAAAAAGTAGCATCATTTGTCACGGCGCCTTTGTAAATTGCATTAAAAATGGCGAGAAAGAAACATAAAGATTCGTAAAGAATATCATAGCTCGCACCGACGATTTCTACAAAATCTTTCAACCTACGTATATGATCGTAGCATTCGAGGGAAAACGCAAACGAAACGGCAAGTGTGTCGAACGTTTGAAATTCTGGGTGGAGAGGGGACGGATATGAAATTCTGTGAGCGAGTGCAGCGAGCATGCAGCACAGGTAGCAGCCGCGGTACGGTAGCGCGCTTTCGTATACGTTCCGCTATTTACATTGTAAACGAGAGGGGTTGGAGTAAAATGGAGGGATAGCGAAAAAATTTGACTTCTAAAGCAGTGGGAAGGAACATCATGACTGAGTGCTTAGCCCGTTGTACAGCGTCATCGATGGCGACACGAGTCCCCCTCCCCCCTCTTTTGTAAGGTACGAAGATATAAAAGCGCATAGATAACATAGTCTACTGAAACTGCGATATTTAGTTTCCTGAGAATACTGGGAGCCCTAAAAATTTATCAATAAAATCAAGTATCGAACAATCTTATACATTACAATCTTTTATTATTATTTGTTAATAGAGAGGAAAATAGAAGGGGGGGGGGGGTGCTCCATAAAAATAATTTTTCGGCGAAAAGTATAAAAAACTTTGGTGTAAAAAGATTCGTGTCGGTTGTATGGGAGGGTAAATATAGGGTGATTTTTTAAGAGCTTGAGAACTTTTTTTAAAAAAAAAACGCATAAAATTTGCAAAATCTCATCGGTTCTTTATTTGAAACGTTAGATTGGTCCATGACATTTACTTTTTGAAGATAATTTCATTTAAATGTTGACCGCGAATGGGCCCTAGAAAAGTTGGCAGAAAATCCGCTTTTTTATCGACAAATTTTGTTCAGCGATGAGGCTCATTTCTGGTTGAATGGCTACGTAAATAGGCAAAATTGCCGCATTTGGAGTGAAGAGCAACCAGAAGCCGTTCAAGAACTGCCCATGCATCCCGAAAAATGCACTGTTTGGTGTGGTTTGTACGCTGGTGGAATCATTGGACCGTATTTTTTCAAAGATGCTGTTGGACGCAACGTTACGGTGAATGGCGATCGCTATCGTTCGATGCTAACAAACTTTTTGTTGCCAAAAATGGAAGAACTGAACTTAGTTGACATGTGGTTTCAACAAGATGGCGCTACATGCCACACAGCTCGCGATTCTATGGCCATTTTGAGCGAAAACTTCGGAGAACAATTCATCTCAAGAAATGGCCCGGTAAGTTGGCCACCAAGATCATGCGATTTGACGCCTTTAGACTATTTTTTGTGGGGCTACGTCAAGTCTAAAGTCTACAGAAATAAGCCAGCAACTATTCCAGTTTTGGAAGACAACATTTCCGAAGAAATTCGGGCTATTCCGGCCGAAATGCTCGAAAAAGTTGCCCAAAATTGGACTTTCCGAATGGACCACCTAAGACGCAGCCGCGGTCAACATTTAAATGAAATTATCTTCAAAAAGTAAATGTCATGGACCAATCTAACGTTTCAAATAAAGAACCGATGAGATTTTGCAAATTTTATGCGTTTTTTTTTAAAAAAAAGTTCTCAAGCTCTTAAAAAATCACCCTTTATAAATTGATGCGTGCATTCAGCGAGCACTGACAAGGGGTTCGAACTTTTATTGGGAAAAAAACCAATCATAGGAATACAAGTACGAGACCTTACCGAATATGCGTAGAGGCTACGAAAGAAAAATGTGTGTATATGTGAAAAGTATTACCTCGATGCATTCGTCAGATTTATAGAAGAAAAAAAACGTACTATACGCTAAATTGTAATATTTCCAAGTTGGAAAATGTTATTTTTATGGTAATATGAATTAATTTTAGGTAGTGGGTGTATTATTGAATTTTTTAAATAATTTTTTTCCGTTCCTGGAGGAGTGGTTCGGGAAGCCGAGTCTACAACTCGAACAGCGTGTACGCGTTAGAGCGGAGTAGAGGTATATACAGGGGCAGAACCGGTGGAAGACGGAAAACGACCGAGTACAGAGAAGCGTTTGATCCTCCATACCGATTATGCTGGAATTTTAAGGTGAACAGGAGTGGAACGTACTCCACCCATACGGCTCAACGGGAGTAACGTACGGCGCGGTTCTGATGCCGATGCGTACACACGTACGGATGATACACGAGCACCGACGGCAACGTAGATGCGACGAAAGAGAATGCCAGGTACAGCGTTAATCCGGCTTAATGGCCAATAAGGACCGAAGCACGCTTCGCTCGGTACACTACCGTACGACAAGTACGCAAACCGCGTGACTCTCCGCCGTATATCGTATCGTCGTACGGAGATCGTGGTGCACTCGTCGTACGATAAAAAGCGGTTATGTTCGTTTTCGTAATCCGTGTATGCGTGCGCCAGACGCGAATCGACCGTTACGCTTTCGTTACGGATTTTTATCGAACCACAATTTACATACTCTTTCACCGTAATCTACATTTATTGAAATTTATATTTAACTAGAATAATATAATGAAAATTCGGGTTCGTTCCAAGCAGGCGTACCGCTATTGTTTTTCTCTGAAATTTAATTTCTCCGAGACACGTAAAATATTGAAAAGAAATGGTAATTTAAAAGGATGCAAAGTAGAATCTTGCTCGTTGCTACCTAATTTTTTGCCATTTTTTAGAAAGTCGCCCGTATGAAAAAGTATCTTGGTCAATGTTGACTTCCTTAGAGACGAAGCTGTGTGAAAAACGATAAACGATGAGGAAGCCAAACGTATACGCAAGGACTTAGTTTGCATCCTTGTTAAAAAAAACTGCAGAAACTCAAGTTGAACTGAATTCGAGTGATTAAAAAATTTAAAAATTCAAAGTCATCTGCAATCTCGTTGCTTCGATATATTTAAAAAAATATTGTAGCCGATAATGAGAACTTATCGCGTAACTGATTTGGCAATTTTTGTATGAATCGCGCAACCCATTTTCAAGTTTCATCGTGCACGCGATTTTTGCCAAATTTGATATCAAACATCCCTTAATTCGATTGCTTATGCGCAGAAAGTTTTAGCTCGTTTTCTTCGAGATACAAAAGTTGACATTTCAGTTGGATCGATCAATGTTTACGAAAATTGTTTGTTTACGAAAATCTCGCATAAAAAATTTGACACGCAAAGAAAGCAAAACAAAAAAAAATATTGGTGTACCAATGTAAGTGTTCAAGTGGCGCAGTATACCCAAGACACGTCGTTCAGATTCTGATAACGATTTGGCATGTAAGAACCGACGCATGATACAAACTACTCTAATCTACTTTCTAAAACACATAAAGTGTTCATTGATTTTCGTGGCACAGCCGTTATTCGTGGCGTCCAGGTACCGGGACAACGGAAGACCCAATGTCCGCGCAATATATCCCGATATATGGCATACTCTTACACATTTTTTCACTTGCAATGTTATTCATAAAATGTTTAATAAATTGAAATATTCGCGGAGGTGAGCGGCGGCTCGTAAGAGTGGGACCACCGGTATCTTTCGACACCTTACTATCTTGAAGAAGACACGAGGCTTCAAAGTCGAAAGCTTCCAGTCCGTCATCCGCGATGCAACAATAATGTTACTTTTTTCTCTGTTTAATTAATATATTCCATTGCCAACGAGTTAAGAGAAATATCGCAAGGTTTTGAGTTGCTGTACACTGTTACACTTTTTATCACTTCCCTTGACGATAAATTGCATTTACCGTTCTGCTGATTTATCAGGGGTGATCGGTAATGGATTAATCTTTCCCTACGTGTCAACCAAGAATTACTCGCTGTGTATTGGCATTGCTCATGTTGCGAATATTAATCGAGCTCCCTCGAAAACTCGATGCAAACGTTCCAAGTACAAATTTCGTTCTATAACCAATGCGGTAAATAAAATGGCCGGTATTCGGGCGATTTGGGCATCGGACCACCACGGAGAGCGCGCTACCGTTATCCCGTCACCGGGAATGCCAATACTTAATATTTTTTTCCCTCCCTCGCGCCCACTCTCTCTCTCTCTCTCTCTCTCTCTCTCTCTCTCTCTCTCTCTCTCTCTCATAAAAAAGAGGTGTCACGAAATTTCGAAAGGCTGTATATAAATTAATTAAGCCGCTCGGCGTTCCGATTGACTTTCAGTCTCGTGCTCGGAGTTTATTCCGCGCTCACTTTAGTTCGTACGTGAGAAAACTAACCCAACGAACAACGCAACACCATCCAATAGGTAATAGAAACAATACGGAGAAAACAATAATATGAACTAAAAGTATATGACAAAGCCACGCGTAGATCGTGCATTCGCGCTAGTGTAAATAAATTAGACTTTGGCCAAGTACCAAATCAGTACACAGCCGCGTACTACAGTTGAAAGCGCTTCGAAATTCTATGTTTCAGTAGCGTATTATGTACATAGGCTCGCGTGAACCGGTACGATTGTGGATGCTCGTGGTACTGCTCGCTCCTCCGGTACTACCGTGCGGCAATCGGCGTGTTGCCACGACCCCCTCGGCATTTCTCTCGTCTATACGTATACGTGCGGATCAGGCACCCCTCGCCGTCGGCGGGCACGCGCTCCCATCGCCAACATTTTAACCGCAGCGGTAACGGAGCTTCGAGTTTACACGTTCGAACATCGCGACCCATACTACGCGCGAATCAGCAACCAGTCGGTAAATAGCAATCGTATCGCGTACCCACTCGCGTTATTGCAATTCTCGGGAACGCGCATTCACTGTTGGTCATCCCTCCTGTCATTCGATAAAACTCACGAGGGTCCGGTGCTCGAGAGCGAATTTCGCTTGTACCGATTGCGCGAGACGACGAAACATCCCAGCTTTTTGAACGTATAGCGCGTCTCGCTCAATATATTAACGATAGTTGTATCATCTCGTACATAGTAAACTTATCTCTGGCACTCGGGCGGTATTGTATATACCCCGGCTCTACGGAACCCATCTCTGTACGCCGCGGATCGATCTTCGCACGAATAGCCGTACACATATTTTTACTATCCAAATAAGCGGTATACGTATCTTTGAACTTTGAACCTATGCCCGAATATGGCCTGTGTCGAACCAACTAGGACGATGTACGCACGCGTCACGTCGAACTTTGCCGGTTCGAACTGTGCCGTGCCGTGTAAGCTTTATCGCGTCCAAGTTATTTAACCGTGCAAAATTTCACCGTGACGGTTATCGCTGTCAACAGATTTTGCGCGTCGAAATGATTATCGATAGACTTTTGACGTTTTAACATTGACCGTTAACAGTTTCGCCCTCTGTTCAATTTCGTCTTGCTGAACTAGATGGGTGCAGTAAAATTCCGTGTTGAGCTACTCCCGCGTAGATCCGCTGAACCGTGTTACTGCCGACACTTTATTTTGTTTACGCGCCAAGCCGTGACGCTTGGACGTATCAGCACTAATTTAGTCCGATCTATGCGAGTTATCGCGTGACATACGAGGCGTCTCCATCCATCTCGCGACTTGCGCGATCCAACTGATCTGTCAAGGGAAAAGCGGTAAGGCCGAAGACTCGGACTTGGTTGTAAGCCTGCACCGTCGGAACTTTTACAGCGACAGAGAAAACGTAGAGATAGATATAAAGGAGATAGAGATACAAATAGCGAGAGAGAGAAGGCTATTGACAGGGCTCTGTTGAAAGCTTCCGCGAGTGCCCCGCACATGCGAACGTCCTTTGCGCACGTTACTTTCTCGCGCCGGCTGCGTCGAGTCATCGTATGCCGAATGGACTGTAATGCGAGACTCGGCGCAAAGTTGACTAGAAGCCACGAGTACGAGGGTAGACTGAATTATAATTGACTAATTGAAATTTATTAATTGGGCATACGTACGCGTATCTTTTGGTTCTGCAAAGTAAGTTTTCACTGGTAATGCATAATTGTTCGTTGTGCATTTGTATGCATTTATAGCGGTTGTAGGGTGAAAAGTATGATTATAAAAGACATTTATCGGAATCTATATTAAACAGCAATGTGCGTACAGTAACGCGAATGACCACGGGCACAATATTCTGTATGAAGAAAACGCTTATCAGCGCTGTAAACGCGTACCTGATACCAGTAAACACTGCTAACCGGTAAACAGGGACTTTGAATAAAACTTACTCGTCAATCAAATTGTCCAGATTGTCACTAACCGGAATATAAGACCAATCCCATTAGGACAATGTGCATCGTCGAGCCCCCAAGCACGTCGGTGTACGCTCGAAAAAAGTAAAATAACGAAGCTCGTGGATCAATTAGATAACTATATTATAATGCCAGATTATTAGGACGAAATATCGAAAAGAATGAAATAAAATTACAATAGAATAATATTCTTTACACATTATTAATACACGATTGAGTCGTTGGCACATGTCGGTACTGGAATGTTGCACAACGAATAATCAATTGGATATAATTATATATTTCACTCTTTGAATAAAAAAATTATTAGCTTCGAAGAGTCACTTGTGATATTTCATTGAATATCGTAATTATTAATGATTGCGGAACTACCAAAAATTCACCGACTTTTACAGGTCAATTAAAGAAATGACGATACAACGATTGCAATGACAACGGAAATGCTATTTGTATAAATTCCAAGTAAACAAGTGTAAAAGATCCATTAAGCATTTACAGGCTTTGTACGGAGTCTCTCGGCGCGAATACTAATTTCGAATTCAACGAGTTTAAGAGGCTTATTCGTAATGGATGCGCACGGCCGAGCTTTTACGGTTCATAGGTAGCTGTTACTGATATATGCGCCACGCGGTCCTCGAGCAGATATACACGCGGTTACAGCATCCGCGAAACAGTAGAACGGAGCGCGAAGCGAGACGTTGAACGGCGCAACACGTACATATACATAGACATTTTTCTGTTTCGCGTGCGGTCGTTACACGAAAGTTTGTGGCACTAACGTCGTGGCCGACACCCTCGTGTTCGTACAGATTTCATATCCGAGTAATTTATTCGCGACGCAAAACTTTTCAGCTCTCTCGCGATACGTACCTACACTGCTACACATATACGGAAATGCACACTTTACGAACCGACTGTTACGTCGGGAGTCTCAAAGCCGCAATTCCACTTGGCCACCGCTACTTATTACAGAAATTCATGTTTCGTGCGACTCAACTTTTCCTTAACAGATTTCAACTTTACTTAATAATGGCTACACCGGTCGATTACAGCAAATGCCCCGCTGTCTAATGATACAGCCAATATCGTAATCAATCTCTCTGATTGAATATCGCGAAGCGCGAGTGGATAAATATTTCAAGGAACGCGCTATCGAATAGATACCAACGGGAACGGGCAAATCTCCTTCCGATATAATCTTCTTCGCGAAACGTAATATATCAAGAGACGCGGCAGCGTCTCGTCACCGTGTATAATTTTTTTTCAACTATTAAAACCTCCACACGATATCACGATGTTTCACTTGCACGAGGCACTACCGCTGTACTCTCGTTTACTCCAAGTAGGCCCCTTTCGGGCTCCGTTTAAACTTCTCCTCGAGTTTTCTAATGAAAATACATTACGGGTGGAACATTTCTCTGCTTCGGTATGTTTCTAATTCTTCTAAAATAGTTATAATATTAATAATAGATGTATATCTACGATGATATATGTAGATATTTCATTTCAACCGTAAATAAACCGTTGGAATGCCTGGTGAACGGGATGAAAGGCGGGCCTATAATAATTCGCCGCGTTTATTTTCCTTTTCCACGTACGCTATACTCGATATTATAGGATAATCGTGTTAAAACAGCTAGAGTCGCGGTGAGCATAAAAGATAAGAGGCGACCGAGCGACTGCGTCGTCGCAGGGAGAGAGAAACCAGTCGAGTTACGCGATGTAATTATCTAATTAACCCAATAATAACCAAGTTGAGAATGGTGCCGACTGTGCGGTTCGTACGCGCACTCGATGCATTTCGCTCGACAACTCGGAACAGTGCTGGAAAAAGTTCGAGGCGGGGGGGGGGCAGAATTTCATAATACCCAATTGCGCTCACCCTAGGACGTTCACTCGAGTAACATTAGCAACGGTATATGGCTGTGAACAACGGTGACGCGTTCCGGTGATGCTCAGAGGATTATTCGTACGACGAGAGTCGAGAAATCGCTGTCCAATTACCGAAAAATTGTCTTCCGTCCAGAGGAGAATCCTCGAGGGATGAGGTATACGCAAGGAAATGTACCAATCGAAGATGAAACCGAGTGGCGGATACATCGCTCGAGAGAGATACGGAATAACGGGTGACAATTGAAACCGCGCTGAGAAAATATCGGGAGCGTTTAATAAAATAGGACGACCGTACTCCGGTGATGTCACGAAGAAATAGTTGACGAGCACCGCATTAGCGGCTATTTATAATTCGAACTCGCTGTTTCGGTTAAATTGGGCGAATGAGAGAAAAAGATGAAAATAGTTTTCCAGCTCGATAGTTGGTCCAGCTCTAACGCATTCTCAAATATAGAGGGTCAGTGGGCCGAGTCGTTCTCGGAATACGCCGCGACGCCGCAGACCGGTGTATACATATATATATGTGTGTGTGTACTATATTTATTAAAGCGCGACGAAACAGGCATGTCACGTTGCTATAGTCTCGCCCGAGGCGCACCGTCTCTCGATTGGCAGGCTTCATCCCAAATTCATTCGGGCTATATTTTATTTACCCTCCGAACAGAGATGTCTAGCGTATAGTTGCGATATGCAGATTTGAGAACATAAACCGTTGGGTGTGCACGCGTTAACGCGATTCGCCGTCCGACCAACGATAGTCATTTCTAATAGCGACCGGGAGCCGCTAGCTAATACCGAAATACAATATTCCAGTTAGCATCGGACGTACTCGCACGGGCATCGGCGTTCCGGCCTCCAGAGTCCGAGAGGCTTGTTCGGCGGTAACTACGATACCGTGGAGACCAACCGGATCTCCGTATACAATATCACGTTTCATCGACGGTCGTCTCGGTGCGCCTCGGTACGTAGGAGAATGGCACGAAGCCAAAACAGTGTAAGATATCTCAAGGCGAGCGGGGCATATGCGCTTCCCGGCTGAACCGTATATCGTATGCCTTGGACGTATAACCGGCGGACCACGCGGTTATGATATCGGTCCCACTATAATCCTACACCGTACTTGGATACGATTGATCGTGGGAATCTTCCCAATATCGGATTCTCTCGTATATCTCAAACTGCCACCTCGTTGGAACATCGATTATGAAAAAAAAATCAAAGGTTTCTTTAAAAATTTAATTAAACATTTTTTTTCTAAAAAAAAAAAAAAAAAAAAAAAAACAGATGTCACGAAATCTCCGAGTGTTTTTTATACGTTTACTTTGAATCGTACATGAGTAATCCGACCTAAAGAACATAACGATAAAATAATAATACAAAAGAAATATTTGTGACAAAGCGTGCGTTCGGGCTAGAGTAATGTCAAAACTTTACTTAAAACTTTACTTTAATTTGGTGAAAAAAATCATTTCAAGCGATGTAATATCTCAATTTATAATAAATCGCTGCTAAAGTTAAACTTGACTGTG
The DNA here is from genome assembly GCA_963942595.1 of Cylloceria caligata. NCBI lineage: Eukaryota > Metazoa > Arthropoda > Insecta > Hymenoptera > Ichneumonidae > Cylloceria > Cylloceria caligata. The sequence continues at coordinate 71,527,676 of OZ012707.1, forward strand.
AAAATATCTCGAGAATTTGTCAGTATAGCCGAACGAAGCGAGAAAATTACAGACAGACTTTCGTTTCTATTCGTAAACTAGAAAGTAGCTGGCGATAACCTGAAAAATATTCTTTATCGAGATAGTCTCGCGTGCACCAGGGCGCACTGCAGTTGCGAAGGAGCGCGAAGAATATATATATCTACCATATGTATCTATAGAGCGTCAACATAAATATCTTTATGTATTTTTATGTAGAAGGAAATCGGTATGAAACTCATGGATATCCTTCGACTCGTCGAGTGGCCCCTCACGAAACCGAATTTTCCGCGCTTCTTCGCGTTCGACGTTATACGTATGTACATTCCTGTATTCCGAGCAGCGACGGTGAGAGAACCGCCGGCAGAATCACCGGAGCCAATAGCACGTACGCTATTTTCGCATCCGTAGGAAATGCAGATGCGGCGTCTCGGGTGTCACGTGATTTGGCGTTGCTCCAAAACCGCCGGAGCGCGTGTGCGTGCGAAAGCTCTCCCTCGAATGGAAAATACTTTCTATCGCGTACCTCTTTTACGTGTATATATTTTTACGGTCAACGAGAGACGGAGAAGGACAGCGCCCGCCAATACCGCTAAACTCGCGGATGCACCGAATGTACTTATACGTTCTGAGTTTCGAGTTGAAACGCGTATACGAGCAGTCACGATATACGGAAGGTGCATGTCGAGGATCAGCCAGTGGAAAAGAAGGAACCGTACGGTTTTTCGACCTCAATGAAAAATAAAATATCAAATATTTCGTAGACACGTATATATATATATATATTTACATAGAAAAATAGAGGACTCTCTAGGCGCAGGGTTATGACTTGTGAAAACGCTCCACTACCCACTACTCTCGAGAACCTACGTTTTGTCCACGGATCGCTTGACCCCGTGAACGAGGGAGAAGCGGTAGTATGCCATCCGAACGTTCTCGTTCCAGCAGAAAAAGCAATAGCACGAGGGCAAGAGAAAAAGGAAGAGGAAATTCGCTCTCGAAGCGGCACAGAACGACCGAGAAGTTGAGCACTTTATCGCGTAGATCGTCGAACATTGGCTGACCGGCCAGCGGTAGTGGCCACGCTTAGCTCACCGTTGCGATCTCTCTTCCGCCCCCGCCCCCGCCACGGATCTCTCGGTCCGCAAAAGCGAGCGAGCTTTTGAAAACGGAAATCGGGGAGAGTCTCCGGGTCTATAGACGCGATCTCGTGCAACCGGAAACGTCTGTAGCACGTATACGTGTGTATTGAATTTTCCATGCCAGTGTATGAGACACGCACAAAAAATTGCCGCATCGCTCAAACTCAAAACCTCTGAAAAACTTGTCGTATCCCAATCCGAAGTCGACGATGAATCCATCCTAGTCGATCAACCAATTACACTTGTGGATATAAACATTGAAAATATTATAAAAATATCTCACCATCGCCACCGTCGTGCAACAAATCGATAAAATATATGTATCGAACCTTCTTTGAACCTCCTTGAACCCTAGATTAACGGTCGTTACGGAGGTTTAACATTTTTAAAATCTCATTTAAACTTTCCATAACTACCATCGATATGCCGTCTAGGAGGTTTAAAGGAGGTTTAATACTCATTTAACTCTCCATAACGATTAATCTGTGGTTCCAAGAGGTTAAAAAAATCCAATCTATCCAATGATAGATTCCGAGCCCCCTCAGCGACCGAGTTGTACGATCCCCTCGTATTATCTAATATAATATCTCATCATAGATATAATCTTATTGCATGTAAAGCAGTTACGCAACAAACACTTGGGGTTATTTATTAAGCCTATTTATTAACTATTTCATCGGGAAATAACATTTTATGTAATTTTCTCTTATAAACTAATAAACGGAATAAGATGTTGCATCCTCGTTGAGTTTCTAATTGTTTGTCTGTCTGTCGTGCCGTTGCATAAAATGACCCATAGAGTATATAGATTTACGTGCGAGCGAATCTCCAACAACCATTTCCATTGTGCAAAGTGGCCTCTTTCGCTTTAGTTGTTACCGTTGTGTACGCGTCAGATTCTATGGCATTGCGGAACGTCGACCGCATGTACGTTGGCTGGCTCTGCATAGTACTCGACGACCAAAGTTGTTTAAAGCGAGACTTTATTTCTCATCCGACGGATACAAGAGATTTTGTAATTGCAATCCGTCCCTCGTGCAACGTGTATTCGCGTAAAATTCTTCATTGTTTCATAATATTGACTCTGGTAAATTGAAAATTAAATAAAGATCCTGTCTCTACAAATAAATAACGAAAAAAATCTTTACTCAGCATGTTGCCCTTTGCTTTTGTCTTTCTCGGTTGATCGCCCGATTCACGATTAAAATATCAACGACTGCACTGAAAACACTAGCAGTGATTCAAATGTTCGCTTTCACTTTTATGGAGAAGAAAAAAATCTCCGAGGGTTTCACTGTAAGCATCGAGTGATATTGAGTAATTATGGAATTGTACAATTTTGTAGCTTCGCAGGAACTCGAGTCTCCGCGGTTATACGCAATCTCCGTCTCTATTTTCGTACATCAAGAGGAATCACTCGCTGGCTAAACGCCACGAACCCGATGAATCTAGTTATATCTACGTTGCCGGGCATCGGTCGAGGCGAGCTAGAAGGTAGAGGCGCGAGTGCGCGCACCGAACCACCTCTGTCATCGCTCGACAAAGCCGCATGGGTGCGACCCTCGTTCCACCACCTCCGTTCCACGCACGCCCGAGTCGAACAAGAAGATTATATCTCCCGAGAGTCGCATCACCGCTCGATTTTCCAGGTATTCCGTTATGCCGTGTGTACCTTCGGATATCTAAAACTATTATCTCACTCGAGCCACTTTTAACCGATGCTCCACTTGTTCCGGCCGCTATGTATACGCGCGTAACTCGTGTAAACCTCAGTTTGCGCTATTCGCGTCGCCGTATACCTTCTCCCGACGAGGTACGCACAATTCTCCGGATTACCCAGAACGATTACAGGTTTTGACCACGGGACAGCGGTTGATATTAGCCCGGTGAAGCCACGGCGTGTTACCAAAAGCTACCGCTCTTTCGTTCTACTCCCTCGACGCTATATCCATCGGGTATAAATAATTAATGGTATTTGACATATTATTCGATCGATGGTCGAGGGGGAAGGAGGAGGTTCGTCCCCAAGTGCGTTATCGGTAATTATTCGTATAGCGAGTAACGTTTTTATACGTGTCAAGGGGATCGCGTCACCGAAAAATAATAAAAATCAAATTGACTCGCAATTGCGCGTATGAAATCTTAATAAAAAAATACCACTTGAACGGTACAAATTAAAAAAATATTTTTTCTGGTTTTTCCACTTAATCGTTGGAAATATTTTTTTTCTGTTTTTAACGTTCTCTTTGTCGCAAGACACTCTTCGGTACGAGTATAGGATTTCTATTTGACGCTTTCACACAGAATTTCGAGAGAAATTACAGCGTGGAAAAATAATTGTCCTACATAAATGAAAATATATGTTCCGCGCGAGAGCTTGATATGAATATTTCCGTACTCGGACCAGACATAGTCTTTGTACAAAGAGAATAATGATTATCTTGCACAGCCAATTTGGTCTATCGGTGCAAACATTGCAACTTGAAAATGAAAAAAAAATGTTTACACAGTGCTATTTTTTTTATCGCGTTGCAAGATTTCATACGTGCAATTGCAACAAAATTTCATTTTTATGATCAACAGGCCGCTCAGCCCACTTTGTATCGCTAACGGAACATATTTTCTTTCTACGCCAGACGCGGAATTGAACGAGAGCAGATCGGAAGACGCATGAATCGTGGACACTGGCGCGGAGAGTACCAGCGACTCTTGCCAGGATGCATATAATAAAAACTTGGCGCAAGCGAGCCAGAGAGACTACGTATTGTCGCGTATATCTTTTTTCTAATTGCTTCGCTCAGTCGCGAATATCTTCGGTATTATTAATAATCTGTTTTGTTCTTTCATCTCATTTATATATCGAGCAATAAATATTATTGAGAGTCGATCTCCTCGAATCTCTAATATCCATTTGAAGGTATCAACACGAGTTGTATTATTATTTAGTTATCATTAGTTTGTTAATTCATGGTACAGGGCTAAATATGGAGCAATTAAATAAATAAATAAAATGTAATAAAATATAGCTACCATCTCGAGCTCGCTCGATGCTGACTTTTTACGGTTCTTACGTCAACTGCGACTCCTTTGCGATACGGCGACTCGAACGATATCGGCAAGCGGGTTATACCGTAATGGTAGATGCCAGGCGCACTTGTAATAATAAATGGGCGCTCTTACGCTGGCGCTCGAGCTCTCGTCGTTGTCGTGTCGGTTCTCTTCTGCACAAAGAATAGAAGAAAGCCGAGCATAAAAATGTACCGTCTGCTGGCTCAGACCCCCGTGAAATCCAAACGATATATATTGTATACTTTTTTCTCATGTTGTCAGCTCAGTGAAATCTATAGTATACGTATATATAATATCACAAGCATCGCCGGCTGTATCCACCCGGAGTATAAATGTGTTTTCTATAAACTGAAAAAAATATAAATAAAATTATATTTTTTTAATTAGAAAGGACTTTTTTCTCGGGTCTTTCATCGTCGTGCCTCTCGTGTCTTCTCTTGGACCGCCGTAAACGCGATATTAACGCAAGTTAAGACGATTAATCGCCGGTTCGTTTGTCACGAGGGAAAACGCTTGAGATACATGTCTGGACTCTCGCGAGCTCGACACCGCATGAAAGTTGGCCAATGGAACAGCGCGACTCATCGTCGTTTCACGGCGACCGAGACTCCTCTACGATTTGCCATCTCTATATTTTTCTTCGCGTAATAACACTCGTCCCCCGCAACGCAGCGAATAGATTGTTTGCGGGAATGCAATTGCTATTGCTATTGGCACGTTTAAGCGCCGAGATACGCGAGTAGCTCCGACGGATGAGGTAGCTTAAACGATCGATCGACCCTTTCTCTTACCACCCTTTTGATTTATCTCAAACCTCGCTCTCGTCAACTCGCGAAAGAGCGATGCAAAAGTAAGTTTACTCCATCAGCTATCGTATCAAGCGGAGCAGTACGAGAAGAACAAATACGGAAGAGAATCGAGGAGAACGACGATCGAACCTTTTTATAGTCACCGAGAGAAGAAAAGCGAGTGGCGTTGTATAATCTACGCAGATGGGAATGCAAGTGGCACGCAAATGCGTACACTTGCACCTTTGAGGTAATGCGATACATCTACCGCGAGCCACCGCGATCGAGTGCAAGGGAGACAGTATTACTGGCTATTGGAAGCGGGGGAGCCCGACACAAACTTGCCTCGCATTGTCCAAAGTATAATACAGGGTATTTCTTTTTCGCATCTTCTTCTTCTTCTACTTGGCTATACGGCCATAGCGACATCCTGCCGTTTGGCCACTCCGCGACTCGGTCACTTTGATGTATGGTATATATATGATGCAGCGGTATAAGAGCCGGTGAACTCGGGCTTGCCCTTGATGGAAGCTCGGTCTCTCTCTCTCTCTCTTCCTGGGAACGAACGCAGAAAAGGAAGCACGCATGGGAGAACACCAGCCTGACCCTAGTCTCCGCAACGCCCGAGCACTCTTAAAACGTGACGTTAGTCGTGAGCAAACGTAGTCGGATCTTGTCTCTCGAGGCGCGTGAAACCTTCGCGTGGGAATCCTCACAGGCTTTCCAGTCGACACCTCCCACCTTGCGCATCTCCCCCTTTTCGCATCATACGTCTCGAATTTTGTTTCTCCACCTGTTTCTCGTCCTGCATCTGATACTCTCGCACTCGCTCTCCCCTTGGAATGCCTTATGGCGTCTGATAAAGTCGCAACATACCGTAGGAAACGCTCAACTATGTATAATACGACGGAGATCACAAAAGGAAAGTGGGGAACGCTCGAAATGGATGTTCGTTTTAATCGCCGATTACAAGGAAGAATTTGACATTAACGCGTCCGGACAACGGTAACCCCCGACGCGTATCAAGATCGACTGAGAATAAAAAATATATTTATTGCAAGTTTTTGTCATATTCGACGATAGTGATTCCGTAAGCACAGGGTTTTTATGGTATACATATTATTCGCGGTGTAACACAGTCGGTACGGATAGCGGTTTCCGCGTACATTATTCCGGAGCGTGAATTCGCCTGACTGGAACACAAATTTTTGAATGGTGCAAGCCGCGACAAATTAATATAAGAGAGCTATGTGAGTTTGAGTTTGAGGAAATACGTACTCGACGGCCCTCGCTGCGACCGTAGATATTATCGATGCTCGAAAGCGTAGTCCGAGTAATCTCGATCGCACAATTTCCATGATGCGCAACACGTACGTAGCTCGAACTTGATATGAAACTTGCGGAACAGAGTCGACGCGAGACGAACAACGAGTCCCAAGAATGTGTGCACATCTTGTTTGGTACAGTGCGGTATGCGCGATATCGCAGAGGAACGACGCAACTTCTAGGGCGAGTTCCGTAGTCAACGATATTGCATTAAACCTCCTTCCATATTTCTCGCATTATTAGAAACACCGCCAAGTGAATATCCCAAGAGAACGTCTCGTGCAAGGGCTCAAAGTTAACATACTGTACGAACGTTACGGGAAGCACTGTTTCAATTATCACGAGTCAACGAGTCTCGTGCGGCGATGATACGCAACGACTCGACGGAATATAAAAAGAGCTCTCAAGATGACTCGTTGCGCAGAATATAATATACGACAAGCCAGGAAACAACAGCTCGACTATTCCGGTCTGGCTCTTGTTTTTTCAAACTCCGTATATCTGTTATACCATACACGTGTCGAAAGAGATCAAAATTAATCCAGTTTTGACACGTTTACAGCTGGATACTAAAGTACAGGCCAAGTTTACAAATTCTCAAGCTATCCATCACAGACTCATCGAAAGCTATAATTCCTTTTGTCCCGTGAGGCTGGAAATTACGTTGCTACTTTATTTTACAAGACCTTGTGTGACCGTCGCAAAAGTTTATTGCGAAAACTTACGTCGCGTGAGTACGAGCAATTCTCAAAGTAGAAAGGTATCACGAGTAGGTACCTTTGGGATCGAGATGATCAGCTTGCAACTCCGTGCTGTGACTCTCGGCGCAAGTCGATCGACCGGCCCTCGCCACCTGCAGCACCAGCGACCGCTACGTTCAACGCGAGTATGCATCAGTGACGAGTACAAGGTAGCGGTAACGCGTTCCCCTACGCTGCTTTTCGTTTCGTTCGGTCTCTGCAGTGTCCTCCGACATCCTCTCAACCTTTCATTAGGATATGCCAGCAGGCGAGTACATTAAGAGCTTCCGGGCAGTTTTAAGTTTCCAGGACTCGGGCACGCTATACGTACCGATGTACCGTGTGTACGATCGGAACGCCCTCTTGCTACAAACATATATTATAGCATCCGAAAAAGGGAGTTCCGTGTGCCGAGGAGAGTAGCCAAAAGGTACAGCTGAAAAAAGACATACAAATCTAAATAAAAATACAAAAAACATACACCACCAGTGTAAATATATAAGTATATTCTAAACACTGATATATATATCGAGATGGTACATTTTGAACCTCCTTTGACCCTCCTTGAACCCCAGATTAATGGTCGTTGCGAAGGGTACAAACATGGTTTTATATTTTAATAACCATCTTTAACCCCCCTTACAGAGAATTAAGAAGGTTTTAAAAAATGTTTAATCTCATTCAAACCTTTCGTAACGACCATTAAAATTTGGTTCAAATAAGAGTATCAAAGGAGGTTCAAAAATTCCAATCTATCCACTGGTAGAATGTGACGGCGCCTAGCGCCCGCGCCGTACGAAATCCTCGTATATGTGTATGTATATGTGTATATATATAGGCATAGGTATAAGGTACATTGCTATCTATTACGATTATTGCTGGAGGAATATGCTTTGATCTGCTCAAAATAGGTCTTGCATGTTGTTTGATACTTGCGCAGAGGGATGTTTCAGGAAGCGCGAAGGGAGATGCGGTCTCATAGGTATGAGCCCTTCGTGCGGATTCCAACAACCGGTTGTACAGTATTATTGGAATTTTCGTTATTCTACTTCGAGAGCAAACATTCTTTTCCATAAGTACGAGTACTGGACTACTCTCCCAAAGTCCAAGCATTGCTTTGATATGACAAAAGGTTCGGATTAAAAATATAATATATCAGAGCCAGGCAACACTGAAAGTACCGTACTTTAAGTATAAGTGGTACTTGAAGTAAATCCATTTTTACTAGAAATTCACTGCGCTCCAAGTATTTTTCATTCTATTACGCACGTTTCAATGATTATAGAATTTTTTTTAAGTTCCATAAGTCACCAAGCCCGTTGAAATGAGCAAGGAGATTTAAAAAAAAACTCTTTCCACGTTTTAAATATCCAATCGATATTAGTCGTCATATTGTGCAAACGTTTTTTTAGTCCAGACAAATCTTGGTGGAAGTATACTTGTAAAAGTACTTCGAGTACTTGGTACCTTGAGTACTTGATACTTGAAATACCAATGTCGCCAAGAATCCCGTTCAAAATACGATTGACGGTCACATCTACTACGATCGATAGACTCTTTCATATATATTATGAACAATTTTTTTTTCAAACTTGATGCAATTTAACTTTCTAGTCACAATTCTATATAAAAAATATCCTTTCTGGCTTATCCTGCATATAAAATACAATAAACAAACGAAACTCGTAATCTTCCGGTAAACACGTTTTATTACGGCAACGTAATATGGAAGTTTCATGTCGTGTAACAATCTTATTCTTATATGATACGTGATGGATATATAATACGGGAGTAACATCTATCATTTGTTATATGCGAATAACGTAACATGTCGTTTTAGCGTAAAAGTTATATAACATTACCACTGTGCGGGAATGTAAATATTACAAAATGCCTAGCATTACCGTTGCATGATCAATTTAAAGCCTCGAATACGCGAAAAATTATTTTATTCACTTCAAAGTAATCCCCATCGTAAGCAATACACATTTTCCAACGCTTCTTCCAATCTTTAAAACACTTTTCACAGGCCGATTTTGAAATCGCTCGAAAAGAAACCACGAGTTGTTTCTCCACATGAAATTCGTTTCATACCCAAAACATCGTGCATAACCCTCTGCACCGATCCGAACGAGACACCAAGATCGGCTGCTATCTCCCTGATGCCCACACGACGATCTTCAGGCACAATTTTCTTAACTTTTTCGATGTTTTCGTCAGTCACAGAGGTGAATGGACGACCGGAACGAGGCAAATCATCCACGACAGTACGGCCCGGTTTAAACTCTTTGTACCACTCGTATGCTTGTGTTTTCGACATTGTCGAGTCTCCGTAGACTACCGTTAACATTTTTAACGCTTCCGTACATGATATTTTGTTAGAAACACAAAATTTCAGGCACACTTTTCGCACAACTAAATTCGACATAGCGAATTTCGCAGTGTACACCAAACAATGACTTGTTTACAAAGCTATTACGCACAAACTATCTGACACAATGCGCTTAACCCTTTCGCCTACAACCACGTGTGCAGGCTCGTGGTCAGGTTTTTGAGCCAAAACTGTCTATCACGTGCCTCGCCCGTGGTACATCGGTCGGTATATTATATATAAAATTATTATAAATAATAAAATTAATTGACTTTTCCCGAATTATATCGTTCCAATAGGTACGGCACCCCACGTAAGTCGTGTGCAATTGGTACAACTTAAGATAGATTTGCCGAGTCATGGAATGGCTCGAAGGCTCGGAAGTTCTGTTTACGTTTTGGGACCGCTCTGTTGCATCTTAAATCGTAAGCCAAGGGGTTTAAAGTGACATGTTACCAACTGACAGATGTACCAACCTAGAAAAAAAATGATTTTGACAACATCTCAAGGGTGGCTCGTTTAAATGAGAAATTCCGAGTACTTTTTGATCGTAAGGTATAATCAGGTTATAGCGATGTTTATATATTATATCAACGGTAACACGAAGGTAAAGTAAAGTTATTAAGAGTACGTAACATCCTTAAAACGATGTTACGTCCGCTAGATGGCGAACGGGCCGTTCGCCCGGTGCATACAGCGAATAGCTGCGCGACCGGCGACACACGCGACGCGCGACGCGGCTCCCGAAGGGGATACAGCGCTAAACCGTAGCGCGCCTTCGAACGGGAAAACGAAAGATTGATTCGAGAGAGGGATTCCGTACACTCGGTCTTCTTTGCTGTCTATATCCCCAACCTCTTGTCACGCCTCATTCCGCTGAAAGCCAAGGGGCAAAGACAACGACGCTGCTGCACGGCGTATAGTGTATTTCGCCGTACAAAACAACTCTGTTATGTATGCAAGAAAGCTTTCCATTTATCTTGCTCTTATATTAGCGGCCGAAGAACGATATCGGTAAACAGTCATATTTGCTAATATTTGCAATACGAAAAAAGTTATTGCATTTCAGTCTTCGGAATGCTCCTCAAAGTTCTCCGTTGCTATGTCGGCAATTGATTCCTCTGCTTCCATTCCCAAAGTATTTATGTCCTATACTTGTCGTATTTATGATCTTGCAGAAAAGTCTGCGCACCAATAATTTCTTATCAAAGTTTGATCGCGAGCACACTTAATTTTCGGTTGTTACCATATGATGCGCGAGAAGCTCCTTTTCTCACTTTCGAAAGTGCAGTTCAGTCCTGTATCCAGTGCCAGCCGCAACTTTTAATTTCCTTTCCACAACCTAGTGTATTCGAAGATCAGAGTCTCGTTTTTTGTCCCGAACAACACTTATCGCGGACCAGAATTTATGATTTAGGAGGATAGCTCGATGCGTCATCAAAGAGCGATCGATTGAAATTGTAACGAGTGCGAAAAATTCATCGAGCGGGCCAAGAAAATGTCCGTTGAATTTTTAGAAGACGCGATCCAGCATCGCAGCACGAGTCGGCGAATGAGGAGTGGAGTAAGAGTTGCAGAGTCGAGTCCCTTCCTGGCCACCCGCTTGATGAATAATTCACGGCGAGAGATAGCTCGTCGGTAGTACAAACGTTCCCTGATGGGCGCTAGTGCCGGGGTGGCTGGTACGGCAGGATTGAGAGGGGACAGGGTTGAAGGGAAAGCCGAAAGCAGCAGTTGTATGTATGTAACGGTGCGGTAGACTCCCGGCCACTCCGGAACAAATCATAGCGCCATTAAGTGTAGTAGCAACGAGAGCACGTATAGCGTTACAACAACGGTAAGGCAAGAAGTGCTATCGCGCCCACGCGACATTCCACGGTGCACATGCTTTTCGCTGCTGCGATATTCCAGACACCTCACTTTCTCCAAAGCTCATCGTATTACAGCGATACAGCGAACAGACCAGGCGACTCGTGGTCCGGCCTACTTTTTCGATAAATGTTATTTGCAGCCCTCTCCCTTTTCTCTCTCTCTCTCTCTCTCTCTCTCTCGATTAGAGTTACTAAAAAGCAAATTTTCCATTATTTCAAGTATCATTCCAGTTTAACAAGGCAGCATTGTGACAAGGACAAGTAACGGATTTTATAAAATTTTCTATATCTCGATGAGATAGGAAGAAGGAGAGAAAGAGAGAGAGACAGAGTCGTATGAATTCTTAATTCGCCCTTTTCTCGTCGTCGGGACAAGCCCCGACCGCACTTCGCCCGATGTACCGCGGTGGGTATGAGTTTGTGTCTGTGTCACGGTTTAAATGTCATTTCCTCGAGCGGAATATAGGTACATACGTATTACATACGTACGTCGAATAACTTTACTGGCGAGGTCGCGAGAGAGCCACGGAGTAGCGCGAGCATCTCGAAGGATTTTCATGAAAATGGGATTGCGATGCGCAAAGTTTCGGCTCGAGCTCGGTCTACTGGCATAGCATGAGCGAAGAGTTGGAAAGTTGTTCGGTTTCCCGCTCTCTTCCTTTTCTCGTTCTTCAACGGCTAGGCGGCAGAGGGGCCAGCCGTCTCAGCGAAGAACGAGACGGAAGAATATATAGCGAAGAGACCCATAGACCGGGGAGCAGCCAGGGTACCGTGCTGAAAAAGAGCGGGGATCGACTGGTATCAGCCGTAGCAGCGGTTGACCCGTCGAAATTTTCAGCGAAAGAAAATCGTCCAAAGTAGTTACTCTTACCTGAGCTGTAACGGCAACAGCTTCTTCCGCCGATTCCTCTCTCTCTCTCTCTCTCTCTCTCTCTCCCTCTCTCTCCATTTCACCCGGTGGTTCGCCACGTCCTCGAAAAATATTCTCACGGTGCACGGTCCTCCGCGGCTCACAGAGAGGATATTGAAATTCCGGGTACTCTCGATTTCTTCCTTTCCGAAAGATGCTAGTCGGCAGTCGCGCGCTCCGCGAGTCACCTCCGCGTTCCAAGGTAAAACTGACGACCTCGCAGTAGCTCTGGAGTATTTCGAAATTGTTTGTTTTATATACGTTGTATATATATATTGGCGTGTGCCATTTGCAACTTTTTATTTTTCTTCGACACCCACCCTATCCAAGTATTTGTTTATCCAAGATTGAAACTTAAAAAAACATCTCACGAAAAGGCCACCTTGAAGAAAATTTTTCTTCGTCAGATTAATCTTGAAACCGACTACAGTTTTATGCAATAAACATTATCGGTTCGCCAGAAAAGATTGAAGCTGAACTTTGACTAACACGGGCGCGTCCGTCGACGAGATTGCCCGTGTAACCATCGTATGACATTTGTGAAACCCTTCAACTTTTGTATAATAGATTTCTCCATCGAATCAATCAGTTTTGGGATATTTTACTGTTAATATTAACCCCTTGTGAGACTCAGTGAGACTAAAGTCGAGAGAAGCACCGTGCATTTTTTAGCGATCTGAAAAAGTACCACCCGATAGCGAATCTCAAGGAAATTATTCCAAGAGGTGTCTCGTGACTCGAGTATAAACATCAAGTGAGATATCGTAAAGTGTAAATCTATACTCGGACAGAGTGAAAAAAGATAAAAAGTTGAAAATTGTACACCCTAATATATATATATGGTATATATATGGATATACAAATTGATGTTTATACTATGAAAGAATCATACTCTACGGTAGGTGCTTACCTGTACCAGATGAGTCGCTGTTACAAGTTATTGCGTTTTATAATATATACTACTCGAGGCTGAGCTAAGGCTTGACCATTCATTATTTTATTCGACACGCGGCAACACAAGTCGGCAAGACCGCAACAAGGCGGGACGTAGCTGTGGTTGCTCGCTCTTTCGCCGGAAGTACAGCTATATCGTGTTCTTGGATGGGTCTCGTCTCTTCTTTGACGGAGATCGACGAGGCTAATACCGAATTCAAGACGGACTACAGACCAGATAATATATTGATAAAGCTTGCAAGAAATGAATTGCCTTCAACCAAGTTAGATGCTCCCTTCGGAAATGGATACGTTTAGTCAATTACTTGATGCAAAGGAATGAAAAATTGAATTAGTAACGACACATTTTACAATAAATTTTTTTGATTTTTCGATGAAATGGCCAGCGAGAAACAAACACCGTAGTAGCGCTGCATCCGTTGACGTGATTATCGAGTGATTAAAAGATTATTTACTACAATTACTGTAGTTTTGTTTTTCGATAGTGTTGCAACTGCGATTGGTCCTTATATTCCGTTTAATCGTTCAAAATTAAAAATGATTATTTTGCAAATATTTTCTATCAATTATTCGAATAAGACCCTCGATTTTTGCAAGTTTTTAAAATGATTATGCACTATGAACGTATGTACACACATATGTATGTTGTAAATCCACAAAGCCATACGAATACCGCGCCTTTTGATATTTCTCATTGAGAATCGGAAGGTCCGCCTCCCGCTTTCTACAATATTTTACTCTGCCGTAAGAAAGTAGGTTGACCCCAATGAAATTTTAGATTACAGAGGGGGGAATTTCACAGAGGCTGATTATAAAAAGATATATATTTCCATGACGAGTGTATCACAGATATTACGAGATGTACTTAGTTTTTCAAACAGTAATAACTCACCCCCTTGATTATCTTCTATACCACCGGTAAGTTCTTCCAATACCGGCTCTGATTCCTGATCGCTGTAACTAGTTTACCGGATGTGGAATTGTAAAAAAAATGTATCTACTTTGTTTAATAAAGCGAAACACTAATACCTGGCGAACAACCGTTTTTGCACAGTTTGAGAAAAAGTTGTCGTTTGTTGCGAGCGTAGGAAGCTCCCACCTGCCGGTACCTTATCTCGCGATGTACCGCTTCTACCCTTTCCAGACCACGTACACAACAGCTCATTGGATAACGAAGTAACGAGCCGTCTACCGCAAGCTTAATCCGAACTACGCTAAGCCGATAGGGCCGGAAAGGGAGTTTGCGAGAGAGCGAGACGCGCGTGTGTGCGCACGTTTGCGCGCGCGCGTAACAGGATATAGGAGAAAGCGATGCAACGGCGGGAGAGCGGAGAGCAAGAGCCAGCGGGCCGCGGAAGTAGACTCTGGCGGACGGTAGACTCGAGTACGGTGCAAGTGCACGAGAGATCAAAGGGTATGGGTCGGCAGGTATACCGGTACATTGGCATTACGGCGCAAAGAACAAGAGTATACGACCCCGAGAAAGGTGAGACCGCGGCCCCGGGGCGTTGGGCGAATTGAGATCGTGCTCTGTATCTTAATCGAATAAGAATATACCTCTTGCGACTCGCGAGCAATCAGCCTGTGGATTCTGTCGAGGCGAAAACTCTTGCGATTACTTCGGTGTAGTGTACCATTCGGTTTAGGATGCCCCCTGATATTAACGTTGAACCATCCGTTCCCTCGAGCGTCTTCCATGCGCTCTTGTCTCGGAAAGATTACAAATTGTAATAGCCGTCGTGTAACAACGCACCCTTGGCGAACCGAAGAAAAATGTTCTCGATACTCGAGGCCCGCTTTAACTTTTGCCCCGCTTTTTAATTAATGTATTTGTTTTTGTTATGATAGTCGTCGAATGACGATCAATTTAGCATACGCATATGCACGGCAGTTGACGTTTTCAAATGCTACACCCTTAAACGCGGAATATACGAGGCTGTAGGGCCGCAGTTCATTCCAAGCCCCTTCCGTAGTAATAAGCTGCGTTCTCTTGAATGCAACCCGTAGTTGCACCGTGGATAGTTACCGTACGTATAGCGGAGGTACTGTCCCGATTTGCACGAGTATCGAATTCAATACTCGAATATCACGAGTATGCGTATATACCGGCGGATGGCGAACTCAACTGTGGTGCTCTGCTGTGTTGTTGCATCGTGCCTACTTCCAGGGATTCTCTCCGCATATGGAGAATGCATTCCAAAACCTTGCCCTCTCCGTACTTTTATGTTTGTATTTAATCGTGGTATATATGTGTTTTCTTGTCTAAATAATGTACGCCGTGGCAACTGGAGGAAATTTCTCCCAAAACTCAAATAATGATAATATATTTATTAATATTATTATATTACAGGTTTCCCGTGCAAACATATTTGTCATTCTCCAACAGCAGGCAGGCAGGCAGGCAGGCAGGCAGGCAGAGAGAGAGAGAGAGAGAGAGAGAGAGAGAGAGAGAGAGAGAGGTATAGGGATGTGAAACCCCTGGAGGTTACGGACTTGAATGGGTGGCTCTGGAACACTCGAGTAAAAATAATAAGCCAAAGTCCACGCTTTATTGTTTTCCTTTTTTCTATTTTCCCCGCTTTTATCACACTGAAAAGGGTGGCAGTGCGTCGATGGAACACGTGTGTGCGCGATTCATTGGGTAAAAAGAGCCGAAGCGCGTAATTAACGTTATGCGGCGACTCGTTGTTGAACGAACGCCGGGCATCAACGAGCTTATATTGCGGTTTGAGCGGTGATGCGCGCTCGGAAATCAATCGGTATATCGATGGCTCTCGTCTACACGGAACGGCGCGGCGGATAACGAATTGAGAGGACCGGGAGGGGAGAAAAATAAAAATGCTTTGCCAAGTTCAAAGTGCATCCGCGCGGTGACGTCGCGAGAGAGCGCTCTTGATGGAAAATATTTATTGAATAATAATAACAATCTTTGAGAGCATCGTCTTGTTTTTTGTAACTTCACTTTGAGAGATTATTGTATGGAAATTCAATTTATTTTTAATCTCACCGATACATCGACTTCCCAATTAGATTGTCGGCAAAATGTCATTTTTCAGTAAACAACGAATATTATAGTTCGACGAGCGAAAAAATGATGAATCTGAGCGAAAGGTTCGAATTATTACCAAACATGTATTTTTAATAGGAATAAATTTTTCAAAAATATTATTATTATTTATGGCCGTATTTAAATGTCCCGGGGGCGTTGCTTCATCCAGGATTGCCGGGCAAGCACGAGCGTCAACGAAAACAACCAACAGCTAGTCCCGACGCGACGCTTACCGTGCTGTCTATACCTTGTAATCGCGCGTTTCTATATCTATACCTGATGCAAGTTAAAGTTTGCTACTGTCGACGCGGTTTCCCATAGGGGAAACGAGCATATCTCTGCGTATACCACCATTCCCTACCTACGTATAAATAGATGTGCGTGACTGTGTGCATATACAAATATAAGAGCCTGTACACTGGAGCGCCAAGAGTCCGCCCTTAATTATAATTATCGTGTGAAGTCGCACATTTAAATTATTTCCTGCCGGGGGGCGGTAAATGTTTCCTGCGCGTCGACGAAATGCCAAATTGGGCAGAAATGTAAAAAAAAACCGCATCGACCGAAATAAAACTAACACGGTAGTTACGTAACAACGCACGTCGGTAAAATGGCATCGTTAATTTTACCGATAATTGTATAATAAATTTCAGAAAGACGGTGCATGGCCTAATTATCTAATATATAATAATCCTTGCGATCTCACTTCGTAGTTTTTAAAATTATTTATGGTGTTTTCAAGTGTGCTCCAACTAGGAAACACAGGACACCCGTGCCAACTAAAATTCTCGCTGAAAGGGGATCCAAATGTCCGGCGACATTCAACTTTGGCACTTCCGGGAGATATCTTGGCGCATCGAGCGTGGCCTTGTCGCTGGAAAAATCCAATACCGCCGGCCGGCCACCTCGGGAAGCTAAAATTCCCGCACAAAATTGGTCTTGCAACAAAATGGCTACGCATTGAAAACTCGTATGTAGAATTCAGAGAGAGGTATGAAACCTCTAAAGTAAGTAGAAAATATAAATATATGTACGTAATTATGATAATTCTAGTATAAATTAAATTGTAAATCGTGTCAATTTTGTGTACGAGTCTGTCTCGGTACTGTACGATACGAGGCGATTTTTCGTAACGCTTCGAGCGACAGCCAATGCAATGGACCGAACAAATGTGATACAGCACAAATAAGTTAGAAGCAGAATTAAATATCTAAAAATATAAATATATAATTATTGTATAAAATAGATCAATAAGAATATGTATAAATTAATTAGTGCACTTGCACTGCGCGATTAGATGAAACACGTGCTCGGCTGCGCTCAATTAGTTTTTTCGGCTCGTTACGGCACCTATAAATAACACTCGAAGCAATTTCAGGACTAAATTTCCTCGGAATCCGCTGTTTCGCGGATGAAAATAAACGTACAAGCAAAATAGCAACAATGTACGGAGACTACAATCCCCTATAGAGAAATATAATTTGAAAGCATGCTGGACTGACCAATGCAGATTCGTTGGATCAGCAATTTAAATTCATGAAAATAAATTAACCTAGTGGTCGAGATCACGATCTTCGATGTGTCACCAATGTTGTCTTCCAACTTGAATATTTATCCAACAGAGGAATTCTTTGAAAATATGATTCTTCGAGCCTTTTTAACTTTCAAACAAACTGTAAAACAATCAATTTCGTTTCTCCGAAGCCCGCTCATTAGAATCAGTACGAGGGGACTCGGAGGTTCGACACTTTCGTCATTTTGTACGGACTCTGTCTTCGAGTAATACATACATACATACATACATACATACATATATGGATGAAGCGCGCGGAGTCGATTGGTTCATTATCATACGTCGCTGTAGCGATGATTCAAAGTTTTTTCTCCAACAGAACCATCGGACGAGTGATACAGGGACGAGATTCGGCACCCCCCCCCCCCCCCCCCGAGACTCGGTTGCAATTATTTTCATTGCCTTTTCATGCATCGTTTGGTGCTGCCGGAGAGGAGCGGGACGTCGGTGGTCCCGGAGAAACTCCGAGAGATAGGAGGGCCTGCGGGCGTACGGACATACACCGGATCGCGTAGCCCGGGGAGACAGAGACGACCGCCGCAGGCTCCGACAGAGTCTGAAACTCGGCCCGGAGCGTTAATGGAATATATTCGCTCGACTGTACACACGTAGCTCGAGGCTCGGCTCGTGTCCTACGCGCGCCATTGCTATTGTGTCGGGACTCTGCAACATGTCCCTTGACTATCAACTTCCTTCGACAATTATCTCAAATGCCTCGACGGTATATGTGCTTTCGATTTTTCGACTTTCGCACTTAATCTTTCATTTAAAGTGCAAATATTTTTTTATTAAAAAGATTTCAACTTTCGTTCGGATCGGCTACGAGAAATATCTCGTTGCGCTCAATGCCAATCGAGCGGTTATACATTTTTAAACGAAAAGTTGTCTTTTCAAGGAGCCTCGAGGTTACCGTACTATCATTATCGTTCGCACAGCTTCATCGATTGTTCTCTCGCTATTTACGTTCAAGTGTATTTTACAGTAGCGGATGTAACGTACAAAGAGTAGGATCGCTGTCGGATAATGGTCGAATCAACGGCTCACCGGTGGATACCTTTTTCCTTTATTTTAACTTTTTTCCTCTCTGTTATTATTGCAAATATCTTAACTTTTTTCTTTTCCAATAAGTCGTATGTACGGGTATAGACGCATAATCTGCAGGCGCGCCGTCATTATTTGCAAACGCGAGTAAGCAACGAATAGTAAACAAGTTCGGTTCATGACAATGATGAAATTTTATCTAATATCTAAGACGATGGACCGGAGACACTTTCGAGTGACACGCTCGCGTCCTCGATCCTTATATATATAAATATAAATAGTATATTTGCATCCCAGCCGCATTCTCACTAATATCTGATTCCAATATTATTTTCAAGAAATAGACTTAAAGTTTAATATACTTATGAATTGAGGAGATTATTTTGTATTTGCAGTTTAATACAAAAATAAATAGTGAAATGAACTTTTTCTACCTAGACAATTGACAGCGACGCTAACAAGCAGCTTTCAGTTAATTTTAATTAAATTGTTTAACAGTAGGCAACGGCTGAACCTCTTTGATCTTTCATCTTTGATCACGTGTAATAAAAAATAATAAAAGTAAAAAAAAAAATTATTAACCGTTTCTAGGGCAAAGTTTGAGGGGATTTTAGAAATAATTAAAATTCTCAGAAAACGATGTACTCTCGTATACCGATATCTTGTGTTACGATATTTGAATTTTAAGTAATAGAAACGTGGTGGTAATTCTCGTACTTGTTTCCGTATTATTTCTATAGTATATGTATATGGCATTGACGTACGGATGTACGTTACGTGCATTCCCACATGTACGAAGCTCTCAATGCTCGGATGTACGAAGCAACCCACGTTTTTTTCGAAAGCGTCATAGTTTACGCATCAGTTATCGAAATGTAGGTTGCTCGCAGTGTAGTTTTTCCTCCCGTCAACTCGATAGCCGACTATAACTTGTTCGGCAAACTGATGCACGAAAATCACAGTGCCCGTAAATAATACGCCCGGTGTCTCAGAAGCGTAAAAGGGCCCTGACCGAAGAATGATGGCGTCGTGTACCTGCAGGACTCTGAGAAGGGTGCCTGTACGAGAGCTACCGGTACCCGTCGATGAATGGCATCGTTCGTTCGACAGTTTGGAATCGCGTCATCGTCGATCCGGTACGCGAATGCCCGAGTCATTATAGATATCGTACTGAAAAACGACGTAACCGGTATACTCCTCAACGACAACGGTATGTCGAAGAATCCCGTCGTGCCACAAGAATGTATCGCATATACGATAGTATATTATTGAGACACCGGAAATAGGGAAACCGTCGGTATACGCCAAATTCGACGAATATTATTAAAAAAGAGCGCTGTACAGTCTCGCGGTCTATATG
The DNA here is from genome assembly GCA_963942595.1 of Cylloceria caligata. Lineage (NCBI taxonomy): Eukaryota > Metazoa > Arthropoda > Insecta > Hymenoptera > Ichneumonidae > Cylloceria > Cylloceria caligata. The sequence goes on from OZ012707.1 coordinate 71,547,888, forward strand.
TAGATGAAATGTATACTCTCGGTGCGAGTACTACAAGATATTCCACTATCGAAATGAAAAGCATTTAGCTGGATAAATTAAAATGAAAGACGACCGAAATATTGAAATGTCAGCGACGTACCAGAGACGTTCCAACTTGAGATATTACGAATTTTTGTAGGAGGTTGTCCCGATAAAGGGGCTGATGCTAAATAGCGAACCTCGAAATACAATAAAATAGGAAAGGGTTTCGTGATCGATACTCAAGTGAATATAAACGGTGCATAACGGTATTTCATCGTTTCTTTTCAGTTGATCGAAGAAAATTAAACAATAATAAATAATAAAATCATGAAATTACCTTGAATTTGTCGAGCGAAGACGAGGATGCAGAAGATGTTCAAGCAGAGTAGGAGATTTCCCGAGGATGCCATCGCGGGCTTTCGATAGTCCGAAATGGCGCGCGCGTACACACCGCAAGGCCTCGCACGATGATTCACTACGGTAAAATAAAGTACGGGTGGAGAAAATGATGCGGATGAAAGCGGAGCGAGAGAGGCGGTATCGAGTCGCCAACAAGTTTTTTCCCCGCGCGAATCAACGAACGCAGAGGTACAGACAACTCCGAGTTTCGTTTCCTCGAGGAGAGTTCAAATCTCGAATCGTCGTTCTCGTCGTCGTCCTCTCGATGCCGATGCGGCTATCGCTTCCAAATCCTCCTGCCGCATTCGCGAAAATTCACTACACCGCTGGAACCACTGGCACGCATCCACTGGGAAAAATAGCCGTGTCGTCGTCGTTGTTGTCGCCCTCGCTTTCCTCGTCACGCACCAGTCTCGTGCGTTCGAATCGCAGTCATCGTTCTCTTTCTTTTTTGATTATTTCTTTATTTATATGCAGCACTCGATCGATAAATAGAAATAAAAAACAAAACAAAACAAAACAAAAAATGTGCTCGTCGATGTTATCGCGCGAAACGTAAGAAAACAGTAGAGAGAGAGAGCGCAATCGGGCGCGCGAGGAACAAGGACGATTACGCGCAAGTAGCTCGATCGCCGGACTCTGGATCGGAAGATGGATCACCGAAAGTCGAATTCCAAACCGGCCGAAACGGTGCACGGATACGCGACGTGTATTCTTCCCGTCCTCCCCGAATGTCCAAACTATGCAAAGGCAGCCTCTCGCCCGTTTAGTCAAACCCCTTGCGCTTTCTTACCACGAGATACATCAAAGTTTAGCGATGAGATCAAGTATATTAGCCTGCCCTTCTGACATTTTTTTGCTATTTATCAATAACGATGAATAACAATGATAGTCTGTAGAAACGCGGATATCGCATACACCGAATGCATATTTTTTCCAGAGTTATTCGCGAATATCACTTGATTTATTTATCATTTTTCTCTCTATGTTTCAATGATAACGAGCACCATTGTCTCTTGGCAACCGTCGCGTCGCCGAGGTTTTCTTATTTTTGGCAACTTTTTCCCAACTCACGCTCGTGTCCGCGATAAACAACGATATCCGTGGTGGTGAAAGTGGCGTCGAGGTACGACGACGCAGTGCGCAACTAAAAAAAGACGACCGCGCGATGGTCAGACCCGCGAACGACTGGCAGCCACGGGACCAACACCAGCCGCCGCTCTGCCGTTGGTATTCCTTGTCGAAACTGCCTTGCACTTCCGTCAAAACTATACCCCGCGCGGCACCGACGGTACGAGAATGAGAGAGAAAGCGGGAATCGCGCGCATCACCGCCGGAGCATCCGCTCCTTCTCGCTCCCATCCATCGGTCGTACCGGTCGTTGCGCACCTGTCGTTCCGGGGGTTCGATGTTGCGGCGGCGGCGGCGGCGACGGCGACGGCGCTCACGGCGGCGCGCGCCTCTCTCACCGCCCGCACCCCAACGACGACCCGGCAGTCGAGTCGGTCGACGTACCGACACGCGCTCTCACACTAATTCGTACGAATCGTGTGGGTGCGAGCGTGCGCGCACCTAGCCGATCACCGGACCGTGCGAGCGCGCCCCTGTGCGCCCGCTCCGACCAGATGGGAGTCAACCGAGTCTCGATGGGGGACAAGGGGGTTGCCTGTACCGGTATCTAGAATTCTCCGGTATGTACATATTTATATCGTTCTAGATGAGGATATACGCGGGCTCCACTCAATGAGACACAATAATGTGCACCGCTCGCGCGACGTCGATCAACGATTCGCGTGATAAGTATCGTACATCAACGGCACGCCATAACGAGTCTTTGAAATCTGACAACCGAAAAGATAAAATTACACACTTTTATAACAACACCAACAATAATAACATTGAGAATACAATTTTTATTGTATTTCGAGTAATAGAAAGTTGCCAAGTGCCGTGATCGATGCGAGTGATAGATAAAAAGTATTTCGTAATTTTTTAATAAATAATTCTTATATTTAAAAGATATTTTCACTAGACTATCGGTGTACACGATACAGGTATATCGATTGAATTCGTCCCGTTTGGTAGGTTGTACACACAAAATGTATACATTTAACGATTCTATACAATTTGTTTCGCGTTTCGAAAACACACGCGAGATTATAGAGATGCCTTTTCCTCTCTCATCCGAAACACGGCCGGCCGCGGTCTCGCGTACGGATCTCAATAACCTGTGTGTATAGATTCGCGCCTGCTTCTCTATACTTGTCTACCGCCGCTGCCCCTACGCCCGGTCGACGTTACTCGCTCTCTTTTTTCTCATTTATTTTTCCCAATTCTCGTTAACGCGATATCCCCCCTACTCTATGAAATTGCGTGTCTGCGAAATTCAAAAACAAATCTCTTTCGTTTTTTCTCCCTTTGGCAACGATATCGGAAACCAGAGAATATAACGTAATACACGTCAACCGCGGATGGTCCGCGATCGCTGCGAGTCGAAGCAACAACTGGTAATCATTTATTTCTTGAAATAAAATCCGTCTGGGCCCTGGAGCGGGTCGCGGTCTTGCAGAGTCATTATTTTTATGCCGAGTTTCGACTCGTGTGCCTTATATACGAGTCTTGTAGTAAAAATAAATAGAACCAACGATATTCGAGTAGTTGAGAAATTAAAAACTCAAAGATGCATTTTAACGACGATTGTAGCTGATAAAGAGAAGTTACCGTGTAAACAGTGTAACAAACTTTAGATCGATCGGACGTGTCACGCACGAGTTATAGGTATTTCATCTTTGCGGGCCTCGGCAATCGTGAATATAAAAATTTTATGTTTTATCAAATTCGATCGTCTCTGTCGATTTTCGCGAAATAAAAAATTTTATGTTACGGCTCGATTCGTAAAATTTTTCGAATGTAAAAGCGACTAAAAATTGTTTCGTTCGAATATCAAGTATTATTTCGTTTGCGTTAAAATATTGAGTCGAGCCGAACAATGTTGGCATTGAGTTGGACCGACAACGTCGATGTTTCCGAGTATTCAAAATTTCGACCAAAGTCTTCGCGGATATGGTTTATTGGGGAGGAAAAAAAAAAAAAAAAAAGTCGCAACGTGTACACCTTTACAAAAATCATATCAAATATGGCCCTGCTTTGCATACGGACCTTTCAATTTTTCTTACTTTTTGATAATATCCATCGTGCGATAATTGAAATTAAAGATATTGCAGCATCCCAGTTATTATAACAATATGAAATATGTTTTGTCGTTGTGGTACGCGCTAGTCGATTTATGCAAAGCCATTGCTCTTTTGTCGTACGTCGACGTATCCCGTAAAAATATTAATAACGTTACCAAATCTCGAAATACGCAGCAATTTACGTAATACGCGGGAGATTCACCCCGACCATCTCGTACGACACTATTCATATTCTTCGTTCGATCATAACATTTTCTCAGCCCAAGGCTACACGTCTAATGATTATTTAAGAACCTTAATTATATCGCAATTAAATATTGTGCTAGCGCTGCTTGTCGAGGTATTTACCAAATACAAAAATGTCAGTTAATGTTTTACTATATATCGGTTATGCAGACTACGTTAAAACTCTTGTTTGTTGTAAATCTAATTATTGGAATGTCATTATAGGCTGTTATATTTGGCTGGGCACCGCGAAAAGTCTGGTTCGAGTCAAATACAACGATGCGCGTGGAGGATAGCGGGACGGTCAAGGGAAAAATCGAGGAGCGCGCGCCGTCAGCGATACACGATAAAAGAGCGGTAAAACGGTTGTCGCTCCGACAACTGCACTCTTCTTATTTCCATTGTTCGGTATACTTTTTTATTAAGATTAATAACAGTTTGTTGATGGTTGACGTACGTCTACCGAAGCACGTTAACGAATATCCTACTGACAAGTGCGAATCTGACGCGATGGACGTTGAGCTATCTTAATAAGTTTATAGAAACGAGGAATAAAAATCAAGTTTTGAAAAATAAATTAATGTTTCGTACAGTCCGTTCGCGCGAGCTTTAGGTAAATCCTCGAGAGTCTCCTACCCGTTTAGACGGTTCCGACGGACTGTTGCTCGGATAACCTGCAAGAGAGAGAAAGTAAAAAACAAATAAAAATGGGTAACCCAATTTTATTCTTGAAATATCAGTTGTCGGAAAGCATCCCGGTCCAGCGTATAAATGTTTCTATTTATTTCTTTCTCTTCCTCTTTGTCAGTCTCGTTGACAGATATGTCACACCGTAGCGACCGTGGAAGACGAGCGCGCGAAGGGTACCCCGACGGATTATCGATACTCGATGATTCTCGTGTCAAAAAATTTTAGTCTCACTTTTACCCACCCGTCGCTTGTTTCGTCACTGCGGGAGTGAGTTACGCGCGTCACTCGACTCGTGCGCTGTACACCGATGTAAAATAACATTTGTACGCTACGATTACGTTTTTCCATATTTCATATACGCACGTTTATATTTATTATCGCCAATAACGATTCGATAGCGTATGGAAAAAAAAAAAAAAAGCCTGCAAGATTGATATCGCAGCCAATCCGGTGTATTCTTGCAGCCTCGACGAAAAGAGGAGACACTTTTTTCCTTTTCATTTCCTTTCAATTTTTTTGTTTCGAAATAAAATCAATAAGTCTTGGAGCAGACATGACGTTGATACTGTTGAATATTTTACTGACTCGCGTGGTTTTTCTGATATACATTTAAATATCGGATATTGGATTTCTCACTGGTCATCAGGCAGGTGCGGAGCAGTCGAGTACGTTCCTTCTCGATACTGATATACCACACGCGGGTATTCCCACATTTTATATTACAGCTACGCGTCTGGCTAGCGCAGCGGTCCTGGACGAAGCCAAGATTCTCACGGTCGTTACACTCCGGAGTCAATGAGGAACGCAGCCTCGTCACGAGTGAGAGATTCTACTCTCGCTCTCGATTGTACAACCGTGGCAAATATAGAAATAGACTATCGATGTGTCGCAAAGATTTCCAGACGGAGCGTGTCAAGGTGGACGAAAACGCTCCTGTTGTACTTGGAGGTTGATGAAGAAGAACGCGCGCGTGTTGCTCGTTTCGCGCGTATCACCCCGACTAATAAATAACGCGCACCGGACTGAATTACCTATCGGACATGGTAGAGACGCAGAGATAACGATGCGTCTGTGCAAGGAAATCGATTATGCATCCTGACCGTCCTCCAGCTTCGTCACGATATTTCATTCACTCGATTTTCGGATGTAATTGACCTTTTCCACTCGTTCATCTCCTCAATTTTGGAGGAAGATGATATAGATTGACCGTGCGAGAGAAACAGAGAGATACCAATTAACGTGTTCTAGAAAGAAATCCAACGATATAGTATCGGGTTTGGATATATATATAGCGGGAATTATCTATAAAGGGTGATTTTTTAAGAGCTTGAGAACTTTTTTTTAAAAAAAAACGCATAAAATTTGCAAAATCTCATCGGTTCTTTATTTGAAACGTTAGATTGGTCCATGACATTTACTTTTTGAAGATAATTTCATTTAAATGTTGACCGCGGCTGCGTCTTAGGTGGTCCATTCGGAAAGTCCAATTTTGGGCAACTTTTTCGAGCATTTCGGCCGGAATAGCCCGAATTTCTTCGGAAATGTTGTCTTCCAAAACTGGAATAGTTGCTGGCTTATTTCTGTAGACTTTAGACTTGACGTAGCCCCACAAAAAATAGTCTAAAGGCGTCAAATCGCATGATCTTGGTGGCCAACTTACCGGGCCATTTCTTGAGATGAATTGTTCTCCGAAGTTTTCGCTCAAAATGGCCATAGAATCGCGAGCTGTGTGGCATGTAGCGCCATCTTGTTGAAACCACATGTCAACTAAGTTCAGTTCTTCCATTTTTGGCAACAAAAAGTTTGTTAGCATCGTACGATAGCGATCGCCATTCACCGTAACGTTGCGTCCAACAGCATCTTTGAAAAAATACGGTCCAATGATTCCACCAGCGTACAAACCACACCAAACAGTGCATTTTTCGGGATGCATGGGCAGTTCTTGAACGGCTTCTGGTTGCTCTTCACTCCAAATGCGGCAATTTTGCCTATTTACGTAGCCATTCAACCAGAAATGAGCCTCATCGCTGAACAAAATTTGTCGATAAAAAAGCGGATTTTCTGCCAACTTTTCTAGGGCCCATTCGCGGTCAACATTTAAATGAAATTATCTTCAAAAAGTAAATGTCATGGACCAATCTAACGTTTCAAATAAAGAACCGATGAGATTTTGCAAATTTTATGCGTTTTTTTTTAAAAAAAAGTTCTCAAGCTCTTAAAAAATCACCCTTTATATCTTGACTCGGAAAAGTGCGCTATCGGTATACGCACTGCGCAAGCAAGCAGACGCACAAACATATTTCTAAAGACAATTTGCACGCTATGTCAAATTAAAGAAAAATAATATATAGCTATTGATACAACATTTTGTATTATTCGTTAAATCGAGATGTTTTCCCTTTTTGTACAGAGAGAGAGAGAGGTCGATCGTAAAAAATTATCGAGACTCCTCGAGCGGCACTTGCTCAACAGCAGAGACCGAGATCAAGAAAGACTCCAAACTGGGGAATCTCTGTTGAAAAAGCTACGATGACAATTAAATTTTAATAATTTTGTCATCTTGTTTTCGTAATTGACAAATTTTTTTTCTTTTTTCCATTCTCCTGTCTCACTCTTGCCTTCGTCCCTCCCACAGAGCACCATAATCATCCGACGGCCGGGCTTAATTATTTTTATGCGTCACAGAGTAACTTGGTGCAAACAAATTTATTCATAGAGAGTAATTGCGTTTCATTCGGTGCGCCTGAACGCCACCAGCCATGCCGCTGTTTCCTCCTCGACGGACGATCATTTTGCTGGGCTAGAGCAAAACTCTAGTGTCACACGCTTTAAATATAGAGCTGCGGATGACCTATTAAGAAAGTCTCTCGTATATCCGACCGTGGTACGCGGCTCTGGAGAATTTAGAGAAATTTTGAAAAGAAACAAAAAAACAAGCCTGCAGAACCTTCCATATATTTTAATAGTCTTCAAATTCGGATAATTCAATTTTTCATTAAATTTTTATCATCCCATCTATTCTCATCAAATTCTATGCCAATCATCAGTCAGTGTTAGTCCATTTGCGTGGAAAATTTCGGCGTGACATCTCGAAATTAACGTATGCTGGGATAAAAGATGGAGAAGAAAAAAAAAACAACCAACAACGACATTTTTTAAATAAATAAAAAATGACACAAAATGTCGACTCCTCGACCGATTTACGCCAAAATCAATTCGAAACTTTCTTTAATGACATTCCACTTGGGAAACAAATTTAAGAGCACAATTTGCTAAAATTGCCAAAGCTAGAGCTTCAACGACAATACAAACTAGAACAAAAAGTTTTTCTAAACAACTGTTCTCAGCGTTGCAGGTCACTTTGAGTATCCCGACATTCATGTAATACTCGAAAAAAACTAGTTTCCGTAGAAACAAGATTTCTTTCTCGATGAGAAAGTAACAAAAAATGTCATTTACCACGTCAAAGTATAATTGTAATTGGTTGGGTCTCGGTACGAACGATAAAACGATCAAGTTGTCTATTTCGGTAATTATGTAGGATTTCGTTAGGCATGAATTGATTGATAAAAAAAAAAGCGAAATTGCAAGTTCGCTACCACCGCATTCCGCACTTGCTTGGACGAGTAAACAACAAGTAATTCACCAGCCCGCCGGCCATACGCTTACGCGGAGCTCTCGCTTGTACACACTTCCGTACAAAGCATTTTTGCTCGGGCCTAGTTTTCCAAGCTCTTGTTCTATAAAATTCTCTGTATTCTTGTATCGTTGGGAAAAGGGAGATAGCTTGTATAGAGTTGGATTATTAGCGGGACGATGTGCACGAAACTCGGAGAAACTGACGAGTACGACTCACTTGGGTTGCACATTTTCATTCGGTGGATTCAAGTGCAACGATTGTTACAAATTTGTTAGGGGTAGGTAACCGTACCCCTTAACTCGATAACAAGCTCTACTTAACATCGATACTGCTGCTGCTGCTGCTGCTGCTGCTGCTGTCCGAACTCGGGAACAATAATTACCCAAAGAGTCAACTTGGCGGATACATCTCGAGTTTCCTTCAATGACAATTAAATCGTCAATTAAGTCTTGGTAAACTTTACACGATGATTACTCTCGGTATACGAGAGAGATATTTTATTTGAAATAAAAAATATAAAGGTATATAAATATCGCGACATCCGTGCGAATTACAAATATAAATAAATAATTCATTAGTATATCAATGTTGGTCACGCCTGCACGAGTCATAAACGGCCACTAGACTATAAAATATCGGTTTAACACGTGTTTCGTACTTGTAACTGGTTTGGTTTAGCGCCATCACTCGTTCCTTTCCAACCCGCGTAATCGCGTACTCCTCTTGAAAATCACTTTACTTCGAGACGAGTCGACTTTTCTTTGGCCGTGGCGGATTGTTCGGTAGCGGAAGCGGCGCGTCTTCTGGACCTCGTCCCTATAATTATAACTTCGTCCTCGCTGTTCGAGGCTGACTTATTCGAGCTTGGAAACTTACTGCTCTTGGCTGTCGATAATACATTTTGGCTCTTTTTTCTCAATCTCGAGCTCGTTCTTTTGCTCTCTATTGTTATCTCATACCCGGAGGAAGATGCGCCGTCCGAGGGCACCGTTATCGCGTTTTCGCTAATCTTTTCGGAATTCGCCGTATTACGAGTACCGTTGGAAGATCGACCGGAACTAAATGAGAAACAAGATTGCTTTTTTGTTACCGTCAGTTCGTCAAGCAACTCCGTCACCTCGCTAATTTGTATAGTCGGTACGGCTGATGCCTCGGCAATGGTGCTGCCAGCGAAACTACTACCGTTGCTACTGCTACGACTGTCACTCGATAGGGAGGACGCCGATCCACGTTGCGATATCTTTTTGCTTTTGGTATTGGTTTCCGTCGAGCTGTCCCTTCGAGAATAATTCATCATCGTTGATTCGGATTCGTTTCCTTCGATAAACAATTTGTCCTTCTTCCGTGCATCCTCGATATTTTCCGGTTTTTCCCCGACACTGCTGAATCGATTCGGAATAATAACGCTTTCTCTTTGATCGTAATCGGCCGTAATCGTCAACTTTTTTCTCGGAACGATACATCTCTTGGGTTTGTTCGTTATCTCCGGATCGGTAGAAACCTCTTTGGTATCGGTAATGTTACGACAGCGTATTCGTCGTGTTCTCGCTGGTGGTGAAGCAGATATCGGCGATTCTTCCTCGGTCAAATCGATCGGAACTTTTTCGAGTTTTAGGAACGGTGGGGTTTTTCTGCGTCGAACAGAAATTGCATTTTGCACGAGGATTTCGCGAGCCGGCGTTACGCATATAATTTGATTTTCCGTAGGCTCGTGGATATAACGATCGATGTCCATCTCGTCGACAGCCGGAATAGTGAATTCTGAATAAATGAAAAAACAAAAAAAAAAACAAAAAAACAAAAAACAACCAATATGTATAAAAATAAACAATAAATAAGCGCGTTAAAAACTTACTCGAGAACCGCAAGTTGCTGTATATATTCTCGAATCGATACTCAAATATAAGTTGGTTGGTTGACGCGTAAACCGGGTGATTTTTTAGATTGTACTTTTCGCACAAGTCGAGAGCATCGAGCGCAATCTCGATCCCTTCGTTGATTCTCTGCGGCATGGTCCATTTGAGAAATCGACAATAGTCCAGATGAAAGATTATGTACTCAACGACGTCGAGATGACGATACGAGCGCAATAACATTGCTGAATTGTCGTTGTTGTTTTTAGTCCGGTTGTCGTTGTATTTTGCTCTCGACAAAATATTCTTTTTTATGTTCAAGGCACCCTCGAAGTGCTGAAGCGCCGCTGCGGTATTTCTTTGAAGAGAAAAGAGTTGGGCTCTCAGGTGCGTCGAGGCGAATACCAAATTCTGGTAGCGGCTATTAGCGCACTTGAAGCACGCGCATGCGTCGCCGTGAACCACAAAGTCCGGGTTTGCGAATACCTTGTTTCGAAGTACGGGAGATGTATCGCTCTGACCAACGTCGCGAACGGTCTCGACATCGCGACACGACGATGATTTTGATAAAAAGACACGATCGCTCGGAACCGATAGTAACGGTTGGCTCTTCATTGTTAAATCGAAACCCTCTATTTCGAGAATGTGCTCCAGGCCCTGTAGCTTGACTTCGCAATCGTCCAACTTGGCCCGCGAGAGATCGATGTAACAGAGGGACTTGAGACACTCGGCAACTCGGAGAGCAGCGGCCAATTTTTGAGCGGTGCCAAGACGGCGCATCAAGTGTGCCGAAATCTCTCGAAATGATAATAAACTATTCATGCGAATTGCTAGATTATTCGTAAATTCGAAAAGAAGATCGTAATTGTAGAGCTGTTTCCGCTTGTACCCCGGAGTTGGCACTTCGATTTCCAAAGCATCCATCGACAGCATAGCGTACAGACTCTGAACAATTATACAAGTGTACTTTAATTGATCATCATTCTCTTCCTCGTGCGAGCATTGGTTCAACTTGAGATGTACGGTAAGCAAAAAATTGGCTACGTCGGACATGAAACTTCCATCGAAATTCGTCGTAGCAAGGATATATAATTTTTTAGCTCTACCGGAATCCTCGTTCTGGTAATACAAGTCCGCCAAACACAGTCTATACCTGATTATTATTTCTCTTATATCCAGGTCATCGGATTTTTCGATTATCCTTGTAGAGTTATCGGCTTCTTCGATCCACTTGCGATCTATGCGTTGGCTCGAGAGACTTCGCGTTGTTATGTAAATAATCGCTCGATGTTCCTCCAATTCTCGGGCTAACTTGTGCGCCAACTTCCACGCCTCGACCTCCAAACTTTCCAAGTGGTACAGTCGAGCGTATTCGCCGGCTATCGTTATAACGTCGAGGGTCTCGGCGATTTCCCAATGTTCCAACGTATCCTTGTAGTTGTCGGCATTGATAGCTTCCTTCCATATGCGCAGAGCTTGCTCCAGCCACCAAGCAATCTCCTTCGTGACGGTTATGTTGATCGTGCTGTAAGCCGGAACGATATTCTCGGGGTCGGGCATGGACGAGGCCGATTCCCCGTGACTCGTATTCCTCGAAGATGTAAGCGCAAATTTCGCGCATTTCATCTCAGACTCTGTTTTCTCGCCGATGTCGCGTAACCGTTGGCAAAATTCGTAAAACTTTATATGTCCGTAGCACCATCGAAAGGATATACTCGGTAGAGGCTCGCTCTCGTACTCGATCCTCGCTTTTCGCAGATACTCGGCGATCGACGGTTGACATTGAAAATTCAACAGGTGGTATCCGAGCATCCGTACCCCTTGGGCGTAACTCGCTGGGGACGCGTCCAATCGTTCCATCTCATCGAGAACCCCGATTATCGATGACGATAAGTTGACCCGGGCATCCGCGAGACCCTTGATCTCACGCAAGCACACTTTTATCGGATCGTAATCCTCCAAGCGAATCTCAATGATTTTATCGATTTCTCGTTTGTTCGAACGCAAACATTCGAGCATCGTTAATCCACGCACAGGCGGATATTTATCCTTTATATTCCCCCATGAACGGTAGGCTTTGCATTCGCTCGCTCTATTCGTTATCTCGCTGCCGAGTAATCCATTGAGAGAGCAGACGATCGTCGCTTCCTCGTATTTCCCGTTGCGCAAGTGAACGCTCGTCAGTCTGTGAAGAAGAGTCAATAACGGATCACGAAGGGTGAACAGAGTCGGGGCGTTTCCGTGTACACCGGCAGCGTAATTGAACCCTTCGAGCTTAACGAAACTCAAACACAGCAACGAATATAGCTGTACGCTCTTCTCGTAATACTTGGATTCGCAGGATATCCCTATGTTGTACATGTGAGCTCCACAAACAGGCCACAATAACGACCATTGTTTGCATCCGCCTTCCTTAATCGCAACGATTCCTGCTTCGCTCTCTTCGCCGAATGCCACCGCTATGTTGTACACATCCTCGGTGACGATGCTCTTGCCGTTACTCAAAAGACGAGAGACAACGGACAGAGACTTCAATCTCAGTGCAACGTTGTTATAGACGTCGTATCGCATTTTGCATTTCTTTGGCTCGCTACAGCGACAAGTAGCGATCTCGTAACAATCGAAGACGCTGCTCTGTTCCGCCAAATACTTCAATGCCGACACGATCAAACTGTCCGTCAAATATCGAACCGTATCGCTCTTGGCACTTTCCTCCCAATAACCGAGTAACTCGCTCAGAAGTAAAACTGCCGAATAAGAGTACCACTTAATGGCATCCCCGTATCCGTAGGTGATTACCAGTTTGCGCAATTCGACGGTGCACGCGGCAATCTCTTGGGCTATACCCGACGATAAATTTCTTATCGGTCTGACAAGTGCCATTGACAAACGCTCGTACAAGTCGAAACACCGCAAGTACGATCGACAGTTCCGTAGACAACTCCGAAAAGTGTCAAAATAACGTATCAACGTGTGCTCGACCGAGCCGATTCCCGTTTTACTTATATTTCTTACCATCATTTCGGTGATGAGCAAAAAAATTAATCTGTACGTATGTTCCTTGTTTTCGTCTTCCAGAGATATTTCCTCCTGGCCGATATAAGTCAGCATTGCGCCGACAAATTCTTCGTTCAAGCTTCGCGACGATTTATCCGTTATTGATCCGACTTTTTGGCAATACAAGAGAACTTTGGAGAGAACGTATCGCCAACAGCTGCGGCGAGCCAGTTTCGTCATATCCAATTCGTATTTTATCATCGTTACCAATATTTCGTAATGCTTGCGACTCGCCAGTTTTGATTTTTTTAAAAACGTCGTAGCAGCATTGTGCAAAAGATGCGACATCTTTGAATACATATCCTCGCAATCCGATAACTCATTTTTCCACAATCTACCCGGCAGGATGTAGTCGCAGATCTCCATTGCCTCCTCGTAGAGGCTCGTCTCTAGTAGACAACTCGCGACGTGATAGACGCTCGAGAAGAACTTTTTAGAGTCCGGTATGTTTGTCATGTTGGAACAGGCCCAATGAGCTATCCTCCATATTTCAAACGGTTTTTCCCTCTTTGATTTGTCACACTTGTTGGCGGTGTGCGAGAGGTGCAATAATACCTTGAATATTACTTTGTTTTTCTTTTCCGTCGGTTGGCCACCAAGAATTTTCTGTAATTAATCATTTAATTATAATCTACCTATTACGTTCTACCCAACATTTCAAAATCTTCTTACCTCCAGTTCATTCGCAATACCGTCCATCTTCTCCTTGGCGATCGCGTCGACCAACAGTTTTATCTTTACTTGTATGTCATCCATCTTCACTTTGCCACTGTAAAATACGTCAGTTGTTCTTTTTACGCTCTCTCTTAATTTTCACCACTTTTACGACGTTTCACAATTTTACAGAAAAACCAACCACCGCTCATGGATCTCTACGAAAATTCAAATTTATAACCTAAACGAGAGCAAGCAACATTTATCGACTTGAATAATCATAAATAATCTTTAAGAAAGATATTTTTCATCATACACAATAGCTCAATTATATAAGAAATATTTACTTACGGAAAGCGAAATAATAACTTTTCCAATTACTCGTACCTTGGACGTATCGTTGTTGCTTTATATCATAACTGACGCGCTTATTCGAGATTCGAGTGAAGCTCCGCATCAGCGACGCCGAGCGCGCCCCAACAATTGCTTCGTCGTGTCTCGTCCACTTCCAACGAGTACCGAGAGGTGGCGAGTTTTAAATATCTTATTCGTTTGGTAAACAGAACGAGCCTCCGAACAATGAGTTTTTTCTTCTTCCAATATTATCCGCTCCAAATGTTGAGATAAAAAAAATTTCTTTTTTCTTCACCTTATCCTTACGAGGGTTTTATCGAATGTTGTGTCAGTCGCCATTTTCAAGAATAATAATTTGAGCGAAAATATGCTTGATAAAAGTAATTTATTTGTTTCTTATTAAAAACCTAAATGTTGGAATGCGAGTAATCTACATGTGTCACGGGTATAATATGTAAAACTACATACTTACAATACCGCTATTCTCATAGCTATGCCCTATGTTTTTAAAAAATTTTCATTTTTATTTCATCAACGCGATATTTTATGTCTGTGTGCTTTCTTTTTACTTTAATCATTTATTTTAGACAATAGAATACTAATGTTTAGTGTCGGTAACGATGCTCTGGCACTGAGTACCGCACCGGTCTCTGTGTACATACGTCTTTATTCGATTCTCCGTAAGACTCGCTCCACGATTACTCAGCGGCTTTAAATCCCTCGTATTTAACATTCATATTTCCTTGGATAAACTTTTATAATATTTACAAATGTACAAAGCGATTCAATTCCGATTGATACCCAATGGTTCCATTATTTCCTCAGATTATTCGACTCTGTTGTTTTGTAAAAGGTGCGCGCTCTTCTTACTTTATGTATATTATCTACATAGGACATAAGATTTTCTTTGAAAACCAGAGAAGCACGCGTACAACGCTATTCGACTCTCAAAGTATCAGACCATGACGCCGCTAACTCAAAAATACTGATTCTTGTCTTAAAGATTTATCAACTCTATCGAGACGACACTAAACAATTCTATCAAACAACTAGCATGACTTTGTGTGAATGTCAATAATATTACACACGTTGAGTATGACAGCGGGGCGAACTTGAAAGGAAGCTCGCGCGACCACTCGGTTACACATCTGTACTCGACAATTTGTCAAAGAAAAATCGTCGATGGGCACCAATCGTTTAATCACCATGGATTCACCAAGTATCCGTAACAAAGCACCGGTGAAACGATGACAAAGAAATGAAGAATGAAGAAGAAAAATAACAAAAAAAAAAAAAACAAAAACAAAGCTTTACTCAGCGTACTCACTCGGATAATTAATATCATCTGTTTTTTCTTTCTATAGAAAGTAAGAAGATGGTAAATTCGCATCTTTTCCGTAGAATCCAGGTTAACTAATTGATGATAACATAAAAAAAACGTATAATCATCGGAAGCGAATAATTCGTCGCGACTAACGGGCCATCAGCCAATCCGTCTTGTTTGAATAACGATTAATCAAGCTCGTATACGGAAATCCATAAATAACTTAAATGTACGTAGACATAAATAATTTAAAAACCAAATTTTGGCTATAATGCGACGTCACTTTGCTCTCTTGCTCTCTCTCTCTCTCTCTCTCATTCACTCGCACACACACGCACGCACACATTTATCTCTTATTCCAAATATATCACTGCTTATTATATTTACAAAAATGTATAATCAAATTGATCGTCGTACGTGTTCCTGTACACGCGAGCTTTCGATCGTTAAGCAACGGGAAGCCGCATCGATAGACCGAAATTTGTGTCACGTTCCGTTTGATATCGAATAGTAACAGAATTTTATCGTTTTTTTCTTCCCTACAATTTCGCAGCGTGAAAATATTTAAGATTCACGTAACGTTCGGTACCTCTTTATTGTTGGAACGAGCGTCGGATGTTCCGGATGAAGTAACAGTAACAGCAACAGCAGCAGCAGCAGCAGCAACAACCTCGACGCAAGGGGCATGATTCTCGGTGCGCCGTAGCCTCTTGGATTCTTTGTGCGATTGATTCGAGCCCAAGCTGGATTTGCGTTTGTGACTGGAGCTCGAAGAGCGCGATCTCGACGACGTCGAACCTCCTCTGTGCTGATGACCATCCGGCCAAATTTTGTGGGTCTTGCTCTTTTCGTGGCTGCGATGGGAATCGTGTTTTCTCTTGTCGACCTTCCTCTCGCCCGATTCTTTTCCCGAGCTCCGATGTTCGGTGGAATCTTTCGCGATCGACAAAGAGCCACGATCTCGTCCCGAATCACCTCCCTTCGACGAGGAGTCACGCGTTTTCGTGCGAGGGCTACGATGTCTGTGCCTGTTGTGACCCCTCTCCCTCTTCTCGCGATCTCGATCTCTTCTCTCCTTGTGACGACGCTCTCTCGATTCTTTCTCTTGTTCGTTTCTATTGATCTTGTCGTTGCTACTTGTACTGCTGCCGCGTTTTCGCTTAACCGCGTCACTCGTAACCATAACTCGGGATTCCGACGATTGCGGTGATATTTCCTCAACGTTGCTCCGACACGGAGGTTCGCTCGTGGGTGATGGCAAGTCGCGAGCATCGGACAAAGTATTGAAGATATTATGATTCTCTCCCGCATCGATATTATCGATTGTCGGTATTTGACGATCGCTATTCTCCAGCTTAGCTCGTTCTCTCGCTTCTTCGTCCGCCATTTCGATCAACGCTTTCACAGCGTTTTCCGTGGCGCACTCGATCTTTGATGCAAAGGCCGTTACCATTTCCATCTCCAGTAACTTGCTATACTTTTCCAGTGCAACGCTGTCAGTGTCGAAGAGCTTGGTTGCCATCTCGAAGCATTCCTTCTCGATTCTCTCGAGAATTTCTTTGGAAGCGTCAGCCACACCGGATCGCAACGACTGACAGACCTCGTCGACGTCGGTCTTGGATTTATAAATGGCAATTTCGAGTGCCTTATCGACGACTTGAGTGGCGTAAACCTTGCCGCATTCCTGTCTAGCTTGCAAAGTTATCTCGTCCAACATAATATCGCGTAGGGTTTCACGTTCCGGTCCATTCTCGCGTTGCAACTGGCAATTCGGAGCTCGGTGGGGAACCCGAGGTTCCTCGGTTTTCTCTCGCGGACTCTCGGAAATAACATTACCAACATCGACAGGATCGTAATTGTCGATATCGCCGGGCGATTCCTCCTCTTTCTTCGTCGCAATAATAACTTGGTGGCCACTGTGACGACGATGAGCTTCGCTCTTCCGAGCACTTGGATTCCCACTTGTGCTTCTACTCTCGTGCGATGTTTTTTTCTTATCTCCGTGATTGCCACTGTTCGAAGAGAGCGTGCGATGACCGCTCGATGACTTTCCACTCGAACGGTGACGATCCTCGTGCTGCTTCTTGCTTCGGGATCTTCTCTCGTCATCCTCTCGACGCTTCCGATTAATCGAACCCGAATCACCGTGTTTGTTGTTATCGTTGACCGATTCCGATCGTGCGTCAGCTACACCGCTGTCGCGGCGACAATCTTTTCTCTTGGCGACTTGGGACGGCCTGCTACGATCCCGATTTTTGTGCTCGTCTTTGCGTTTTCTTCCATGATGATCCGACTTTTTCAAGTTACCCTGGTACTCGGCGGCCCGCTCTTTGGCCTTTTTCTCCTCCATGTGCTGCCGATCAGTATTTTCCTTCTGTTCGTCGGCAGCTAGGACGCAGCTTCCGGAATCTTCCTTCTCTTTGAAGTGATGAGAACCTTGGTTGATTGCGCGGCTGTGCCTGACGTTCGAGTTGCTAGCCGTTTCGGGATAGTATTGCTTGAGCCGCACGTGCCAGGCGATACTCGATACCGCGGATACCGTACGAAATTGATGAATAATATTCCGCGGCAAGAAATAAATGTCGTTGTCGTATAGATTGATTCTCGCGTAACGGACACCCTGCCGTCTCAGTTGATTCAGCTTGGCGTCTTCGATCCACTGTACGCACTGAGATATCGGTGGCTCGTGAAGATCGAGCTGAAGCTTCTCGACGAGTTCAGGAAAATCACCGGCGTAAAAAGCCACGACATCCTTGGTAATTCTGTTGTAGTCGGTGGTCTGGCCGCCGTGAACCGCCTTCAAAACACCGACTGCCGCGGTCGTCATTCGATCCAATCCGTGACCCACGTGATCAGCGTGCGCTCTCGTACGATCTTCGAACATGTACTCGCGCGCCTCGCTCAGTCTTGGCAAGTATTGAAGATTTCTCAGCTCGTTTATTCCTGTGCGGCGACGCTTGCAGGGACTCTTGTTCATGTCCGCGGTTGGCACCAATTGTTCGCCCGGCCTAATCCACAGGATAGGCCCGTCGTTTGATTCTTCCGGACTCTCCATATTCACGACTGACAATGGTCCCCAAGGCATTGTCTGTAACAAAGACGCGTCAAACGCGATTAGATGATAATCAATGGCAATTTTTTTTCAATTGTACGGAGCTCGTCCTCAGTCAAGATTCATTGACTCACCAATTTTAAGAATGGATCCTCCTCGAGTCTTTGCAGAAGATCGGGAAAGTATCCGCCGACTTCCTCGTGTACCGTGCCAACGAGACTGATTTGATGCAACGGTCCGTATCTCACGGTACCGTTGTTGTACGTCTTGCAAACTTGTTCTTTGTATTGGAGCATCGTTGTAGTTTCGATGTCACTGTTACGTCCAAGCACGCCGTTCTTCACCGTCAATGTCGGATAATTGTGAGCCATATGGTCGAGAAGATCCGGCAGATACGCTGCAGCATTGTGCACGATACCCATCACGTGATAAGCATTGCCGTTTTCGTCCTCGCCGAAAACCACCTGAAATTCATCAATTTCACGAATAAGGAACAAAGATACGATTTAGTCAATAATTTCGCTTATACCTTAAAGTACTCTTGCGCCAATTCATCGACCTGTTCCTTCGACAGCACACCGATTTCGTCCTGATACATGTGTACCACTGTCGCACCGCCATTCGGATAAGTCTCTATGTGAATGAACTTTTTGTACTTGAAGTTTTGAAGCGGATCGTTCTTGGTGCTCTCGCCGCTGAGAATCTTGTAGTTCCTCGTACCAAGATTGAGTCTCAGATTCTCACTGTTTGACTTTTGGAAAGTCGCCGCAATCTGTTTGTGCTGCTGCAGCGGATGCGAAGTACGATCTCTTTTGCATTGCACGCCGATACTCGCGCGTTTTATTTTACTGCGTTTGTAACAGCGCGAACAGTGACGTCTCTCGCTGTGTTCTTTGCCGCTACGGGCCTTATCCGCAGTCGACGACAGAGGTTTGTTCGACGGGACGGTCCGTTCGTTCGTCGTCTCGACGATCGTACCCTCGGCGCTCGAGGTACCGTGTCTCGAGTTGGCCGAATCAATCTTGACGACATTTTCCGTCTTTACCAACCTCGGCGACCATATCGCTTCGTTGCACTCGTTCTTATCCTCGATTTCATCGGTGCCCTCTCGTTTCGGGTGAAAATCCACGATTTCGTAACGCGTATTTTTAACATTATTTTCGTTACGTATGACCGTGCTCGTGTGTTGGTCAGTCACGCGTCTTTCCGGTCTCACGATCTCACCGCCGTTGTTCTTATATTTTACCATATCCATTGTCTCTGTTTGAAGATTCGTCGTCAGACGAGAGACGATTGCATCGCCCTTTGGTAGAAAGGTCGCGTCGGGACTGTTGGGACTCGCCGAAACACGCGGAGGATAGTCGGGACTTTTTGGACTCGGCAATATCTCGCCACTGCTCCGGGGGCTCTCTCCCAGTTGGGGCGTCTTGCCAGACGCATTTCCACATTTCTCAGACTCAACGAAAAGTGTTTCTACGTTTGCTTCCGTCGTTGGCTCGAGACCGCGACGAGCTTTGTCCGCCTGAAATTGTATTTTTTTTTTTCACTATCCACATAAATAATGGTTTTGCGTAGTACAAAATTTTCAATCGTACTCACCCAAACAAACGATTCGTCATTACCGCCTACGTCGGCTTGGCTGGGATAGCTCGGTCTGAACGCTGCAAAAAAATGTTAAAAGATCGATCGACGGAAACGAAAGAAAACCGATACAAAGTCTTGGTTCTACTTGACGCTACAATAAGATAAATAAATAAATATAATGTTGCACCGTGAGTTTTTGATATCGTTCAATCAAAGACCCTAGTCGGAATCTCATATAGAAATGATTATTTCAAGTTTCACAACGATAAGACTGTAATTTTGAAAAGTTTGTCAATATCGCGAGGGCAAATGTTTTCAAGATGAAAAATTTGAAGGAAAAGTATACAAACTGTATTGAAATTTACCATCCTGTTGCCGCGAGAGACAAGCTGATTTATTGGCTTCTTTGTCGTGATTATGGCCCGCTGGCATGTTGCTGTCGACGGACGACACGGCCATCAGCCTCGGATCAAAATGTATCGTGACGCTAGTTTGGTCCTCCGTGTCTTGAAATTTCGATGTCG
The DNA here is from genome assembly GCA_963942595.1 of Cylloceria caligata. Taxonomy (NCBI): domain Eukaryota; kingdom Metazoa; phylum Arthropoda; class Insecta; order Hymenoptera; family Ichneumonidae; genus Cylloceria; species Cylloceria caligata. Next base: position 71,568,441 of record OZ012707.1, read on the forward strand.
AGTGCGAACTTTGAGGATCTTTTGGCGCCTTGTCCCGAGCTCCAGGATCACTGGTGCGCGATGACGCTACGACGAAAATCGTGGGCGTCCCGCTGGGCGTCTCGGTAAACCGTTGACCGAAATCATCAGCAGCCTCGCGTGTTCTCACGGTACCAACATTCCATGTTACATCGCGCACCTCAACATTCATAACGCCAGATACGAGAGACTTCGAAACACCTCGGTTAATCTCACTATTGACATCGTTTCGCTCGTTTGACACGCTCCTCGCACTACCACCGGATGCCATCTTGGATTTCCTCGTCCCCCGAAATCATCGTCGAATGCAAACGATGCTACGACGAACTCGGTTGGTCCGAGGGGGCCACCGCTATCTTACACTGGCGCCCTCTCATTGGCTGCATCGTTTCTAGCTTGTCGCGATATACCCAGTAATCGGGCATGTAACATCGAAAACTATTTTTCAACAATTCATATTCTTCTCGCTATGTATTACCACCTCCGCTACCGTAGTACCGTGTACCCAGCACAGAGAGCAACTATGGGAAATTATTACTCGTATCCAGCGATAAGCTACGTTAACATATATTTCGATCGTATAGCAGTGAAAAAAAAATGTTGCTCGAGCCACTGTGTACAAATCGTCGATGATACGTTAAACGTTTCATTCCGGTAGATGCTAATAAATATAATTATAATAAATTGCTTTAATCCTGGAAGAAAAAAAAGGTTATCGCATTCTTTAATAATAAAATGCATTAATTTTATTAGCATCTACCGGAAGGAACACACACACACACACACACGTATAAGAGAAAGAAAAAAAAAATTATACACGGTACTTACTTGAAGCGCAGTCAACGTAATGCGCGTTGCTCTTTCATACTTATTAGCGCGGCGCAGAAGGGGTCAAAACGGGACAGATGATTTTCACAAACTGACGAATGAATTTTCGTGATATTCGGAAAGCAACTTCCGTATCGATAAATTTATTGGTTACTCCACACACCGATTCCAAGATTCTTCAAGATTTTTAAAAGACAAAACTAATGAGGCATACTCGAGCGTCGTTTCTTTCTTTCGTTAATAAATTAATTACGCAATGACTAATCGTACACGCGATTCTAGCATCGCAATAATAATCTTAACTATTTACATTAACTTGATGACAACTATCGTAAGACTCTATTTAACGCGTCGATGGTCACGACTCCGTATGTGTATACTTTTAATGTGCTCGCGTATATGCCTTTACGTATCGTTCGGATCCTGAGAATACTAACTTACTAACGTAATTACATAAATCTTATGGTCAATGGAAACGACTCGCTCGTAAAACAATCGGACAGATAAACGGAACAAAAGTTCGTTATATACAACAGTCGGAAGGGTTAATTTAAAAAAAATAAAAATACACTCGTATGTCATGTGATGTATTAGAATAATCGTGTGACAAGTGAAAAGGACGAGTTCTCGTTCGACTATTCCTTCTCGTGTGTGAATCATTTGATCACGCAGAGCCACCGATCACTCGTGTGCAGCATCGATAAGAGCATGCCAATTAACGTTAAATCTAATTTTATCACACGTCGGACATCGACCGAACAATAGTTTGTTGGTTGGTTTATACGGTAGACGAAGGGTCTACATAGCGTAGCAAGGGAAATAAAAACTCGAGTCATCGGATACTCGCTCGATCGATCGAATATATCCCATTTTTCCTACCTAACGATCACTACTAATATTATTATCATTTGATATTCTTATTTGTTTATTGTTAAAAAAATGTTTTCATCATTAGAATAGCCTACAATTCAGTCTAATTTCTTTTATCTTTTAATTCACAACTCATTCGCTAAGATAGGATTTTAATGCTCTTTGGGAGAATCGCCGCACTGCCTAACAAAATGAGTCATAGGGATACAGCGTATACAATATAGCCGATGTCGGAGTTGCTGTCTTCTTGTTGTTGTTTTGTTTTAAGAATAGGAAATATTGGAAGTAGATGGCGATCGAGATCGCGTTTTACAAATTTTCACAATGCATACGTGCAGTCGGTGCGACATTCCTTCGATAAAATACTTAATTTTTTTTATTAATTTAAACTCGCGAGTCAACAGGACGAGGAGTACGATCCGTCTAGCTGGGTTCGCACGGTCCTCCTCTAATTATTCTCATTTCATTTTTCAAAGCCCGGTTGGAGACTATTAAACGTTAATATCACAATTAAGTACAGTCGAAAGAGCTCGCGAGTAGGGTCGTGAATCGGTCCGAAGCGTTTTGGTTCGTCTGCCACTTGTCTTTTAATCGTACAACAATAACAGCAAAAACAAAAACAAAAACAAAAACAAAAACAACAACAACAACGACGACGACGACGACGACACAGACACCCGGATCACATGTATTCGAGATAGGGGCGAGCGAGTCGCGGAAAGTTTGGAACGCACATTGTTTTGAAAGAAATCCGTACGTTACGTATCCGTGAGTCAACGTGGTACAACAACGTTGACGAGAGTTCGGCTATTTAAGCGGAAGCGAATCATCTCAAGTCATCGATATCGTAACGTTTATTGACAGATTGCCGTTGTCGGCGAAACGCCGAGCTATGGAAGTGTCGAATACGAGACAATCGGAAGCATAGATCGCGCCGCACACACCTTCGTGAATCGAACGTGGCATTGCTTCCCACGTGAGTCGTCGCCGATTTCCATTCAATTCCAATCTGCCGATCAGAGCATTAAATCAACGTACGATTTATCAGCGCCCAGAGAAACTCATTGAACATACGAATTACCTATAATTGAAATTTTCAGCTTGTTTTCGCGAGCCGATGAGCTGAGCGATTGCAAAAAATTGCTGGTGCCCGTCATATTTTTCTTGTTTCTCCAGAACGAGCATAAAGTGATGTCCGTAACACGACTGCATCATTACCCAATCGACAGCTCCAGGTAGATTGATATCCGTCGCCAAGAATACTATGTCCTCTCCTGAAACGACGAGTCGTTTAATCGCATTTATCATTTTTGTAGTAATCGATGTACGCAAATGTTTAAACTCAAAGAAAAGATAACCTTGAAGAGTCGTGATGCTCTTGTGACTCATGACGAGATGAGGCATAACTTCTTCGAGGGATCCCTGCCACTTGCACGATACGCCGGGACAAGGACAACTGTACGGACGAAATTCGCAGGCGTCTTCGTGATCGGGCTTCTCTATGTGAACCATAGTCATGGTGCATCCGCTGGTGGAGTACTTGCACGGGAACATGACGTTGCTCGCCACTTTTTCCATCGCCAGGTTGCGAATATTGCCTAATTTTTATACAATTTGAAACTGTACGTTCGGACGCTATTTCTCAATATTAAATACATAAATATATAATTAATCGTCGACGTACCCAGAGGACCGCGACAAGTCGGACAGCAACTGAGCTTTGGCCTGCAATTGCTGCAGACCAAATGACCGCTCTGACATTGCAGAATGGGCGGCAGAACATATTCGAAGCATACAGGGCACTCGAAGAGACTGGCAAGATCGGTGGAGCTGCTGGACGCCGAAACGGCAGTTGCGGAGGTGCTGGCCACGGCACGCCCGCGTTTTCCCAGACTAATATTGAGTTGAGACATGTTTTCACGCTATTTCGATTACAAATCACAAATATCCGGATTTGACACAGATGCGGAGAAACGAGGCTCGTTCGGATACCGCTGCCGATAGCTATGACGTGCAACGCGAAGCAATCCGTATCATCGAGAATCCTATGATTTGCCACTGCAACAATGCCAGGGTCGGTTCTTTTGATATCTCTTAGAAACTCGGGAAATGGTAAACAAATGAATTTTAAGTTTCCCTCATAGACACGATGATTTCATATACACCTTTGACGCTCGTAATCAAAGCGCATTGACGTCGCACTCGCCGCATTATTGTCCAGAGCCGTAATAATTCCGATTAAACTTTCAGTCGGACGGACGGATAAAAATAGCAACCGATCGAAAGAAAAAGAAAAGAATGATTTTTTCATTAAATGTTTAATTACCCGTATCACGACTAACAACGAATACGAGAATGTTGATATGAAACGAGGAAAAAAGCACTTATCGCGGCATTGGTCGTTCAATTGCGAAGAAACAATTTATTTATCATTTATACGATATCCAGTATGATCGCGTCTTGGGTATCCTCCGACTATCTAAGCGCTTGCAATACATAACGACGACAGCTGCATCGTTACCCGATCATCACGCACAATCACTGCTCGTTTATCAGCGTCGCCGCGACACCCAATTTTACTCGAGAAAGAGCGTGCGTTTGCGCTATTTCTTTCCTTTTTACGTATCTTACGACAAGCTACATGGTGAATGCTGACGACCTAGGTGTCAGCGTGTTACACAAGACAAGCCGTAACGGAGCTCGACGAAACATTGCTTGGTTGATCGCTCTGGGTTTTTAAGATATCGAGGGCGGTCTTGTTTCACAGCTATCATCAGCCGCTCCTCGAACCACGTTTCAGCACTAACAAACAAAAACACTGGGTTTTCTGCGTGATAACTCGCTCGTTTCGTTCTCGATCGGGCGGCTAGACAACTGCTGCGGCGGCCATAGTTGAAATTCATGTGTGGGACGCGTGGTTGGTAGAGTTGGGCCAATCCATACGTGCAGACTCGATCGAGCGCCCTCAAGCGACACTCTCATTATTTATTTCGTTACGAGCAACGAGTTTGACAAATAAATTTGAGAAAAATGTTTAAAAATTGAATTTCTCAAAAGGCAATGACACATTGAGCATTAATTATTTCAAATGAAGAGTATTTTATTATTTATTATAATTAAAATATACACTGTGTCATGGGTGAAACAAGCGAACAATAATGAATAGTAACAAAATATTCGTATAATTTTTCTTTCTTTCTTTCTTTATCCATTTGATACACAGTATAATCCATCACTCTGTTTATATCCTTTTGTGTGTTTTCGTTAATTCTCGTAGGGTAGTACAGTATGTACATGTACAACGTGCACGTAACATCCGGACAATCGAAAGATTTTAGCGAGTTTGGTAAAGGCGCGTCGCCAATCCCCGTATACACGGTATACACGTGATATGAGAGAATGGACGGTCGGCGTACGCGAGAAACCGCACACGAATCACGATCGATTCTCCAGACGACTTGATACAATTGTCTTCTATTTCAGGTCAATGCTTTGGTCCATCCGTATTACTACATTCGCGTCTACGGGATTATCAGAAGTTTAGAGCTGCTTCAGCCTCGGAAAATATATAATTTAGATATATCTATATAGTATATATAATTTTCTGTTGTTTTTCCTCTTCAATTGATGATTTTTCGTGAATTATGTCACTACCGTGGTGTGTTTGTGTTTCTGTTTGTGTCAGTCTCTCTGACTCTGTCTCTGTGTAGTTGGTGTTTGTTTCCGAAGCCCAACGAATCGGAATATCATTTATAAACTGAGGAAGATTGGTCCATAGTGGCCTTTAACAGCAACATTCACCGATATAAAGTACGCTACTTCTAAGCAGTCTTTTCGGGATACAAAATAGTCAATTTGAAAATTTTTACTCCGTTTCGTATGCTGCCAACGAGCAAATCGATTCTGATTAGTGGTCTTGCTCGGATATCATTATTATTTCTTTCTTCGAATCATTTGTTCATCTCTTAGACGCGGTTACCGCGATGCCGTTGTCGGTATTATCGCCGTTTGTCCCCCTTCGATTCTCTTGATTCGATCGAAGCTCAAACATTTCTTCTTCGCATTGCTCGTACACACCCTGGTACGCTTATATTTTAATTATAAATATCTCTTCTTCAAATATTCCTCTTTATCTCATATATATCTAAACAATTTTTTTTAACGCACGGGCGCATGCATGGATATTCATTCGAACACAACTTATTCTCCAAACGCTTGTGCACACGCAATTACGTGTACGCGGGATATACGTACGCGGCATTCGTACTTAACTGTATAAATATATACACGCGCAGAAAAAAAAAAAAAATATATATGCAAACGCGCTAAACGTGGGCGCGTCTTTCATCAAGATCTCACGAAACGTTCTCTTTCTCTCCCTATTTCGAATCGCAATGCGACGCAATTGTCGCTGCCTTTGTAATTTTAAGATCAACCGTTTGATTGTGGGGTTAACAGAGTTATACTGCGTTTATAATAATGAAAATAATAATAATAATAGTAATAATAATAATAATAGTAATAGTAAACAATGATCCGCCGAAGCCGAAGTTGTGTTGACAAAGTACGGAAAGAAAGTAAAATGAAAAATAGCAAATGACACCCAAACCAAATACGCAGAGCGCCGGGAATTTAACATTATTGATACTTGACAACTGTACACAGGCGGCTCATGAACGCAGCGTAAAATTTCTTGTATTTAATTAAGTAGACGATGCTTGGGGAGTTCAAATGTCGGTAAGATACGATACTCCTTGACTAGAATGAGAATTTAATTGACGTTAAGTGGGGGAAGTAGCGAAGCGCTGAAATCGCTCGTTAATTTTGATGTTTCGGAGCCGTTCCCGCTTGTTCTTGTTCTTGTTCTCGTTCTCTCTCTCTCTCTCTCTCTCTCTCTCTCTCTCTCGCTCGAATCAGTTCCCATCCCAAGAATACGGATCTTTTACAACAATTGAACATCCGCTTAATTGACATAATATTTTATCACGAAAAGCATAGCGGTACGTCGATAACGTATTTTAGCAAAAAAATTTCAACACTTTTTATACGGTCTTAGGGGTCTTTGTGAATACTCGTAAGATTTTTTTAGCACAACCATCCAAAGCGTCCTGCGACATAGATCGATCGGGTGCACACCCCGGTTTTTCAGGCTATCATTAAATTATTACGCGTTTACGCTAGGCATTACAAATTATTAAATAAGGAGGAAACGTAAAAAAAGACAGAATTGAAAAATGAGGGAGAAAAAGAAAAAAGGACCCGCCGTTGGATACTTTGAGATTGTACGGAGAATACTCGCCAGAGGCCGAGAATTCGGAAGTTAAAAATTGAATTCGACGTGGGTTTAATTACCTTATTTTCTTTCTTTTAATTTTTGCACTTTTCTTTTTACCACTCATCATCGATCCCTGCGCTTTTTATCGCGTCGACCTGTATCGGCCAAGTTCCTTTTTTCTTTCTATCTTTTCCCTTTCCGTCTCTCACTGTGAAACCGACTTGGCTCTTGTTCTCTCGAGTTATACTCTAGATTTCACGTGTACATGCAGGATTCGGAAACCCAGCGAATCTTATTAGTACGGTTGATGTCTCTGAAAGGGACGCGGACCTTGGCCGTTTCCACGCGGTTTGTTCGCTCCCATGTATACCTGGGCATACGGCATGTATCCATCGCCGAGCGGAAGACTCGCGTCCTCGTGATATCGCAACGAGTTGTAGTCGAAATTTGAGGTCGAGTCGTTGTAGCCGCCGTGGTAGTCGTTGGGCTCCGGTATGTATCCGTATCCACTGGAGTAACCGTAGCCATATCCCGCACTCCAAAATCCTTGTCTATTGGCTTCTGGATTCACTTTGACTTTCTTCACGTCGACTTCTCGCCCGTTGATCATTTGCTTCGGTGTCTTGAGCAGCTTGTATACAACGTCCCGCGAGTCGAAAGTTATGAAGCAAAAACCTTTCCTCTGATTCTTTGACTTGTCGAACGGTGCCTGAAGTTCGACGATGGTACCGTACTGTCCAAAGTACGTCTTGATGGCGTCGTCCGTGATGTCAGGAGTCAGACCTCCTACGAAGATCTTTCCGTACTGGGCCTTTTTACTGACGCGCTTTGGATCGACCTGCGAAGTGATTTATTAGACAAAGGAAACAACAAGAAAACAAAATACAAACTTTCTAGTACAAATTCATCAGTTATATTTGAGAAATGTTTTTTTTTAATTAACCAACAATATTATTTTTAAATGTTTAAATGTTGAGAAAAATAACGAGTAACGGTAAAATCGTTGATGCCACATAAGAGAAATATAAACGCGCGCGAGCCGAGCTATAATTCGGCATTTCTCTCAAAGTATAGCACAGAGCGTGGCGCGCACGTTCTCTAACGTATACTCAACGAACAAGCGTACAACGACGACTACGAGGAGGTCGAGAGCGAGGGTGGGGGGAGGGAGGAGGACGTATCTCGGGTGAATGTGCGAGTGCGAGATCGCGGTGTGGTAACCGTAAAAGCTCGGTGTAAATCGTCCGGCGTGATGATATATGTAGTAGTAACATGTATATACAGAGGCGAAAGAGGGAAAGTTATATATATCTATATGTATATTTTTTTTAACTTATGTGTCGGTGCGATACGAGACTGACCTTGCGTTTGTTGATGTAATGTTCGCCCGATGCCAGAAGCTTATCAATGGTCTTTGGATTGGTGAAAACCATAAAGGCGAAACCCCTCGAGAGACCCGTGTACTGATCCATCTTGACCGATATGCTCTCGATCTCGCCAAACTTTCCAAAATGCTCAAGCAACTCTTTGTCGGTGGTGTTGCGAGATAGTCCACCGACGAAGAGTTTTCGTTCGTCGTCCTTACCCGGAATTCCGGCTGTAGGCTGTCTCTGTTGCCCCTGATCATCCTGCTGCTGTTGCTGTTGTCCGCTCATATTCTCGCTCTCGCCCTCCTGATTCTGATAATACTCGACCGCCGCCATCGCCGTTTCTTACTTCTCGTCGTTGGCTACGGAGCAGCACGCTCTACCTCGACTCTGATCGAAAAGCAGCTACGCCGCCGAAAGCTTTGTCGCAGAGTTTAATTATCCCGATGTAGCGCGAACGTGAAAATCTTGGTTTTACAATTTGATTCGTCGTACGTTGGTTCGAAAGAATATATTATTGAGCGTTACGCGACACTGCGTGCGGTCAAGTCGATGATTTTCTCGTTGGTTGACCCGCTCCTCTATCAACTACCGTATGATCTCTCGGGCTGCGACGACGGACCTGCCTGCTCTCGCTCTATCACGGTTAACCGGTACCGGCTTGCGCGAGCAGCTCCCGTTGAGAGTGAGAACCACGATTGGCACCCAAGTGGGAACGCGAGAGACAGCGCGATCGTAATATACTCGTTAGCGAGCGAGAGACCGAGAGAGACGCGAGGAACGTTGCCGCTATCGTCGACGACTACGCGCTCGACATCCAATCCGAGATGATGCTCCACTGCTTCCTTCCTCCACTCTTGTCCCGCGACGACGATGCCAATCGCGCATTCGTTATTTCAAATATCGCGCGTCGGTCACGACCAGGAACCTTAAAACTCATAGCGGGACTCGAAATAATATTTTCTCTTTTGCCTTTTCGAGTTCTCGCTGTTCGCTGTAGCGCGATCCAGCACCAAAGAATTTTTATGTGGCTTCGATAAACCGCGTTTGCTTCTTTTTATTTGTTCATTCTCCGAATCGAGAGACACGCGGTCAACCTGCCGTCTACGTGCAAATTTACAACTATCGTATTACCCCCTTCCTGCCCTATTTCTCGATTCGGTTGCGGGCAGCGTTTCTTCCTTCTCAACCATGCTCGGTGGCTTCCATAAACATTCATTTTCGTTGGCCAACCCCAACGCAAGCTGCTTTGCCTTCGGCTTCGGCGTGTGTCGGGAATCTCGGTGCGGCTAATGATATCGCCGCGACGCGGCCTCGATTCTCGGCAAAGGCTCAATTTTCATTTGGGCGCACATCGCAATTGCGCCCACGTGTCAAACAGTGTGAAACAGAGAGCCAGCCGGTTCATTCGGTTCGACTCATCGAGAACGGAAAAAACACGGCGCAAAAACAGCGTCGATGTGCGCTTGGATGAAAATTCCAGTTTCGGGAATCCACGCGCCGCGGCGTCGCAACAGCGGCGGTCGGCGGTGTAGATTACGCTCTCTTGATTACCACAAGTTTCCATCTTACAATATTAATGTAATAACATAAACTGTCGCTGACAGGTTAATAACTTCACCCGATACTAATTGTACCGATCTTTTTTTAATATTGCATTAATCAGTGTTGTTCGTTGTCTCTGGTAACGGAGCTTAGGGATAGAGAGAGGGGGATAGCTCAGGGATATCACAATATTCTTGCACGGATTAATTAAAAAGAAAAAACATTTTTCAACACCCTCGCCCAACACAGCATAATCAGTATCAAAAACTGTCAATTTATTTTTTCCAAGGGTGCAGGATCTTTTTCGAGAAAAGATAATTAGGTTCATTGTCGTAATGCATGGACAAAAAGATTACCTTATTTGCTTTTATCCAGAAACTCGGACCCTTGAGAAAAAAAAAAAAAAAGGTCAACAGTTTTAGATACCGACCGCGGTATGTCCCGCATAACCTTAAGGTATTCTACCGTACCGAGTAACCGGCACAAGTCAACAGGCAACGATATACTGGTTTTTCAGTTTATTGAAATCCGACAAACGGCAAGATACAGGTGTTTACCGCTTCGTAATAACGACATTTGACACACGGACAGTGTATTTGGAATAAAATTAATACGAGCTGTATTTGTCGAATCTTTTCGTACGAAATGCTCAGTTTAACTACAACAGAAAACTACCGACTGTGCAAGAATTCATCAATTTTTATAAATTTTGAAAAAGTGGGGTTATCAGAAAGACGGAAGAGAGCAAAAGTTAAACATTAACTGTAATATACGGGAAAACTCTGCGGTAAATCGCATTCTAATTCAGTATGCTATTAATTAAAATATTTATTCTTTATAAGGCCAATAGAAAAAATTGCCAACTTTCCTCTCATTTATCTCGGTGGATTAACTTGAGATACGCAAGAAAAATTATGAGATTTGCACAAGAAGCCGCTGTATTTTGCATTTTAACCGATGCTAATTAAATGGTATATATTCTTTCTTGGCAGATATCACGAATCGTCGACGGACGAAAGAGCATTGGTGTATTAAATCTCATTTCCGAGGCTTCAATCGATATTAGACATTCGACGTTACTCTCGAGCTTCCGAGACAAGTCTACGGCGAGTATACCAAGAACTTGCAATTTCAATGGATTAATCAATTATTTTCGTCGTATCGGTTGATAAATTAATCGATCGATACATCATTTTTAAACACCATCACCATCGACCGCAGCTGATGCAGTCCGTACGCAGGCTAGTCTCTGACTTGCCTCGTTACCGGATGCTTGTCGCGCAAAGCCACAAAATATAACGCGCAAAGGGCCTTTCCCTTTGATGGAAAATAATTCGTAGAGGTGCCTTGTTTCTCTTTTGTACCTAAAAGATTCAAAAGACACCTTTTAATACAATTCTTTTGAATAACGAAATCAGATTCTTTTAATTTGTCTAAATTAATAATATTATAAATTTTAAAAATTATTATCCTCGCCAAGGAAGCAATAGTAAAGTTTTGGACTTGCTCACGTCGGTATACTCGAAAGCATCCAAAATGTTGAGAAAAAAATTGTTTAGAAAAAAATGTCAGTACATACGTGTGTTTGCGAGCGTGTACGCGAGACTTGCAAAATTCATACGTCTATAATTCGATAACCGGCAGAGTTTTTCTGAAATTTGGTATACAAGCAAGGTGGTAACCCCTCTTCGATTGCTGAAATTTTCGATAGAACGGTACGCACACATTTCGATTTCATGATGTTTCTAATTTTTTTTTTACGAATGCTCGAAAACGCTCGAGTGTTCGTAAAATTTTCATTATCGAGCCAAATAATTCTGGACTTTTTACTAGAATTTTACGGGTTTTTTTATTTTGCGAAAATATTCACGTTTTTGCACTAAATATCACAAAACTCGAGTTGGCAGGTAAATATTTTCTACATAAATCAAGTACCATTCAGCGGCGTTTCATACAGAGTTTCAGAAAAATTTCCAGAGTGACTTGAATTTTACGGGATTGTCAATTGCAATTTCCAAAAATTTTAAGACAACTAACCAAAACTTATTGCACATATCTGACGGCGTTAAAAGATTATTGCTATCGAGTACGTCGGAAATCGATCAAGAGGTTCGAACGTTACACCAGGTTGAATTATTTATTTCGATAGTGCTTCCATTTTAACAAAGAGAAGTCTTTGTTAAAATGAAAGATCCGTACATTGAGAATAATTTGCGCAAAGAATAACAATAGTTTACCGATTGCAATTTTCGTTAAAATATGTCGGAGCGATAAGATTTTATGGGACTTTGAATTTTTAAACACGATAATATTATCTCACTTCTCACTGTTAAAACTGTAGATCCAAGTTTGTAAAAAATACGACTGTCGATTCGAAAGTGAAAAAAAGTAGCAATGAAAAAGCCAAAATTGATCTCCGCGGTCTTCCTCGGACGAAGGAGCAACTTTTTTCTTTCGCGTTGACTGTTCTTCGTACGTTTTATCGTAAAACACCATTTTTTTTAAAACTAGTTAATGAATTTTTATACAAATTTGATATCTCAGAATCGACAATATAGATATATATTTTCCTTAATTATCTCTGAAACTATTAATTCGATAAATAAAAAGTATTCAACTCGATTACGATCACTCGATAGAAACAATTTGAAGCTTGTTTCTTTAAAGGACGGTTTCGCGGTTAACCGAGTTGAGATACTCGGCGTAGTACCAAACCGTAGAGGAAGGACCAACGTTTTTCTACGCTGCGGTGCCGTCTCTGCAATCTCCGATATACCGCGGTGCTATCGAGCTCTTGAAAATTTAATCCGAGTGTTTATTCCTAGGGGCAACGAACATAAAGCATAGGATCGATGTGAAAGCGAGCAAGCGCACTTGTGTATCCAGCATAGCGAGTCTCGGGTTACTCGAGAGACCGTGGTTTCCGCCAATGTACCTTCTACCCGAGATACGGCCATTTTGGTACCGCAGTTACGAGCAGTTGCCTGCTCACTTTCCAAAACCAGATATATTTATTATAAAAATGATGTATCGAATTATTTATTCGGTGAGTATCACGGGTAAAAATTAGGCGAATCGATCGAAATACAGATAATATTAACGGATTTCAAGTTGAATCATCAATGAAAATAATATCGAAGACATTTTTTTTCCCTTTCATATCACAAATTCTCGATATTAACAACAACAACGACGACGACGACGACGACAACAACAACAACAACAACAACAACAACAACAATAATAATAATAATAATAATAATATTTATTAATCTAAGAATTATAGAAATTTGTGATAAAGAGTTAATTTATCATTGCGTCATTGTTCTCGCCGATACCTACATTCGGTAAATAGCTTACGAGTACGAAACGTCCAAGAGCCGTGTTATCTTTCAAGTAACGCCGAGACACGCTTGGTCGGAGTCAGCCGAGACGGATGCTGGAATATGGGTGCCGTACGAGTTCTCGGATCTCGATGGGCCGGTCCTCGATCTCGACGCGCACACCTCCGCATCTTGGTTTCACGCGCTCGTCTCTACGCAAACGATCACATGCATGATCAAGAGTGGCCACACAGCGCTCGGTTTAAGAAGTTGGTACAAGCGACGGCGCAACAACCGGACCCTCCTGCGGCCGCATCGGGCAGGGCCCGGTGCCGCGAGTGCCGTACGACAGGGTCTCGTCGTCGTCATCGTTCGCACAGGCCCGACACACTGGAAACCTTCTCCGCGGCGCTCACTCGGTTTTCTTGCTCAGTCATTCTCCGTCGAGCTCTTGGGCGGATCTTTGTGTCGAGCGTGCGTCGGCCCTCGTTTCATTATTTTCGGAACTTTCTTTTACAATCCAAATATATAATAAATATATTAAAAATTGTTTTTTTTTTTATTTAATACATATACACATTTATAGGTTTTTTCAACTAATATTAATTCTATACTTGCGGGCACTGTGTCTTATTGAAATATATATTCTGTGAATCTCAGCGTCGTGCATGCCTCTCTCCTCCTTGGCTTCCTCCTTTCTTCTGCTCTACTCGCGCTTCTCACTGTCACGAGACTACACGGAAATGCATATATACCAGACGCTGATATTACATACCTTCTCGTGTTGAGGCCAGAAACGCGGCAACGATCTCGTTACGATATTTCTCACGTGCATACGCATCCTTCTCGAATAGTGGGAGCGTCCTTTCGGAGCTACGAGAAGACGTACACGCATGTCCTTTTTCCTTGAATTACTCGAGCGGTTCGAGCGTTCGTTCGTCCACCGGCTAATGTAAAATTCCTTTCGGGTCGAGCACCGTCGCGCGAGAATAAGAGAACGGCGGTATATCTCTCGTTCGATACGCCTACGAAAAATCAACGAGCGCATTTCCGCGTTACACGTACATTTCCACGTTTCAAAGTAATTCAATTATTTATTTATTTATTTATTTATTTATTTATTTAAACTGTGCAAATCGGTAGTGCGATCGGAGGTCCGGAGGGAACAAGTTCAACCGTACGATGCACCGAGAACACTTTGATATAATACACCTATTACGCGTATACGGTGTAGCTATCTCTATCGAAGCAGCTGCTACATTCCTGAATAAAGATCCGCCTAGTCGTGTACTCGCCGGCTTCTCGTAAGTATACAGTGCCGAGCGCCGAGCGAGGTAACAGAACAGAGAGAACCGAACCGGCGCGAGTCAGTGAGATACAAAGTGAGCGAAAGAGGTTCTCTCGTGGCCGCGTAGCTGAATGCAGCTTCGCGCCACGAAAAGTATTTTACTCCATCGAGCATACGCATCGAGATCCGACGCATCGCGCGACGTCGACCTACGAATATAGGTCATTCGTCGTTAAATAAAAGGGAAAAAACAACAGAGAGACGCGCTTCGCCGTACTCGCGAGTAAAGCACGATTTTTCGTTATCGCGGGAGGGACGACGACCATTCGACAGTCGCATCGCTCGTGTTGCGTCGAGCCGCTATTTCCTCCTCCTCCTCGCTTATTCCGTCTTTGAGTACTCGGGTCTATCCGCTCGTGTCGCGAGTCAGCACTCGGTGTGTATCTCAGTGTATCGCGATACAAACGTTAAAGAACACGGTGTGACAATAATACGCGCGTCGAGTGCGACCGAGATGAAGATTCCAGAAAAATACACATTTCCCGGTGACAGAGTACGACGATCGATCCACAGGGATACATCGTCGAGACGAGATTAAATAACGAACGTCGTAAGTAAATAAAATTATTATAGCCTACTTGTGACTCTGTGCCGTGTTTACACAATCGTTTTGTAGTAGTAGTAGTAATAATAATAATAATCGTTATTAAGTTGAGGAAAATAATTGGACTCGCGATTTTGGGAGCGAGGCAGACGCGCCGCGAAACGCACGTTGACTACGCTTCGTTGTGTCGCTTTGCGACGCAGGCATATCGATACTCGTACGTACATCCGTGCAATAGTATATATACCGTGCGGAGAAGATGGCCGAGAGGCTCGCGGGCGCACCGTTACCCGTACGGCCACGAGACTGCTCTGCCTCGACCAACGGATAACCGGGCGGCGATATAGGCGATACTCCGGACGAGGTGCCGTCGCAGAGTCGCGCCGAGCGCTGCAGCGATGTACGCCACTCAGTACCGAGCACTGTAATGGTGCCTCTGCAGCGTAAATATATAGATATACGAGAAGATCGAGGTAGCAGCGGCCTGCTCCCGAGTTATATGGTAAATCATCCGACGGCCAAGAGAGGAGCAGCAGTGGCGTGCGGATCTCGATGCGACCGAACGACCGAGACGGCCAATATTCTACGGCATCATCGAGAAAGGATTCGCTCCATCGATAGCCAAGAGGTTCCTCGCGAATGCGGAGTTGTCGCTTAAAGCGCGGGCATTGTACGCGCCGACATTCGTGGTTTCTCTCCGGCGAGTCTACGGTTATTCGCGTGCCGCGCGAGGTCGCGAGGATCACAAGTATACGGGGATCGTTGCATCGTTCGATCGATAACATTCATCGAATGACAATGACGGGCGTCCAAATAGTATTATTATTATTATTATTATTATTATTATTGTCACAACTATAATAAGACGATGGTAATAGACGGAGCGCAGCTATTCGACAGAGGTACGGCTCCGTGTATTGCCTTATCGTACAATATTAATATATTATTCGAAATAAAAATTTCAACAGTCAAATCTTATTTAACGCCTATAATCGCGGTTACCAAACAAATTAACTTATTATTACTATGCGCCAATATTATTGGCACCGATTCACTGCAGTTAGGCTTTTTAACATAATTATTTAAGTGAAAATCAGTCGAGCACGTTAATCGTCGAAGCACTTGCCGCTGCTCTGTGCTCGCATGAAAATCTATAGATAATATACTTGCACGCGTGTCACGCCGGTGAAATTCCTGCGTGGATCACGCCGAATGTATTGCGTATGTTTTAATGTTTGCATTCGCATTTTCGTCGTACGAAGCAGAGTGGCTTCCGACTCTTGCCCGATGCTCCGTATGCTCGCTACATACGCGAGTCTCGCGACTCTGGTTGCCTGATATTCTCGCAACGACCCATTGCATCCCAAGAGAGAGAAAGAGAGAGACCACCGGGAGCAGGTCGACGACGATGAGGTACAGAGATACGATCGGTGCGACAACGAGTTCGGGTTAGGCGTCCACTCGAACGAACGGCCTTGGCGAGACCTTGCTCTTATACGTGTGCTATATACCGGATATATATATAGTATACGATACTGTAGGTCTAACGCGAATTATAACGTGCAAGAATGTATATGTGGAGTATGCGAGATGCGCTCGCGATATTTTCTCTCGAGTCACGGCGGATTCAGAGACCCCCCCGAATTATCGAGCTTTGCGCGACGACTCCGACTTTTTCTTGTCGCCTTGGATGTTGATTCTCATTCGTTCGAGTAGAAACAATATGAGGCATTTTCGAACGTTTTTTCGTCTTTTCGTCTTTTATTTATATTTTTAAATAATTTTCTTATAAACGCGACGACGGGTTATCCTCATAGTTTAAAATTCGTCACGATTATTAATTGAAATCTCGAAATATGATCATGTCCGTTGTTTCGAATCTATTCGCGTCCTGATTGACTGCCAAGAAAGGTCGTTGCAACCGAGTTCGGTCCTGTGTCAAATTTGACATATCAAGGCGAGGCTCGTTACCGACGATCCACCGCACAAATTTCACCACATTTTTCTCGGAATGTGCCACGAAGCGAGTCTCTTGAATCCGACATTTATCAGAAATATTTATCAGAAAATGTGGCTCCGAAAAAAATGTGATGGTCATTTTTATCTCTCTCTCCCTCTCTCTCCCTCCCTCTCTCTCTCTCTCTCTCTCTCTCTCTCTCTCTCTCTCTCTCGCTCTCGCGCGCGCGCGCTTACGAGTTCAGGGACCATAGCTCGACCCCTCTGAGATCGCCGTACACACGCGAGAGAGGTAGCAGAATTTTCTCATTTCCAATTATTCACCGCAATTGATCTTTCGGTTAAAAGACGAAAAAACGGCCGACTGTAGTATCGCGGTACGCGGTTGACCGTTTTCCTCTTTTACCCTCAAGATCAATCGTATTGGCGGAGAAATTTGCATTACGGTTTCTGTGATTCTCCTTCGGTCAACCGCGATCGCCAATGGCGCCAACTGACTCGCACTCGTGTTAACTCGGATGGTGTATTGGCACATTCTTTTCAAACTCGACTAAATTCGAAAATTACTTTTTTGAGCAAGCACCTGGGCTCGGAATACCGGTGAAATGTTTAACTGAGAAATTGAACTATCGGGGCTTCAGGGTCGACTCTGATCGTTTATAAGATGAGGTTTATAAGAATCAAATCAAACTCAATATCATTGAATTTTCCATCGCACGGGTCGCTCATTCGCGTTTGAAAGTCTCTTTTATTTTTGCGATATTGACGATATATTTTTTTCCCGCTCAACTTACGATCGCGTATAGCACTCGTTTGACTTGCATAGCATCAACCTTTAAAATGGTGCTTCGATGAGAAAGAGGTTATGATTATTGTAGATATCTTTTACACAATTTTTTCCGAACCCTTTTAATTTTTTCAAACCTTCACAAAAATGAATATACAATATATCGCAATTAATGAAAAGGAACATCGAAAATAGGCGAAAGCGACGAAAATTTATAGGCATTTAAATGACTTTTTTTTTCGACACGAAGCTGCATATATCTTTATTTATAACTGTATCGTCGTGTCATCGCGATTCCGTTATTATTTTGGTACGTCGGCAGATCAATTGAAATGCATACTTGGACTAGAAATTGATACTGAAAATGTAACGGATGTTGCATGTTACGCGGACTGCGTGGCGTTATTTATAATATCTTGTTATCCAGATGTTGAATGATGATGATTTTTGTGGAAACGTTCCTATCCGTATTATTTTATTCTTTTCACTTTGGTTGGATTGACCCAGCCAAATTTTCAAGAGCTCAGTACCGCGGGGTCAAAATATCTCGATCCTCCCCCTACCACCGTACTTAAGCAAAATAACGTTTGGGTTTTTTCATTTATTTTTTAATAAAAATAATCAATCGTTTATTACAACATGTTTTTTTTATTCAGGGTGAAGGAAGGATGAAGAATGCCCCGAGTCGACGGCGAGGGGGTTGGTGGCGGCGACGTCGACGACGGCATCATAATCAACCGCAACAACAACAACGGCAACAATGCCAACGATCAACAACGATGGATTCCATCGGGGCATTATCATCATTATCATCGGCAGCAACTGCAGCAGCAGCAGCAATCTGGAAGTTTCGGGAGTTGGCTCGGTGGAACGGCGAGGGCGGTTTCCAACAGTGGAACCGGACCGGGAGGCGGTGGCTATGTCGTTTTAGGTGGAACGCGTTACGGACTTCGACTGTCACAGGTACAATCATTTGTAATCTTATATCTGCGATAATTATGCGCTTGGGTCGGTAGTAACGAGGGAGAGAAATGCTTCACCTTCCGTCATCGTACCGCATGACCTTCCGACAAAAATGGCACGAGCTTGGAATAAATTTTCGTCCTCCGCGCCGCCCCTCGCTCTCACTTTACGTCCGACGGTTATTCTGCAAAACTAAAGTTAGAATCTATATGCGCAAATATAGAATAGTGCGATATGATTCTACACGAGCCATAGCTACCTAACGGTTAAACTGTACGCGCGATACAACCGAGTGAGCAACATCGGTCAGTCGGTCAGTCAGTCACACTCGGCGCTGCAACTCAACCTATCCACACGTTATATATTACATGGGCGATTTAATATTTTCACCTCTCGGTGTTCGAGCGCTTAATTGTTGTGACGCTTGTTGCTCTTGGCGCTCGTCGAACCTCGAAACTCCAGCTGAGCGTCGTGAACGTCGTACACGGTACTCGACTGCTGCAGATTTCCTCATCCGCCCCTTGGTTAATGTTGATGGAACTCGCTTATACCGCCGGAGTTCAATCCTGGTCATTGTATTTGCTTGGTTCATTCAGATCCGAGACGCGTTCTCTCTTTAGGTGTCAGCTTCGGTGAAATTTCTCCTCGTTCCTCCAATGCAGAGCGATATTCGTATCTCTTTCAGCGAACTTAATCTCAAAGTAATACGTGGCACGGAGTAGCGAGTGTCGCCTCGCACGTATGTACGCACATTCGACGCGAGACACTTTCGATTAAATATCGGTCTCCGTACTTCACTTTCACTAGATCCTTTGTCAAGTCTACTTAAATAATATACTTAATAATCACAATCGACTTACGATATCTCCGACTGTATCGATATAACTGCACGCAGCCAACGTGTACATATATACAAACAACTCAGGATGAACGATATTTCCATGAAAATAATGATATTGCAACATTTCATCCGAAAATACTCGCAAATTATAACATATTCGTCCTGTTTGCCTCCTTTAATTATTATTACGAGCGTCACGGACCCGTGGGATTTTCAATGAACAATTTTGTTGATTTTAATAATGGATTCCTACCGGCAAGCCGAGAGATAGCCAATAAATGTCACGATTAATCAACGAAACTATAATATCAGAGACGCTTTAATGAATTTGGAAAAAACATTTTTTTTATATTTATATGTCTTTACATTTGAAACGTTCGTATTCAGCTTTACGTTAAAAACATATAATAAAATTGTGGCAATAAAAATAATGACAAAAAAATGATTTAGGAGAGGATTCACCCAAGTTGGTGCGAGGAGTCGCGGGAGCGATCGAGCCGAGATGGAACGAGGGACGCGAGTGGCTTTCGGCGGGAGAAGGAATCGAGCAGGGAGCTGTTAACCGAGAAAGTTGCTGCCGAATCCTCGGAGAAGATGTCGATAGACTTGGCGTCTAGCGTCGCCGACTGTTGCTGCATCGGGCCCCGTTCGCGTCTTCCATTGCCGCGAAATCCTCTAACGCCTAACGCCTCGGCTAGAAGCGACGTAGGTGATGGCGGAGGCGGCAGAGTGCTGCAGTCTCCACCTCTCGCAACGAGAAACGAATCAGCGCGACTGCCGCCAAACTCAAATGCTAATAATAACCGCGGGGGGCTGCAGTTGGGGAGCCAACAGCATCAGTCGCAGCACAGCTCCTCGCAGCTTCGATTCATAGCATCGAGTAGCGGCGTCACTTGTGGTGCTGGTGTTGCTTCGAATTTTGCTCCGGTGGCCCACACGGTGTCCTCTGTACCGCGACAGATCGCTCAGTGGACCAAACATCAAACTCTGAAACTCCAGGTACGAGCACGAACCGCTACAATCGGAAAGATTCAAGACATATGTTAAATATTCATGTTGCTATTTTATATTATTATATACGTTGTATCTAAATATTTTTACTTTTTACGTAGATAGGAACGTACGATTAACTGATTAACCGATTTGAAATATATGGCTTTTCGAATGGAAAATAAATCGATTCGAAACTTCTTTTTAGCATTGAGTAACGGAGACACAGCAGTGGATTCGGTTGAGATGGGAGCAGTAGAAGAGTCTCCGGATGAGACCGAGAGAATTATTATTTTTGGCGTACTTCTTGTGGCTCGTTCGCTCGTTTACTTGGTCCACCAGTCTCTCAAATGTATATACTATATATACTATATATATGCACATACATACATACATACATACATACATACATACATACATACATACATACATACATACATACATACATACATACATACATACATACATACATACATACATACATACATACATACATACATACATACATACATACATACATACATACATACATACATACATACATACATACATACATACATACATACATACACACATACATACATACATATATAAAGATTCATTGGAATCTTCCATCTATACGAGACCAACAATTATAGATATCGGAGATAAACAGTTATTATATCAACCGGATGATGTACTATGTTTGTACCGATTCGAAAATATTATCGCTCAAAAAGATTTATATTCGAAATACCTCTCAAAATCCTCGCTCCAGTTAGCTTCGCGGTAGTAGCAACAGTAGGAATACAAGTATCAGCAGCAGCGGTAAATTGAGTGTTATCGAGAAGATCGCTTAGCGAGGCATCACTTTCGGCTAGTACGAGAGGCTGATGGAGACTCGAAAAGGTGGTGGTGGTGGTGCTGCTGCTGTTGGTCTTTCCGACAGAAAGAGCAAAAGACGCGAGAGATCCGTCGCCTCGACGGAGACATTCGACTTAGCGTACGAAAAGGAGAGCGAGCGAGCGAGCGAGGCTCTAGCGCGATTGACTATTTTTGTCGTTGCTTCGTTGCTTCCGAACTCACGCGCTTTCTCGCGCCTCCTCGGTTCTCTTTAGGGAGACGTTCGACTTGAGGTTCCTAGGTCGAAATAACAGTGTCCGCTCCTGTACGCCCTAGCTCCACTTGTTTGAATTCTCAGAACTATCGTTTGTCGTCGATTTCATTAATCTTTTTTTTTTCCTCAGGAGCCTGCAGTGATAGCGGTGGACCGATTGCATAGATTTCGGTGGAGCGGGGGCGGAGGAGGAAGTGGAAAGAAATCCTCTTCCTGCCCCCGCAGCGAGAAGGCCGAGCGCCTCCGCGAACTCACGGAGAAACTTAAGGGTCCGATTCCGATACCACCACCACGCAGACCGTCACGATTCCAGCCTTCTTCGCCACCGCCTTACACTCATAATTCGGTCCACACACAGAATGAACATCCTCAGGTACACTAAACTGAATAAAGATTTTTAAAATCGCCGCCTACCACGGCATTCGGATTGTCGATAAATCCACTGTTGAATTATCTTGTAACATCGTTTTTCTTATACTCGGAAACTTTTAGAGTGACCGTCGTTCAGTGTCTTAGAATGGTTAACCGCATGACCGTATCATAGGTATTTATTGAAATTTCAGCCGTCCTTTCCATCGAACCCAACGGACCATCCATGCAACGAGACTCGGGCAGCTAATCGCAGTTATACGTACACCGAGGGAAACGCATTGTCTTTCCCAACCAACGGAAACGCCGTTGGTCACTCTAACGACGGGACTAATGCGACAACTGGTCGCCGCGTGACTCCAAAGACACTTACGAGAAGTGAGAGTGTCAGCGAGGAGTTTAACACGGTTGAAAGGGTGTCGTTGGCGAATGATGCTCTTGATATTGGCGCTGGTAAAAACGGCGCCAGTGGCGGTAGCGATGCGCGTTTCGCGAGTGTTTCGTGTGCTGCTTCGATATCAGGCATCGGTAAAATGAGTGGTGGTGGTGTCGCGGGTGTCGGATATAGTGCTTCGTCGAGACCGAATTATTCACGCGGCAAAAACATTGCCAGTAACATTGACGACGACGACGACGACGACGACTCTACGAAATTCAAAAAATCATCATCGTACAGTGATAAAAACAATATTAATATTGCTACTGGTACAACCCTACTCGAGCCTAAAACGTTCAGGCAATACAGTGACTCATTATTGGAGAGTGGTACCGGCAAATACAGAGATCACGAAAAAGATTTATTACGAAATTCCAACGATAGGATATTCGGCGCTACTCGAGCGAGTCAAACGGAATCCAGAGACGCCCTAGCGAAACTGGAGCCTCGAGGACCGCTTCTCAATTACCATCGAACTGGACTACCCTTCAGAAGCGCATCTTTCGGTCAGGCAGACTTGAATCAAGGTTTGCTATTTTTATCAATTTTATTCTAATAATTCGCGTATTATTGGGGAACGAGCGATGAGACGCTCGAGGGAATCTTTCCAAGTGAAACTTTCGAATCCAGATGCCCGATGAACGGTGCTCGTAAGGTGACAATTGTGAAGAAGAAGAAGAATATGAACAAGAAGAAGAAAAAGAAGAAGAAGAAGATGAACAAGTTAGAGGAGAGAAAGACGGAAAGAGTATAAACGTTTTGGGCCGGCCGGAGCTTTCAAAATAACAACTCTGGCACGTGTAATGCTGGTGCGGAGTGGGATGGGGAACTCTGATCGCATCGGCGGTAGCGCGTACGGCCTTGAAACCGATGCTTCTTCTGTACTATCGTTCCCCCTTCTACCGGTATATAATTCCTATACGTTTGGTATATATCCGAGAGAAGTCTGTGTAGCATCGATAAACCAAAGTATACGGCGGCTCGTGAGACAGAGTTATCGCGAGAAAACCAATTGTTGGTCAACAGAAATTTTGGTCATTCATTGATTTCAGTCGCCTCAAGTATGCTTTTGACATCCATTTATATTGTCGTAATATTGACAAATATTTCTTCTCCATTAAGGTCTCGTCGTAACGATTTCTATTAATCTCGTGTGCCGCTCCATATTTTTTCCAATCGCAACAATTCACAATTTACTCCCGAATATTATTCTTTTCTTGGTATATTAACATTTCTCTATTTTTCTTTGTGTTGTTTCTGCCGCGCCTTAACGCAGCCAATAATCGCCAGCGAGTTCAGCCGGTAGCAAGCGTCAATCGTGGTACATCGGTGGATGGAAACAAACAAGTGCGTGCGAGTACGTTGCCGAGACGCAGGGGTGACGGTGGTCAGGGTTCAGCTACGACCCCACACGACAGCCCACGAGCATCGACTCCGAGTTTGGACAGTGCCGTGGGCTCGACCGAAGGTCTCGGGCTCGTTTCGCTACCCGTGCAAGAAGAAGAGATACGACCGAGAAGCGACGGGTCCGACAGTCTTGCCACTTCCAGCGCACTCACGAGTCCAGAACCACCTATGACTCTCGGCGAGAATCATCATCAACATCTCCCTCGTGATCCTCCGCCGTCTCCGCTGCCTAATCCACATAATAAATATCTTCGGGAGACTACGCAACCCGAGTCGACTCAATCCAAAGTCCACGTACCTGGGGAGAATCCGAATGGCGAACAGGTGGTTCAGCATTCCACCGAGGATATTAGTAACAGTCCGAGAGGTCAGAATCATCCAAATCTATTGAATTCTTCCAACGCTCCGTAAATCCGTAATCATAGTTTATTACAATTTTATAATTGATTATCAACTTTGTATGATCCCTGTCTTTCGCAGGATTAAATTTCTCGAAACGATTTACTTATTTTTAACAATAAGTTAAATATCAATTTATCTAAAGATTATGGAAAATTTGCAGCGAATTCGCGCGTTTTGAAAAATTATTCAAAGAAGCTCAATAATAGAATAAATATTCACAAAAATCTTGTGATTTATGATTATGAAACTTGTATCAAGAGTCACAGGGTATGATTTTATGATGCAGAAACTTGGCTGGAACCTCACGAAGTGATAATAACTCCACCGGAAGCTGAGCCAAGACTGAGCCAGACGAGCGAAGGTAGCGAGGCGACGAGTGAAACACCATCACCCGAGGCGTTGTCGCCATCTGGCAAGATTCGTCGATCTCGCGGTGACAACAGTAAGAGAAGAAAAGGTGTATACATTACCCAATGGCCGGAACCATCGGAGAACGACAGGAGCAAATTGGCTGCTCAAAGTAGCGAGGAGAGGGAAGATCCGTCGATAACGTGGAGCGATTTGTCCGACTGCGAGGGCCACACGCCACGAAGGTCAGTAAGCAATTAATTAATATCCGAGAATTAATGAAAATTCGACTCTTAGACTTTTGCGATTAATTTAGGTACAGCAAGAGGCCGCTTCGCGGTCCCTATGGCCAAATGCTCGAAGCGGAAATGGCCAAACCCCGAACGACGGATATTGCTCTCGAGGAGGGTCTCCGACCGCGTAGGAAAATATCGGCCAATCTTTCGTATACAGGTGGAACGAACAGCAGTCATTCGGAGCCACCGACGCCTTGCCATCACAGAACAACCTCGAGTCCCAGCAAACTCGAAAGTTTACCAGGACCGAGTCCCGAACTACTTGCGGAACTTCTTCGCGGTTCCTCCGAGAGAGTGGCCCGTGCACCGGCACATCGCAATGTAAGTAACACTAAAATATTTCCAATTAAATATGCATATCCTTCAGCTTTCTAACCAGAATTCACGGGTGTGCCACTTATTTAATATAAAATATTTAATTATTCACGAGCGGCAAGAGAACATGGCGGGCACATCAAATTACTTGGTTAAATTGAAGCAAATTACGAGCTCGAATAAAATTTATAATACTATAGTGGAGAATTAATGTTTCTTTTATTATTTGCAAATAGTCTCTCGTTGCGAGAAAACCCTGTAAGACTCGAGACATTGGTAACTCCCCCCGCTTTTATGTCGTTCGGAAGTTGAAAATCTCGAGGAGACCGAAACTTGAGATATATCTCTACTCCGGACACCGCTCAGTCACCGGATACAACTGAAACACGACGACGCACTGTCGACATTCGTTCATCTTGGAAAAGGGAAATATTTTATAATAGTTCCGAAAGGAGATTCGAGACCAAGTATCGACGACGTTGCCTAGAGTAATACCGCGGCAGCGCACGATTGCCCGAACATTGGAACGTTCAACAGCGTTCACCAGGTGGCCGCGGGCTCTTGCAAACTATACTCCTACACGCGGTAAAATTATATTTAGAAATTACAGCGCGAGATAGCTTCCATCCGCGATAGCTTCTAGCACGAGGCAGCCACGATTCATTGTGCCGATGCCTCGTGTGACTTTGCGTCGACCAACATGATACGATGTTTGTTCACTTTTGTCGTTGAAATAAGTCTAAATCAACCTTTCGACAGTCTTAAACTCAGTTGCGTACTACTTGGCATAAATATATATCTCTGCCGAATGAATGAAACCGATGACGCACGAGAACTAGATGGAAATTGGTGTTGCACATACATAGCAGATACACGTGTATCCACTACTGCTGCTGCTGCTGCTGCTGCTGCTGCTGCTGCTGCTACTACTGCAACTAGTATTACTACTTTTGGATAATTGCGTTTTCCATAAATCAGGCTTTGTTGAAAGTTCTGTTTTTTTTTTTATGTATGCAGGGTACGATAAATCAACTGTTAGCGTATGTTCTGCCTTTTTCAAAGATATTGTGATTCCAAAAAAAAAATGGAATGGTTGTTAAA
The DNA here is from genome assembly GCA_963942595.1 of Cylloceria caligata. NCBI lineage: Eukaryota > Metazoa > Arthropoda > Insecta > Hymenoptera > Ichneumonidae > Cylloceria > Cylloceria caligata. The sequence continues at coordinate 71,594,866 of OZ012707.1, forward strand.
AAAAATATTTTCAATATTTTTACGTAAAATGTGTGTATTTTTGAATATATAATTTAAATAACTCAAATAAATTTGAAGGAATTTTCTTCTGGCAGGCCATAAAAAACCGAATAATTCGCCATAAAAAAATGGTACAGACGTAAAAATATTGTGAATATATTTAAATGGTGTAACCTGATTTTTAGACATTTTTGGATTAAAAGTTTTGGAGCAGGAAAATCATTGTGCATGAATTTAATCAATTATTCGTTACGATACAAATGTTGAGTTTCCAATAGACCGAAAGAGTAAAGTTTGGCATTGAGTCTACCTCAAATACATATATTACGTTTAGAACACCGGAGTATTATACCAATGTTAATTATGTACAATTATCTACGATAATTGAGCTCTGCGAACGAATGATATAACGGACATGATAAACAGCGATACCCAAGAGTCACTCTGAAACACGTGCGCGATCAGGTACGTGTCACGCGATTACGCCGATCCGGAAATATTGGATATCGGTAGACAGTCTCGGCATTGGGTGCAATCCAGTCAAATAGTTCGCGACTCCCTTTTGCAACCTTTGCCTCAACGACACCATAATTAATTTTCATTATTCCAAGTGTTCATTTTTTCTTGAGTTATCCCTTGTTTATTCCATGCCGCAACACACGAATAAAATTATGAAAGGAATTATGTCCGAGCTATATTCTTCTATAATAACCAATATCCCGGCGGCAATAAATCAGTCTTGGCTGCGTACCTTGGCAAATAGAGTTGACATCGATTATGTACCTATAGATGATTAATGTGCGTCATATAGGAAGAAGCTTTCTTTTCTTTTTCTTGTTTTCTCGTAATTTCAATGTCAGAATTCCTCATAATGATCTAAAACGTCCAGCAGACAATTAGTTTGGAAGAAACCTCCGAACGTATGCGTTCAAACTTGGAGTTTGGTTGGTGCCGATGATATTGATTGTTGATATTTTTTAAGGATACGAGGAATCACGTCGTCGTTGAGCTGTACGATACCGAGAGGTCCTACGTTGAGGCTCTACAGATACTAGTCACTGTAAGTGCAGACTAGTTGATTAATTATTGCATATCGGTTGCCATAATTTTTATTTTCTATTCCAGAAATATCTGCAACCTCTGAAGAGCCCGGAAAACGCTGGACTGATCGACGCCGCGACGGTCAACGAAATATTCTACCAAGTGAGTGCAATGAACGGCGAGAGTCTCTTGAATTCGATCGATCGAGTGTCGAACTATTAAAGTTATTCCGTGATACCGCAGGTCCCTGCTATACTCTGCCATCACCAAATATTTCTCGAGGAGCTCCGGAAGCGCCTGGAAGCTTGGGAGTTACATCAGACCATCGGGGATATATTTCTTCAAGTGGTAGGTTGCTAAAATAAATTGATTCTAGTAGTAGATTTATGTAGTTGTAGGAGAGAACAAATGAAAGGAATTTATCAATCGTTTAATGTCAAGTTCACAAAACCAAACGTTCTCGAGACTTACACGCTGTTTCTTGACAACTGGAAATCGGCCGAAAAGGCGATCAAGATAACGTGCCAAGCGAAACCTGCGTTCGCCCGATTTCTCGAGGTAAATACAATGACAATAATGAAAATTATTGGTACGTTACCTTCGAACGAGTGATTATTTGTTTTGTCAGACTCTGGAACGCGAGCACAGAGGTAAACTTGGGCTCGATCAGCTTCTCATAAAGCCCGTGCAAAAAATTCCGAGATACGAGCTTCTCATTCAGCGACTTTTGAAACACACCGACGCGGCACATCCGGATCACGATCTGCTTACGGCAGCGCAAAAGGAAATTCATGAACTCGTCGTAAAGATCAATTGCACCGAGCGGGAAATTCTCGAGTGGGAGCAGCAACAATCGGTGCTTCGGGATGTCGAATCCCTGGTCGAGGGACTCGCTGGAATAGTTACCAAAGACAGGTAAAACTGATTATATATGTTTGTTTGTTTGTTTTAGTTTATTCAATAAATGCCCAACGTTTTCTTTATTCCGTAAATAAACAAATTGCCGATATAATAGGTCCTTCGTGCGTCATGACATGGTTACAATAGCCTCGAGTCAAGGGACTCGAAAGGAAAGAGCACTTTTTCTCTTCTCGGACCTTTTGGTAATAACGAATATTAAGCGACGGAGTGGGACCATCCGAAAGCCATCGACGTAACAAACTCTACCGTTATATGTTATTAACTCTTAATTCGTATAGATAGAAATAAGAATAAAGAAAATCTTTCAGGGGTGTATCTCCGAACAGTTTGGCAGGTCTACCCGAAGCAAACAAGTACAAAATGATGATGAGAATTTCACTGGACGACGTGGAGATGATTAAGGGTATGTAAATAATGTATTATTCAGCGGCCAATCGCGTTTATTATCGTTAGCATCTTTATCAGGATTATACTTGTATTTAGCCAAAGAAGAGAGCTTGAGAAGAATGGCGAAAGAAGTGGAACACCTCAAGGAGGATTGTTCGACGCTCAATCAGCTGCACGAACTCGCTGCTACTTTACATGGAACGAAGCATCAGCTCGAGGAACTTATAAAGGAATATCTGGGTCAAGTGCAGCGACAATTGGCCGAGAAGAATGCCGCTCATTCTCAACTCGCGTGTCTCGAATTGACTCTCAATACTCAGTGAGTGTTGAAAATGCTTAGAAAATTTAATTGACTATATTGTCAATGGAACAGCTGGATATTTGACGTTACGAATTTATAGAAATGGCGTCGAGAATATAACAATTATGTTCGCAAAGCCGGAAATGCGAGCAAGCTGGGAGGAGAGTTTCAACGATGCCAAACAAAAGTTGGGTGAGAAGAGCTTCTCTTGTATCTTTTGTTTTCCTTTTGCTTCCTCGTGAAGAAAGCTTTAGTTGTTAAGAAAAAAAAACAGAAAAAAGAAAACACCAGATTTTTATGCCAAAGAGCTTATAATGATCCCAAAAAATCAGAAAATCACATTTAGATAAAAATGATCTGTATTTTTTATTTCGATATTCTTTTTATTTGCGAAATTAAAAAGTTTGTGAATCGATAATCAGTCGAACGATAGGACTAAAATTTGGTACGCAAGCGAAGCGTTAAAAACTTGTAATCTCTTGTAATTTTTCATGAAATATTAGATTTTATGGAATTTTTAGTACAACTTATAAATTTGAATTTATGTCAGTCGACATCTTAGTAGTTATTGTAGATAAATCACTATTAATATTTCTCTGTATTAACCGCACATACACGTAACTATGAACTGTTGTTATTTAATGCATAAAACTTTGCAGAGACGATAACACAAAAAACGTAGCATTAATTAGATCAACGCAAAGTCCTGCAACCTCTTTAAAGCCAATATATTGAAACACATATGAAGAATTTCAACAGTCACTGTCTATCGAACCCTCTCTGATATTGCACATAACTATTTTAGTGCACCTTTAAAGTATTCTTTGTGAATTATTTTACATTTTTAAATATATCCTTTTAGGAAATTTTCCAAAATGTCACTCAAATTCGTTAAACTTGAGTTTTTACAATTATTTTAAACAATGATGCAAAGTGGACCCTCGCACGTTGCTTCCTCATTCATTTGGTTCGTCGTCCACGAAGCTTTCTCTACGAGGAAGCCAAAATTGATCGGGCGACTTGCTCACAGAGGAGGCTGCGCGAACGACTGACCAAAAGAACGAGGACGCATCACGCCCAACCAGGTTCTACTTTGCATATTTGTTTAATAATTTTAACCAAATGTCAATACCTCGACAGCACTCGTGCATCGCAGTTAAGTTGCTATCTTCATCGGGCTAATTCTTAAAATTTTAATCGGAATTATTACTCGAGCGATATCTCAAAGAAGCTGTAAAATAAACAAATTTTCATGTAATTTTATACTTAATCGGATGGCTGTATATCGCAGCGATGTCCGCGGATCGGAGATCACCTCCCGAATTTGTCGGACCCCTTCCGATTCGAAAAACGCGAGCCGGATTACAGTTTACGTGCGCCGCACCGACTATCGCAACTGGTCAAACACCTCGAGATGTTTGGGTCTGCAACAGCGACGGATACGTTGGTCAAATATGCGTTCTCAGTCTGATATCCGAGCCGCCTCACGTCGAATCGTGCAACGGCGTATGCAACGCTCGAATACTGTGCATCGCCGCGATTCCAGCCCCGCACTCGAGGTACGCTCGTAAATCACACTTTATTCATCAATGATGTTGAATTATCAATCGATCGACGAGACTTTACCAATTGGACAACAATATTCCTTTTTATATTGTGCAGTAGGTACGATAGCGGACGAAGTCGCCGCCGCCGTCGTCGTCGCCGTCGCAGCAGCAGCAGCAGCAGCAGCCGTCGCCGTCGCCGCCTCAACATCTTCCAGAACAGACCACTCGATCTGACGAAAAGCGGTATTAGTATATTGGTCGAGGACGCGGACGTTCACAGCCAAGACGCGCAATTCGACAGGTACTATTCGAGCGAACGTCCGAGAGCGCAAGCTCAACTTAAATTCTATAAAAATTATCAGCTATCGATCGATCGATCGGTGAAAACAAGTTTTAATTATGCAGTAGCGAGAGCTCCGAAGACTCGGGCAACGAAGACGCGACGAGCGCTCAAACTAACGCAACGACTGTGTCGAGCAGCGAGCCTGGTGCGGCGGCGAGCGCTCCCGATCAATCGGGCGGTGACGGAGGTTTTCTCGACGAGGATACCTTACAGCCTACCGTTTGGCTCGGCACAGAGGATGGCTGCATTCACATTTACAACTGCAATGACAATATAAGAATAAAGAAAAACAGGCTTAAAATACAGCATGGAAGCAGCGTACACTCAATAATGTAATTATTCTATACTTTACGGTATTAACTATAACTTTATCTAAATTTTTTTTATTCCTCGTGCATTCCTGCTTCTTCAGATACTTGGATAACAAAGTTTTCGTGTCTCTTGCAAACGGAGATATAGCTGTCTATAGTTGCGAGTATCGCTGTAAGTTGATCGATCCTCTCGTAGTTTCGTATTCTCAATCGAGATACCACGACCACCTTTAATAATTTATCCTTATCGCAGATGGATGGAACACGCAGAATCCCGTAATCGTCACGGTCGGTACCCCGGCAGCACCCGTCACCAAAATGATACTGATATCGGGAAAATTGTGGTGCGGCAGTCACAACACCGTCAGAATCGTCGATAGCACGAGTCTCGATATAGAGCACAGCTTCACAGTGAGCAACGACGCTGCTCGACCGATTTCCTCTATGGCAGCATCCGGTGGTCTCGGTGTTTGGATATCATTGCACAATAGTGCAGTCCTCAGACTGTTTCACGCCAATAGTTACGATTGTCTCACGGATATAAACATCGCTCCAGCGGTGACAAAGATGCTCGCCAGTAAGTATCAAATCTGCGGAATTTTCATTATCAAAGTTGACGCAAGATTTTGCCGCTTATCGCAGCGATAGATATTTATTTTAACGGAAACATTAAACTCGCTGCAGGTTGCGATGACATAATACGCCAGCACAAGGCAGCTTGTCTACGAGTGACGGCGCTCTTGTCGTGCAACGAATTGTTGTGGGTTGGAACGAGCGCGGGGGTTTTACTCAACATACCGATTCCTCATCTCAAGCCCTCGAGCCAAAGACTGCCGCAGTCACCACCGGTTACCGGTACGCGTATCGTTCGCGGTTTAGATCGGCCGGTTCGATCGAAGCGAGCCACTGTATTACATTTTGTTGTACTTGACACAATAGGTATACCTCACGGGCACACGGGCCACGTGCGTTTTCTAACGTGCGTCGAGAAGCCTGCGCCTACATCCCAGACCCTGACAGCCGGTAAACTCGAAATCCATCAGAAGAACAAACGACATTCGGGAAAGCTCGAGAAGAGTCAGCAGAGCGACTCGACTACCGGAAAACTCTTGATTATCTCCGGTGGCGACGGTTACGAGGATTTCCGAGGTCCACAGGCGTCGGTCGAACTTCAAGCGGGTCGCGAAGACTCGACGAATCATCTGCTTCTATGGAAGGTTTGATACGCGCCACAAAACAATCGTCTGAGAATCGACGCACCACGAGAGTCGAATATTTATGAATCTTCGTCGGGTCTTACGCAACGACCATCATTCCGCTTACTGAAACAGCATTACGCATGCATTGATTCGCTTCAAACGTTGACCGGCTACGCAATACGTAGTAATACTTTCGTGTATTGTATAAATATTATCGCGGTATCGGGCGAAAACTGCGTTCCCAATTATTTAATCCGGTCCAAGGACCTACATGGAGTATACATTTGTCATTGTTCCATAGTAATTTCGAGTGCCTTGACTTGATAGTACTTGGTAAGAGAATCAAAGGACGGTCATTCGTCTGTATCTGTCGGTAATTCTTACGGACACGAGAAGAAGAATAACATTATTTTCAGAGCCAATATAAAATACATTCAAAATGTTTTTGTCCGTAAAAGTACAATCGGACATGACCCGAGAAGGAGTCAAATGGTACAGATTTAGCATCGCGAGTGATATCTATCAAACACACGAATTTTTTCCGATATAATAAACACGTACGATCTTGTGAATAGTTTCCCATACTACAGTTAGATACAGTTGATAAACATATACACATCATACGAGAAATCTTTTGTCGAGTATGTAATACGTATGGATTTGTGTGCTCAGAGTCGGGAAGGTTATATCGATGAAATATATATTGAAATTCTATCTTTACGCACCTTTATTTGGATACCTATACGTTCCTTTGATAACATTAGTTTATAGTCACGTTAAAATCATAATTACAAGTGAAAATAGCCAATATTATAGTTTTAAAACAAATACTTTTATTCACTTTCATTCATTCATAGCTATAACTATAAAACTGAATTATTCTACAACTCCGCGGCTAACCTCGGACGATAAGAAACTTGAAATTCAATCTGTCTGACCGTAACTTTCGATTTATTGTACTTTTCTTTCTTTTTGTTAAAAAAATTTTGCTTTTATTTTCTGCCCAAACTATATAGCCACAAGACAATCAGAGAAAAATAAGATAATACAAGAAATAAGGAATACGAGAAGTTCATAACGTTTCTTAGTTCTTATATATTGATTTTTTCACTTGTTCAATGGGCTTAAAGGCAGTTAAACCTTTGAATTAGGCCACCAACCCGAAATAAGCAATATGCGCGTATCGCAATCGCTTATGAAAAAAGAATATATGAAAACCGATAGAGGCGCTGCGAGCGCAATTATCATGGCTAATGTCCAAAGGTTCAGATTTTGAGGGTAATTCGATATTTAATAAACATTCCTGTTGAACATAAATAATTTTCTTTCTTTTCTCGCACGAACCTGCAAACGGCCATTTTCTTGTGTTTTTCCATTAAAAAATTTTTTTTACACTTTCCACCGCAAAATCTTGGATACAATATGTCAATATGTATACATACATACCTATATCGAACAATATAACGTGTCAAAAAGCGCACGCACACACACGCACACGCACACGCACGCACACACACACACACATATATATATATATTTAAATAATACATCTCTGTCGTCGTCGTCGTCGTGTAGGAGAATCGAAAATATTATTTAGGCTCCAGGTACCGATTGATCCAAGTTCAGGGACAGCTAGGGGATTGAATGATGTACTATATTGATAGAAATTGCAGAGAGCGCGTATAGTGCCCGCGAGCCGTATGAAATTCTTCTTCATATATATGAAGGTGCTCTGACAGTACGTTATTGCTTATTATTGTTGTTGTTGTTGTTGTTGTTGTTGTTGTTGTTGTTGTTGTTGTTATGTTTACCGACTAGATATACACTTTCCGTATACCGTATTAGCCCGAATATAACGCGATATTTTTCGACCATTTATTTTCCGTTTAAAAATCGACTCGCGCTAAATTCGGGGTTTAAGTAATGGAATGTAATATAAACAAGGACATTTTCCTTCGACCTTACGTTATATTGAAACGTAAAACAATGCCCAAAGAAAAGCTGTGTCCAGAAATTGTTTTTCGGGTCCAAGAAAAAGGTTGGATGACAGAGGAGTTGGTATTAGACTGGTTGAATGTGATTTGGGGGAAACGGCCAGGTTCTCTGAGAAACTCCGGCTCCATGCTAGTCCTTGATGCATTTCGAGGCCACCTTACGACAGGTGTTAAGGAAAGAATTGAGGCATTGAATTCCGATCTTGTAATAATACCGGGTGGTATGACTTCTCAGTTGCAAGTCTTGGATGTGGTGGTTAATAAACCATTTAAAGACAACCTTCGAAAAGTATGCAACAATTGGCTATTATCGGGCAATCATCCATTGACACCTTCAGGAAAAATAAAAAAACTCTCAGTCTCTCTTTTAGGAGAATGGATTGCGACTGCCTGGCAGAAGATCGAACCTGAATCGATAGTTAAAGGTTTCAAGAAATGCTGCATTTCCAATGATTTAAATGGGACGGAAGATGACATTTTGTGGGAGACTGAAAGCGTGAATGAAAATACTGATGATACCGATGTGACATCAATGAGTTCTCATTCTGAAAACAGTTCAGATTCTGAATAAACATTTCCGTTTTTTGTTGTTACTTACGTAATATTAATTTTGTTTTACATTACTTAATTTTTTTGACACGAGTGTAACCTGTGTTATTAGTTATAATTACCTAAATAAATGCTTATCTGATTGAATTTTACTTTCTTTGAATTCTTTTATGAGTATTATTTTTTTTCTAAATATCTTTATGAAAATTTCGGAGTCGCGTTAAATTCGGGGTCGCGTTATATTCGGGCTAATACGGTATATTTATTTTATGGATTTAATTATTGTTTACCGGAATTATATATATCCTTATATATTTACAAGAAAACTCACACTGGATACACTGTACGAGGTTGCCAACTCGAAAAAAGAAAAATCCGTGTGTCGTATTTGATAAATCATTGGAAATTGAAGAATCAATAGTTTGATTGTTTACTCTACATTTGCTTTTCCAATAGTCACGAGTTTAATTGAACGTCAGAGTCGTTTGTACGCGACAAGCAACTTGAGTATATTAGATATACTGTTACGTCCAAGTAACATGAGAAATTGCCCTGTTTTAGACCTTAGCTACGGCTAATTAGTCTGGGATACGGGCTCGGTGATTTGATCGTTAAAGATGTGAATTTACGAAGGGGTTTGAGAATGATAAAGAAAATGTAAATGGTGAGTTCCTGTTTGACAACCGGGAGTTCGAATGAAAGGAAAAGAGGTGTTCGCGGTGGTCCGCGCAACACCCTTATTTAATGGGGGAGGATAGGAATTCGCGGTGGTCCGCGCAATTCCCTGGTTAAATTGAGAGGAAATAGAGTTCGCGGTGGTCCGCGCAACACTATCGTAAGGGAGGAAAAATAGCGTTCGCGGTGGTCCGCGCAACACTATGGTGAAGAAGGAAAAATAGCGTTCGCGGTGGTCCGCGCAACACTATTGTAAAGGAAGAATTTAGAATTCGCGGTGGTCCGCGCAATTCTATTGGAGAGACGGAAGTTAGAGTCCGCGGTGGTCCGCGCGACACTATAATGAATGGGAGAGAAGGTGGTTAGAGTTCGCGGCGGTCCGCGCAACTCTAGATAATTTCGAAGACTGAATTTAAACTTACTCTTTACTATAGATTTGAAAAATAACGGAGAGCTGTACAATGTTTCAGCTTGTTCCGGTGTCGTTGAATATTTTACAAGAACTGATTTTTAGAGCACAATTTCGCTCTTTTTATACTAGTGTTTATGCTATCCTTGTCTAAAATTAGGGGTTGGAGAGGGCAAGTTCTTTGGCATCTCATTGGTTTGAACTTACCGTCTTCCCTTTCCTAATTTTCCAGATAGTTGGGGAGAATAGCTCTTATCTCTATACGTTCAAGGTCCATGTCATCCGCCTTCCGTTAGCTCTAGCGCCAGGGCCACCACTCAGGGTTTGCTCTGGTGCCCGAAGGGTAGTCGGATGCTAGGGGCAGTGTGGTGGAGTTACGGGGACGTAACACCTCCCTTCTGAGATCAAATGTCGGGTTATAAGTGTATTCGACATTTGAAATTTGAAAGAATGGAATGAAGCTCTTAAATGTAGCTTAAATTAAGTGATAAATGCGATAAGATTCTATATAATTATAGTCGTGATCAAAATAGTAATCCCGATCGTGCTAACATGATGCTTGTTGTTGAGGTTGATGTCAGCCCTTCAAGGAGAATGGACCGGCAGAAGAGTGTCCTGGAGTTGTTATGGCTGCCGTCTGTTGTTGGCCCCGCTCCGCTTCAACTTGAGGGGTGGATACATGTATTGCCAAGAGTTCGTGGTCTTCGTTTGGTCCCGTTGCTGGTTCCGGTGGTTCATTTAAATTCCTTTTTAAATGGAGTAGAAGGTGCGTTACGGAATCCCAGATTGCTCCGATAAGGAATAGCGACCATCCGTATACGGTATGAAGTGCATAACCGTGGATGATCGTGTCTACGATGAGTTTTATTATTCGAATTAGAAGTATGATCCCGATGAGGCCAGCGCTTGCGGTACCAAAGAACATGAATCGACTCCACATGTTGTCCCAAACAGAGTCGACGAGATTCTTTAGCCCATCTGTTCCCAGCATTTTTGAAAATGCGAGGTCTTGGTTGCCAATGGGTTGGCCAGTGATGCCTCGCGCAATTGTGTTAAGCACTGCTGGTTTCTCCACTGGGAACATAATGTGATCTCTGAGCTTCTCGAGATCTTCTTGATTATAGATGCCGCTGGTTGCCAAGGATGCTGGACTAGTATATGTCCATGTTGGTTTGGTCATCGGCTTGATGATAGTTGGTGGTAGACTTTGGACTGGTCCTGGTAGGAGTTTGTACCAGGCGTCTCCCAAAAGATATTCAGATGGTAACAAAACGTCACACGTAATTTCTATGCCTGTTTGCATGATGATGTGAGTACGTGGTGACAGAAATAGGTTCTGGTTACCTCTGGAGATCGGGAGTTCGTGGTAGCAATTTTCGGTTCTCCGTACCTTCACGTCTACTGGAATGCACTTGATGATGTGGGCGACTTCTCCGGCAATTACTGCCATGTATCCAGGTCCCTTCATGAGATGATAGGCGAATTCATCCGGGGATTGTGTTGCGATGATGAGGGCGTTCTTCAACACTTGCTGCTCCAGATTGCATCGTTGTGTCAGCACGTCGAGGTACAACTGATTTATTTGATTTCGAATGTGTTTTTCGACGAATACAAATTTAGAGTTTACATAGGCGAATATGTCTAAATTTTCTACAGCTATTGGTTTTGGTTTAGCGAAAGTTTCTCCCCTTCTGGTTTCAAATATTAGTAATTTCGGATGTTCTGTGCGTATTAACGTGTAACCGCATAGTGGTTGTTCAGATTTCTTAGTTAATGCGAATGTTATGTCTTGAGTTGAAAGTGTGTAGACTGTTTGAGTGTAGCTATGTCCGACATCTTTAATTTTCTTTGCCATTCCTTCATACAGTACATCGTACCGATTGAATTTGCAATTATCTGAGGGAAGTGAATTCCAAAAAGTTTGTCCACCCTCAAGGTCTACACAATCTTGATTTGTTAATAGGCACGTCATTCCTGATTTTAGATTTATGTGATTAGTATTTAGATTTACTGCTGCATAATATTCTACGAGAGTGATTCTTACAGATGCTTGTACTACTACATCGTCCCAGCTTCCATAAGGGTCTGAGTATTGCGCACCATAACAAGTCCCGTCATTCTTAATCGAGCCTGCTAAGGATATGCTTCGTGTTGCGGTTTGATTTTTACGTAGTTCAGTTATCAGAGAGATTCCAATTTTTAAAATGCCTGTTAAATGCATCTGCTCACATGCGTCTCGATTTACATCTGCTAGATATTCTAATTGTCCGTGTGCTACTACTGAGATGTGCGAGCTCATACCGCAGTGGTATATCACTCGATGGATTTCTACTTTACATTGGATAACTTTATTGTTGATAAATTCGTTCAGTTGTAGCACTTGGATATACACGGGAGTCGCTACTATCTCTGGTCTCTTTATATCGCAGTCGCCTACGTCGATTAGAGAAAGTGTGGTTATATTTAGTTTCGATGATCCGCAATCGTATCCGATTATTCCCATTGTACCTGCTACCGCACCTAGCAGTATCAGGAAGGTTAATGTTCCCTTCATCATGTTGCAACACGATTTGAATATTCAATTTTCTTTCTTCTATTATATTTGTTTAATTATTTATTTATTTATTTATTGACTTATTTGTTTGTTTATTTTGTAATTTATTGTTTAGTTAAGCTGGAAAAGAAAAATATACATATATAAATTGAATTTACTGCCCCGTCGTTTTCGTTGTTGAAATGTAAGAATATTTCAGTCTGTTTATGTTGACAACACGAGGTTTTCGCTTTATTTGGATTTTGACATTCCCTTTTGGGAGTATTTCTAAAACCTCGTGAGGTCCAGTATAATGATCTTCTAATTTTCCTGGCTTAGGCCCCTTTAGTAAAAAGACGAACTCACCGACCCTAAGTGTCTGAGGATTAATTTTTCTGTCATAGATTTCTTTAGATTTGATTTTTGCATTGATTAAATTACCTCGCGCTAAAACTTGGAGTTTGTATAGGCGAGTTACTAATTTAGTAAGATAATCGTCGTATGTGTTTTCTTCTTCATTCGTTATCGGATCGCTCGATGGAAGTCTTGCTAGTCTACCGAATACTAGTTCGAATGGTGTATGTCGAGTACCTTCGTGAGTACTTGTATTATATGAAAAGGTTGCCAATTCTAACCAATCGTCCCATTCTTGATCTTGGTTTGCAAATTGTTTAAGATATTCTCCTAATACATGATGAGATCTTTCAATGGATCCGTTTGACTGGGGATGAAATGCTGTTGTTTTATATTGTTGAATTTTGAATCGTTTGGCTAAACTCTTTAATACCTTGCTGAGGAAATTGCTACCTTGGTCTGTTAGAACAGATCTCGGAGCGCCGAAAGTGCAAATAAATCTTTTTACTAAAGCATTACTTATAGTCGTTGCTGTTGCATCCTGCAGTGGAATTGCTAACGTGTATTTTGTCAACAGGTCTTGAATAGTTAGTATATAAACATTCTCGTCTTTGGTTTTAGCTAAAGGACCTACGATATCCATTGCAACCTTATCGAAAGCTACACCGGGCGTATCCGTTATGATCATCGGGTTTCGATTTTTAACTCTAACTAATTTTTTTAGTTGGCACCCTAAACAATTCCTAACGAATGCCTGTATGTCCTTTTTTATATTTTCCCAACAATAACGGTGCCTGATTCTACTGAATGTTTTTGATACCCCCTTGTGTCCTCCGAGTGCTGAACAATGTAATTCTTTAATAATCTCGCTTCGTTTAGACTGTTCGACGTATTGAACTGCACCTGTACAGATTATTATTTTTGTAAGTGTCGATTGACCTAGAGAGTGTAGGTGACTTCTAATTATCTTCCAATCTATTGATTCTACTTCATTTGTTTTTGCTATGCTGATTGTTTTTAATTGGAATTTATTAGCTAGTTCGCCGAGACTACACAATGATTTTTCTATATCTGATACTACAGCTGAGAGGCCTTCTTCAAATCGCCGTATCGGTAACGCTATGTGGATTTTACTGCCGTATTCTTTCATCTGCGCTTTTCCCGGCTGTAAGTCATTAAACCTTGGTAGTTCGTTGCGTGTTTGGAGTTGAGTTGAGCCTATATCACATGGTTCTCCCGAGGTGTAGATAAAATACGTATAATTGTCCTTCCTCATGAACAGTTGGTCTCTGGATTCGAATACATTTCGAGGATCCGGTGTGGTTCCCTGTTCCCTTCTCTTTTCTGGTTCTGAGGTTGATTCCTCGATCTCGCTATCGCTGCTCGATGATTCTGTATCGGTAGGTTGGTTTGTAATTGCGTCAGCTTCTTCGTGTTTGGTCTGTTTAGGCCGCTTAGGTTTGTTTTTACGTTTACCGATGCTTTCATTCTCTTGGGTTGGTTCAATTTGCGATATTTGTTTGTCGAGTTCATCTCTTAACCTTTGAGGTTCTCGTTTATTTCGTTGACTTCTTCTTAAGGGTTGTTCGTTATTACTCCTTGATTCTGGGTTTTGATGGATCTCCGCTTGGGTTGTAATCTGATTTGGTCGTTCTTTATTAACCCCTGATTCCGGTTCTTTCGTCGATTGTCTATTACCCTGAACGGTATGGACATTCTGTGGTTCGACAGGGTTTCTGGATAGAGCGTCTGCATTTACATTTATTTTCCCTGCCTTATAGACGACATCGAAATCGTACAGGCCTAATTTTAGTCTCCATTTTGATACTCGTGAGGCTGGATCCTGTGAGTTTTTAAACCATACGAGAGGTTTGTGGTCTGTGACGACCGTGAATTTGCGTCCATATATATATGGATGGAGTTGTTTGACCGCGTAGACGATTGCCAAAGCTTCCTTTTCGTATGTTTCGTATCGTTTCTCCGCGTCGTTCAAGGTTCGAGAGATGTATGCGATGGGTAAATCCTTTCCGATTTCCCCTTGAGATAGGATACCCCCGATGGCGTATCCTGAAGCGTCCGTCGTGACGAGAAACGGTCGAGTGAAGTCTGGATGTTGAAGTATAGGTTCTTTGCAGAGAGCATCCTTCAAATATTGAAAAACTAACTGTTCCCTGCTTCCCCATAAAAATGTTGTATCCTTTTTTAACAAATCTGTGAGAGGTTTAGCGATTTTCGCGAATCCCTTAATGAAACGTCGATAGTATCCGGTTAAACCCAAAAATTGCCTTACTCCCTTAACGTTTCGGGGGGCCGGATAACCTTTTACTGCTTCGATTTTCCTTGGATCAGGTTTAATTCCGTTTTCTGTTATTAAATGTCCCAAGTATGCGACTTCCTTTCGTAGAAATTCACATTTGTCGGGCTGTAGCTTTAGATTAGCCTCCTTGAGGCGGGATATTAGCTTCCTATATTTGATTTCATGTTCCCGAAGCGACGATGCGTATATTACAATGTCATCTAAGTAGACGAAAAGTTCCGCGCCTTGCAAACCACATAATACGCGGTCCATTAGTCTCTGGAACGTCGCTGGAGCATTTTTCAAACCAAATGGCATTCGAGAAAATTCATAATGGCCAAATGGCGTAGAGAAAGCTGTTTTATGTGCATCTTTTGGATTTAGATTTATTTGATGGAAACCTGATGCGAGATCGAAAACCGAGAAGTATTTCGCTCCTCCGAGTTGGTCTAAAATATCGATTATATTTGGGAGGGGATATGAATCTCCGATTGTTTTTTCGTTCAGCATTCGAAAGTCTAACACCATTCTCCATCGTTTATTACCGTGGCGGTCTGGTTTTTTTGGAACAATCCACACTGGACTGTTATAAGGAGATTGTGAAGTTTTAACTATTCCTTCGTTATAAAGTTCTTTCACTTGTCGCGTTATTTCGTCTTTGTGAATTGGGGGATACCGATATTGTCGTGTATTAATCGGGTGATCGTCAATTGTGGTAATGGCATGTTCCATCTTGGTAGTCGCACCCAATTTATCTCCCGGGATGTGATATTGGTCCGAACTTTCTTCGAGTAACTTGTTTATACTTCCGCGTTCTTCTGAATTTAGGTGATCGAGACGGAGTAGTTCCTTTATTTTTTCTATTTGATTCTTTTTCTCTTCTTTTAATGACGCAATTGTCATGCAACTAACGTCGGGTTTGGTGGATGTTGTTGATTTATTAGATTTAGAGGGTTCGACAACATCGATGGTTGCCTTACTTTCTTGAGTATATTTTTTATTTGACGCGGTTGTCGTGCAATTCGCGTCGGATGTAGAGGATTTTGTGGAATTAGAAGGTTCGACAATTTCACTGACTGTCTCACTTCCTTGATAAATTTTTTTATTTGACGCGGTTGTCGGGCAATTCGCGTCGGATTTAGAAGATTTTGTGGAATTAGAAGGTTCGACAATTTCACTGATTGTCTTACTTCCTTGATTTGATTTTTTATTTGACGCGGTTGTCGGGCAATTCGCGTCGGATTTAGAAGATTTTGTGGAATTAGAAGGTTCGACAATTTCACTGATTGTCTTACTTCCTTGATTTGATTTTTTATTTGACGCGGTTGTCGGGCAATTCGCGTCGGATTTAGAAGATTTTGTGGAATTAGAAGGTTCGACAATTTCACTGATTGTCTTACTTCCTTGATTTGATTTTTTATTTGACGCGGTTGTCGTGCAATTCGCGTCGGATTTAGAAGATTTTGTGGAATTAGAAGGTTCGACAATTTCACTGATTGTCTTACTTCCTTGATTTGATTTTTTATTTGACGCGGTTGTCGTGCAATTCGCGTCGGATTTAGAAGATTTTGTGGAATTAGAAGGTTCGACAATTTCACTGATTGTCTTACTTCCTTGATTTGATTTTTTATTTGACGCGGTTGTCGTGCAATTCGCGTCAGATGTAGAAGATTTTGTGGAATTAGAAGTTGTGTTTTTAGATTTTTCTTCGAATTCTTGTAATGTCAGAGTTGGCACTATTATTTCGATTTCCTCTTCCCTGGTATTGTATACTTGGGTATACGCGATACCTTGCTGGTTCGTAACTAGAGCTTTACCGAAATAAATGCCATCTCCGATTTTAATGCGAGGGAGGTAACCTTCAGAGATTTCTTCGTTTTTTATTCTGACATAAAAGGTTGAAGCTGATCGCGCTGGAATTATTACCGTTTCCGGGCTAGTGAAGTTGATACGCCTGTCCCTCCAATATAAACAGTGTCCCTTATAATCGATCGTTGCCTTAAATCTCTGGTAGAACTCGTTTCCCAGTATTCCAGCAAATCCTCTTTAACTATGTGGAATACGACTGAACATCCTAAGATGTTTACAGAGAGTGACCCTAAGGTATCTACTGGATTCGTCGTTATTCCGTGTAGCTCGAGAATATCCGTTGCATCTACTATGGCACCTGGTTTGACCGATTTTTCTTTTATGAGGTTTGGCTCGGATCCCGTGTCAACTAATAAAGTTGTTGGTGGGTGTAAAGTTGAGGACTCTATCATAATTGTCGGAGGACGACAGCGCCGTTTTAAATTAACATTAGCTAGTCGGACTCGTCCCCTGGCTGCGTTTCGCTTATCACCAGAGCCTTGCGAAGGGCTGCTTTTGTTTGTGTCTCCGGATGAGCCCCGGTTATCGGGAGACTGTTGGAGTTTCCCTGCGCCTTCTGTTTGTTTATATATTCCCGTCTTCTACATTCGTCGATAGTGTGCCCGTCGCGTTTACAATACCGGCACGATTTTTGGGTCTGTTTATTATCTTCAGTCCGTCTGTCTCGCGGGTTGTATACAGCTTGAGCGGGTGGCCGACCCTTATCTTGAGAGGGCCCAGCCGCTTGGTTCCTAAACCAACACGTGTCCGCCGCGTGGCCCGTTCGGTTACAAATTTGGCAGATTACTATGTTTTTCTGTATTGCTGCTACAGTTTCTTTACGTGGCGCTGGTTTATCTACGCGTTTGGAATTTCTTAACTCGTTTATGGCCTTCTGTTTTCTATCTACTTTAATAGCGTCCGTCCCGGCGGCGGTCAATGTTGCATAAGTGGGCTTCATTCTTATTTGTATTTCGGGTTTAAGCCCGTCAAGAAAACTTTCTATGCATTCGCTCTCCGTGGCGGTCCTATCTGCGTCGCTTATTTCTTCGTTGTTATTGCTTTTATGTGCTTCGATTATATGATTTCCGATTTCGCGTACCCGATTTATATATTTAATTATATCTTCGTTTTCTAACTGTACTAACGTCCCGAGTTCTCGTCGTACCTGATTTACTGATTTTGCGGGAGAATATAATTCTTTTAAATATTTGGTTAATTCATTTAAAGTATTAAATTTAACTCCTTGTATCGATCTTTTTGCTTCTCCTATAATTTTCGTTCTAATTAACCTGACTAAGTTTTGTTCTACATTTGAGGGAAGCATAACTAGAGCTTCCTCACAGCTTTCAATAAATTGGTATATGGGAATATTTGTCCCGTCGAATTTAACAACAACTTCGACTGCATCCTTAAGGGATACCGTTTGTGAAGTTCCTATAGGCATGTCTACTTCTTGTGTTGTGCCTTCGTTGGATGTTGTGGATAGATTGTCGTCGCTGTTATTTTCTTGTGTAGGTAAAGGTGGAGGATTTAGATTAGAGGCACTCGACGGGTTGTCAACAGTTTGAATTACAGGATTGGTTTCACCCTTTTGCGGTGAATGCTCAATTGGCATGATTTGACCAAATTACCGTTAGTATCCCACCGCTGTCACCAAAAAGGTATGTTACGTCCAAGTAACATGAGAAATTGCCCTGTTTTAGACCTTAGCTACGGCTAATTAGTCTGGGATACGGGCTCGGTGATTTGATCGTTAAAGATGTGAATTTACGAAGGGGTTTGAGAATGATAAAGAAAATGTAAATGGTGAGTTCCTGTTTGACAACCGGGAGTTCGAATGAAAGGAAAAGAGGTGTTCGCGGTGGTCCGCGCAACACCCTTATTTAATGGGGGAGGATAGGAATTCGCGGTGGTCCGCGCAATTCCCTGGTTAAATTGAGAGGAAATAGAGTTCGCGGTGGTCCGCGCAACACTATCGTAAGGGAGGAAAAATAGCGTTCGCGGTGGTCCGCGCAACACTATGGTGAAGAAGGAAAAATAGCGTTCGCGGTGGTCCGCGCAACACTATTGTAAAGGAAGAATTTAGAATTCGCGGTGGTCCGCGCAATTCTATTGGAGAGACGGAAGTTAGAGTCCGCGGTGGTCCGCGCGACACTATAATGAATGGGAGAGAAGGTGGTTAGAGTTCGCGGCGGTCCGCGCAACTCTAGATAATTTCGAAGACTGAATTTAAACTTACTCTTTACTATAGATTTGAAAAATAACGGAGAGCTGTACAATGTTTCAGCTTGTTCCGGTGTCGTTGAATATTTTACAAGAACTGATTTTTAGAGCACAATTTCGCTCTTTTTATACTAGTGTTTATGCTATCCTTGTCTAAAATTAGGGGTTGGAGAGGGCAAGTTCTTTGGCATCTCATTGGTTTGAACTTACCGTCTTCCCTTTCCTAATTTTCCAGATAGTTGGGGAGAATAGCTCTTATCTCTATACGTTCAAGGTCCATGTCATCCGCCTTCCGTTAGCTCTAGCGCCAGGGCCACCACTCAGGGTTTGCTCTGGTGCCCGAAGGGTAGTCGGATGCTAGGGGCAGTGTGGTGGAGTTACGGGGACGTAACAATACGGACGTAACGAGACCGGCAGAATTGGCATGAAAACTGACGCAGTTAATTATCACAAACCGTTTGAGTAATCGTATTAAATTTGTCGCCCGGCAATTACGCGCTCGTATTTTGAGTTTTAAGCGTACAATCGATATCGTTATGTTCTCAAACAGCAACAGTCACGAAATGGGTCTCGTGTTGTTCGCTTACGGGGGTCGACGGGGCTTCGGTTATGGGAGTCGGAGGGTCACCGCTGCTTCCACGATGATCGGTAGTTCCGGTGAAGGAACTTGCCCGACTTCGGACCGTCCAGCAGTCCCGACAAAAAGGCTTGAAAATAACGAATCTCGGTCTGGGCATTCGCAACAGAACGTAGATGTAGGGATCGAGCGTAAAATGAATGCACAGCAGTATATCGGCCACTATATGAAAAGCGCGAATACATTTTCGTGCTATCGTTGCACCATCGGAGAGTTTCATCGAGTACTGTTCCAATGGTATGGATATCTGAAACAATTATTTTCGAAATATTTACTTTTCCATCAATTGTATCTAGAATTAATGAGAATCCTTGGATTTAGCGATTATCCGTGCGTGTATGTTGTATGCGTCAAATGTTTAACCTATGAGAATTGCGCGAGAATAGACGTCGGTACGAACAATCTTGTAAACTATACTAGGAAATAATATATTTCAGTCTTATTACATTTGAAATAAATAAATTATTTCAAATTTGAATTATTTGAAATAAATAAATTATTTCAAATGTAATTAGAAAAAAGAAAAAATAGTTCTTTCAAGGATGCGCGTCGTTGCTATTTGGCAACATTGGTTCTATCCGTATCTTTTTCTACTCGACCGCGCGGGTTTAATCTCTTCGATATCTATATGTCAAAAGTGTGAAAACAGTGTTGACTTGGGAAAAGACATAAACATTAAAAGATTAAAATATGTTAACACGTTGGAACGAGTGAATCAAGAGTATACCAACCAACCGATGCTGTGCTAGCCACGTTACTTCGTCGTAGCGACGCGACGCAAGAGCATATACACCGATGCCGGAAACTCAAATTAAACTCAATACAATGGTAACACTTGGCCGATAATCGTATTTATTTCCGTAACCATTCAATCGGGTACAAGTTAAAAGTACGTAAATCTGATTTTTTTAAAAATATCTTATGGATTTATACTTGTATATATATTTTTGTAGCGACCGGAAATTGGATTTTCCCTACGCCATCATCGCGGTTCCGTCACGAAAAATACCTACCTTTGATAATTTTTTTCTCTCCGATCAAGTCGCTAACCGACGAGGAATTTTCGTAGGGAGAACAAATAATATATTAAGCACGGTATACCTTTTTTTTATGTAAATCCTATGGACTGAGCCACCGCGACATGATTACCTTAAAATAAAATAAGCAATCGCAATTGTCGATGGTGGCAGTGCGAACGATAATGCGAATGCATCGAGGCGAGCCTCCGAGACGCGACAGCTAAGAATGCGTTATGCACCCATGTTCAGATTTGTGCTAATAGCACACATTATACTATATAGTATAGCACGCATTTGTACGTATAAACGAGAAAAGCTGTGATTTTTTATTCATTAATAAAGGAATAATGGCTTGCCTATATTTTTTCACGAGCAACAAATTTAAGATAAAACATGATTTTAAAAAGTAACAACGTAGCGATAACACCCTGATTCGATAGAATATTTAAAAGAGTCTTTTAACGGTCTATATTATTATCTTACCCCCGTTGATAGTAGAAATTTCGTTCCAATAGTAAAGAAAAACTCGCCAGCATCGTGTTATTCGCTCACGATCGGTTATCCTCACTTTTCACCCACGTGCAAATAGCGAATACCAGCAGAGAGAAATTTTATGAGATTGTAGCCAACTGCTCACCATTTGCGGCATCCAACAAACGACGAATGACACAGAGAGAACAGCCATGAGCCTCGCGAAAGCTCTTTCCTCGACGGTGGAAACGACTTCCGGTGGTGGACTCGTAACTGCCAGAAGAGGTTTCACCCGGGAGGAAGCTCTCGAAATTCTTCTGAGGTGACCGTCTCGTCGGCCTAGCCGTCCCAGGGCTCGGGAAACTGCCAGGTTACACCACACGATCGACAGGCACAGAAGCGTACCTGCTTATTTGTACAACGATTGATTAGCTGTAAGAGATTATTCGACGGTACTGCGCTTTTCTTGGTTGAAATTAAATTAAGTTTAAATAATAGTGATCCAACTGACCGAAAAGAAACCAGACACAGGCGTAAGCGATGTCGGTGAATTCGGTGGCTTGTCTGTACCTTGCGCATTTTCCTCCTTGATAATATAGTCCAAAACCGAGCAAGGGCAAAGTCGTGAGTGTCAATGCGGCGACCCAAAGTGCCAGCATACATCGAACGATCCCAGGAAACGTCACACGCTGAATGTTGGACAGAACGATCGATCAACTATTTTTCTTTACCCCTCAATCTGTTCCATCGTCAGGTAATTGGTACGACGAGTTTGCGATGCGGTTACGTTTCAGAGGCACGTGGTAAACCACATGTTTAGCTTCGGGGGCTTATCAGGCTTTTATTGCCGAGTACATATAGTTATACATTCGAGAAATTATTTGAGGATCGTAACGAGCCGGTGAGGCCTTGGAGAGCACGTAGCGATAACCCACGGATTGTTACGAAAACTTTTCCTCCGTGATATTTTGGCCTACGTGACTCGAGACGAACCTCCGCCAAGTTTTGATGGCTATATAGATATTTTACGTCGATCGTCTCTCTGTCGCTAGGGACAAGAACGGAAGAAAAAAATTGAATCCCGCTATAATATACACGAGGCGTTTTTACCGTCGATAATCAGCCACTTTTTTTCTGACAACGGAAAAAAGCAATAGTCTCCGAATGGCGTTGTATGGAAAATTAGCAACTATCGTTCTCGGGCCCTCGAGTCTGGACACGAGTACCATGGAAACATTGGTTTGCAATGTAAATAAATTCATCCAGTGTGAAATAGCTAGCATTCTATTCTGTCGCGATGCTTGACTCTTTACTTGGTCGTTCTTACTTTTGTTAGTATTGAATTCGCGATTATTATTGTCTAACCGGTTCTTGTTTAGGTCGGGCGACGAGGCTCGCGTTATGATTTGTGCGGCGGTTGGGAATATATACACGGTCTCTTGCATGCGGGTCTCGAAATAAAGCCGAACTTCAGGGGTGGGGATAGGTACGCTTGGTATCCAGGACACTGCTGTCGAGGGGTGTCAACTTGCCGCGGCCATTATCGTTAAGGATAACACGTAACCTGACATAACCTGAACTTTATTGTCAAAAAAGTGTTGGTGTGTTGCTGTGAAAGGAACGTGGTGATTATTTTTTGTAATTCAAATTACAATTAATATATATAGTCTCTGTCGAAAACGACACCCCGAAATCTCGAGCGAAGCATTCGGCGTAAATCGGAATTTAGGAACCTTGCCCGTTAGGCGGACCTACCCCCGACAAAGATACAAACGATATAGGAAGAAAGTTTGAAATTTTGTAGAATAATTGCCACTACGTTCCCCGCTAATATACATTATTTACCATGTAAATTATAATGTCACAATGTGTATCGTCCTCCGCGTGTTTTCTCAATATGTAAAGAAAATATGGCTAATTGTGAGGAATTTCTGAGAGGCACGGAAAAAAAAGTAACTTGACTTTATTTTCATAATTAATAAAAATGAGTGAATTTACGACGACTGGACGACATTTAATATTTTTATTGATCGACGAACGCGCGCTTTTCTTGTATATACATATTTACATGATTTTGTTAAAGAATTCTGTTTGGCTTATTAATCAACTTATTTAATTTATTCAGTAATCGAGACGCAAGAATTTCGCCGGAAGTACAAGCAATTGCAAGCCAACGACACTCGGAGTGTCGTCCCGTGATACAAGTCTCTGATACTTATTGGGAATATAAAATAGCGACTGTCGTCAGCGCAGACTCGCCGGACTGTCTTAAAATTAATGCACGCGTCATCCTCGCGATGGCATCGAACAATCGCACTCTGGCAATTTTACAGGATATCCGCCTGCGTTATTCGCGACAAATTTTCTTCTCCTTGGCATACCGATTGCGTATGCGATCGCGTGCACGGAGCATATGGACCAACGCTCACAAACATTAGCTGTTTCTCTCTCTCTCTTAGTCCGCCATGAAGCGCCATTCGTCGGATGAATCTCCCTGAAGCCCATTAATGTTTTGCCTCCCCTTGGTACTATCGCCGATATCTCGACGACGATACAAGTAGCGCATTTTACTTGTATCCTCATAGAAAAAGCTGTGTTTTCGTGAATAATTTTTTTGCCTTCAACTACTATATGTAGAGGAAATTTATGACGCAGGTAGAAAGCTCATTGTTGCAATTTTTAGCGAATTAAAGGAGCATAGTTGAAATACCACGCTTTTTTCAATTTTGAAAGAAAATATATGTTCGTTCGCTGGCTCTTATGATTTTTATCCTACCGAGTCAAATAGTTGTTGACAAATAGATTGGTATGGACGGATGATCGATTTTTAATTTTTTCGACTTTATTTGAGATTTTGAGTTTATCAAATTTTACGTACGATAACTATCAAGTTCCCGAGTCAACAAAATCTTGAATCATCGAGCTGAAAGTTGGTGGAGAGACCGAAAGGACTACTCGAATCGCATATAGCGACTAAAGGTGCGCGTACCAATTTATCGAAATTTAGTCTGTTGTCGATCAACGTGTAGGCTCCTCGTAGAGATGGATCAAGGTAAGGTGGAGACGAACGAGGAAGCAATCTCCAAGATTCTACTTTGCAGGCATCTTTCGTTTTCGATTTCTATTACTTTATTTTGTTGTTATTCTTCTGTTTACCGAATCGCTCGACAGCTTTTAGTACTCTTGATCATTATCTATTCAAGTTGACGATGCGCCGGGCGTCTAATAGTCAACGCTATTATACTACCGAGCGGTCTGTAAATTCCTCTATTCCACAGTCTATGTTGATGTCAATCATTGTCGAATAACTAAAATTTCATTCGATTGAAATAATGAAATATCAATTATGAAGAAGCAGCAGCGACGGCTCTCGAAATGTTGGTAAAATAACTTGCACGATTAAACGGAAATATTGGATATTCGAGGATAGAACTCGTTCTCGGGCCAAGACACGCGAGCAGAATTCGAGACAGAGGCTTCTATACGAGAATTAAGTCCGGAGCGATCCGGGCGTTGAACGTGTTACGTGGGAAAGGAAAAAATATGCATCCAACTTTAAGTTGGAAGGTAATCAATTATCAAGTACGCATCGTGTAGGAAATTTCGTAGCGGTCGACTCAATTATTTAGAAAATGAAAGAAACATGGACGAAAGAAGGGAAACGCAACTGTAATGGACTATTCCGTACGGACGATATAAAAATAAGAGTGTCAAAGGCTTTCGGGGCAGACTGGAAACGAAGGAGCCGTTTACCTACGGACCATCGTCGCGATACGCAATTACGTTACGTTAGTTCCAATTGCCGGGAGCTATCGATCCTCCGTCTCGCTGGCTATCGTCGCACCCGCATTTCCAATTCCGTTCCTTATCAGCAAACTGATACGTATCACCCGTCCGAATGATTCGATCGATTGTAAATAATCGACGAGGATCCCGTTGGAGGCCCGCAGTGGATATCGCACTGCAATCGAAACCTAATTCCAATTGGCAAGGATGCACAGGCCGATATAGATTGTACATTGAGGCAATTATTAATAACAAATGTACACTTAAGATCGGTATATCCGATAATAACTGAATACTTGTCGATTTTTCGAGGAGGGAAAGTACTCGCGTTGTTATTCCTACTATCGTGCCGAATGCATACGCGACTCGAATCTCGGTAGGATATACCGTGCGTGTACGATCGCTCATATTTCTACGTCTACAGCAAGCGCTACTTATTATAAAAACCGCCAACAGCAGACGGGGCCGGCACAATTCTCGTAACTCTTATTGCGCATAATATACACGGTAAGGCGCGCGATCTGTGACCCCATCGGCCCAAAGATAACGTACAGCATCAACTTTCTTCGCAATATTGCTTAAAACTAATCGTTCGTTTCGCCGCCAGCCTCGACGAACGACTTTTATTTCCAATTCGCATATATTCAGGCATTAATCCAACAACACGAGTTTATTTCAATAATTTTGTTATATATTTGTATAAGGGGCTGTTTATTGGTATATCAAAATAAAAAATTTTGGAAACAAAGTTTAACGGAAAAATAGTCGATCCGAAAAAAAGTTCCCGGAAAGAGACCAAAACTTTCCGCTTTCTGCTTTACGAATGTAAGGGGAGCCATTACACCACTCGACAATGAATAATAAATACAGGTTGCTCTCTCTCTCTCTCTCTCTCTCTCTCTCTCTCTCTCTCTCTCTCTCTCTCTCTCTCTCCTCCCCCTCTCAACGACAACATTAAGAATCAAGTCGGACTATACCAACGGTTGAATAATATTAATGGCACGAGTATGATAAATGAAATATTTCTTCACGACTACCACGTCTCTTATATTACAGAGTTATCGGGTATGAATGAAAAGTGATAGAGAAACAACGCGTTTACCTTCTGGTAGACAAAGGGCCGAGTGAGGGCCAGCCATCTTTCCGCTGCCATAACGATTGCCACACAACCGCTGAAGAGACCGAAAAGCCGCCAGACTATTCGAAGCGAGCAAAAAGCCCTATTGGTCGTCACTGATTCCACGTAGATCGTCACGTACATCTGTACAAGCATGCCGAGAAGTGCGACCAAGTCGTTGCTCGCTAGACATCGCAGCATCAACAAGTGATTCCTGTTTCGTCTCTATTAACAAATACAATACCAAAGTATTAAATATATAACGGTACATCATTTTTTGGTTAAATAAAAATTGCAACCTCTTGATCTTTATTATTATTGTTCGTTGAGGCTTGACAATTTTAAGGCTTATATATTTAAGGATTAAAGCCAAAAAAGTATATCGTAACGCATTCAGGCCTAAGACTACACGTAGATGCAAGGCAGAGTGGGCCCAATTTCGATATTTAAGTAGGAATCATTATAGTCAGGATAATATTTTATAATAATTCGCATCTTCGTGT
Organism: Cylloceria caligata; assembly: GCA_963942595.1. NCBI lineage: Eukaryota > Metazoa > Arthropoda > Insecta > Hymenoptera > Ichneumonidae > Cylloceria > Cylloceria caligata. The sequence goes on from OZ012707.1 coordinate 71,621,333, forward strand.
AGACGGGTGCTTCGGCAACTCAACCATCAAGGATTAATAACAAGTAAATCCTTAATAAATTAGACGCCAATTTTTGACTGCTATGTCACAAGGATGTTACGAGCTTGGTATATACGTTTATCGTATCGAGCGTTAGTAATAATGAAAACTTGCAACGATTTTTATGTATTTTTATGAAACCCATTGGTATCAATCCGCAATTGGAACAGAGCTCAAAGAGCTGTATTAATTTTCGACACTGACATTCCCTCGAAATTGTAATCTCTCGTTGTACGATTATGGAAAATCCAGTCAAAGCTTTTCAACCAATATATTTCTAATTATATCCTTCTCTTATGTAAAAATATTATAAAATTTCGCGTCATAATGAAATATAATGGCATTGTAGCTCGGCGGAACGCAGCAATTCCGTTAAAAGTTCTGAAATGGGAACACCCGCGGAAATTGGAAGCACTACCTCGGGAGAATATCACCTCTCCGATGATGATTCAACAATGTTTACTTGTAATACTTTTTAGATCAATTTTTCTATAATTTCCGTATAATTTAAACTGGTTCGTTACTAACCTTGTCTCGCAAGAAAAGAATAATCAGCGCTGATATGTTTCCAATTACGCCGGTCATGTAAACCAAGGTGAGAATCATTTGTGAAGCTACGGTCACGTGTCGTCCGTGGGACCGAGTAGCACCTCGGACCATTTTTCCAATACTCGTCATCATTGTCATTGACGTCGTCGATGTTACGTCAATATCCATCAACATCGTACTGTTCCGAACGTCGTGCGACCAATCGTCATCTTTAGCCATATTATCTTCTTGATTTTCCTCAATATCAATAATCGAAAAAATCACAAGTGGTTATTGCTACGCAGCGTAGATTTAACTTTTTTGTTAGACAAATTGTAGGGCCATTAAAATTTAATATCAGTTTATATTCCGTGAGCATAAAAACTGGATAAAAACAAGATGATTGATCGAAAGCCATATAAAACTGCAAAAGCTATAAATGGAAAGTCACATGCGAATTAAATCATACATTTCGTCCACTATTTTTTCCAGTAGATTATATGAAAACAGCCCACAGGCCTGACGATTCTTTGCAAAACTCGGATGGTACCTGCAGAATATTCGACCATTCTCCCACGCACTCTTTTCCTCTTGAGGCATATAGCAAAAGTATCTGTATTATCAAATGCAATATTGCTAAATACATTTTTGAGCATTTCTCGATTATATATTTCGAGCAGATAACCAACTCTATACATTATTTAAACAAGTTTCCAAAGTTGGACCTTGCACATTGCTTTCTCAATATTTACGACCTTTCACAAAGCTTACTCTTTGAGAAATTAAAAATTGAACGACACACTTTCTCATAAAAGTCGCTTTTTCAAAGATGGAAAATAATGAGGAAGCAATTTCCAATATTTCAGCTTGCAAGTAAGTTTCTTAAACTTTTCATTTTATAAAATCCGCCAGCAGATGTTTCAATTATTGTGCAAATTGTAACAAATAAATAAGCGCACCTGCTCTATACCGGCCTGTCAATATTCAGCTCGATCGATAAACCCAAACATATTGAGATACGGAGCTTTCGATTTTCCAACTCTGTCGCACACGCATGTATCCAGACGTTTTTCCAAACGACTATTCTCAATGGTTTAGATCATTTTGAGTATCCAGACAGATGGATTGTTTTCAATTGTTTCTTTTTCACAAAAACTAAGCGTCCTCTATGAGGTAGCAAAATGAGTCTGTTAATAACTTTTCGGCATCGTTATTAGTTAAAATAAACGTTGTTAAGCATCAGTGATCGCTAACGATTCTCTTTGACACAGTGTTTTCTTCTTCGAGTCGAAGAAAAAAAATATTCCACCGAATGGGAGCCCCATCGGAGCGTTTCGATCAAGGGCAATTATATTAAGATATCGAAATAATAGTTTATACGAAGGAAAAATCTTTTATATCAAAGTTGTAGAATTTTACAGAGGACGCGAGGATGCGACGGTCGCACGGGCAATTTCTTCAAAGAAGCTGTGTCAAAGAAGGTCACTTTCGATTGTACTCGGTTTCGAGACGAATCTCGCGAGTAAAAGAAAATTATCTAGCTTAAAGAAAACCGAGTTACAGCCCTTGTGCATAGCGCAACATTTTTTCTCCGACTTCTGGATACACGACGTCCAAGGGAATGGCTAGCAATTGACTCTAAGAGGTATTGATACTCGTATCGCAAGTATTGACGTTGAATGAGCTACATCTTGGATTTCCCGCCCCCCATTTCCCTTTTAAGCTTATATCCGTATTTAGAGAGAGACCGGGAGTCGAAAGAAAATAAAAATCTATCAGTGGCACACTCTTCCGATACCAATACATATCGTTGTATATGTTGGTGTAAAGAAGCGAGCGTCACTGCGTCCCTTCGGTTTCCTTTCGAGTCGGTCTACTTGAATACGTTTTATATTTTTATACCTGAATGCCGATTTCCGCGGGCACGCGCTGTCGTACGCGTGTCATCAGTTGCCAATTTTTCCCAGTGGCAGGCACCGTCTTTGTTTCATCAGTTATTCGCTTCCGCCGCGATTCAGACGTTGAAATTTTCTCCGCCGATAGCTGCGGTAAGCCGAGTACATTTGTCGAATATTCCGCGAAAACAATACATCGACCAAAAGCCTCAACTTTTATCGTCCGCGCACCCAACAACTTCTCTTTCTCCAACGAGCTTTTCGTTAAACCGCACAATCGATCGATACAATTGCCGCAGAACCAAAATATTTTTCAAAATAGCGGTCAATTTTATAATTCTCCATATATTTAATCGTTATTTTCAAGTGACACGAGTATTTGCTCTCCGCGTGGTGTCGTCTATCTCTCAACTGCACCGGATTACGTGCAGCAAGACCGGTGAGATCGGTGCTGTCTAGCTACGACGTTTCTTTTTTTTCTACTAATTATCGAGCTCTTGCAATCAAGACAAATCTTTGCCGAGTCTTCTTCCCCGTTATTTATATTCTTTTGTGGAAGGATAGAGAACGCTTCTCGATCGTAGAATTGAATCGTAGGATCGTACGATGAAAAGCTTTATTTATTCGATTAATATAAATTGACGGGAGTGACTGCGGCTCGTTGTCAATGCGCTTAACCACCGAGAGAGACCGAGAAAAGCCCTCTCCGTACAGTCGGGCAGTCGCCACCTCACTGATCGAGTCCGTTCGAGCGACACGCCGTGCGCGGTTAATCCGAGTTTTGTTTATAACGCTAATAGCTCGACAGTGCGGGGACCAACCATCGCGCAGGCGCCGACGCTCTTTCCAAACTTTTTAATGAAATATTCATTTAAGCTCATCGAAACAAACGCGGAAAGATCGATGCTTTCCATTGCAATTACAGACAAGTTCTCTCGTTGATATCAATCGAATGCAAATTAGTTATGCTTACTGCGAAAAGCAATAATATATCAATTAATGTTTGCAATCAACGGATCCTGCTGCACATATATATCGACAAGATTTAGAAAACGCCGGTGTTTTGTTTCCGAAAATTTGCCGCTATTCAGGGTACACACACTTTAACGTCATGCGCGACATATTTCTGTCGATCTTCCTCACTCCTCCATGATTGCCAATGGTGCTATGTCAGATGCGCTTATCGCGGCTCATCTCAAGGAGTTTCGGTGATTGGAGCAAATCCGAGATAAAAATCCAATATTACTGTACGATGCAACGGAAATCTTGATACACGCGTACACGGAGCTAGTCTCCAAGCGATATATACCGCACACATCGGATTCCGAGATATTAAATGGTAAAGCCACTGAATTTAAGACGCGTCGGAGATCGAAACTTGGTGTTTTCTCATATTTCGATTTGTTTCTATTTTACGCGAATGCAAGATGCATTTATTAAGAATAAAAGAAAAACAAAACACACACACACACAAGGCTGCGTTCGCTTCATCATTCCGATTATAAAGGAAGCTCGAAAGGTTGCCGCAATTATATTAAGAAGATAAGAGATCAATCCAACACCTTTACCTTTTAAATACTGATACTTTTGCGACAGTACCTGCAGTCTCTGCACCAAACTTCTGATAAATCCTCATCACTTTTTGATTGGCATCTATTTAATTTTCGTCCATGTTTTTACCGACCGACAACGAAGCGATAAACGTCTATATAGTGGACGACGGACAGAGAGCTTTTGCGTGTACGGATTTTTCATACCTCAAGACTTTTATTCACATCTCTGGAACGTGACGGTATTTTACGATGCAAAGTTTCGTCTCTTGTTAAGGGAAGGCGAAATCTCCATACTTACAACGCAGATATGTGCAGTGTTTCTCTTTCACTCCGCTGTTCAGCGCCATACCAATGCTATCTTGCTGACATTAATGGATGGAGTAAGGAGGTTTTGCCTCCCCTTGAGGGTTTCTCGAAGGGATTTACCCATTGAAGGGAGATGAAACGTCCGTACTTGCACAGATGCGTTGCTTCTCGCTCTCTCTCTCACACGTACCACATCGTATTAACAAAATGGAATACCTGGCGTCGCGCGATCAGGGCGATATATTGTCGAGTAAGCGCGATAGCTGATTTTAATTCTCGACTTTGAGCTGTAAAACTGGTGATACGCGGTTCGCTCTTCTCATATTTTATCCGAATGGTCAAACGTGACGGAAATATTTCCATAACAGTTTTAGATATACCGACCAAGAGACGCGTCGTGTCTTGACCGTTGGAAAATCGAATATTCAATTACATGCTTTTCGCGGGAATAAAAATAATTGGGTATACCGGGCACACGAGCAAGAGTATCCGCAGCGATGCGCGCGACAGACGTGTGTTTATTAATAAAATTGCTATGGATGTTTCAAGGATGCGGTACGCGCGAGAAACAATGGTGCTTCCGATGCGTGCTGCAATTGCTGCATTATTCCGCGGTACGACGATGAACCCTCTTTCGCACCGTCATGTACGTGTTGCCTACGAGATTTGGACGCGGGCCAAACTTGTCAAGAAAGACGCGGCGATAGAATAATATTATCTGTATGTACGTATCAGGTGCTAATGGTATATCGGAGCTTTGACAGTTTGGAACATCATTAAAATGAAGATACGAGCAAAACAGCTATAATCTTGTGCTTGCACGACCCGATGGACGGAATAATCAAGAGAGGGGAATAGAAAAATGTCCACAGAGACCTTCGTATTGAAACCTTGAATCAATTGTTTATGGACGAATTTGCATCAACTTGTACGTGAGCAAAGACGATGATCAACGTGCTATATTTATAAGAACATTCTCGGACTTGATATCTTGGAATGGTTCACCGTATAAGTAACAGCGAGCGACAATGGTGACTGGTTGCCCGTTGTTAATGTAGCACCGCGAAAAACGATTTAAATCATTTAAACGGTGAATGCATTCATTGCATAACAAGTGCAGTACAATGCCGCACGCCAATTGCATATTCTCGACCGAAACGTATGTATGGTGCGACGTCCGGTCAATCCTGGTGGTACAAAAATACTGTAATATAAGACATAATTTCTCCATTGCCTGTCGGTGAGACCGAAGTTGAGGAGCTTCGGTACGTTTGAACCTTGAAAAAGGATGCAAAGTAGATACTCGCACGTTGCCTTCTTATTATTATCGACTTTTTTCACGAATCTTCCTTCGCGTGAAAGGCAAAATTTATCAACTTACATCCCAACTTGTTAAAAACAAATGACAGAAACGGAAGTTTAATGAAATTTTAGTGGTCTACAATGACAATTAAAAAATTCTCAGTCCTCAAAAAACTCATTGCCTCGATATATTTTAACAAACAATTGTAAGCAATAACGACAAGTTACCGCATAATTGGTGTGACAAATGTTAGATCCATTGCTCCCGTGGTTTACAAGATACGGACCTTTTATTTCTGCAGGCATCGGCATTTGTCAATATAAAAATTCTATGTTGTATAAAATTTGTACACGTCCGACGATCGTCGTTAAAATTCATACCAAACATTCCTGAACGTTACCGAGTACGCACTCAAAGTTTAAGCTCATTTCGTAAAATGTTTCAAAAGTAGAAGCATCATTGAAAACTCGATAAAGTCAAATTGCTTAATATTAAATCCGAACCCTTGACACCGATCTTGACAAAATTGAATATCAGTGTGTTCCGTAAAACATTTTCGTTCAACCGATCAAAGTAAACGCGATTAAATTCAATTTCAATTCAAATTCAAATTCAAACTTCATTCTCGTCTTTGACGAAATTCAGAGCGAAATATCCTTGATTGCTAAGAATTTGCGAATGTCAGAGCTTAGCATAGAATTTTTCTCAACAAATACAAAATGCAGACTTTTGGAACAAGGCTTCGGAAGGGTTACGGGTTGCCTGATCGTGTGTCAAATATCTATTAGGTCGATTGGCTTCCCCGTCATCATTTTTCTCTATCCAGAGGCCAAAAATAATACGCAGAGCTTCTCATGAGAAGACCGCGTGGACGACGGATCAACAAAATTCGGAAGTAACGGGCAAGGTATACCGCTGTTACGTCCAAGTAACATGAGAAATTGCCCTGTTTTAGACCTTAGCTACGGCTAATTAGTCTGGGATACGGGCTCGGTGATTTGATCGTTAAAGATTTGAATTTACGAAGGGGTTTGAGAATGATAAAGAAAATGTAAATGGTGAGTTCCTGTTTGACAACCGGGAGTTCGAGTGAAAGGAAAAGAGGTGTTCGCGGTGGTTTGCGCAACACCCTTATTTTGGGGGAGGATAGGAATTTGCGGTGGTCCGCGCAATTCCCTGGTTAAATTGAGAGGAAATAGAGTCCGCGGTGGTCCGCGCGACACTATAGTGAAAGGGAGAGAAGGTGGTTAGAGTTCGCGGCGGTCCGCGCAACTCTAGATAATTTCGAAGACTGAATTTAAACTTACTCTTTACTAGAGATTCGAAAAATAGCGGAGAGCTGTACAACGTTTCAGCTTGTTCCGGTGTCGTTTGAATATTTTACAAGAACTGGTTTTTAGAGCACAATTTCGCTCTTTTTATACTAGCGTTTATGCTATCCTTGTCTAAAATTAGGGGTTGGAGAGGGCAAGTTCTTTGGCATCTCATTGGCTTGAACTCACCGTCTTCCCTTTCCTAATTTTCCAGATAGTTGGGGAGAATAGCTCTTATCTCTATACGTTCAAGGTCCATGTCATCCGCCTTCCGTTAGCTCTTGCGCCAGGGCCACCACTCAGGGTGTGCTCTGGTGCCCGAAGGGTAGTCGGATGCTAGGCGCAGTGTGGTGGAGTTACGGGGACGTAACACCGCTTTGCATCGTTATATCGAATATTCTGACATGAAAATCACGAAAATAAAGAAGTTTCATGAAAACTGAACTTCCTCCGCGACCAAGTGAAACGTTTAAAGAGTTTTTAAAAAGTTTTTCCATTTATTTTCTCACTGGAGATGATTATTAATGGGATTATATTCTATTTCAGGGTTAAAAAAAGTGTTTTTTTCACTAGAGAAAATCGGTTAATTCTCTATCGCCGTGAGCCGGTTTCTCCGTCTTTCCGCATATGAAACTGCGCAAATTTGAGCACAGCTTGCTAAAAAACACTAGATCGTTAACGATATAGAAAAAAGTGAGTGTGCTTTAGACCACACGACTGAAGTAAAACTTCTTTAGCTCCATCTATATGTATGTGTATATATACATATGTTTATATATTAATTTTCTACAAATATTTAAATTTATCATGGGTTTTCATTGATAAATTAATATTTTTGAATAGATTTTTTATTTTTATTCATTATTTTCATTATCGGATACATCAGTAATTACTGTGGTTGATTGTAAGACCGAGACAATAGGCTTATGGTATGAGAAATAAGATACATATGTTTTCGAATGAAAATTAGAAAGATATCCAGAGAAAACTGCATCGATTGATGTTCCTTGTCTTGTGGTAGACTCATTTCGGTTATTATTCATTTGTAGTTCTAATTTATCTTGTAGAAAAGTTACCAAGAGTTGTCCATCTTTGGACGCGAAATTAACATTGAAATCTCCTGCTAAAATTAGTGGCAATGTATGATAGTTTTCTCCTAATTCTTCAGAGCCTACTCGACCGTAAATCATAAGTCTTTTATATAAAAACTTTATAACATTATTAACTGTGTTATTGGGCGAAATGTAAGCAACTACCATTATGATGTTTGTTCCATCGTCCAAAACACAGTGAGCAGCACATATATCACCAATTGATGATTGACCAATATCGATTTCACGAATATGTCGTAATAAAATGTCCATTTTCGAAGTTACTATATTCGAGACATCATTTGATTTCTGATAAATTGCCACTCCTGCTGATCTAACATTTTTACGCTTAAATTTCGCAATACAATAAAAATTTGGGATGTCAACATTTTCATCGTCATTTGACCAGGTTTCTGATAGAAACAAAATATTCCTTGAATCAATTACGGGATCGCTCAAGTCCGACACGTGTTTTCTGAGACTTTGGCAATTGAAAGTAGTCATGGAAAACTTTTTTCTGTCATTCATGAAATCAAGAATCGTTCTTCCTATTGTTGACAATGTATTCAACGATAATCGGCGAAATTCATCTTGTAAAGATATGATTGATGTATCATTTTTTCGACCATGATAAAATCTATTATCATTGTCTTTTGGCACTATGTACAGTCCTTCAATACTGGTAACTCGTGATAGAGCAACATATAGTAATGGTAGAGAATAAGTCCTTTGATATTCATAAACAACTTCATTGAATGTTCTACCTTGGGATTTATGAATTGTCATGGCACATCCTGATACTAAAGGAAAATGATTTCGTTTTGCGTTTATTGTTTTGTTATTATTCATGGCAATGGTGGATGTTCTGCGTTCTATTGGGACGGCATGTTTATCAATATTATGTGTCGCAACGTAACCGGAAGCTTTTCGTCGAAGTTTTTCACCAACTTTTCGTGAATTCTCAAAAGTTAACCATACTCGTGTAACTTCATTTTGTTCGTTTTGTTCAATATGTACTAATTTACCAACTGCACCGTTTGCCAATCCATCTGATACATCAATGTTTGTGGTGATAATGTACGATTTGTACAGAACGAAAACAATTTCGTACGGTAAACCGCCAGTATCGATAACTGACATTTTGTGTAATTTCTGTTTGACAAAAGCTTCCTGTTCAGTACTTTGACATCCAAAAAAATTAATCTGTTGCTATTGATACTATTTTATTATCTGCACGTTGCAGTATCGTATTATTGTATTCATTGACGGAATTATTAGTAAGAAAGAGACGAATTCCATGTGGACATGATTGATCAGCCTGTTCCTTTGTAAAGAATCGCGATTCAATAATTGCTAATTCGTCATCTGTTAATATCGTGCCATTACCGATTTTCGTGAGTAATGATGAAAATATTGCATTACTTTGTCGCATGACTTCTGTCAATTGGTAAAATTTTAATCCTCGCCATAGTACTGGTCCTGCCATACGCTGTTTTGGCTGTTTATATATCGGTATGGCGCGAACAGGCGGCAGTTGCCGTAAATCACCAATGAAAATCATGTCTAATCCACCGAAATTCGTTTCAAAATTCCCTGTTATTTGTTTTACTCTAGCATCAATTCGAGCTAATAATTCTACACCAATCATGCTCACTTCATCTATGATCAAGACTTTTACATATTTGAACAGTGTACGATATTGATTTGCCGTCTCAGTTGATAATACAAGAAGTTTTGATAGCGATATTTTCAACGCAGCGTGTACGGTAGATCCGTCGATAGCAACTGCAGCCTTGCCAGTGGATGCACATGTGATGTATGCATTGCAATATCCATCATTATCTGAATATCTATTGTATATTTCCATTACAAGTTTTATGGTGAAAGTTTTTCCACATCCAGCAGGTCCAGTAAAGAATACTTGTAGTGGGTGATGAATTTGAAGACAGGACGTGGTCGATGACATGAAGAAGGAATTCTTTTTGTTTTTCATTTGCAGATCTCATTAGTTAACAGAATTGATCTAGTTCCATAATATTTTCTTTCTTCTTCGCAATAACACCTAACTTACTCAATGTTGCTAAGTGAAGATCCATATTAACGTCTGCATTTGGATTACGATACAATTGTTGGAAAGGTTTGGGCTCTGGAAAGCGATTCGCAGCATCTTGAATTTCAGTTTCATCATCGTCTGGATTCCCGTCTTCACGGCACAATGGTCGACAGATTTCAATCGTTTTCTCGATGTCTAAATTTGATTCAAATTCTTTTATTCTTTCCAAAATTAGTGCTTCATTTTCATCGTAGATATTGATAAATTTCATTTCAGCTAAAATTTCAGCATCTTCATTTCTAAATGGAATGTGTAACGTAACCATTTCTCGTCTATATTCATTGTAATCTTGTGCAATATCATAATTTCGAAATCGAATAACTTTGGGCACTATTCTCTCAGCGTAAACACCACTTTTTTTTGATAATATTTAGAAACGAATTGTGCTAGAGTAATGTTACTCAATTCATCGGGTCGTCATTGATATTTATCAAACCAATCTTCCTTCCAAATATCTGTCAATTTTCATCAAGTTCACTCAATTCTTTTTGGGTCTTTCGAATCCTTTGTCGTTCAATTGGCCACACGGTATTTATATAAATGACAACAACTGAGCTCTTTGACATTGGCTCTCTGAGCAGATACCAAGTGGCCTCTTGACTACTCATCTCTACATTATTCAACATATCTACACTCATTTTTCTCGTAATATCCATTATATCGAACTCGGGATGTTCATTCATTACTTCTATAATTTTCCGTTGTAAGTTACTAACACCTCGATTAGTTTTGTTTACATACTCAACAACGTAGGCAGCATAGGAATACTCCTCAGTGATAATTTGGAAATCCATGTTCGACCTCAGAATATTGAAAACAAAGGTGTTGAATGGATTATGCCATTTTTCTGTGGGACTGCGTTTATGAAATATTTTTGGTCTCGTAATTCCAGCACGAAGTATGTTGCGGTATTCATCGTCCGATTGAATATTATTTTTTTGCGTAAAAGTCATCAATATTATTGTAATCTGTACTTTCTAAATTGGATCTAATTTCAGCATATCTCTTAGCATATCGTTGAAAATGTTCGTCTGTTTTTTGCATCGGTGTAAGATTAAATGTTTTGCGACATGGCATAAAAGGTGCTTCAAATCTGCATTTTTGTGGTTTATTAGCAACAATCTTCTTATGTGTGTTTATGAGTTTGTAATTTGATATTTCCTGATGCTTGAGATGCTGAAACTGATACTAAACTGTCGATTAAATGTATTACTTCACTGTTATTTTCATCAATCATATTATCTGGAGCATTTTCAAGCCACAGTAATATATGTGCATGTGGACTTCCGCGATGCTGGAATTCAATACGTTTAAAGTATTCAGCGACTCTGTAGCGACCGAAAGGACTACATTCTTTGGATTATAATATTGTGAGCAATACATTAACCAATTTATCGAAGTAGATGGCGCAAGTCACAGCATCTTCATTGACAAGTGTGCTTTTTTCAATGAACCTTAGTTCCGACGCAACACGCTCTGAAATGTCCGCTCCATTGTTCGCCAATTTATACAACAACTGTAGTATCAGATCCCTCTATCCTATTTCATTGGCGCTAAGTGTCATGAAAGCTGTTGGTCTGCCTTTCTGTCGAATCATCGCGAAAAGATCTTTTTTTCTTTGTGCCCAAGTTGAATTTGGTATTGAACGTAGGAAAGCAAGATTCGATTCAATACAATTGTTGATGTACTCTTCTGATTGGATTTGTTCTCTTGTTATTTTGGTATTAGGACCAATATACTTAAATGCCACAGTCAAACAGTCTCGAATCCGCAGTCTCATAATCTTCACAGCGATATACAACAAATGGTACGGGGTAATTGCTCGACGGTCAGTACGACGCAATTCACTGGAAGCTGTCATGAATGGTGTAGCTCTAATGTCTTCTTTAAATGTTCTAAATTGTCCCAAATAAATAGTTGGAAATGACAATGCTTCCGCGTGTTCATCAAATAATAAACTACGAGGAATATTGTATTCTCCAGGTGCCATTCTTAAATATTTTTCGTCGTTCCACAAAAGAGTATGTTGCTGAGCTGTAAGACTCTCCTCGATGGGAATATCTTCACTGACTTCATCTATGTTACCTATTTGTTGAGTTTCTTCATCATCATCACTGAGGAATCCACGATTAATGTTGATATTGTAGTGAGTATAAAGAGGCGTGTTTACCAAATATTGTAACCATGTCTTAATATTTTTCTTATTAATTAATCCTTGTAAATAGCTCGACTTGTGAATTCGTTTCCTTTTGATATTAACGTAGATGCAATGATCATCGCTGATATCTCTTGGAAGTTGATTCACCATTGTATCCACAGATATTGGCACATTGATAATCTGACCGTATATACCAAATTGCCCATGAACATGCCGTAGTCTTTGTATCTGCATAAATGGGAGACGAGAGGAAATTAATCTCTCCGAAACTAAATCAAGTTTCGGTAAATGTGCAGGAATTTTTGGATATTTAAATTCATTGTACGTTGACAATATTGGAATATTTTGTTTGTCAAGAGCAACTTTACAAGTCGAACAAATCATTGCATCGTTAATGTTGTTGATATTCTGGAAAGTATAAAATTTATGTTTGTTAATTTCTTCATAGTGATAAAGTATGTGCATACTTCGATATTATTTCAAAATAATATTATTTCTTACCATTATTTTCTTCAACAGATCTTCATAATTGTCAGATGCCTTTTTCAAGTCCTTTTTTAACCACAATCTATTGCCGACTGTACATGAATAACCAAATGGATTTTTCCGGAATTTTCGATCGAAATTTTCATGAGCCTTTTTATGTTTTGTAATGTCGTCGTACTTTAAAGTCAAAGTTGAATCACGGAGGTCTGATTGTTCTTCAATATTTCCCGACGGATTATTACTATGAACAGAGAAAAATATTCTCTAAAGTATATTTAAACATAAAATATGACTTACTTTATTCCGCAAACTATTCTGTTTGTTCCGTTTAAAGATAAATTCGTGACAGCGGACCGGTAACTACGAAATCGGGATAATATCCATATGTTTCCAATCTCAGAGCCGGGTAAAAAGTACCGAAAGTTTTAATTACTTTACCTAAGTGTATTTAAGGGTATATCTGTATGAAAACAAATTTGGCATTTCGTGACAGAGCACCTCGGTAATTGCGGAATTCATCTCTAAACAGACCAATCTCGGATGCTCGAACAGTCGTAAATAGATTTGTACTACAAATACACGATCCGGCACGGCAGCATTGCGCGCTGCACGTACCAACCGACAGAGCGAAGCTGATGTATACACAGTCATTGTGAACAAAATCTGTCCACAGCGGTAACCGTCGCGATAGAATTTTGCACAATTTTGCACAATGGACACAACGAAGCTCTGTATACGCAGCAGCAGTTCGACGCGCGAAAGTTCGACACGGCAAAGTACCGCACAGATCAAGTTCGGCACGATTCATACTCGTGCGTTGTCAAGTCGGAGAATACGCTTATCGACCGTTGTTCTTGCGTTCAGACTGTAAAAAAAAAAATACGACCGAGTCAAATGCAGTTGAGGTAAGAGAGGGCGGAACACACTCGTATTCCTTCATTCGTCTTGTTTGGCTGAAAAATTATTTTTTAACATATTTATGCATAACATTACAGTCACGAGCTCCAAATTTGTAGAATTCGATTGAAAATACCATACGACAAAACGTACTGGCAGTTGAATTAGAAAACGCTTGTAATTCCGTCCTTTTACCTCAATTACCTTTGACTCTATTGTGTATCTCTATTTCGAGGTGCCGCAACGCAAGACTGATGGTCGGTATACATATTTACTGACTTGCCAACGCACGAATTTATGGTCGTGTCGAACGCGGTCTGTGCAGATACGTGTCCAACTAGGGAGGTGCGCGAGTATGCAGAATCTGCAGATGTCGAACCCATAAGTCTATGGTAGAACCTTGCCGTGTTGCCGTATCGAATTATGGCGCTGTTAGAGTTTTCTCGAGTCTAATAAGTTTTACAGAGGAAAATTTCATCGTGGCGGACAGCGGATTACTTTTGAGTGTCGAGTTGATTACCATCAGGCCGTACAATATATTTTATTCCGTTCAATTGGGCGTGTGTATACAAAATTTTTGTACAACTATTCGTGTAGAGATGGGTAATTTTGCGTAACCATCAGAGTGCTGCCAAATTCGTTTTGATACAGATACCCTTGGATTCGATCTACGTCAAGTTATTTTAACTTTCAGTACTTTGCCCAGCCATGAGAGATACCATAAATATATATATAAATATATATATATATATACGCATAATTAATAATTGTATCTTTGCTATAGAAAACATATAGTTTACCCCGGCGGCGCCGAACTGAGCTCGGGACACACGACGATAGTAATCCCGGCTGTTGAGAGCTCGACACTCGGAGATCTCAAGGTATATCTCCGTTGTTCGTTGAATCTAACTTGAGATGTATAAATAACTGCTGTGTTCCGTTTCGACCTGCGGCGAGCCACGCGATGTGTCAATCCCTGCGGCTACGGCCGTAGCACCAGCGGCAGCAGCAGCAGCAGCAGCAGCAGCAGCAGCAGCAGAGCACTTTGTGCGAGCGTATATAGCAGCGAATAAATTTTTAACACTTCGAGTGTGGGATTCAGGTCCAAGAGTGCTTGCAACAACGGTGCGGCGACGTCTACAGTTTATACCTCTGAATTTCTTTACTATCGGCGCATTATTCATCTGGTAAATAACATATATCGCGCGAACTTGGAATGAATTAAAAAAAGCACGGTACCCTCGAGGGGCGAGCAGAGTACTATTTTTTAGCCTTGTGTGTACCTTTTGGCAAAACCGAATAATTATAAGTTTAGAATATGCGTGAAATTTCCTTCTTCCAATCGATCTCTTTTGTAAAATGTGTGGAAACTATAGTAGCAAGTGAGTAAACGGATTATCATCGCGTATATGCGATAAATTTTAGGGTAGGTTGCGCGGATCTCGCATATTTCATCGAGCAGACAAAAATCGGACGATTCGCTTATTTAGGATGAAAAAAAAAGTTGAGCGCGTTGTCTATTGTTTTGTAGAAATGCCGGTAATCGTTAGTTTGCCTTTTTTTTAAGAGGGAGCACGGTATAATAAAAGTGATAAAGATAGCAAATTAGACGTCACGTTTATACGCAAGTATGGAGATAACGGTGCAATGTTGAAAAAAAAAAATAATGATAATAATAATACATGTGAAAAGAAGCCAAATTGGATAAGCATAGTATGGTAAGGAGTTCGAGATCAATATCAATCGATAGAGAGAGAGAGAGAGAGAGAGAGAGAGAGAGAGAGAGCGAGCGCCAGCCGGCTGCCCAGCAGCCAAGAGATGCGAAGCCAGCCGGTAAAAGTATTTCTTTATCATCCGCTTGGTCGAATATGCTTGGTTCGGCCGCGGCGGTATATTCGTAGGAAATGGCGACGCCACTCGGCTCAGCTGGTTTCTTTTAGCGGTGGGCTGCTTAATCGCGTCTATATTACTTGTTATAACAACGAGCGACGTAGCAACATAGTAGTTGGCAAATTTCGATTTTAATATTTAGTAAGCTTTTTGTTCAGAGACGTGATTGCTGTTGTTCCTTTTGTTTTTGTTGTTGTTATTGTTGTTGTCGCTGCTGCTGCTGCTGCTGCTGCTGCTGCTGCTGTTGGTGTTGTTGTTGAGATTGAGAGAGTGCAGCATTAATTTACATTCGCAGATGCTACGAAAATGGATAATCCAATAATTGAAAGCCCGAAAATTGAGGACGACGAGGAGGTGATGACGGCTAAGGACGAGGCCCCGCAGCCCGAGATTGTAGCTGGTTCGACATCGGTATATACTTACATAACCAGACTCTCTAGTTAGCCAAGTTATTTATCTTAAACCAGTATATATGTATTAGAGTAAAAGAAGGAAAAGTTTGAAAATGTAAATGACAAATATTTATGGATAATATGCTTTATCCGAGTATTACCGATAGTTATAATAAATCAATAATAACAATAAAATGGCTTGGAAAATGATTGGGTATGTATTATCGTTGCAGCCACCGCCGATAATAGATTACGAGGCAAGAAAATTGGCTCGCGATGCCAAAGCCAAGAGAAAAGATGAAAAAACGGTTCAACAAGTTTTAAAGACTTTGGACAATCTCAAGACTCCGGAGGAAAAGTTGTCGGCCATGTGCAAGAAATATTCAGAACTTTTGCACGAAAATAGGCAGTTACAAGGGGCCGTTAAGCAATCGGAAAAGAATATAATAATGATACACCGCGAGAAGGAACAGTTCAGACACGAACGCTCAAAGGCTGTTCTGGCAAAGACGAGAATGGAGCAATTGTGCAGAGAGCTCCAGAAACTGAATAAAGCTCAGCAGGAGGAGACGGCTCTGAAGCTCAGGGTCGAAGAAGAAAAAAGGAAAGAGATTTGCTTCACGTTTCAGAGCGCGTTTGCCGAAATGAACACCCTGACCAATCAGAACAATGAGAAAAGTGCCAAGATGCGGGAGGAGAATTTGGAGATGAGAGAGAAAATCAAGTCTGTCAGAGAACGTATAGAATTGACCGAGACGCAGCTCGACAAAGTCAGACAACAGGCAAAATTGGAATTGGAATTAGCCAGGGAAAAACTGGTTAGAGTTACATTGGAACTTACCGCGGAGAAGGAGGCTCTCATGGAGGACAAGAGTCAATTGCTCATGGTACGACGTTTTTCTTCTTTTTTTTTTAACTCCGTTATCGATATAACGTTTTTCTTATTTGACCAATTATTTTTAGAAATTGGCCAAGTATCACGTGCGCGTTAAAGAGCACGAAGGTACCGAGCAGTTTCTCCGAAAACAGATAAAAATGTATGAGGAAAAGTTCGAGGAATTCAAGAAAGACGTAAAAAAGACTACAGAGTCGTTGAAGAATTTCAGACCTGAATCGCGCGAGGTAATATTCCTCGCTCGTTTTAAAAATAAATTAAATACACATTTAGAATTCACAAATTTATATTTTTCAGATGAAAAAGAAAATGTTGAAGCTGGAAAAAGAGACGGCTCTGTGGAAGCAGCGCTGGGAGAAAACTAATGCAGCGGTGCTTCAGATGACGGAAATAAAGGAGAAACGGGACGCCGAGATGGTGACGCTGAACAACAAGTTGTCGACGCTTCAAGATCTGTGCAAAGTATTTCAACGAGAGAGAACGTCGCTTCTCGCTCAATTGCGCGAGAAGAACGACTCCGAAATTCAGGTGGACCGGAAGCCCCAGCAATCCCTGCCCTTTGGCTGCGACGAAAATCGAAAATCTTTGAAACAGGTGGAAAATATATCCAAGGATTGTGAAAAATTGAAAGACAATCTTTCCAAGTTGGAAGGTTCCTTGTCGGAGGCGGTGCGCGAAGCTTTCAAAGCTACGGTCTGCCAGGAGGAATCCGTCACCGACGTACCAAAGGCAAACAAGAAAGTTAATAAGAAGATAAAGAAGAACGAGGCGCGTAACAAGTCAAACCAAAAAAAAGAGGCGAAAACTCCCCCGGAGGACATTCGACTCCGAGTCTCCGTCCGCGTCGACTCCGAGCCAGGTACCAACGAAGACGCGAAAGAAACTACCCTACCCACTGATCAATCCACGAATGATCGGTCGGAAAAATTACATCCAACGGAAGATAACAAGATGGAGACTTGCGTCGCGGAAATTGCCATTCTCGAACGTCACGAAACAGTCCTCAAAGATATTGAGAAGGTTCTCGCGGAACAAGCTATATTGGAAGCGAAAATAGCATGCGTCAAGGAAATGGGAAAATCAATAACGGACGCTGACTCCGATTATGTCACGAGCGAAATCGCCTCGCACGATAATAAATTTACCGAAAGTCCACCGATAGAGACCGAGCAATTGAATATTGAGATAGCAAAAGCCGTCAATGAGGAAGACAGTTGGGCGGTTAATTCAAGTCGGACGATAAAAATCTCGGAATATGAGACAGTGGACATCGATAACGGACTCTCTATAGCCGAGTTCGAGATCGTGCATCATGGATCATGCTTGCCAGATGGCGAGGTGTCCGATGTCGACATCTCGATCGCGCTCGAGAATGAAAAAATCATCGACAAGCCAGAATTACCGTCGAGCGCGTCGACTCCGAATGTCGCCAAGCTCGTTGACTCATTGGAAAAACATACGGAACGTGTTTCAAAAAAAGAGGCTGTTTGCTGTTTGATTGGTCGAGTGAGCGAGCGGGCGAGTGCGCACTCGCCGACCAATTCCGCGTCGTCCGATACGACAAAAGAGAAGGTAATTGTCGCTTAGATGTTGGCGGTACACGCGAGCCTTCGCCACATTTCATCCGAAACAAAAAACGATGAAGTAAACTTATATACATACATTGCCCATAGAGATGCGAAAGACAATTTTATCAGTTTGTCCCCATCTAGTTCAGTGATGTAATATCGATATTACGCATAGATCGTTAACTTTATATAATACGCGAAAGCTTTTTAATAAATTTTCATCTACGATTTGTCATTATTAACACGTGTTAAATTCATATATATATATATATGTCTATGAATACTTGCCGCAAACGACCGTGAGCATTCCAGAGCCATGAAAAAATATTGCTCGTTCAGTTGGAGAAGCGCGAAAAGTTTCATTATTATTTCCGACTGCAAAGTTACTCGTAGCGCCGTCATCAGCTGCACGTCTCTCTGCGCCTATCGGACAATTTGCCATGTCATTTTTCAACTCGCAGCTTTTCAATCGAAACGCGGCGTGAGAAAATAAATGTTACCATCGGCACCTTCTTCTACCTCGTTGTTCACGGTATAACTATAACACGGTTCATTTTTATCGCGTATAATTGGACCTCGTGAATCCTTTCGTACGTGCAGAGTACGAATTACAATATATTTTCAGATGCATCGAGCGCACGTTAATTTTAACGAAACCTTGATTTTTCCATCTGCTTTTCAAATGATTTTACTTTTACCATTCGGAAATTTGAAAAACACTACAAAGAATTTCAACAAATTTTCCCCTTTAGGGTGATGTGCTACACGTAGACTGTCTCTTTGAGATCGGTATGCGCGCGAGAGGGACAGCAGAGTTTAGCACATCGTCTTGAGGGACCGCGAAAATCTGTACCACGCGATTGAATGCGAAAGAATGAGAACACCAGCCGGTACTTCGCGGGGTGAGTCTTTCCTCTTCCCTAAAGCCGATGCGCTAGACCGAGCCGCCACGAGTGCGAGGGAGTCGACGCTATTTGACATGTGCGGTGAAGCGCTCGAAAACGTGAAAAACGTGTAGCACATTGCGCCGACGCACCTCATCCTCGCTGCAGAGTCTGTATCAAAAACGATTTATCTATTTTTTTTTTCAAGATGCATGATGTTTCCGGAGTAAAGCAAACGAACGGACGAAAGTTATCTACTTTGCTTCAATTCAGAAACCTCCGGGATCCTTGAAAGAATAGGTAAACAGTTTTTTAGTAGTGACCGCGGTACGCGTCACACACGTATCAAGCGATACTCCTCGGTCGGTAACATAAACTAATGCACAAAAATGTCTCTGTCGCGAATGATCTTTCGAAAAAAAGAGGTCAATAGTGAGATCTTTACAGTTGTACAGTTGACCGTTCTCTCATACTTTATGGCGGTCCGAGATAGACCGACGATGCGCACAACCCTAAGGGGAGGCGAAATAGATAAAACAAACGTATGGCGTTCACCACGGAGTGAGAGGAGGTGTCGCCCCCGCTAAATAATATTGGTTTTTCTTTACCAATGGTAAACATGGAGAATAATATTTGTGCTTTTGGAGTAATTGGATTGATTCCTTCTCATCGGCATTCGATGAGATTGCACCTTCTATCCGAGGTAAGTGGCAGGCGTTTCGTTATTATAGTTGGGTCGCGAGTGGGTCATTTCGACTGGACGTCGCTTCGTGTTGGTCTGCGCGGTGCGGAGGTGGGGACAATCGGTGTATAGACGAAGCCACTCCGTTTTTCTAGGGTGTATCGTTCGTCGATGGACGATACGAAGGATTTCGTTCGGAATTTTACCGCCACGCGGTACCGGTTTACCGCCGGTGGCTGGCAGGTGGGGCCTGCCGCCATGCCCACTTGTTCGAGAGTCCTCGAACGCGTGCATTTCTCGCTCGAGCATCGAGATTCGAGAGGGACGACAGTGACCGCGAGCGCGAGTGACTCGTCACACGTACACGGAATCGGTCGTTGGTCGCTGACTCTGCTAGCTCGAGAATATTTTAACGCACGCATCAAAAACAGCCTCTCGTTTATTCAAAGGCATTTTATCGTTGTTCCTTGGTACTCGATTTCGACCTATAAAAATGAAGATTTCAACGACGTATTGCCTGTTGATTCTAATCGGTATGTAATTTTACTCGATTCGTCATTTATTTAATAGAAAAATTTTATTTATAAGTTGCACAGATGATTCGATATATCGACTGAAAAAAATATAATAAAACTGTTAACGATAAGTAACGCTCTTTTGACAATTGTTTTTCAAGCTTTTCACAACCGATTGAATTAACTTTACGTACATCGTACAGATACAAGTGAGTCAGTAGAACGGGCGGCGTTAGTATATAGTACCGTAAGCCCGCGCGTACGGTTTCAGTTATTTCTCACGTAATTGTAGAAATATTATTCTTTCATAAGTTTTTTCTTCATTTATCGTAAATGCACATTTAATTTATTTTACTCATCTCGCGCACTTTGAACTTTCCGTTATGGGTACATTGGACTGCGAAAAATTCTATCTCGAACCCGCTATCAAACTCGCCTTGTACAATACCAATAAAGTTTGATAGATTACAATAATTTTCCTTGTACAAATCTATATTATTCTCTTCTATCTCAGCTACCGTACTTCCGACTGCGACTCGCTAACGTTAATAAATTATTTCATTTTTCACTCGACTAACAACTTTCTCATTATGTGGATTGTTCGTAGCTGCAACCAACTTGCACGATTTTATTGTCATCAGTTGTATACAAAATTGGCGTATTTCAAAATTGCCGCTTTCGTTCCGTCGTCTCGCCAATTGCTCGGTACCTTTGAAAAAAAAAAAAAAAAAAAAAAAAAACTGAATCGACGATAAATTACTGTAGTACGTATATACGGTATAAACAAGACCGGCAACATTATCCACAATTTTGCAGTTTCCGTTATTCGAGACGCGAGCGTGACGGAAACCTTTCAAGCTTCTCGATTATGATATTCGTAAAATTACGATACGGACTTTATTCAATAATGTCTTATTTAAACACGAATGTACAATGCAACGTATCTTGGTGTCAAAACTGTATTTTTTACCGACAGATGGATAATACAGCGTTCGAGTAGACACATTTTTTTTCTTAAATTTCATTTCTCACACGATATAATCATATTAGTTCCGTATATATAATAAATTAACAATTAAATAACATTATATCAGACTTGAATTATGGAAGAGGGAATCATCGAGTGTAGATTTGGATTAAAAATAAAAATTAATTGCAAACATTCGCCTGTTGCGCGGTTCTTTTTGAGGTAGAAGAAAAATTCTCTCAACGAGCGGGTGCTCGATTTTTATTCGACACAGATGCAGGCTATTTCTCTTATCTTAATTATATATTACATTGTTGATTCGATGAGTACACACCTATAAAAACAAAACGTTGCTTCCTCATTATTTTCCATCTTTGACAAAATCACCTACACGAGACGGTATACGTAAAATTTAGTAACATTTCGCATTTGATAACATTTAAATCCCTCGATCGATTATTTTCGAATCCAAGATCGAGTATCCTCATTCCCTAGCCAATTTGCATACCAAATTTCGGGTTGTGATGGATTAAAAATTACGATAGTCGGAGAGAAAATAAATTTCTTTCGAAATATTACAAACACACGTAAATCTATAAAATTTTAACCCCTCGATCGATTTGTACTATCGACTATTTTTGTTAAAAGTTTTAGCTCTCAAAATTTACGCAAAAGATCGCACCCTTTATTCAAAAAATTTATTCCAACCATAAAATGAGAGATCGCGATCCGACTCGCGGGTAAAATTTCAGGAAGTTCGATCGACTTCCCGCTCTCGGGATATAGCCATTTCAATTTTCCGTTTGGGACATTTGCAAGTACTCCGACATCAAGACGAAGAAAAACATTTTTTTTCACGCGAAAACAAATATAACGAATGCAAAAGTCAATAAGGAAAATGAAATGTTGATTTAGTTTTACGAATATCCTTATAATTTGCCAAGATAAGATTAAAATTGTGTGTATCAACGAAATAAAACTGAGAAACGATGAGGAGAATATGCACACTGAGACGAAAGTCGTGAGTTCATTGTCCGTTGTCGGTTGAAAGATTCTCGCCGGGTGGACCGTATATATGTATATCCTGCGTCAAGCTCTGATTCGCGCTGTTGAAATAAATAACAAATAAATAAATAAATAAATAAATAAATAAATAATTTTCTAATTTTTTTTTTCTTTTTATATTTAAAAATTCTTCATCAGTGTAGACGGTATCGCGACATCGAGAGTAGAAAGTGCGAAAAGTATAACAGGAATGAACTCGGGTGGAAAATAGGTCGTACCAACATCGAAAGTAAATAATAACGCGTTCACCGATGATCGGTATATACTATTAGCAGACCGACAGAGCTCTATATTATTACATATATAGTATAACGATAGCGAGTGGCGAGTTCGTAGAGTGTTTCGATGCAAAAGACGTCGATAAGCGCTATAAATACGTAACAACGTGCATCAGTTGTAATTAACGATGCAGCCATGATATTTGTTAATAATAGTGCAAGAATTTCGTTGAAGCGATGCATAATTGCCGAGTATGTCCAAAGGTGAAACGTTAACGCCTCGTCTCGTTCTCTTTTTCCCTTAATTTTCCGACGTTCGACGTATGTCGAGAAACGAAATGGAAAGGTGTTATTATAATTAATATAATATCAATATAATTGCCGGATTGTAAAAGGTCTCGGAAATGCCGTGCACGGCTTCCCGATCTCCTCCTCGTCCGTTACCATCTCGAGTGGTCGAGCCCAAATTTTCATTCTTTCGGTTTGCGGTCCACAGCGATATATTCGTCGGTGCGCCAAAGCGCTGTGTCACGCATATATGTACAGCGAGTAAGCGGGTCAACGGGTAAACGTTAAAATATTTAACTGGATTCCGGTGACTTTCTACCTGATTTCATGCGTTTGCTATGCCCTCGTGACGGATCGTTGGATTCATCGAGGAGGACCGCGCAGCTAAAAAGCTTAAATATGACTTGTTCGGTCTCTTTTTATTTGTCATTTATTTTTTGGCTGGAACAGAATGACTGGAACGTATCTCTCGTCGTATCTCATATTATTCATCTGTATATCTTTGTTTCGCCGCTTCGTGCCTCGGTGAACGATTGGACGCCGAGTTTTCGCAAATTTTTCTCAATATCGCGGAATCCGCTGATTTACTTTGCGATAGGTGACAGACCGGCCCGTAGAATATTTCGAGTGTCGAACGAGGTCCCGTCGAGTCGAGACTCGCAATTCGAAAATAAACATTTTTTATTCGTTTACGCGCGACGCAAGGGATGTCCGTAGATATATAAATCGGTCTATCGGTACGACTGTAATTAACGGATGACCGGTCTCCGCCGGTACGAAGCTCGACGTAACATCGCTGTGCGCTCGTCGCGCGGGCCAAGAATGGCTACGATCAATGACGGTCCCGAGCCGACGCCGAGCGGGCACCGTATCGCGGCTCGCTGGGTTTCGACCCAACAATGTGGGTCACTGGGTTAACTGGCCCAATGGCCGGTACGGGCACATCGAACCACGATAATCGCCGATATTTTATCGTGCATGCACCGTCAATAATCATTATACGAAAATGTACCGTATATTAATTTTGAGTTTAGTTATATAATAACATTATATTTTATGGTGTTATCATATACAAATTACGTCTCTCGATGCTGCAACCCAAATTTCCCGTATGCGTATTTTCGTATCGCCATTTTTTGATAACGGTCGTTCGAGCGCGAGTAAACGAGATTATGATTTTTCAATGACGTTATACTAATTTTCGATACATCATTTGAAAGTTCCTAATTGATTTCCTTTCATTTCGATGCATCCGCGCGAAATAAATATCAGAGACAATGCTGCTTTATTTATCAAACACGGTGACTGAAATTTCTAAAACTCGAACTACACGTTCGATATGGAAATGTATTTTTAATTCCAATTTGGATATTGAAGTTTGACCGATGGGTGATCGAGTCGATAGTCAAATTCATATACAATTATTAAATTTACAAGAAAAGTACGTTAATTTTTCAATTTAAAAAACCTATTTTATAAATTTCATACAATTTTTTATGAGACCTTTACTAAAATAAAAAATTAATTAATAGTAAAATTATTCCAATTATTCGGGACCACCTATTACCATTACGTTCGACCGGCGAGCAATAAATACTTTGAAAATTTATTATCGAGCTCGAGACTATGAAAATAAACTTGGTATGTTTAAATATAAATATCAAGGGTTACGGGTCGACGAGTCCAATTTTTCCCAGGTCAAACGAAACGCAAAGAATGTTATAAAGTAATCTCGTATCGATGTTAAATTATACCGGTATCGCATTACGAATACTTGGATATTAAAATAACGATTTTTTCAACACTCTCGTTTCACAATGAGCTACGTACTACCTCGATAATGCGTCTTGAAGAAAAGAAGAAATAAAAGCCCAACCTGTGAAATCCCGGTGACCACGCATACTTTCGGAATCGTTCTTGACAAGCTATCTAATTTCTTTTTTCCGCTACATACTATGCGGTATATGATTAACGGTGAAACCGCCAATGAGGCGTCTACACGCGCGACAAGCTTATTCCTCGTCGACAACGACTCACCGAAGCGAGCAGTGGTACAACAGTGGTTTCATTCTCGATTTACACGCGTTGGATCTGTCAAGGATTGGATAGCCGCCGGCTGTACCAATGGCATTATCTATGCGCTTTGTCCCGTGGTCCCCGGTCGTTCGGATTTCACTTGGAGTCGTAGGTCCGTCACAGGGTCGTCTTCCTCTTCTTCTTCAGGCGTACGCGCCATATGGATTCTCAATCGTAGCACACATAATACAACTGCGAAATGGATAAGGAAGGAAAATCGGATCGCGACAAATCTCAATTCTCATTAATTTCAATTCCTGCGTCGAATGTTGGTTGTAACGCGACGCGGTTATCCCTCGGAAACTCGGCTCTTGGACGTTTTTTCGGCCGCTCATTCCGTATCGAAACGACAAATAGACGGAGAAAAATGATGAGTCGCGAGAGTAATCTTTGGCGCCGGAAAACGAATAACGGTTCGGTGAACCAACTTGTTCGTTGCTCCATCGCTGTAACGCGTCACGACGGTGTCACCCCGTGACGTCATTTTTCTAACCGGGGTTGGTTCGTCCAACTGTTATTAAAGATTCTGGCGTCAAAGTTTCTTGCGATAAATCACTATTTTCCTTGGTCTATAAAAAAATGGAAATTTCAGTTGAGATTCGTAAACGAGCGACACAAACAATCTCGGAATACCTTTAAAACCCCAAATCCAACAAAATTTTATGTAAATCGTAGTCAAGGAAAAATGTGTCCCTCGAATAGTAAGGTTATATATAAAGGGTGTTTCAACAGGTGCGCTTCAACTTTTTTCCGATAGGGACGGCGAACGACGCCATATTTTTTATTGTTCTTTTGTCATTTGGAAACTTCATTAGTATACATTTCATCATGGAACGCTACACACGTGAACAGCGATTGCAAATCGTGCAAATTTTTAATCAAAATAATCGTTCTGTTGCTGCTACTTTAAGAACATTACGGCCATTTTACGGTCCATTTAACAAGCCAGCCCGTTCGACAATCGACCGTATAGTGGCAAAATTTGAGTCTACGTTTTCGCTACATAATGTTCCGGTGCCCTCGAGAGCAAGAAGTGCTCGAAGTGTTGAAAACATCGCAGCCGCCAGGGCTTCAGTTCAAGAAGACGCGAATGTGTCGCTCACACGACGTTCGCAACAATTGGGCCTTTCTGTGACATCATTGTGGCGAATTTTACGTAAAGATCTTGGCCTACATCCGTATAAGATCAAGCTGACACAACAACTAAAGCCGTTTGACCATTTGAAGCGACGCCGATTCGTGAATTGGGCAAATCGAAAATGATGCAGATTTTCACCGAAAAATCATCTTCAGCGATGAGGCTCACTTTTGGCTAAATGGATTTGTCAACAAGCAAAATATGCGTTACTGGGCAGGAAGCAACCCACACGTGATTCATGAGGCACCGAAAAAGTCACTGTTTGGTGCGGATTACATGCCGGCGGCGTCATTGGGCCATATTTTTTCATCGACGATAACGATCGCCACGTTACTGTTAATGGAAATCGATACCGCGATATGATAAACGATTTTTTTTGGCCGCAATTGAATGGAATGGACTTGGACGACATGTGGTTTCAACAGGACGGGGCCACATGTCACACAGCACACGATACAATCGCGTTATTGTAGACTAAGTTCGATGAGCGTGTTATTTCGCGAAATGGGCCCGTCCAGTGGCCGCCGCGCTCGTGTGATTTGACACCTCTAGATTATTTTCTTTGGGGTTATGTGAAGTCATTGGTCTATGCCAATAAGCCGGCGACGTTGCAAGGGCTCAGAGCCAATATTGAACGTGAAATTGCTGGAATTTCGGCCGATTTATGCGAAAGAGTGGTCGAAAATTGGGTTCAAAGATTGGACTTCGTAAAACGTGCACGCGGTGGTCATGCAAAAGAAATCGAGTTTCATACTTAAATGTATATGTTCAAATTCGTTAATAAAAAAAAAGTTAGTTCAAAAGTCGAACAGTTTGTGTTTTATTCAAAAAAAAAGTTGAAGTGCTCTTATTGAAAAACCCTTTATATTCGTGAATAATTTCGGTCAGTCGGATAGTCATGTAACACGAACCCAGATAGACGCATAACGGCGGTTGTCGGAACGCAGTCTTGGACGAGCGCGTCTAGCGACGACGCGCTCAATGCCGGCTTACATTGTTGCTAGACGTCGGTCATAGACGCGTCTGCGTTTCGTCAGCGCGTCGTTTGACACGGCACGCTTTTCTTATACTTGGAAGGGTGGGCCAAGCGTGGGACCCCGAAAAATTTTCGAGGACAGCTTCTCGTGCTTTACGATATACGTATATATAATACATCAAAGCACAGGTATACAAATGACAATCGGTCAGACGCCGGTAATAATCGCGTACCGCGACAAAAAGAAAGCGTTCGCTTTCTCCGCCGATTCATTATACACGGCGCATGTGTATCAGGTTATTACTTTTATACAGGTAGATAGTTTTTACCAAACGATGATACGACGCAGAACAATTGACAGAACGGAATCGTACACAAATAACACAACGGACAGCAACGAAATAAAACAGCACAGAGGAAAGAAGAAAAAAAATGGTATTTCCGGTTTGGTTCTAGGGTTCGCATGGCGAGAGACGATAGGCACGTGTGTCCTGGAATCGGAATATGGTTTCACGCTTAACTGTGCCTTCAAAAAATCCGGACTCTTTCGGGTGCGAAATCTCGGTGGTGTCAAAGGCTACGTCGGCCTTGGTGAGTGTCCGACCACAAAATTAAAAAAAAAAAGGTTTCAAATTAATGACGCAGAAAAACGCAGTGACAGACGCTACACGGAGAGGAGGGTTACTCGAAGAGTCCTCCCGTTGAAGCGAGTAACGCGACCTTGAAATATCGTAGACATTCGTCTACGTTGGGATTCGGTGCATTTCTCGAATTTCCCATTAAAAATGTGTCCTCCCGTACGGTTGAAGCGCAAAGCCGTTTCAAATTTTTATATCTTGTTGGTATAATAATAGCACGCAAAAGATTAATATACGCAAAGCTTATCGTTACTCGAACGAGTGTCATGTACCGCGGAGAGAAAATTATTCGCGCGGACCTTTGCGACTCGAAGCTCTTTCGAGATCCACGTTTCGTTATCTCAATACGATACCGCTGCTTCCTCATCTCCGCCATTATCCCATATTTGCTCGAGTCACGTGCACGTGATTTTCTAATTTATACAGCTGCATCATGCTTTCGGGTTCGTCGAGTGTCGCGATATAAATACCGTTTTCTACAATAAAATAATATTTCAATATGTATCATATATTAGTAATATTTCAATACCATTATAATAATAATATGTAAATATTATAATGTTATATATGAAATAAGTATAGTCCGGTGATGGAATATTTACTATACCGTATCAATTTAGGATAACGCCGCAGGTGAGCTTTTTCTTTCGTACATTGCGCGTACATGATACCAGGTGTATGCATAAGTTTTTTCCGGTTTAACTAAGAGATTGCGCCAGCGAAAAGTACGCAGCGTATTAATTTGACACATACGTCATTTTGTTCGTCTGACATTAACCTACAAACACACACAAGTTGAGTCCGCCAAAAACTAGCGTCTTTGTTTTATCGTTCAGTGATCATGTCGAGTTTTGTGCCTGAAAAAGAACATTTGCGGCACGCATTGCTTTTCTTATTTAATCAAAAGAAAAAGGCTGCTGAAAGTCAACATTTGCTGGTAGAAACATATGGTGAACACGCTCCATCGATTAGAACATGTGAGACATGGTTTCGACAATTTAAAAGTGGTGATTTCAATGTGAAAGACAGTGAGCGCTTTGGTAGACCACAAAAATTCGAAGACGAGCAATTGCAGGAGTTATTGGATGATGACCCAACTCAAACTCAACGGCAATTAGCAGAAGCATTACATGTGTCACAAGAAACAATCAGCAGACGTTTACGAGTAATGGGGAAGATCAATAAACTCGGTAAATGGGTCCCACACGATTTGAATGAACGTCAAATAGAAAATCGCAAAGTCACTTGTGAAGTGCTGCTTCAACGCCACGAAAGGAAATCATTTTTGCATCGAATTGTGACGGATGACGAAAAATGGATTTATTTTGAAAACCCGAAGCGGAAAAAATCGTGGCTTTCACCTGGCGAAGCCGGTCCTTCAACACCAAGGCCAAATCGCTTCGGCAAGAAGACCATGCTCTGTGTCTGGTGGGACCAGAGCGGTATTGTGTATTATGAACACTCGAAGCCCGGCGAAACCGTTAATATACAACGCTATCGCCAACAAATTATTAATTTAAACCACGCATTAATCGAAAGACGACCGGAATGGGCCAGAAGACATGGCAAAGTGATTTTGTTACACGACAATGCGCCGTCTCACACAGCAAAAGCAGTGAAAGACACCTTGAAATCGCTTGGATGGGACATCCTTCCGCACCCGCCGTATTCGCCAGACCTGGCGCCATCTGACTATCACCTCTTCGCATCAATGGGGCACGCGCTCCCAGAGCAGCACTTCCGCAATTTCGAGGAAGTTGGAAAATGGCTCGACGAATGGTTTGCCGCAAAAGACAAGCAGTTTTTCTGGCATGGTATTCATAAGTTACCTGAAAGATGGGCGAAATGTGTAGAAGCCGATGGGCAATATTTTGAATAAAACAAAAATTAATTTCCCTCGAAAATTACGTATTTTTTTTTAACAAAAAACCGGAAAAAACTTATGCATACACCTGGTATATTCCGATGCACGATCAAGTGCGATTCATCAATGATGTCGCGGTCTGCCGATAAAATGTTACTCGCCTTTTACCGGAGACAGCTACGTTTGTTGAAAAAAAATAATAAAAAGTTTGAGGACAAAAAGTAACACGGAGGACCCGTTGCCTGTTGCCGAGTGAGGATACACATATTTATCACGTATCACGCAAGTACTCGCGTAAAAAAGAAGAATGCGCTCCCAGGTGAACGCGTCACTGACGCAACCCAATCGTCATTCTTAACAGACGAGGAACACAGGACGTAAAATAACATCATATTGCTGAGATGAGCCCGCGAGGCTTAGCGCGAGTCTCTCGCGCGCACAGTCGCAAAGACACATTACTTCTTACAACAGATGTTTTTTCCCTTGATCTTTGACCTACTTTCATCTGTACCGAAATGAAAAAAACATTTTAACCAAAGGAACATTGATACTTTTCGCATCATGTATTCCGTCACCTTGGCCTCTGCTCCGCACAGTCGCGATCACTAGGGGAACAAAAAAATCAAAAGAAACCATTCCTTCGATACTCGGCAAGTGTCGTCGTTGCGACACGCATTCTTATTTCTTTATTTTTTTCCCCTTAACGCTCGTGCGCTATTACAATTGTTTCCACAGCGAAACATCTATTACGTACGTTCTTTTACCTTGCAGGATTCTCTATTGGCGATGAACTTGGATTTAGGGAGTCACTCTCGAGTCTGGAGAGCAACAAGAGACGAAGTGTTGAAACCAAAGGAAATGGTATTCCATTCGGCGGATTGTCCAACGGGGTAAGAACAATAATTACATTTCTTCTGCATGCAGGTATAACAATAATAATATTGATAAATGATAGAGGATTCTTGTCGTTTTAGTCACGCGATATAAATTATCCTAATAAATATAGCACATGCACTGGGAATCGTTTATTCTAATTTAATATCTGGAATAAAATCATCCAGGGAACAAGGTATGTGTATTGGATAGGCGGAATAAACCGGTACTGCGTATATATATATATATATATCCGATTCGTTGGGCAATTGGTGTTTGCGCTCATCGGTGAGCAACACGGTTTACCTGCAATCTAGCAAAACTCGCGCAACCACCGTCCTATACATATGTATCGCAAGGACTCTGTACTACTTTCATTTTACCGTGTATGCATTTGATCTGGCATCTGGTCCGCGAAGAATCTCAGGGTTCGCGGTATATATTATATATAAAATGTGTGGTACCATGAATTAGAGTACACACGAAGCTGGTGGAATTTTATTATACTCACCGATTGAAATAAAAATAATACAATCGGTAGCATGTTGGCTGTATATCGAATAAATACTAGCCCCCTCTCCGCCTGTGGCGAATATACATATTATGCTATTATATTACGGATTCGTAAATCCTTGACAACTGCTCTGCGCGCCGAAGCTCCTCATACCCGTATACAAACTTTTATAATATTAGCACGCGATTCGTCTCGTTCGATTAAGTATTTTCGAAATTAGTTGTACAATTCAAAGTCTAAGGTTGGAATATCATGGATTTTTGACTAACGACATTCAACAAGGTGACGATCAAGAGAGAAGACAGCACGCGTGGTCAAGGTACGCGGCGTGTACCGCCTTTCAAGCCATTGCCACCCGGAGGGGCCCGTCCTATGGCTCAACAGCCCGAACGACAGAGGCTCGTGGTACAGCAAAACTCGACGGCCTTGAGAGCCGTGCCCGCGCCTTCTTACGAATCTATGCAGCAGCAACGGCAAGCTGCTCAAAATAAGCTCCAAGCGCAGCAGGCTCAGATTCAGATCCGAGAGAACGTTCGTCTCAGACAGCAACAGAGGAATCAGCAAGAAGCACTCGCCCTGCAAATGCTCAAACAGCAACGTTTGCAACAGCAGGAAGCTACCAGACAGCGTCACATGGATAAATTGACCGAGGAACACGCTCTACGGGAGATTAGCTTGCAGACGAAACGAGTACAGGTAGATTAAAAAATGTCTAAGACGATGCAGCTTAATAATTCTAATACGAATTGACCGTTCGATTTATTATAAAAAAACATAAGAAAACCAAAAGTAACACGTATATCGAGATATAATGAGAAGGGTATATCAACGGCCAGCCCGCTTGCTATTAAAAGAGAATAACGGACTAAAGATATATTATAATTTGACAGATTCCGCAGTCGATGAATCCGGTTGCCGACACTCCCGTTTATACTCGCAAGATGCCCGATATAATATCTTGGAGCGGTGGTGCGGACGCCGATGGAATTGGACAACGCGAAGCATCTTTGCGACCCGCGGTAGCCGTGGTGGTGTCCGATAGCGGATTACCGACTTTTGTAGCGATGCCACAGTCCTCGGCCCGGCTTACCGATAGAATAAGCAACGGTCCTGTGCTCCTTGAGGACTCGGTCAATCGAGTGGTCAACGATGATAACGCACCTGTATAAAACCGCATTCCGTTATAACAAATCAAGTTCCGCTCGATTCGAATATAACAATTTTTATCTGAAAATTTCATTGTATTTTCAGCTCGCGATACCCGGTGAAGATGCTGCAGCTTCCGTCAATGAAATGACTCTTCGATCGCTACATCCGGTGGTATCGCTCAATTCTATTGCCCGTCAGTCGCAAAACGAAAAACGTCAGTCGATCCATAATCTTCCGTCGTTGGCTCCTATCCAAGGAATGGAAACATCGCTCAAGGCTCTCGCTGAGGCGAGTAATATCACTCTCGAAGCTCTTGAATCTGCTATTCTCTTGAGACAGCAGCAATTGATGGAGAAACACCATCAGGACGAATCTCCGACTAGTACGACCACCACTACACAGGCTCCGGTGAAAAGGTCGGTACTCGTTATTGATTTTGAAGAAAATATCAATAATTGCACTGACCCGTGTATCCAAGACGATAAATGTATTAACTTGTTTGAAATTTTTATTTCATCGACACAGCTACAACAGCGTAGGAATTACCAAAGTCATGAACGCTCCTCGTGAGTACTATCCCAACGGATACGATAAGAACTTTGACGACAACTTTGCGAGTCGAGTCGATTTGCCTGACACGAGCTTCTATTGCGGCGATCAAAAACATTTTCCGGGCCTCTACGCCGACCAAGATCTCGGATGTATGGTAAAGCAATCATTGTTTCTTTTTTATTTCAAATATTTTCCCTCTCAATCGAATATCAACAAGACTCGATACCATTATTTTTTGTCCATAGGTTTTTCACGTGTGCGCTCTTACCGACGAAGGTCTCATAATGAAGAGCTTTCTTTGCCCCGAATCGACGCTCTTCGATCAAACAATTCTCAAGTGCAACTGGTGGTTTTACGTAGACTGCAAATCCTCGAAAAATCTCTACGATAGCAATATTCCCATAAGCAAGAGCTATCAGTTGATGAAGGCTTTGGCGTTCTTCTCTGCTTACAAGAATCACGACAATAGCACCGGTCAAGCAACGGAAATCCAACAATCTTGAGTACCTTTCAATGCTCAACTTGTAAAATTACGATAGTTGGACTCTAATAGTCTCTCGAGAGATCGAACAAACTTGATGATTCGATACGCGCGTGGACGATAAATAATTTGCGACTGATTGGTCTATTTCACGACGCGCCCTGAATATAATATTTCATTACGTATTCTCAATTCACGCTCGGGCACTTGCCTCAAGCTTTAATATTGTACATATCAATTGACTTGAAGTATTTAGTTGTAAATGTAAATATTATTATTATTATTATTATTATTATTATTATTATTATTATTATTATTATTATTATTATTATTATTATTATTATTATTATTATTATTATTATTATTATTATTATTATTATTATTATTATTATTATTATTATTATTATTATTATTATTATTATTATTATTGTTGTTGTTGTTATTATTATTATTAACATTGATGCGGGTTAGCGCGACGATTACACCGGGTAGTATCTTTCTTTCGTCCCTTTCGTACTTAAAAAATTTTTTTTTTAATATTCTATTTTTTTATATCATCGTAAAGCGTAATCGCTTGTAATATTTTATAGACATACCATATATTTGCTATTTTAGACATTTTATACGAATGATACTGTAACGACGAGACTCAATTGAGATTTACATGAATGATAACCCTGCTTTTAGAATATCTCATTGAAACCGAATGAATCTCATTAAATGAACAGAAATCCCATTGAAAACTAATCGGTTCCGATATTGTTTTTTGTCCGTTTAATCGGTTTCAATGGAATTTTTTTTAACGCCAGATTCTCTGTATATTGACACGCTCAACTCGAATATCCAACGCTATTAGGAATTTCTACTACGCCTCTTCACGCCTTCATTTCAAACATGAGCCGCAGCAGGTAGTTCGATAGAACGGATAAATGCAGAGTCGGGTTTGCATAACTAAAGCAGTTGGGCATATTGTCCTTGCAATTCTCGTATCGAATTACTCCTAAGTGAGATTATCGAAAAAATTGCTAATTAAAACGTGCATCGGAGTTTTAATCGGAGTGGAAAAATATTTACCATTATTCCGTTTAAAACTTTTCTCAATATATATTGACACCCGTTAATCCCGCGCCGTCTCACAATTCTACCCTGCTCACGCGCGGATAATCGTTACAAATTTGACTCGACTCGGGACGTTACGTCGTCTCGTTGCAATTATGAAAAACTTGGTCGTACGAACGACCAATGGGATTCAGGCATTTTATCTCTCTGGTTTACGCACCAGTTCCGCAGGAACGCGTACACCGCGAGAAGAAAAAATTGTCTATACTTGATTTTTTTTCTAGTAAAAAAAAACATCGACTCTGTACGACATGGAAATATAACTTTGGAAAGATTACTCGACTCCAAGAGGATGTGTATCAAATAGAGTGGCAAGGAACGCAGATCGCGCTCAAGATTTCTACAGGCGGAGATTCTTATTTTTAAACTTAAATCGAAAGCTGCCGATCGACAACCCGAGGTCACGGTCCTGTAAACCATCGACCTCCGCAAATTCCGTTGGTCGTACAGCTTCTCTTCGATTCTGGACGAATCTCTTTCTTGCACTCGCTCTTTTGCACCCATGTCTCGTTATATTTCATCTCGTCGTAGTCATCCGACACATCGCTGACACAGACAACGTTGCGCGTCTCAAAATCGGTACCACACATCGCGGAACACTGTCGTAATATCCAAACGATTGGTAACATTGAGTTTACCATTGTTTTCGTATGGGCAAGATAAACAACGGAAGAATGTAAGAAAGGATACATTTAAATAAAGTACCAGCTGTACCTGCGGTGCGACCATTCGGTGTGAAAACCATCGAGACTTTGGAATTCTGCCGTTTACCATCGAATCGTATCGTTCGTTTTTCGGACAATCGTCTCCTGTAACGCAGAGGGTTCGTGATCGTTGGGCTTTTTCGAGCTGGAGAAAAATCGATCGGTAATTACGCGAGTCACCGATCTCGTTCCCTTTCCACGTCCGCAAGATACCGAGCACTGCAAAATAAGCGATTAATTTTATCAATTCTCCTTCTTTGTTTTTCATTTTTATAAAACTAATTTATAACGTTGATTGAGCTAACCTATCGAAAAATGGTAACTGTTTTAGAATTTAGAAAAAGAATGCAAAAAAGCTGCTCCTTAAAAAGTTGTCACTTGTAATAATAATAATAATAATAATAACCTATGACCATTCACCGCGACGTCCCACAGCGGTGTTACGTTGTTCGTAGTCTTCCAAGTTTGAAGAGTTTGAAGTTGAGGCGTTCTCGCAAGCTGTCATTATGCATGTTTCATTGTCACCGAGAATCTCGGTTTCCATTAAGCACGCTTCGTCAGCCACCCTCACAGTCAACGAATTATTGATTTCCTGGACGCGCTCAAAGTCTCGACGGGTACGAAAACCAAGGCCGCACGCGACGGAACGTTTGCTTCAGCTTCCTATTCGCCACCTCGAATAGTCGGAAATGATAAAGAAAGTGATTTTTGACAGAATACATGAATGGGGAAGAAGAAGAAGAAAAAAGAGAGAGAGAGAGAGAGAGAGAGAGAGAGAGAGATAGAGAGAGAGAGAGAGAGAGACACGGACTTTCATAAAAATGTCCGCGTTCAATTACTTCGGTGGACAGAGACCAACGTTGCATGGCACTTGCGAAACGAGCAGTTTCTCCATTCCGTGACATCGTTCAATCGGTACTCGAGTCTGACTGTGTTGACGAATGCAGACAAAAATGATCGCTTCGACGCCTGTAAAAAGAGGAAAAAACTCATAGATTTTTTCGTACGTCTGTGTTATTAGATTTGAAATTATACGAGGAACCGCATCGCCACCGCGAGTCTTGCCGCAACTTTTCAATTCACTCGTTCTCCAGGCGAACTTTCGCTTATTTCTGTGTCTCTCGATGACCTGGGAGCCACGGGCGAGAAGGGTACCTCGTTGGCTATCGTCATCCTCAAGGTATTTTTTCCTCTCTTCGAGCCTGGTTCGTCGGCGGGCGCGTTTTATTATCCCGGAATTCGGCTTCCGATACGGAAGCTGTTCGGATCAATTTTGGAATAGAATAAAAAATATATAGAAATATCGTCGCGCGCGGGTCGCGTTGCGCCGCGATGCGATTAAATTTCACCAAATACCAGCCATAACGTCGATTGCTTTCAGGAGCGGTCCAACAGCCGTCAAGCTCTCAAAATGCGTTTGCCGACGATAGACCAAAGTCGTACCAGCAGCTTCGTATATTTCCGACCAATCGATACCGTAATTACCATTGAACAAATATCTTCCTTCGTGCAAACGTATAGCTGGAACATACAAATAAATAACTCATTTCTTGCTTGTTAGCAAATGATATTATTATAGCCGGCCATAAATTTTATGTCAAACTAGGAAACAAAGATTCCTCTCACCGATAGTTGTTCATACCAATTAAATAGTTGCTGGAGCGACTGGGCTTCGCTCCAAGTTGACGTTGGAGCACGCTGAATCGTTATGTTTTTCTTAACGGGATTGAGCCACGGTCAGCCAATAGCTGACTACACGACTAGTCGTGTATTCATATAGAAGAGGAAAGTCGCTCGAAAGTGGTAAACACCAGCCATGATAATTTAATAAATATATATAGACTCGATTTTACCGATAAACAATAAGTAAATCCCAGCAGGAGGTAGACCGGTTGATGCATCTTGACGCGTTCGACGATCAACTCGGTGACTTTTTTGCATCCTATTAATTTAAACCGAGATTATACATATGTATATTTAGATGTAGGATTTTTTGGGTGGTCGGTGTAGGAGCATCGCAACGATGTCTCTCGAAAATTTTGTCGATCAACGAGTAGTCAAGTATATACCGATGAGACACGAGAGAAGCGGTGCGTGGCTATACTTGATCGTTGACGGCTATGAGAACAAAAGACAAACTGCCCCTTGGTCGACGTCCGTCCGCGATGGCTGAATGTACTCGAGTGTCGAGCGTGCCGCGCGGTAATCCTTTATTATACCTCTGGTGCTTTCGTATAGCGAGAGAGATGCGTCGCAAAGCGCACGAAACGCTGTGCGTAACCCAAAGAAATTGGTACAGGACGATGAGATCTCGAACCGTCGGTAGAAAAATCGTCGCCTTCGATATTCTACTTTCTCTTGGCACGAGACGAAGGTATCTATTATAAATAAACATTGTCTGTCATACTTGAAAATTTACCTCTCACGCACAATCAAATGTGCGTACAAGCGCTCACTATAATCCAATACCATTGGTGCTCTGCGTAGACATTCGAGAGAGATAACAACTTTGAGGATTCGAAAAGCAGTAGAATAACGAAACAAGTTTAAACACTCTTAATCACCACTGCGGAAAATACAATTTGTTTAAAGAATTTTTTTTTAACTAATATATTTATCATTATCATTATAATTGTTATTATTAGTATCATCATCATCATTGTTATTGTTATTATTATTATTATTATTATTGCTCGAACTGCATTATAAGTGACTGTAACATATTGTTAAAAAAAAGTGTCGTGAAACATATAAATTCGATTACGGTTTTGTTATTTACTTGTAATTCTACCGATACGACCATTAATTACAAAATTATATAACGCTCAACTTTTATGAATGGGCTTATGGAATTGTCAAAAATTACGTGTAGCGCTATATCCTTGTTGCATCGTAAGTAACTCAACGCGATCAGCGCTTGTTCGTTCGATCTTATTCGTTCGATAGAGCGAGTCATCTGGGTCGTAGGCTCTCATCCACGAAGATAAATTATACACGAGTCCGCACGCACGAACTTGCAACCGACGCGTGCGGCTTCGAATAACTCGGAAGGTGCGCGTGTCTCGGAGAGCTAGTCGTATTAGATTGCAAGTCAAGCGTTAATGCGAAGGATCAACTTGTTGACGGAGTACCTGTCTTACCGTTTACTCCTTTCACTCGCACTCCGACACGCTCAAATATATGTATAGCGCACATGCGTCTTTACAAATCCATATATACCTTTAAACTGATAAAAAAACGAATAATTCCACGAGCCTGCGTAACAAGTTATTGTCTCTTATTTTTACACGATTACTCTGTCAATGACGACGACGAAATATAATACTTTTTGACAACAACCCGACCGGCGATTACCTCCGGGCTAAAGGAGCAGTCAGGAAGAATAATGATTTTAAAAGTTGGACTGCCCGATGCCCGGCTAGGTGAATCGGGATCCTACGGGGCCGGTGGGCGTAGAACCGATTAACCTCTTACGCGTAACAACAACGATAATAATACCAAGTATCGTAATTATCATTATTATGTAATATTAAGACGTTTCAGAGTAATTGATTTTATGAATAAAAAAGAAAAATCAAGATATTAATGTAGAATATTCGCAGCTAGCAATCTAGAAATTACTTGGAAAAAAATATGTGCCATGTTTCTACAGCTGTAAAAGTTGTTGTGCTATTTTATCGTAGCACGGTAAGGGAGTATCGTCATCGATATTGGGGCAGTTAAAAATGAATCGTCGTGCATGCGCCTTTGTACATCGAGCGCGTGCTGTATTACAAGAGACATGTACGATACGTAAAAAAAAAGCTCGGACGTGACGCAGTCCGACGGTACACATTTAAAAATTCTTTCGTTCGTACCACCGGATAAAATACGCATCGAGGGTGGTATTCTTCATTGATGTAAATAATTATTTAATATATCCACTTGTTCGTAAAAGCAGGCGTAGTTTGAAAAAGAGATGTTGATCTATTTCAGGTAGATATATTATTATTGCTCTATATATATATACATAGGCATCAGGATGAAATGGAATCCGGGCATCGTCCGACGGTGCTCGCGCCTCAATTTCGAAATTTCGCCCGCGTCGAGCGCGAGTAGGCAGAGACACGAGTCGGAAGCCAGATGTAGCCGAGTTGAAAGAGCCAAGGACGCAAGGAAGCACTCGCGGGGGTGCTAACCGCAGAGGCGGTTGGTGACAAGCGAAAGAGCGTGTCAGAGGGTAATCCTATTGGCGGAGGCGGACGTCGCGACGTCTCGCCGCCATTGGTTCGGTGATGGTATACGGGGCGTGGTCTCGCAACTCCCGTTTCATCCTCTGTACTATATACATACTACTCTTAACGACGCGGCGTTGAGTCGCTTGTACGTGTAAAAGCACCGGGTCTCGAACCACCGCTCGGTGCTCTCTGCGTTTGCACTTGACTTATTTGCGTATAGCGCGCGCGCGCGTATACCGTTTCGTCGAGGGAAGCGACGATTAGACCACGGAAAACCATGTCGCGCGTCTATATAGACGCCGAGAAGAACCGTCTCTCGGTATATACGTAGCTGCGGCGGTTGAAAGTATGGCGGCGCAAGAACGTTTTCAAGCAGCAATCCCTTGGACCCTCCAAAATCGTTGACCGTGCAGGTAGAGCTCGGAAGAGGACACGAGTCATCGGCGAGTCGGTTCGCTGTCGATGTCGCGAAAGCGAGCAAAGATGAGGCCAAAAACGGATTGGCGCGACACGGTCTGTATCCACGATATCCATATAATCCGCGAGTCAATCCGATATACCTCTCCTGGCATCCGATCCTGATCTCGAAACAGCAGCCGCGAACAACGCTCGTCGGGAGTCGACGGTTCAATTTAATATTTGTTACTATCCGTGATGCCGGCCCAGCCCCGTGCAGCAGCGCGTGCCTACGAATTTTTTTAATGCACGATATTGGTAGTCGGTAGTAATAAACGATAACAACAATAAAAAGAAAAGCTCGAAATTGAAAGACGGGCGCGTGGTTCGGAAACGAGTATCACTTACGTATTCCGATAATTATATGATTTCTAATAATAAAAAGAAGAAATGGTACTGGGCCGTATCAGCTGCATCGGTTTGCACTCGTACGAGTCTACGGACTGTATCCATGACTCGCGCTTCTTCGATCAAACCAGCTACCGTCCGATGCTCGCGAGGGGCGAGAGGCAGGCGCTCGTCGCGGAGCGTATAGCCAACGATCAACAATTTCCGGTGTGTGGCGCGACGGCGTATAGCGCTAAACGCGATAGCGGCCGGAGGGTTGGTCGTGGATCGCGTCCCGGTTTTACGGTGGCACGAGTCGGGGGTGGAGAGAGTGCACGGAGGCAGGACGACGTCAAGCGGGACAAGGATGATTATTCGAGTAGCACTCCCCGTTGGCCACGGAGGAATAAGCGCGAGAGAGCGAGGGACTCGAGGTTTGAACGGTACCGCTGGCGGACGACGGAACGGAGCGGAGCAGGGGTTGTTCCACCGTTGGTGCACAGGGGTTGCGCAGGCGCTACGATGCCGCGCCGTCAAACGTAGCGACTATAGGTTAAATCCTCGTATGGAGTTTTTGTTGTTTTTCTCCCGTTGCCTCCTGATCCCCGCCTTCAAAAGTACCGACCGACCAATCGGGGCTTCGTGCAACCTGTGCTTTTCATCCCCTTCGACAACGCGTTCCCGTCGCGTCGTGGCCATCCTCGTACCCGTTCTCAGAGAGCATCGGAACCTTTCGCTCGCGGCACGTCGACTCGGAGAATCGACGGAACTCCGACCGTTTAACCGATTCGAATCACCCACGACTTTTCTCAATTACCACCTCAACCAAATCTCTTATCTATGATCTTATTATTCACTTGATTTCTCTAAATACATTAATTGGCTATCTCTCAATTCCATACTCTTCTTCTATTGCTAATATAATTGCAGTGCAAGATTGCGAGCTTCGCACTTGGAATCGTCTAGTCTACCG
Organism: Cylloceria caligata; assembly: GCA_963942595.1. Classification (NCBI taxonomy): domain Eukaryota; kingdom Metazoa; phylum Arthropoda; class Insecta; order Hymenoptera; family Ichneumonidae; genus Cylloceria; species Cylloceria caligata. The sequence continues at coordinate 71,662,436 of OZ012707.1, forward strand.
GAGCAATCGTTCTGACGCGAAACATCGATCGTTATCTCGCTCGGTCGCTGTCAACGGGAAGGGGTATACACACACACGCACACACACGCACGCACGCACGCACGCACGCACGCACGCACGCACGCACGCACGCACGCACGCACGCAAGCACACACACACGCGCGCGCGCACGCACGCACGCACGCACGCACACACACACACACACACACACACACGCGCGCACGCACGCACGCACGCACGCACGCACGCACGCACGCACGCACGCACACACACACACACACACACACACATATATATACGCACGCACGCACACACACACATACACGCACGCGCACACACACATACACGCGCGCGCGCGCACACACGCGCACATCTACTCAGAAAGAGAGCGAGAGAAAGAGAGGAAGAAGAGAGAAAACAAAGTTCGACGTTAGTGGCGGGGGTGAACTGCCATTCGAAGCTCTTCATCCGAATCGATTCTCAAAAGTCATCGAATCTCCATCGAGGTATATCGTGCTCATCGCTAGATTATTTAGGGTGTGACAATTATATATTAGTTTTATCGATGTTCACGAAAGTGCCAGTACCGTTGACGTTGAAGAAATTCCTCCGATTCTTATTTGCGCAGTGACACGTTTTCAATTAACATTTTTACTTGACTTAATTTTTTCTCGTATGGACAATTGTGCGGGTTATTCGTTCAAGTTTTATTAAAGTTAAAATTGTGGCAAGTGTAACGGAGGAACAATGAATGGAACAAGTTCAGTGGTGTCAAACAACGAGTCCCAGGTACAGAGACAGCATCCCCATTCGCAGAACGACACGAACTCGGAACACCCTAGAAGCCCCGCGAGTCCTCTCAGTATTCGTCATGGTTCGTATAATCGTTCTGTTATAATAATAACAATAATAATAGTTATAACAACAACAACAACAACAACAACAACAACAACAACAATGACAACGACAACGACAACGACAACGACAACGACAACGACAACGACAACGACAACGACAACGACAACGACAACAATAATAATAATAATAATAAGGAAAAAACTACCAGCAACAATCATATATTTGTTCACTTGGAAAATCAACGATATTCAGGATGCTCCGCTGTAATTAAATGGATGACATGCTTTCGTTGTATAATAAAGAGTGTAATTACCAACTGGTGTTACTATATGAGAGATATCGAATAAAAAATAACTATAAATATTCGTTGAATTATTACAGTCTATGCGAGGGTCAACTCGTGACTCGCGGTCGTTCTCAATGTTATTTTATTTGACAAAAATTTCAATCGGTGGCTGTCGAGTCTGCGATTTGCGTGTTACAACAGAAAATGTCGTTGTCTCAACGATAAGAAGACGAAAAATAATACAACCGCTGTTGTTGCCACCGCGCCACAGCCTCTTGCGTTGATTGATTCGTTCGAAAAGCTGCAACGATAATCGGGTATAATCGTGATTACACAATCTCTATCGATATGTCAATCGTACCGATTAATTCGAGCTGTACCCTTTCGACTCTTCAATTATATAGATTGCACTGTTTTCCAGTCACGTCCGTACGTGCGGCACAGAGAGTAGATCGAATCTATGAGATGCGAAACATCAATCCTTTGCGCCCTTCGAGAGCCTAATCTTGGGCTCTCGCGTATCGATACTCATACTCGCACCCTTCGAAACTCTTTTTACCGGATAGGGTATACAGAGCAACATTTTAATAGATAGGCTCTTAAAAAACGTAAATAATAAAAATGCGGTGTTTAAACTAAAGATTTGTAATTAACATTTGCATCCTTAAAGTGTCAACCATCGAAAGCGTATAGAGCATGAAATCGAACCGACGATTGAAACACGAAGATTGCGCGTACCTCTGGAACGGTTAATATTATAGTGGGTGCGTTTGGGGGATGCGGCTACTGGATTAGCCCATTAAAGTAATCAAATAGAAATCTCGAGGCGCGCGATGTAACTCGGGGTTAAACGAAGCGAGAAAAAAAAATTATGCACCGTCGAGAAAGCGAGAGAGAGAGAGAGGGTCCGTAACCAGCAGGCAGACACTATGTATAATACTATGCAGCGAGCGTAGGGGTGCGAGGGCGCCAAATTTCATTAGCATATCAATGCTGGTGGATGGCGGGGACTCGCAGGCGCCACCTGCGCCCGGTATTAAAGGATCATAGCCATGGTTGTGAACCGAGCTGCGAGCTCTCACTCCAGACGCTTCCCTCCATTTCTTCCGATATACCGTTCTGCTGCAGCAGCAGCAGCAGCAGCAGCAGCAGCATGGCGGGAGCTCGCTGTGGTTACCGTTTCGAAGGAAAATCTTACTGAAAAATATATTGAGCGCCGATGAATGAAACACTATCGAGGAAATATTTTCTCAAATTTTCTCACGTTTCAAGGTGGATTACTCGGGAGGTCTTTCAGCGATTAATACAATCGAATAAAAGCGTACGCTTCGATGAAAATCGTGACTAATAAAGTAAGTGGCGGACAGCAGGCAGCGGGTAGAAGCAAAGTAATTTGTTCCGAACGACCCGAAAGCCCGTTGTAGATGCATCGGTAGCCGTACGTAGAGTGCGGTGATTAAGGACGAAGAAATCGCATTTCGCAGTCTCGACGGCTCATTCGATCGTTGCTTATACATATATTCTCGACCGGACGCGCATTACCGTAGACCGGAGAGTTGAATTCGTGACCTTCCGAGAGCTCAAACTATTAGGTCGTTCGGAAAGTAATTTCGTTTTTTCCCAACAGAGGACTTGATTGTATTTTTTCACAATCAACTTGACACTTATCATATGTATGTTGACAGCTGATATAGCAAGGCTTGCTTGTGAAAAAATTCAATTGATTCTGCACAGTAGTTTTTGGTTGATACCCTTTTAAATATGGAAAGTGAAAAACAGCATTTTCGGCATATTTTACTTTTTTACTATAGAAAAGGTAAAAATTCTGTTCAAGCAAGAAAAAAATTATCCGATGTGTATGGGGAAGATGTGTTAAGCGCCAGTGCCAAAACTGGTTTGCAAAATTTCGATCCGGCAATTTTGATCTCGAAGATGCACCACGTTCTGGAAGGCCAGTTGAAGCTAATGAAGACACAATAAAGGCATTAATTGATGCAAACTGGCGAATAACAACTCGTAAGATCGCTGAGAAATTAAATTTATCGAATTCGACCGTTCATGATCATTTGAAACGGCTAGGTTTAACCTTAAAGCTCGACATATTGGTTCCTCATCTTCTTACGGAAAAAAATTTGTGCCGTCGCATTGACGTTTGTGATTTGCTTCTCAAACGCCAAGAAAATGATCCATTTTTTAAGCGTATCATCACTGTGGACGAGAAATGGGTTGTCTACAACAATATTAAGCGCAAAAGATTCTGGAGTAGAAAAGATGAACCGGCTCAAAGCACTTCGAAAGCCAATATTCATCAAAAAAAGGTTATGCTATAGCTGTTTGGTGGGATTTCAAAGGAATCGTTTATTTTGAGCTTCTACCGAGCAACAGAACGATCAATTCTGAAGTGTACTGTCATCAGTTGGACAAATTAAATGATTCACTTAAAGAAAAAATGCCAGAATTGGTCAATAGGAAATGTATAGTGTTCCAACAAGATAATGCGAGACCACATACAAGTTTGATCGATCGGAAAAAAATTTTAGAGCTTGGATGGGATATACTGCCATACCAACCATACTCTCCAGACCTGGCACTTTCAGTTTATCATCTGTTCCGGTCTCTACGAAATTTTTTAGACGGTAAAACGTTTATTTTAAATGAGGAGGTCAAAAGTCACTTGGATCAGTTTTTTGCCAGCAAAGAACAAAAATTTTATGAACGTGGAATCATGTTACTGCCAGAAAAATGGCAAAAGGTATTGGATTAGAATGGACAATATTAGATTGAACAAAATATTAATTCACTATAAGAAAATCGTCTTTCATTTTTATAAAAAAAAAAAAAAAAACGAAATTTCTTTCCGTTAACAACCCAATATATACCGTCGTTCGATACAATATTATTTCAATTTATAACTACCGCGCTTTCGGATAACATTTATTAATATTTTTTATTATATTTTATCGTAGGTATTGTCTACATACGTTTATAAAAAGCGACGTCACATATCGATAATTTAAATAAAAAATGTTGGTTCCGAGACAGTGTCGTTCGAAATTCTTAACTCGAGTGATTCCACGATAAATTTTGATGTGGCGTGCGAGAATATATTTCGCCGTTGGCGCGGTGACCCCGGGGAGAAAATCATAAATCGACGACTTTCTTCGGCTCGTATCTAATTGTGTATCTTGGCAAGAGCGATGCACGCTCTTCGAAAACTCATTTCGCAATGTAAATACTGTTTGCCGAGACCAATCGTTCGTGAATCCCTCTGTCTTTTCCCCGTTAAGCTCCGACCGCGCCGAGAAACCCTGGAGCAGCAAAACGAATATCGGGGAGTGGAAAAAAGTGACGTTTTGCGGGGTAACAGGTCCCCCGGGAAGAAGTAGACGACAAAACCAATCGTGTCCGATCGAGCATCGAATCTCGGACATCTCTTTCGTTATAGCTCACATTTCACTTTATATCGTGTAATAATGCTTCATGATATACGTCACAGACATCAGTTTCGTATACAATTATTATCATACAGAGCTAAATCAATGTGAATTTTTCAATTTCATAAGCGTCGGGAGCCATTATATTCCAATGAAAATATATTATACCGAGATATCTTGTAGATTATTCATTCGAATTGTAGCTACCTGATGTGTTGTACAAGTTGAAAATTATATTATACGTCTAAGGTGAATACCAAATTAATTCTATTATCATTTATTATGGATCGTTTTTCATCAACGACGAAGAATTTATCGTCCATCATATTTCGCCATACCAACTATTCTTTACGAACATCACGCCAACATTTGTGTAAAGTCTGGCGTATGATATCGCGAGAGTATCGCCTTGAATGTTTATATTTTTACGAAACGGCGCGAGACTGACGTGTGCAGAGAAAATGAGCCGAGTTATCGGCCAGGGGGAGTCAACGTAAATATTGACGAATCATTTATTATTGCTCGGCTCTCTCTCTCTCTCTCTCTCTCTTCCCCTCGATATTCGACGCACGCCGCAGTCTTTACGAAAAAAGAAAACATACTGTATGCATAATTTATGCATATGCAAAGTTCGCCACGGGTAGAGGGAAAGTGCGTCAGCGCGGGAAAACGGAGACTAAAACATAAAATTCCGTCAATCATTGTAATTCTTTTAATATTTCTGCAATTGTTGTTTCAGATTCAGGCGAATCGAGCGTGATTTCACCCGGTCTACCGGAGCGTTATAGTCCTCTTGGTGCGACTGGATCAGTTTCGAGTCAGCATGATCCTTACGCCTCGAGATCCGTTCAAGAATGCCCTGTTCCACTCTGTCGCGGAATGCCGACGGACTTTCCACTCGTACGATCGCCTTATCTTACCGCGTTAACTAATGGCCATCCTCACCTGTTGGGACAGCCTGTTCAACAACAACATCATCACCAACCACCGCTGCCGCCACCGCAGCAGCAGCAACAACAGCAACAACAACAGCAGCAACCGCATCACCATCATCATCCGCAGCAGCAGCAGCAACATCATCACCAGCAGCAGCAGCAACAGCAGCAGCAACAACAACAACAACAACAACAACAACAACAACAACAACAACAACAACAACAGCCAGGCAGTAAACCCCCGAGGAGCCTGGGACTAATTTGCGTTGTTTGCGGCGATACCAGCTCGGGAAAGCACTATGGCATTTTGGCTTGCAACGGTTGCAGCGGATTCTTCAAAAGAAGCGTACGAAGAAAGCTTATCTACAGGTGAGCAAGATAATTTGATTCCTTTTATTTTTCACGTGTATGCAGTTACGAGAACATTTTTTTTACTTATACTTATTACTCCGCTAATCCCCGTGATTAATGCATAATTTGGCACATAACTTGGAACATTACCAAATTCATCTTGAATTTCTTTCTCATCGAGTTATTTTCCTTTTCTATAATAATTGTCAACCATTATTTTTATTTACTTTCTTTTTTTAACTTGCTTTTCAAGTCCTTGCATATCGACAAATTTCCAATTAAACAATCTTCTTTTGAATAACTTTTATGATACAATGTTTATGGCCCGAAAGCAAAACACAAACATTTGCTCGTATAGAGTATTTCAACAAGATAATCGCGGATACGCTTGCCTTGTATATAAAATAGCGTGTACGATTCACCCGGTTGGACCCATTTCAAAACGATGTACGGAGTACACAGATATATATTGGCACAAGTATCGTAAACACGCGCCGTCGCGGATTTGGGTATGTTTGCCAAATACGGAAGCATTTAATGTTATATATCCACTCGAAGAAAACTGGTCCTGAACTCGTTGTGCAGGGCCATAGGGAGGTTTTGTTTGTTCCCCGGTGCCATGTGGCTCAGATCGAGTGGACTCATCCTTAATATCGGCACCACAATACCAAGTGGCTGTATAATTCGTCGAGTAGCGTGTCTGTCCCTTCTGGACTATACAAGTGCGTGTAGCGTACACCCGTTACTGGTGTATATAACGGACGAACGTGCGCGAAGCACATATCGCGCAAAGCACCGATAGTTACAGTAGGTAGTTACACACATGCACACGCACACGAACAAGCGCACACACGCACACATGTATATATAAGCAGGACTAAAGAGGCCTAGTGCTCGATCCAACAGACAAGAGCAGCAGGGGCACACGGCATGTTGGAGAAACAGTTACGATCCCTCGGGAGCGACAATCAATCTCCATCGAATCCCTCTCTCAACCCGAAATCGCTGTCCGCTTTGCTCGGAGCTTTCCCTTTCCCTTTGCCGTGCGAACCAACGAGGCGATCGTATATTATAGTGTGTATAAGCCCGTATATTGTCCGCAAAGGGCCCCCGCCCTCTCGCCCCAATCCAGCCTGACAGGTACCGGGGATGCGAGATGATACACAAACTATTGACCCCGCGATGAGATCGAGGAACAAGCGCGGATTTGATAAATGGATCCTGCCTCGACGTACGTAGTATGTCTTTTTCCATTTTACTCTCCGAGCGTCCTGATTCGATTCCGTCCTACTCTCGTATTACCAAACATGCCTAGTTGTCGGCTAACTTGGCGCGAATCATTCCACAAAATGCGAAGAAACCTGTCATCTTGCACAAAATCACTAAGAACAATGTCGTCGATGTCGTGTCCAAATTTTATTTTGTCGATTGCGATTAATAATAATCGTGTCGATCGTATTTGGATGATCTCGAATAAAAATCGATACGCATACTCCTCGTTTCCTCTGCTGCACGAGGTATATGCTCGTCAGATGGTCGTAATCCGGTAAAGACTGAAGATCCTTTGCACGGATATGCAATTACTCGAGGGGCGAATGGTGCGACGCTCGACCCTAGCCGTGCGCGCATTTTCTCGTCACTCTCGGCCCGACGTCGCGAGGCGATACGACAGATGCGTCCCAATGTTGTCGCTGCCACTGCCAATGTCACCCCGGATATCCACGATCCACCACGAATTACGAACAGCATCCTTTCAAACGCTATTCGGTTAGCCATTGAACGCGTGCGATCTTCGGCGCTATCTCGTGATCGCTCTTCGATCGACGATTCAAAATATCGAAAGAAGCATCAATTTATCTCGAGATATTCCTTAAACCGATTGACCGATGTCATCGATAACGACGAATAAAATGATAATACGTTAAAAAGTATTACCGCGTATGAAATTACCGATAGCTTGTATCGTATACAAATTGACATTTCAAAAAGCTGTTATTCGACATAAATATTGAACCTCGAAGCCCGCGACCAAGTATCAACGCGTATTAAAGTGAAATAATTCTCGTATTAGTTAGCACAATAGTACCGAGTCCCAATAACGATGGGCACATGTTTCCGGTTAGAGAATACGTAACTCGATAAAGCAAACAATGCCTTTTCCATAGCTCGATAGAAAGAATGCGAGGGATGTAGGAGAAAACGCGATTGGGATGGGTAAATAAATGTATGATGTGGTTCTGAAGGGTGAATGCTGGAGCGAAGCAGTGGGGGTGCGCGAGCAGAGGGTGGCTCGCTTCTGGCCGCGGGTGGCTTCGCTGGGGTGTGAACGCAAATCAATTTGTCCGACCCCTGCCGAGCTACGACGGCACGCACTGCGCGCACCGCTCGCGCCCCCTTCCGCTTCACCTTCGCCCTCTACCGACACCTCTAAACCAGACACGCTCCGCGTACATGTATACGCTCTTGCTATACATAGAATTACGTACCGTATCTGGTGCCAACTATACGAGCAGTTGTTTCCGTAGGCCTAATACCGCCCGAGGACAAGATAGAGCGGAGCCGGCTCTCTCTGCCGCGCATTGACCGTAACGTACACACATGCACAGCGGCATCGGCGCGGCAACTCTCGGTCACCGTTCTCCCGACCCTTTTCGCCCTAGCTCTCTTTTCCTCGGCCCTTCGCACCGCTAGCTCTTTTCACTTGTCAGTGACGTTGGTTGAAATCGTTGGAACGAGCTTCCGATTCCTCCGCTCTTATCCAATTTGCGCGTCGGATCATCGGGAGATCGAGTAACCGCGCATTGCGGGCGCGACTGATGCGACAAAAGAATTACCGGTACGGAGAATCGAGCGACGTATACGCGACTCCGAGAGCGATGAGATATCTGTCTACCAAAATATGTATAATAAAAATAAAATCAAAGTTTTACTTTTGTCCAAGTATGTAACTCTCCGATTTTATTCAGATGCCAAGCTGGTACCGGACGATGCGTCGTCGATAAGGCACACAGAAATCAATGTCAGGCTTGTCGACTTAAGAAGTGCATGCAGATGGGCATGAACAAGGACGGTGAGTTGTCGAATGATACATCCATTTTATAATCTTAATACTGGTTAAAGGTCCACGTGGTAGCACTACAAACGCCATTATAGTAATTTTCTAGAGTTTCTTTGCTATGGCCCAGCAATTTATACTAAATCATATTTAATAATATAAGAGTGCTCGCCAAGTATACAAAAGTTAAACATTTGAGTCTCGCAAATGTTGCTTCATCCGCACATCGGTATATAATTAGATACTATTTCTTCATTCTATTTAATTGATTAATTACCCGTGTTGAAGTGCGAGGCAACGTTGAGTAGACGGGCGCCGCGACAATCCAATTGCGATGTGCAATGACTGTACCTGCGACGTATCACCGACCGATCTTTCGTCTAATACCTTACTTAGAAAATCTAATTAAATTTAAACTGGCTCTAAACACGTATAAATATCTCAACTTTTATATATCTCATCGTTCGAGAGATGTTCGATCGATTTTAGAATCTTGGTGCCTCGTTGGAATTCGTATTACCGTAGTAGATTTTGATACTGTATCTATATTATATATCCTTATATTGGCTCTGCGATAAAGCTGGTGGCGTTTTTCCCGATAGATGGCATCAATTGCAAATAAGTCAGGAAACACAGATCGCAACGACACCACTAAACGCTCGTTGGAAAACTTGGAGCGTTACTTTGAGTGTATAAACGTCGAAATTGGTGCAGTGGTTGGAAAGTTGTTTGAGTTTGAAAATGGAGAAAAGTAATGAAAAATTGCGCTATATTTTGCAATATTATTACGACAGAGGGAAGAACGCTGCGCAGGCTTGTGAAAAAATGTGTGCTCTGTACGGTGAAGGTACTTGATCAAAATCTGCTGCGCGGAAATCGTTCGCTCGCTTTCATTCTGGTAATTTTTATGTGAAAGATGAGTCATGCTCTGGTCGTCCAATCACTGAAAAAGCTGATGAAATTCTTGAAAAAGTCCAGCAAGATAAGCATATCAGCAGTGTCGATATTGGTATGGAGCTAGGCATTGACCACAAAACGGTTTTGAACCATTTACACAAAGCCGGCTACAAAAAGAAGCTCGATGTATGGATTCCTCATGAGTTGAGCGCGAAAAACATGATAGACCGAATTAACATCTGCGATGCGCTGTTGAAACGCAATGAAATCGAGCCATTTCTGAAACGTCTCATAACCGGTGATGAGAAATGAATCACGCACGACAATCGGGAGCGTCAAAGATCGTGGACAAGGGATGGTGATCCGTCACAAGCGTTCGCGAAGCCAGGATTGACGGCGAAAAAGGTGATGCTGTGTGTGTGGTGGGACTGGAAGGGAATCGTCCACCATGAGCTACTTCCAGTTGGTCAGACGATTGATTCTCAACTCTACTGTGGACAATTAGAGAGATTACGCCAAGCAGTTGAAAGAAAACGGCCCGAATTGATTAATAGAAAAGGTGTTGTCTTCCATCATGACAACGCCCAGCTACACACTTTTTAGATGACCCGTCAAAAATTGCGAGAGCTTGGTTGGGAAGTTTTGATGCATCCACCGTACAGTCCAGACATAGCACCCCCTGACTATCACTTATTCCGATCTCTGCAGAACTCTCTCAATGGAATTAAGCTGCTTTCAAAAGAAGCCTATGAAAACCACTTGATTCAGTTTTTCAACCAGAAACCACACAAGTTCTTCGCCGATGGCATCATGGCTCTACACGAAAAATGGCGAAACATTGTCAATAATAATGGAGCATATTTGGTTTAAATAAATTCATTTTCACACTATAAGAAAACCAGTTGAATTTCACTAAATAAACGCCACGAACTTTTTCCCAGACCCGATATTACATATATATATGCATATTCTATAGCGAGTTGTTCGGCTCTTTTTCGGTTCGTTGCATTGGCCATCGCATTGTTCTTGTGTAGAATTAATCAGCAGTCAGAAGGGAAAAACATTGAACACAAGAAATCGCGTTCTTTCGGAAACATTCACGTTATACGGTCCAGCGATCGTACAACGATGAGGTACCAAAATTCAATTTTTAATTTAATCGAGTGTTAACTACAAAATTGAATACTCGATGAATAATCAAGTGTAACAAGTGAATTGAAGAAATCAATAATAACCGCTTTATAATGACGAGTTGGAAGGGATTATCTCGGTCGTAGAGAAAAGCGTGGTGCGTTACTTTTTTCCGGTGACAATGTCGAGCTGCTACGTCCGCTGTTGCGCGAATGTTGTGCTAGGTTACGAAAATCAACATCTTCTCGAGTATCTTCGCGGCGTTGATTTCAACATCACGTCGTAAATTACTAATTCTACTGTTAGTCTATATCGTGCTTATATTAAGTTTCTAATAATATCTTTTTGCAAAATACACATATGTTCTTTAGGTTTTTAGGTTCTGTTGAAACTTGTAATTTTTTGTTTCCTCCTGGAGGATCCTGGGTGACGGTCAACATTTTTTTCCGGAATTTTCATGTCAATTTCTTTCAAATGTGCCAAAACGTCTAGAAAGCACTACAAAACAAAACAAAACATGCCCGGACGCACCCGTATATGCTGTGTGTAATGACATGTGACTGCACTGATGTGTGCGCGCGCGCGCGCCCGTGTGCGCGTGTGCGTGCGTGCGTGCGTGCGTGTGTGTGTGTGTGTGTGTGTGTTAACCTCTGGATGTCGCAAATTTTGAAATATCTGGCTAAATAATTTGAGTCGAACCTGTAAAGAGGTTCGGATTTTGTCGGATTGTGGAATTTTATATTTGTCACTGCTATCAATTCGAAAACATTCGAGAAATTGAGCGGAAACTTTGTACGCGTATGTAAGGAACCATTGAGTGTCACGGATGCATATACATATAGACGAAGCGATACGTACATCAATATCGATACCGAATAGATGAAGGTAACATGTTTGATGCACAATTTCTTAAAAATCGATGGAGGCGCTCGATGGTCTGATAGACCATTTGTGTCATTAAAAATTCCTATATTAGCTTGCGGAATAAAAGGCCCAAGTTTGAGAATCACTCGAACGATCAATCTAAAATTTGTTACAAGAAAAATGTAAATGTATTAATACTTATTGTAAATATAATAATGTTATATACATTTACCATAAATGTACAACACGTATTGCAATACATTTACAATTTTCATTTCATTAAAGCAAGTAGCGACAACTTATGATACAATTTTCTTGTAAATCTATTAAAGCAACGAGATTTTAGAGCATCTTTAATTTCTACATTTCCATTTCATTCCAAGATCGACATATATTCTATATTAAGCAATATGCAAGGTTCTATTTTGCATCCTTGTTTTAGATATTTTGTCATTGTCATTTTGCATTTTCATATTTTCAATTTAGATATTTAGTCGTTAATTATCGTTAGTTACAAAGCGAAAAACTTATCGGTACCAATCGTTTTCATAGTAATTTTTATTTCGCTTAGTCGATTTCAATGACATTTTTTAAGCAGGACGTGTGCGCTTATAGCGCTGTCATTACAATTAGGTCCATCTCCGGTCTCACGACAGCTGTGCAATTATGTTGCATTGTTTTCATGTTGTTGTACAGTCACAAGAGAACCGCGCCGAAGACCGTCGTTGCAACAAATTCAAGTCTCACGAATATACAGCTTACAAATGGCAACTGGTCGCATTGCAGTCTACCTCGAGTCGTCGTAGTAGTCGTGCGACTTGGACGAGACGTCTATGAGATACGTATTCGACGGCAATCACGTCGCGTGGAGCTCTGTAATGGCAGTTGCGTGGTTTCGATAGGATTAAAGTTTAACTGCAAATAAGTATTCCTCTTAGCGCCATGTGTATTCTATGGATGAGATTATTTCAACAGAAATAAAACTGTTTGTCCCAATGCATGTATTCTACAAAATTGTCCCAACATAAAAGTTTGGTCTCTTTTCTCTTGCGTACCGTTGGATATCGCAATAACAACTGAGAATCAATCGCAGCAGAATCGAGGGTGGTGCGCGATAGCAAGAATGCGATTGGCCCTTTACGTTCGCGCGACATAAATTATTGGAAAAGATTTTAGTCGCACGCGGAGAGGCTGAAGCAATAGTGAACCGAGGGTATCGCGAAAGAAACGACGGTGAGGGTTCTAACGTTGTAACGTTATTGTTTTCGTCGTCGTCGTCGTCGTCGTCGTCGTCGTCGTCGTCGTCGTCGTTGCCAGCGGTAATAATTGGAATGGCTGATCGCTATATGTCTCTTGGTTCTCTCGTCCTGCGTGATTCAACTCTCAAGAGGAGGCGAAACTTCCATACTTTCGCAGATGCGCTGCTTTTCTATCACTCTCCAGCCGTTGGCGCCCATACTATAGTTCTATTTCTTTCGCACTCATGGATAGAGTACGAAGGTTTCGCCTCCGCTTAAGGTGAGGCTTCGCCTCGCCTTGATACTTTGGCAACTGAAGCCGAGAGCTAGATACCAGGCAAATGCCTACAGATACAATGCCTACAGGGGACCCTCGTATTTTCCTCTTTTTTTATTTCCATTATTCCTTTTCTCGCACGCTTCCATCACCGGCGACTTTGTTATTGCCAAACTTGATGCTGTATACGATTGGACAACGATAATAGTAATAAAAATTACCGCCTGTCGGCAACAGTCCGACTCACTGGCGGGTCGGATATAAAAGGCAGTCATCCTGGATTGTCACTGCGTCTACCGCGGTCATCCGATCCGAGCCGACTCCTTGACTCTGGGTAAGAGGAGTAGACCGGCCGAATGTTTACAAAAACATCGTCCTTCCGTCCTGTATGTGGGTGAAAGCCCTACAGGGCCCATTTGATGAAAGCTAACAAAGCATTCAAGTATAACAACAACAATAATAATAATAATCTGAAAGTTCGAATGACTCGAGTAATTCAAGAAACTGATGCTGCTCGATCGACTTTTTCGGTTTATAGTGAAATAAATGGGGTTTCAATTAATTTATTTTTGATAGACTAAACGATATAAAAAATGTAGAATAACGAGTGGTGTTTGCAATTAAAAATACTAATATTAAGCGGATTGCGAGTTAGCTGCAGTTAGGCTTGTATAAATCGCATGTTTCGGTACAGAGTAATATTCGTATATTGGAAATTGTACATCAGGCAGTGGAAATAAAATGCAACAATAGTTGAGAGGTAGAAAAATGATAAGTTTATTAACGGTCCTCTCTGATGAAGGTTCGAATCAAGACTAACGACTCACAAAGAGCACACGGGCCTCTTGGTTTCAGTACCATAATCTTTTCTATAAGTTCTTTATTCCCACCATGGTCTGTGGGTGACGCATTTGTCTAGTAAACAGTTCAATGAGGTCCACCAAGACCGAGATGCGTTTGAGAAACCAGACACGTTGAATCACAGTTCCGTGAACTGATGTCGAGTAAATTATTTTGTTAGATTCAATATCGTACCTCTTTAAGGTAGCTCTCTCATGCGAGCATCGCGTATAGTATTTAAATTTTTTATGTGTTACAGTTATAACGTATACCGTAATGTTAGTTGTGAACTTTGAGACGAGGTCACCGAACCTCGGTTATCAAAATAATAATAATAACTATTTTGTAAAAATAATATTTGTTGACAAATATTATTTTATAATTTTATTAATTTTTTTAAACATATTTTATAATAATAATAATATTATTATTGGATACGTGCGTCCCTTCCGGTAGAGACGAATAGCGCGCAGCGTGTAATCGCCATCGTTGTATATTTTTTGTTTTGGTCGATTGGATACATTTCGAAATAAAGGACCACAATGTTACCTGGATTTTAACGGTTCTGTACATCTCATCAAAAGTATGGTCACTGGATATTTCGAAGAGGAATCTTCGATTATCCAAGCCGAGTTATCGAGTTATCAAGTTGCGTTAGCGTTTCCTCTGTCCGCTTGTGCCATCTCCACACGCCGCGCGCCACGTGCGGCCGTTTGTCTATCACCGACCGGAGCCGGAAAAGTACTACTGTAATAATAAAAGGGAAGTTGTTCGAATGATGATTCTTAACTGCGCGTCGATAGGCGGAGATTACCTGTCTTTATCCGATTGACCTACATATGTATATCGATATCGCGGATAGTGTAATGCATATAATTTTCATTACCGTGCAATTTGCATCGACTCGATAGAAGAAAATCTTCTTGGTTCCTTGTACGTCGAAATATAACTCTTACTGGAAAATCGTGCCAGTGCGAATGATTATTTAAACATAACAAGCTTAAATGCACAACAACAACGACGACGACGACGACGACGACGACGACGACGACGACGACAACAACGACAACAACAACAACAACAACAACGACGACAACGACAACGACAACAACGACGACGGCAACAACAATAATAATAACAGCATCCATTCGAGATATTCCAAGTTTTACCGTTCATAGCGTATTCGCGCATACGCGTTAAGATGATATGTTGTAAAAGCAATGGATTTATGGTGAGCGAATTGCTACAAGCTTATTAGTTGAATATCTAGCGAATCGACGGTTGAATTCACCATGGGGATTCGGAAACGTGTCGTCCTATCATTAATGCTTAATGATCTGCATCGACCATAAGAGCTGTGAAGCGCTTGCGGGCATGATATAAAAACATATAGCCCATTAAATGGGAAATGGCAATGGGCGCATCGCGTTAATTTACTCTCCGTGCGTTCGCTCGTTTTCAAAAATATTGTTATCGTTCTGAAATGAATATACACGTCGGTAGACGCGTCGATCCTTTTTTCTCGATGATAGATTTGCGCCGATCACACGTACGTGGTCGAGTGTTATACGCGGAGGATGGAATGTACAATGCGCATATACACGTGTATATGCCCAACTTGTGGGGCAAGTAAATGCGTCGCGTACGCTTGGCAACGATCATCGAGACCACCGAGTAAAGTGAAAATCTAGTCTGTTTCGGGTACCTCGAGGACTCCCGCGCTCACCGCTCTATACGTAAACACTGCGGTCGTTAGCGAGGGTCGCGTGGCTCGACGCCCGAAGGGTTAATTGGAGGAAATAAACGTATGCAGAATTGGGGGAGTTTGCAGACGGGTGCGGACAACCAGTGCCGCCGCCCGTTTCGCGCTTTTACACTTCTTCCGCCGTTGCCGCTGCGTGTCTGTACCTTAATCACTCTGGCCAGCCAGGACCGCCTGTTGTGCCAGCCCGTCCATACAAATGAGAGTGCAGCCTAGCCAGGACGTTTATCTCTTTGCCGCCAGCGGTGCACGGTAAAAAAGTACATACACGCGCGCACACGCGCATGCACACGCACGCACGTACCTAACTATATACGCCGTGGCGGGTTAGCTTTTGCGGACGATGAGCCAAAGGGCTGAAAAACTTGAAACACGAGATAAACGTATATTACCTAATGTGTATACATGTATAGGCTGCGGAGAGTGCGTTAGAGGAGTAAAAATCCCCGTTAAGTCATTCAACGCGCTCACCACGCTCAGCATGCTCAGCAGGCCACGGACAAGGAAAACGCGCGAGACCCAAGCACGTTTTATATATTATTACGAGAATTATTCGTTGCCAGGACCAAGCAACCTCGATGACGTCCAAGAGTCTGGAAAATCGTAGAGAAAAGTAGGAGATGGACGATAAATCACTGTTTTTTTTTTGTTTTTTTTTTTTTTTCGTACCCATTGCTATACCTACTTTGTACTTACTTTCGATTGGAAGGAAAATTTCAATAATTTTCTAATCCACCTCGAGTCATTCAATTTATTTGGGGCTCGCTTGGTAATCGCGAAAGCAATAATATGATTGTCGAGATCAGTGTTGAAAATTGATGCTCGCGACGTATATACCGTATGCAACGTCCACTGTAGTACGCGTGCCTGCCGCGTTCGGTTGGTCTGGTTTACGAGCGGAATTATTTCTCTCCGGTTGGCGATGACGGGGCTTTATACGAAAGCTGAAAGTTACGCAATGCTCGCCCGATGATGTAGGTAGCGGCGCGTGCTTCGTATACCATGAAATATCTTATAGCGTGAAGCAAAATCCGTTGTTGACTCGCTGTCAAGCGCAGAACCAGCAAGCATCTGACATAATTGCTTTATATGAAAACAGAGGAGAGAGTGGCTTATACATGCTCGAGTTGGATGTGCACAACCGCTCTGCATGGACCTCCGCGGCGTTGGAATCGCTGCGCGGTGCTTTGCTTCGGGCAAGACAATAAACGCCCATCATTCGCTCGACGTCCGTACCAAATATATATATTAGTATATATATATATTCTATTATGCTGTTCAACGTTTCGCAAATATTAATTTTCTATTTAGTAGTTGTATTATAGCGATACGTCACTTTAATTATTTTACCGTTATCTATATTTGCAGCTGTGCAGAACGAGCGTCAGCCCAGAAATACAGCGACCATCAGACCCGAAGCTCTCGTGGAAATGGACCAGGAAAGAGCTTTGAGGGAAGCTGCTGTGGCAGTCGGAGTTTTCGGGTAAGTTATTACCTTTTCATTATTTTTTCTTATTTTTCCCTCGGCATAACGAGTGATACAGGTTTATATAGAATTGAATTTAAAGAAAAAGTAAGAATACAAAGTGAAATCTGCAGTGACAACAATTATGATGATAATAGTATAAAGAATAATAATCAAGTGTAAAATATAGAGATGCAGGAAGGTCGATAAAACGCAGTACAGAGGAGAGGACAGCAGAAAGGACGCCGTTACCACGTTTGATCTCGTTGTTAGCGTTATCTTCAACACCTCTCGGTTTGCGTTGAACGGTCACAATATTCAACGAGGAGAGAATCGAGTTTGCTCGGGTCCACGCCACGCCAAGCGTGATCTATCATGAAAAATTACCTTTGACCGACTGGCCGTGAAGTATACTTGCGGTTCAGGTACGACACACGTACGTCGGTCAGCGTCGAGAGCAGGGCATCTCAGCCGGGAATAATAGGATAATCAATAGCTCATACGAATACAGCTGGTATGCAGGGATCGGTCGATAGGCTATAGGTGGAACGCGATAAAATCAGAGCTCTCGTTCTCGTTTTCCCACTTTTATTCCTCGTTGTTCCAATACCTATCCTTTTTTTTGTTGTTATATAATAATTGAGAGGATAAGAAAATATTTAACGGATATATTAACGATATATAGAAACGGATATAAATATAACAAACGAATAGTCTTTATTCCTTGTATAATAATTGACACGTGGAATCACGTGGAGACAAACTTTGTATACTCAACTAGATAATGGCAATTTTAAGTTTGTACAGGGTTGAGTATACGGTTGCCAAAGAAAGTCGACGATTCGGAAATCTTGCACGATACTTTCTCTCTCTCTATCTCTCAATATCTCTTCAGTCTCGTTTCGAGCTTGCCGCCGCCGGTGCTATTCGTTGAGCCAGCCTCGAATTGCATAGCAATGTAATAATGTTAGGTTCGCTCACGAGCGAAGGAGCTTAGCTACCGTAGGCACTGCGAAGATGAAGAATCGCATCTCCGTTGACGATCTGAGCAAATATTGCACGCGCTCTTTCGCACGGCAAACAAGATTCGGGTATTTTGTTGCAATCATCTTTACCGGAGGGCTCGCGATAGGTAGCGGTCGGTAGGCGAGTACCTCGGCGCGTTCGAGAGGAAACTACATCGGGATTGTCGCCGATGTTTCTTTCCAAACGTATCGGCTGAATTGTCGATGGAGGAGCGCAGTTCGTCACGTCACCCTCTGACCTGGCAAATTTCTTTCCAGTAGCCGTATTGCAAGTCGATGAAGCCTCGATAATACTTGATTCTTCACATTCGACCCTGAATCCTCGTTTACCGTGACTTTCGGACTTGGTTTTTCTTATCAAATGCGCGACTCTCGTTCGAATTTCCGCCCTCGCGAGTGAATACTCGTCCTCGGTATAACGGGTGGCGTATTGCGGCGGTGATGGTGCCGGTGGTAGCGTTGCTGCTTCTGCTGTCTTGCCCTCGCTCCACGCGCTACTCTCCTTTCTCGTGACACTCTCGAGCATCTCGAGGAGCCTATCGAAGGACGTGACAATATCGTCCAACGAGCGTTGACTTACCAATAAGAAGCCTCGAGTTTCTCGCTCTTTTTCCTTCAACGCTGTCTCCAAATCCGACAAATTCTCCTTCATTCTTCGTAGCTTGGTCTCGGCATTTACGCGATGTATTCTTTCTTCATCCAGAAGCGTGTCCGTTCTCTTTGTCTCCGCGAGGAGTCGCTCCTGCTCCATTCGAGCCTCCGACAATTCTCGGAGTATCTTATTCATCTTTGTTAAACTCTCCTGTTCATCTTCCCGTCTTGCTACGAAACCTCCACTTGGATCTTGAGCAATTTTATCTATCTCCCTGTCGTTACCCATCGCGACAACGTCCGATTCAATTTCTTTATCGTTTGATTGTGCAGCCTGTGGCACTGTCGTTCCGACGGCCGAGTGTATCTGCGATTGAAGATCCAAAAGAAGTGACATTTTCGGCTGTTGCGTTGCTGCAGATTTTTTATCGACAAGACGAACCCTGTTGTCGTCGTTGTCGTTGTTGTTGGTGGTGTTGACGTTTTTGTTGCTGTTGTTGTTGTTGTTGTTGTTGTTGTTGTTGTTGTTGTTGTTGTTGTTGTTGTTGTTGTTGTTGTTGTTGTTGTTGTTGCTGTTGTTGTTGTTGTTGTTGTTGTTGTTGTTGTTGTTGATGGTGCTGTGCGCGTTTGCCTTTCCGGGACAAAGAACCGCTCTCCAGGCAACTGGCATAGAACCAGGAATTCTCGTACCTCTGACGATTCCATCACCGGCACAGGGTCTCGTACTTTTCCGCGTAATAGCACTTTTGGGTCTGGCCTTGAAATTGTTTCCGGGATAAGTAGGAACGTCTTGATAACGATTTTTGCGTACAGCTCCGGCGGAAACTGCGTGTCTCTGATTCTTCCGAGTCAAACTCATCCACATATATGCCGACTTTCCATTGCTCGTAGCATTGCCGCCGTTAGCTTCGAGTCTCTGAAAGATATCCTGTAGGATCTCTTCGCTGAGATTCCAATTCATTCGGACGTCAACGATCGCCAAGGTTGTATTGTGCTCGAGAAGATGGATTATTTCCTGTCCAATGAAATCTGTGAGACCACAATGCTGGAGATCGAGAGCTTTCAGCCAGAGACTGTCTCGCACCGCCTCGATAAGCTCCGAGACAGCTCGATCGCCCAAACGAGGATTTCCATTCAAGGTCAATCGCCGGAGACCCGGCATAGCTTCTAGATTGGGTTCTCGATATCTGAGCGACTCTTTCCACGTCTCGTGATAGAGCGAGAGCTTTTGTCTCGAAAGTGCAGCGGCCAATGCGGTAGCACAGTTTTCACTGAGTTCACATTCGCTCAGATCGAGAGACCTTAAGCTCCGAAGGTCGGCGACGATGCGACAAATGAGTTCACAGCCATTATCGCCGATACAACATCTTCGAAGCGAAAGATGGCAAAGGGTCGCGGTACCGGAGAGACCAACGCACAGTGCAGCCAGACAGTCGGCAGGAAATGGAACACCTTCCAGTTCGAGCCAAGTCAACGCTCGTGAATTTCTCACGCACTGAGCAACGCTGTGCGACAGCCATTCCAGAAGATAACGCGTCAAAACGACAGGCTCTTTGTGTTTTATACCCATATTTCTCGCCTTGTCCTCCGAATTTATTTCTTCCAAAGGTTTGCGGCACTGATAACGACTCCGAACGCTTATGGATTTGAGACTCCGATCGAGCGACAACGAATTCAGGATGGGTCCCCAATCGTCCATCTTTACGCGATCCGTTGTCAGATCAAGGCTGTGAGGCAGCGTCACGCATATCACCGGTAAAGGACGGACTCGATGTTGCTTGCATAGTTCCATGTAGCAAGTCGCGAAATTCTCACCCGTTGGTATCCCCATTATTTTATTCGTCTTTACGTTATTCGATGTGTTTATCGCATTAATTGAATTAATAGGAGTCGCCACGAGCGAGTCTGAGCTGAAACAGGCGCCTTTGCGCAACCCCTCACAACCCACGGTGCGACGACGATTCCGTCCGCCCTTTATATACGGCGAGCCCATATTCTCCCCTTTGGACTGCGATCTCCGGAACCTCTCCGATATCTAACTACTTTCTGGGCTTCTCCTCTCTGTTGCCGCTACGCGAGGACACGGTGCACTCGTCCCAAGCGTCATACGAACTTCTTACTATTTCGACTCTTCTCGCGCCTCGCGATTTTACCGCGTGTACAAGAACAATATATTAACCGATGCCAAAACCGGTGCGGTACCGGTATTCGTACTATACGTAAAAAAAAAAACACAAAAAAACAGTATTTAGCATTTGCGTTAACCGCGATATTAATAACGACGCGACATTGTGCAACGCAGCCCACGTAGCGTGATGACAGGATGTCGATGCAGCTCGGTCGCTCAGATCGGCCTATGAAAACAATGAAAACACGTGTCATTTAATCGTTCGACTTATCTTTTCAAATGTCCTATCAATTTCAATTGAGCCACGCATATTATTTACGACAAATACATATTAATTGTCTGATTTAAATACTTTCTCTCGGTAGACCACCGGTATCATTGGCAATGGCAAGATACGCGACACCGCTTTCCCTACCGACGATTGGCTCGACGACGACTACGACAAGTGCAAGCTCGGAAGCGGCGCCACCGCGTCAACAGCAACAGCAGCAGCAGCAACAGCAGGATGCCGATGAGGGTAACGCGTCGGAGGACAGTATAGACGTGACGAATGAAGAACCATTGACGGCCCAACAACGTACCGTCTGCGGTCAATTGCCACCGGTAATGCCGTCGCTTTACTCACCTGCCGGTGCCGAAACGGTTTACGAAACTAGCGCCAGACTCCTCTTCATGGCCGTCAAGTGGGCCAAGAATCTGCCGTCGTTCGCGAGTCTTCCCTTTCGCGATCAAGTAATACTCCTCGAAGAGGCTTGGTCGGAGCTCTTTCTCCTCAACGCCGTACAATGGTGCCTCCCATTGGAATCCTCGCCACTTTTCAGCGCAGCCGAACTGGCTGCTCTCACACTTTCGCCACACTCGCATCCACCTACGGCGACTCATCTTATCAACGGGGTTGGAAAATCGAGCCAAATTGCCGCCGATGTGCGACATCTGCACGATACTCTTCAGAGATACAAGGCCGTCATGGTCGATCCTGCTGAATTTGCATGCATGAAGGCTATTGTCCTTTTTCGACCAGGTGCTTTATTTATTTCTTATATTTATTTTAATAGATTTTTATATGACTATATTTATTTTCATGGAGTTCCTGCTTATTTTACTATTCAATCGTTCGATCCACAGAGACTCGAGGTTTAAAGGACTCGAGTCAAATAGAGAACCTGCAGGATCAAGCGCAAGTGATGCTGGGACAGCACGCGAGGGCACAACAGCCGGGGAGCCCCGCGAGATTTGGTCGATTGCTACTCATGCTGCCCCTCCTCAGGTCTGTTCCGGCAGCCCGGGTCGAGCTCATTTACTTTCACAGGACCATCGGCAACACACCAATGGAAAAAGTGCTCTGTGATATGTACAAGAATTGAACAACTTGCGTTTTTTTCTTCTTTTCTTTTAATTCGTCTGATCCGAAATATTTTTCAATGTAAATAAGAAAATGTGTAGACCTAATATTGTGGAATAATCGTCGCATCTCCTTCTCACCCCAATTAATACGACGAGGCCTAAAATTCTCAAATGAATTCGACGTTGGCCTCTCATTTTTCGTGTTATTAAGGGTATACTTGCTGGAAACGCGATAAAGGAAAGAACGAAGGGGCTTTGGGAGCTCCGCTAAACGCACCGGTCACTGGTGCGCGAAGGAGAAACTCGCGTCAGAGTGTATGAGCTAGACCGAGAATCATCATCGAATTTGGGTATAAACTGTCGTAAAGTATCATATTCGATCTATTAGTTTTTTACTTGTGCCCAGCAGGAATTAGCGCAGACAATCGCTACATTCTATCGTTCTATCGACCGGGTTTTGCACCTTTCCACGTAAAGCTACGTAACTTTCATCGACTACTGCTCAAAAAATATTCCGTGATTTATTAAAAAAATTTTAAAATATTTGTTTCGTAAATTCGAAATATTTGAGCGTACTTTTTCCTACAAACTAACCAAGTTCCACTGCGATTAAACAGAAGCTCGTTTTGGTAAGGATATCCTTAAGGCCTCATGGAAACACTTATTGTTGTAAAATATACATGTAGACACAAATATTAATTTTTTAGTTAGGATAAAAGTTCTTATATAATATTTATGAACGACTCGTTGATGACATAATTTAAACGAATGTCATTTGAGCGAGTTTAAGGATCAAACGAAAAGCCCCAATTTCAGACATAAAAACAGAACAACAACGTCATGCATATATGTATCTGTTATTGATATACATATATATACAAATAAGTACGAGCACATGTATAAACAAGCGCAAGTAAAAGCAGCTTGCGATTCCTCTCTCATTATTGGCGTTAAAAGGAAAAGGAAGACGAGACGCATATTTAGTCATATGTTAGACTCGTTTCTTCATATTTCGTGTTGTGATAATAAACGTATGTTTCGTTGTAGATGTATAATTATCAAAATATATATATCCACTTGTAATAAAATGAATAACACGCAAAAAGAATTTGGCAATGTATATTTTTTTATTGTATCATTCGTGAATATTCGGTGTATAATTCTTACAATTACATTTTCTCGTCAAGTGCTTGCAATTAGTTTAGGGCATCGAATTACTTTCTCTCTCTCTCTCTCTCTCTAAGACATTATCTTGTTTAACATTAGATTCGTATTAAGCCTCGATATGTCTACATTTCACTCTCAATGGTTCTGGTCATTCAGGGCGTGTCTCGGATCTCACCCTTCTCGGGCAACATTACGCCTACGTGGCTGCACCATCCTATATGCCTGCTATATTCCATTTATTTATATCACCGCTTAATACGCGCGACTTTGGTTTCGATGCGGCGGGCCACATGGCAACTCGGCGCGACCCGTGTCACGGTCCCCACGGTACACTCGATCTACGTTTATAAATTATATGGAGGTTCAACGAGATTTAAGGGTCTGTCAAATGTGATATTGTGAAAACTCTCCGAAGCCCACCGAGGGAATTAAACATTCAATATTCACTCACGTCGTCGTTATCGTCACAATATTAGCATCCAGAAATACTCCGATGACCCGTAGTGGGTAATGCGGATTCAATTACTCATCTAGAGTTTAGTTATCCACGTGCGGTTAGAAATGTCTAACTTTTAACCTACATCTTCAGGCGAGATACAAGGAGAGAGAGAGAAATTGTGAGAATTAATAAAAATGCTACGACTCGAAGCGACTCATCTGTCCTTCGCATTGACAATTCATAAATTCATAATTGATGTTTTTTTTCTTTATCTTTTGGTACATATGATACGAAGGGAAGGCAAAATCGTAAGAGTATAGAGTAAAGAATTTCGATACTCGGACAAAGCGCAGTGGTTGCCACGGCAGTCCTGGGTATACGGGGTGTCGCGATGCGAAGAGGCTGTGATAGCGCGGAGCAAGGATAGCACAGTCGTAGTATTGACTCGGTTTTGCGGTACCAGTTGGAGGAGGGCGGAGTTTTCCGACCTCCGCACCCTCGATTCACTTGAGCTCTTCTCTCTCTATCTATTTTGGTGTCTCTATCGCTCTCGGGCGCCTGGGTAGTTGGCGACGATCCGAAACTACCCCTCAATCCTCATCCCCTCCGACCTTCTGCCCCGCCACTCAGTCACATACTCCCGTCGAAGGGTGTTTCGGCAGCAATGGCGTCGGAACTCGGTGTATTTCGTTTGCGAGGTAAGTTGCTGTTGCTGTTAGCGGTACAGGTTACGGAGAGAGAGAGAGAGAGAGAGAGAGAGAGAGAGAGAGAGAGAGAGAGAGAGAGAGAGAGAACCGAGGGGGAGGATGTTGATGGATATGAGTATAGCCAACCTGCGAGTAGTATCCATTTATTTTATTACATTATCATACCAACTAGACGCTTGATAAGTATGGAGCTTTATAGCGGTGGTTCTCAAACGTGTACAATAGCATACCGCAATAATTGTTAACTTGCAGTCTTGATTGTCGATAAATCATTTTGTTACACATTTGGTAGCAAAAATACTCCAACATTTCATAGGCCATTTAAATATTTTCTTAGTTACTTAATAAAATAAACTTGTTTGACAAAAATAAGGACAAGGTGGATATTTTATATCAGTATATACTCTAGAAATTGCTCCAACATTCTTATAAAAGTTATATTCTATCTGTGAAAAAGCCCTTGGAGAATTCCTCGCCGGTTTATCAATTCAGAGCTGCGTGCCCATCTGGAAAATCCCTCAACATTCTTCATCGAGTCTCAACGTACATGTTATACGTATAAACAGTATATACAGTATACATGGAAGTCTACGGCTAGGCAAGAGGCAAACCCTGTAGAATTGAGTTTTCCTCTCACGTCCTCGAGGATTATCGGACCTTTCGCCCTCGCCGAAAACAAAAAGAAAGAGGCTACCCTTTCAATAGGATATCAAATTCGCGAATATTCAACGATACATACCGCTGAGCCAATCGTATCATCGTTGTTTAATTCTCTTCTTTTTGCTCCTTTTTTTCGGGTTCCAGTTTATTTGTAATCGGCCTCAACATTTTTTATGTCGTCTGTCGCGGGCGCAATATTTCAGAACACATACGCCGCGCTCCTCATTTCACCGGTGCTGCTACAGTGGTCAGAATCCGCCATGAAGCTACACATTCGGTCGCAGACATCTCGCGTACCTCCTCCTCTGCCTCCGAAACCCCTCTAGCGCCCTCTCTCTCTCTCTCTCTCTCTCTCTCTCTTTAGTTTCCTCACTCGCGCAGCCTCCCACTGGCTGAAAATCAATAGATACCCCGACGACCAACGACCGACAATACCCATTGGACCGGTGGTAGTTGAGTACAACGGTCCAGTGACAAACCGAAAAAAATGCATCTACGTATACTCGAAATATAACGGAAAGTTATATGAAAATAATATGATTTTTGTGCATTTCGAGTGACTATCGATAAGTTTTTCAAGTAAATTTATATTGAAAAAAAGTGTTGAAATATAAATGGAAATTGTGACAATTTATGCATGTAGCAACGATTAAATTGTAAATTTGCACGAGTCCGTAATAAATCAAAGTCCTCCGCAGCATTTCAAGATCACTACGGATGAATTGAATTTTCCCTTTAAACAATAAGCACATCTTCGCACAACTGGTCGTTGCGTAAAACACAACGTCAAAGGGACGCGAGAGGAAGGTCTCGAAGAATATATATAATATAAGGGTAACTGCTCTCGATCGCTGTCGGCGTAAAGTCGCCGAGGGGTTTAAAGATTTAAGCCCTGCTCTTCAAAGTCCTTCGGGCGTCCTGCCCCCTGTCTGCTCCGTGCGCTTCTATGCTTCAAAGACATTTTTTTCTGCTTCTTCTTCATCTTTTTTTCTTTTTTTTTTTCACATAACGCGCAATACGGCAGAATCTGACGGATATTCTCGTCTCTCGTGTACGACGACCTCCCAACGAGAAGTTGTTTAAAGAAAAAAACATAATTATTATTCAAGTCATTGGCCGAATACTTGTAACCATATTTAAGAAAATGCCATCGACATGGCAATGTTTTTGTGGAAATCTATTTTAAACATTAACAATGTTCAACGAAGGAGGATCCTACCTCTGGTGGAAATTACTGAAATTCTGGGACAAAAGATATATTTATGAATTTTCACGCCAAACTGTCTTGATTTGTCTATTTAGTAAATAATTACAAGTAACTCTCTACGTGTTCTTCGGTACATTTTATCTTGTTACATGTGTGTTGTTGTTGTTGTATCAAATATGCAGTCAGTTACCATTGTATTGGTTGAGCGTGAGCGAGGCGGCGTACGTACCTCCGTTGATATCTCCATCCCGGCCCCACCATCCGTGCACTGTCGGAAAGAAAGAGAACGGAGCGCGGCTTCCGGTCTTCGTTGATAGTTGGTAATGTAGCCGCGCACGAAGATTCATGGTCGGCTTCCGAAGAATTCGTTTGGAATACCGGCCTGGCCGGTTGAGCGCCGCGGCGCGCGTTTCCCCCGTGTCGAGTAACGAGTTGTCCGGATGTGCCGCATCCACGACAAACGATATGTACAAGGAAGAATAGAAGAAAAATCTCAAATTGATCGTGAATGCGTCAAAATGAGAGAATATCGTAACTTGTAGTTGTTGATAAAGAAAAAAAATGATTGGTCTGTGGACTACTCGAATACACCGATTGTTAAAATATTATCTCTAAATAATTGTCGATAACATTATAATAGAGAGTATCGTTGTCGAACGAGCAATTAAGGTAGCTCTAAACAATTGGCATTGGCGTTTCATCGAATGGTCTGTCAAATGAAGGAAAATGAATCGATCAACAGATATGGTCCGCTCGTTGGTGCTATCGACGAAGGGACGAGTAGCGCGAGATTTCTAGTACGTTGAAATATTATTATTAAAGATACTATGTAACGGAAGGTAGAGGGAAGAAAACGTGTGTATTGTTATTTAACGTTTATTGTGCGTTTGGATAGAAAAAATGATGTCAGGAAAATAATATTTGTCAGGTTTTCGCAGCCGATACAGCAGAAGTATTGACCTATCATCAAGTAGCGATATCCCAATACTATCCCAAGGAAGGATGGGTGGAACAGGATCCGATGGAAATTCTGAGAGCGGTAGAAGAATGTCTCAGTCAAACTGTTTACAATCTTCGACAGTTGACGATAGATCATTCGGATATAGTGGCTATAGGTGTGACCAATCAGAGAGAAACGACTGTTGTCTGGGACCGTCTTACCGGAGAACCGTTATATAATGCCATTGGTAAGCATCGATAAAATAATCATTGCAAACACTTTCTCCGTTGGATTAAGGCGGTCGATCGGCTGCGCCTTGTATCAGACAAAGTCTTAGAGTTCAGCTATAATAAAAATGGTTCACCAAGCTTTGCCGTCGCTAAATCTCAAATCCAGCTTACCGAGCTTTGTGGCGAGAAATCCAGATGCAAAAATCGTGAATATAGCGAGACGTCTTACAGGCAAACAGCTTTCTCCGTGCTTCGATCCGGCGATCGATGCTGTTCGCAATTGTACCGAGCCTATAATAAACTCGCTGGTCGCGCGTCCCATAGTAAGAGACTTACAGAATAGTTCATATCGATATCCAGAGTCAAACTGGTGTACGCCGGACAGCACGACATATCGGTGTATGCACAAAATTGGGTGCGCGACAGGAATACTTGCATCGACGGCCGATTTAAATCTGATCGAATGAGAAACTTTTGATAAGTTATCTTTAATAAATAAGCTATAACGGATAAATTGATACATCGGCTCTTCCGACTTACCTGGAATTGGTACCATAATTTTTCAATGTGTACAACTTCTATATTAATCTATTTTAACGTCTTAGCGAACAAACTTTTATTCAAACACGAAGCAGCTGGTCGACCTCCGTCAACATTTTAATGGTTTGCACAATTTACAGTTTGGATGGACATGAGAACTACCGGTATTGCCGACGCTATATTAGCAAAAATTCGCAATCAAAACAAAAACTACCTCAAACCGCTCTGTGGACTCCCGATTAGTCCTTACTTCAGCGCTCTCAAACTCAAATGGCTTATGGAGAATGAGCCACAAGTTCGAGCTGCCGTTGCTGAGAAGAGGTGCATGTTCGGCACTATAGATTCGTGGTTGATATGGGTATGAGGATGATGATGATAGTAATAATTTGCCTAAAGTTGCTTCTATAATTTTAGCACCATCCATCGGCTTAATTCTACACGAAAAAATTAGCCAAGTAGAAAAGAAAATTCTGTGTGACGAATGATTTATAACGTAGAATCTGACTGGAGGAATTGACGGAGGTGCTCACTGCACAGATGTTACGAATGCTTCCCGAACGATGCTCATGAACATAACAAGCCTCCAGTGGGATCCAACACTCTTAACATTTTTCGATATACCAGCTGATATACTGCCGGAAATTCACAGTTCATCGGAGATCTACGGACACATACACGACGGAATGCTTCGAGGAGTTCCGATATCAGGAGTATTTATCAATTTCGTAGATTGAATTGTTTCAATTAAGAGATATAAAACACTGTTTGGTGGTACATATACGAACGAGAGAATTTTTCGTGTAAATAAATACAGACTCGTTCCAGTGTCTCGGAGATCAACAAGCTGCTCTTGTCGGCCAAATGTGCTTACAGAAGGGACAGGCGAAGAGTACCTATGGCACCGGATGTTTTCTACTGTACAATACTGGAACGTCGGTACGTTGAAATTACCGTGTTTAATTAGCACAATCGCGGGAAAAAAATCGCTACTCGAATCTTTCAGATAGTCGAATCTTCGCACGGTTTGCTGACAACGGTAGCTTATCAATTGGGAGCGCACAACTCTCCGGTGTACGCACTCGAGGGTTCCGTAGCAATAGCCGGGGCAGTCATGCAATGGCTCAAAGATAATCTCGGAATGTTGTCCGATGTCAAAGACTGCCAAGTATTGGCTGAGAAATTTCCATTGGACAATCGCGTAACTTTTGTGCCTGCTTTCGCGGGGCTGTACGCGCCTTACTGGCGAAAGGATGCCAGAAGGTAAATTAATAAATAATATAGAGAGCATGTAAATGAAAATAATACCGTATCGGTTATGATAATTGTGATATATTTGGTGCAGTGTTATTTGCGGAATAACCGAGGAGACGACGAGCGAGCATATCGTCAAGGCAGCTATGCAAGCGGTGTGTTTTCAAACTCGAGATATACTCGAGGCTATGACCGAGGACACGGGTTTAGTATTGTCAAAGTTACTGGTCGACGGTGGAATGACCAACAATAATTTATTGATGCAAATGCAGGCTGACATTTGCGGTATACCAGTGGGTAAGTCGAAACACCCTCTACCCTCGGCGAAGCTATCGGTAAGAAAGATACCAACTAAATATTACTTTTATCCTCGTTGGATATGCAACAAGGTAGTCAGGCCTCTTATGAGTGAAACAACGGCGCTTGGTGTTGCTATAGCGGCCGGTAGTGCCGAAGGAATTCGAAAGTGGGATCTGAGACACGACGCCACCGTTCCGAGCGATATTTTTTCGCCATGTATTACAGAAAACGGTAAAGATTTTTTTTAAAACTTTTCCCTTGAAACGAAGAATTAATAACGAGTATTTTTGAAGCACAGAGCGAGATATTTTGTACTCGCAGTGGAAGAAGGGCATCGAGAGGAGTCTAGGATGGGAAACCTCGAGCGATACAAATGGTATGTATTCGCGATTCTCGTCATAAAAGAAATATTTCGTAAACTTGACTTTTTTTTCAGCAGATTCGATAAATCTTCATACAGCGACCGCTCCTGGATTATTTATCATCGGTACAGTGATAATACTCTTATTAGCGAGGCACCGATCAATAATATGATCCAACTGTGGAAAAATGAGCCTTGAATTTTCCTTCCATATTATTTTAAGAATTTATTTTATTTTAACGAATAACGTAGTCCAAGGAGGCGAAACTCAGGTTGTCTCGTGTGTTTCATTTGGTAATAATTTTTCAACAAGACTCGTAAAAAACTTTTTATTAAGTTATCTTCCAAGCATCGTTACGTTGCTTTTGACGATTTGACGTCGTCGCCGTCGTTGTCGTCGTCATCATCGTCGTTGTCGTCGTCGTCGTCGTCGACGACGTTTACACCGACGCGTAACGTGCGATCTAAAGAATCGGCTAATTTCTGTTGATCAATGACATTAGCTTCGGGCAAATCGGACAGCATTGACGCGTCGAAATTTGTTTTCTGCTCCGCCTGCAACTGCGGCGGACTCGGTAATAATAATTGAGGACTCAGTGCTTTGAATTCTGTTGCGATTGGAGCAGCGTGGGCGATAGTATCCTGGTTAGTGGCGATTACAAATGACTCATTTCATAACAAGAAATATGTATTATTAAATGTTATTTGGAAGAAAGGAATGATTTTTACAACGAACCCATGATGCGTTGCTGCTCTCCCAAGTGCGGCCAGCGGTGACAGCGGAGGAGACAGCGAGCCAGGGATCCGAGCGAATATTCGGGACTTTTAAGCGAGATCTTTGCGGTGTCAGTATGCGGGTTATCAAGGAACGACATGCGTTCGATATCTTTGGTACTTTTGGGAAGGTGACTTTGTTTTGAACTTGCTACACAGCGCAGAAGCAGAAGAAAATCGAATTGATCCATCGGTATAGCGTACTTGATTAGAGTGTACAATGTATATGCACAATTTCAACAACGTTTACTTTCCACCTGGATACCTTTAAAAGTTGTGCGTAGTTGGCGTCGTCAAAGGGCAAGCACCCGCAGACCATAGCGTAAAGAACTACGCCCAATGACCACGCGTCCGACAATTGCGGCTGATAAGGAATACCGCGTAGTATTTCGGGAGATGCGTACGCGTAACTACCGCAAAAAGTGTCGCTCAATTGTGCAACACCGTTCTTGGGTTTCATGTGTCCACGCGCGAATCCGAAATCCGACAATTTGATATTGTACTCTTGATCCATCAGTAGATTTTCACATTTTATGTCCCTGAATGGAACATAGATTTTAGTAAAAGGACTAGAGATTCTACTTTCTCATACATTAATCGCATCTACCTGTGAACTACGCCACGCTCGTGACAATAATCAACAGCATCGGTGAGCTGCCTGAACCATCGACGACTTCGCGGTTCATCGATGAATATATCTCGACAAATAGTATCGAGCAAACTGCCATTGTGGGCAAACTCCATTATTATGTACACTCTGTGCATCGGTAATATCCGTTAATGCGTATCGCGTCAAAATATATCTCAAGAATGTTGAGCTCGATCGATACTCGCTACTTTTCGTTTGAAACCTTAGTTTATGCTTGTCTCGATATATGACATGAACTACGATTCGAAACTAAAATGATTAATTGTCGCCTCGAAGCTTGAATAGTGGTAAAATACATTTGAATTTTTATACTAGCGAGTACCGCGGCATATATTACAGGCGATATCCCTGAAGCTGCATCTCCGCTGCTCGCATTTATAAACTAACCGATGGGTCGTCTCGATCGCCTGAAGGAAGCGAATCAAGTGCGGATGCTTGAGACCCTTGACGACTTGAATCTCGCGGGGCAAAAACTTCTTGAGATAATCTTCGGGTGCCTGAAACTTGGAAACTATCTTGACCGCTACTTGACACTCGTGTCGATCGGACTTTGCAACCTGTATAAAATCTCCAATTACGGCCAGAGTTATCGGATTACCGGCTATCAATACCTAATGCAGGGAGGAGAGTATTTTGCTGTAGCAAAGCGCTTCTCCGCTAATATCCAATGATGACGGTTCGCCCGTATCGGGGAGCGCACTTTTTCTTTCTTTATTTATATTTGTATCACGCTTATTATTTTTTTTTTACCTTTACAGTCGCGTACGAACCAGCGCCGATCGTCCTTCCCAGAGCGTACCCGTGCGATTCGAGAACCGTCAATTTACGAATCTCTTTTCCAGCTCGAAGATTTTCATTACTATCGATGCCTACTTCGACGGCGTAGCTGCCCGTTGACATTGGTCCCGGTAACTCTGCAATATTTAACACGAAAATTCACTCTGTCGCGCAATATTTATTTCGATGAAAAATTTTGCGTACTTTGACCAGACATCTCTGTATCTCAACAATTTAGCCTTTCATAATTACAATCGAGATCCATTAATTCCATTAATTCTGGCTCTGCCAGAGATTAATCGACAAGCTGCTGAGAGTTGTAACCGTTATGGGTATAACAAAATAAAACAATTGCGGGTCAACGTACTTTTGTCGTACTTTTCAAGTACACGCATCGTCTGTACTTATCAGCGATAAGCTACTATCGATCGAAGCTTTTGGTTAAACCCGAAAAATTTTATATTAATCGTCATTGTCGCTTATGTTAAAATAATTTTCGGTAAATGCTACAGTTACGGGTACTCTGTAACGTGTGTATACGTATGTTGCCAATTTAGCGATTTTGTCCCCAGTTTTATCGATGTATGTATACGCCTCATCGACTTCTCGGCAACTTTAATAAAATCTTACTACTTTTAAATCGCCCAAGTATTATTGGATTTTCAACGCCGACTGAAAAATCGAGTTTTCAGTCAAAAGTTATGCGGATTGTGGGAAATATTGGTGAACCGTGATGAGCAGGGTGAATCGATCGATTGTTTCATCGCACCCTAGATACCGCGTCTCTCGAGAATTCATTTAATCCTTGATTATTTCATGGCTTATCAAACCGGTGTTGCCACGGTCGCAGTTATCGACTGCAACCATATTCCACAAAAGTGTTATGTCTATATCCTACAAAAGAGATATTCCGTTGACATTTCGAGCGGCCATATCGGAGTTCCGAAGGATCAGCGATATATACGATTATTTTTATTTTTCGTTACACCTTTTCAACTGTACGTCGAAATGTTTATCTTTATATCAGGATTCTGTATGATATCCGAGGCATATCGATGATGCACACTACGAAATAGCCGATTTTAACCGATCAAAGTCTGTAATAAAATCTACTCCGGTCATACCATTTTCGGTGAATCCAGCAAATATTGTGTCCGTTCGAAAATCGAGACTCTGTCGAGTTTTTTTTTCGTTTGATAGAAGGTAAGGTCCGTTCGGTACTCCAAAGTGTACTCTTTGCTCTATACGCCGAGTACCTTTGACGATACACGGCGATGAACCGGTAAGAGAGATCGATAATCGGTACTCTTCTCGCTCTCTGTTTCACCGATAGGCGGCGCACGGAGCTGCTGCGCACAAATCATAATCCAGTATTTTTAATAACGAGCGCAGCGCTTGAACCAACAGAGCCAAACGCTGCAAGCTGCTACAAGTGAAAACGGCTTGTACGAGTTTACGAGTATCGCGTTGCGCGGTTTGTGAAAGGAAAATAGAATTTTTTCATAATTCGTTATAATGGCAGACGTTTTGGATATCGATAATGCAGAAGAATTTGAGGTTGACGATGAGGGAGACCGTGAGTTTCCTTAAATCGATCATGTATAAACTAATTCTCTTGCGATTTAAAAGAAATGCGATAAAAATTATATTTCTTTAGATGTATAACCTCGAAATATTTAACGAATATCGGACTGACATTGGATAGCGTCTTAGTTCTCTTTCACTTGGTATCAATGGTTATTTACTTTAGAGGGAATCGCACGATTGAAGGAAAAGGCGAAGAAGAGGAAAGGCAGAGGACACGGGACGGAATTGGCGTCGACTCGCGACGACGCCGGTCACCACGAGTCCATGAACGTTGTCGACGAGGATAACGACGACGAGCCAGGACCAAAGAGATGCAAGTATATTGGATGACAAAGTAATATAAATATTAATAGCTATTTACATATTATTCTCTCGTGCAGCCGTCGAAGGATGGATTCTGTTCATAAATTCTGTGCACGAAGAAGCCCAGGAAGACGACATACAAGACAAGTTTTCGGAATTTGGTCAAATAAAAAACTTGCATTTGAATCTGGATAGACGTACAGGATTTCTGAAAGGATACGCGCTAGTCGAATACGAGACTTTCAAAGAGGCACAGGCAGCCAAGGAAGCCCTCAATGGAACCGAAATTCTTGGCCAGCCGATATCGGTCGATTGGTGCTTCGTCAAAGGACCAAAAAAGTGCGTATACCCATCTTATCGTTTCCGTTTATTACTCTTGTGCGGTTAATCATAAACAATAAAAATTTCTATTAGAATAAAAAAGAGAGGTCACAGAAGACGATGACAGGATGAGCGAACGATCGAAATACAACTATTCTATTTGATTTCCCTGTGTCATCATCATCCGTAGCGGCACCGACGTAATAACAATAAGACTACGCAAATGTATATTTCAAATACAATAAATAACAAGAAACACGACGTAAAAGAGACTAATCGAATGTTTGACACTTTATTTCATTAGAATGATTACAACACACGAGTATCTTCGATATACGGAAATGTTTATTTTACCATACTCCGCGCGTGGCATTGTCTCAATTTTTATGTGTATTAAAAAAAAAAATTCATTAACATTATTCGTTTCGTTAATACAAACCGTAGCGACAATGAGTGAAAGCGAATAGTAACATATCAGGAGACATAAAATATTAATTCAGGCATAGTAATTGAGATTGGCCTTCTTCTTGGCTTGAACCTCGTTGATCGCCTCCATGAGATCTTCGTGAGTAACCGCTGTCGCGTTGCGTCTCAGTGCGATCATACCCTTGAGGTGAGAAAAAAAAAAAATATATATATATATATATATATGAATGACCAACAAGTGGAAAGAGGCGAAGAAAAAATTATAATCATTCGTTATTACCGCTTCGACGCAAACAGCTTTGCACTGAGCGCCATTAAAATCATCGGTCGACCGCGACAATTCTTCGAAATTAACATCGGGATACATATTCATCTTACGAGAATGAATCTGCATAATACGAGCTCGCGCCTCCTCATTGGGATGAGGAAATTCGATTTTTCTGTCCAAACGACCGGATCTTAGGAGAGCCGGGTCGAGAATATCGACTCTGTTGGTCGCTGCGATGACTTTGATATCCGCGGTAGAGCTGAACCCGTCCAACTGATTAAGAAGTTCCAACATGGTGCGCTGTACCTCTCGGTCGCCGGCTCTCTCAGAGTCGAATCGCTTGGTTCCAATTGCATCCAATTCGTCGATAAAAATAATAGCCGGAGCTTTTTCTTTGGCCAGGGAAAAGGCGTCTCTGACGAGTTTCGCCCCGTCGCCGATAAACATCTGGACGAGTTGCGGACCGGCCAATTTGAGGAAGGTCGATTTAGTTTGAGCGGCGCAAGCTCTCGCCAAGAGAGTCTTGCCGGTTCCCGGGGGTCCGTACAGAAGAACGCCTTTTGGCGGCTGTATACCCAAATTCTCGAATTTCTCCTTATGAGTCATAGGCAATACGACGGCTTCGATCAATTCTTGAATCTGCTTGTCCAAACCACCGATATCGGAGTACTGTTCGGTGGGTCTTTCGTCCACTTCCATAGCTTTGACTCGAGCATCGTATTCCGCCGGCAGAGTCTCCAGCACGAGATAGCTATCCTTGTTGACTCCTACCAGGTCCCCTGGTTTCAAAGATTCGGCGTCTACCAGGCCAATCACCGGCAAGAAATACGTCTGACGAGTCGACGTTTTTATAACCGCGCACTTTCCTTTTCTCTGTGCATCAAGATCGACCACAGCTCCGTCTTCCTCGCCGCTATCCTGTGGATCTACGTCCAATAATTCAATGACGTTTGACACCAGATAGGGCAGTGTTTTGTTCACTTTTATTTTTTCCGTATTTTCCTTTATCTTGTCGTTTTGTGCCTGTAGTTCGTGCGATATCCTCATTACTTCGCTCTTCATTATCTTTATTTCATTGTCCAAAAGACGCGTACGCGATACTATTTCATCCGTCGACATCCGCAGAACGTCTTCGCTCAGGCTTTCCTGAGAACAAAAGGAAAAGAGAGCCCATAAGTTTTCTTTATTCTCATATTTTTAACCCAGCAAACGTACAATTTCTCTGAATTATTTATTATTTTAACCATGGATTTCAGTAGCAGTGTAATATCTTCATTATATATTAGTTAATTCTTTATCTTAATTATCTCAAGTAATTTGGGCGTTTATCAAAATTGAATCGAGGTGCATCCTTCGCGAATCAATGAAGAATCGCTTGTCATTCGACATTCATAACCTCGTACTACTCAACCTCAAAAATTGAATAATACAAATATAAAATACCTCCCGGTCTTCCCATATAGATTTGTCCTCCAAAGTAGCCATTGTTTTCCGTCACTCGTGTTTGATCGAACAAAGTAATACTCCAATTTGGTTCCAATTCCCGATTGTTATCAATTCTGTTGAGATTTCGGAAACAGAGTGTAACCGACCAACGAGGCAGGGGGCTAAGCCAGAGGAGACCGAATTACGGCCATTACGGGTACGGCTAAGGTTACTGTCAGGAAAACCAACGAAAACTGTTTAGTTATATTTTTTTCGCACGTGACAATGCGAGCGCCTGTCGGTAATAACGATCTATACACTTACCTAACATTTGTCCGAATCGCGCTCACAGCGCTCATGGCTTCGATAGCGTGGAGAGGGCTCTCTACGATAGCGCTGACAGCGACGAAGGTGACGTTCGGAAAAGCAGAGCTCTCATTGGCCATCCCTAATAACCCGTTGCTCGATTTGCACTTATTACCGACCAAGCCGACATACCTACGCAACCAGCTCTGCCATCCACCACACGGCGTGCGTGCACCTCCGATGCACCACCACGCCACTGACGGAAGCAATCGCTAACTCCACGCCCGGACTTGTTGCGAGAACCTCATCGCGGTCCGGCTTTCTAGCCGCTGGGTGCTTAGAGCCTGAAAAAGCGTTGCTTAGCTTCTACACTTGTAGCGTACCTTGCAAAAAGCACGACATCCGCATCACGCGTCTTTTCTTTCACGAGTCTTATTAATTATTGTGTACGATAGTTGTAATAAATATTCGTCAACCAATGTCCACGAGTGTCTGACTCAATTAATATAGATAGCAATTCATCTATATATTTATTTATTTGAATGTTCCGAGCCGCGCTAGCTACATTATTTTGGTTCAGTCTGAATTTTCATTACGAGCGCAGCTCTTGAAAATAGCATTGCTATCGATTGATGCGCTATTATAAATTGATAAAATTGAATTATAGCGTCTAGATCAATCGCAGGCATTTGCATCTTCAGCAAAATCCACCAAAGGCTGCACAGTCCCTGATACGGATTGCCGCTAGATTTCACAAAATTAGCATAGCTGGAGGACGAAATATTTCGAAAAATTCTAAATCCGAAGGATAACTTGTTTAACGATGGTCCACTCGTGTATAAAAATTGAGTCCGATATCATACAAATTGTGCGTGCTGGTTTTTAACGAATTTTCATTAACGACGAAAACCAGACATATAAGACGCGTACAGTTGTATTGTTTTAAACCATATTTCTCGACGTTTTAGATAATTTTTTATGCTGCGACGTGAAAATGGCGAAAGAAATAAGCTTTGCTTATGAGGAAGCAATATAATATTACTACTATGTCAATCGCAACATATCGGTGCGTATCGGTCTCATTGGTGATAAAGAGAGCCTATAACAATAAACACTATTTATCGGTTGTTTTGATAATGGCTGCTGCTGCTGCTGCTGCTGCTGCTGCTGCTATTATTTTCACAATAGCTGTTATCCGAAGCAACGGCGACGACAACAAAAGTCGCGGTTCTTTCGAGAATAAATCAACGAAAGATTCCCGGCAGCATCATCGACGACGGCGCAGCCGCGTGCCCCCGCGGATTCTAATAATAATAACAATAACAATAATAATAATAATAATATGGCGAGCGTGGAGGCGGTAGCGGACTGCGGACGACGTACCGCGTACCAGAAAAGTTTTCGAATCCTGCTCCGCTCTATCTTGCCGCAGCTCGAAGCAGCTCGCTCCGCCCGCAGAGGCGCAAGGTGCAAACTGCAGACCTGCGTTTCGTGTTCGGTTCGGCGGCCTTTTCGTCTGTGATCGTTGGTTGTTGCGTTGAGCAGCATTGAGCGGTGTGTTGACGCGTGAGACGTTATTGAGTCATTGAGTGTTGGTACAAGCTGACGAGCTGACGACACAGATGCCGCGGGGGCTACGCGGCAGCGCCAGTCAGGCCCCGCCGTCTGTTCTAGTATCATGTTTAACGTTTGTTCGTTTCGTTAACAAATAATAAGTGTTATTTGATGGTCGTCTATACTTGAAAAAACGTCATTAATTAAGGAAACACGTAAAACAACAAAATTCTCTATGGGGGACGAGAATTACTATCAGCGACCCCTGCTCAATGCAAATGGCGAGGCATTGACGATGGATGCAAACGGAAATGGAAAACGCGGGGTACCGAATTTGCGAGGCGTATTTCACCGGAAAAGGCAGGATTCCGATGTGCGTTTTACTTATACGAGAGAAATTACGAAAATTCATCAACAACTAAATTCATATATATTTTTAGCTATTTTTAATTGACTTTATTATTGTTTTCTAATGACAAGTAGTTTAGGAAAATACGAGACATTGCTTTTCTATTTTCTAATGTTCTTGCAGGATGGAAGCGAATGCACGGATCTTGATTTCATCTATGCCGACACGGATACCCATGTCAATGAGATTGCCGAACTCTATAGTTATACGGAGCAATACGAATTACAACTTAACGTCAAAGTAATTCTTCGTTTGATCGCTTATCAGAATTTAATTATGTTTCTCGGGTAGCCGATTATAAAGATAACCAAGATGACTGTTTTATTTTTTCCAGGCTTTCGAAGATCAAATGGAGAGCTATAACGTTAGAGCGGCTTGGCAGAGTTTTCCGCGGTGTAAGCAAAAATCTGTGATAAACAAACTACTGGATCAGTTGGAGGTGTCGAATAAGTATTTGAGAATGAAGGCAGCTCGATGTATTCTTTATTTGGCGCAAGGATGTTGGGCCGAAGTACAATCGGACAAAGAGCAACAGGATTGGACTAAGACGAATGTAATGCTTCTGTACGAAGCCGGTGTCTTTCCGGCATTCGTGGAATTGCTAAACATTGAAATTGAGTATGTTTTCTATACGCGCCGCCGCTTGATAATAATTTAAAGATATATTCATTTTATTTCCGCTCTTGTAGAAATAATACAGCCGCTACGACGGCTATGAGAAAACTAGCCGTAAGTCTTGCAGACTCGGTGGATCTTCGTGTCGTATTATCCGTACTGTACATAATCACAGAAGTTATGCGGGAGGAAGAGATGAACATCGAGAGCAGTATTTACAAGGAAAATGTTGAATCTTTCAAAGAGGAACTCGGTAAATAGTATATTATTACAGAGAGGGAGCCATCGGCTACTCTTTGTTCTAACTAAGATTAAGGACTAACATGTTCTATAATTCTTTGTTGGATAGTGAATCCTTACGGACAGGAATTACTCATTGTCAAATTACTGGGCATGGTGACGTGTTTTTGCAGTGGTTCGGCACCGCATTTTCCCATGAAAAAGGTTCTTCTTCTTTTGTGGAAGGTTATTCTAGTCTCACTTGGTGGTATAGATGAGCTACGACGATTAAAAAAGCTTTATCGTGAAGAAGCGAATCTTGATACGCAACAGGAGGACACGATAGAGATCGCAAAAACAATGAGAGCCAGTTCGCCTCCATCAAGCGCAGCCGATTTACTCGAGACGCAGAATCAGAAGAGAAATAATAAGCCATTCCGACGAGTTAGCTTTTATAGATTAAACTTCAAATATACGAATCTCTGGATATATTTAGAATATAGTATCTGCATCGTTTTTTTTTCTCCAGCAAGGTCTGATAAAGCAAAGTAGCCTGGATGAGCCAGGTTTGGCAATGGAGATGGAGGGAGTCGAAGGTGGTGGCGTTGGTGGCACCAGCGGTGGAAGCGGAGGAAACGAAGGCGAAGCCGAGATGAATGTGTTTATGGAACAGTCGGCGTCAGGTACGTACTACCAGGTAGTACGACAATCGTATTACCAGGAGGATCAAAGTAGCCAACAGCAGTTGCAGCAGCAGCAGCATCATCAGCATCAGATGCAACAACAACCGAGAACCGCAACTCCGCCACCGACCAGGGGCAAAGGTTTACCATGGACGCCTAAAGTTAGACAAAGAGACGTTGACACGTTTCTAGATGTCTCGAGATTGAAGTTTGTCGGTTACAAATTGGACAATGATAGCGAGAGTTTAGCTGGATTGCCGCAACCTATTCACGAGGGAGTCAATACTTTGAAACGGGTGAGTGAGTCGGTTGATGCGAATAACTCAATTGGTATTTTCGTTTGATCGTACACCATAGATTTCTTTGATAAATTGTAGCACATGTACACATCGCTGGCGGAAATTCAAATACAAAAAGAGGAGGAGATTGCGAGAAATCCAATGAGTACCCGAGAACCCCCACTTCGACAAACACCCACAGAAATTTTGTATCAAGCCATTCTTTCGAATTTGCCACAATACATGATCGCCCTATTGAAGATTCTTTTAGCGGCAGCACCGACGAGTAAAGCTAAAACAGACAGCATAAATATTCTCGCTGATGTATTGCCCGAGGAAATGCCGTAAGTAAACCATCACTGTAGTCTAGTCCAAATACTACCGGTTTGACTATTTTTCTCACTCTTTCACTGTGTTTCAATTGCAGAATGACGGTTCGACAATCGATGAAACTTGGAATCGATGTGAATCGTCACAAAGAGATAATAGTAAAGGCCGTATCAGCGATTCTCCTTCTGCTATTGAAGCATTTAAAGCTCAATCACATTTATCAGTTTGAATTTATGTCACAACATTTGGTATTTGCCAATTGCATACCGCTTGTTTTGAAATTTCTCAATCAGCACATCCTCGCTTACATCGAAGCAAAGACTGTGTAAGTGCTTGTTGGCTCTGCTACTTCGTAGAGGAAGCTTTTTTTCGTGACGAGTGTTTTTTTTCTTCCGTTTATAAATTCAATGTCAGTAACCTTAGAATGGTTGAAAATGTAGAGAAAAGCTATTTAGAAAAATATTTGCGTGTGCTCAAATTACATGGCGTTTGGATTATTATTTATTATAATTATTGGAAAAATGTCATTCAGGCTCGCGTCAATTTCGTAATATTGAGCGAAATTTTGCGAACATACATTGAACAATGATTGATACAGAATTTTTGCGTTTAACGATCGAGGGGTTGAATTTTTATGAGAATTTAAATGAATGTCACTATCGAGACAGTTAATATCATTAAATCTCCCATTTTTAATACGGACATTCGATCGAAAACTACAACTTGAGACTCAAGACTGCTCAACAACTTGATGAGACTATAGAGCTAAAATTTCGTATAGAATTAAAATTGCTGCTCCATGTCCATCGTAACTTAATTAACAATTCATACGGTAACAGAAATTTTATAGGATTTTTAATAAAAAAATTAAAAAGTCACCATTTCTTTTGTGTAGAATCGATTAAGGGTTTCGAATTGTATGGGGTCTACTATTTATTGAAAATGTGTATCGGTGATCGTAACACGTTGCAAGTTACTAACCTAATGAAAAGCTGACATTTTGAACACGAGCAAATCTGTTGCTTTTTATTTGGCGTAATTTTTTTTTGTCAATTAACGCATCGATAAACGTTTTGTCAAGTTTTGAGTTATACTCACTATCCGATTGTTCTTAACATCGCAAAATTGGAGTTACCAAGCATAAATGGTGTATAAAGTGTAAATAACTAAGCTGTCAGGTAGAAGTTTGCAAATGATTTTCTAATTTTGTGCACATGACACAAAGCTGACAATTTGGCTTCCTCTATGACAAAATTGACCAATATACTTGTTCATAGCTTTGGCGCTTTGTGAATAGTGACAAAAAATGAGGAAGCAATTAGCAAGGGAGTCTTGTTTTTTCTCCGTGTGACGATGGTATTTCTAATCTCCGTATTATTGCAGCATTCCACTGCTCGACTTTCCAATTTGCGTGATCGGTGATCAGCCGGAATTAACGATAGAGAGTCTCGAGATTGGTGACAGTCAAACTTATTCCTGGCGAAACGTATTTTCCTGTATAAACCTTTTGCGAATTCTCAACAAATTGACCAAGTGGAAACACAGCAGAATAATGGTAACTCTCACTTGAATTCTTTTCAATACTAATGATAATAACGGCAATTTCAATTTTGCAGATGCTGGTTGTCTTTAAATCGGCGCCTATATTGAAACGCACACTCAAAGTTAGACACGCGATGATGCAGCTCTACGTGCTGAAGCTCCTGAAGATGCAAACCAAGTATCTTGGACGGCAGTGGAGAAAAACGAATATGAAGACCATCAGCGTAATTTATGCTAAAGTTCGCCACCGTTTGAACGACGATTGGGCTTATGGAAATGGTGAGATATCGTTGACGAAATTGCGGCGATGGCTAGAATTAATAGAATATAAGGTGATTTTTTCGGTAGACCTTGAGGCGAGACCATGGGACTTTCAAGCGGAAGAATGTGCGTTGCGAGCCTGCGTCGATCAGTTCAACAATCGACGTTATTTGAATATGAGCAGGGACGAACAATTGGAGCCCGTCGACACATCGGTTAATTCTGTTCTCGGTGTTAATGTCGAATTGACCGACGAATTCAAACAGCATTATGAGCTCTGGTTGCAACAAGAAGTGTTTCAAACTACTATAGATTGGGACAAACTTTTGGAATTTAAAAACTGTGAGATCTAATGAATATTACTCGGATCTTTGTGTGTTATATATCTTATATATTATAGTAACTAGCGAGTATGTTGTGGAAAATAAGAGAATGTTGGGCTCGTACCTGCTCTAACCGTGGTCGGAGCTATAATATATATATATATATATATCTCTTTCTGTAGTATGCGAAGGCTTATTCGAGAGCCAATTCAGTGTCGTGATTCCTCCGCGAATTAAATAATAATCGTCTGCTTAATAGCT
This sequence comes from Cylloceria caligata, assembly GCA_963942595.1. Taxonomy (NCBI): domain Eukaryota; kingdom Metazoa; phylum Arthropoda; class Insecta; order Hymenoptera; family Ichneumonidae; genus Cylloceria; species Cylloceria caligata. Next base: position 71,706,030 of record OZ012707.1, read on the forward strand.
CCCAATACAATGTGTGCTCCGCGACTGAAGCTACCGTCGGCACTCGAATTGTGCGCGAAAAAGATGAACGACATATATGTCTCATGTCTCTTATGACACCTACGTCAACGCACTCCGATAAATAAGACACGTAGAGTTTCGTAATGCAATGAAAAGTATTAAAACTCATTCGCTTGCCAAACCAATGACATGGATATTGTCTGTACATGTAGAGATTTAGAGTGAGTACACTATCTGTTTAAAGTTACCTTATAGTCAATGATAAAAAAAAATTCGGAGCAAAAATTGGGACAGTGATGATAACGGTGATGGCGAAAATGAGAAACTCATTGTTAAGGTACAAAAACAGAATATTTGTATTTTTATTCAGTTGGATAATATTTTCAATCTTCCGTCATTTAACTTGTTCGCACTGGTTAGAAGCCCTTGGCGTAATTGTTGATAATAAATCTTTATACAATACAAATATCACAGAGACACATAATTTTCATGGGGTTGCATGAAGATTGTGAGTAGCGCGAGCATCAGAAACGCGGAATGTTGCCATTGCGACAAGTGCAGCAATCAAATAGTCGTCTCCTCGCAATCAGTGATGCCTAACCCACCTGTAGGATCCGTAATAAACGAAATCGTTTCGCTTCGCCATATCATCGGCTTCTCTAGGCCCACGGGAATGATATCTGCAAGGAGGCGCAAAGATTTTTTTTTCTTATGCAACAAATAAGACCATTTAAAGAATATCTGTCTTACTTGTAAGGTATCGGCCGGATTTTATCTTTCTCAATGCGATGTAACAGTGGAGTAAAAATTCTCCACGCTTCGGAGAGTTCGTCGCTGCGAACGAAGTGCATTTGTGATCCGCAGAATACGTCGAGAATCAATCTCTCGTATGCGTCTGGCATTTTTAAATCCTGTTTATCGAATTAAAGTGTTTTAAGATATACATTTCAAATAGAATGCCACTAATCGAGAATACATACTTTGTATCGGCGGCCATAAGTAAGATCGAGCTCGGTTTCCTCCATGTCGAATGTGATGCCGGGTGTCTTGGTCATCAGTTTTACGTACAATGCCTCGCCAGGTTGTACACGAATAACCAGTTCGTTTCTCTTGGCTTTTCCATCAAAGATGTCGCCCGGTACATCTCGGTACTGAATTCTTACTTCCGCTTTGCGTTCGTTCAATGCTAGAGCAAGAGCGCCGACAACAAAGTTCTATGTAAGTTATGTATAGCAGCAGGTAAATGTATGCACCTTTGAGTGCTGTACTCTGGCTTGCCGTTACCCTACCTTTTCCGCACTTGAGAATAAACGGAACGCCGTCCCAACGTTCGTTGCTTATCTTTAAAACTGCTTGAGCGAAAGTTGGTGTATTAGATTCGGATGGAACTGTCGGATCGTCGTGGTATCCCAATCTTGACTCGGGCTCATCGGAATCAGGATCACCGACGTATTGCCCGAGAACAACGTCCTCCAATGTCAATGGATCTATACACTTGAGGGCCTTGACTTTCTCATTTCTGTTGGCGATTGCGAACGAAATGATGGTAAACAAAAATGATGTACTAAATAAAAGAAAGAGAATCGAAAGATATAGGAGCAACACAGTAGGAACCTTATGTCATCCGGCTGGCAAGAGGCAGGTTTTTCCATTGCAACGAGAGCGAGAATTTGCAGCAAGTGATTTTGCATAACGTCCCTTATGATGCCGAATTGGTCAAAGTAACCGCCCCTACCCTGAGTGCCAAAGGGTTCCTTAAAGGTTATTTGTACCGATGCAATGCTGTCTCTGTTCCACGTCGGACCGAAAATCCTATTGCCAAACCTGAGGGTCATCAAATTCTGGACCATCTCCTTGCCGAGGTAATGATCGATACGATATATCTGTTCCTCGGTGAACAGGGACGCTAGATGATCCGTGAGACGTTGCGATGTAGTAGCATCACGGCCAAATGGTTTCTCAATGATAATCCTTGTCCAGCCCCTGCCGTCAGTGAAAAAAGCAAGTGACACGTATTTGTTATTAAGTCAGTTTCGTGTAATTCCTTATCGTATGGCACGAAAGAAAGAAAGAAAAAAAAATAATAATTGTTTCAGAGTAAATGAAAATGTCAATGTTGATAATTGGAATACGGACTTGTCACCCATGCAAGATTCTCTTATGTGAACGGTAACAGGCTCGAAAACACTCGGTGGTAGCGCCAGATAAAATAGCCGGTTTGCCGCGACAACCGGCGATTCGCCTCCGCCGTTCTCGTGCTTCTTCAATTGACTGTTGAGCCTCGCGAAATCCTCGTTCGAGTCGTATGAACCCGAGATATAATGATTTAAATTCCAGAATTTCTCGTATTTATCCTCCTGACCAGGCTTTACGTGCATCCACTCGTGACACTGTTTTCGCAACTGACCGACGGTCATTTTGCTCCTGGCATACCCAAAGAATGTCGTAGTCTTTGGAAGCAGATTGTCCCTGAAGAGCCACCACAATGTTGGATAAATCTTCTTCTTGGCAAGATCACCCTTAGTTAAAAAGTAAAGGTGATTTAAACCAGTCGTATTTTGTTACCGATAATATATTCACGCGTCGAATATACACATCGGACTCTATACATAATGTATACATAATATATCTCGTGTTTATAAATAAATATATATATATATATACATTATATTCCGTATAGCCGCAGCTCGGAGTTTTTATATCGACTCACAGAAGCTCCGAGTGTGACAAAAACGTGAGGAATTTGCCCATCAAAGTGGATTCCCTCCATGTGATCCATTTCCTTGGATTTCAATGATTGCCTGATAAGGATCAGGCTTTCCTCCGTCGATGCTCCTATAAATTAATTAAAACGCATTTAATTACATATATAATAATTAATTGCTCACCGACAATACGTTGTACCTGTTCTTTACGGGATATACGGTTGTTTTAATAACAACAACAACGTCTCAAGTTAATGCGATTCGATTTATCATTGAACTTACTCGACATGATGCATTTGCTATTGGTGCTGCCGATCATTGTTAGCAGTCGTACGATGAAATGAGTAACGCGACGATGAAAATGTGGACGATTCGACCGAGTCGATCGTAAGGAAAATTACAATGACACGTTTGACGTAGGTGACGAATATTTAGATATCTCGGTAGGCGCGAGTGTCGTCAAGTGACTGTCCAAGCATCGAAAGATCGAATGAAAGTGCTCGCATCGACGGCGGCGGCGGCAGATTGTCCGTGGGTAAGGGGATTCAGCGCGTTCCGCTTCGTCGGCAAAGATCACGCGATCGTTTCTACTCGTCGGCGGGGGATATACCTAGCCGTGTGCCTGCTACATGAAACCGAATCGGTGTTGGGTAGATCGTTCGCGTCATCGCCCGAGCGGTGCAAAGAACGCTAGAACGAAGAAAAAACGCTTGGATAGCAACTCGAGTCGAAATAAAAGGCGCTCGCGGTTTTGTGGCTTCGCATATAGAACTGCGCCGCGAATATTTTACCAAGACCTCATATTACATCCGAAATTTTAATGAAAATTCTTTTAAGATTCTGTTTTGTAGCAACTTTAATTTGTGTATAAATTTATGAAATTCAATGTTTTTTCGATACGCGTTGCGATTTGGTGAGAAAAACATCTGCTCAATTCGTTTATCACTGTCGCTCTTACAATTCGATCAAGACAGACGTTATTATTTTTTTTTCATCGAAATTCTAATCGTAGTCCAATAACCGCTCGTGATAATTTATTTTCTGTTTTCTTCTGTTACACTACCGTGATGATAACACAGGATAGATATAGACTCATCGATAGCAGTATGGTATATACATACGTGCGACACCGGACAAAGGTCAACAAGAAAATAACCCAGGAGTAAACGTTATGTAGGCGTTAATGGACCGGTACAGGGGGTAGACGATTATCAGAGAACTCTAATATGATATTTTAGTTATTTGTAATATCGTAGTGCGTACTGTGCTATTAAAGTCTTGACCCTCAATAAAAAATATTGAATATGTAATATTAAAGGATCTAAATAAAAATGTATTTTCGTTTGACGAGGACGCACGAGTGCGGCAGCGTGTCCGAAGGCTCCCATCGGTATTCGCGGCAATGCCATATGCCTTATTAAACTTACAATTGCAGCCTAGAGTTGGCAAGTAAATATTAATCGTGTACAATACCAAATAAATATATAACCAATTCTGTGTCTTGAAATTCAACATAATATACCTCTATAAAAACAATATGACTATTCTTGTGTTCGAGATCATCTCTGTTAGATTTCGAATTGTAGATACGAGACACTATACGTATTCGCCTTGAATCATGTCCATCGCATGCGCGAGGCTTGCAATGGATATGAATTATCTTTGCCTGACCTTTGGCGGAAGTCGAACGGGTAAAGAATATCGCGTAAGTTTCCTTAGGTATTCGTGCGCTATATTCTATATAGTTATAGCTGTTGCACGTGTATAACTTGGTAATCAATATTCACGTATCACGGGCAATGCCAATGACGTGTGTCGCGATCGCGCGAGGTATCGTCGTACTTAGCCTAAATAACGAGATAGATTATACAGTCTATGTACGATTCGAGCATTCTTTCGAAAGTGAACAATCAACAGACATAATCGTGTTTCTCGGATACTGAAAAATATTATTCCACATACGGACGTGTTGGTCCACGTGGTGGCGGCTCAACGGCGCGCCCCAAATTTCTCCGTCTAGGTTATCGCGAGGTATATTTCTAGGAATTCCGGAAACTTGTGGGAATACTTTAATAAGGCTATGAGTTATTTATGCATCTAATCGTTGAGTACATGTATTAGTCGTTGAAAGCGAGAAATTTACGATTTTACCATGAGAAACTATACGTTAAAATTTCCCTCTTGAAAATATTTATGTGAAAGTTTCTGTTAAACTTTACGGATATTTACTCTGAATTTATCTGCTACTCGACGAATATACCTCTGCTGTTTTCTGCAGATAACCTTGATCATAGATCATCCATCGGACAACATTAAAGTATTTTCGGTCACAACGGCCAACACGTATTAGCCGCAGACTTTTGCAGATAAAATACGTTTTTACTCTAGAAAATTCTGATTTTTTCAAATGATGTACGCTCAGATATTTTCAAAATGATTTCCGCACAGTTTAATCCGCGACAACTGGTACATTTCGGTAGAGCGTGGGAACGACGAGGGAACGGTAGGTGCGATCAACATACGATTATCTTTTTAGGAGACTCTCATCCCCCCAAATATTGGACGGTCAGAGAATCACAGAGAAAATTCTAAATCTCTCTTGTATCTACTTGGTGATATATTCGCAACGATGATACAATTTACTTTTTTAACGTGAATTTTCGCGCGTTATATTTTTTTCTTAACGAGGTACGATTATAATATTTTTTTCTACATAAAAATTATATCTTCATTGCGCGGTCTAAACGAAAAATCGAGTGTTTTCTCGAAAAAAAAAATTCGTCATCTGCACACGTGTGACGTCTGAAAATATAACATTTTTACATGAAACGAATTTCAATTGAGAAAAAATTATATTATTTCACTCTCATAGATTAGAGAGACGTCGACCAAGGCAAAAACTGCTGTTTCAGAGAAAAGTCGAAATTTCAGCATGACAAAACTTTGATGTTCAAAAAAAAAACTCGATAAGAGAGTCCGCGATATGAGTTATCGGTACAATATTGTTGGTAACATTTACGGTTAAAGCAACTCTGATGATACATGATAAACTTACTTCGTTGTACGTCGGTCATGATCGAGTATCCTTATAGTTATGTCCAAAAAGCTGCTATTTTCGCACAATTACCGTCACTCGAAATCGTATGCTGTCGAGTAAGTTATCGCACAACTATTATTCTCGCGAATCACTTGGAACTATCTTTTATCGTGCTCCATGGCTCACGAGAAAGTTAAAAACTTAATCAAAGCGAACGGAGACACGCTTACACGGAAGCGTAATACTTATATTTCTCGCGAGACACAAAACTGAAGTGAGAGGCACATACTTTATATCCCGCCTGTTTTTTTATTCGCCTCACGAGATCAACCATAGAATATCTACGCCGCTGTATCAAAGTCGCTTAAATTGATTGCGAAACCTTATGAACACAAGAAGAGAAAGGCTGGATAGAAGTAGGCCGAACTACCGACGCGAATCTGTAAGAAAGAAAATTGCGACAAGATGTTTACAGTAATTTTTCACATTGATGACTCGACGCAAATACTCTAGATCGAAAATCTTGACGCAATAAACCGAACGGGATGACACCAAACATGATTAGTAGAGAGTGGCAGCTGCCGTAAGGCAACAATGTAATTTTTACACGTACACCAGCTTCCGCGCTCTCTGGTATCTCGGAGATGTACCAATATCGAATGTAGCGCTAAAATTCAAATGTCGAATCGAAATTAATTTATGATACAATGAAATAACAAATCAATATAAATCATAAAAATTAGTTTTATATTATTTACGTTTCATTTTATTGTACTGTATACAGGGGCTGCACATATCAACAGAGATGTACATGGCGTATCAACAGTACAAGTTGGAAATTGTTCGATTTCGATGAAATTATAGACTATTGTATAAACTTTATTGCATAATAAAAATATCATATAATATAAATGATTGAACATAGACTAATACGTATATATATGTATTGGTTAGTTTCTATGTATATATATGAAAATGATCAAAAATGATCATGACCTCGATCAAAGAGTTTTAGGACATTATTCATAAAATCGAAAATACTAATTTATTTATTAAAATCGATATGGTCCCCTTCAAAGTACTCCCCATCGACCGCGACACACTTACGGCAGCGCTTGATCAAATCCTCGAAACACCGCTGGTAATCAATTTTCGGTATGTCCATCAGAGCCGTCTTCGATTTTTTCATGACATCCTCTCGGGTGATGTAACGAGTTCCGCGAAGCGGTTTTTCAAGTCGTTTGAAAAGGAAAAAGTCGCATGGAGTCAGATCAGGTGAATTCGAAAGCTGCTGGATAGTATTCGTGTTGTTTTTGGTCAAAAACTCACGGATAAGGGTCGCATTGTGCGACGGTGCGTTATCGTGGTGTAAAACCCACGAATCGTTTTCCCACAAATCCGGTCTTTTTTGGCGAATTCCTTCACGCAAACGTCTCATAATGTCCAAATAATACTCCTTGTTGATTGTCTATTTTTCTGGCAAGAATTCATGATGCATAACACCGTTGTAATCCATGAAAATCTTGAACATCGGCTTCTGTTTTGACTGAAAACGACGTGATTTTTTTTATCTCGGCTCATTCGGTGCACGCCATTCACTCGTTTGATGTCTGGTTTGCGTGTCATATGGAAATAGTGTCTTTCCCGATTTCAACACAGTCCTTTTTTTTTAAATGAAATTGAGGTCTCTCGGAACCAGTTTTGCAGCGACACGTCTGAGGCCCAAATCACTAACCAAAATGTTTTCAGCGGATCCATAAGCGATGTTCAAGTACTCTCCCAGCTCTCTGATGGCCAATTTGCGGTTTTCGGCCAACATTTCTCTGATTTTATCGATGTTTTCATCAGTTTTCGATGTCGACGGTTTGCCACTGCGCTCGTCATCCTTGACCGACTCAAGGCCACTTCTGAAGCATTCGTGCCACCGAAAAACGTTTGATTTCGAAAGAGTATCGTTGCCGAAACACTTTTCCAACATTTCCAAGATCTGCGGAGCGTTAAATTCGTTTTTCGGACAAAATTTAATGCAAACTCGATGATGTACAGTTGATGCAATTTTCAAACTTGTAAAAAATCGAAAACACGCACAAAGGTATATGTACACGGTGCAGCGTAACTTTTACAAATGTCAAGCTATGTCGCTGAATTTGGAAGGAAGAGTCAATGACAGATGTGGTAACCCACGAATAACAACAAATTCCATTCGGGTGACTGACAGCGCGACGCGGTAACCGGACCTAAAACTTTTTGATCAAGGTGGCTTATATAATATATACAAAGAAATGAATATCATTTTTATGTTATTTTGAATCTTTGAACCAGAATATATTATGTAAATTAAATATTGTATTATTGATTGCGACTATTTTTTAGTTATGTGAAAAAAGGTATTTTAGAGGTAACATACAATCTGCGCTCTCGGCTCGAAAAATTGAATTATCGGGATGAACGTAGTCGCATTTCCTTTCTTTTTCTGTTCTCTTTCGAATGCAAAAAGAATTTTAAGGATCGGTTGAACCATTCAAAAGTTATGGCCTTTTTTAAGACTACCAAAATCAGGGGAAATCAAGGATCCTGTATTAAGCCCCTTTTCGCTCTATCTCCCACAGGAGCCGAGAAAAACGCGAAAAACGATTTTTGGGATATTTCCCACATGGGATGGACGTTATCTGATGTATTTCGTCGCGCTGATCACGAATCTGACCGTGGATTTGCGATATCTCCAACAGGAGCTGAGAAAATCGCAAAAAACCGAATTAACCGGAAACCACCTGCTGTACGTTTACAAAAATCACGAAATCGATCGTTTTCTCTGTAATAGCGACTATTTCCGGTGCGCTTTGACTTTCTAACGAACAAGGCTTGATAATACATGGATTTCCATGCATTTAGGATAGTAGAATAATTTTTTTCAATTTTTTTGCGAAAGATAATCGATTTCTTAGTTATGTGAAAAATGCTATTTTAGAGGTAACATACAATCTGCGCTCTCGGATCGAAAAATTGAAATATCGGGATGAGCCTAGTCGCATTTTCTTTGTTTTTCTGTGCTCTTTCGAATGCGAAAAGAATTTTAAGGATCGGTTGAACCATTCAAAAGTTATGGCCTTTTTATCGATTAACAAAATCAGGGGAAATCAAGGATCCTGTATTAAGCCCCTTTTCGCTCTATCTCCCACAGGAGCCGAGAAAAACGCGAAAAACGATTTTTGGGATATTTCCCACATGGGATGGACGTTATCTGATGTATTTCGTCGCGCTGATCACGAATCTGACCGTGGATTTGCGATATCTCCAACAGGAGCTGAGAAAATCGCAAAAAACCGAATTAACCGGAAACCACCTGCTGTACGTTTACAAAAATCACGATATCGATCGTTTTCTCTGTAATAGCGACTATTTCCGCTGCGCTTTGACTTTCTAACGAACAAGGCTTGATAATACATCAATTTCCATGCATTAAGGATAGTAGAATTATTTTTTTCAATTTTTTTGCGAAAGATAATCGATTTCTTAGTTAGGTGAAAAATGTTATTTTGGTGGTGACACACAATCTGCGCTCTCGGATCGAAAAATTGAAATATCGGGATGAGCCTAGTCGCATTTTCTTTGTTTTTCTGTGCTCTTTCGAATGCGAAAAGAATTTTAAGGATCGGTTGAACGATTCAAAAGTTATGACCTTTTTTAAGACTACCAAAATCAGGGAAAGTCGAGGATCCTGTATTAAGCCCCTTTTCGCTCTATCTCCCACAGGAGCCGAGAAAAACGCGAAAAACGATATTTGGGATATTTCCCACATGGGATGGACGTTATCTGATGTATTTCGTCGCGCTGATTACGAATCTGGCCGTGGATTTGCGATATCTCCAACAGGAGCTGAGAAAATCGCAAAAAACCGAATTAACCGGAAACCACCTGCTTTACGTTTACAAAAATCACGATATCGATCGTTTTCTCTGCAATAGCGACTATTTCCGCTGCGCTTTGACTTTCTAACGAACAAGGCTTGATAATACATCAATTTCCATGCATTTAGGATAGTAGAATATTTTTTTTCAATTTTTTTGCGAAAGATAATCGATTTCTTAGTTAGGTGAAAAATGTTATTTTGGTGGTGATACACAATCTGCGCTCTCGGATCGAAAAATTGAAGTATCGAGATAAACCTAGTCGCATTTTCTTTGTTTTTCTGTGCTCTTTCGAATGCGAAAAGAATTTTAAGGATCGGTTGAACGATTCAAAAGTTATGACCTTTTTTAAGACTACCAAAATCAGGGAAAATCGAGGATCCTGTATTAAGCCCCTTTTCGCTCTATCTCCCACAGGAGCCGAGAAAAACGCGAAAAACGATATTTGGGATATTTCCCACATGGGATGGACGTTATCTGATGTATTTCGTCGCGCTGATCACGAATCTGGCCGTGGATTTGCGATATCTCCAACAGGAGCTGAGAAAATCGCAAAAAACCGAATTCACCGGAAACCACCTGCTTTACGTTTACAAAAATCACGATATCGATCGTTTTCTCTGTAATAGCGACTATTTCCGCTGCGCTTTGACTTTCTAACGAACAAGGCTTGATAATACATCAATTTCCATGCATTTAGGATAGTAGAATTATTTTTTTCAATTTTTTTGCGAAAGATAATCGATTTCTTAGTTAGGTGAAAAATGTTATTTTGGTGGTGATACACAATCTGCGCTCTCGGATCGAAAAATTGAAGTATCGAGATAAACCTAGTCGCATTTTCTTTGTTTTTCTGTGCTCTTTCGAATGCGAAAAGAATTTTAAGGATCGGTTGAACCATTCAAAAGTTATGGCTTTTTTATCGATTAACAAAATCAGTGGAAATCAAGGATCCTGTATTAAGCCCCTTTTCGCTCTATCTCCCACAGGAGCCGAGAAAAACGCGAAAAACGATTTTTGGGATATTTCCCACATGGGATGGACGTTATCTGATGTATTTCGTCGCGCTGATCACGAATCTGGCCGTGGATTTGCGATATCTCCAACAGGAGCTGAGAAAATCGCAAAAAACCGAATTAACCAAAAACCACCTTCTTTACGTTTACTAAAATTACAATATCTATCGTTTTCTCTCTAATAGCGACTGTTTCCGCTTTTCTTTGACTTTCTAACGAACAAGGCTTGATAATACATGGATTTCCATGCATTTAGGATAGTAGAATAATTTTTTTCAATTTTTTTGCGAAAGATAATCGATTTCTTAGTTATGTGAAAAATGCTATTTTAGAGGTAACATACAATCTGCGCTCTCGGATCGAAAAATTGAAATATCGGGATGAGCCTAGTCGCATTTTCTTTGTTTTTCTGTGCTCTTTCGAATGCGAAAAGAATTTTAAGGATCGGTTGAACCATTCAAAAGTTATGGCCTTTTTATCGATTAACAAAATCAGGGGAAATCAAGGATCCTGTATTAAGCCCCTTTTCGCTCTATCTCCCACAGGAGCCGAGAAAAACGCGAAAAACGATTTTTGGGATATTTCCCACATGGGATGGACGTTATCTGATGTATTTCGTCGCGCTGATCACGAATCTGACCGTGGATTTGCGATATCTCCAACAGGAGCTGAGAAAATCGCAAAAAACCGAATTAACCGGAAACCACCTGCTGTACGTTTACAAAAATCACGAAATCGATCGTTTTCTCTGTAATAGCGACTATTTCCGCTGCGCTTTGACTTTCTAACGAACAAGGCTTGATAATACATGGATTTCCATGCATTTAGGATAGTAGAATAATTTTTTTCAATTTTTTTGCGAAAGATAATCGATTTCTTAGTTATGTGAAAAATGCTATTTTAGAGGTAACATACAATCTGCGCTCTCGGATCGAAAAATTGAAATATCGGGATGAGCCTAGTCGCATTTTCTTTGTTTTTCTGTGCTCTTTCGAATGCGAAAAGAATTTTAAGGATCGGTTGAACCATTCAAAAGTTATGGCCTTTTTATCGATTAACAAAATCAGGGGAAATCAAGGATCCTGTATTAAGCCCCTTTTCGCTCTATCTCCCACAGGAGCCGAGAAAAACGCGAAAAACGATTTTTGGGATATTTCCCACATGGGATGGACGTTATCTGATGTATTTCGTCGCGCTGATCACGAATCTGACCGTGGATTTGCGATATCTCCAACAGGAGCTGAGAAAATCGCAAAAAACCGAATTAACCGGAAACCACCTGCTGTACGTTTACAAAAATCACGAAATCGATCGTTTTCTCTGTAATAGCGACTATTTCCGCTGCGCTTTGACTTTCTAACGAACAAGGCTTGATAATACATGGATTTCCATGCATTTAGGATAGTAGAATAATTTTTTTCAATTTTTTTGCGAAAGATAATCGATTTCTTAGTTATGTGAAAAATGCTATTTTAGAGGTAACATACAATCTGCGCTCTCGGATCGAAAAATTGAAATATCGGGATGAGCCTAGTCGCATTTTCTTTGTTTTTCTGTGCTCTTTCGAATGCGAAAAGAATTTTAAGGATCGGTTGAACCATTCAAAAGTTATGGCCTTTTTATCGATTAACAAAATCAGGGGAAATCAAGGATCCTGTATTAAGCCCCTTTTCGCTCTATCTCCCACAGGAGCCGAGAAAAACGCGAAAAACGATTTTTGGGATATTTCCCACATGGGATGGACGTTATCTGATGTATTTCGTCGCGCTGATCACGAATCTGACCGTGGATTTGCGATATCTCCAACAGGAGCTGAGAAAATCGCAAAAAACCGAATTAACCGGAAACCACCTGCTGTACGTTTACAAAAATCACGATATCGATCGTTTTCTCTGTAATAGCGACTATTTCCGCTGCGCTTTGACTTTCTAACGAACAAGGCTTGATAATACATCAATTTCCATGCATTTAGGATAGTAGAATTATTTTTTTCAATTTTTTTGCGAAAGATAATCGATTTCTTAGTTAGGTGAAAAATGTTATTTTGGTGGTGACACACAATCTGCGCTCTCGGATCGAAAAATTGAAATATCGGGATGAGCCTAGTCGCATTTTCTTTGTTTTTCTGTGCTCTTTCGAATGCGAAAAGAATTTTAAGGATCGGTTGAACGATTCAAAAGTTATGACCTTTTTTAAGACTACCAAAATCAGGGAAAATCGAGGATCCTGTATTAAGCTCCTTTTCGCTCTATCTCCCACAGGAGCCGAGAAAAACGCGAAAAACGATATTTGGGATATTTCCCACATGGCATGGACGTTATCTGATGTATTTCGTCGCGCTGATCACGAATCTGGCCGTGGATTTGCGATATCTCCAACAGGAGCTGAGAATATCGCAAAAAACCGAATTAACCGGAAACCACCTGCTTTACGTTTACAAAAATCACGATATCGATCGTTTTCTCTGTAATAGCGACTATTTCCGCTGCGCTTTGACTTTCTAACGAACAAGGCTTGATAATACATCAATTTCCATGCATTTAGGATAGTAGAATTATTTTTTTCAATTTTTTTGCGAAAGATAATCGATTTCTTAGTTAGGTGAAAAATGTTATTTTGGTGGTGATACACAATCTGCGCTCTCGGATCGAAAAATTGAAGTATCGAGATAAACCTAGTCGCATTTCCTTTGTTTTTCTGTGCTTTTTCGAATGCAAAAAGAATTTTAAGGATCGGTTGAACGATTTAAAAGTTATGACCTTTTTTAAGACTACCAAAATCAGGGAAAATCGAGAATCCTGTATTAAGCCCCTTTTCGCTCTATCTCCCACAGGAGCCGAGAAAAACGCGAAAAACGATTTTTGGGAGATTTCCCACACGGGATGGACGTTATCTGATGTATATCGTCGCGCTGATCACGAATCTGGCCGTGGATTTGCGATATCTCCAACAGGAGCTGAGAAAATCGCAAAAAACCGAATTAACCGGAAACCACCTGCTTTACGTTTACAAAAATCACGATATCGATCGTTTTCTCTGTAATAGCGACTATTTCCGCTGCGCTTTGACTTTCTAACGAACAAGGCTTGATAATACATCAATTTCCATGCATTTAGGATAGTAGAATAATTTTTTTCAATTTTTTTGCGAAAGATAATCGATTTCTTAGTTAGGTGAAAAATGTTATTTTGGTGGTGATACACAATCTGCGCTCTCGGATCGAAAAATTGAAGTATCGAGATAAACCTAGTCGCATTTTCTTTGTTTTTCTGTGCTTTTTCGAATGCGAAAAGAATTTTAAGGATCGGTTGAACGATTCAAAAGTTATGACCTTTTTTAAGACTACCAAAATCAGGGAAAATCGAGGATCCTGTATTAAGCCCCTTTTCGCTCTATCTCCCACAGGAGCCGAGAAAAACGCGAAAAACGATATTTGGGATATTTCCCACATGGGGTGGACGTTATCTGATGTATTTCGTCGCGCTGATCACGAATCTGGCCGTGGATTTGCGTTATCTCCTACAGGAGCTGAGAAAATCGCAAAAAACCGAATTAACCGAAAACCACCTGCTTTACGTTCACTTAAATTACGTTATCTATCGTTTTCTTTCTAATAGAATTTTTTGGTCGACCCAAAGAACATAAATAATTCTTTGGTCGACCCAAAGAACTCAAATATTTTTTGGGTCAACCCAAAGAACCTAAATATTTTTGGGTCAACCTAAAGAACTTAAATATTTTTTAGGTCGACCCAAAGAACCTAAATATTTTTTGGGTCAACCCAAAGAACATAAATATTTTTTTTGGGTCAACCCAAAGAACCTAAATATTTTTTGGGTCAACCCAAAGAACCTAAATATTTTTTGGGTCAACCCAAAGAACATAAATAATTTTTTTGGGTCAACCCAAAGAACCTGAATATTTTTTGGGTCAACCCAAAGAACATAAATAATTTTTTTGGGTCAACCCAAAGAACATAAATAATTTTTTTGGGTCAACCCAAAGAACCTAAATATTTTTTGGGTCGACCCAAAGAACTTAAATATTTTTTGGGTCAACCCAAAGAACCTAAATATTTTTGGGTCAACCTAAAGAACATAAATATTTTTTTAGGTCAACCTGAAGAACATAAATAATTTTTTTGGGTCAACCCAAAGAAACTAAATATTTTTTTGGGTCAACCCAAAGAACATAATACAATTCTTTTGTATTAGGAGCTGAGAAAATCGCAAAAAACCAAAAACCACTTGCTTTACGTTTACTAAAATTACGATATCTATCGTTTTCTCTCTAATAGCGACTATTTCCGCTGCGCTTTGACTTTCTAACGAACAAGGCTTGATAATACATCAATTTCCATGCATTTAGGATAGTAGAATTATTTTTTTCAATTTTTTTGCGAAAGATAATCGATTTCTTAGTTAGGTGAAAAATGTTATTTTGGTGGTGATACACAATCTGCGCTCTCGGATCGAAAAATTGAAGTATCGAGATAAACACAGTCGCATTTTCTTTGTTTTTCTGTGCTCTTTCGAATGCGAAAAGAATTTTAAGGATCGGTTGAACCATTTAAAAGTTATGGCCTTTTTATCGATTAACAAAATCAGGGGAAATCAAGGATCCTGTATTAAGCCCCTTTTCGCTCTATCTCCCACAGGAGCCGAGAAAAACGCGAAAAACGATTTTTGGGATATTTCCCACATGGGATGGACGTTATCTGATGTATTTCGTCGCGCTGATCACGAATCTGGCCGTGGATTTGCGATATCTCCAACAGGAGCTGAGAAAATCGCAAAAAACCGAAATAACTGGAAACCACCTGCTTTACGTTTACAAAAATCACGATATCGATCGTTTTCTCTGTAATAGCGACTATTTCCGCTGCGCTTTGACTTTCTAACGAACAAGGCTTGATAATACATCAATTTCCTTGCATTTAGGATAGTAGAATAATTTTTTTTAATTTTTTTGCGAAAGATAATCGATTTCTTAGTTAGGTGAAAAATGTTATTTTGGTGGTGATACACAATCTGCGCTCTCGGATCGAAAAATTGAAGTATCGAGATAAACCTAGTCGCATTTTCTTTGTTTTTTGTGCTTTTTCGAATGCAAAAAGAATTTTAAGGATCGGTTGAACGATTTAAAAGTTATGACCTTTTTTAAGACTACCAAAATCAGGGAAAATCGAGAATCCTGTATTAAGCCCCTTTTCGCTCTATCTCCCACAGGAGCCGAGAAAAACGCGAAAAACGATTTTTGGGAGATTTCCCACACGGGATGGACGTTATCTGATGTATATCGTCGCGCTGATCACGAATCTGGCCGTGGATTTGCGATATCTCCAACAGGAGCTGAGAAAATCGCAAAAAACCGAATTAACCGGAAACCACCTGCTTTACGTTTACAAAAATCACGATATCGATCGTTTTCTCTGTAATAGCGACTATTTCCGCTGCGCTTTGACTTTCTAACGAACAAGGCTTGATAATACATCAATTTCCATGCATTTAGGATAGTAGAATAATTTTTTTCAATTTTTTTGCGAAAGATAATCGATTTCTTAGTTAGGTGAAAAATGTTATTTTGGTGGTGATATACAATCTGCGCTCTCGGATCGAAAAATTGAAGTATCGAGATAAACCTAGTCGCATTTTCTTTGTTTTTCTGTGCTTTTTCGAATGCGAAAAGAATTTTAAGGATCGGTTGAACCATTCAAAAGTTATGGCCTTTTTATCGATTAACAAAATCAGGGGAAATCAAGGATCCTGTATTAAGCCCCTTTTCGCTCTATCTCCCACAGGAGCCGAGAAAAACGCGAAAAACGATATTTGGGATATTTCCCACATGGGGTGGACGTTATCTGATGTATTTCGTCGCGCTGATCACGAATCTGGCCGTGGATTTGCGATATCTCCTACAGGAGCTGAGAAAATCGCAAAAAACCGAATTAACCGAAAACCACCTGCTTTACGTTCACTTAAATTACGTTATCTATCGTTTTCTTTCTAATAGAATTTTTTGGTCGACCCAAAGAACATAAATATTTTTTGGGTCAACCCAAAGAACATAAATAATTTTTTTGGGTCAACCCAAAGAACCTAAATATTTTTTGGGTCAACCCAAAGAACCTAAATATTTTTTAAGTCAACCCAAAGAACATAAATAATTTTTTTGGGTCAACCCAAAGAACCTGAATATTTTTTGGGTCAACCCAAAGAACATAAATAATTTTTTTGGGTCAACCCAAAGAACATAAATAATTTTTTTGGGTCAACCCAAAGAACCTAAATATTTTTTGGGTCGACCCAAAGAACCTAAATATTTTTGGGTCAACCTAAAGAACCTAAATATTTTTTGGGTCGACCCAAAGAACCTAAATATTTTTTGGTCAACCTAAAGAACCTAAATATATTTTTTGATTCAACCCAACGAACCTAAATATTTTTTTGGGTCAACCCAAAGAACATAAATATTTTTTTAGGTCAACCTGAAGAACATAAATAATTTTTTTGGGTCAACCCAAAGAACCTAATAATTTTTTGGGTCAACCCAAAGAAACTAAATATTTTTTTGGGTCAACCCAAAGAACATAATACAATTCTTTTGTATTAGGAGCTGAGAAAATCGCAAAAAACCAAAAACCACTTGCTTTACGTTTACTAAAATTACGATATCTATCGTTTTCTCTCTAATAGCGACTATTTCCGCTGCGCTTTGACTTTCTAACGAACAAGGCTTGATAATACATCAATTTCCATGCATTTAGGATAGTAGAATTATTTTTTTCAATTTTTTTGCGAAAGATAATCGATTTCTTAGTTAGGTAAAAAATGTTATTTTGGTGGTGATACACAATCTGCGCTCTCGGATCGAAAAATTGAAGTATCGAGATAAACCTAGTCGCATTTTCTTTGTTTTTCTGTGCTCTTTCGAATGCGAAAAGAATTTTAAGGATCGGTTGAACCATTCAAAAGTTATGGCCTTTTTATCGATTAACAAAATCAGGGGAAATCAAGGATCCTGTATTAAGCCCCTTTTCGCTCTATCTCCCACAGGAGCCGAGAAAAACGCGAAAAACGATTTTTGGGATATTTCCCACATGGGATGGACGTTATCTGATGTATTTCGTCGCGCTGATCACGAATCTGGCCGTGGATTTGCGATATCTCCAACAGGAGCTGAGAAAATCGCAAAAAACCGAATTAACTGGAAACCACCTGCTTTACGTTTACAAAAATCACGATATCGATCGTTTTCTCTGTAATAGCGACTATTTCCGCTGCGCTTTGACTTTCTAACGAACAAGGCTTGATAATACATCAATTTCCTTGCATTTAGGATAGTAGAATAATTTTTTTCAATTTTTTTGCGAAAGATAATCGATTTCTTAGTTAGGTGAAAAATGTTATTTTGGTGGTGATACACAATCTGCGCTCTCGGATCGAAAAATTGAAGTATCGAGATAAACCTAGTCGCATTTTTTTTGTTTTTCTGTGCTCTTTCGAATGCAAAAAGAATTTTAAGGATCGGTTGAACGATTCAAAAGTTATGACCTTTTTATCGATTAACAAAATCAGGGGAAATCAAGGATCCTGTATTAAGCCCCTTTTCGCTCTATCTCCCACAGGAGCCAAGAAAAACGCGAAAAACGATTTTTGGGATATTTCCCACATGGGATGGACGTTATCTGATGTATTTCGTCGCGCTGATCACGAATCTGGCCGTGGATTTGCGATATCTCCAACAGGAGCTGAGAAAATCGCAAAAAACCGAATTAACCGGAAACCACCTGCTGCACGTTTACAAAAATCGCGATATCGATCGTTTTCTCTGTAATAGCGACTATTTCCGCTGCGCTTTGACTTTCTAACGAACAAGGCTTGATAATACATCAATTTCCATGCATTTAGGATAGTAGAATTATTTTTTTTAATTTTTTTGCGAAAGATAATCGATTTCTTAGTTAGGTGAAAAATGTTATTTTGGTGGTGATACACAATCTGCGCTCTCGGATCGAAAAATTGAAGTATCGAGATAAACCTAGTCGCATTTCCTTTGTTTTTCTGTGCTTTTTCGAATGCAAAAAGAATTTTAAGGATCGGTTGAACGATTTAAAAGTTATGACCTTTTTTAAGACTACCAAAATCAGGGAAAATCGAGAATCCTGTATTAAGCCCCTTTTCGCTCTATCTCCCACAGGAGCCGAGAAAAACGCGAAAAACGATTTTTGGGAGATTTCCCACACGGGATGGACGTTATCTGATGTATATCGTCGCGCTGATCACGAATCTGGCCGTGGATTTGCGATATCTCCAACAGGAGCTGAGAAAATCGCAAAAAACCGAATTAACCGGAAACCACCTGCTTTACGTTTACAAAAATCACGATATCGATCGTTTTCTCTGTAATAGCGACTATTTCCGCTGCGCTTTGACTTTCTAACGAACAAGGCTTGATAATACATCAATTTCCATGCATTTAGGATAGTAGAATAATTTTTTTCAATTTTTTTGCGAAAGATAATCGATTTCTTAGTTAGGTGAAAAATGTTATTTTGGTGGTGATACACAATCTGCGCTCTCGGATCGAAAAATTGAAGTATCGAGATAAACCTAGTCGCATTTTCTTTGTTTTTCTGTGCTCTTTCGAATGCGAAAAGAATTTTAAGGATCGGTTGAACCATTCAAAAGTTATGGCCTTTTTATCGATTAACAAAATCAGGGGAAATCAAGGATCCTGTATTAAGCCCCTTTTCGCTCTATCTCCCACAGGAGCCGAGAAAAACGCGAAAAACGATTTTTGGGATATTTCCCACATGGGATGGACGTTATCTGATGTATTTCGTCGCGCTGATCACGAATCTGGCCGTGGATTTGCGATATCTCCAACAGGAGCTGAGAAAATCGCAAAAAACCGAATTAACTGGAAACCACCTGCTTTACGTTTACAAAAATCACGATATCGATCGTTTTCTCTGTAATAGCGACTATTTCCGCTGCGCTTTGACTTTCTAACGAACAAGGCTTGATAATACATCAATTTCCTTGCATTTAGGATAGTAGAATAATTTTTTTCAATTTTTTTGCGAAAGATAATCGATTTCTTAGTTAGGTGAAAAATGTTATTTTGGTGGTGATACACAATCTGCGCTCTCGGATCGAAAAATTGAAGTATCGAGATAAACCTAGTCGCATTTTTTTTGTTTTTCTGTGCTCTTTCGAATGCAAAAAGAATTTTAAGGATCGGTTGAACGATTCAAAAGTTATGACCTTTTTATCGATTAACAAAATCAGGGGAAATCAAGGATCCTGTATTAAGCCCCTTTTCGCTCTATCTCCCACAGGAGCCAAGAAAAACGCGAAAAACGATTTTTGGGATATTTCCCACATGGGATGGACGTTATCTGATGTATTTCGTCGCGCTGATCACGAATCTGGCCGTGGATTTGCGATATCTCCAACAGGAGCTGAGAAAATCGCAAAAAACCGAATTAACCGGAAACCACCTGCTGCACGTTTACAAAAATCGCGATATCGATCGTTTTCTCTGTAATAGCGACTATTTCCGCTGCGCTTTGACTTTCTAACGAACAAGGCTTGATAATACATCAATTTCCATGCATTTAGGATAGTAGAATTATTTTTTTTAATTTTTTTGCGAAAGATAATCGATTTCTTAGTTAGGTGAAAAATGTTATTTTGGTGGTGATACACAATCTGCGCTCTCGGATCGAAAAATTGAAGTATCGAGATAAACCTAGTCGCATTTCCTTTGTTTTTCTGTGCTTTTTCGAATGCAAAAAGAATTTTAAGGATCGGTTGAACGATTTAAAAGTTATGACCTTTTTTAAGACTACCAAAATCAGGGAAAATCGAGAATCCTGTATTAAGCCCCTTTTCGCTCTATCTCCCACAGGAGCCGAGAAAAACGCGAAAAACGATTTTTGGGAGATTTCCCACACGGGATGGACGTTATCTGATGTATATCGTCGCGCTGATCACGAATCTGGCCGTGGATTTGCGATATCTCCAACAGGAGCTGAGAAAATCGCAAAAAACCGAATTAACCGGAAACCACCTGCTTTACGTTTACAAAAATCACGATATCGATCGTTTTCTCTGTAATAGCGACTATTTCCGCTGCGCTTTGACTTTCTAACGAACAAGGCTTGATAATACATCAATTTCCATGCATTTAGGATAGTAGAATAATTTTTTTCAATTTTTTTGCGAAAGATAATCGATTTCTTAGTTAGGTGAAAAATGTTATTTTGGTGGTGATACACAATCTGCGCTCTCGGATCGAAAAATTGAAGTATCGAGATAAACCTAGTCGCATTTTCTTTGTTTTTCTGTGCTTTTTCGAATGCGAAAAGAATTTTAAGGATCGGTTGAACGATTCAAAAGTTATGACCTTTTTTAAGACTACCAAAATCAGGGAAAATCGAGGATCCTGTATTAAGCCCCTTTTCGCTCTATCTCCCACAGGAGCCGAGAAAAACGCGAAAAACGATTTTTGGGATATTTCCCACATGGGGTGGACGTTATCTGATGTATTTCGTCGCGCTGATCACGAATCTGGCCGTGGATTTGCGATATCTCCTACAGGAGCTGAGAAAATCGCAAAAAACCGAATTAACCGAAAACCACCTGCTTTACGTTCACTTAAATTACGTTATCTATCGTTTTCTTTCTAATAGAATTTTTTGGTCGACCCAAAGAACATAAATATTTTTTGGGTCAACCCAAAGAACATAAATAATTTTTTTGGGTCAACCCAAAGAACCTAAATATTTTTTGGGTCAACCCAAAGAACCTAAATATTTTTTAAGTCAACCCAAAGAACATAAATAATTTTTTTGGGTCAACCCAAAGAACCTGAATATTTTTTGGGTCAACCCAAAGAGCATAAATAATTTTTTTGGGTCAACCCAAAGAACATAAATAATTTTTTTGGGTCAACCCAAAGAACCTAAATATTTTTTGGGTCGACCCAAAGAACTTAAATATTTTTTGGGTCAACCCAAAGAACCTAAATATTTTTGGGTCAACCTAAAGAACCTAAATATTTTTTGGGTCGACCCAAAGAACCTAAATATTTTTTGGTCAACCTAAAGAACCTAAATATATTTTTTGATTCAACCCAACGAACCTAAATATTTTTTTGGGTCAACCCAAAGAACATAAATATTTTTTTAGGTCAACCTGAAGAACATAAATAATTTTTTTGGGTCAACCCAAAGAACCTAATAATTTTTTGGGTCAACCCAAAGAAACTAAATATTTTTTTGGGTCAACCCAAAGAACATAATACAATTCTTTTGTATTAGGAGCTGAGAAAATCGCAAAAAACCAAAAACCACTTGCTTTACGTTTACTAAAATTACGATATCTATCGTTTTCTCTCTAATAGCGACTATTTCCGCTGCGCTTTGACTTTCTAACGAACAAGGCTTGATAATACATCAATTTCCATGCATTTAGGATAGTAGAATTATTTTTTTCAATTTTTTTGCGAAAGATAATCGATTTCTTAGTTAGGTAAAAAATGTTATTTTGGTGGTGATACACAATCTGCGCTCTCGGATCGAAAAATTGAAGTATCGAGATAAACCTAGTCGCATTTTCTTTGTTTTTCTGTGCTCTTTCGAATGCGAAAAGAATTTTAAGGATCGGTTGAACCATTCAAAAGTTATGGCCTTTTTATCGATTAACAAAATCAGGGGAAATCAAGGATCCTGTATTAAGCCCCTTTTCGCTCTATCTCCCACAGGAGCCGAGAAAAACGCGAAAAACGATTTTTGGGATATTTCCCACATGGGATGGACGTTATCTGATGTATTTCGTCGCGCTGATCACGAATCTGGCCGTGGATTTGCGATATCTCCAACAGGAGCTGAGAAAATCGCAAAAAACCGAATTAACTGGAAACCACCTGCTTTACGTTTACAAAAATCACGATATCGATCGTTTTCTCTGTAATAGCGACTATTTCCGCTGCGCTTTGACTTTCTAACGAACAAGGCTTGATAATACATCAATTTCCTTGCATTTAGGATAGTAGAATAATTTTTTTCAATTTTTTTGCGAAAGATAATCGATTTCTTAGTTAGGTGAAAAATGTTATTTTGGTGGTGATACACAATCTGCGCTCTCGGATCGAAAAATTGAAGTATCGAGATAAACCTAGTCGCATTTTTTTTGTTTTTCTGTGCTCTTTCGAATGCAAAAAGAATTTTAAGGATCGGTTGAACGATTCAAAAGTTATGACCTTTTTATCGATTAACAAAATCAGGGGAAATCAAGGATCCTGTATTAAGCCCCTTTTCGCTCTATCTCCCACAGGAGCCGAGAAAAACGCGAAAAACGATTTTTGGGATATTTCCCACATGGGATGGACGTTATCTGATGTATTTCGTCGCGCTGATCACGAATCTGGCCGTGGATTTGCGATATCTCCAACAGGAGCTGAGAAAATCGCAAAAAACCGAATTGACTGGAAACCACCTGCTTTACGTTTACAAAAATCACGATATCGATCGTTTTCTCTGTAATAGCGACTATTTCCGCTGCGCTTTGACTTTCTAACGAACAAGGCTTGATAATACATCAATTTCCTTGCATTTAGGATGGTAGAATAATTTTTTTCAATTTTTTTGCGAAAGATAATCGATTTCTTAGTTAGGTGAAAAATGTTATTTTGGTGGTGATACACAATCTGCGCTCTCGGATCGAAAAATTGAAGTATCGAGATAAACCTAGTCGCATTTTCTTTGTTTTTCTGTGCTTTTTCGAATGCAAAAAGAATTTTAAGGATCGGTTGAACGATTTAAAAGTTATGACCTTTTTTAAGACTACCAAAATCAGGGAAAATCGAGAATCCTGTATTAAGCCCCTTTTCGCTCTATCTCCCACAGGAGCCGAGAAAAACGCGAAAAACGATTTTTGGGAGATTTCCCACACGGGATGGACGTTATCTGATGTATATCGTCGCGCTGATCACGAATCTGGCCGTGGATTTGCGATATCTCCAACAGGAGCTGAGAAAATCGCAAAAAACCGAATTAACCGGAAACCACCTGCTTTACGTTTACAAAAATCACGATATCGATCGTTTTCTCTGTAATAGCGACTATTTCCGCTGCGCTTTGACTTTCTAACGAACAAGGCTTGATAATACATCAATTTCTATGCATTTAGGATAGTAGAATAATTTTTTTCAATTTTTTTGCGAAAGATAATCGATTTCTTAGTTAGGTGAAAAATGTTATTTTGGTGGTGATATACAATCTGCGCTCTCGGATCGAAAAATTGAAGTATCGAGATAAACCTAGTCGCATTTTCTTTGTTTTTCTGTGCTTTTTCGAATGCGAAAAGAATTTTAAGGATCGGTTGAACCATTCAAAAGTTATGGCCTTTTTATCGATTAACAAAATCAGGGGAAATCAAGGATCCTGTATTAAGCCCCTTTTCGCTCTATCTCCCACAGGAGCCGAGAAAAACGCGAAAAACGATTTTTGGGATATTTCCCACATGGGATGGACGTTATCTGATGTATTTCGTCGCGCTGATCACGAATCTGACCGTGGATTTGCGATATCTCCAACAGGAGCTGAGAAAATCGCAAAAAACCGAATTAACCGGAAACCACCTGCTGCACGTTTACAAAAATCGCGATATCGATCGTTTTTTCTGTAATAGCGACTATTTCCGCTGCGCTTTGACTTTCTAACGAACAAGGCTTGATAATACATCAATTTCCATGCATTTAGGATAGTAGAATTATTTTTTTAAATTTTTTTGCGAAAGATAATCGATTTCTTAGTTAGGTGAAAAATGTTATTTTGGTGGTGATACACAATCTGCGCTCTCGGATCGAAAAATTGAAGTATCGAGATAAACCTAGTCGCATTTCCTTTGTTTTTCTGTGCTTTTTCGAATGCAAAAAGAATTTTAAGGATCGGTTGAACGATTTAAAAGTTATGACCTTTTTTAAGACTACCAAAATCAGGGAAAATCGAGAATCCTGTATTAAGCCCCTTTTCGCTCTATCTCCCACAGGAGCCGAGAAAAACGCGAAAAACGATTTTTGGGAGATTTCCCACACGGGATGGACGTTATCTGATGTATATCGTCGCGCTGATCACGAATCTGGCCGTGGATTTGCGATATCTCCAACAGGAGCTGAGAAAATCGCAAAAAACCGAATTAACCGGAAACCACCTGCTTTACGTTTACAAAAATCACGATATCGATCGTTTTCTCTGTAATAGCGACTATTTCCGCTGCGCTTTGACTTTCTAACGAACAAGGCTTGATAATACATCAATTTCCATGCATTTAGGATAGTAGAATAATTTTTTTCAATTTTTTTGCGAAAGATAATCGATTTCTTAGTTAGGTGAAAAATGTTATTTTGGTGGTGATACACAATCTGCGCTCTCGGATCGAAAAATTGAAGTATCGAGATAAACCTAGTCGCATTTTCTTTGTTTTTCTGTGCTTTTTCGAATGCGAAAAGAATTTTAAGGATCGGTTGAACGATTCAAAAGTTATGACCTTTTTTAAGACTACCAAAATCAGGGAAAATCGAGGATCCTGTATTAAGCCCCTTTTCGCTCTATCTCCCACAGGAGCCGAGAAAAACGCGAAAAACGATATTTGGGATATTTCCCACATGGGGTGGACGTTATCTGATGTATTTCGTCGCGCTGATCACGAATCTGGCCGTGGATTTGCGATATCTCCTACAGGAGCTGAGAAAATCGCAAAAAACCGAATTAACCGAAAACTACCTGCTTTACGTTCACTTAAATTACGTTATCTATCGTTTTCTTTCTAATAGAATTTTTTGGTCGACCCAAAGAACATAAATAATTCTTTGGTCGACCCAAAGAACTCAAATATTTTTTGGGTCAACCCAAAGAACCTAAATATTTTTGGGTCAACCTAAAGAACTTAAATATTTTTTAGGTCGACCCAAAGAACCTAAATATTTTTTGGGTCAACCCAAAGAACATAAATAATTTTTTTGGGTCAACCCAAAGAACCTAAATATTTTTTGGGTCAACCCAAAGAACCTAAATATTTTTTGGGTCAACCCAAAGAACATAAATAATTTTTTTGGGTCAACCCAAAGAACCTGAATATTTTTTGGGTCAACCCAAAGAACATAAATAATTTTTTTGGGTCAACCCAAAGAACATAAATAATTTTATTGGGTCAACCCAAAGAACCTAAATATTTTTTGGGTCGACCCAAAGAACTTAAATATTTTTTGGGTCAACCCAAAGAACCTAAATATTTTTGGGTCAACCTAAAGAACCTAAATATTTTTTGGGTCGACCCAAAGACTCTAAATATTTTTTGGTCAACCTAAAGAACCTAAATATATTTTTTGATTCAACCCAAAGAACCTAAATATTTTTTTGGGTCAACCCAAAGAACATAAATATTTTTTTAGGTCAACCTGAAGAACATAAATAATTTTTTTGGGTCAACCCAAAGAACCTAATAATTTTTTGGGTCAACCTAAAGAAACTAAATATTTTTTTGGGTCAACCCAAAGAACATAATACAATTCTTTTGTCTTAGGAGCTGAGAAAATCGCAAAAAACCAAAAACCACTTGCTTTACGTTTATTAAAATTACGATATCTATCGTTTTCTCTCTAATAGCGACTATTTCCGCTGCGCTTTGACTTTCTAACGAACAAGGCTTGATAATACATCAATTTCCATGCATTTAGGATAGTAGAATAATTTTTTTCAATTTTTTTGCGAAAGATAATCGATTTCTTAGTTAGGTGAAAAATGTTATTTTGGTGGTGATACACAATCTGCGCTCTCGGATCGAAAAATTGAAGTATCGAGATAAACCTAGTCGCATTTTCTTTGTTTTTCTGTGCTTTTTCGAATGCAAAAAGAATTTTAAGGATCGGTTGAACGATTTAAAAGTTATGACCTTTTTTAAGACTACCAAAATCAGGGAAAATCGAGAATCCTGTATTAAGCCCCTTTTCGCTCTATCTCCCACAGGAGCCGAGAAAAACGCGAAAAACGATTTTTGGGGGATTTCCCACACGGGATGGACGTTATCTGATGTATATCGTCGCGCTGATCACGAATCTGGCCGTGGATTTGCGATATCTCCAACAGGAGCTGAGAAAATCGCAAAAAACCGAATTAACCGGAAACCACCTGCTTTACGTTTACAAAAATCACGATATCGATCGTTTTCTCTGTAATAGCGACTATTTCCGCTGCGCTTTGACTTTCTCACGAACAAGGCTTGATAATACATCAATTTCCATGCATTTAGGATAGTAGAATAATTTTTTTCAATTTTTTTGCGAAAGATAATCGATTTCTTAGTTAGGTGAAAAATGTTATTTTGGTGGTGATACACAATCTGCGCTCTCGGATCGAAAAATTGAAGTATCGAGATAAACCTAGTCGCATTTTCTTTGTTTTTCTGTGCTTTTTCGAATGCGAAAAGAATTTTAAGGATCGGTTGAACGATTCAAAAGTTATGACCTTTTTATCGATTAACAAAATCAGGGGAAATCAAGGATCCTGTATTAAGCCCCTTTTCGCTCTATCTCCCACAGGAGCCGAGAAAAACGCGAAAAACGATTTTTGGGGAATTTCCCACATGGGATGGACGTTATCTGATGTATTTCGTCGCGCTGATCACGAATCTGGCCGTGGATTTGCGATATCTCCAACAGGAGCTGAGAAAATCGCAAAAAACCGAATTAACTGGAAACCACCTGCTTTACGTTTACAAAAATCACGATATCGATCGTTTTCTCTGTAATAGCGACTATTTCCGCTGCGCTTTGACTTTCTAACGAACAAGGCTTGATAATACATCAATTTCCTTGCATTTAGGATAGTAGAATAATTTTTTTCAATTTTTTTGCGAAAGATAATCGATTTCTTAGTTAGGTGAAAAATGTTATTTTGGTGGTGATACACAATCTGCGCTCTCGGATCGAAAAATTGAAGTATCGAGATAAACCTAGTCGCATTTTCTTTGTTTTTCTGTGCTCTTTCGAATGCAAAAAGAATTTTGAGGATCGGTTGAACGATTCAAAAGTTATGACCTTTTTTAAGACTACCAAAATCAGGGAAAATCGAGGATCCTGTATTAAGCCCCTTTTCGCTCTATCTCCCACAGGAGCCGAGAAAAACGCGAAAAACGATATTTGGGATATTTCCCACATGGGATGGACGTTATCTGATGTATTTCGTCGCGCTGATCACGAATCTGGCCGTTGATTTGCGATATCTCCAACAGGAGCTGAGAAAATCGCAAAAAACCGAATTAACCGGAAACCACCTGCTTTACGTTTACAAAAATCACGATATCGATCGTTTTCTCTGTAATAGCGACTATTTCCGCTGCGCTTTGACTTTCTAACGAACAAGGCTTGATAATACATCAATTTCCATGCATTTAGGATAGTAGAATAATTTTTTTCAATTTTTTTGCGAAAGATAATCGATTTCTTAGTTAGGTGAAAAATGTTATTTTGGTGGTGATACACAATCTGCGCTCTCGGATCGAAAAATTGAAGTATCGAGATAAACCTAGTCGCATTTTCTTTGTTTTTCTGTGCTCTTTCGAATGCGAAAAGAATTTTAAGGATCGGTTGAACGATTCAAAAGTTATGACCTTTTTTAAGACTACCAAAATCAGGGAAAATCGAGGATCCTGTATTAAGCCCCTTTTCGCTCTATCTCCCACAGGAGCCGAGAAAAACGCGAAAAACGATATTTGGGATATTTCCCACATGGGATGGACGTTATCTGATGTATTTCGTCGCGCTGATCACGAATCTGGCCGTGGATTTGCGATATCTCCAACAGGAGCTGAGAAAATCGCAAAAAACCGAATTAACTGGAAACCACCTGCTTTACGTTTACAAAAATCACGATATCGATCGTTTTCTCTGTAATAGCGACTATTTCCGCTGCGCTTTGACTTTCTAACGAACAAGGCTTGATAATACATCAATTTCCTTGCATTTAGGATAGTAGAATAATTTTTTTCAATTTTTTTGCGAAAGATAATCGATTTCTTAGTTAGGTGAAAAATGTTATTTTGGTGGTGATACACAATCTGCGCTCTCGGATCGAAAAATTGAAGTATCGAGATAAACCTAGTCGCATTTTTTTTGTTTTTCTGTGCTCTTTCGAATGCAAAAAGAATTTTAAGGATCGGTTGAACGATTCAAAAGTTATGACCTTTTTATCGATTAACAAAATCAGGGGAAATCAAGGATCCTGTATTAAGCCCCTTTTCGCTCTATCTCCCACAGGAGCCGAGAAAAACGCGAAAAACGATTTTTGGGATATTTCCCACATGGGATGGACGTTATCTGATGTATTTCGTCGCGCTGATCACGAATCTGGCCGTGGATTTGCGATATCTCCAACAGGAGCTGAGAAAATCGCAAAAAACCGAATTGACTGGAAACCACCTGCTTTACGTTTACAAAAATCACGATATCGATCGTTTTCTCTGTAATAGCGACTATTTCCGCTGCGCTTTGACTTTCTAACGAACAAGGCTTGATAATACATCAATTTCCTTGCATTTAGGATGGTAGAATAATTTTTTTCAATTTTTTTGCGAAAGATAATCGATTTCTTAGTTAGGTGAAAAATGTTATTTTGGTGGTGATACACAATCTGCGCTCTCGGATCGAAAAATTGAAGTATCGAGATAAACCTAGTCGCATTTTCTTTGTTTTTCTGTGCTTTTTCGAATGCAAAAAGAATTTTAAGGATCGGTTGAACGATTTAAAAGTTATGACCTTTTTTAAGACTACCAAAATCAGGGAAAATCGAGAATCCTGTATTAAGCCCCTTTTCGCTCTATCTCCCACAGGAGCCGAGAAAAACGCGAAAAACGATTTTTGGGAGATTTCCCACACGGGATGGACGTTATCTGATGTATATCGTCGCGCTGATCACGAATCTGGCCGTGGATTTGCGATATCTCCAACAGGAGCTGAGAAAATCGCAAAAAACCGAATTAACCGGAAACCACCTGCTTTACGTTTACAAAAATCACGATATCGATCGTTTTCTCTGTAATAGCGACTATTTCCGCTGCGCTTTGACTTTCTAACGAACAAGGCTTGATAATACATCAATTTCTATGCATTTAGGATAGTAGAATAATTTTTTTCAATTTTTTTGCGAAAGATAATCGATTTCTTAGTTAGGTGAAAAATGTTATTTTGGTGGTGATATACAATCTGCGCTCTCGGATCGAAAAATTGAAGTATCGAGATAAACCTAGTCGCATTTTCTTTGTTTTTCTGTGCTTTTTCGAATGCGAAAAGAATTTTAAGGATCGGTTGAACCATTCAAAAGTTATGGCCTTTTTATCGATTAACAAAATCAGGGGAAATCAAGGATCCTGTATTAAGCCCCTTTTCGCTCTATCTCCCACAGGAGCCGAGAAAAACGCGAAAAACGATTTTTGGGATATTTCCCACATGGGATGGACGTTATCTGATGTATTTCGTCGCGCTGATCACGAATCTGACCGTGGATTTGCGATATCTCCAACAGGAGCTGAGAAAATCGCAAAAAACCGAATTAACCGGAAACCACCTGCTGCACGTTTACAAAAATCGCGATATCGATCGTTTTTTCTGTAATAGCGACTATTTCCGCTGCGCTTTGACTTTCTAACGAACAAGGCTTGATAATACATCAATTTCCATGCATTTAGGATAGTAGAATTATTTTTTTAAATTTTTTTGCGAAAGATAATCGATTTCTTAGTTAGGTGAAAAATGTTATTTTGGTGGTGATACACAATCTGCGCTCTCGGATCGAAAAATTGAAGTATCGAGATAAACCTAGTCGCATTTCCTTTGTTTTTCTGTGCTTTTTCGAATGCAAAAAGAATTTTAAGGATCGGTTGAACGATTTAAAAGTTATGACCTTTTTTAAGACTACCAAAATCAGGGAAAATCGAGAATCCTGTATTAAGCCCCTTTTCGCTCTATCTCCCACAGGAGCCGAGAAAAACGCGAAAAACGATTTTTGGGAGATTTCCCACACGGGATGGACGTTATCTGATGTATATCGTCGCGCTGATCACGAATCTGGCCGTGGATTTGCGATATCTCCAACAGGAGCTGAGAAAATCGCAAAAAACCGAATTAACCGGAAACCACCTGCTTTACGTTTACAAAAATCACGATATCGATCGTTTTCTCTGTAATAGCGACTATTTCCGCTGCGCTTTGACTTTCTAACGAACAAGGCTTGATAATACATCAATTTCCATGCATTTAGGATAGTAGAATAATTTTTTTCAATTTTTTTGCGAAAGATAATCGATTTCTTAGTTAGGTGAAAAATGTTATTTTGGTGGTGATACACAATCTGCGCTCTCGGATCGAAAAATTGAAGTATCGAGATAAACCTAGTCGCATTTTCTTTGTTTTTCTGTGCTTTTTCGAATGCGAAAAGAATTTTAAGGATCGGTTGAACGATTCAAAAGTTATGACCTTTTTTAAGACTACCAAAATCAGGGAAAATCGAGGATCCTGTATTAAGCCCCTTTTCGCTCTATCTCCCACAGGAGCCGAGAAAAACGCGAAAAACGATATTTGGGATATTTCCCACATGGGGTGGACGTTATCTGATGTATTTCGTCGCGCTGATCACGAATCTGGCCGTGGATTTGCGATATCTCCTACAGGAGCTGAGAAAATCGCAAAAAACCGAATTAACCGAAAACTACCTGCTTTACGTTCACTTAAATTACGTTATCTATCGTTTTCTTTCTAATAGAATTTTTTGGTCGACCCAAAGAACATAAATAATTCTTTGGTCGACCCAAAGAACTCAAATATTTTTTGGGTCAACCCAAAGAACCTAAATATTTTTGGGTCAACCTAAAGAACTTAAATATTTTTTAGGTCGACCCAAAGAACCTAAATATTTTTTGGGTCAACCCAAAGAACATAAATAATTTTTTTGGGTCAACCCAAAGAACCTAAATATTTTTTGGGTCAACCCAAAGAACCTAAATATTTTTTGGGTCAACCCAAAGAACATAAATAATTTTTTTGGGTCAACCCAAAGAACCTGAATATTTTTTGGGTCAACCCAAAGAACATAAATAATTTTTTTGGGTCAACCCAAAGAACATAAATAATTTTATTGGGTCAACCCAAAGAACCTAAATATTTTTTGGGTCGACCCAAAGAACTTAAATATTTTTTGGGTCAACCCAAAGAACCTAAATATTTTTGGGTCAACCTAAAGAACCTAAATATTTTTTGGGTCGACCCAAAGACTCTAAATATTTTTTGGTCAACCTAAAGAACCTAAATATATTTTTTGATTCAACCCAAAGAACCTAAATATTTTTTTGGGTCAACCCAAAGAACATAAATATTTTTTTAGGTCAACCTGAAGAACATAAATAATTTTTTTGGGTCAACCCAAAGAACCTAATAATTTTTTGGGTCAACCTAAAGAAACTAAATATTTTTTTGGGTCAACCCAAAGAACATAATACAATTCTTTTGTCTTAGGAGCTGAGAAAATCGCAAAAAACCAAAAACCACTTGCTTTACGTTTATTAAAATTACGATATCTATCGTTTTCTCTCTAATAGCGACTATTTCCGCTGCGCTTTGACTTTCTAACGAACAAGGCTTGATAATACATCAATTTCCATGCATTTAGGATAGTAGAATAATTTTTTTCAATTTTTTTGCGAAAGATAATCGATTTCTTAGTTAGGTGAAAAATGTTATTTTGGTGGTGATACACAATCTGCGCTCTCGGATCGAAAAATTGAAGTATCGAGATAAACCTAGTCGCATTTTCTTTGTTTTTCTGTGCTTTTTCGAATGCAAAAAGAATTTTAAGGATCGGTTGAACGATTTAAAAGTTATGACCTTTTTTAAGACTACCAAAATCAGGGAAAATCGAGAATCCTGTATTAAGCCCCTTTTCGCTCTATCTCCCACAGGAGCCGAGAAAAACGCGAAAAACGATTTTTGGGGGATTTCCCACACGGGATGGACGTTATCTGATGTATATCGTCGCGCTGATCACGAATCTGGCCGTGGATTTGCGATATCTCCAACAGGAGCTGAGAAAATCGCAAAAAACCGAATTAACCGGAAACCACCTGCTTTACGTTTACAAAAATCACGATATCGATCGTTTTCTCTGTAATAGCGACTATTTCCGCTGCGCTTTGACTTTCTCACGAACAAGGCTTGATAATACATCAATTTCCATGCATTTAGGATAGTAGAATAATTTTTTTCAATTTTTTTGCGAAAGATAATCGATTTCTTAGTTAGGTGAAAAATGTTATTTTGGTGGTGATACACAATCTGCGCTCTCGGATCGAAAAATTGAAGTATCGAGATAAACCTAGTCGCATTTTCTTTGTTTTTCTGTGCTTTTTCGAATGCGAAAAGAATTTTAAGGATCGGTTGAACGATTCAAAAGTTATGACCTTTTTATCGATTAACAAAATCAGGGGAAATCAAGGATCCTGTATTAAGCCCCTTTTCGCTCTATCTCCCACAGGAGCCGAGAAAAACGCGAAAAACGATTTTTGGGGAATTTCCCACATGGGATGGACGTTATCTGATGTATTTCGTCGCGCTGATCACGAATCTGGCCGTGGATTTGCGATATCTCCAACAGGAGCTGAGAAAATCGCAAAAAACCGAATTAACTGGAAACCACCTGCTTTACGTTTACAAAAATCACGATATCGATCGTTTTCTCTGTAATAGCGACTATTTCCGCTGCGCTTTGACTTTCTAACGAACAAGGCTTGATAATACATCAATTTCCTTGCATTTAGGATAGTAGAATAATTTTTTTCAATTTTTTTGCGAAAGATAATCGATTTCTTAGTTAGGTGAAAAATGTTATTTTGGTGGTGATACACAATCTGCGCTCTCGGATCGAAAAATTGAAGTATCGAGATAAACCTAGTCGCATTTTCTTTGTTTTTCTGTGCTCTTTCGAATGCAAAAAGAATTTTGAGGATCGGTTGAACGATTCAAAAGTTATGACCTTTTTTAAGACTACCAAAATCAGGGAAAATCGAGGATCCTGTATTAAGCCCCTTTTCGCTCTATCTCCCACAGGAGCCGAGAAAAACGCGAAAAACGATATTTGGGATATTTCCCACATGGGATGGACGTTATCTGATGTATTTCGTCGCGCTGATCACGAATCTGGCCGTTGATTTGCGATATCTCCAACAGGAGCTGAGAAAATCGCAAAAAACCGAATTAACCGGAAACCACCTGCTTTACGTTTACAAAAATCACGATATCGATCGTTTTCTCTGTAATAGCGACTATTTCCGCTGCGCTTTGACTTTCTAACGAACAAGGCTTGATAATACATCAATTTCCATGCATTTAGGATAGTAGAATAATTTTTTTCAATTTTTTTGCGAAAGATAATCGATTTCTTAGTTAGGTGAAAAATGTTATTTTGGTGGTGATACACAATCTGCGCTCTCGGATCGAAAAATTGAAGTATCGAGATAAACCTAGTCGCATTTTCTTTGTTTTTCTGTGCTCTTTCGAATGCGAAAAGAATTTTAAGGATCGGTTGAACGATTCAAAAGTTATGACCTTTTTTAAGACTACCAAAATCAGGGAAAATCGAGGATCCTGTATTAAGCCCCTTTTCGCTCTATCTCCCACAGGAGCCGAGAAAAACGCGAAAAACGATATTTGGGATATTTCCCACATGGGATGGACGTTATCTGATGTATTTCGTCGCGCTGATCACGAATCTGGCCGTGGATTTGCGATATCTCCAACAGGAGCTGAGAAAATCGCAAAAAACCGAATTAACCGGAAACCACCTGCTTTACGTTTACAAAAATCACGATATCGATCGTTTTCTCTGCAATAGCGACTATTTCCGCTGCGCTTTGACTTTCTAACGAACAAGGCTTGATAATACATCAATTTCCATGCATTTAGGATAGTAGAATATTTTTTTTCAATTTTTTTGCGAAAGATAATCGATTTCTTAGTTAGGTGAAAAATGTTATTTTGGTGGTGATACACAATCTGCGCTCTCAGATCGAAAAATTGAAGTATCGAGATAAACCTAGTCGCATTTTCTTTGTCTTTCTGTGCTCTTTCGAATGCGAAAAGAATTTTAAGGATCGGTTGAACCATTCAAAAGTTATGGCCTTTTTATCGATTAACAAAATCAGGGGAAATCAAGGATCCTGTATTAAGCCCCTTTTCGCTCTATCTCCCACAGGAGCCGAGAAAAACGCGAAAAACGATTTTTGGGATATTTCCCACATGGGATGGACGTTATCTGATGTATTTCGTCGCGCTGATCACGAATCTGGCCGTGGATTTGCGATATCTCCGACAGGAGCTGAGAAAATCGCAAAAAACCGAATTAACCGGAAACCACCTGCTTTACGTTTACAAAAATCACGATATCGATCGTTTTCTCTGTAATAGCGACTATTTCCGCTGCGCTTTGACTTTCTAACGAACAAGGCTTGATAATACATCAATTTCCTTGCATTTAGGATAGTAGAATAATTTTTTTCAATTTTTTTGCGAAAGATAATCGATTTCTTAGTTAGGTGAAAAATGTTATTTTGGTGGTGATACACAATCTGCGCTCTCGGATCGAAAAATTGAAGTATCGAGATAAACCTAGTCGCATTTTCTTTGTTTTTCTGTGCTCTTTCGAATGCAAAAAGAATTTTAAGGATCGGTTGAACGATTCAAAAGTTATGACCTTTTTTAAGACTACCAAAATCAGGGAAAATCGAGGATCCTGTATTAAGCCCCTTTTCGCTCTATCTCCCACAGGAGCCGAGAAAAACGCGAAAAACGATATTTGGGATATTTCCCACATGGGGTGGACGTTATCTGATGTATTTCGTCGCGCTGATCACGAATCTGGCCGTGGATTTGCGATATCTCCAACAGGAGCTGAGAAAATCGCAAAAAACCGAATTAACCGGAAACCACCTGCTTTACGTTTACAAAAATCACGATATCGATCGTTTTCTCTGTAATAGCGACTATTTCCGCTGCGCTTTGACTTTCTAACGAACAAGGCTTGATAATACATCAATTTCCATGCATTTAGGATAGTAGAATAATTTTTTTCAATTTTTTTGCGAAAGATAATCGATTTCTTAGTTAGGTGAAAAATGTTATTTTGGTGGTGATACACAATCTGCGCTCTCGGATCAAAAAATTATAGTATCGAGATAAACCTAGTCGCATTTTCTTTGTTTTTCTGTGCTCTTTCGAATGCAAAAAGAATTTTAAGGATCGGTTGAACGATTCAAAAGTTATGACCTTTTTTAAGACTACCAAAATCAGGGAAAATCGAGGATCCTGTATTAAGCCCCTTTTCGCTCTATCTCCCACAGGAGCCGAGAAAAACGCGAAAAACGATATTTGGGATATTTCCCACATGGGATGGACGTTATCTGATGTATTTCGTCGCGCTGATCACGAATCTGGCCGTGGATTTGCGATATCTCCAACAGGAGCTGAGAAAATCGCAAAAAACCGAATTAACCGGAAACCACCTGCTTTACGTTTACAAAAATCACGATATCGATCGTTTTCTCTGTAATAGCGACTATTTCCGCTGCGCTTTGACTTTCTAACGAACAAGGCTTGATAATACATCAATTTCCATGCATTTAGGATAGTAGAATAATTTTTTTCAATTTTTTTGCGAAAGATAATCGATTTCTTAGTTAGGTGAAAAATGTTATTTTGGTGGTGATACACAATCTGCGCTCTCGGATCGAAAAATTGAAGTATCGAGATAAACCTAGTCGCATTTTCTTTGTTTTTCTGTGCTCTTTCGAATGCGAAAAGAATTTTAAGGATCGGTTGAACGATTCAAAAGTTATGACCTTTTTTAAGACTACCAAAATCAGGGAAAATCGAGGATCCTGTATTAAGCCCCTTTTCGCTCTATCTCCCACAGGAGCCGAGAAAAACGCGAAAAACGATATTTGGGATATTTCCCACATGGGATGGACGTTATCTGATGTATTTCGTCGCGCTGATCACGAATCTGGCCGTGGATTTGCGATATCTCCAACAGGAGCTGAGAAAATCGCAAAAAACCGAATTAACCGGAAACCACCTGCTTTACGTTTACAAAAATCACGATATCGATCGTTTTCTCTGCAATAGCGACTATTTCCGCTGCGCTTTGACTTTCTAACGAACAAGGCTTGATAATACATCAATTTCCATGCATTTAGGATAGTAGAATATTTTTTTTCAATTTTTTTGCGAAAGATAATCGATTTCTTAGTTAGGTGAAAAATGTTATTTTGGTGGTGATACACAATCTGCGCTCTCGGATCGAAAAATTGAAGTATTGAGATAAACCTAGTCGCATTTTCTTTGTCTTTCTGTGCTCTTTCGAATGCGAAAAGAATTTTAAGGATCGGTTGAACCATTCAAAAGTTATGGCCTTTTTATCGATTAACAAAATCAGGGGAAATCAAGGATCCTGTATTAAGCCCCTTTTCGCTCTATCTCCCACAGGAGCCGAGAAAAACGCGAAAAACGATTTTTGGGATATTTCCCACATGGGATGGACGTTATCTGATGTATTTCGTCGCGCTGATCACGAATCTGGCCGTGGATTTGCGATATCTCCAACAGGAGCTGAGAAAATCGCAAAAAACCGAATTAACCGGAAACCACCTGCTTTACGTTTACAAAAATCACGATATCGATCGTTTTCTCTGTAATAGCGACTATTTCCGCTGCGCTTTGACTTTCTAACGAACAAGGCTTGATAATACATCAATTTCCTTGCATTTAGGATAGTAGAATAATTTTTTTCAATTTTTTTGCGAAAGATAATCGATTTCTTAGTTAGGTGAAAAATGTTATTTTGGTGGTGATACACAATCTGCGCTCTCGGATCGAAAAATTGAAGTATCGAGATAAACCTAGTCGCATTTTCTTTGTTTTTCTGTGCTCTTTCGAATGCAAAAAGAATTTTAAGGATCGGTTGAACGATTCAAAAGTTATGACCTTTTTTAAGACTACCAAAATCAGGGAAAATCGAGGATCCTGTATTAAGCCCCTTTTCGCTCTATCTCCCACAGGAGCCGAGAAAAACGCGAAAAACGATATTTGGGATATTTCCCACATGGGGTGGACGTTATCTGATGTATTTCGTCGCGCTGATCACGAATCTGGCCGTGGATTTGCGATATCTCCAACAGGAGCTGAGAAAATCGCAAAAAACCGAATTAACCGGAAACCACCTGCTTTACGTTTACAAAAATCACGATATCGATCGTTTTCTCTGTAATAGCGACTATTTCCGCTGCGCTTTGACTTTCTAACGAACAAGGCTTGATAATACATCAATTTCCATGCATTTAGGATAGTAGAATTATTTTTTTCAATTTTTTTGCGAAAGATAATCGATTTCTTAGTTAGGTGAAAAATGTTATTTTGGTGGTGATACACAATCTGCGCTCTCGGATCGAAAAATTAAAGTATCGAGATAAACCTAGTCGCATTTTCTTTGTTTTTCTGTGCTCTTTCGAATGCGAAAAGAATTTTAAGGATCAGTTGAACGATTCAAAAGTTATGACCTTTTTTAAGACTACCAAAATCAGGGAAAATCGAGGATCCTGTATTAAGCCCCTTTTCGCTCTATCTCCCACAGGAGCCGAGAAAAACGCGAAAAACGATATTTGGGATATTTCCCACATGGGATGGACGTTATCTGATGTATTTCGTCGCGCTGATCACGAATCTGGCCGTTGATTTGCGATATCTCCAACAGGAGCTGAGAAAATCGCAAAAAACCGAATTAACCGGAAACCACCTGCTTTACGTTTACAAAAATCACGATATCGATCGTTTTCTCTGTAATAGCGACTATTTCCGCTGCGCTTTGACTTTCTAACGAACAAGGCTTGATAATACATCAATTTCCATGCATTTAGGATAGTAGAATAATTTTTTTCAATTTTTTTGCGAAAGATAATCGATTTCTTAGTTAGGTGAAAAATGTTATTTTGGTGGTGATACACAATCTGCGCTCTCGGATCGAAAAATTGAAGTATCGAGATAAACCTAGTCGCATTTTCTTTGTTTTTCTGTGCTCTTTCGAATGCGAAAAGAATTTTAAGGATCGGTTGAACGATTCAAAAGTTATGACCTTTTTTAAGACTACCAAAATCAGGGAAAATCGAGGATCCTGTATTAAGCCCCTTTTCGCTCTATCTCCCACAGGAGCCGAGAAAAACGCGAAAAACGATATTTGGGATATTTCCCACATGGGATGGACGTTATCTGATGTATTTCGTCGCGCTGATCACGAATCTGGCCGTGGATTTGCGATATCTCCAACAGGAGCTGAGAAAATCGCAAAAAACCGAATTAACCGGAAACCACCTGCTTTACGTTTACAAAAATCACGATATCGATCGTTTTCTCTGCAATAGCGACTATTTCCGCTGCGCTTTGACTTTCTAACGAACAAGGCTTGATAATACATCAATTTCCATGCATTTAGGATAGTAGAATATTTTTTTTCAATTTTTTTGCGAAAGATAATCGATTTCTTAGTTAGGTGAAAAATGTTATTTTGGTGGTGATACACAATCTGCGCTCTCGGATCGAAAAATTGAAGTATCGAGATAAACCTAGTCGCATTTTCTTTGTCTTTCTGTGCTCTTTCGAATGCGAAAAGAATTTTAAGGATCGGTTGAACCATTCAAAAGTTATGGCCTTTTTATCGATTAACAAAATCAGGGGAAATCAAGGATCCTGTATTAAGCCCCTTTTCGCTCTATCTCCCACAGGAGCCGAGAAAAACGCGAAAAACGATTTTTGGGATATTTCCCACATGGGATGGACGTTATCTGATGTATTTCGTCGCGCTGATCACGAATCTGGCCGTGGATTTGCGATATCTCCAACAGGAGCTGAGAAAATCGCAAAAAACCGAATTAACCGGAAACCACCTGCTTTACGTTTACAAAAATCACGATATCGATCGTTTTCTCTGTAATAGCGACTATTTCCGCTGCGCTTTGACTTTCTAACGAACAAGGCTTGATAATACATCAATTTCCTTGCATTTAGGATAGTAGAATAATTTTTTTCAATTTTTTTGCGAAAGATAATCGATTTCTTAGTTAGGTGAAAAATGTTATTTTGGTGGTGATACACAATCTGCGCTCTCGGATCGAAAAATTGAAGTATCGAGATAAACCTAGTCGCATTTTCTTTGTTTTTCTGTGCTCTTTCGAATGCAAAAAGAATTTTAAGGATCGGTTGAACGATTCAAAAGTTATGACCTTTTTTACGACTACCAAAATCAGGGAAAATCGAGGATCCTGTATTAAGCCCCTTTTCGCTCTATCTCCCACAGGAGCCGAGAAAAACGCGAAAAACGATATTTGGGATATTTCCCACATGGGGTGGACGTTATCTGATGTATTTCGTCGCGCTGATCACGAATCTGGCCGTGGATTTGCGATATCTCCAACAGGAGCTGAGAAAATCGCAAAAAACCGAATTAACCGGAAACCACCTGCTTTACGTTTACAAAAATCACGATATCGATCGTTTTCTCTGTAATAGCGACTATTTCCGCTGCGCTTTGACTTTCTAACGAACAAGGCTTGATAATACATCAATTTCCATGCATTTAGGATAGTAGAATAATTTTTTTCAATTTTTTTGCGAAAGATAATCGATTTCTTAGTTAGGTGAAAAATGTTATTTTGGTGGTGATACACAATCTGCGCTCTCGGATCGAAAAATTGAAGTATCGAGATAAACCTAGTCGCATTTTCTTTGTCTTTCTGTGCTCTTTCGAATGCGAAAAGAATTTTAAGGATCGGTTGAACCATTCAAAAGTTATGGCCTTTTTATCGATTAACAAAATCAGGGGAAATCAAGGATCCTGTATTAAGCCCCTTTTCGCTCTATCTCCCACAGGAGCCGAGAAAAACGCGAAAAACGATTTTTGGGATATTTCCCACATGGGATGGACGTTATCTGATGTATTTCGTCGCGCTGATCACGAATCTGGCCGTGGATTTGCGATATCTCCAACAGGAGCTGAGAAAATCGCAAAAAACCGAATTAACCGGAAACCACCTGCTTTACGTTTACAAAAATCACGATATCGATCGTTTTCTCTGTAATAGCGACTATTTCCGCTGCGCTTTGACTTTCTAACGAACAAGGCTTGATAATACATCAATTTCCTTGCATTTAGGATAGTAGAATAATTTTTTTCAATTTTTTTGCGAAAGATAATCGATTTCTTAGTTAGGTGAAAAATGTTATTTTGGTGGTGATACACAATCTGCGCTCTCG
The DNA here is from genome assembly GCA_963942595.1 of Cylloceria caligata. Classification (NCBI taxonomy): domain Eukaryota; kingdom Metazoa; phylum Arthropoda; class Insecta; order Hymenoptera; family Ichneumonidae; genus Cylloceria; species Cylloceria caligata. The sequence continues at coordinate 71,747,104 of OZ012707.1, forward strand.
GATCGAAAAATTGAAGTATCGAGATAAACCTAGTCGCATTTTCTTTGTTTTTCTGTGCTCTTTCGAATGCAAAAAGAATTTTAAGGATCGGTTGAACGATTCAAAAGTTATGACCTTTTTTAAGACTACCAAAATCAGGGAAAATCGAGGATCCTGTATTAAGCCCCTTTTCGCTCTATCTCCCACAGGAGCCGAGAAAAACGCGAAAAACGATATTTGGGATATTTCCCACATGGGGTGGACGTTATCTGATGTATTTCGTCGCGCTGATCACGAATCTGGCCGTGGATTTGCGATATCTCCAACAGGAGCTGAGAAAATCGCAAAAAACCGAATTAACCGGAAACCACCTGCTTTACGTTTACAAAAATCACGATATCGATCGTTTTCTCTGTAATAGCGACTATTTCCGCTGCGCTTTGACTTTCTAACGAACAAGGCTTGATAATACATCAATTTCCATGCATTTAGGATAGTAGAATTATTTTTTTCAATTTTTTTGCGAAAGATAATCGATTTCTTAGTTAGGTGAAAAATGTTATTTTGGTGGTGATACACAATCTGCGCTCTCGGATCGAAAAATTAAAGTATCGAGATAAACCTAGTCGCATTTTCTTTGTTTTTCTGTGCTCTTTCGAATGCGAAAAGAATTTTAAGGATCAGTTGAACGATTCAAAAGTTATGACCTTTTTTAAGACTACCAAAATCAGGGAAAATCGAGGATCCTGTATTAAGCCCCTTTTCGCTCTATCTCCCACAGGAGCCGAGAAAAACGCGAAAAACGATATTTGGGATATTTCCCACATGGGGTGGACGTTATCTGATGTATTTCGTCGCGCTGATCACGAATCTGGCCGTGGATTTGCGATATCTCCAACAGGAGCTGAGAAAATCGCAAAAAACCGAATTAACCGGAAACCACCTGCTTTACGTTTACAAAAATCACGATATCGATCGTTTTCTCTGTAATAGCGACTATTTCCGCTGCGCTTTGACTTTCTAACGAACAAGGCTTGATAATACATCAATTTCCATGCATTTAGGATAGTAGAATTATTTTTTTCAATTTTTTTGCGAAAGATAATCGATTTCTTAGTTAGGTGAAAAATGTTATTTTGGTGGTGATACACAATCTGCGCTCTCGGATCGAAAAATTGAAGTATCGAGATAAACCTAGTCGCATTTTCTTTGTTTTTCTGTGCTCTTTCGAATGCAAAAAGAATTTTAAGGATCGGTTGAACGATTCAAAAGTTATGACCTTTTTTAAGACTACCAAAATCAGGGAAAATCGAGGATCCTGTATTAAGCCCCTTTTCGCTCTATCTCCCACAGGAGCCGAGAAAAACGCGAAAAACGATATTTGGGATATTTCCCACATGGGGTGGACGTTATCTGATGTATTTCGTCGCGCTGATCACGAATCTGGCCGTGGATTTGCGATATCTCCAACAGGAGCTGAGAAAATCGCAAAAAACCGAATTAACCGGAAACCACCTGCTTTACGTTTACAAAAATCACGATATCGATCGTTTTCTCTGTAATAGCGACTATTTCCGCTGCGCTTTGACTTTCTAACGAACAAGGCTTGATAATACATCAATTTCCATGCATTTAGGATAGTAGAATAATTTTTTTCAATTTTTTTGCGAAAGATAATCGATTTCTTAGTTAGGTGAAAAATGTTATTTTGGTGGTGATACACAATCTGCGCTCTCGGATCGAAAAATTGAAGTATCGAGATAAACCTAGTCGCATTTTCTTTGTCTTTCTGTGCTCTTTCGAATGCGAAAAGAATTTTAAGGATCGGTTGAACCATTCAAAAGTTATGGCCTTTTTATCGATTAACAAAATCAGGGGAAATCAAGGATCCTGTATTAAGCCCCTTTTCGCTCTATCTCCCACAGGAGCCGAGAAAAACGCGAAAAACGATTTTTGGGATATTTCCCACACGGGATGGACGTTATCTGATGTATATCGTCGCGCTGATCACGAATCTGGCCGTGGATTTGCGATATCTCCAACAGGAGCTGAGAAAATCGCAAAAAACCGAATTAACCGGAAACCACCTGCTTTACGTTTACAAAAATCACGATATCGATCGTTTTCTCTGTAATAGCGACTATTTCCGCTGCGCTTTGACTTTCTAACGAACAAGGCTTGATAATACATCAATTTCCATGCATTTAGGATAGTAGAATAATTTTTTTCAATTTTTTTGCGAAAGATAATCGATTTCTTAGTTAGGTGAAAAATGTTATTTTGGTGGTGATACACAATCTGCGCTCTCGGATCGAAAAATTGAAGTATCGAGATAAACCTAGTCGCATTTTCTTTGTTTTTCTGTGCTCTTTCGAATGCGAAAAGAATTTTAAGGATCGGTTGAACCATTCAAAAGTTATGGCCTTTTTATCGATTAACAAAATCAGGGGAAATCAAGGATCCTGTATTAAGCCCCTTTTCGCTCTATCTCCCACAGGAGCCGAGAAAAACGCGAAAAACGATTTTTGGGATATTTCCCACATGGGATGGACGTTATCTGATGTATTTCGTCGCGCTGATCACGAATCTGGCCGTGGATTTGCGATATCTCCAACAGGAGCTGAGAAAATCGCAAAAAACCGAATTAACTGGAAACCACCTGCTTTACGTTTACAAAAATCACGATATCGATCGTTTTCTCTGTAATAGCGACTATTTCCGCTGCGCTTTGACTTTCTAACGAACAAGGCTTGATAATACATCAATTTCCTTGCATTTAGGATAGTAGAATAATTTTTTTCAATTTTTTTGCGAAAGATAATCGATTTCTTAGTTAGGTGAAAAATGTTATTTTGGTGGTGATACACAATCTGCGCTCTCGGATCGAAAAATTGAAGTATCGAGATAAACCTAGTCGCATTTTTTTTGTTTTTCTGTGCTCTTTCGAATGCAAAAAGAATTTTAAGGATCGGTTGAACGATTCAAAAGTTATGACCTTTTTATCGATTAACAAAATCAGGGGAAATCAAGGATCCTGTATTAAGCCCCTTTTCGCTCTATCTCCCACAGGAGCCAAGAAAAACGCGAAAAACGATTTTTGGGATATTTCCCACATGGGATGGACGTTATCTGATGTATTTCGTCGCGCTGATCACGAATCTGGCCGTGGATTTGCGATATCTCCAACAGGAGCTGAGAAAATCGCAAAAAACCGAATTAACCGGAAACCACCTGCTGCACGTTTACAAAAATCGCGATATCGATCGTTTTCTCTGTAATAGCGACTATTTCCGCTGCGCTTTGACTTTCTAACGAACAAGGCTTGATAATACATCAATTTCCATGCATTTAGGATAGTAGAATTATTTTTTTCAATTTTTTTGCGAAAGATAATCGATTTCTTAGTTAGGTGAAAAATGTTATTTTGGTGGTGATACACAATCTGCGCTCTCGGATCGAAAAATTAAAGTATCGAGATAAACCTAGTCGCATTTTCTTTGTTTTTCTGTGCTCTTTCGAATGCGAAAAGAATTTTAAGGATCAGTTGAACGATTCAAAAGTTATGACCTTTTTTAAGACTACCAAAATCAGGGAAAATCGAGGATCCTGTATTAAGCCCCTTTTCGCTCTATCTCCCACAGGAGCCGAGAAAAACGCGAAAAACGATATTTGGGATATTTCCCACATGGGGTGGACGTTATCTGATGTATTTCGTCGCGCTGATCACGAATCTGGCCGTGGATTTGCGATATCTCCAACAGGAGCTGAGAAAATCGCAAAAAACCGAATTAACCGGAAACCACCTGCTTTACGTTTACAAAAATCACGATATCGATCGTTTTCTCTGTAATAGCGACTATTTCCGCTGCGCTTTGACTTTCTAACGAACAAGGCTTGATAATACATCAATTTCCATGCATTTAGGATAGTAGAATTATTTTTTTCAATTTTTTTGCGAAAGATAATCGATTTCTTAGTTAGGTGAAAAATGTTATTTTGGTGGTGATACACAATCTGCGCTCTCGGATCGAAAAATTGAAGTATCGAGATAAACCTAGTCGCATTTTCTTTGTTTTTCTGTGCTCTTTCGAATGCAAAAAGAATTTTAAGGATCGGTTGAACGATTCAAAAGTTATGACCTTTTTTAAGACTACCAAAATCAGGGAAAATCGAGGATCCTGTATTAAGCCCCTTTTCGCTCTATCTCCCACAGGAGCCGAGAAAAACGCGAAAAACGATATTTGGGATATTTCCCACATGGGGTGGACGTTATCTGATGTATTTCGTCGCGCTGATCACGAATCTGGCCGTGGATTTGCGATATCTCCAACAGGAGCTGAGAAAATCGCAAAAAACCGAATTAACCGGAAACCACCTGCTTTACGTTTACAAAAATCACGATATCGATCGTTTTCTCTGTAATAGCGACTATTTCCGCTGCGCTTTGACTTTCTAACGAACAAGGCTTGATAATACATCAATTTCCATGCATTTAGGATAGTAGAATAATTTTTTTCAATTTTTTTGCGAAAGATAATCGATTTCTTAGTTAGGTGAAAAATGTTATTTTGGTGGTGATACACAATCTGCGCTCTCGGATCGAAAAATTGAAGTATCGAGATAAACCTAGTCGCATTTTCTTTGTCTTTCTGTGCTCTTTCGAATGCGAAAAGAATTTTAAGGATCGGTTGAACCATTCAAAAGTTATGGCCTTTTTATCGATTAACAAAATCAGGGGAAATCAAGGATCCTGTATTAAGCCCCTTTTCGCTCTATCTCCCACAGGAGCCGAGAAAAACGCGAAAAACGATTTTTGGGATATTTCCCACACGGGATGGACGTTATCTGATGTATATCGTCGCGCTGATCACGAATCTGGCCGTGGATTTGCGATATCTCCAACAGGAGCTGAGAAAATCGCAAAAAACCGAATTAACCGGAAACCACCTGCTTTACGTTTACAAAAATCACGATATCGATCGTTTTCTCTGTAATAGCGACTATTTCCGCTGCGCTTTGACTTTCTAACGAACAAGGCTTGATAATACATCAATTTCCATGCATTTAGGATAGTAGAATAATTTTTTTCAATTTTTTTGCGAAAGATAATCGATTTCTTAGTTAGGTGAAAAATGTTATTTTGGTGGTGATACACAATCTGCGCTCTCGGATCGAAAAATTGAAGTATCGAGATAAACCTAGTCGCATTTTCTTTGTTTTTCTGTGCTCTTTCGAATGCGAAAAGAATTTTAAGGATCGGTTGAACCATTCAAAAGTTATGGCCTTTTTATCGATTAACAAAATCAGGGGAAATCAAGGATCCTGTATTAAGCCCCTTTTCGCTCTATCTCCCACAGGAGCCGAGAAAAACGCGAAAAACGATTTTTGGGATATTTCCCACATGGGATGGACGTTATCTGATGTATTTCGTCGCGCTGATCACGAATCTGGCCGTGGATTTGCGATATCTCCAACAGGAGCTGAGAAAATCGCAAAAAACCGAATTAACTGGAAACCACCTGCTTTACGTTTACAAAAATCACGATATCGATCGTTTTCTCTGTAATAGCGACTATTTCCGCTGCGCTTTGACTTTCTAACGAACAAGGCTTGATAATACATCAATTTCCTTGCATTTAGGATAGTAGAATAATTTTTTTCAATTTTTTTGCGAAAGATAATCGATTTCTTAGTTAGGTGAAAAATGTTATTTTGGTGGTGATACACAATCTGCGCTCTCGGATCGAAAAATTGAAGTATCGAGATAAACCTAGTCGCATTTTTTTTGTTTTTCTGTGCTCTTTCGAATGCAAAAAGAATTTTAAGGATCGGTTGAACGATTCAAAAGTTATGACCTTTTTATCGATTAACAAAATCAGGGGAAATCAAGGATCCTGTATTAAGCCCCTTTTCGCTCTATCTCCCACAGGAGCCAAGAAAAACGCGAAAAACGATTTTTGGGATATTTCCCACATGGGATGGACGTTATCTGATGTATTTCGTCGCGCTGATCACGAATCTGGCCGTGGATTTGCGATATCTCCAACAGGAGCTGAGAAAATCGCAAAAAACCGAATTAACCGGAAACCACCTGCTGCACGTTTACAAAAATCGCGATATCGATCGTTTTCTCTGTAATAGCGACTATTTCCGCTGCGCTTTGACTTTCTAACGAACAAGGCTTGATAATACATCAATTTCCATGCATTTAGGATAGTAGAATTATTTTTTTTAATTTTTTTGCGAAAGATAATCGATTTCTTAGTTAGGTGAAAAATGTTATTTTGGTGGTGATACACAATCTGCGCTCTCGGATCGAAAAATTGAAGTATCGAGATAAACCTAGTCGCATTTCCTTTGTTTTTCTGTGCTTTTTCGAATGCAAAAAGAATTTTAAGGATCGGTTGAACGATTTAAAAGTTATGACCTTTTTTAAGACTACCAAAATCAGGGAAAATCGAGAATCCTGTATTAAGCCCCTTTTCGCTCTATCTCCCACAGGAGCCGAGAAAAACGCGAAAAACGATTTTTGGGAGATTTCCCACACGGGATGGACGTTATCTGATGTATATCGTCGCGCTGATCACGAATCTGGCCGTGGATTTGCGATATCTCCAACAGGAGCTGAGAAAATCGCAAAAAACCGAATTAACCGGAAACCACCTGCTTTACGTTTACAAAAATCACGATATCGATCGTTTTCTCTGTAATAGCGACTATTTCCGCTGCGCTTTGACTTTCTAACGAACAAGGCTTGATAATACATCAATTTCCATGCATTTAGGATAGTAGAATAATTTTTTTCAATTTTTTTGCGAAAGATAATCGATTTCTTAGTTAGGTGAAAAATGTTATTTTGGTGGTGATACACAATCTGCGCTCTCGGATCGAAAAATTGAAGTATCGAGATAAACCTAGTCGCATTTTCTTTGTTTTTCTGTGCTTTTTCGAATGCGAAAAGAATTTTAAGGATCGGTTGAACGATTCAAAAGTTATGACCTTTTTTAAGACTACCAAAATCAGGGAAAATCGAGGATCCTGTATTAAGCCCCTTTTCGCTCTATCTCCCACAGGAGCCGAGAAAAACGCGAAAAACGATTTTTGGGATATTTCCCACATGGGGTGGACGTTATCTGATGTATTTCGTCGCGCTGATCACGAATCTGGCCGTGGATTTGCGATATCTCCTACAGGAGCTGAGAAAATCGCAAAAAACCGAATTAACCGAAAACCACCTGCTTTACGTTCACTTAAATTACGTTATCTATCGTTTTCTTTCTAATAGAATTTTTTGGTCGACCCAAAGAACATAAATATTTTTTGGGTCAACCCAAAGAACATAAATAATTTTTTTGGGTCAACCCAAAGAACCTAAATATTTTTTGGGTCAACCCAAAGAACCTAAATATTTTTTAAGTCAACCCAAAGAACATAAATAATTTTTTTGGGTCAACCCAAAGAACCTGAATATTTTTTGGGTCAACCCAAAGAACATAAATAATTTTTTTGGGTCAACCCAAAGAACATAAATAATTTTTTTGGGTCAACCCAAAGAACCTAAATATTTTTTGGGTCGACCCAAAGAACTTAAATATTTTTTGGGTCAACCCAAAGAACCTAAATATTTTTGGGTCAACCTAAAGAACCTAAATATTTTTTGGGTCGACCCAAAGAACCTAAATATTTTTTGGTCAACCTAAAGAACCTAAATATATTTTTTGATTCAACCCAACGAACCTAAATATTTTTTTGGGTCAACCCAAAGAACATAAATATTTTTTTAGGTCAACCTGAAGAACATAAATAATTTTTTTGGGTCAACCCAAAGAACCTAATAATTTTTTGGGTCAACCCAAAGAAACTAAATATTTTTTTGGGTCAACCCAAAGAACATAATACAATTCTTTTGTATTAGGAGCTGAGAAAATCGCAAAAAACCAAAAACCACTTGCTTTACGTTTACTAAAATTACGATATCTATCGTTTTCTCTCTAATAGCGACTATTTCCGCTGCGCTTTGACTTTCTAACGAACAAGGCTTGATAATACATCAATTTCCATGCATTTAGGATAGTAGAATTATTTTTTTCAATTTTTTTGCGAAAGATAATCGATTTCTTAGTTAGGTAAAAAATGTTATTTTGGTGGTGATACACAATCTGCGCTCTCGGATCGAAAAATTGAAGTATCGAGATAAACCTAGTCGCATTTTCTTTGTTTTTCTGTGCTCTTTCGAATGCGAAAAGAATTTTAAGGATCGGTTGAACCATTCAAAAGTTATGGCCTTTTTATCGATTAACAAAATCAGGGGAAATCAAGGATCCTGTATTAAGCCCCTTTTCGCTCTATCTCCCACAGGAGCCGAGAAAAACGCGAAAAACGATTTTTGGGATATTTCCCACATGGGATGGACGTTATCTGATGTATTTCGTCGCGCTGATCACGAATCTGGCCGTGGATTTGCGATATCTCCAACAGGAGCTGAGAAAATCGCAAAAAACCGAATTAACTGGAAACCACCTGCTTTACGTTTACAAAAATCACGATATCGATCGTTTTCTCTGTAATAGCGACTATTTCCGCTGCGCTTTGACTTTCTAACGAACAAGGCTTGATAATACATCAATTTCCTTGCATTTAGGATAGTAGAATAATTTTTTTCAATTTTTTTGCGAAAGATAATCGATTTCTTAGTTAGGTGAAAAATGTTATTTTGGTGGTGATACACAATCTGCGCTCTCGGATCGAAAAATTGAAGTATCGAGATAAACCTAGTCGCATTTTTTTTGTTTTTCTGTGCTCTTTCGAATGCAAAAAGAATTTTAAGGATCGGTTGAACGATTCAAAAGTTATGACCTTTTTATCGATTAACAAAATCAGGGGAAATCAAGGATCCTGTATTAAGCCCCTTTTCGCTCTATCTCCCACAGGAGCCGAGAAAAACGCGAAAAACGATTTTTGGGATATTTCCCACATGGGATGGACGTTATCTGATGTATTTCGTCGCGCTGATCACGAATCTGGCCGTGGATTTGCGATATCTCCAACAGGAGCTGAGAAAATCGCAAAAAACCGAATTGACTGGAAACCACCTGCTTTACGTTTACAAAAATCACGATATCGATCGTTTTCTCTGTAATAGCGACTATTTCCGCTGCGCTTTGACTTTCTAACGAACAAGGCTTGATAATACATCAATTTCCTTGCATTTAGGATGGTAGAATAATTTTTTTCAATTTTTTTGCGAAAGATAATCGATTTCTTAGTTAGGTGAAAAATGTTATTTTGGTGGTGATACACAATCTGCGCTCTCGGATCGAAAAATTGAAGTATCGAGATAAACCTAGTCGCATTTTCTTTGTTTTTCTGTGCTTTTTCGAATGCAAAAAGAATTTTAAGGATCGGTTGAACGATTTAAAAGTTATGACCTTTTTTAAGACTACCAAAATCAGGGAAAATCGAGAATCCTGTATTAAGCCCCTTTTCGCTCTATCTCCCACAGGAGCCGAGAAAAACGCGAAAAACGATTTTTGGGAGATTTCCCACACGGGATGGACGTTATCTGATGTATATCGTCGCGCTGATCACGAATCTGGCCGTGGATTTGCGATATCTCCAACAGGAGCTGAGAAAATCGCAAAAAACCGAATTAACCGGAAACCACCTGCTTTACGTTTACAAAAATCACGATATCGATCGTTTTCTCTGTAATAGCGACTATTTCCGCTGCGCTTTGACTTTCTAACGAACAAGGCTTGATAATACATCAATTTCTATGCATTTAGGATAGTAGAATAATTTTTTTCAATTTTTTTGCGAAAGATAATCGATTTCTTAGTTAGGTGAAAAATGTTATTTTGGTGGTGATATACAATCTGCGCTCTCGGATCGAAAAATTGAAGTATCGAGATAAACCTAGTCGCATTTTCTTTGTTTTTCTGTGCTTTTTCGAATGCGAAAAGAATTTTAAGGATCGGTTGAACCATTCAAAAGTTATGGCCTTTTTATCGATTAACAAAATCAGGGGAAATCAAGGATCCTGTATTAAGCCCCTTTTCGCTCTATCTCCCACAGGAGCCGAGAAAAACGCGAAAAACGATTTTTGGGATATTTCCCACATGGGATGGACGTTATCTGATGTATTTCGTCGCGCTGATCACGAATCTGACCGTGGATTTGCGATATCTCCAACAGGAGCTGAGAAAATCGCAAAAAACCGAATTAACCGGAAACCACCTGCTGCACGTTTACAAAAATCGCGATATCGATCGTTTTTTCTGTAATAGCGACTATTTCCGCTGCGCTTTGACTTTCTAACGAACAAGGCTTGATAATACATCAATTTCCATGCATTTAGGATAGTAGAATTATTTTTTTAAATTTTTTTGCGAAAGATAATCGATTTCTTAGTTAGGTGAAAAATGTTATTTTGGTGGTGATACACAATCTGCGCTCTCGGATCGAAAAATTGAAGTATCGAGATAAACCTAGTCGCATTTCCTTTGTTTTTCTGTGCTTTTTCGAATGCAAAAAGAATTTTAAGGATCGGTTGAACGATTTAAAAGTTATGACCTTTTTTAAGACTACCAAAATCAGGGAAAATCGAGAATCCTGTATTAAGCCCCTTTTCGCTCTATCTCCCACAGGAGCCGAGAAAAACGCGAAAAACGATTTTTGGGAGATTTCCCACACGGGATGGACGTTATCTGATGTATATCGTCGCGCTGATCACGAATCTGGCCGTGGATTTGCGATATCTCCAACAGGAGCTGAGAAAATCGCAAAAAACCGAATTAACCGGAAACCACCTGCTTTACGTTTACAAAAATCACGATATCGATCGTTTTCTCTGTAATAGCGACTATTTCCGCTGCGCTTTGACTTTCTAACGAACAAGGCTTGATAATACATCAATTTCCATGCATTTAGGATAGTAGAATAATTTTTTTCAATTTTTTTGCGAAAGATAATCGATTTCTTAGTTAGGTGAAAAATGTTATTTTGGTGGTGATACACAATCTGCGCTCTCGGATCGAAAAATTGAAGTATCGAGATAAACCTAGTCGCATTTTCTTTGTTTTTCTGTGCTTTTTCGAATGCGAAAAGAATTTTAAGGATCGGTTGAACGATTCAAAAGTTATGACCTTTTTTAAGACTACCAAAATCAGGGAAAATCGAGGATCCTGTATTAAGCCCCTTTTCGCTCTATCTCCCACAGGAGCCGAGAAAAACGCGAAAAACGATATTTGGGATATTTCCCACATGGGGTGGACGTTATCTGATGTATTTCGTCGCGCTGATCACGAATCTGGCCGTGGATTTGCGATATCTCCTACAGGAGCTGAGAAAATCGCAAAAAACCGAATTAACCGAAAACTACCTGCTTTACGTTCACTTAAATTACGTTATCTATCGTTTTCTTTCTAATAGAATTTTTTGGTCGACCCAAAGAACATAAATAATTCTTTGGTCGACCCAAAGAACTCAAATATTTTTTGGGTCAACCCAAAGAACCTAAATATTTTTGGGTCAACCTAAAGAACTTAAATATTTTTTAGGTCGACCCAAAGAACCTAAATATTTTTTGGGTCAACCCAAAGAACATAAATAATTTTTTTGGGTCAACCCAAAGAACCTAAATATTTTTTGGGTCAACCCAAAGAACCTAAATATTTTTTGGGTCAACCCAAAGAACATAAATAATTTTTTTGGGTCAACCCAAAGAACCTGAATATTTTTTGGGTCAACCCAAAGAACATAAATAATTTTTTTGGGTCAACCCAAAGAACATAAATAATTTTATTGGGTCAACCCAAAGAACCTAAATATTTTTTGGGTCGACCCAAAGAACTTAAATATTTTTTGGGTCAACCCAAAGAACCTAAATATTTTTGGGTCAACCTAAAGAACCTAAATATTTTTTGGGTCGACCCAAAGACTCTAAATATTTTTTGGTCAACCTAAAGAACCTAAATATATTTTTTGATTCAACCCAAAGAACCTAAATATTTTTTTGGGTCAACCCAAAGAACATAAATATTTTTTTAGGTCAACCTGAAGAACATAAATAATTTTTTTGGGTCAACCCAAAGAACCTAATAATTTTTTGGGTCAACCTAAAGAAACTAAATATTTTTTTGGGTCAACCCAAAGAACATAATACAATTCTTTTGTCTTAGGAGCTGAGAAAATCGCAAAAAACCAAAAACCACTTGCTTTACGTTTATTAAAATTACGATATCTATCGTTTTCTCTCTAATAGCGACTATTTCCGCTGCGCTTTGACTTTCTAACGAACAAGGCTTGATAATACATCAATTTCCATGCATTTAGGATAGTAGAATAATTTTTTTCAATTTTTTTGCGAAAGATAATCGATTTCTTAGTTAGGTGAAAAATGTTATTTTGGTGGTGATACACAATCTGCGCTCTCGGATCGAAAAATTGAAGTATCGAGATAAACCTAGTCGCATTTTCTTTGTTTTTCTGTGCTTTTTCGAATGCAAAAAGAATTTTAAGGATCGGTTGAACGATTTAAAAGTTATGACCTTTTTTAAGACTACCAAAATCAGGGAAAATCGAGAATCCTGTATTAAGCCCCTTTTCGCTCTATCTCCCACAGGAGCCGAGAAAAACGCGAAAAACGATTTTTGGGGGATTTCCCACACGGGATGGACGTTATCTGATGTATATCGTCGCGCTGATCACGAATCTGGCCGTGGATTTGCGATATCTCCAACAGGAGCTGAGAAAATCGCAAAAAACCGAATTAACCGGAAACCACCTGCTTTACGTTTACAAAAATCACGATATCGATCGTTTTCTCTGTAATAGCGACTATTTCCGCTGCGCTTTGACTTTCTCACGAACAAGGCTTGATAATACATCAATTTCCATGCATTTAGGATAGTAGAATAATTTTTTTCAATTTTTTTGCGAAAGATAATCGATTTCTTAGTTAGGTGAAAAATGTTATTTTGGTGGTGATACACAATCTGCGCTCTCGGATCGAAAAATTGAAGTATCGAGATAAACCTAGTCGCATTTTCTTTGTTTTTCTGTGCTTTTTCGAATGCGAAAAGAATTTTAAGGATCGGTTGAACGATTCAAAAGTTATGACCTTTTTATCGATTAACAAAATCAGGGGAAATCAAGGATCCTGTATTAAGCCCCTTTTCGCTCTATCTCCCACAGGAGCCGAGAAAAACGCGAAAAACGATTTTTGGGGAATTTCCCACATGGGATGGACGTTATCTGATGTATTTCGTCGCGCTGATCACGAATCTGGCCGTGGATTTGCGATATCTCCAACAGGAGCTGAGAAAATCGCAAAAAACCGAATTAACTGGAAACCACCTGCTTTACGTTTACAAAAATCACGATATCGATCGTTTTCTCTGTAATAGCGACTATTTCCGCTGCGCTTTGACTTTCTAACGAACAAGGCTTGATAATACATCAATTTCCTTGCATTTAGGATAGTAGAATAATTTTTTTCAATTTTTTTGCGAAAGATAATCGATTTCTTAGTTAGGTGAAAAATGTTATTTTGGTGGTGATACACAATCTGCGCTCTCGGATCGAAAAATTGAAGTATCGAGATAAACCTAGTCGCATTTTCTTTGTTTTTCTGTGCTCTTTCGAATGCAAAAAGAATTTTGAGGATCGGTTGAACGATTCAAAAGTTATGACCTTTTTTAAGACTACCAAAATCAGGGAAAATCGAGGATCCTGTATTAAGCCCCTTTTCGCTCTATCTCCCACAGGAGCCGAGAAAAACGCGAAAAACGATATTTGGGATATTTCCCACATGGGATGGACGTTATCTGATGTATTTCGTCGCGCTGATCACGAATCTGGCCGTTGATTTGCGATATCTCCAACAGGAGCTGAGAAAATCGCAAAAAACCGAATTAACCGGAAACCACCTGCTTTACGTTTACAAAAATCACGATATCGATCGTTTTCTCTGTAATAGCGACTATTTCCGCTGCGCTTTGACTTTCTAACGAACAAGGCTTGATAATACATCAATTTCCATGCATTTAGGATAGTAGAATAATTTTTTTCAATTTTTTTGCGAAAGATAATCGATTTCTTAGTTAGGTGAAAAATGTTATTTTGGTGGTGATACACAATCTGCGCTCTCGGATCGAAAAATTGAAGTATCGAGATAAACCTAGTCGCATTTTCTTTGTTTTTCTGTGCTCTTTCGAATGCGAAAAGAATTTTAAGGATCGGTTGAACGATTCAAAAGTTATGACCTTTTTTAAGACTACCAAAATCAGGGAAAATCGAGGATCCTGTATTAAGCCCCTTTTCGCTCTATCTCCCACAGGAGCCGAGAAAAACGCGAAAAACGATATTTGGGATATTTCCCACATGGGATGGACGTTATCTGATGTATTTCGTCGCGCTGATCACGAATCTGGCCGTGGATTTGCGATATCTCCAACAGGAGCTGAGAAAATCGCAAAAAACCGAATTAACCGGAAACCACCTGCTTTACGTTTACAAAAATCACGATATCGATCGTTTTCTCTGCAATAGCGACTATTTCCGCTGCGCTTTGACTTTCTAACGAACAAGGCTTGATAATACATCAATTTCCATGCATTTAGGATAGTAGAATATTTTTTTTCAATTTTTTTGCGAAAGATAATCGATTTCTTAGTTAGGTGAAAAATGTTATTTTGGTGGTGATACACAATCTGCGCTCTCAGATCGAAAAATTGAAGTATCGAGATAAACCTAGTCGCATTTTCTTTGTCTTTCTGTGCTCTTTCGAATGCGAAAAGAATTTTAAGGATCGGTTGAACCATTCAAAAGTTATGGCCTTTTTATCGATTAACAAAATCAGGGGAAATCAAGGATCCTGTATTAAGCCCCTTTTCGCTCTATCTCCCACAGGAGCCGAGAAAAACGCGAAAAACGATTTTTGGGATATTTCCCACATGGGATGGACGTTATCTGATGTATTTCGTCGCGCTGATCACGAATCTGGCCGTGGATTTGCGATATCTCCGACAGGAGCTGAGAAAATCGCAAAAAACCGAATTAACCGGAAACCACCTGCTTTACGTTTACAAAAATCACGATATCGATCGTTTTCTCTGTAATAGCGACTATTTCCGCTGCGCTTTGACTTTCTAACGAACAAGGCTTGATAATACATCAATTTCCTTGCATTTAGGATAGTAGAATAATTTTTTTCAATTTTTTTGCGAAAGATAATCGATTTCTTAGTTAGGTGAAAAATGTTATTTTGGTGGTGATACACAATCTGCGCTCTCGGATCGAAAAATTGAAGTATCGAGATAAACCTAGTCGCATTTTCTTTGTTTTTCTGTGCTCTTTCGAATGCAAAAAGAATTTTAAGGATCGGTTGAACGATTCAAAAGTTATGACCTTTTTTAAGACTACCAAAATCAGGGAAAATCGAGGATCCTGTATTAAGCCCCTTTTCGCTCTATCTCCCACAGGAGCCGAGAAAAACGCGAAAAACGATATTTGGGATATTTCCCACATGGGGTGGACGTTATCTGATGTATTTCGTCGCGCTGATCACGAATCTGGCCGTGGATTTGCGATATCTCCAACAGGAGCTGAGAAAATCGCAAAAAACCGAATTAACCGGAAACCACCTGCTTTACGTTTACAAAAATCACGATATCGATCGTTTTCTCTGTAATAGCGACTATTTCCGCTGCGCTTTGACTTTCTAACGAACAAGGCTTGATAATACATCAATTTCCATGCATTTAGGATAGTAGAATAATTTTTTTCAATTTTTTTGCGAAAGATAATCGATTTCTTAGTTAGGTGAAAAATGTTATTTTGGTGGTGATACACAATCTGCGCTCTCGGATCAAAAAATTATAGTATCGAGATAAACCTAGTCGCATTTTCTTTGTTTTTCTGTGCTCTTTCGAATGCAAAAAGAATTTTAAGGATCGGTTGAACGATTCAAAAGTTATGACCTTTTTTAAGACTACCAAAATCAGGGAAAATCGAGGATCCTGTATTAAGCCCCTTTTCGCTCTATCTCCCACAGGAGCCGAGAAAAACGCGAAAAACGATATTTGGGATATTTCCCACATGGGATGGACGTTATCTGATGTATTTCGTCGCGCTGATCACGAATCTGGCCGTGGATTTGCGATATCTCCAACAGGAGCTGAGAAAATCGCAAAAAACCGAATTAACCGGAAACCACCTGCTTTACGTTTACAAAAATCACGATATCGATCGTTTTCTCTGTAATAGCGACTATTTCCGCTGCGCTTTGACTTTCTAACGAACAAGGCTTGATAATACATCAATTTCCATGCATTTAGGATAGTAGAATAATTTTTTTCAATTTTTTTGCGAAAGATAATCGATTTCTTAGTTAGGTGAAAAATGTTATTTTGGTGGTGATACACAATCTGCGCTCTCGGATCGAAAAATTGAAGTATCGAGATAAACCTAGTCGCATTTTCTTTGTTTTTCTGTGCTCTTTCGAATGCGAAAAGAATTTTAAGGATCGGTTGAACGATTCAAAAGTTATGACCTTTTTTAAGACTACCAAAATCAGGGAAAATCGAGGATCCTGTATTAAGCCCCTTTTCGCTCTATCTCCCACAGGAGCCGAGAAAAACGCGAAAAACGATATTTGGGATATTTCCCACATGGGATGGACGTTATCTGATGTATTTCGTCGCGCTGATCACGAATCTGGCCGTGGATTTGCGATATCTCCAACAGGAGCTGAGAAAATCGCAAAAAACCGAATTAACCGGAAACCACCTGCTTTACGTTTACAAAAATCACGATATCGATCGTTTTCTCTGCAATAGCGACTATTTCCGCTGCGCTTTGACTTTCTAACGAACAAGGCTTGATAATACATCAATTTCCATGCATTTAGGATAGTAGAATATTTTTTTTCAATTTTTTTGCGAAAGATAATCGATTTCTTAGTTAGGTGAAAAATGTTATTTTGGTGGTGATACACAATCTGCGCTCTCGGATCGAAAAATTGAAGTATTGAGATAAACCTAGTCGCATTTTCTTTGTCTTTCTGTGCTCTTTCGAATGCGAAAAGAATTTTAAGGATCGGTTGAACCATTCAAAAGTTATGGCCTTTTTATCGATTAACAAAATCAGGGGAAATCAAGGATCCTGTATTAAGCCCCTTTTCGCTCTATCTCCCACAGGAGCCGAGAAAAACGCGAAAAACGATTTTTGGGATATTTCCCACATGGGATGGACGTTATCTGATGTATTTCGTCGCGCTGATCACGAATCTGGCCGTGGATTTGCGATATCTCCAACAGGAGCTGAGAAAATCGCAAAAAACCGAATTAACCGGAAACCACCTGCTTTACGTTTACAAAAATCACGATATCGATCGTTTTCTCTGTAATAGCGACTATTTCCGCTGCGCTTTGACTTTCTAACGAACAAGGCTTGATAATACATCAATTTCCTTGCATTTAGGATAGTAGAATAATTTTTTTCAATTTTTTTGCGAAAGATAATCGATTTCTTAGTTAGGTGAAAAATGTTATTTTGGTGGTGATACACAATCTGCGCTCTCGGATCGAAAAATTGAAGTATCGAGATAAACCTAGTCGCATTTTCTTTGTTTTTCTGTGCTCTTTCGAATGCAAAAAGAATTTTAAGGATCGGTTGAACGATTCAAAAGTTATGACCTTTTTTAAGACTACCAAAATCAGGGAAAATCGAGGATCCTGTATTAAGCCCCTTTTCGCTCTATCTCCCACAGGAGCCGAGAAAAACGCGAAAAACGATATTTGGGATATTTCCCACATGGGGTGGACGTTATCTGATGTATTTCGTCGCGCTGATCACGAATCTGGCCGTGGATTTGCGATATCTCCAACAGGAGCTGAGAAAATCGCAAAAAACCGAATTAACCGGAAACCACCTGCTTTACGTTTACAAAAATCACGATATCGATCGTTTTCTCTGTAATAGCGACTATTTCCGCTGCGCTTTGACTTTCTAACGAACAAGGCTTGATAATACATCAATTTCCATGCATTTAGGATAGTAGAATTATTTTTTTCAATTTTTTTGCGAAAGATAATCGATTTCTTAGTTAGGTGAAAAATGTTATTTTGGTGGTGATACACAATCTGCGCTCTCGGATCGAAAAATTAAAGTATCGAGATAAACCTAGTCGCATTTTCTTTGTTTTTCTGTGCTCTTTCGAATGCGAAAAGAATTTTAAGGATCAGTTGAACGATTCAAAAGTTATGACCTTTTTTAAGACTACCAAAATCAGGGAAAATCGAGGATCCTGTATTAAGCCCCTTTTCGCTCTATCTCCCACAGGAGCCGAGAAAAACGCGAAAAACGATATTTGGGATATTTCCCACATGGGATGGACGTTATCTGATGTATTTCGTCGCGCTGATCACGAATCTGGCCGTTGATTTGCGATATCTCCAACAGGAGCTGAGAAAATCGCAAAAAACCGAATTAACCGGAAACCACCTGCTTTACGTTTACAAAAATCACGATATCGATCGTTTTCTCTGTAATAGCGACTATTTCCGCTGCGCTTTGACTTTCTAACGAACAAGGCTTGATAATACATCAATTTCCATGCATTTAGGATAGTAGAATAATTTTTTTCAATTTTTTTGCGAAAGATAATCGATTTCTTAGTTAGGTGAAAAATGTTATTTTGGTGGTGATACACAATCTGCGCTCTCGGATCGAAAAATTGAAGTATCGAGATAAACCTAGTCGCATTTTCTTTGTTTTTCTGTGCTCTTTCGAATGCGAAAAGAATTTTAAGGATCGGTTGAACGATTCAAAAGTTATGACCTTTTTTAAGACTACCAAAATCAGGGAAAATCGAGGATCCTGTATTAAGCCCCTTTTCGCTCTATCTCCCACAGGAGCCGAGAAAAACGCGAAAAACGATATTTGGGATATTTCCCACATGGGATGGACGTTATCTGATGTATTTCGTCGCGCTGATCACGAATCTGGCCGTGGATTTGCGATATCTCCAACAGGAGCTGAGAAAATCGCAAAAAACCGAATTAACCGGAAACCACCTGCTTTACGTTTACAAAAATCACGATATCGATCGTTTTCTCTGCAATAGCGACTATTTCCGCTGCGCTTTGACTTTCTAACGAACAAGGCTTGATAATACATCAATTTCCATGCATTTAGGATAGTAGAATATTTTTTTTCAATTTTTTTGCGAAAGATAATCGATTTCTTAGTTAGGTGAAAAATGTTATTTTGGTGGTGATACACAATCTGCGCTCTCGGATCGAAAAATTGAAGTATCGAGATAAACCTAGTCGCATTTTCTTTGTCTTTCTGTGCTCTTTCGAATGCGAAAAGAATTTTAAGGATCGGTTGAACCATTCAAAAGTTATGGCCTTTTTATCGATTAACAAAATCAGGGGAAATCAAGGATCCTGTATTAAGCCCCTTTTCGCTCTATCTCCCACAGGAGCCGAGAAAAACGCGAAAAACGATTTTTGGGATATTTCCCACATGGGATGGACGTTATCTGATGTATTTCGTCGCGCTGATCACGAATCTGGCCGTGGATTTGCGATATCTCCAACAGGAGCTGAGAAAATCGCAAAAAACCGAATTAACCGGAAACCACCTGCTTTACGTTTACAAAAATCACGATATCGATCGTTTTCTCTGTAATAGCGACTATTTCCGCTGCGCTTTGACTTTCTAACGAACAAGGCTTGATAATACATCAATTTCCTTGCATTTAGGATAGTAGAATAATTTTTTTCAATTTTTTTGCGAAAGATAATCGATTTCTTAGTTAGGTGAAAAATGTTATTTTGGTGGTGATACACAATCTGCGCTCTCGGATCGAAAAATTGAAGTATCGAGATAAACCTAGTCGCATTTTCTTTGTTTTTCTGTGCTCTTTCGAATGCAAAAAGAATTTTAAGGATCGGTTGAACGATTCAAAAGTTATGACCTTTTTTAAGACTACCAAAATCAGGGAAAATCGAGGATCCTGTATTAAGCCCCTTTTCGCTCTATCTCCCACAGGAGCCGAGAAAAACGCGAAAAACGATATTTGGGATATTTCCCACATGGGGTGGACGTTATCTGATGTATTTCGTCGCGCTGATCACGAATCTGGCCGTGGATTTGCGATATCTCCAACAGGAGCTGAGAAAATCGCAAAAAACCGAATTAACCGGAAACCACCTGCTTTACGTTTACAAAAATCACGATATCGATCGTTTTCTCTGTAATAGCGACTATTTCCGCTGCGCTTTGACTTTCTAACGAACAAGGCTTGATAATACATCAATTTCCATGCATTTAGGATAGTAGAATAATTTTTTTCAATTTTTTTGCGAAAGATAATCGATTTCTTAGTTAGGTGAAAAATGTTATTTTGGTGGTGATACACAATCTGCGCTCTCGGATCGAAAAATTGAAGTATCGAGATAAACCTAGTCGCATTTTCTTTGTCTTTCTGTGCTCTTTCGAATGCGAAAAGAATTTTAAGGATCGGTTGAACCATTCAAAAGTTATGGCCTTTTTATCGATTAACAAAATCAGGGGAAATCAAGGATCCTGTATTAAGCCCCTTTTCGCTCTATCTCCCACAGGAGCCGAGAAAAACGCGAAAAACGATTTTTGGGATATTTCCCACATGGGATGGACGTTATCTGATGTATTTCGTCGCGCTGATCACGAATCTGGCCGTGGATTTGCGATATCTCCAACAGGAGCTGAGAAAATCGCAAAAAACCGAATTAACCGGAAACCACCTGCTTTACGTTTACAAAAATCACGATATCGATCGTTTTCTCTGTAATAGCGACTATTTCCGCTGCGCTTTGACTTTCTAACGAACAAGGCTTGATAATACATCAATTTCCTTGCATTTAGGATAGTAGAATAATTTTTTTCAATTTTTTTGCGAAAGATAATCGATTTCTTAGTTAGGTGAAAAATGTTATTTTGGTGGTGATACACAATCTGCGCTCTCGGATCGAAAAATTGAAGTATCGAGATAAACCTAGTCGCATTTTCTTTGTTTTTCTGTGCTCTTTCGAATGCAAAAAGAATTTTAAGGATCGGTTGAACGATTCAAAAGTTATGACCTTTTTTAAGACTACCAAAATCAGGGAAAATCGAGGATCCTGTATTAAGCCCCTTTTCGCTCTATCTCCCACAGGAGCCGAGAAAAACGCGAAAAACGATATTTGGGATATTTCCCACATGGGGTGGACGTTATCTGATGTATTTCGTCGCGCTGATCACGAATCTGGCCGTGGATTTGCGATATCTCCAACAGGAGCTGAGAAAATCGCAAAAAACCGAATTAACCGGAAACCACCTGCTTTACGTTTACAAAAATCACGATATCGATCGTTTTCTCTGTAATAGCGACTATTTCCGCTGCGCTTTGACTTTCTAACGAACAAGGCTTGATAATACATCAATTTCCATGCATTTAGGATAGTAGAATTATTTTTTTCAATTTTTTTGCGAAAGATAATCGATTTCTTAGTTAGGTGAAAAATGTTATTTTGGTGGTGATACACAATCTGCGCTCTCGGATCGAAAAATTAAAGTATCGAGATAAACCTAGTCGCATTTTCTTTGTTTTTCTGTGCTCTTTCGAATGCGAAAAGAATTTTAAGGATCAGTTGAACGATTCAAAAGTTATGACCTTTTTTAAGACTACCAAAATCAGGGAAAATCGAGGATCCTGTATTAAGCCCCTTTTCGCTCTATCTCCCACAGGAGCCGAGAAAAACGCGAAAAACGATATTTGGGATATTTCCCACATGGGGTGGACGTTATCTGATGTATTTCGTCGCGCTGATCACGAATCTGGCCGTGGATTTGCGATATCTCCAACAGGAGCTGAGAAAATCGCAAAAAACCGAATTAACCGGAAACCACCTGCTTTACGTTTACAAAAATCACGATATCGATCGTTTTCTCTGTAATAGCGACTATTTCCGCTGCGCTTTGACTTTCTAACGAACAAGGCTTGATAATACATCAATTTCCATGCATTTAGGATAGTAGAATTATTTTTTTCAATTTTTTTGCGAAAGATAATCGATTTCTTAGTTAGGTGAAAAATGTTATTTTGGTGGTGATACACAATCTGCGCTCTCGGATCGAAAAATTGAAGTATCGAGATAAACCTAGTCGCATTTTCTTTGTTTTTCTGTGCTCTTTCGAATGCAAAAAGAATTTTAAGGATCGGTTGAACGATTCAAAAGTTATGACCTTTTTTAAGACTACCAAAATCAGGGAAAATCGAGGATCCTGTATTAAGCCCCTTTTCGCTCTATCTCCCACAGGAGCCGAGAAAAACGCGAAAAACGATATTTGGGATATTTCCCACATGGGGTGGACGTTATCTGATGTATTTCGTCGCGCTGATCACGAATCTGGCCGTGGATTTGCGATATCTCCAACAGGAGCTGAGAAAATCGCAAAAAACCGAATTAACCGGAAACCACCTGCTTTACGTTTACAAAAATCACGATATCGATCGTTTTCTCTGTAATAGCGACTATTTCCGCTGCGCTTTGACTTTCTAACGAACAAGGCTTGATAATACATCAATTTCCATGCATTTAGGATAGTAGAATAATTTTTTTCAATTTTTTTGCGAAAGATAATCGATTTCTTAGTTAGGTGAAAAATGTTATTTTGGTGGTGATACACAATCTGCGCTCTCGGATCGAAAAATTGAAGTATCGAGATAAACCTAGTCGCATTTTCTTTGTCTTTCTGTGCTCTTTCGAATGCGAAAAGAATTTTAAGGATCGGTTGAACCATTCAAAAGTTATGGCCTTTTTATCGATTAACAAAATCAGGGGAAATCAAGGATCCTGTATTAAGCCCCTTTTCGCTCTATCTCCCACAGGAGCCGAGAAAAACGCGAAAAACGATTTTTGGGATATTTCCCACATGGGATGGACGTTATCTGATGTATTTCGTCGCGCTGATCACGAATCTGGCCGTGGATTTGCGATATCTCCAACAGGAGCTGAGAAAATCGCAAAAAACCGAATTAACCGGAAACCACCTGCTTTACGTTTACAAAAATCACGATAT
This sequence comes from Cylloceria caligata, assembly GCA_963942595.1. NCBI lineage: Eukaryota > Metazoa > Arthropoda > Insecta > Hymenoptera > Ichneumonidae > Cylloceria > Cylloceria caligata. The sequence continues at coordinate 71,770,192 of OZ012707.1, forward strand.
CGATCGTTTTCTCTGTAATAGCGACTATTTCCGCTGCGCTTTGACTTTCTAACGAACAAGGCTTGATAATACATCAATTTCCTTGCATTTAGGATAGTAGAATAATTTTTTTCAATTTTTTTGCGAAAGATAATCGATTTCTTAGTTAGGTGAAAAATGTTATTTTGGTGGTGATACACAATCTGCGCTCTCGGATCGAAAAATTGAAGTATCGAGATAAACCTAGTCGCATTTTCTTTGTTTTTCTGTGCTCTTTCGAATGCAAAAAGAATTTTAAGGATCGGTTGAACGATTCAAAAGTTATGACCTTTTTTAAGACTACCAAAATCAGGGAAAATCGAGGATCCTGTATTAAGCCCCTTTTCGCTCTATCTCCCACAGGAGCCGAGAAAAACGCGAAAAACGATATTTGGGATATTTCCCACATGGGGTGGACGTTATCTGATGTATTTCGTCGCGCTGATCACGAATCTGGCCGTGGATTTGCGATATCTCCAACAGGAGCTGAGAAAATCGCAAAAAACCGAATTAACCGGAAACCACCTGCTTTACGTTTACAAAAATCACGATATCGATCGTTTTCTCTGTAATAGCGACTATTTCCGCTGCGCTTTGACTTTCTAACGAACAAGGCTTGATAATACATCAATTTCCATGCATTTAGGATAGTAGAATTATTTTTTTCAATTTTTTTGCGAAAGATAATCGATTTCTTAGTTAGGTGAAAAATGTTATTTTGGTGGTGATACACAATCTGCGCTCTCGGATCGAAAAATTAAAGTATCGAGATAAACCTAGTCGCATTTTCTTTGTTTTTCTGTGCTCTTTCGAATGCGAAAAGAATTTTAAGGATCAGTTGAACGATTCAAAAGTTATGACCTTTTTTAAGACTACCAAAATCAGGGAAAATCGAGGATCCTGTATTAAGCCCCTTTTCGCTCTATCTCCCACAGGAGCCGAGAAAAACGCGAAAAACGATATTTGGGATATTTCCCACATGGGGTGGACGTTATCTGATGTATTTCGTCGCGCTGATCACGAATCTGGCCGTGGATTTGCGATATCTCCAACAGGAGCTGAGAAAATCGCAAAAAACCGAATTAACCGGAAACCACCTGCTTTACGTTTACAAAAATCACGATATCGATCGTTTTCTCTGTAATAGCGACTATTTCCGCTGCGCTTTGACTTTCTAACGAACAAGGCTTGATAATACATCAATTTCCATGCATTTAGGATAGTAGAATTATTTTTTTCAATTTTTTTGCGAAAGATAATCGATTTCTTAGTTAGGTGAAAAATGTTATTTTGGTGGTGATACACAATCTGCGCTCTCGGATCGAAAAATTGAAGTATCGAGATAAACCTAGTCGCATTTTCTTTGTTTTTCTGTGCTCTTTCGAATGCGAAAAGAATTTTAAGGATCGGTTGAACGATTCAAAAGTTATGACCTTTTTTAAGACTACCAAAATCAGGGAAAATCGAGGATCCTGTATTAAGCCCCTTTTCGCTCTATCTCCCACAGGAGCCGAGAAAAACGCGAAAAACGATATTTGGGATATTTCCCACATGGGATGGACGTTATCTGATGTATTTCGTCGCGCTGATCACGAATCTGGCCGTGGATTTGCGATATCTCCAACAGGAGCTGAGAAAATCGCAAAAAACCGAATTAACCGGAAACCACCTGCTTTACGTTTACAAAAATCACGATATCGATCGTTTTCTCTGCAATAGCGACTATTTCCGCTGCGCTTTGACTTTCTAACGAACAAGGCTTGATAATACATCAATTTCCATGCATTTAGGATAGTAGAATATTTTTTTTCAATTTTTTTGCGAAAGATAATCGATTTCTTAGTTAGGTGAAAAATGTTATTTTGGTGGTGATACACAATCTGCGCTCTCGGATCGAAAAATTGAAGTATCGAGATAAACCTAGTCGCATTTTCTTTGTCTTTCTGTGCTCTTTCGAATGCGAAAAGAATTTTAAGGATCGGTTGAACCATTCAAAAGTTATGGCCTTTTTATCGATTAACAAAATCAGGGGAAATCAAGGATCCTGTATTAAGCCCCTTTTCGCTCTATCTCCCACAGGAGCCGAGAAAAACGCGAAAAACGATTTTTGGGATATTTCCCACATGGGATGGACGTTATCTGATGTATTTCGTCGCGCTGATCACGAATCTGGCCGTGGATTTGCGATATCTCCAACAGGAGCTGAGAAAATCGCAAAAAACCGAATTAACCGGAAACCACCTGCTTTACGTTTACAAAAATCACGATATCGATCGTTTTCTCTGTAATAGCGACTATTTCCGCTGCGCTTTGACTTTCTAACGAACAAGGCTTGATAATACATCAATTTCCTTGCATTTAGGATAGTAGAATAATTTTTTTCAATTTTTTTGCGAAAGATAATCGATTTCTTAGTTAGGTGAAAAATGTTATTTTGGTGGTGATACACAATCTGCGCTCTCGGATCGAAAAATTGAAGTATCGAGATAAACCTAGTCGCATTTTCTTTGTTTTTCTGTGCTCTTTCGAATGCAAAAAGAATTTTAAGGATCGGTTGAACGATTCAAAAGTTATGACCTTTTTTAAGACTACCAAAATCAGGGAAAATCGAGGATCCTGTATTAAGCCCCTTTTCGCTCTATCTCCCACAGGAGCCGAGAAAAACGCGAAAAACGATATTTGGGATATTTCCCACATGGGGTGGACGTTATCTGATGTATTTCGTCGCGCTGATCACGAATCTGGCCGTGGATTTGCGATATCTCCAACAGGAGCTGAGAAAATCGCAAAAAACCGAATTAACCGGAAACCACCTGCTTTACGTTTACAAAAATCACGATATCGATCGTTTTCTCTGTAATAGCGACTATTTCCGCTGCGCTTTGACTTTCTAACGAACAAGGCTTGATAATACATCAATTTCCATGCATTTAGGATAGTAGAATAATTTTTTTCAATTTTTTTGCGAAAGATAATCGATTTCTTAGTTAGGTGAAAAATGTTATTTTGGTGGTGATACACAATCTGCGCTCTCGGATCGAAAAATTGAAGTATCGAGATAAACCTAGTCGCATTTTCTTTGTTTTTCTGTGCTCTTTCGAATGCAAAAAGAATTTTAAGGATCGGTTGAACGATTCAAAAGTTATGACCTTTTTTAAGACTACCAAAATCAGGGAAAATCGAGGATCCTGTATTAAGCCCCTTTTCGCTCTATCTCCCACAGGAGCCGAGAAAAACGCGAAAAACGATATTTGGGATATTTCCCACATGGGATGGACGTTATCTGATGTATTTCGTCGCGCTGATCACGAATCTGGCCGTGGATTTGCGATATCTCCAACAGGAGCTGAGAAAATCGCAAAAAACCGAATTAACCGGAAACCACCTGCTTTACGTTTACAAAAATCACGATATCGATCGTTTTCTCTGTAATAGCGACTATTTCCGCTGCGCTTTGACTTTCTAACGAACAAGGCTTGATAATACATCAATTTCCATGCATTTAGGATAGTAGAATAATTTTTTTCAATTTTTTTGCGAAAGATAATCGATTTCTTAGTTAGGTGAAAAATGTTATTTTGGTGGTGATACACAATCTGCGCTCTCGGATCGAAAAATTGAAGTATCGAGATAAACCTAGTCGCATTTTCTTTGTTTTTCTGTGCTCTTTCGAATGCGAAAAGAATTTTAAGGATCGGTTGAACGATTCAAAAGTTATGACCTTTTTTAAGACTACCAAAATCAGGGAAAATCGAGGATCCTGTATTAAGCCCCTTTTCGCTCTATCTCCCACAGGAGCCGAGAAAAACGCGAAAAACGATATTTGGGATATTTCCCACATGGGATGGACGTTATCTGATGTATTTCGTCGCGCTGATCACGAATCTGGCCGTGGATTTGCGATAACTCCAACAGGAGCTGAGAAAATCGCAAAAAACCGAATTAACCGGAAACCACCTGCTTTACGTTTACAAAAATCACGATATCGATCGTTTTCTCTGCAATAGCGACTATTTCCGCTGCGCTTTGACTTTCTAACGAACAAGGCTTGATAATACATCAATTTCCATGCATTTAGGATAGTAGAATATTTTTTTTCAATTTTTTTGCGAAAGATAATCGATTTCTTAGTTAGGTGAAAAATGTTATTTTGGTGGTGATACACAATCTGCGCTCTCGGATCGAAAAATTGAAGTATTGAGATAAACCTAGTCGCATTTTCTTTGTCTTTCTGTGCTCTTTCGAATGCGAAAAGAATTTTAAGGATCGGTTGAACCATTCAAAAGTTATGGCCTTTTTATCGATTAACAAAATCAGGGGAAATCAAGGATCCTGTATTAAGCCCCTTTTCGCTCTATCTCCCACAGGAGCCGAGAAAAACGCGAAAAACGATTTTTGGGATATTTCCCACATGGGATGGACGTTATCTGATGTATTTCGTCGCGCTGATCACGAATCTGGCCGTGGATTTGCGATATCTTCAACAGGAGCTGAGAAAATCGCAAAAAACCGAATTAACCGGAAACCACCTGCTTTACGTTTACAAAAATCACGATATCGATCGTTTTCTCTGTAATAGCGACTATTTCCGCTGCGCTTTGACTTTCTAACGAACAAGGCTTGATAATACATCAATTTCCTTGCATTTAGGATAGTAGAATAATTTTTTTCAATTTTTTTGCGAAAGATAATCGATTTCTTAGTTAGGTGAAAAATGTTATTTTGGTGGTGATACACAATCTGCGCTCTCGGATCGAAAAATTGAAGTATCGAGATAAACCTAGTCGCATTTTCTTTGTTTTTCTGTGCTCTTTCGAATGCGAAAAGAATTTTAAGGATCGGTTGAACGATTCAAAAGTTATGACCTTTTTTAAGACTACCAAAATCAGGGAAAATCGAGGATCCTGTATTAAGCCCCTTTTCGCTCTATCTCCCACAGGAGCCGAGAAAAACGCGAAAAACGATATTTGGGATATTTCCCACATGGGATGGACGTTATCTGATGTATTTCGTCGCGCTGATCACGAATCTGGCCGTGGATTTGCGATATCTCCAACAGGAGCTGAGAAAATCGCAAAAAACCGAATTAACCGGAAACCACCTGCTTTACGTTTACAAAAATCACGATATCGATCGTTTTCTCTGCAATAGCGACTATTTCCGCTGCGCTTTGACTTTCTAACGAACAAGGCTTGATAATACATCAATTTCCATGCATTTAGGATAGTAGAATATTTTTTTTCAATTTTTTTGCGAAAGATAATCGATTTCTTAGTTAGGTGAAAAATGTTATTTTGGTGGTGATACACAATCTGCGCTCTCGGATCGAAAAATTGAAGTATTGAGATAAACCTAGTCGCATTTTCTTTGTCTTTCTGTGCTCTTTCGAATGCGAAAAGAATTTTAAGGATCGGTTGAACCATTCAAAAGTTATGGCCTTTTTATCGATTAACAAAATCAGGGGAAATCAAGGATCCTGTATTAAGCCCCTTTTCGCTCTATCTCCCACAGGAGCCGAGAAAAACGCGAAAAACGATTTTTGGGATATTTCCCACATGGGATGGACGTTATCTGATGTATTTCGTCGCGCTGATCACGAATCTGGCCGTGGATTTGCGATATCTCCAACAGGAGCTGAGAAAATCGCAAAAAACCGAATTAACCGGAAACCACCTGCTTTACGTTTACAAAAATCACGATATCGATCGTTTTCTCTGTAATAGCGACTATTTCCGCTGCGCTTTGACTTTCTAACGAACAAGGCTTGATAATACATCAATTTCCTTGCATTTAGGATAGTAGAATAATTTTTTTCAATTTTTTTGCGAAAGATAATCGATTTCTTAGTTAGGTGAAAAATGTTATTTTGGTGGTGATACACAATCTGCGCTCTCGGATCGAAAAATTGAAGTATCGAGATAAACCTAGTCGCATTTTCTTTGTTTTTCTGTGCTCTTTCGAATGCAAAAAGAATTTTAAGGATCGGTTGAACGATTCAAAAGTTATGACCTTTTTTAAGACTACCAAAATCAGGGAAAATCGAGGATCCTGTATTAAGCCCCTTTTCGCTCTATCTCCCACAGGAGCCGAGAAAAACGCGAAAAACGATATTTGGGATATTTCCCACATGGGGTGGACGTTATCTGATGTATTTCGTCGCGCTGATCACGAATCTGGCCGTGGATTTGCGATATCTCCAACAGGAGCTGAGAAAATCGCAAAAAACCGAATTAACCGGAAACCACCTGCTTTACGTTTACAAAAATCACGATATCGATCGTTTTCTCTGTAATAGCGACTATTTCCGCTGCGCTTTGACTTTCTAACGAACAAGGCTTGATAATACATCAATTTCCATGCATTTAGGATAGTAGAATTATTTTTTTCAATTTTTTTGCGAAAGATAATCGATTTCTTAGTTAGGTGAAAAATGTTATTTTGGTGGTGATACACAATCTGCGCTCTCGGATCGAAAAATTAAAGTATCGAGATAAACCTAGTCGCATTTTCTTTGTTTTTCTGTGCTCTTTCGAATGCGAAAAGAATTTTAAGGATCAGTTGAACGATTCAAAAGTTATGACCTTTTTTAAGACTACCAAAATCAGGGAAAATCGAGGATCCTGTATTAAGCCCCTTTTCGCTCTATCTCCCACAGGAGCCGAGAAAAACGCGAAAAACGATATTTGGGATATTTCCCACATGGGATGGACGTTATCTGATGTATTTCGTCGCGCTGATCACGAATCTGGCCGTTGATTTGCGATATCTCCAACAGGAGCTGAGAAAATCGCAAAAAACCGAATTAACCGGAAACCACCTGCTTTACGTTTACAAAAATCACGATATCGATCGTTTTCTCTGTAATAGCGACTATTTCCGCTGCGCTTTGACTTTCTAACGAACAAGGCTTGATAATACATCAATTTCCATGCATTTAGGATAGTAGAATAATTTTTTTCAATTTTTTTGCGAAAGATAATCGATTTCTTAGTTAGGTGAAAAATGTTATTTTGGTGGTGATACACAATCTGCGCTCTCGGATCGAAAAATTGAAGTATCGAGATAAACCTAGTCGCATTTTCTTTGTTTTTCTGTGCTCTTTCGAATGCGAAAAGAATTTTAAGGATCGGTTGAACGATTCAAAAGTTATGACCTTTTTTAAGACTACCAAAATCAGGGAAAATCGAGGATCCTGTATTAAGCCCCTTTTCGCTCTATCTCCCACAGGAGCCGAGAAAAACGCGAAAAACGATATTTGGGATATTTCCCACATGGGATGGACGTTATCTGATGTATTTCGTCGCGCTGATCACGAATCTGGCCGTGGATTTGCGATATCTCCAACAGGAGCTGAGAAAATCGCAAAAAACCGAATTAACCGGAAACCACCTGCTTTACGTTTACAAAAATCACGATATCGATCGTTTTCTCTGCAATAGCGACTATTTCCGCTGCGCTTTGACTTTCTAACGAACAAGGCTTGATAATACATCAATTTCCATGCATTTAGGATAGTAGAATATTTTTTTTCAATTTTTTTGCGAAAGATAATCGATTTCTTAGTTAGGTGAAAAATGTTATTTTGGTGGTGATACACAATCTGCGCTCTCGGATCGAAAAATTGAAGTATCGAGATAAACCTAGTCGCATTTTCTTTGTCTTTCTGTGCTCTTTCGAATGCGAAAAGAATTTTAAGGATCGGTTGAACCATTCAAAAGTTATGGCCTTTTTATCGATTAACAAAATCAGGGGAAATCAAGGATCCTGTATTAAGCCCCTTTTCGCTCTATCTCCCACAGGAGCCGAGAAAAACGCGAAAAACGATTTTTGGGATATTTCCCACATGGGATGGACGTTATCTGATGTATTTCGTCGCGCTGATCACGAATCTGGCCGTGGATTTGCGATATCTCCAACAGGAGCTGAGAAAATCGCAAAAAACCGAATTAACCGGAAACCACCTGCTTTACGTTTACAAAAATCACGATATCGATCGTTTTCTCTGTAATAGCGACTATTTCCGCTGCGCTTTGACTTTCTAACGAACAAGGCTTGATAATACATCAATTTCCTTGCATTTAGGATAGTAGAATAATTTTTTTCAATTTTTTTGCGAAAGATAATCGATTTCTTAGTTAGGTGAAAAATGTTATTTTGGTGGTGATACACAATCTGCGCTCTCGGATCGAAAAATTGAAGTATCGAGATAAACCTAGTCGCATTTTCTTTGTTTTTCTGTGCTCTTTCGAATGCAAAAAGAATTTTAAGGATCGGTTGAACGATTCAAAAGTTATGACCTTTTTTAAGACTACCAAAATCAGGGAAAATCGAGGATCCTGTATTAAGCCCCTTTTCGCTCTATCTCCCACAGGAGCCGAGAAAAACGCGAAAAACGATATTTGGGATATTTCCCACATGGGGTGGACGTTATCTGATGTATTTCGTCGCGCTGATCACGAATCTGGCCGTGGATTTGCGATATCTCCAACAGGAGCTGAGAAAATCGCAAAAAACCGAATTAACCGGAAACCACCTGCTTTACGTTTACAAAAATCACGATATCGATCGTTTTCTCTGTAATAGCGACTATTTCCGCTGCGCTTTGACTTTCTAACGAACAAGGCTTGATAATACATCAATTTCCATGCATTTAGGATAGTAGAATAATTTTTTTCAATTTTTTTGCGAAAGATAATCGATTTCTTAGTTAGGTGAAAAATGTTATTTTGGTGGTGATACACAATCTGCGCTCTCGGATCGAAAAATTGAAGTATCGAGATAAACCTAGTCGCATTTTCTTTGTTTTTCTGTGCTCTTTCGAATGCAAAAAGAATTTTAAGGATCGGTTGAACGATTCAAAAGTTATGACCTTTTTTAAGACTACCAAAATCAGGGAAAATCGAGGATCCTGTATTAAGCCCCTTTTCGCTCTATCTCCCACAGGAGCCGAGAAAAACGCGAAAAACGATATTTGGGATATTTCCCACATGGGATGGACGTTATCTGATGTATTTCGTCGCGCTGATCACGAATCTGGCCGTGGATTTGCGATATCTCCAACAGGAGCTGAGAAAATCGCAAAAAACCGAATTAACCGGAAACCACCTGCTTTACGTTTACAAAAATCACGATATCGATCGTTTTCTCTGTAATAGCGACTATTTCCGCTGCGCTTTGACTTTCTAACGAACAAGGCTTGATAATACATCAATTTCCTTGCATTTAGGATAGTAGAATAATTTTTTTCAATTTTTTTGCGAAAGATAATCGATTTCTTAGTTAGGTGAAAAATGTTATTTTGGTGGTGATACACAATCTGCGCTCTCGGATCGAAAAATTGAAGTATCGAGATAAACCTAGTCGCATTTTCTTTGTTTTTCTGTGCTCTTTCGAATGCAAAAAGAATTTTAAGGATCGGTTGAACGATTCAAAAGTTATGACCTTTTTTAAGACTACCAAAATCAGGGAAAATCGAGGATCCTGTATTAAGCCCCTTTTCGCTCTATCTCCCACAGGAGCCGAGAAAAACGCGAAAAACGATATTTGGGATATTTCCCACATGGGGTGGACGTTATCTGATGTATTTCGTCGCGCTGATCACGAATCTGGCCGTGGATTTGCGATATCTCCAACAGGAGCTGAGAAAATCGCAAAAAACCGAATTAACCGGAAACCACCTGCTTTACGTTTACAAAAATCACGATATCGATCGTTTTCTCTGTAATAGCGACTATTTCCGCTGCGCTTTGACTTTCTAACGAACAAGGCTTGATAATACATCAATTTCCATGCATTTAGGATAGTAGAATAATTTTTTTCAATTTTTTTGCGAAAGATAATCGATTTCTTAGTTAGGTGAAAAATGTTATTTTGGTGGTGATACACAATCTGCGCTCTCGGATCGAAAAATTGAAGTATCGAGATAAACCTAGTCGCATTTTCTTTGTTTTTCTGTGCTCTTTCGAATGCAAAAAGAATTTTAAGGATCGGTTGAACGATTCAAAAGTTATGACCTTTTTTAAGACTACCAAAATCAGGGAAAATCGAGGATCCTGTATTAAGCCCCTTTTCGCTCTATCTCCCACAGGAGCCGAGAAAAACGCGAAAAACGATATTTGGGATATTTCCCACATGGGATGGACGTTATCTGATGTATTTCGTCGCGCTGATCACGAATCTGGCCGTGGATTTGCGATATCTCCAACAGGAGCTGAGAAAATCGCAAAAAACCGAATTAACCGGAAACCACCTGCTTTACGTTTACAAAAATCACGATATCGATCGTTTTCTCTGTAATAGCGACTATTTCCGCTGCGCTTTGACTTTCTAACGAACAAGGCTTGATAATACATCAATTTCCATGCATTTAGGATAGTAGAATAATTTTTTTCAATTTTTTTGCGAAAGATAATCGATTTCTTAGTTAGGTGAAAAATGTTATTTTGGTGGTGATACACAATCTGCGCTCTCGGATCGAAAAATTGAAGTATCGAGATAAACCTAGTCGCATTTTCTTTGTTTTTCTGTGCTCTTTCGAATGCGAAAAGAATTTTAAGGATCGGTTGAACGATTCAAAAGTTATGACCTTTTTTAAGACTACCAAAATCAGGGAAAATCGAGGATCCTGTATTAAGCCCCTTTTCGCTCTATCTCCCACAGGAGCCGAGAAAAACGCGAAAAACGATATTTGGGATATTTCCCACATGGGATGGACGTTATCTGATGTATTTCGTCGCGCTGATCACGAATCTGGCCGTGGATTTGCGATAACTCCAACAGGAGCTGAGAAAATCGCAAAAAACCGAATTAACCGGAAACCACCTGCTTTACGTTTACAAAAATCACGATATCGATCGTTTTCTCTGCAATAGCGACTATTTCCGCTGCGCTTTGACTTTCTAACGAACAAGGCTTGATAATACATCAATTTCCATGCATTTAGGATAGTAGAATATTTTTTTTCAATTTTTTTGCGAAAGATAATCGATTTCTTAGTTAGGTGAAAAATGTTATTTTGGTGGTGATACACAATCTGCGCTCTCGGATCGAAAAATTGAAGTATTGAGATAAACCTAGTCGCATTTTCTTTGTCTTTCTGTGCTCTTTCGAATGCGAAAAGAATTTTAAGGATCGGTTGAACCATTCAAAAGTTATGGCCTTTTTATCGATTAACAAAATCAGGGGAAATCAAGGATCCTGTATTAAGCCCCTTTTCGCTCTATCTCCCACAGGAGCCGAGAAAAACGCGAAAAACGATTTTTGGGATATTTCCCACATGGGATGGACGTTATCTGATGTATTTCGTCGCGCTGATCACGAATCTGGCCGTGGATTTGCGATATCTTCAACAGGAGCTGAGAAAATCGCAAAAAACCGAATTAACCGGAAACCACCTGCTTTACGTTTACAAAAATCACGATATCGATCGTTTTCTCTGTAATAGCGACTATTTCCGCTGCGCTTTGACTTTCTAACGAACAAGGCTTGATAATACATCAATTTCCTTGCATTTAGGATAGTAGAATAATTTTTTTCAATTTTTTTGCGAAAGATAATCGATTTCTTAGTTAGGTGAAAAATGTTATTTTGGTGGTGATACACAATCTGCGCTCTCGGATCGAAAAATTGAAGTATCGAGATAAACCTAGTCGCATTTTCTTTGTTTTTCTGTGCTCTTTCGAATGCAAAAAGAATTTTAAGGATCGGTTGAACGATTCAAAAGTTATGACCTTTTTTAAGACTACCAAAATCAGGGAAAATCGAGGATCCTGTATTAAGCCCCTTTTCGCTCTATCTCCCACAGGAGCCGAGAAAAACGCGAAAAACGATATTTGGGATATTTCCCACATGGGATGGACGTTATCTGATGTATTTCGTCGCGCTGATCACGAATCTGGCCGTGGATTTGCGATATCTCCAACAGGAGCTGAGAAAATCGCAAAAAACCGAATTAACCGGAAACCACCTGCTTTACGTTTACAAAAATCACGATATCGATCGTTTTCTCTGTAATAGCGACTATTTCCGCTGCGCTTTGACTTTCTAACGAACAAGGCTTGATAATACATCAATTTCCATGCATTTAGGATAGTAGAATAATTTTTTTCAATTTTTTTGCGAAAGATAATCGATTTCTTAGTTAGGTGAAAAATGTTATTTTGGTGGTGATACACAATCTGCGCTCTCGGATCGAAAAATTGAAGTATCGAGATAAACCTAGTCGCATTTTCTTTGTTTTTCTGTGCTCTTTCGAATGCGAAAAGAATTTTAAGGATCGGTTGAACGATTCAAAAGTTATGACCTTTTTTAAGACTACCAAAATCAGGGAAAATCGAGGATCCTGTATTAAGCCCCTTTTCGCTCTATCTCCCACAGGAGCCGAGAAAAACGCGAAAAACGATATTTGGGATATTTCCCACATGGGATGGACGTTATCTGATGTATTTCGTCGCGCTGATCACGAATCTGGCCGTGGATTTGCGATAACTCCAACAGGAGCTGAGAAAATCGCAAAAAACCGAATTAACCGGAAACCACCTGCTTTACGTTTACAAAAATCACGATATCGATCGTTTTCTCTGCAATAGCGACTATTTCCGCTGCGCTTTGACTTTCTAACGAACAAGGCTTGATAATACATCAATTTCCATGCATTTAGGATAGTAGAATATTTTTTTTCAATTTTTTTGCGAAAGATAATCGATTTCTTAGTTAGGTGAAAAATGTTATTTTGGTGGTGATACACAATCTGCGCTCTCGGATCGAAAAATTGAAGTATTGAGATAAACCTAGTCGCATTTTCTTTGTCTTTCTGTGCTCTTTCGAATGCGAAAAGAATTTTAAGGATCGGTTGAACCATTCAAAAGTTATGGCCTTTTTATCGATTAACAAAATCAGGGGAAATCAAGGATCCTGTATTAAGCCCCTTTTCGCTCTATCTCCCACAGGAGCCGAGAAAAACGCGAAAAACGATATTTGGGATATTTCCCACATGGGATGGACGTTATCTGATGTATTTCGTCGCGCTGATCACGAATCTGGCCGTGGATTTGCGATAACTCCAACAGGAGCTGAGAAAATCGCAAAAAACCGAATTAACCGGAAACCACCTGCTTTACGTTTACAAAAATCACGATATCGATCGTTTTCTCTGCAATAGCGACTATTTCCGCTGCGCTTTGACTTTCTAACGAACAAGGCTTGATAATACATCAATTTCCTTGCATTTAGGATAGTAGAATAATTTTTTTCAATTTTTTTGCGAAAGATAATCGATTTCTTAGTTAGGTGAAAAATGTTATTTTGGTGGTGATACACAATCTGCGCTCTCGGATCGAAAAATTGAAGTATCGAGATAAACCTAGTCGCATTTTCTTTGTTTTTCTGTGCTCTTTCGAATGCAAAAAGAATTTTAAGGATCGGTTGAACGATTCAAAAGTTATGACCTTTTTTAAGACTACCAAAATCAGGGAAAATCGAGGATCCTGTATTAAGCCCCTTTTCGCTCTATCTCCCACAGGAGCCGAGAAAAACGCGAAAAACGATATTTGGGATATTTCCCACATGGGGTGGACGTTATCTGATGTATTTCGTCGCGCTGATCACGAATCTGGCCGTGGATTTGCGATATCTCCAACAGGAGCTGAGAAAATCGCAAAAAACCGAATTAACCGGAAACCACCTGCTTTACGTTTACAAAAATCACGATATCGATCGTTTTCTCTGTAATAGCGACTATTTCCGCTGCGCTTTGACTTTCTAACGAACAAGGCTTGATAATACATCAATTTCCTTGCATTTAGGATAGTAGAATAATTTTTTTCAATTTTTTTGCGAAAGATAATCGATTTCTTAGTTAGGTGAAAAATGTTATTTTGGTGGTGATACACAATCTGCGCTCTCGGATCGAAAAATTGAAGTATCGAGATAAACCTAGTCGCATTTTCTTTGTTTTTCTGTGCTCTTTCGAATGCAAAAAGAATTTTAAGGATCGGTTGAACGATTCAAAAGTTATGACCTTTTTTAAGACTACCAAAATCAGGGAAAATCGAGGATCCTGTATTAAGCCCCTTTTCGCTCTATCTCCCACAGGAGCCGAGAAAAACGCGAAAAACGATATTTGGGATATTTCCCACATGGGGTGGACGTTATCTGATGTATTTCGTCGCGCTGATCACGAATCTGGCCGTGGATTTGCGATATCTCCAACAGGAGCTGAGAAAATCGCAAAAAACCGAATTAACCGGAAACCACCTGCTTTACGTTTACAAAAATCACGATATCGATCGTTTTCTCTGTAATAGCGACTATTTCCGCTGCGCTTTGACTTTCTAACGAACAAGGCTTGATAATACATCAATTTCCATGCATTTAGGATAGTAGAATTATTTTTTTCAATTTTTTTGCGAAAGATAATCGATTTCTTAGTTAGGTGAAAAATGTTATTTTGGTGGTGATACACAATCTGCGCTCTCGGATCGAAAAATTAAAGTATCGAGATAAACCTAGTCGCATTTTCTTTGTTTTTCTGTGCTCTTTCGAATGCGAAAAGAATTTTAAGGATCAGTTGAACGATTCAAAAGTTATGACCTTTTTTAAGACTACCAAAATCAGGGAAAATCGAGGATCCTGTATTAAGCCCCTTTTCGCTCTATCTCCCACAGGAGCCGAGAAAAACGCGAAAAACGATTTTTGGGAGATTTCCCACACGGGATGGACGTTATCTGATGTATATCGTCGCGCTGATCACGAATCTGGCCGTGGATTTGCGATATCTCCAACAGGAGCTGAGAAAATCGCAAAAAACCGAATTAACCGGAAACCACCTGCTTTACGTTTACAAAAATCACGATATCGATCGTTTTCTCTGTAATAGCGACTATTTCCGCTGCGCTTTGACTTTCTAATGAACAAGGCTTGATAATACATCAATTTCCATGCATTTAGGATAGTAGAATAATTTTTTTCAATTTTTTTGCGAAAGATAATCGATTTCTTAGTTAGGTGAAAAATGTTATTTTGGTGGTGATACACAATCTGCGCTCTCGGATCGAAAAATTGAAGTATCGAGATAAACCTAGTCGCATTTTCTTTGTTTTTCTGTGCTTTTTCGAATGCGAAAAGAATTTTAAGGATCGGTTGAACGATTCAAAAGTTATGACCTTTTTTAAGACTACCAAAATCAGGGAAAATCGAGGATCCTGTATTAAGCCTCTTTTCGCTCTATCTCCCACAGGAGTCGAGAAAAACGCGAAAAACGATATTTGGGATATTTCCCACATGGGATGGACGTTATCTGATGTATTTCGTCGCGCTGATCACGAATCTGGCCGTTGATTTGCGATATCTCCAACAGGAGCTGAGAAAATCGCAAAAAACCGAATTAACCGGAAACCACCTGCTTTACGTTTACAAAAATCATGATATCGATCGTTTTCTCTGTAATAGCGACTATTTCCGCTGCGCTTTGACTTTCTAACGAACAAGGCTTGATAATACATCAATTTCCATGCATTTAGGATAGTAGAATAATTTTTTTCAATTTTTTTGCGAAAGATAATCGATTTCTTAGTTAGGTGAAAAATGTTATTTTGGTGGTGATACACAATCTGCGATCTCGGATCGAAAAATTGAAGTATCGAGATAAACCTAGTCGCATTTTCTTTGTTTTTCTGTGCTCTTTCGAATGCGAAAAGAATTTTAAGGATCGGTTGAACGATTCAAAAGTTATGACCTTTTTTAAGACTACCAAAATCAGGGAAAATCGAGGATCCTGTATTAAGCCCCTTTTCGCTCTATCTCCCACAGGAGCCGAGAAAAACGCGAAAAACGATAATTGGGATATTTCCCACATGGGATGGACGTTATCTGATGTATTTCGTCGCGCTGATCACGAATCTGGCCGTGGATTTGCGATATCTCCAACAGGAGCTGAGAAAATCGCAAAAAACCGAATTAACCGGAAACCACCTGCTTTACGTTTACAAAAATCACGATATCGATCGTTTTCTCTGCAATAGCGACTATTTCCGCTGCGCTTTGACTTTCTAACGAACAAGGCTTGATAATACATCAATTTCCATGCATTTAGGATAGTAGAATATTTTTTTTCAATTTTTTTGCGAAAGATAATCGATTTCTTAGTTAGGTGAAAAATGTTATTTTGGTGGTGATACACAATCTGCGCTATCGGATCGAAAAATTGAAGTATCGAGATAAACCTAGTCGCATTTTCTTTGTCTTTCTGTGCTCTTTCGAATGCGAAAAGAATTTTAAGGATCGGTTGAACCATTCAAAAGTTATGGCCTTTTTATCGATTAACAAAATCAGGGGAAATCAAGGATCCTGTATTAAGCCCCTTTTCGCTCTATCTCCCACAGGAGCCGAGAAAAACGCGAAAAACGATTTTTGGGATATTTCCCACATGGGATGGACGTTATCTGATGTATTTCGTCGCGCTGATCACGAATCTGGCCGTGGATTTGCGATATCTCCAACAGGAGCTGAGAAAATCGCAAAAAACCGAATTAACCGGAAACCACCTGCTTTACGTTTACAAAAATCACGATATCGATCGTTTTCTCTGTAATAGCGACTATTTCCGCTGCGCTTTGACTTTCTAACGAACAAGGCTTGATAATACATCAATTTCCTTGCATTTAGGATAGTAGAATAATTTTTTTCAATTTTTTTGCGAAAGATAATCGATTTCTTAGTTAGGTGAAAAATGTTATTTTGGTGGTGATACACAATCTGCGCTCTCGGATCGAAAAATTGAAGTATCGAGATAAACCTAGTCGCATTTTCTTTGTTTTTCTGTGCTCTTTCGAATGCAAAAAGAATTTTAAGGATCGGTTGAACGATTCAAAAGTTATGACCTTTTTTAAGACTACCAAAATCAGGGAAAATCGAGGATCCTGTATTAAGCCCCTTTTCGCTCTATCTCCCACAGGAGCCGAGAAAAACGCGAAAAACGATATTTGGGATATTTCTTACATGGGGTGGACGTTATCTGATGTATTTCGTCGCGCTGATCACGAATCTGGCCGTGGATTTGCGATATCTCCAACAGGAGCTGAGAAAATCGCAAAAAACCGAATTAACCGGAAACCACCTGCTTTACGTTTACAAAAATCACGATATCGATCGTTTTCTCTGTAATAGCGACTATTTCCGCTGCGCTTTGACTTTCTAACGAACAAGGCTTGATAATACATCAATTTCCATGCATTTAGGATAGTAGAATAATTTTTTTCAATTTTTTTGCGAAAGATAATCGATTTCTTAGTTAGGTGAAAAATGTTATTTTGGTGTTGATACACAATCTGCGCTCTCGGATCGAAAAATTGAAGTATCGAGATAAACCTAGTCGCATTTTCTTTGTTTTTCTGTGCTCTTTCGAATGCAAAAAGAATTTTAAGGATCGGTTGAACGATTCAAAAGTTATGACCTTTTTTAAGACTACCAAAATCAGGGAAAATCGAGGATCCTGTATTAAGCCCCTTTTCGCTCTATCTCCCACAGGAGCCGAGAAAAACGCGAAAAACGATATTTGGGATATTTCCCACATGGGATGGACGTTATCTGATGTATTTCGTCGCGCTGATCACGAATCTGGCCGTGGATTTGCGATATCTCCAACAGGAGCTGAGAAAATCGCAAAAAACCGAATTAACCGGAAACCACCTGCTTTACGTTTACAAAAATCACGATATCGATCGTTTTCTCTGTAATAGCGACTATTTCCGCTGCGCTTTGACTTTCTAACGAACAAGGCTTGATAATACATCAATTTCCATGCATTTAGGATAGTAGAATAATTTTTTTCAATTTTTTTGCGAAAGATAATCGATTTCTTAGTTAGGTGAAAAATGTTATTTTGGTGGTGATACACAATCTGCGCTCTCGGATCGAAAAATTGAAGTATCGAGATAAACCTAGTCGCATTTTCTTTGTTTTTCTGTGCTCTTTCGAATGCGAAAAGAATTTTAAGGATCGGTTGAACGATTCAAAAGTTATGACCTTTTTTAAGACTACCAAAATCAGGGAAAATCGAGGATCCTGTATTAAGCCCCTTTTCGCTCTATCTCCCACAGGAGCCGAGAAAAACGCGAAAAACGATATTTGGGATATTTCCCACATGGGATGGACGTTATCTGATGTATTTCGTCGCGCTGATCACGAATCTGGCCGTGGATTTGCGATATCTCCAACAGGAGCTGAGAAAATCGCAAAAAACCGAATTAACCGGAAACCACCTGCTTTACGTTTACAAAAATCACGATATCGATCGTTTTCTCTACAATAGCGACTATTTCCGCTGCGCTTTGACTTTCTAACGAGCAAGGCTTGATAATACATCAATTTCCATGCATTTAGGATAGTAGAATATTTTTTTTCAATTTTTTTGCGAAAGATAATCGATTTCTTAGTTAGGTGAAAAATGTTATTTTGGTGGTGATACACAATCTGCGCTCTCGGATCGAAAAATTGAAGTATCGAGATAAACCTAGTCGCATTTTCTTTGTCTTTCTGTGCTCTTTCGAATGCGAAAAGAATTTTAAGGATCGGTTGAACCATTCAAAAGTTATGGCCTTTTTATCGATTAACAAAATCAGGGGAAATCAAGGATCCTGTATTAAGCCCCTTTTCGCTCTATCTCCCACAGGAGCCGAGAAAAACGCGAAAAACGATTTTTGGGATATTTCCCACATGGGATGGACGTTATCTGATGTATTTCGTCGCGCTGATCACGAATCTGGCCGTGGATTTGCGATATCTCCAACAGGAGCTGAGAAAATCGCAAAAAACCGAATTAACCGGAAACCACCTGCTTTACGTTTACAAAAATCACGATATCGATCGTTTTCTCTGTAATAGCGACTATTTCCGCTGCGCTTTGACTTTCTAACGAACAAGGCTTGATAATACATCAATTTCCTTGCATTTAGGATAGTAGAATAATTTTTTTCAATTTTTTTGCGAAAGATAATCGATTTCTTAGTTAGGTGAAAAATGTTATTTTGGTGGTGATACACAATCTGCGCTCTCGGATCGAAAAATTGAAGTATCGAGATAAACCTAGTCGCATTTTCTTTGTTTTTCTGTGCTCTTTCGAATGCAAAAAGAATTTTAAGGATCGGTTGAACGATTCAAAAGTTATGACCTTTTTTAAGACTACCAAAATCAGGGAAAATCGAGAATCCTGTATTAAGCCCCTTTTCGCTCTATCTCCCACAGGAGCCGAGAAAAACGCGAAAAACGATTTTTGGGAGATTTCCCACACGGGATGGACGTTATCTGATGTATATCGTCGCGCTGATCACGAATCTGGCCGTGGATTTGCGATATCTCCAACAGGAGCTGAGAAAATCGCAAAAAACCGAATTAACCGGAAACCACCTGCTTTACGTTTACAAAAATCACGATATCGATCGTTTTCTCTGTAATAGCGACTATTTCCGCTGCGCTTTGACTTTCTAACGAACAAGGCTTGATAATACATCAATTTCCATGCATTTAGGATAGTAGAATAATTTTTTTCAATTTTTTTGCGAAAGATAATCGATTTCTTAGTTGGGTGAAAAATGTTATTTTGGTGGTGATACACAATCTGCGCTCTCGGATCGAAAAATTGAAGTATCGAGATAAACCTAGTCGCATTTTCTTTGTCTTTCTGTGCTCTTTCGAATGCGAAAAGAATTTTAAGGATCGGTTGAACCATTCAAAAGTTATGGCCTTTTTATCGATTAACAAAATCAGGGGAAATCAAGGATCCTGTATTAAGCCCCTTTTCGCTCTATCTCCCACAGGAGCCGAGAAAAACGCGAAAAACGATTTTTGGGATATTTCCCACATGGGATGGACGTTATCTGATGTATTTCGTCGCGCTGATCACGAATCTGGCCGTGGATTTGCGATATCTCCAACAGGAGCTGAGAAAATCGCAAAAAACCGAATTAACCGGAAACCACCTGCTTTACGTTTACAAAAATCACGATATCGATCGTTTTCTCTGTAATAGCGACTATTTCCGCTGCGCTTTGACTTTCTAACGAACAAGGCTTGATAATACATCAATTTCCTTGCATTTAGGATAGTAGAATAATTTTTTTCAATTTTTTTTCGAAAGATAATCGATTTCTTAGTTAGGTGAAAAATGTTATTTTGGTGGTGATACACAATCTGCGCTCTCGGATCGAAAAATTGAAGTATCGAGATAAACCTAGTCGCATTTTCTTTGTTTTTCTGTGCTCTTTCGAATGCAAAAAGAATTTTAAGGATCGGTTGAACGACTCAAAAGTTATGACCTTTTTTAAGACTACCAAAATCAGGGAAAATCGAGAATCCTGTATTAAGCCCCTTTTCGCTCTATCTCCCACAGGAGCCGAGAAAAACGCGAAAAACGATTTTTGGGAGATTTCCCACATGGGATGGACGTTATCTGATGTATTTCGTCGCGCTGATCACGAATCTGGCCGTGGATTTGCGATATCTCCAACAGGAGCTGAGAAAATCGCAAAAAACCGAATTAACCGGAAACCACCTGCTTTACGTTTACAAAAATCACGATATCGATGGTTTTCTCTGCAATAGCGACTATTTCCGCTGCGCTTTGACTTTCTAACGAACAAGGCTTGATAATACATCAATTTCCATGCATTTAGGATAGTAGAATATTTTTTTTCAATTTTTTTGCGAAAGATAATCGATTTCTTAGTTAGGTGAAAAATGTTATTTTGGTGGTGATACACAATCTGCGCTCTCGGATCGAAAAATTGAAGTATCGAGATAAACCTAGTCGCATTTTCTTTGTCTTTCTGTGCTCTTTCGAATGCGAAAAGAATTTTAAGGATCGGTTGAACCATTCAAAAGTTATGGCCTTTTTATCGATTAACAAAATCAGGGGAAATCAAGGATCCTGTATTAAGCCCCTTTTCGCTCTATCTCCCACAGGAGCCGAGAAAAACGCGAAAAACGATTTTTGGGATATTTCCCACATGGGATGGACGTTATCTGATGTATTTCGTCGCGCTGATCACGAATCTGGCCGTGGATTTGCGATATCTCCAACAGGAGCTGAGAAAATCGCAAAAAACCGAATTAACCGGAAACCACCTGCTTTACGTTTACAAAAATCACGATATCGATCGTTTTCTCTGTAATAGCGACTATTTCCGCTGCGCTTTGACTTTCTAACGAACAAGGCTTGATAATACATCAATTTCCATGCATTTAGGATAGTAGAATAATTTTTTTCAATTTTTTTGCGAAAGATAATCGATTTCTTAGTTGGGTGAAAAATGTTATTTTGGTGGTGATACACAATCTGCGCTCTCGGATCGAAAAATTGAAGTATCGAGATAAACCTAGTCGCATTTTCTTTGTCTTTCTGTGCTCTTTCGAATGCGAAAAGAATTTTAAGGATCGGTTGAACCATTCAAAAGTTATGGCCTTTTTATCGATTAACAAAATCAGGGGAAATCAAGGATCCTGTATTAAGCCCCTTTTCGCTCTATCTCCCACAGGAGCCGAGAAAAACGCGAAAAACGATATTTGGGATATTTCCCACATGGGATGGACGTTATCTGATGTATTTCGTCGCGCTGATCACGAATCTGGCCGTGGATTTGCGATATCTCCAACAGGAGCTGAGAAAATCGCAAAAAACCGAATTAACCGGAAACCACCTGCTTTACGTTTACAAAAATCACGATATCGATCGTTTTCTCTGCAATAGCGACTATTTCCGCTGCGCTTTGACTTTCTAACGAACAAGGCTTGATAATACATCAATTTCCATGCATTTAGGATAGTAGAATATTTTTTTTCAATTTTTTTGCGAAAGATAATCGATTTCTTAGTTAGGTGAAAAATGTTATTTTGGTGGTGATACACAATCTGCGCTCTCGGATCGAAAAATTGAAGTATTGAGATAAACCTAGTCGCATTTTCTTTGTCTTTCTGTGCTCTTTCGAATGCGAAAAGAATTTTAAGGATCGGTTGAACCATTCAAAAGTTATGGCCTTTTTATCGATTAACAAAATCAGGGGAAATCAAGGATCCTGTATTAAGCCCCTTTTCGCTCTATCTCCCACAGGAGCCGAGAAAAACGCGAAAAACGATTTTTGGGATATTTCCCACATGGGATGGACGTTATCTGATGTATTTCGTCGCGCTGATCACGAATCTGGCCGTGGATTTGCGATATCTCCAACAGGAGCTGAGAAAATCGCAAAAAACCGAATTAACCGGAAACCACCTGCTTTACGTTTACAAAAATCACGATATCGATCGTTTTCTCTGTAATAGCGACTATTTCCGCTGCGCTTTGACTTTCTAACGAACAAGGCTTGATAATACATCAATTTCCTTGCATTTAGGATAGTAGAATAATTTTTTTCAATTTTTTTGCGAAAGATAATCGATTTCTTAGTTAGGTGAAAAATGTTATTTTGGTGGTGATACACAATCTGCGCTCTCGGATCGAAAAATTGAAGTATCGAGATAAACCTAGTCGCATTTTCTTTGTTTTTCTGTGCTCTTTCGAATGCAAAAAGAATTTTAAGGATCGGTTGAACGATTCAAAAGTTATGACCTTTTTTAAGACTACCAAAATCAGGGAAAATCGAGGATCCTGTATTAAGCCCCTTTTCGCTCTATCTCCCACAGGAGCCGAGAAAAACGCGAAAAACGATTTTTGGGATATTTCCCACATGGGATGGACGTTATCTGATGTATTTCGTCGCGCTGATCACGAATCTGGCCGTGGATTTGCGATATCTCCAACAGGAGCTGAGAAAATCGCAAAAAACCGAATTAACCGGAAACCACCTGCTTTACGTTTACAAAAATCACGATATCGATCGTTTTCTCTGTAATAGCGACTATTTCCGCTGCGCTTTGACTTTCTAACGAACAAGGCTTGATAATACATCAATTTCCTTGCATTTAGGATAGTAGAATAATTTTTTTCAATTTTTTTGCGAAAGATAATCGATTTCTTAGTTAGGTGAAAAATGTTATTTTGGTGGTGATACACAATCTGCGCTCTCGGATCGAAAAATTGAAGTATCGAGATAAACCTAGTCGCATTTTCTTTGTTTTTCTGTGCTCTTTCGAATGCAAAAAGAATTTTAAGGATCGGTTGAACGATTCAAAAGTTATGACCTTTTTTAAGACTACCAAAATCAGGGAAAATCGAGGATCCTGTATTAAGCCCCTTTTCGCTCTATCTCCCACAGGAGCCGAGAAAAACGCGAAAAACGATATTTGGGATATTTCCCACATGGGGTGGACGTTATCTGATGTATTTCGTCGCGCTGATCACGAATCTGGCCGTGGATTTGCGATATCTCCAACAGGAGCTGAGAAAATCGCAAAAAACCGAATTAACCGGAAACCACCTGCTTTACGTTTACAAAAATCACGATATCGATCGTTTTCTCTGTAATAGCGACTATTTCCGCTGCGCTTTGACTTTCTAACGAACAAGGCTTGATAATACATCAATTTCCATGCATTTAGGATAGTAGAATTATTTTTTTCAATTTTTTTGCGAAAGATAATCGATTTCTTAGTTAGGTGAAAAATGTTATTTTGGTGGTGATACACAATCTGCGCTCTCGGATCGAAAAATTAAAGTATCGAGATAAACCTAGTCGCATTTTCTTTGTTTTTCTGTGCTCTTTCGAATGCGAAAAGAATTTTAAGGATCAGTTGAACGATTCAAAAGTTATGACCTTTTTTAAGACTACCAAAATCAGGGAAAATCGAGGATCCTGTATTAAGCCCCTTTTCGCTCTATCTCCCACAGGAGCCGAGAAAAACGCGAAAAACGATATTTGGGATATTTCCCACATGGGATGGACGTTATCTGATGTATTTCGTCGCGCTGATCACGAATCTGGCCGTTGATTTGCGATATCTCCAACAGGAGCTGAGAAAATCGCAAAAAACCGAATTAACCGGAAACCACCTGCTTTACGTTTACAAAAATCACGATATCGATCGTTTTCTCTGTAATAGCGACTATTTCCGCTGCGCTTTGACTTTCTAACGAACAAGGCTTGATAATACATCAATTTCCATGCATTTAGGATAGTAGAATAATTTTTTTCAATTTTTTTGCGAAAGATAATCGATTTCTTAGTTAGGTGAAAAATGTTATTTTGGTGGTGATACACAATCTGCGCTCTCGGATCGAAAAATTGAAGTATCGAGATAAACCTAGTCGCATTTTCTTTGTTTTTCTGTGCTCTTTCGAATGCGAAAAGAATTTTAAGGATCGGTTGAACGATTCAAAAGTTATGACCTTTTTTAAGACTAACAAAATCAGGGAAAATCGAGGATCCTGTATTAAGCCCCTTTTCGCTCTATCTCCCACAGGAGCCGAGAAAAACGCGAAAAACGATATTTGGGATATTTCCCACATGGGATGGACGTTATCTGATGTATTTCGTCGCGCTGATCACGAATCTGGCCGTGGATTTGCGATATCTCCAACAGGAGCTGAGAAAATCGCAAAAAACCGAATTAACCGGAAACCACCTGCTTTACGTTTACAAAAATCACGATATCGATCGTTTTCTCTGTAATAGCGACTATTTCCGCTGCGCTTTGACTTTCTAACGAACAAGGCTTGATAATACATCAATTTCCTTGCATTTAGGATAGTAGAATAATTTTTTTCAATTTTTTTTCGAAAGATAATCGATTTCTTAGTTAGGTGAAAAATGTTATTTTGGTGGTGATACACAATCTGCGCTCTCGGATCGAAAAATTGAAGTATCGAGATAAACCTAGTCGCATTTTCTTTGTTTTTCTGTGCTCTTTCGAATGCAAAAAGAATTTTAAGGATCGGTTGAACGACTCAAAAGTTATGACCTTTTTTAAGACTACCAAAATCAGGGAAAATCGAGAATCCTGTATTAAGCCCCTTTTCGCTCTATCTCCCACAGGAGCCGAGAAAAACGCGAAAAACGATTTTTGGGAGATTTCCCACATGGGATGGACGTTATCTGATGTATTTCGTCGCGCTGATCACGAATCTGGCCGTGGATTTGCGATATCTCCAACAGGAGCTGAGAAAATCGCAAAAAACCGAATTAACCGGAAACCACCTGCTTTACGTTTACAAAAATCACGATATCGATGGTTTTCTCTGCAATAGCGACTATTTCCGCTGCGCTTTGACTTTCTAACGAACAAGGCTTGATAATACATCAATTTCCATGCATTTAGGATAGTAGAATATTTTTTTTCAATTTTTTTGCGAAAGATAATCGATTTCTTAGTTAGGTGAAAAATGTTATTTTGGTGGTGATACACAATCTGCGCTCTCGGATCGAAAAATTGAAGTATCGAGATAAACCTAGTCGCATTTTCTTTGTCTTTCTGTGCTCTTTCGAATGCGAAAAGAATTTTAAGGATCGGTTGAACCATTCAAAAGTTATGGCCTTTTTATCGATTAACAAAATCAGGGGAAATCAAGGATCCTGTATTAAGCCCCTTTTCGCTCTATCTCCCACAGGAGCCGAGAAAAACGCGAAAAACGATTTTTGGGATATTTCCCACATGGGATGGACGTTATCTGATGTATTTCGTCGCGCTGATCACGAATCTGGCCGTGGATTTGCGATATCTCCAACAGGAGCTGAGAAAATCGCAAAAAACCGAATTAACCGGAAACCACCTGCTTTACGTTTACAAAAATCACGATATCGATCGTTTTCTCTGTAATAGCGACTATTTCCGCTGCGCTTTGACTTTCTAACGAACAAGGCTTGATAATACATCAATTTCCATGCATTTAGGATAGTAGAATAATTTTTTTCAATTTTTTTGCGAAAGATAATCGATTTCTTAGTTGGGTGAAAAATGTTATTTTGGTGGTGATACACAATCTGCGCTCTCGGATCGAAAAATTGAAGTATCGAGATAAACCTAGTCGCATTTTCTTTGTCTTTCTGTGCTCTTTCGAATGCGAAAAGAATTTTAAGGATCGGTTGAACCATTCAAAAGTTATGGCCTTTTTATCGATTAACAAAATCAGGGGAAATCAAGGATCCTGTATTAAGCCCCTTTTCGCTCTATCTCCCACAGGAGCCGAGAAAAACGCGAAAAACGATATTTGGGATATTTCCCACATGGGATGGACGTTATCTGATGTATTTCGTCGCGCTGATCACGAATCTGGCCGTGGATTTGCGATATCTCCAACAGGAGCTGAGAAAATCGCAAAAAACCGAATTAACCGGAAACCACCTGCTTTACGTTTACAAAAATCACGATATCGATCGTTTTCTCTGCAATAGCGACTATTTCCGCTGCGCTTTGACTTTCTAACGAACAAGGCTTGATAATACATCAATTTCCATGCATTTAGGATAGTAGAATATTTTTTTTCAATTTTTTTGCGAAAGATAATCGATTTCTTAGTTAGGTGAAAAATGTTATTTTGGTGGTGATACACAATCTGCGCTCTCGGATCGAAAAATTGAAGTATTGAGATAAACCTAGTCGCATTTTCTTTGTCTTTCTGTGCTCTTTCGAATGCGAAAAGAATTTTAAGGATCGGTTGAACCATTCAAAAGTTATGGCCTTTTTATCGATTAACAAAATCAGGGGAAATCAAGGATCCTGTATTAAGCCCCTTTTCGCTCTATCTCCCACAGGAGCCGAGAAAAACGCGAAAAACGATTTTTGGGATATTTCCCACATGGGATGGACGTTATCTGATGTATTTCGTCGCGCTGATCACGAATCTGGCCGTGGATTTGCGATATCTCCAACAGGAGCTGAGAAAATCGCAAAAAACCGAATTAACCGGAAACCACCTGCTTTACGTTTACAAAAATCACGATATCGATCGTTTTCTCTGTAATAGCGACTATTTCCGCTGCGCTTTGACTTTCTAACGAACAAGGCTTGATAATACATCAATTTCCTTGCATTTAGGATAGTAGAATAATTTTTTTCAATTTTTTTGCGAAAGATAATCGATTTCTTAGTTAGGTGAAAAATGTTATTTTGGTGGTGATACACAATCTGCGCTCTCGGATCGAAAAATTGAAGTATCGAGATAAACCTAGTCGCATTTTCTTTGTTTTTCTGTGCTCTTTCGAATGCAAAAAGAATTTTAAGGATCGGTTGAACGATTCAAAAGTTATGACCTTTTTTAAGACTACCAAAATCAGGGAAAATCGAGGATCCTGTATTAAGCCCCTTTTCGCTCTATCTCCCACAGGAGCCGAGAAAAACGCGAAAAACGATTTTTGGGATATTTCCCACATGGGATGGACGTTATCTGATGTATTTCGTCGCGCTGATCACGAATCTGGCCGTGGATTTGCGATATCTCCAACAGGAGCTGAGAAAATCGCAAAAAACCGAATTAACCGGAAACCACCTGCTTTACGTTTACAAAAATCACGATATCGATCGTTTTCTCTGTAATAGCGACTATTTCCGCTGCGCTTTGACTTTCTAACGAACAAGGCTTGATAATACATCAATTTCCTTGCATTTAGGATAGTAGAATAATTTTTTTCAATTTTTTTGCGAAAGATAATCGATTTCTTAGTTAGGTGAAAAATGTTATTTTGGTGGTGATACACAATCTGCGCTCTCGGATCGAAAAATTGAAGTATCGAGATAAACCTAGTCGCATTTTCTTTGTTTTTCTGTGCTCTTTCGAATGCAAAAAGAATTTTAAGGATCGGTTGAACGATTCAAAAGTTATGACCTTTTTTAAGACTACCAAAATCAGGGAAAATCGAGGATCCTGTATTAAGCCCCTTTTCGCTCTATCTCCCACAGGAGCCGAGAAAAACGCGAAAAACGATATTTGGGATATTTCCCACATGGGGTGGACGTTATCTGATGTATTTCGTCGCGCTGATCACGAATCTGGCCGTGGATTTGCGATATCTCCAACAGGAGCTGAGAAAATCGCAAAAAACCGAATTAACCGGAAACCACCTGCTTTACGTTTACAAAAATCACGATATCGATCGTTTTCTCTGTAATAGCGACTATTTCCGCTGCGCTTTGACTTTCTAACGAACAAGGCTTGATAATACATCAATTTCCATGCATTTAGGATAGTAGAATTATTTTTTTCAATTTTTTTGCGAAAGATAATCGATTTCTTAGTTAGGTGAAAAATGTTATTTTGGTGGTGATACACAATCTGCGCTCTCGGATCGAAAAATTAAAGTATCGAGATAAACCTAGTCGCATTTTCTTTGTTTTTCTGTGCTCTTTCGAATGCGAAAAGAATTTTAAGGATCAGTTGAACGATTCAAAAGTTATGACCTTTTTTAAGACTACCAAAATCAGGGAAAATCGAGGATCCTGTATTAAGCCCCTTTTCGCTCTATCTCCCACAGGAGCCGAGAAAAACGCGAAAAACGATATTTGGGATATTTCCCACATGGGATGGACGTTATCTGATGTATTTCGTCGCGCTGATCACGAATCTGGCCGTTGATTTGCGATATCTCCAACAGGAGCTGAGAAAATCGCAAAAAACCGAATTAACCGGAAACCACCTGCTTTACGTTTACAAAAATCACGATATCGATCGTTTTCTCTGTAATAGCGACTATTTCCGCTGCGCTTTGACTTTCTAACGAACAAGGCTTGATAATACATCAATTTCCATGCATTTAGGATAGTAGAATAATTTTTTTCAATTTTTTTGCGAAAGATAATCGATTTCTTAGTTAGGTGAAAAATGTTATTTTGGTGGTGATACACAATCTGCGCTCTCGGATCGAAAAATTGAAGTATCGAGATAAACCTAGTCGCATTTTCTTTGTTTTTCTGTGCTCTTTCGAATGCGAAAAGAATTTTAAGGATCGGTTGAACGATTCAAAAGTTATGACCTTTTTTAAGACTAACAAAATCAGGGAAAATCGAGGATCCTGTATTAAGCCCCTTTTCGCTCTATCTCCCACAGGAGCCGAGAAAAACGCGAAAAACGATATTTGGGATATTTCCCACATGGGATGGACGTTATCTGATGTATTTCGTCGCGCTGATCACGAATCTGGCCGTGGATTTGCGATATCTCCAACAGGAGCTGAGAAAATCGCAAAAAACCGAATTAACCGGAAACCACCTGCTTTACGTTTACAAAAATCACGATATCGATCGTTTTCTCTGCAATAGCGACTATTTCCGCTGCGCTTTGACTTTCTAACGAACAAGGCTTGATAATACATCAATTTCCATGCATTTAGGATAGTAGAATATTTTTTTTCAATTTTTTTGCGAAAGATAATCGATTTCTTAGTTAGGTGAAAAATGTTATTTTGGTGGTGATACACAATCTGCGCTCTCGGATCGAAAAATTGAAGTATCGAGATAAACCTAGTCGCATTTTCTTTGTCTTTCTGTGCTCTTTCGAATGCGAAAAGAATTTTAAGGATCGGTTGAACCATTCAAAAGTTATGGCCTTTTTATCGATTAACAAAATCAGGGGAAATCAAGGATCCTGTATTAAGCCCCTTTTCGCTCTATCTCCCACAGGAGCCGAGAAAAACGCGAAAAACGATTTTTGGGATATTTCCCACATGGGATGGACGTTATCTGATGTATTTCGTCGCGCTGATCACGAATCTGGCCGTGGATTTGCGATATCTCCAACAGGAGCTGAGAAAATCGCAAAAAACCGAATTAACCGGAAACCACCTGCTTTACGTTTACAAAAATCACGATATCGATCGTTTTCTCTGTAATAGCGACTATTTCCGCTGCGCTTTGACTTTCTAACGAACAAGGCTTGATAATACATCAATTTCCTTGCATTTAGGATAGTAGAATAATTTTTTTCAATTTTTTTGCGAAAGATAATCGATTTCTTAGTTAGGTGAAAAATGTTATTTTGGTGGTGATACACAATCTGCGCTCTCGGATCGAAAAATTGAAGTATCGAGATAAACCTAGTCGCATTTTCTTTGTTTTTCTGTGCTCTTTCGAATGCAAAAAGAATTTTAAGGATCGGTTGAACGATTCAAAAGTTATGACCTTTTTTAAGACTACCAAAATCAGGGAAAATCGAGGATCCTGTATTAAGCCCCTTTTCGCTCTATCTCCCACAGGAGCCGAGAAAAACGCGAAAAACGATATTTGGGATATTTCCCACATGGGGTGGACGTTATCTGATGTATTTCGTCGCGCTGATCACGAATCTGGCCGTGGATTTGCGATATCTCCAACAGGAGCTGAGAAAATCGCAAAAAACCGAATTAACCGGAAACCACCTGCTTTACGTTTACAAAAATCACGATATCGATCGTTTTCTCTGTAATAGCGACTATTTCCGCTGCGCTTTGACTTTCTAACGAACAAGGCTTGATAATACATCAATTTCCATGCATTTAGGATAGTAGAATAATTTTTTTCAATTTTTTTGCGAAAGATAATCGATTTCTTAGTTAGGTGAAAAATGTTATTTTGGTGGTGATACACAATCTGCGCTCTCGGATCGAAAAATTGAAGTATCGAGATAAACCTAGTCGCATTTTCTTTGTTTTTCTGTGCTCTTTCGAATGCAAAAAGAATTTTAAGGATCGGTTGAACGATTCAAAAGTTATGACCTTTTTTAAGACTACCAAAATCAGGGAAAATCGAGGATCCTGTATTAAGCCCCTTTTCGCTCTATCTCCCACAGGAGCCGAGAAAAACGCGAAAAACGATATTTGGGATATTTCCCACATGGGATGGACGTTATCTGATGTATTTCGTCGCGCTGATCACGAATCTGGCCGTGGATTTGCGATATCTCCAACAGGAGCTGAGAAAATCGCAAAAAACCGAATTAACCGGAAACCACCTGCTTTACGTTTACAAAAATCACGATATCGATCGTTTTCTCTGTAATAGCGACTATTTCCGCTGCGCTTTGACTTTCTAACGAACAAGGCTTGATAATACATCAATTTCCATGCATTTAGGATAGTAGAATAATTTTTTTCAATTTTTTTGCGAAAGATAATCGATTTCTTAGTTAGGTGAAAAATGTTATTTTGGTGGTGATACACAATCTGCGCTCTCGGATCGAAAAATTGAAGTATCGAGATAAACCTAGTCGCATTTTCTTTGTTTTTCTGTGCTCTTTCGAATGCGAAAAGAATTTTAAGGATCGGTTGAACGATTCAAAAGTTATGACCTTTTTTAAGACTACCAAAATCAGGGAAAATCGAGGATCCTGTATTAAGCCCCTTTTCGCTCTATCTCCCACAGGAGCCGAGAAAAACGCGAAAAACGATATTTGGGATATTTCCCACATGGGATGGACGTTATCTGATGTATTTCGTCGCGCTGATCACGAATCTGGCCGTGGATTTGCGATATCTCCAACAGGAGCTGAGAAAATCGCAAAAAACCGAATTAACCGGAAACCACCTGCTTTACGTTTACAAAAATCACGATATCGATGGTTTTCTCTGCAATAGCGACTATTTCCGCTGCGCTTTGACTTTCTAACGAACAAGGCTTGATAATACATCAATTTCCATGCATTTAGGATAGTAGAATATTTTTTTTCAATTTTTTTGCGAAAGATAATCGATTTCTTAGTTAGGTGAAAAATGTTATTTTGGTGGTGATACACAATCTGCGCTCTCGGATCGAAAAATTGAAGTATCGAGATAAACCTAGTCGCATTTTCTTTGTCTTTCTGTGCTCTTTCGAATGCGAAAAGAATTTTAAGGATCGGTTGAACCATTCAAAAGTTATGGCCTTTTTATCGATTAACAAAATCAGGGGAAATCAAGGATCCTGTATTAAGCCCCTTTTCGCTCTATCTCCCACAGGAGCCGAGAAAAACGCGAAAAACGATTTTTGGGATATTTCCCACATGGGATGGACGTTATCTGATGTATTTCGTCGCGCTGATCACGAATCTGGCCGTGGATTTGCGATATCTCCAACAGGAGCTGAGAAAATCGCAAAAAACCGAATTAACCGGAAACCACCTGCTTTACGTTTACAAAAATCACGATATCGATCGTTTTCTCTGTAATAGCGACTATTTCCGCTGCGCTTTGACTTTCTAACGAACAAGGCTTGATAATACATCAATTTCCATGCATTTAGGATAGTAGAATAATTTTTTTCAATTTTTTTGCGAAAGATAATCGATTTCTTAGTTGGGTGAAAAATGTTATTTTGGTGGTGATACACAATCTGCGCTCTCGGATCGAAAAATTGAAGTATCGAGATAAACCTAGTCGCATTTTCTTTGTCTTTCTGTGCTCTTTCGAATGCGAAAAGAATTTTAAGGATCGGTTGAACCATTCAAAAGTTATGGCCTTTTTATCGATTAACAAAATCAGGGGAAATCAAGGATCCTGTATTAAGCCCCTTTTCGCTCTATCTCCCACAGGAGCCGAGAAAAACGCGAAAAACGATATTTGGGATATTTCCCACATGGGATGGACGTTATCTGATGTATTTCGTCGCGCTGATCACGAATCTGGCCGTGGATTTGCGATATCTCCAACAGGAGCTGAGAAAATCGCAAAAAACCGAATTAACCGGAAACCACCTGCTTTACGTTTACAAAAATCACGATATCGATCGTTTTCTCTGCAATAGCGACTATTTCCGCTGCGCTTTGACTTTCTAACGAACAAGGCTTGATAATACATCAATTTCCATGCATTTAGGATAGTAGAATATTTTTTTTCAATTTTTTTGCGAAAGATAATCGATTTCTTAGTTAGGTGAAAAATGTTATTTTGGTGGTGATACACAATCTGCGCTCTCGGATCGAAAAATTGAAGTATTGAGATAAACCTAGTCGCATTTTCTTTGTCTTTCTGTGCTCTTTCGAATGCGAAAAGAATTTTAAGGATCGGTTGAACCATTCAAAAGTTATGGCCTTTTTATCGATTAACAAAATCAGGGGAAATCAAGGATCCTGTATTAAGCCCCTTTTCGCTCTATCTCCCACAGGAGCCGAGAAAAACGCGAAAAACGATTTTTGGGATATTTCCCACATGGGATGGACGTTATCTGATGTATTTCGTCGCGCTGATCACGAATCTGGCCGTGGATTTGCGATATCTCCAACAGGAGCTGAGAAAATCGCAAAAAACCGAATTAACCGGAAACCACCTGCTTTACGTTTACAAAAATCACGATATCGATCGTTTTCTCTGTAATAGCGACTATTTCCGCTGCGCTTTGACTTTCTAACGAACAAGGCTTGATAATACATCAATTTCCTTGCATTTAGGATAGTAGAATAATTTTTTTCAATTTTTTTGCGAAAGATAATCGATTTCTTAGTTAGGTGAAAAATGTTATTTTGGTGGTGATACACAATCTGCGCTCTCGGATCGAAAAATTGAAGTATCGAGATAAACCTAGTCGCATTTTCTTTGTTTTTCTGTGCTCTTTCGAATGCAAAAAGAATTTTAAGGATCGGTTGAACGATTCAAAAGTTATGACCTTTTTTAAGACTACCAAAATCAGGGAAAATCGAGGATCCTGTATTAAGCCCCTTTTCGCTCTATCTCCCACAGGAGCCGAGAAAAACGCGAAAAACGATTTTTGGGATATTTCCCACATGGGATGGACGTTATCTGATGTATTTCGTCGCGCTGATCACGAATCTGGCCGTGGATTTGCGATATCTCCAACAGGAGCTGAGAAAATCGCAAAAAACCGAATTAACCGGAAACCACCTGCTTTACGTTTACAAAAATCACGATATCGATCGTTTTCTCTGTAATAGCGACTATTTCCGCTGCGCTTTGACTTTCTAACGAACAAGGCTTGATAATACATCAATTTCCTTGCATTTAGGATAGTAGAATAATTTTTTTCAATTTTTTTGCGAAAGATAATCGATTTCTTAGTTAGGTGAAAAATGTTATTTTGGTGGTGATACACAATCTGCGCTCTCGGATCGAAAAATTGAAGTATCGAGATAAACCTAGTCGCATTTTCTTTGTTTTTCTGTGCTCTTTCGAATGCAAAAAGAATTTTAAGGATCGGTTGAACGATTCAAAAGTTATGACCTTTTTTAAGACTACCAAAATCAGGGAAAATCGAGGATCCTGTATTAAGCCCCTTTTCGCTCTATCTCCCACAGGAGCCGAGAAAAACGCGAAAAACGATATTTGGGATATTTCCCACATGGGGTGGACGTTATCTGATGTATTTCGTCGCGCTGATCACGAATCTGGCCGTGGATTTGCGATATCTCCAACAGGAGCTGAGAAAATCGCAAAAAACCGAATTAACCGGAAACCACCTGCTTTACGTTTACAAAAATCACGATATCGATCGTTTTCTCTGTAATAGCGACTATTTCCGCTGCGCTTTGACTTTCTAACGAACAAGGCTTGATAATACATCAATTTCCATGCATTTAGGATAGTAGAATTATTTTTTTCAATTTTTTTGCGAAAGATAATCGATTTCTTAGTTAGGTGAAAAATGTTATTTTGGTGGTGATACACAATCTGCGCTCTCGGATCGAAAAATTAAAGTATCGAGATAAACCTAGTCGCATTTTCTTTGTTTTTCTGTGCTCTTTCGAATGCGAAAAGAATTTTAAGGATCAGTTGAACGATTCAAAAGTTATGACCTTTTTTAAGACTACCAAAATCAGGGAAAATCGAGGATCCTGTATTAAGCCCCTTTTCGCTCTATCTCCCACAGGAGCCGAGAAAAACGCGAAAAACGATATTTGGGATATTTCCCACATGGGATGGACGTTATCTGATGTATTTCGTCGCGCTGATCACGAATCTGGCCGTTGATTTGCGATATCTCCAACAGGAGCTGAGAAAATCGCAAAAAACCGAATTAACCGGAAACCACCTGCTTTACGTTTACAAAAATCACGATATCGATCGTTTTCTCTGTAATAGCGACTATTTCCGCTGCGCTTTGACTTTCTAACGAACAAGGCTTGATAATACATCAATTTCCATGCATTTAGGATAGTAGAATAATTTTTTTCAATTTTTTTGCGAAAGATAATCGATTTCTTAGTTAGGTGAAAAATGTTATTTTGGTGGTGATACACAATCTGCGCTCTCGGATCGAAAAATTGAAGTATCGAGATAAACCTAGTCGCATTTTCTTTGTTTTTCTGTGCTCTTTCGAATGCGAAAAGAATTTTAAGGATCGGTTGAACGATTCAAAAGTTATGACCTTTTTTAAGACTAACAAAATCAGGGAAAATCGAGGATCCTGTATTAAGCCCCTTTTCGCTCTATCTCCCACAGGAGCCGAGAAAAACGCGAAAAACGATATTTGGGATATTTCCCACATGGGATGGACGTTATCTGATGTATTTCGTCGCGCTGATCACGAATCTGGCCGTGGATTTGCGATATCTCCAACAGGAGCTGAGAAAATCGCAAAAAACCGAATTAACCGGAAACCACCTGCTTTACGTTTACAAAAATCACGATATCGATCGTTTTCTCTGCAATAGCGACTATTTCCGCTGCGCTTTGACTTTCTAACGAACAAGGCTTGATAATACATCAATTTCCATGCATTTAGGATAGTAGAATATTTTTTTTCAATTTTTTTGCGAAAGATAATCGATTTCTTAGTTAGGTGAAAAATGTTATTTTGGTGGTGATACACAATCTGCGCTCTCGGATCGAAAAATTGAAGTATCGAGATAAACCTAGTCGCATTTTCTTTGTCTTTCTGTGCTCTTTCGAATGCGAAAAGAATTTTAAGGATCGGTTGAACCATTCAAAAGTTATGGCCTTTTTATCGATTAACAAAATCAGGGGAAATCAAGGATCCTGTATTAAGCCCCTTTTCGCTCTATCTCCCACAGGAGCCGAGAAAAACGCGAAAAACGATTTTTGGGATATTTCCCACATGGGATGGACGTTATCTGATGTATTTCGTCGCGCTGATCACGAATCTGGCCGTGGATTTGCGATATCTCCAACAGGAGCTGAGAAAATCGCAAAAAACCGAATTAACCGGAAACCACCTGCTTTACGTTTACAAAAATCACGATATCGATCGTTTTCTCTGTAATAGCGACTATTTCCGCTGCGCTTTGACTTTCTAACGAACAAGGCTTGATAATACATCAATTTCCTTGCATTTAGGATAGTAGAATAATTTTTTTCAATTTTTTTGCGAAAGATAATCGATTTCTTAGTTAGGTGAAAAATGTTATTTTGGTGGTGATACACAATCTGCGCTCTCGGATCGAAAAATTGAAGTATCGAGATAAACCTAGTCGCATTTTCTTTGTTTTTCTGTGCTCTTTCGAATGCAAAAAGAATTTTAAGGATCGGTTGAACGATTCAAAAGTTATGACCTTTTTTAAGACTACCAAAATCAGGGAAAATCGAGGATCCTGTATTAAGCCCCTTTTCGCTCTATCTCCCACAGGAGCCGAGAAAAACGCGAAAAACGATATTTGGGATATTTCCCACATGGGGTGGACGTTATCTGATGTATTTCGTCGCGCTGATCACGAATCTGGCCGTGGATTTGCGATATCTCCAACAGGAGCTGAGAAAATCGCAAAAAACCGAATTAACCGGAAACCACCTGCTTTACGTTTACAAAAATCACGATATCGATCGTTTTCTCTGTAATAGCGACTATTTCCGCTGCGCTTTGACTTTCTAACGAACAAGGCTTGATAATACATCAATTTCCATGCATTTAGGATAGTAGAATAATTTTTTTCAATTTTTTTGCGAAAGATAATCGATTTCTTAGTTAGGTGAAAAATGTTATTTTGGTGGTGATACACAATCTGCGCTCTCGGATCGAAAAATTGAAGTATCGAGATAAACCTAGTCGCATTTTCTTTGTTTTTCTGTGCTCTTTCGAATGCAAAAAGAATTTTAAGGATCGGTTGAACGATTCAAAAGTTATGACCTTTTTTAAGACTACCAAAATCAGGGAAAATCGAGGATCCTGTATTAAGCCCCTTTTCGCTCTATCTCCCACAGGAGCCGAGAAAAACGCGAAAAACGATATTTGGGATATTTCCCACATGGGATGGACGTTATCTGATGTATTTCGTCGCGCTGATCACGAATCTGGCCGTGGATTTGCGATATCTCCAACAGGAGCTGAGAAAATCGCAAAAAACCGAATTAACCGGAAACCACCTGCTTTACGTTTACAAAAATCACGATATCGATCGTTTTCTCTGTAATAGCGACTATTTCCGCTGCGCTTTGACTTTCTAACGAACAAGGCTTGATAATACATCAATTTCCATGCATTTAGGATAGTAGAATAATTTTTTTCAATTTTTTTGCGAAAGATAATCGATTTCTTAGTTAGGTGAAAAATGTTATTTTGGTGGTGATACACAATCTGCGCTCTCGGATCGAAAAATTGAAGTATCGAGATAAACCTAGTCGCATTTTCTTTGTTTTTCTGTGCTCTTTCGAATGCGAAAAGAATTTTAAGGATCGGTTGAACGATTCAAAAGTTATGACCTTTTTTAAGACTACCAAAATCAGGGAAAATCGAGGATCCTGTATTAAGCCCCTTTTCGCTCTATCTCCCACAGGAGCCGAGAAAAACGCGAAAAACGATATTTGGGATATTTCCCACATGGGATGGACGTTATCTGATGTATTTCGTCGCGCTGATCACGAATCTGGCCGTGGATTTGCGATAACTCCAACAGGAGCTGAGAAAATCGCAAAAAACCGAATTAACCGGAAACCACCTGCTTTACGTTTACAAAAATCACGATATCGATCGTTTTCTCTGCAATAGCGACTATTTCCGCTGCGCTTTGACTTTCTAACGAACAAGGCTTGATAATACATCAATTTCCATGCATTTAGGATAGTAGAATATTTTTTTTCAATTTTTTTGCGAAAGATAATCGATTTCTTAGTTAGGTGAAAAATGTTATTTTGGTGGTGATACACAATCTGCGCTCTCGGATCGAAAAATTGAAGTATTGAGATAAACCTAGTCGCATTTTCTTTGTCTTTCTGTGCTCTTTCGAATGCGAAAAGAATTTTAAGGATCGGTTGAACCATTCAAAAGTTATGGCCTTTTTATCGATTAACAAAATCAGGGGAAATCAAGGATCCTGTATTAAGCCCCTTTTCGCTCTATCTCCCACAGGAGCCGAGAAAAACGCGAAAAACGATTTTTGGGATATTTCCCACATGGGATGGACGTTATCTGATGTATTTCGTCGCGCTGATCACGAATCTGGCCGTGGATTTGCGATATCTTCAACAGGAGCTGAGAAAATCGCAAAAAACCGAATTAACCGGAAACCACCTGCTTTACGTTTACAAAAATCACGATATCGATCGTTTTCTCTGTAATAGCGACTATTTCCGCTGCGCTTTGACTTTCTAACGAACAAGGCTTGATAATACATCAATTTCCTTGCATTTAGGATAGTAGAATAATTTTTTTCAATTTTTTTGCGAAAGATAATCGATTTCTTAGTTAGGTGAAAAATGTTATTTTGGTGGTGATACACAATCTGCGCTCTCGGATCGAAAAATTGAAGTATCGAGATAAACCTAGTCGCATTTTCTTTGTTTTTCTGTGCTCTTTCGAATGCAAAAAGAATTTTAAGGATCGGTTGAACGATTCAAAAGTTATGACCTTTTTTAAGACTACCAAAATCAGGGAAAATCGAGGATCCTGTATTAAGCCCCTTTTCGCTCTATCTCCCACAGGAGCCGAGAAAAACGCGAAAAACGATATTTGGGATATTTCCCACATGGGATGGACGTTATCTGATGTATTTCGTCGCGCTGATCACGAATCTGGCCGTGGATTTGCGATATCTCCAACAGGAGCTGAGAAAATCGCAAAAAACCGAATTAACCGGAAACCACCTGCTTTACGTTTACAAAAATCACGATATCGATCGTTTTCTCTGTAATAGCGACTATTTCCGCTGCGCTTTGACTTTCTAACGAACAAGGCTTGATAATACATCAATTTCCATGCATTTAGGATAGTAGAATAATTTTTTTCAATTTTTTTGCGAAAGATAATCGATTTCTTAGTTAGGTGAAAAATGTTATTTTGGTGGTGATACACAATCTGCGCTCTCGGATCGAAAAATTGAAGTATCGAGATAAACCTAGTCGCATTTTCTTTGTTTTTCTGTGCTCTTTCGAATGCGAAAAGAATTTTAAGGATCGGTTGAACGATTCAAAAGTTATGACCTTTTTTAAGACTACCAAAATCAGGGAAAATCGAGGATCCTGTATTAAGCCCCTTTTCGCTCTATCTCCCACAGGAGCCGAGAAAAACGCGAAAAACGATATTTGGGATATTTCCCACATGGGATGGACGTTATCTGATGTATTTCGTCGCGCTGATCACGAATCTGGCCGTGGATTTGCGATAACTCCAACAGGAGCTGAGAAAATCGCAAAAAACCGAATTAACCGGAAACCACCTGCTTTACGTTTACAAAAATCACGATATCGATCGTTTTCTCTGCAATAGCGACTATTTCCGCTGCGCTTTGACTTTCTAACGAACAAGGCTTGATAATACATCAATTTCCATGCATTTAGGATAGTAGAATATTTTTTTTCAATTTTTTTGCGAAAGATAATCGATTTCTTAGTTAGGTGAAAAATGTTATTTTGGTGGTGATACACAATCTGCGCTCTCGGATCGAAAAATTGAAGTATTGAGATAAACCTAGTCGCATTTTCTTTGTCTTTCTGTGCTCTTTCGAATGCGAAAAGAATTTTAAGGATCGGTTGAACCATTCAAAAGTTATGGCCTTTTTATCGATGAACAAAATCAGGGGAAATCAAGGATCCTGTATTAAGCCCCTTTTCGCTCTATCTCCCACAGGAGCCGAGAAAAACGCGAAAAACGATTTTTGGGATATTTCCCACATGGGATGGACGTTATCTGATGTATTTCGTCGCGCTGATCACGAATCTGGCCGTGGATTTGCGATATCTTCAACAGGAGCTGAGAAAATCGCAAAAAACCGAATTAACCGGAAACCACCTGCTTTACGTTTACAAAAATCACGATATCGATCGTTTTCTCTGTAATAGCGACTATTTCCGCTGCGCTTTGACTTTCTAACGAACAAGGCTTGATAATACATCAATTTCCTTGCATTTAGGATAGTAGAATAATTTTTTTCAATTTTTTTGCGAAAGATAATCGATTTCTTAGTTAGGTGAAAAATGTTATTTTGGTGGTGATACACAATCTGCGCTCTCGGATCGAAAAATTGAAGTATCGAGATAAACCTAGTCGCATTTTCTTTGTTTTTCTGTGCTCTTTCGAATGCAAAAAGAATTTTAAGGATCGGTTGAACGATTCAAAAGTTATGACCTTTTTTAAGACTACCAAAATCAGGGAAAATCGAGGATCCTGTATTAAGCCCCTTTTCGCTCTATCTCCCACAGGAGCCGAGAAAAACGCGAAAAACGATATTTGGGATATTTCCCACATGGGGTGGACGTTATCTGATGTATTTCGTCGCGCTGATCACGAATCTGGCCGTGGATTTGCGATATCTCCAACAGGAGCTGAGAAAATCGCAAAAAACCGAATTAACCGGAAACCACCTGCTTTACGTTTACAAAAATCACGATATCGATCGTTTTCTCTGTAATAGCGACTATTTCCGCTGCGCTTTGACTTTCTAACGAACAAGGCTTGATAATACATCAATTTCCTTGCATTTAGGATAGTAGAATAATTTTTTTCAATTTTTTTGCGAAAGATAATCGATTTCTTAGTTAGGTGAAAAATGTTATTTTGGTGGTGATACACAATCTGCGCTCTCGGATCGAAAAATTGAAGTATCGAGATAAACCTAGTCGCATTTTCTTTGTTTTTCTGTGCTCTTTCGAATGCAAAAAGAATTTTAAGGATCGGTTGAACGATTCAAAAGTTATGACCTTTTTTAAGACTACCAAAATCAGGGAAAATCGAGGATCCTGTATTAAGCCCCTTTTCGCTCTATCTCCCACAGGAGCCGAGAAAAACGCGAAAAACGATATTTGGGATATTTCCCACATGGGGTGGACGTTATCTGATGTATTTCGTCGCGCTGATCACGAATCTGGCCGTGGATTTGCGATATCTCCAACAGGAGCTGAGAAAATCGCAAAAAACCGAATTAACCGGAAACCACCTGCTTTACGTTTACAAAAATCACGATATCGATCGTTTTCTCTGTAATAGCGACTATTTCCGCTGCGCTTTGACTTTCTAACGAACAAGGCTTGATAATACATCAATTTCCATGCATTTAGGATAGTAGAATTATTTTTTTCAATTTTTTTGCGAAAGATAATCGATTTCTTAGTTAGGTGAAAAATGTTATTTTGGTGGTGATACACAATCTGCGCTCTCGGATCGAAAAATTAAAGTATCGAGATAAACCTAGTCGCATTTTCTTTGTTTTTCTGTGCTTTTTCGAATGCGAAAAGAATTTTAAGGATCGGTTGAACGATTCAAAAGTTATGACCTTTTTTAAGACTACCAAAATCAGGGAAAATCGAGGATCCTGTATTAAGCCTCTTTTCGCTCTATCTCCCACAGGAGTCGAGAAAAACGCGAAAAACGATATTTGGGATATTTCCCACATGGGATGGACGTTATCTGATGTATTTCGTCGCGCTGATCACGAATCTGGCCGTTGATTTGCGATATCTCCAACAGGAGCTGAGAAAATCGCAAAAAACCGAATTAACCGGAAACCACCTGCTTTACGTTTACAAAAATCATGATATCGATCGTTTTCTCTGTAATAGCGACTATTTCCGCTGCGCTTTGACTTTCTAACGAACAAGGCTTGATAATACATCAATTTCCATGCATTTAGGATAGTAGAATAATTTTTTTCAATTTTTTTGCGAAAGATAATCGATTTCTTAGTTAGGTGAAAAATGTTATTTTGGTGGTGATACACAATCTGCGATCTCGGATCGAAAAATTGAAGTATCGAGATAAACCTAGTCGCATTTTCTTTGTTTTTCTGTGCTCTTTCGAATGCGAAAAGAATTTTAAGGATCGGTTGAACG
Source organism: Cylloceria caligata (assembly GCA_963942595.1). Classification (NCBI taxonomy): domain Eukaryota; kingdom Metazoa; phylum Arthropoda; class Insecta; order Hymenoptera; family Ichneumonidae; genus Cylloceria; species Cylloceria caligata. Next base: position 71,812,239 of record OZ012707.1, read on the forward strand.
ATTCAAAAGTTATGACCTTTTTTAAGACTACCAAAATCAGGGAAAATCGAGGATCCTGTATTAAGCCCCTTTTCGCTCTATCTCCCACAGGAGCCGAGAAAAACGCGAAAAACGATAATTGGGATATTTCCCACATGGGATGGACGTTATCTGATGTATTTCGTCGCGCTGATCACGAATCTGGCCGTGGATTTGCGATATCTCCAACAGGAGCTGAGAAAATCGCAAAAAACCGAATTAACCGGAAACCACCTGCTTTACGTTTACAAAAATCACGATATCGATCGTTTTCTCTGCAATAGCGACTATTTCCGCTGCGCTTTGACTTTCTAACGAACAAGGCTTGATAATACATCAATTTCCATGCATTTAGGATAGTAGAATATTTTTTTTCAATTTTTTTGCGAAAGATAATCGATTTCTTAGTTAGGTGAAAAATGTTATTTTGGTGGTGATACACAATCTGCGCTCTCGGATCGAAAAATTGAAGTATCGAGATAAACCTAGTCGCATTTTCTTTGTCTTTCTGTGCTCTTTCGAATGCGAAAAGAATTTTAAGGATCGGTTGAACCATTCAAAAGTTATGGCCTTTTTATCGATTAACAAAATCAGGGGAAATCAAGGATCCTGTATTAAGCCCCTTTTCGCTCTATCTCCCACAGGAGCCGAGAAAAACGCGAAAAACGATTTTTGGGATATTTCCCACATGGGATGGACGTTATCTGATGTATTTCGTCGCGCTGATCACGAATCTGGCCGTGGATTTGCGATATCTCCAACAGGAGCTGAGAAAATCGCAAAAAACCGAATTAACCGGAAACCACCTGCTTTACGTTTACAAAAATCACGATATCGATCGTTTTCTCTGTAATAGCGACTATTTCCGCTGCGCTTTGACTTTCTAACGAACAAGGCTTGATAATACATCAATTTCCTTGCATTTAGGATAGTAGAATAATTTTTTTCAATTTTTTTGCGAAAGATAATCGATTTCTTAGTTAGGTGAAAAATGTTATTTTGGTGGTGATACACAATCTGCGCTCTCGGATCGAAAAATTGAAGTATCGAGATAAACCTAGTCGCATTTTCTTTGTTTTTCTGTGCTCTTTCGAATGCAAAAAGAATTTTAAGGATCGGTTGAACGATTCAAAAGTTATGACCTTTTTTAAGACTACCAAAATCAGGGAAAATCGAGGATCCTGTATTAAGCCCCTTTTCGCTCTATCTCCCACAGGAGCCGAGAAAAACGCGAAAAACGATATTTGGGATATTTCTTACATGGGGTGGACGTTATCTGATGTATTTCGTCGCGCTGATCACGAATCTGGCCGTGGATTTGCGATATCTCCAACAGGAGCTGAGAAAATCGCAAAAAACCGAATTAACCGGAAACCACCTGCTTTACGTTTACAAAAATCACGATATCGATCGTTTTCTCTGTAATAGCGACTATTTCCGCTGCGCTTTGACTTTCTAACGAACAAGGCTTGATAATACATCAATTTCCATGCATTTAGGATAGTAGAATAATTTTTTTCAATTTTTTTGCGAAAGATAATCGATTTCTTAGTTAGGTGAAAAATGTTATTTTGGTGTTGATACACAATCTGCGCTCTCGGATCGAAAAATTGAAGTATCGAGATAAACCTAGTCGCATTTTCTTTGTTTTTCTGTGCTCTTTCGAATGCAAAAAGAATTTTAAGGATCGGTTGAACGATTCAAAAGTTATGACCTTTTTTAAGACTACCAAAATCAGGGAAAATCGAGGATCCTGTATTAAGCCCCTTTTCGCTCTATCTCCCACAGGAGCCGAGAAAAACGCGAAAAACGATATTTGGGATATTTCCCACATGGGATGGACGTTATCTGATGTATTTCGTCGCGCTGATCACGAATCTGGCCGTGGATTTGCGATATCTCCAACAGGAGCTGAGAAAATCGCAAAAAACCGAATTAACCGGAAACCACCTGCTTTACGTTTACAAAAATCACGATATCGATCGTTTTCTCTGTAATAGCGACTATTTCCGCTGCGCTTTGACTTTCTAACGAACAAGGCTTGATAATACATCAATTTCCATGCATTTAGGATAGTAGAATAATTTTTTTCAATTTTTTTGCGAAAGATAATCGATTTCTTAGTTAGGTGAAAAATGTTATTTTGGTGGTGATACACAATCTGCGCTCTCGGATCGAAAAATTGAAGTATCGAGATAAACCTAGTCGCATTTTCTTTGTCTTTCTGTGCTCTTTCGAATGCGAAAAGAATTTTAAGGATCGGTTGAACCATTCAAAAGTTATGGCCTTTTTATCGATTAACAAAATCAGGGGAAATCAAGGATCCTGTATTAAGCCCCTTTTCGCTCTATCTCCCACAGGAGCCGAGAAAAACGCGAAAAACGATTTTTGGGATATTTCCCACATGGGATGGACGTTATCTGATGTATTTCGTCGCGCTGATCACGAATCTGGCCGTGGATTTGCGATATCTCCAACAGGAGCTGAGAAAATCGCAAAAAACCGAATTAACCGGAAACCACCTGCTTTACGTTTACAAAAATCACGATATCGATCGTTTTCTCTGTAATAGCGACTATTTCCGCTGCGCTTTGACTTTCTCACGAACAAGGCTTGATAATACACCAATTTCCTTGCATTTAGGATAGTAGAATAATTTTTTTCAATTTTTTTGCGAAAGATAATCGATTTCTTAGTTAGGTGAAAAATGTTATTTTGGTGGTGATACACAATCTGCGCTCTCGGATCGAAAAATTGAAGTATCGAGATAAACCTAGTCGCATTTTCTTTGTTTTTCTGTGCTCTTTCGAATGCAAAAAGAATTTTAAGGATCGGTTGAACGATTCAAAAGTTATGACCTTTTTTAAGACTACCAAAATCAGGGAAAATCGAGGATCCTGTATTAAGCCCCTTTTCGCTCTATCTCCCACAGGAGCCGAGAAAAACGCGAAAAACGATATTTGGGATATTTCCCACATGGGATGGACGTTATCTGATGTATATCGTCGCGCTGATCACGAATCTGGCCGTGGATTTGCGATATCTCCAACAGGAGCTGAGAAAATCGCAAAAAACCGAATTAACCGGAAACCACCTGCTTTACGTTTACAAAAATCACGATATCGATCGTTTTCTCTGTAATAGCGACTATTTCCGCTGCGCTTTGACTTTCTAACGAACAAGGCTTGATAATACATCAATTTCCATGCATTTAGGATAGTAGAATAATTTTTTTCAATTTTTTTGCGAAAGATAATCGATTTCTTAGTTAGGTGAAAAATGTTATTTTGGTGGTGATACACAATCTGCGCTCTCGGATCGAAAAATTGAAGTATCGAGATAAACCTAGTCGCATTTTCTTTGTCTTTCTGTGCTCTTTCGAATGCGAAAAGAATTTTAAGGATCGGTTGAACCATTCAAAAGTTATGGCCTTTTTATCGATTAACAAAATCAGGGGAAATCAAGCATCCTGTATTAAGCCCCTTTTCGCTCTATCTCCCACAGGAGCCGAGAAAAACGCGAAAAACGATTTTTGGGATATTTCCCACATGGGATGGACGTTATCTGATGTATTTCGTCGCGCTGATCACGAATCTGGCCGTGGATTTGCGATATCTCCAACAGGAGCTGAGAAAATCGCAAAAAACCGAATTAACCGGAAACCACCTGCTTTACGTTTACAAAAATCACGATATCGATCGTTTTCTCTGTAATAGCGACTATTTCCGCTGCGCTTTGACTTTCTAACGAACAAGGCTTGATAATACATCAATTTCCATGCATTTAGGATAGTAGAATAATTTTTTTCAATTTTTTTGCGAAAGATAATCGATTTCTTAGTTAGGTGAAAAATGTTATTTTGGTGGTGATACACAATCTGCGCTCTCGGATCGAAAAATTGAAGTATCGAGATAAACCTAGTCGCATTTTCTTTGTCTTTCTGTGCTCTTTCGAATGCGAAAAGAATTTTAAGGATCGGTTGAACCATTCAAAAGTTATGGCCTTTTTATCGATTAACAAAATCAGGGGAAATCAAGGATCCTGTATTAAGCCCCTTTTCGCTCTATCTCCCACAGGAGCCGAGAAAAACGCGAAAAACGATTTTTGGGATATTTCCCACATGGGATGGACGTTATCTGATGTATTTCGTCGCGCTGATCACGAATCTGGCCGTGGATTTGCGATATCTCCAACAGGAGCTGAGAAAATCGCAAAAAACCGAATTAACCGGAAACCACCTGCTTTACGTTTACAAAAATCACGATATCGATCGTTTTCTCTGTAATAGCGACTATTTCCGCTGCGCTTTGACTTTCTAACGAACAAGGCTTGATAATACATCAATTTCCATGCATTTAGGATAGTAGAATAATTTTTTTCAATTTTTTTGCGAAAGATAATCGATTTCTTAGTTGGGTGAAAAATGTTATTTTGGTGGTGATACACAATCTGCGCTCTCGGATCGAAAAATTGAAGTATCGAGATAAACCTAGTCGCATTTTCTTTGTCTTTCTGTGCTCTTTCGAATGCGAAAAGAATTTTAAGGATCGGTTGAACCATTCAAAAGTTATGGCCTTTTTATCGATTAACAAAATCAGGGGAAATCAAGGATCCTGTATTAAGCCCCTTTTCGCTCTATCTCCCACAGGAGCCGAGAAAAACGCGAAAAACGATTTTTGGGATATTTCCCACATGGGATGGACGTTATCTGATGTATTTCGTCGCGCTGATCACGAATCTGGCCGTGGATTTGCGATATCTCCAACAGGAGCTGAGAAAATCGCAAAAAACCGAATTAACCGGAAACCACCTGCTTTACGTTTACAAAAATCACGATATCGATCGTTTTCTCTGTAATAGCGACTATTTCCGCTGCGCTTTGACTTTCTCACGAACAAGGCTTGATAATACACCAATTTCCTTGCATTTAGGATAGTAGAATAATTTTTTTCAATTTTTTTGCGAAAGATAATCGATTTCTTAGTTAGGTGAAAAATGTTATTTTGGTGGTGATACACAATCTGCGCTCTCGGATCGAAAAATTGAAGTATCGAGATAAACCTAGTCGCATTTTCTTTGTTTTTCTGTGCTCTTTCGAATGCAAAAAGAATTTTAAGGATCGGTTGAACGATTCAAAAGTTATGACCTTTTTTAAGACTACCAAAATCAGGGAAAATCGAGGATCCTGTATTAAGCCCCTTTTCGCTCTATCTCCCACAGGAGCCGAGAAAAACGCGAAAAACGATATTTGGGATATTTCCCACATGGGATGGACGTTATCTGATGTATATCGTCGCGCTGATCACGAATCTGGCCGTGGATTTGCGATATCTCCAACAGGAGCTGAGAAAATCGCAAAAAACCGAATTAACCGGAAACCACCTGCTTTACGTTTACAAAAATCACGATATCGATCGTTTTCTCTGTAATAGCGACTATTTCCGCTGCGCTTTGACTTTCTAACGAACAAGGCTTGATAATACATCAATTTCCATGCATTTAGGATAGTAGAATAATTTTTTTCAATTTTTTTGCGAAAGATAATCGATTTCTTAGTTAGGTGAAAAATGTTATTTTGGTGGTGATACACAATCTGCGCTCTCGGATCGAAAAATTGAAGTATCGAGATAAACCTAGTCGCATTTTCTTTGTCTTTCTGTGCTCTTTCGAATGCGAAAAGAATTTTAAGGATCGGTTGAACCATTCAAAAGTTATGGCCTTTTTATCGATTAACAAAATCAGGGGAAATCAAGGATCCTGTATTAAGCCCCTTTTCGCTCTATCTCCCACAGGAGCCGAGAAAAACGCGAAAAACGATTTTTGGGATATTTCCCACATGGGATGGACGTTATCTGATGTATTTCGTCGCGCTGATCACGAATCTGGCCGTGGATTTGCGATATCTCCAACAGGAGCTGAGAAAATCGCAAAAAACCGAATTAACCGGAAACCACCTGCTTTACGTTTACAAAAATCACGATATCGATCGTTTTCTCTGTAATAGCGACTATTTCCGCTGCGCTTTGACTTTCTAACGAACAAGGCTTGATAATACATCAATTTCCATGCATTTAGGATAGTAGAATAATTTTTTTCAATTTTTTTGCGAAAGATAATCGATTTCTTAGTTGGGTGAAAAATGTTATTTTGGTGGTGATACACAATCTGCGCTCTCGGATCGAAAAATTGAAGTATCGAGATAAACCTAGTCGCATTTTCTTTGTCTTTCTGTGCTCTTTCGAATGCGAAAAGAATTTTAAGGATCGGTTGAACCATTCAAAAGTTATGGCCTTTTTATCGATTAACAAAATCAGGGGAAATCAAGGATCCTGTATTAAGCCCCTTTTCGCTCTATCTCCCACAGGAGCCGAGAAAAACGCGAAAAACGATTTTTGGGATATTTCCCACATGGGATGGACGTTATCTGATGTATTTCGTCGCGCTGATCACGAATCTGGCCGTGGATTTGCGATATCTCCAACAGGAGCTGAGAAAATCGCAAAAAACCGAATTAACCGGAAACCACCTGCTTTACGTTTACAAAAATCACGATATCGATCGTTTTCTCTGTAATAGCGACTATTTCCGCTGCGCTTTGACTTTCTAACGAACAAGGCTTGATAATACATCAATTTCCATGCATTTAGGATAGTAGAATAATTTTTTTCAATTTTTTTGCGAAAGATAATCGATTTCTTAGTTGGGTGAAAAATGTTATTTTGGTGGTGATACACAATCTGCGCTCTCGGATCGAAAAATTGAAGTATCGAGATAAACCTAGTCGCATTTTCTTTGTCTTTCTGTGCTCTTTCGAATGCGAAAAGAATTTTAAGGATCGGTTGAACCATTCAAAAGTTATGGCCTTTTTATCGATTAACAAAATCAGGGGAAATCAAGGATCCTGTATTAAGCCCCTTTTCGCTCTATCTCCCACAGGAGCCGAGAAAAACGCGAAAAACGATTTTTGGGAGATTTCCCACACGGGATGGACGTTATCTGATGTATATCGTCGCGCTGATCACGAATCTGGCCGTGGATTTGCGATATCTCTAACAGGAGCTGAGAAAATCGCAAAAAACCGAATTAACCGGAAACCATCTGCTTTACGTTTACAAAAATCACGATATCGATCGTTTTCTCTGTAATAGCGACTATTTCCGCTGCGCTTTGACTTTCTAACGAACAAGGCTTGATAATACATCAATTTCCATGCATTTAGGATAGTAGAATAATTTTTTTCAATTTTTTTGCGAAAGATAATCGATTTCTTAGTTAGGTGAAAAATGTTATTTTGGTGGTGATACACAATCTGCGCTCTCGGATCGAAAAATTGAAGTATCGAGATAAACCTAGTCGCATTTTCTTTGTCTTTCTGTGCTCTTTCGAATGCGAAAAGAATTTTAAGGATCGGTTGTACCATTCAAAAGTTATGGCCTTTTTATCGATTAACAAAATCAGGGGAAATCAAGGATCCTGTATTAAGCCCCTTTTCGCTCTATCTCCCACAGGAGCCGAGAAAAACGCGAAAAACGATTTTTGGGATATTTCCCACATGGGATGGACGTTATCTGATGTATTTCGTCGCGCTGATCACGAATCTGGCCGTGGATTTGCGATATCTCCAACAGGAGCTGAGAAAATCGCAAAAAACCGAATTAACCGGAAACCACCTGCTTTACGTTTACAAAAATCACGATATCGATCGTTTTCTCTGTAATAGCGACTATTTCCGCTGCGCTTTGACTTTCTCACGAACAAGGCTTGATAATACATCAATTTCCTTGCATTTAGGATAGTAGAATAATTTTTTTCAATTTTTTTGCGAAAGATAATCGATTTCTTAGTTAGGTGAAAAATGTTATTTTGGTGGTGATACACAATCTGCGCTCTCGGATCGAAAAATTGAAGTATCGAGATAAACCTAGTCGCATTTTCTTTGTTTTTCTGTGCTCTTTCGAATGCAAAAAGAATTTTAAGGATCGGTTGAACGATTCAAAAGTTATGACCTTTTTTAAGACTACCAAAATCAGGGAAAATCGAGGATCCTGTATTAAGCCCCTTTTCGCTCTATCTCCCACAGGAGCCGAGAAAAACGCGAAAAACGATATTTGGGATATTTCCCACATGGGATGGACGTTATCTGATGTATATCGTCGCGCTGATCACGAATCTGGCCGTGGATTTGCGATATCTCCAACAGGAGCTGAGAAAATCGCAAAAAACCGAATTAACCGGAAACCACCTGCTTTACGTTTACAAAAATCACGATATCGATCGTTTTCTCTGTAATAGCGACTATTTCCGCTGCGCTTTGACTTTCTAACGAACAAGGCTTGATAATACATCAATTTCCATGCATTGAGGATAGTAGAATAATTTTTTTCAATTTTTTTGCGAAAGATAATCGATTTCTTAGTTAGGTGAAAAATGTTATTTTGGTGGTGATACACAATCTGCGCTCTCGGATCGAAAAATTGAAGTATCGAGATAAACCTAGTCGCATTTTCTTTGTCTTTCTGTGCTCTTTCGAATGCGAAAAGAATTTTAAGGATCGGTTGAACCATTCAAAAGTTATGGCCTTTTTATCGATTAACAAAATCAGGGGAAATCAAGGATCCTGTATTAAGCCCCTTTTCGCTCTATCTCCCACAGGAGCCGAGAAAAACGCGAAAAACGATTTTTGGGATATTTCCCACATGGGATGGACGTTATCTGATGTATTTCGTCGCGCTGATCACGAATCTGGCCGTGGATTTGCGATATCTCCAACAGGAGCTGAGAAAATCGCAAAAAACCGAATTAACCGGAAACCACCTGCTTTACGTTTACAAAAATCACGATATCGATCGTTTTCTCTGTAATAGCGACTATTTCCGCTGCGCTTTGACTTTCTAACGAACAAGGCTTGATAATAAAGGGTGATTTTTTAAGAGCTTGAGAACTTTTTTTTTAAAAAAAACGCATAAAATTTGCAAAATCTCATCGGTTCTTTATTTGAAACGTTAGATTGGTCCATGACATTTACTTTTTGAAGATAATTTCATTTAAATGTTGACCGCGGCTGCGTCTTAGGTGGTCCATTCGGAAAGTCCAATTTTGGGCAACTTTTTCGAGCATTTGGGCCGGAATAGCCCGAATTTCTTCGGAAATGTTGTCTTCCAAAACTGGAATAGTTGCTGGCTTATTTCTGTAGACTTTAGACTTGACGTGGCCCCACAAAAAATAGTCTAATGGCGTCAAATCGCATGATCTTGGTGGCCAACTTACCGGGCCATTTCTTGAGATGAATTGTTCTCCGAAGTTTTCGCTCAAAATGGCCATAGAATCGCGAGCTGTGTGGCATGTAGCGCCATCTTGTTGAAACCACATGTCAACTAAGTTCAGTTCTTCCATTTTTGGCAACAAAAAGTTTGTTAGCATCGAACGATAGCGATCGCCATTCACCGTAACGTTGCGTCCAACAGCATCTTTGAAAAAATACGGTCCAATGATTCCACCAGCGTACAAACCACACCAAACAGTGCATTTTTCGGGATGCATGGGCAGTTCTTGAACGGCTTCTGGTTGCTCTTCACTCCAAATGCGGCAATTTTGCCTATTTACGTAGCCATTCAACCAGAAATGAGCCTCATCGCTGAACAAAATTTGTCGATAAAAAAGCGGACTTTCCGAATGGACCACCTAAGACGCAGCCGCGGTCAACATTTAAATGAAATTATCTTCAAAAAGTAAATGTCATGGACCAATCTAACGTTTCAAATAAAGAACCGATGAGATTTTGCAAATTTTATGCGTTTTTTTTTAAAAAAAAGTTCTCAAGCTCTTAAAAAATCACCCTTTACATCAATTTCCTTGCATTTAGGATAGTAGAATAATTTTTTTCAATTTTTTTGCGAAAGATAATCGATTTCTTAGTTAGGTGAAAAATGTTATTTTGGTGGTGATACACAATCTGCGCTCTCGGATCGAAAAATTGAAGTATCGAGATAAACCTAGTCGCATTTTCTTTGTCTTTCTGTGCTCTTTCGAATGCGAAAAGAATTTTAAGGATCGGTTGAACCATTCAAAAGTTATGGCCTTTTTATCGATTAACAAAATCAGGGGAAATCAAGGATCCTGTATTAAGCCCCTTTTCGCTCTATCTCCCACAGGAGCCGAGAAAAACGCGAAAAACGATTTTTGGGATATTTCCCACATGTGATGGACGTTATCTGATGTATTTCGTCGCGCTGATCACGAATCTGGCCGTGGATTTGCGATATCTCCAACAGGAGCTGAGAAAATCGCAAAAAACCGAATTAACCGGAAACCACCTGCTTTACGTTTACAAAAATCACGATATCGATCGTTTTCTCTGTAATAGCGACTATTTCCGCTGCGCTTTGACTTTCTAACGAACAAGGCTTGATAATACATCAATTTCCTTGCATTTAGGATAGTAGAATAATTTTTTTCAATTTTTTTGCGAAAGATAATCGATTTCTTAGTTAGGTGAAAAATGTTATTTTGGTGGTGATACACAATCTGCGCTCTCGGATCGAAAAATTGAAGTATCGAGATAAACCTAGTCGCATTTTCTTTGTTTTTCTGTGCTCTTTCGAATGCAAAAAGAATTTTAAGGAACGGTTGAACCATTCAAAAGTTATGGCCTTTTTATCGATTAACAAAATCAGGGGAAATCAAGGATCCTGTATTAAGCCCCTTTTCGCTCTATCTCCCACAGGAGCCGAGAAAAACGCGAAAAACGATTTTTGGGATATTTCCCACATGGGATGGACGTTATCTGATGTATTTCGTCGCGCTGATCACGAATCTGGCCGTGGATTTGCGATATCTCCAACAGGAGCTGAGAAAATCGCAAAAAACCGAATTAACCGGAAACCACCTGCTTTACGTTTACAAAAATCACGATATCGATCGTTTTCTCTGTAATAGCGACTATTTCCGCTGCGCTTTGACTTTCTAACGAACAAGGCTTGATAATACATCAATTTCCTTGCATTTAGGATAGTAGAATAATTTTTTTCAATTTTTTTGCGAAAGATAATCGATTTCTTAGTTAGGTGAAAAATGTTATTTTGGTGGTGATACACAATCTGCGCTCTCGGATCGAAAAATTGAAGTATCGAGATAAACCTAGTCGCATTTTCTTTGTTTTTCTGTGCTCTTTCGAATGCAAAAAGAATTTTAAGGATCGGTTGAACGATTTAAAAGTTATGACCTTTTTTAAGACTACCAAAATCAGGGAAAATCGAGGATCCTGTATTAAGCCCCTTTTCGCTCTATCTCCCACAGGAGCCGAGAAAAACGCGAAAAACGATATTTAGGATATTTCCCACATGGGGTGGACGTTATCTGATGTATTTCGTCGCGCTGATCACGAATCTGGCCGTGGATTTGCGATATCTCCAACAGGAGCTGAGAAAATCGCAAAAAACCGAATTAACCGGAAACCACCTGCTTTACGTTTACAAAAATCACGATATCGATCGTTTTCTCTGTAATAGCGACTATTTCCGCTGCGCTTTGACTTTCTAACGAACAAGGCTTGATTATACATCAATTTCCTTGCATTTAGGATAGTAGAATAATTTTTTTCAATTTTTTTGCGAAAGATAATCGATTTCTTAGTTAGGTGAAAAATGTTATTTTGGTGGTGATACACAATCTGCGCTCTCGGATCGAAAAATTGAAGTATCGAGATAAACCTAGTCGCATTTTCTTTGTTTTTCTGTGCTCTTTCGAATGCAAAAAGAATTTTAAGGATCGGTTGAACGATTCAAAAGTTATGACCTTTTTTAAGACTACCAAAATCAGGGAAAATCGAGGATCCTGTATTAAGCCCCTTTTCGCTCTATCTCCCACAGGAGCCGAGAAAAACGCGAAAAACGATATTTGGGATATTTCTCACATGGGGTGGACGTTATCTGATGTATTTCGTCGCGCTGATCACGAATCTGGCCGTGGATTTGCGATATCTCCAACAGGAGCTGAGAAAATCGCAAAAAACCGAATTAACCGGAAACCACCTGCTTTACGTTTACAAAAATCACGATATCGATCGTTTTCTCTGTAATAGCGACTATTTCCGCTGCGCTTTGACTTTCTAACGAACAAGGCTTGATAATACATCAATTTCCTTGCATTTAGGATAGTAGAATTATTTTTTTCAATTTTTTTGCGAAAGATAATCGATTTCTTAGTTAGGTGAAAAATGTTATTTTGGTGGTGATACACAATCTGCGCTCTCGGATCGAAAAATTGAAGTATCGAGATAAACCTAGTCGCATTTTCTTTGTCTTTCTGTGCTCTTTCGAATGCGAAAAGAATTTTAAGGATCGGTTGAACCATTCAAAAGTTATGGCCTTTTTATCGATTAACAAAATCAGGGGAAATCAAGGATCCTGTATTAAGCCCCTTTTCGCTCTATCTCCCACAGGAGCCGAGAAAAACGCGAAAAACCATTTTTTTAATATTTCTCACATAGGATGGACGTTATCTGATGTATTTCGTCGCGCTGATCACGAATCTGGCCGTGGATTTGCGATATCTCCAACAGAAGCTGAGAAAATCGAAAAAAACCGAATTAACCGAAAACCACCCAATTTACGTTTACTAAAATTACGTTATCTATCGTTTTCTCTTTAATAGCGACTGTTTCCGCTGCTCTTTGACTTTCTAACGAACAAGGATTGATAATACATGGATTTCCTTGCATTAAGGATAGTAGAATAATTTTTTTCAATTTTTTTGCGAAAGATAATCGATTTCTTAGTTATGTGAAAAATGCTATTTTAGAAGTAACATACAATCTGCGCTCTCGGATCGAAAAATTGAAATATCGGGATGAGCCTAGTCGCATTTTCTTTGTTTTTCTGTGCTCTATCGAATGCAAAAAGAATTTTAAGGATCGGTTGAACGATTCAAAAGTTATGACCTTTTTTAAGACTACCAAAATCAGGGAAAATCGAGGATCCTGTATTAAGCCCCTTTTCGCTCTATCTCCCACAGGAGCCGAGAAAAACGCGAAAAACGATATTTGGGATATTTCCCACATGGGATGGACGTTATCTGATGTATTTCGTCGCGCTGATCACGAATCTGGCCGTGGATTTGCGATATCTCCAACAGGAGCTGAGAAAATCGCAAAAAACCGAATTAACCGGAAACCACCTGCTTTACGTTTACAAAAATCACGATATCGATCGTTTTCTCTGTAATAGCGACTATTTCCGCTGCGCTTTGACTTTCTAACGAACAAGGCTTGATAATACATCAATTTCCATGCATTTAGGATAGTAGAATAATTTTTTTCAATTTTTTTGCGAAAGATAATCGATTTCTTAGTTAGGTGAAAAATGTTATTTTGGTGGTGATACACAATCTGCGCTCTCGGATCGAAAAATTGAAATATCGGGATGAGCCTAGTCGCATTTTCTTTGTTTTTCTGTGCTCTTTCGAATGCAAAAAGAATTTTAAGGATCGGTTGAACGATTCAAAAGTTATGACCTTTTTTAAGACTACCAAAATCAGGGAAAATCGAGGATCCTGTATTAAGCCCCTTTTCGCTCTATCTCCCACAGGAGCCGAGAAAAACGCGAAAAACGATATTTGGGATATTTCCCACATGGGGTGGACGTAATCTGATGTATTTCGTCGCGCTGATCACGAATCTGGCCGTGGATTTGCGATATCTCCTACAGGAGCTGAGAAAATCGCAAAAAACCGAATTAACCGAAAACCACCTGCTTTACGTTCACTTAAATTACGTTATCTATCGTTTTCTTTCTAATAGAATTTTTTGGTCGACCCAAAGAACATAAATAATTCTTTTGGTCGACCCAAACAACCTAAATATTTTTTGGGTCAACCTAAAGAACCTAAATATTTTTTGATTTAACCCAAAGAACCTAAATATTTTTTGGGTCAACCCAAAGAACATAAATAATTTTTTTGGGTCAACCCAAAGAACCTAAATATTTTTTGGGTCAACCCAAAGAACCTAAATATTTTTTGGGTCAACCCAAAGAACCTAAATATTTTTTGGGTCAACCCAAAGAATCTAAATATTTTTTGGGTCAACTCAAAGAACATAAATAATTTTTTTGGGTCAACCCAAAGAACCTGAATATTTTTTGGGTCAACCCAAAGAACATAAATAATTTTTTTGGGTCAACCCAAAGAACATAAATAATTTTTTTGGGTCAACCCACAGAACCTAAATATTTTTTGGGTCGACCCAAAGAACTTAAATATTTTTTGGGTCAACCCAAAGAACCTTAATATTTTTGGGTCAACCTAAAGAACCTAAATATTTTTTGGGTCGACACAAAGAACCTAAATATTTTTTGGTCAACCTAAAGAACCTAAATATATTTTTTGATTCAACCCAAAGAACCTAAATATTTTTTTGGGTCAACCCAAAGAACATAAATATTTTTTTAGGTCAACCTGAAGAACATAAATAATTTTTTTGGGTCAACCCAAAGAACCTAATAATTTTTTGGGTCAACCCAAAGAAACTAAATATTTTTTTGGGTCAACCCAAAGAACATAATACAATTCTTTTGTATTAGGAGCTGAGAAAATCGCAAAAAACCAAAAACCACTTGCTTTACGTTTACTAAAATTACGATATCCATCGTTTTCTCTCTAATAGCGACTATTTCCGCTGCGCTTTGACTTTCTAACGAACAAGGCTTGATAATACATCAATTTCCATGCATTTAGGATAGTAGAATAATTTTTTTCAATTTTTTTGCGAAAGATAATCGATTTCTTAGTTAGGTGAAAAATGTTATTTTGGTGGTGATACACAATCTGCGCTCTCGGATCGAAAAATTGAAATATCGGGATGAGCCTAGTCGCATTTTCTTTGTTTTTCTGTGCTCTTTCGAATGCAAAAAGAATTTTAAGGATCGGTTGAACGATTCAAAAGTTATGACCTTTTTTAAGACTACCAAAATCAGGGAAAATCGAGGATCCTGTATTAAGCCCCTTTTCGCTCTATCTCCCACAGGAGCCGAGAAAAACGCGAAAAACGATATTTGGGATATTTCCCACATGGGGTGGACGTTATCTGATGTATTTCGTCGCGCTGATCACGAATCTGGCCGTGGATTTGCGATATCTCCTACAGGAGCTGAGAAAATCGCAAAAAACCGAATTAACCGAAAACCACCCAATTTACGTTTACTAAAATTACGTTATCTATCGTTTTCTCTTTAATAGCGACTGTTTCCGCTGCTCTTTGACTTTCTAACGAACAAGGCTTGATAATACATGGATTTCCATGCATTAAGGATAGTAGAATAATTTTTTTCAATTTTTTTGCGAAAGATAATCGATTTCTTAGTTATGTGAAAAATGCTATTTTAGAAGTAACATACAATCTGCGCTCTCGGATCGAAAAATTGAAATATCGGGATGAGCCTAGTCGCATTTTCTTTGTTTTTCTGTGCTCTATCGAATGCAAAAAGAATTTTGAGGATCGGTTGAACGATTCAAAAGTTATGACCTTTTTTAAGACTACCAAAATCAGGGAAAATCGAGAATCCTGTATTAAGCCCCTTTTCGCTCTATCTCCCACAGGAGCCGAGAAAAACGCGAAAAACGATTTTTGGGAGATTTCCCACACGGGATGGACGTTATCTGATGTATATCGTCGCGCTGATCACGAATCTGGCCGTGGATTTGCGATATCTCCAACAGGAGCTGAGAAAATCGCAAAAAACCGAATTAACCGGAAACCACCTGCTTTACGTTTACAAAAATCACGATATCGATCGTTTTCTCTGTAATAGCGACTATTTCCGCTGCGCTTTGACTTTCTAACGAACAAGGCTTGATAATACATCAATTTCCATGCATTTTAGGATAGTAGAATAATTTTTTTCAATTTTTTTGCGAAAGATAATCGATTTCTTAGTTAGGTGAAAAATGTTATTTTGGTGGTGATACACAATCTGCGCTCTCGGATCGAAAAATTGAAGTATCGAGATAAACCTAGTCGCATTTTCTTTGTTTTTCTGTGCTTTTTCGAATGCGAAAAGAATTTTAAGGATCGGTTGAACCATTCAAAAGTTATGGCCTTTTTATCGATTAACAAAATCAGGGGAAATCAAGGATCCTGTATTAAGCCCCTTTTCGCTCTATCTCTTACAGGAGCCGAGAAAAACGCGAAAAACGATTTTTGGGATATTTCCCACATGGGATGGACGTTATCTGATGTATTTCGTCGCGCTGATCACGAATCTGGCCGTGGATTTGCGATATCTCCAACAGGAGCTGAGAATATCGCAAAAAACCGAATTAACCGGAAACCACCTGCTTTACGTTTACAAAAATCACGATATCGATCGTTTTCTTTCTAATAGAATTTTTTTGTCGACCCAAAGAACATAAATAATTCTTTTGGTCGACCCAAAGAACTCAAATATTTTTTGGGTCAACCCAAAGAACCTGAATATTTTTGGGTCAACCTAAAGAACTTAAATATTTTTTAGGTCGACCCAAAGAACCTAAATATTTTTTGGGTCAACCCAAAGAACATAAATAATTTTTTTGGGTCAACCCAAAGAACCTGAATATTTTTTGGGTCAACCCAAAGAACATAAATAATTTTTTTGGGTCAACCCAAAGAACATAAATAATTTTTTTGGGTCAACCCAAAGAACCTAAATATTTTTTGGGTCGACCCAAAGAACTTAAATATTTTTTGGGTCAACCCAAAGAACCTAAATATTTTTGGGTTAACCTAAAGAACCTAAATATTTTTTGGGTCGACCCAAAGAACCTAAATATTTTTTGGTCAACCTAAAGAACCTAAATATATTTTTTGATTCAACCCAAAGAACCTAAATATTTTTTTGGGTCAACCCAAAGAACATAAATATTTTTTTAGGTCAACCTGAAGAACATAAATAATTTTTTTGGGTCAACCCAAAGAACCTAATAATTTTTTGGGTCAACCCAAAGAAACTAAATATTTTTTTGGGTCAACCCAAAGAACATAATACAATTCTTTTGTATTAGGAGCTGAGAAAATCGCAAAAAACCAAAAACCACTTGCTTTACGTTTACTAAAATTACGATATCTATCGTTTTCTCTCTAATAGCGACTATTTCCGCTGCGCTTTGACTTTCTAACGAACAAGGCTTGATAATACATCAATTTCCATGCATTTAGGATAGTAGAATAATTTTTTTCAATTTTTTTGCGAAAGATAATCGATTTCTTAGTTAGGTGAAAAATGTTATTTTGGTGGTGATACACAATCTGCGCTCTCGGATCGAAAAATTGAAGTATCGAGATAAACCTAGTCGCATTTTCTTTGTTTTTCTGTGCTCTTTCGAATGCGAAAAGAATTTTAAGGATCGGTTGAACCATTCAAAAGTTATGGCCTTTTTATCGATTAACAAAATCAGGGGAAATCAAGGATCCTGTATTAAGCCCCTTTTCGCTCTATCTCCCACAGGAGCCGAGAAAAACGCGAAAAACGATTTTTGGGATATTTCCCACATGGGATGGACGTTATCTGATGTATTTCGTCGCGCTGATCACGAATCTGGCCGTGGATTTGCGATATCTCCCACAGGAGCTGAGAAAATCGCAAAAAACCGAATTAACTGGAAACCACCTGCTTTACGTTTACAAAAATCACGATATCGATCGTTTTCTCTGTAATAGCGACTATTTCCGCTGCGCTTTGACTTTCTAACGAACAAGGCTTGATAATACATCAATTTCCTTGCATTTAGGATAGTAGAATAATTTTTTTCAATTTTTTTGCGAAAGATAATCGATTTCTTAGTTAGGTGAAAAATGTTATTTTGGTGGTGATACACAATCTGCGCTCTCGGATCGAAAAATTGAAGTATCGAGATGAACCTAGTCGCATTTTCTTTGTTTTTCTGTGCTCTTTCGAATGCAAAAAGAATTTTAAGGATCGGTTGAACGATTCAAAAGTTATGACCTTTTTTAAGACTACCAAAATCAGGGAAAATCGAGGATCCTGTATTAAGCCCCTTTTCGCTCTATCTCCCACAGGAGCCGAGAAAAACGCGAAAAACGATATTTGGGATATTTCCCACATGGGATGGACGTTATCTGATGTATTTCGTCGCGCTGATCACGAATCTGGCCGTGGATTTGCGATATCTCCAACAGGAGCTGAGAAAATCGCAAAAAACCGAATTAACCGGAAACCACCTGCTTTACGTTTACAAAAATCACGATATCGATCGTTTTCTCTGTAATAGCGACTATTTCCGCTGCGCTTTGACTTTCTAACGAACAAGGCTTGATAATACATCAATTTCCATGCATTTAGGATAGTAGAATAATTTTTTTCAATTTTTTTGCGAAAGATAATCGATTTCTTAGTTAGGTGAAAAATGTTATTTTGGTGGTGATACACAATCTGCGCTCTCGGATCGAAAAATTGAAGTATCGAGATAAACCTAGTCGCATTTTCTTTGTTTTTCTGTGCTTTTTCGAATGCGAAAAGAATTTTAAGGATCGGTTGAACCATTCAAAAGTTATGGCCTTTTTATCGATTGACAAAATCAGGGGAAATCAAGGATCCTGTATTAAGCCCCTTTTCGCTCTATCTCCCACAGGAGCCGAGAAAAACGCGAAAAACGATTTTTGGGATATTTCCCACATGGGATGGACGTTATCTGATGTATTTCGTCGCGCTGATCACGAATCTGGCCGTGGATTTGCGATATCTCCAACAGGAGCTGAGAATATCGAAAAAACCGAATTAACCGGAAACCACCTGCTTTACGTTTACAAAAATCACGATATCGATCGTTTTCTCTGTAATAGCGACTATTTCCGCTGCGCTTTGACTTTCTAACGAACAAGGCTTGATAATACATCAATTTCCATGCATTTAGGATAGTAGAATAATTTTTTTCAATTTTTTTGCGAAAGATAATCGATTTCTTAGTTAGGTGAAAAATGTTATTTTGGTGGTGATACACAATCTGCGCTCTCGGATCGAAAAATTGAAGTATCGAGATAAACCTAGTCGCATTTTCTTTGTTTTTCTGTGCTCTTTCGAATGCAAAAAGAATTTTAAGGATCGGTTGAACGATTCAAAAGTTATGACCTTTTTTAAGACTACCAAAATCAGGGAAAATCGAGGATCCTGTATTAAGCCCCTTTTCGCTCTATCTCCCACAGGAGCCGAGAAAAACGCGAAAAACGATATTTGGGATATTTCCCACATGGGGTGGACGTTATCTGATGTATTTCGTCGCGCTGATCACGAATCTGGCCGTGGATTTGCGATATCTCCAACAGGAGCTGAGAAAATCGCAAAAAACCGAATTAACCGGAAACCACCTGCTTTACGTTTACAAAAATCACGATATCGATCGTTTTCTCTGTAATAGCGACTATTTCCGCTGCGCTTTGACTTTCTAACGAACAAGGCTTGATAATAAAGGGTGATTTTTTAAGAGCTTGAGAACTTTTTTTTTAAAAAAAACGCATAAAATTTGCAAAATCTCATCGGTTCTTTATTTGAAACGTTAGATTGGTCCATGACATTTACTTTTTGAAGATAATTTCATTTAAATGTTGACCGCGGCTGCGTCTTAGGTGGTCCATTCGGAAAGTCCAATTTTGGGCAACTTTTTCGAGCATTTGGGCCGGAATAGCCCGAATTTCTTCGGAAATGTTGTCTTCCAAAACTGGAATAGTTGCTGGCTTATTTCTGTAGACTTTAGACTTGACGTGGCCCCACAAAAAATAGTCTAATGGCGTCAAATCGCATGATCTTGGTGGCCAACTTACCGGGCCATTTCTTGAGATGAATTGTTCTCCGAAGTTTTCGCTCAAAATGGCCATAGAATCGCGAGCTGTGTGGCATGTAGCGCCATCTTGTTGAAACCACATGTCAACTAAGTTCAGTTCTTCCATTTTTGGCAACAAAAAGTTTGTTAGCATCGAACGATAGCGATCGCCATTCACCGTAACGTTGCGTCCAACAGCATCTTTGAAAAAATACGGTCCAATGATTCCACCAGCGTACAAACCACACCAAACAGTGCATTTTTCGGGATGCATGGGCAGTTCTTGAACGGCTTCTGGTTGCTCTTCACTCCAAATGCGGCAATTTTGCCTATTTACGTAGCCATTCAACCAGAAATGAGCCTCATCGCTGAACAAAATTTGTCGATAAAAAAGCGGACTTTCCGAATGGACCACCTAAGACGCAGCCGCGGTCAACATTTAAATGAAATTATCTTCAAAAAGTAAATGTCATGGACCAATCTAACGTTTCAAATAAAGAACCGATGAGATTTTGCAAATTTTATGCGTTTTTTTTTAAAAAAAAGTTCTCAAGCTCTTAAAAAATCACCCTTTACATCAATTTCCTTGCATTTAGGATAGTAGAATAATTTTTTTCAATTTTTTTGCGAAAGATAATCGATTTCTTAGTTAGGTGAAAAATGTTATTTTGGTGGTGATACACAATCTGCGCTCTCGGATCGAAAAATTGAAGTATCGAGATAAACCTAGTCGCATTTTCTTTGTCTTTCTGTGCTCTTTCGAATGCGAAAAGAATTTTAAGGATCGGTTGAACCATTCAAAAGTTATGGCCTTTTTATCGATTAACAAAATCAGGGGAAATCAAGGATCCTGTATTAAGCCCCTTTTCGCTCTATCTCCCACAGGAGCCGAGAAAAACGCGAAAAACGATTTTTGGGATATTTCCCACATGTGATGGACGTTATCTGATGTATTTCGTCGCGCTGATCACGAATCTGGCCGTGGATTTGCGATATCTCCAACAGGAGCTGAGAAAATCGCAAAAAACCGAATTAACCGGAAACCACCTGCTTTACGTTTACAAAAATCACGATATCGATCGTTTTCTCTGTAATAGCGACTATTTCCGCTGCGCTTTGACTTTCTAACGAACAAGGCTTGATAATACATCAATTTCCTTGCATTTAGGATAGTAGAATAATTTTTTTCAATTTTTTTGCGAAAGATAATCGATTTCTTAGTTAGGTGAAAAATGTTATTTTGGTGGTGATACACAATCTGCGCTCTCGGATCGAAAAATTGAAGTATCGAGATAAACCTAGTCGCATTTTCTTTGTTTTTCTGTGCTCTTTCGAATGCAAAAAGAATTTTAAGGAACGGTTGAACCATTCAAAAGTTATGGCCTTTTTATCGATTAACAAAATCAGGGGAAATCAAGGATCCTGTATTAAGCCCCTTTTCGCTCTATCTCCCACAGGAGCCGAGAAAAACGCGAAAAACGATTTTTGGGATATTTCCCACATGGGATGGACGTTATCTGATGTATTTCGTCGCGCTGATCACGAATCTGGCCGTGGATTTGCGATATCTCCAACAGGAGCTGAGAAAATCGCAAAAAACCGAATTAACCGGAAACCACCTGCTTTACGTTTACAAAAATCACGATATCGATCGTTTTCTCTGTAATAGCGACTATTTCCGCTGCGCTTTGACTTTCTAACGAACAAGGCTTGATAATACATCAATTTCCTTGCATTTAGGATAGTAGAATAATTTTTTTCAATTTTTTTGCGAAAGATAATCGATTTCTTAGTTAGGTGAAAAATGTTATTTTGGTGGTGATACACAATCTGCGCTCTCGGATCGAAAAATTGAAGTATCGAGATAAACCTAGTCGCATTTTCTTTGTTTTTCTGTGCTCTTTCGAATGCAAAAAGAATTTTAAGGATCGGTTGAACGATTTAAAAGTTATGACCTTTTTTAAGACTACCAAAATCAGGGAAAATCGAGGATCCTGTATTAAGCCCCTTTTCGCTCTATCTCCCACAGGAGCCGAGAAAAACGCGAAAAACGATATTTGGGATATTTCCCACATGGGGTGGACGTTATCTGATGTATTTCGTCGCGCTGATCACGAATCTGGCCGTGGATTTGCGATATCTCCAACAGGAGCTGAGAAAATCGCAAAAAACCGAATTAACCGGAAACCACCTGCTTTACGTTTACAAAAATCACGATATCGATCGTTTTCTCTGTAATAGCGACTATTTCCGCTGCGCTTTGACTTTCTAACGAACAAGGCTTGATAATACATCAATTTCCTTGCATTTAGGATAGTAGAATAATTTTTTTCAATTTTTTTGCGAAAGATAATCGATTTCTTAGTTAGGTGAAAAATGTTATTTTGGTGGTGATACACAATCTGCGCTCTCGGATCGAAAAATTGAAGTATCGAGATAAACCTAGTCGCATTTTCTTTGTTTTTCTGTGCTCTTTCGAATGCAAAAAGAATTTTAAGGATCGGTTGAACGATTCAAAAGTTATGACCTTTTTTAAGACTACCAAAATCAGGGAAAATCGAGGATCCTGTATTAAGCCCCTTTTCGCTCTATCTCCCACAGGAGCCGAGAAAAACGCGAAAAACGATATTTGGGATATTTCTCACATGGGGTGGACGTTATCTGATGTATTTCGTCGCGCTGATCACGAATCTGGCCGTGGATTTGCGATATCTCCAACAGGAGCTGAGAAAATCGCAAAAAACCGAATTAACCGGAAACCACCTGCTTTACGTTTACAAAAATCACGATATCGATCGTTTTCTCTGTAATAGCGACTATTTCCGCTGCGCTTTGACTTTCTAACGAACAAGGCTTGATAATACATCAATTTCCTTGCATTTAGGATAGTAGAATTATTTTTTTCAATTTTTTTGCGAAAGATAATCGATTTCTTAGTTAGGTGAAAAATGTTATTTTGGTGGTGATACACAATCTGCGCTCTCGGATCGAAAAATTGAAGTATCGAGATAAACCTAGTCGCATTTTCTTTGTCTTTCTGTGCTCTTTCGAATGCGAAAAGAATTTTAAGGATCGGTTGAACCATTCAAAAGTTATGGCCTTTTTATCGATTAACAAAATCAGGGGAAATCAAGGATCCTGTATTAAGCCCCTTTTCGCTCTATCTCCCACAGGAGCCGAGAAAAACGCGAAAAACCATTTTTTTAATATTTCTCACATAGGATGGACGTTATCTGATGTATTTCGTCGCGCTGATCACGAATCTGGCCGTGGATTTGCGATATCTCCAACAGAAGCTGAGAAAATCGAAAAAAACCGAATTAACCGAAAACCACCCAATTTACGTTTACTAAAATTACGTTATCTATCGTTTTCTCTTTAATAGCGACTGTTTCCGCTGCTCTTTGACTTTCTAACGAACAAGGATTGATAATACATGGATTTCCTTGCATTAAGGATAGTAGAATAATTTTTTTCAATTTTTTTGCGAAAGATAATCGATTTCTTAGTTATGTGAAAAATGCTATTTTAGAAGTAACATACAATCTGCGCTCTCGGATCGAAAAATTGAAATATCGGGATGAGCCTAGTCGCATTTTCTTTGTTTTTCTGTGCTCTATCGAATGCAAAAAGAATTTTAAGGATCGGTTGAACGATTCAAAAGTTATGACCTTTTTTAAGACTACCAAAATCAGGGAAAATCGAGGATCCTGTATTAAGCCCCTTTTCGCTCTATCTCCCACAGGAGCCGAGAAAAACGCGAAAAACGATATTTGGGATATTTCCCACATGGGATGGACGTTATCTGATGTATTTCGTCGCGCTGATCACGAATCTGGCCGTGGATTTGCGATATCTCCAACAGGAGCTGAGAAAATCGCAAAAAACCGAATTAACCGGAAACCACCTGCTTTACGTTTACAAAAATCACGATATCGATCGTTTTCTCTGTAATAGCGACTATTTCCGCTGCGCTTTGACTTTCTAACGAACAAGGCTTGATAATACATCAATTTCCATGCATTTAGGATAGTAGAATAATTTTTTTCAATTTTTTTGCGAAAGATAATCGATTTCTTAGTTAGGTGAAAAATGTTATTTTGGTGGTGATACACAATCTGCGCTCTCGGATCGAAAAATTGAAATATCGGGATGAGCCTAGTCGCATTTTCTTTGTTTTTCTGTGCTCTTTCGAATGCAAAAAGAATTTTAAGGATCGGTTGAACGATTCAAAAGTTATGACCTTTTTTAAGACTACCAAAATCAGGGAAAATCGAGGATCCTGTATTAAGCCCCTTTTCGCTCTATCTCCCACAGGAGCCGAGAAAAACGCGAAAAACGATATTTGGGATATTTCCCACATGGGGTGGACGTAATCTGATGTATTTCGTCGCGCTGATCACGAATCTGGCCGTGGATTTGCGATATCTCCTACAGGAGCTGAGAAAATCGCAAAAAACCGAATTAACCGAAAACCACCTGCTTTACGTTCACTTAAATTACGTTATCTATCGTTTTCTTTCTAATAGAATTTTTTGGTCGACCCAAAGAACATAAATAATTCTTTTGGTCGACCCAAACAACCTAAATATTTTTTGGGTCAACCTAAAGAACCTAAATATTTTTTGATTTAACCCAAAGAACCTAAATATTTTTTGGGTCAACCCAAAGAACATAAATAATTTTTTTGGGTCAACCCAAAGAACCTAAATATTTTTTGGGTCAACCCAAAGAACCTAAATATTTTTTGGGTCAACCCAAAGAACCTAAATATTTTTTGGGTCAACCCAAAGAATCTAAATATTTTTTGGGTCAACTCAAAGAACATAAATAATTTTTTTGGGTCAACCCAAAGAACCTGAATATTTTTTGGGTCAACCCAAAGAACATAAATAATTTTTTTGGGTCAACCCAAAGAACATAAATAATTTTTTTGGGTCAACCCACAGAACCTAAATATTTTTTGGGTCGACCCAAAGAACTTAAATATTTTTTGGGTCAACCCAAAGAACCTTAATATTTTTGGGTCAACCTAAAGAACCTAAATATTTTTTGGGTCGACACAAAGAACCTAAATATTTTTTGGTCAACCTAAAGAACCTAAATATATTTTTTGATTCAACCCAAAGAACCTAAATATTTTTTTGGGTCAACCCAAAGAACATAAATATTTTTTTAGGTCAACCTGAAGAACATAAATAATTTTTTTGGGTCAACCCAAAGAACCTAATAATTTTTTGGGTCAACCCAAAGAAACTAAATATTTTTTTGGGTCAACCCAAAGAACATAATACAATTCTTTTGTATTAGGAGCTGAGAAAATCGCAAAAAACCAAAAACCACTTGCTTTACGTTTACTAAAATTACGATATCCATCGTTTTCTCTCTAATAGCGACTATTTCCGCTGCGCTTTGACTTTCTAACGAACAAGGCTTGATAATACATCAATTTCCATGCATTTAGGATAGTAGAATAATTTTTTTCAATTTTTTTGCGAAAGATAATCGATTTCTTAGTTAGGTGAAAAATGTTATTTTGGTGGTGATACACAATCTGCGCTCTCGGATCGAAAAATTGAAATATCGGGATGAGCCTAGTCGCATTTTCTTTGTTTTTCTGTGCTCTTTCGAATGCAAAAAGAATTTTAAGGATCGGTTGAACGATTCAAAAGTTATGACCTTTTTTAAGACTACCAAAATCAGGGAAAATCGAGGATCCTGTATTAAGCCCCTTTTCGCTCTATCTCCCACAGGAGCCGAGAAAAACGCGAAAAACGATATTTGGGATATTTCCCACATGGGGTGGACGTTATCTGATGTATTTCGTCGCGCTGATCACGAATCTGGCCGTGGATTTGCGATATCTCCTACAGGAGCTGAGAAAATCGCAAAAAACCGAATTAACCGGAAACCACCTGCTTTACGTTTACAAAAATCACGATATCGATCGTTTTCTCTGTAATAGCGACTATTTCCGCTGCGCTTCGACTTTCTAACGAACAAGGCTTGATAATACATCAATTTCCTTGCATTTAGGATAGTAGAATTATTTTTTTCAATTTTTTTGCGAAAGATAATCGATTTCTTAGTTAGGTGAAAAATGTTATTTTGGTGGTGATACACAATCTGCGCTCTCGGATCGAAAAATTGAAGTATCGAGATAAACCTAGTCGCATTTTCTTTGTTTTTCTGTGCTCTTTCGAATGCGAAAAGAATTTTAAGGATCGGTTGAACCATTTAAAAGTTATGGCTTTTTTATCGATTAACAAAATCAGGGGAAATCAAGGATCCTGTATTAAGCCCCTTTTCGCTCTATCTCCCACAGGAGCCGAGAAAAACGCGAAAAACCATTTTTTTAATATTTCTCACATAGGATGGACGTTATCTGATGTATTTCGTCGCGCTGATCACGAATCTGGCCGTGGATTTGCGATATCTCCAACAGAAGCTGAGAAAATCGAAAAAAACCGAATTAACCGAAAACCACCCAATTTACGTTTACTAAAATTACGTTATCTATCGTTTTCTCTTTAATAGCGACTGTTTCCGCTGCTCTTTGACTTTCTAACGAACAAGGCTTGATAATACATGGATTTCCATGCATTAAGGATAGTAGAATAATTTTTTTCAATTTTTTTGCGAAAGATAATCGATTTCTTAGTTAGGTGAAAAATGTTATTTTGGTGGTGATACACAATCTGCGCTCTCGGATCGAAAAATTGAAGTATCGAGATAAACCTAGTCGCATTTTCTTTGTTTTTCTGTGCTCTTTCGAATGCGAAAAGAATTTTAAGGATCGGTTGAACCATTCAAAAGTCATGGCCTTTTTATCGATTAACAAAATCAGGGGAAATCAAGGATCCTGTATTAAGCCCCTTTTCGCTCTATCTCCCACAGGAGCCGAGAAAAACGCGAAAAACGATTTTTGGGATATTTCCCACATGGGATGGACGTTATCTGATGTATTTCGTCGCGCTGATCACGAATCTGGCCGTGGCTTTGCGATATCTCCAACAGGAGCTGAGAAAATCGCAAAAAACCGAATTAACTGGAAACCACCTGCTTTACGTTTACAAAAATCACGATATCGATCGTTTTCTCTGTAATAGCGACTATTTCCGCTGCGCTTTGACTTTCTAACGAACAAGGCTTGATAATACATCAATTTCCTTGCATTTAGGATAGTAGAATAATTTTTTTCAATTTTTTTGCGAAAGATAATCGATTTCTTAGTTAGGTGAAAAATGTTATTTTGGTGGTGATACACAATCTGCGCTCTCGGATCGAAAAATTGAAGTATCGAGATAAACCTAGTCGCATTTTCTTTGTTTTTCTGTGCTCTTTCGAATGCAAAAAGAATTTTAAGGATCGGTTGAACGATTCAAAAGTTATGACCTTTTTTAAGACTACCAAAATCAGGGAAAATCGAGGATCCTGTATTAAGCCCCTTTTCGCTCTATCTCCCACAGGAGCCGAGAAAAACGCGAAAAACGATATTTGGGATATTTCCCACATGGGATGGACGTTATCTGATGTATTTCGTCGCGCTGATCACGAATCTGGCCGTGGATTTGCGATATCTCCAACAGGAGCTGAGAAAATCGCAAAAAACCGAATTAACCGGAAACCACCTGCTTTACGTTTACAAAAATCACGATATCGATCGTTTTCTCTGTAATAGCGATTATTTCCGCTGCGCTTTGACTTTCTAACGAACAAGGCTTGATAATACATCAATTTCCATGCATTTAGGATAGTAGAATAATTTTTTTCAATTTTTTTGCGAAAGATAATCGATTTCTTAGTTAGGTGAAAAATGTTATTTTGGTGGTGATACACAATCTGCGCTCTCGGATCGAAAAATTGAAGTATCGAGATAAACCTAGTCGCATTTTCTTTGTTTTTCTGTGCTCTTTCGAATGCGAAAAGAATTTTAAGGATCGGTTGAACGATTCAAAAGTTATGACCTTTTTTAAGACTACCAAAATCAGGGAAAATCGAGGATCCTGTATTAAGCCCCTTTTCGCTCTATCTCCCACAGGAGCCGAGAAAAACGCGAAAAACGATATTTGGGATATTTCCCACATGGGATGGACGTTATCTGATGTATTTCGTCGGGCTGATCACGAATCTGGCCGTGGATTTGCGATATCTCCAACAGGAGCTGAGAAAATCGCAAAAAACCGAATTAACCGGAAACCACCTGCTTTACGTTTACAAAAATCACGATATCGATCGTTTTCTCTGTAATAGCGACTATTTCCGCTGCGCTTTGACTTTCTAACGAACAAGGCTTGATAATACATCAATTTCCATGCATTTAGGATAGTAGAATAATTTTTTTCAATTTTTTTGCGAAAGATAATCGATTTCTTAGTTAGGTGAAAAATGTTATTTTGGTGGTGATACACAATCTGCGCTCTCGGATCGAAAAATTGAAGTATCGAGATAAACCTAGTCGCATTTTCTTTGTTTTTCTGTGCTCTTTCGAATGCGAAAAGAATTTTAAGGATCGGTTGAACGATTCAAAAGTTATGACCTTTTTTAAGACTACCAAAATCAGGGAAAATCGAGGATCCTGTATTAAGCCCCTTTTCGCTCTATCTCCCACAGGAGCCGAGAAAAACGCGAAAAACGATATTTGGGATATTTCCCACATGGGATGGACGTTATCTGATGTATTTCGTCGCGCTGATCACGAATCTGGCCGTGGATTTGCGATATCTCCAACAGGAGCTGAGAAAATCGCAAAAAACCGAATTAACCGGAAACCACCTGCTTTACGTTTACAAAAATCACGATATCGATCGTTTTCTCTGTAATAGCGACTATTTCCGCTGCGCTTTGACTTTCTAACGAACAAGGCTTGATAATACATCAATTTCCATGCATTTAGGATAGTAGAATAATTTTTTTCAATTTTTTTGCGAAAGATAATCGATTTCTTAGTTAGGTGAAAAATTTTATTTTGGTGGTGATACACAATCTGCGCTCTCGGATCAAAAAATTGAAGTATCGAGATAAACCTAGTCGCATTTTCTTTGTTTTTCTGTGCTCTTTCGAATGGTTGAACCATTCAAAAGTTATGGCCTTTTTATCGATTAACAAAATCAGGGGAAATCAAGGATCCTGTATTAAGCCCCTTTTCGCTCTATCTCCCACAGGAGCCGAGAAAAACGCGAAAAACGATTTTTGGGATATTTCCCACATGGGATGGACGTTATCTGATGTATTTCGTCGCGCTGATCACGAATCTGGCCGTGGATTTGCGATATCTCCAACAGGAGCTGAGAAAATCGCAAAAAACCGAATTAACCGGAAACCACCTGCTTTACGTTTACAAAAATCACGATATCGATCGTTTTCTCTGTAATAGCGACTATTTCCGCTGCGCTTTGACTTTCTAACGAACAAGGCTTGATAATACATCAATTTCCATGCATTTAGGATAGTAGAATAATTTTTTTCAATTTTTTTGCGAAAGATAATCGATTTCTTAGTTAGGTGAAAAATTTTATTTTGGTGGTGATACACAATCTGCGCTCTCGGATCGAAAAATTGAAGTATCGAGATAAACCTAGTCGCATTTTCTTTGTTTTTCTGTGCTCTTTCGAATGCGAAAAGAATTTGAAGGATCGGTTGAACCATTCAAAAGTTATGGCCTTTTTATCGATTAACAAAATCAGGGGAAATCAAGGATCCTGTATTAAGCCCCTTTTCGCTCTATCTCCCACAGGAGCCGAGAAAAACGCGAAAAACGATTTTTGGGATATTTCCCACATGGGATGGACGTTATCTGATGTATTTCGTCGCGCTGATCACGAATCTGGCCGTGGATTTGCGATATCTCCAACAGGAGCTGAGAAAATCCCAAAAAACCGAATTAACCGGAAACCACCTGCTTTACGTTTACAAAAATCACGATATCGATCGTTTTCTCTGTAATAGCGACTATTTTCGCTGCGCTTTGACTTTCTAACGAACAAGGCTTGATAATACATCAATTTCCTTGCATTTAGGATAGTAGAATAATTTTTTTCAATTTTTTTGCGAAAGATAATCGATTTCTTAGTTAGG
This sequence comes from Cylloceria caligata, assembly GCA_963942595.1. Taxonomy (NCBI): domain Eukaryota; kingdom Metazoa; phylum Arthropoda; class Insecta; order Hymenoptera; family Ichneumonidae; genus Cylloceria; species Cylloceria caligata. Next base: position 71,842,140 of record OZ012707.1, read on the forward strand.
TGAAAAATGTTATTTTGGTGGTGATACACAATCTGCGCTCTCGGATCGAAAAATTGAAGTATCGAGATAAACCTAGTCGCATTTTCTTTGTTTTTCTGTGCTCTTTCGAATGCAAAAAGAATTTTAAGGATCGGTTGAACGATTCAAAAGTTATGACCTTTTTTAAGACTACCAAAATCAGGGAAAATCGAGGATCCTGTATTAAGCCCCTTTTCGCTCTATCTCCCACAGGAGCCGAGAAAAACGCGAAAAACGATATTTGGGATATTTCCCACATGGGATGGACGTTATCTGATGTATTTCGTCGCGCTGATCACGAATCTGGCCGTGGATTTGCGATATCTCCAACAGGAGCTGAGAAAATCGCAAAAAACCGAATTAACCGGAAACCACCTGCTTTACGTTTACAAAAATCACGATATCGATCGTTTTCTCTGTAATAGCGACTATTTCCGCTGCGCTTTGACTTTCTAACGAACAAGGCTTGATAATACATCAATTTCCATGCATTTAGGATAGTAGAATAATTTTTTTCAATTTTTTTGCGAAAGATAATCGATTTCTTAGTTAGGTGAAAAATGTTATTTTGGTGGTGATACACAATCTGCGCTCTCGGATCGAAAAATTGAAGTATCGAGATAAACCTAGTCGCATTTTCTTTGTTTTTCTGTGCTCTTTCGAATGCGAAAAGAATTTTAAGGATCGGTTGAACGATTCAAAAGTTATGACCTTTTTTAAGACTACCAAAATCAGGGAAAATCGAGGATCCTGTATTAAGCCCCTTTTCGCTCTATCTCCCACAGGAGCCGAGAAAAACGCGAAAAACGATATTTGGGATATTTCCCACATGGGGTGGACGTTATCTGATGTATTTCGTCGCGCTGATCACGAATCTGGCCGTGGATTTGCGATATCTCCAACAGGAGCTGAGAAAATCGCAAAAAACCGAATTAACCGGAAACCACCTGCTTTACGTTTACAAAAATCACGATATCGATCGTTTTCTCTGTAATAGCGACTATTTCCGCTGCGCTTTGACTTTCTAACGAACAAGGCTTGATAATACATCAATTTCCATGCATTTAGGATAGTAGAATTATTTTTTTCAATTTTTTTGCGAAAGATAATCGATTTCTTAGTTAGGTGAAAAATGTTATTTTGGTGGTGATACACAATCTGCGCTCTCGGATCGAAAAATTAAAGTATCGAGATAAACCTAGTCGCATTTTCTTTGTTTTTCTGTGCTCTTTCGAATGCGAAAAGAATTTTAAGGATCGGTTGAACGATTCAAAAGTTATGACCTTTTTTAAGACTACCAAAATCAGGGAAAATCGAGGATCCTGTATTAAGCCCCTTTTCGCTCTATCTCCCACAGGAGCCGAGAAAAACGCGAAAAACGATATTTGGGATATTTCCCACATGGGATGGACGTTATCTGATGTATTTCGTCGCGCTGATCACGAATCTGGCCGTGGATTTGCGATATCTCCAACAGGAGCTGAGAAAATCGCAAAAAACCGAATTAACCGGAAACCACCTGCTTTACGTTTACAAAAATCACGATATCGATCGTTTTCTCTGTAATAGCGACTATTTCCGCTGCGCTTTGACTTTCTAACGAACAAGGCTTGATAATACATCAATTTTCATGCATTTAGGATAGTAGAATAATTTTTTTCAATTTTTTTGCGAAAGATAATCGATTTCTTAGTTAGGTGAAAAATGTTATTTTGGTGGTGATACACAATCTGCGCTCTCGGATCGAAAAATTGAAGTATCGAGATAAACCTAGTCGCATTTTCTTTGTTTTTCTGTGCTCTTTCAAATGGGAAAAGAATTTTAAGGATCGGTTGAACCATTCAAAAGTTATGGCCTTTTTATCGATTAACAAAATCAGGGGAAATCAAGGATCCTGTATTAAGCCCTTTTTCGCTCTATCTCCCACAGGAGCCGAGAAAAACGCGAAAAACGATTTTTGGGATATTTCCCACATGGGATGGACGTTATCTGATGTATTTCGTCGCGCTGATCACGAATCTGGCCGTGGATTTGCGATATCTCCAACAGGAGCTGAGAAAATCGCAAAAAACCGAATTAACCGGAAACCACCTGCTTTACGTTTACAAAAATCACGATATCGATCGTTTTCTCTGTAATAGCGACTATTTCCGCTGCGCTTTGACTTTCTAACGAACAAGGCTTGATAATACATCAATTTTCATGCATTTAGGATAGTAGAATAATTTTTTTCAATTTTTTTGCGAAAGATAATCGATTTCTTAGTTAGGTGAAAAATGTTATTTTGGTGGTGATACACAATCTGCGCTCTCGGATCGAAAAATTGAAGTATCGAGATAAACCTAGTCGCATTTTCTTTGTTTTTCTGTGCTCTTTCGAATGCGAAAAGAATTTTAAGGATCGGTTGAACGATTCAAAAGTTATGACCTTTTTTAAGACTACCAAAATCAGGGAAAATCGAGGATCCTGTATTAAGCCCCTTTTCGCTCTATCTCCCACAGGAGCCGAGAAAAACGCGAAAAACGATATTTGGGATATTTCCCACATGCGATGGACGTTATCTGATGTATTTCGTCGCGCTGATCACGAATCTGGCCGTGGATTTGCGATATCTCCAACAGGAGCTGAGAAAATCGCAAAAAACCGAATTAACCGGAAACCACCTGCTTTACGTTTACAAAAATCACGATATCGATCGTTTTCTCTGTAATAGCGACTATTTCCGCTGCGCTTTGACTTTCTAACGAACAAGGCTTGATAATACATCAATTTCCATGCATTTAGGATAGTAGAATAATTTTTTTCAATTTTTTTGCGAAAGATAATCGATTTCTTAGTTAGGTGAAAAATGTTATTTTGGTGGTGATACACAATCTGCGCTCTCGGATCGAAAAATTGAAGTATCGAGATAAACCTAGTCGCATTTTCTTTGTTTTTCTGTGCTCTTTCAAATGCGAAAAGAATTTTAAGGATCGGTTGAACCATTCAAAAGTTATGGCCTTTTTATCGATTAACAAAATCAGGGGAAATCAAGGATCCTGTATTAAGCCCTTTTTCGCTCTATCTCCCACAGGAGCCGAGAAAAACGCGAAAAACGATTTTTGGGATATTTCCCACATGGGATGGACGTTATCTGATGTATTTCGTCGCGCTGATCACGAATCTGGCCGTGGATTTGCGATATCTCCAACAGGAGCTGAGAAAATCGCAAAAAACCGAATTAACCGGAAACCACCTGCTTTACGTTTACAAAAATCACGATATCGATCGTTTTCTCTGTAATAGCGACTATTTCCGCTGCGCTTTGACTTTCTAACGAACAAGGCTTGATAATACATCAATTTTCATGCATTTAGGATAGTAGAATAATTTTTTTCAATTTTTTTGCGAAAGATAATCGATTTCTTAGTTAGGTGAAAAATGTTATTTTGGTGGTGATACACAATCTGCGCTCTCGGATCGAAAAATTGAAGTATCGAGATAAACCTAGTCGCATTTTCTTTGTTTTTCTGTGCTCTTTCGAATGCGAAAAGAATTTTAAGGATCGGTTGAACGATTCAAAAGTTATGACCTTTTTTAAGACTACCAAAATCAGGGAAAATCGAGGATCCTGTATTAAGCCCCTTTTCGCTCTATCTCCCACAGGAGCCGAGAAAAACGCGAAAAACGATATTTGGGATATTTCCCACATGCGATGGACGTTATCTGATGTATTTCGTCGCGCTGATCACGAATCTGGCCGTGGATTTGCGATATCTCCAACAGGAGCTGAGAAAATCGCAAAAAACCGAATTAACCGGAAACCACCTGCTTTACGTTTACAAAAATCACGATATCGATCGTTTTCTCTGTAATAGCGACTATTTCCGCTGCGCTTTGACTTTCTAACGAACAAGGCTTGATAATACATCAATTTCCATGCATTTAGGATAGTAGAATAATTTTTTTCAATTTTTTTGCGAAAGATAATCGATTTCTTAGTTAGGTGAAAAATGTTATTTTGGTGGTGATACACAATCTGCGCTCTCGGATCGAAAAATTGAAGTATCGAGATAAACCTAGTCGCATTTTCTTTGTTTTTCTGTGCTCTTTCGAATGCGAAAAGAATTTTAAGGATCGGTTGAACCATTCAAAAGTTATGGCCTTTTTATCGATTAACAAAATCAGGGGAAATCAAGGATCCTGTATTAAGCCCTTTTTCGCTCTATCTCCCACAGGAGCCGAGAAAAACGCGAAAAACGATTTTTGGGATATTTCCCACATGGGATGGACGTTATCTGATGTATTTCGTCGCGCTGATCACGAATCTGGCCGTGGATTTGCGATATCTCCAACAGGAGCTGAGAAAATCGCAAAAAACCGAATTAACCGGAAACCACCTGCTTTACGTTTACAAAAATCACGATATCGATCGTTTTCTCTGTAATAGCGACTATTTCCGCTGCGCTTTGACTTTCTAACGAACAAGGCTTGATAATACATCAATTTTCATGCATTTAGGATAGTAGAATAATTTTTTTCAATTTTTTTGCGAAAGATAATCGATTTCTTAGTTAGGTGAAAAATGTTATTTTGGTGGTGATACACAATCTGCGCTCTCGGATCGAAAAATTGAAGTATCGAGATAAACCTAGTCGCATTTTGTTTGTTTTTCTGTGCTCTTTCGAATGCGAAAAGAATTTTAAGGATCGGTTGAACCATTCAAAAGTTATGGCCTTTTTATCGATTAACAAAATCAGGGGAAATCAAGGATCCTGTATTAAGCCCCTTTTCGCTCTATCTCCCACAGGAGCCGAGAAAAACGCGAAAAACGATTTTTGGGATATTTCCCACATGGGATGGACGTTATCTGATGTATTTCGTCGCGCTGATCACGAATCTGGCCGTGGATTTGCGATATCTCCAACAGGAGCTGAGAAAATCGCAAAAAACCGAATTAACCGGAAACCACCTGCTTTACGTTTACAAAAATCACGATATCGATCGTTTTCTCTGTAATAGCGACTATTTCCGCTGCGCTTTGACTTTCTAACGAACAAGGCTTGATAATACATCAATTTCCATGCATTTAGGATAGTAGAATAATTTTTTTCAATTTTTTTGCGAAAGATAATCGATTTCTTAGTTAGGTGAAAAATGTTATTTTGGTGGTGATACACAATCTGCGCTCTCGGATCGAAAAATTGAAGTATCGAGATAAACCTAGTCGCATTTTCTTTGTTTTTCTGTGCTCTTTCGAATGCGAAAAGAATTTTAAGGATCGGTTGAACCATTCAAAAGTTATGGCCTTTTTATCGATTAACAAAATCAGGGGAAATCAAGGATCCTGTATTAAGCCCTTTTTCGCTCTATCTCCCACAGGAGCCGAGAAAAACGCGAAAAACGATTTTTGGGATATTTCCCACATGGGATGGACGTTATCTGATGTATTTCGTCGCGCTGATCACGAATCTGGCCGTGGATTTGCGATATCTCCAACAGGAGCTGAGAAAATCGCAAAAAACCGAATTAACCGGAAACCACCTGCTTTACGTTTACAAAAATCACGATATCGATCGTTTTCTCTGTAATAGCGACTATTTCCGCTGCGCTTTGACTTTCTAACGAACAAGGCTTGATAATACATCAATTTTCATGCATTTAGGATAGTAGAATAATTTTTTTCAATTTTTTTGCGAAAGATAATCGATTTCTTAGTTAGGTGAAAAATGTTATTTTGGTGGTGATACACAATCTGCGCTCTCGGATCGAAAAATTGAAGTATCGAGATAAACCTAGTCGCATTTTCTTTGTTTTTCTGTGCTCTTTCGAATGCGAAAAGAATTTTAAGGATCGGTTGAACGATTCAAAAGTTATGACCTTTTTTAAGACTACCAAAATCAGGGAAAATCGAGGATCCTGTATTAAGCCTCTTTTCGCTCTATCTCCCACAGGAGCCGAGAAAAACGCGAAAAACGATTTTTGGGATATTTCCCACATGGGATGGACGTTATCTGATGTATTTCGTCGCGCTGATCACGAATCTGGCCGTGGATTTGCGATATCTCCAACAGGAGCTGAGAAAATCGCAAAAAACCGAATTAACCGGAAACCACCTGCTTTACGTTTACAAAAATCACGATATCGATCGTTTTCTCTGTAATAGCGACTATTTCCGCTGCGCTTTGACTTTCTAACGAACAAGGCTTGATAATACATCAATTTCCATGCATTTAGGATAGTAGAATAATTTTTTTCAATTTTTTTGCGAAAGATAATCGATTTCTTAGTTAGGTGAAAAATGTTATTTTGGTGGTGATACACAATCTGCGCTCTCGGATCGAAAAATTGAAGTATCGAGATAAACCTAGTCGCATTTTCTTTGTTTTTCTGTGCTCTTTCGAATGCGAAAAGAATTTTAAGGATCGGTTGAACCATTCAAAAGTTATGGCCTTTTTATCGATTAACAAAATCAGGGGAAATCAAGGATCCTGTATTAAGCCCTTTTTCGCTCTATCTCCCACAGGAGCCGAGAAAAACGCGAAAAACGATTTTTGGGATATTTCCCACATGGGATGGACGTTATCTGATGTATTTCGTCGCGCTGATCACGAATCTGGCCGTGGATTTGCGATATCTCCAACAGGAGCTGAGAAAATCGCAAAAAACCGAATTAACCGGAAACCACCTGCTTTACGTTTACAAAAATCACGATATCGATCGTTTTCTCTGTAATAGCGACTATTTCCGCTGCGCTTTGACTTTCTAACGAACAAGGCTTGATAATACATCAATTTTCATGCATTTAGGATAGTAGAATAATTTTTTTCAATTTTTTTGCGAAAGATAATCGATTTCTTAGTTAGGTGAAAAATGTTATTTTGGTGGTGATACACAATCTGCGCTCTCGGATCGAAAAATTGAAGTATCGAGATAAACCTAGTCGCATTTTCTTTGTTTTTCTGTGCTCTTTCGAATGCGAAAAGAATTTTAAGGATCGGTTGAACCATTCAAAAGTTATGGCCTTTTTATCGATTAACAAAATCAGGGGAAATCAAGGATCCTGTATTAAGCCCCTTTTCGCTCTATCTCCCACAGGAGCCGAGAAAAACGCGAAAAACGATTTTTGGGATATTTCCCACATGGGATGGACGTTATCTGATGTAATTCGTCGCGCTGATCACGAATCTGGCCGTGGATTTGCGATATCTCCAACAGGAGCTGAGAAAATCGCAAAAAACCGAATTAACCACAAACCACCTTCTTTACGTTTACTAAAATTACAATATCTATCGTTTTCTCTCTAATAGCGACTGTTTCCGCTTTTCTTTGACTTTCTAACGAACAAGGCTTGATAATACATGGATTTCCATGCATTTAGTACCGTAGAATAATTTTTTTCAATTTTTTTGCGAAAGATAATCGATTTATTAGTTATGTGAAAAATGCTATTTTAGAGGTAACATACAATCTGCGCTCTCGGATCGAAAAATTGAAATATCGGGATGAGCCTAGTCGCATTTTCTTTGTTTTTCTCTGCTCTTTCGAATGCGACTAGAATTTTGAGAATCGGTTGAACCATTCAAAAGTTATGGCCTTTTTATCGATTAACAAAATCAGGGGAAATCAAGGATCCTGTATTAAGCCCCTTTTCGCTCTATCTCCCATAGGAGCCGAGAAAAACGCGAAAAACAATTTTTTCGATATTTCACACATGGGATGGACGTTATCTGATGTATTTCGTCGCGCTGATCACGAATCTGGCCGTGGATTTGCGATATCTCCAACAGGAGCTGAGAAAATCGCAAAAAACCGAATTAACCGGAAACCACCTGCTTTACGTTTACAAAAATCACGATATCGATCGTTTTCTCTGTAATAGCGACTATTTCCGCTGCGCTTTGACTTTCTAACGAACAAGGCTTGATAATACATCAATTTCCATGCATTTAGGATAGTAGAATAATTTTTTTCAATTTTTTTGCGAAAGATAATCGATTTCTTAGTTAGGTGAAAAATGTTATTTTGGTGGTGATACACAATCTGCGCTCTCGGATCGAAAAATTGAAGTATCGAGATAAACCTAGTCGCATTTTCTTTGTTTTTCTGTGCTCTTTCGAATGCGAAAAGAATTTTAAGGATCGGTTGAACCATTCAAAAGTTATGGCCTTTTTATCGATTAACAAAATCAGGGGAAATCAAGGATCCTGTATTAAGCCCTTTTTCGCTCTATCTCCCACAGGAGCCGAGAAAAACGCGAAAAACGATTTTTGGGATATTTCCCACATGGGATGGACGTTATCTGATGTATTTCGTCGCGCTGATCACGAATCTGGCCGTGGATTTGCGATATCTCCAACAGGAGCTGAGAAAATCGCAAAAAACCGAATTAACCGGAAACCACCTGCTTTACGTTTACAAAAATCACGATATCGATCGTTTTCTCTGTAATAGCGACTATTTCCGCTGCGCTTTGACTTTCTAACGAACAAGGCTTGATAATACATCAATTTTCATGCATTTAGGATAGTAGAATAATTTTTTTCAATTTTTTTGCGAAAGATAATCGATTTCTTAGTTAGGTGAAAAATGTTATTTTGGTGGTGATACACAATCTGCGCTCTCGGATCGAAAAATTGAAGTATCGAGATAAACCTAGTCGCATTTTCTTTGTTTTTCTGTGCTCTTTCGAATGCGAAAAGAATTTTAAGGATCGGTTGAACCATTCAAAAGTTATGGCCTTTTTATCGATTAACAAAATCAGGGGAAATCAAGGATCCTGTATTAAGCCCCTTTTCGCTCTATCTCCCACAGGAGCCGAGAAAAACGCGAAAAACGATTTTTGGGATATTTCCCACATGGGATGGACGTTATCTGATGTAATTCGTCGCGCTGATCACGAATCTGGCCGTGGATTTGCGATATCTCCAACAGGAGCTGAGAAAATCGCAAAAAACCGAATTAACCAAAAACCACCTTCTTTACGTTTACTAAAATTACAATATCTATCGTTTTCTCTCTAATAGCGACTGTTTCCGCTTTTCTTTGACTTTCTAACGAACAAGGCTTGATAATACATGGATTTCCATGCATTTAGTACCGTAGAATAATTTTTTTCAATTTTTTTGCGAAAGATAATCGATTTATTAGTTATGTGAAAAATGCTATTTTAGAGGTAACATACAATCTGCGCTCTCGGATCGAAAAATTGAAATATCGGGATGAGCCTAGTCGCATTTTCTTTGTTTTTCTCTGCTCTTTCGAATGCGACTAGAATTTTGAGAATCGGTTGAACCATTCAAAAGTTATGGCCTTTTTATCGATTAACAAAATCAGGGGAAATCAAGGATCCTGTATTAAGCCCCTTTTCGCTCTATCTCCCATAGGAGCCGAGAAAAACGCGAAAAACAATTTTTTCGATATTTCACACATGGGATGGACGTTATCTGATGTATTTCGTCGCGCTGATCACGAATCTGGCCGTGGATTTGCGATATCTCCAACAGGAGCTGATAAAATCGCAAAAAACCGAATTAACCGAAAACCACCTGCTTTAAGTATACAAAAATCACGATATCGATCGTTTTCTCTGTAATAGCGACTTTTCCGCTGCGCTTTGACTTTCTAACGAACAAGGCTTGATAATACATCAATTTCCATGCATTTAGAACCGTAGAATAATTATTTTCAATTTTTTTGCGAAAGATAATCGACTTTTTAGTTAGGTGAAAAATGTTATTTTGGTGGTACCACACAATCTGCGCTCTCGGATCGAAAAATTGAAATATCGGGATGAGCCTAGTCGCATTTTCGTTGTTTATCTGTGCTCTTTCGAATGCGACTAAAATTTTGAGAATCGGTTGAACCATTCAAAAGTTATGGCCTTTTTATCGATTAACAAAATCAGGGAAAATCGAGGATCCTGTATTAAGCCCCTTTTCGCTCTATCTCCCACAGGAGCCGAGAAAAACGCGAAAAACGATTTTTGGGATATTTCCTACATGGTATGGACGTTATCTGATGTATTTCGTCGCGCTGATCACGAATCTGGCCGTGGATTTGCGATATCTCCAACAGGAGCTGAGAAAATCGCAAAAAACCGAATTAACCAAAAACCACCTTCTTTACGTTTACTAAAATTACAATATCTATCGTTTTCTCTCTAATAGCGACTGTTTCCGCTTTTCTTTGACTTTCTAACGAACAAGGCTTGATAATACATGGATTTCCATGCATTTAGGATAGTAGAATAATTTTTTTCAATTTTTTTGCGAAAGATAATCGATTTATTAGTTATGTGAAAAATGCTATTTTAGAGGTAATATACAATCTGCGCTCTCGGATCGAAAAATTGAAATATCGGGATGAGCCTAGTCGCATTTTCTTTGTTTTTCTGTGCTCTTTCGAATGCAAAAAGAATTTTAAGGATCGGTTGAACCATTCAAAAGTTATGGCCTTTTTTAAGACTACCAAAATCAGGGGAAATCAAGGATCCTGTATTAAGCCCCTTTTCGCTCTATCTCCCACAGGAGCCGAGAAAAACGCGAAAAACGATTTTTGGATATTTCCCACATGGGATGGACGTTATCTGATGTATTTCGTCGCGCTGATCACGAATCTGACCGTGGATTTGCGATATCTCCAACAGGAGCTGAGAAAATCGCAAAAAACCGAATTAACCGGAAACCACCTGCTGTACGTTTACAAAAATCACGAAATCGATCGTTTTCTCTGTAATAGCGACTATTTCCGCTGCGCTTTGACTTTCTAACGAACAAGGCTTGATAATACATGGATTTCCATGCATTTAGGATAGTAGAATAATTTTTTTCAAATTTTTTGCGAAAGATAATCGATTTCTTAGTTATGTGAAAAATGCTATTTTAGAGGTAACATACAATCTGCGCTCTCGGATCGAAAAATTGAAATATCGGGATGAGCCTAGTCGCATTTTCTTTGTTTTTCTGTGCTCTTTCGAATGCGAAAAGAATTTTAAGGATCGGTTGAACCATTCAAAAGTTATGGCCTTTTTATCGATTAACAAAATCAGGGGAAATCAAGGATCCTGTATTAAGCCCCTTTTCGCTCTATCTCCCACAGGAGCGAAGAAAAACGCGAAAAACGATTTTTGGGATATTTCCCACATGGGATGGACGTTATCTGATGTATTTCGTCGCGCTGATCACGAATCTGACCGTGGATTTGCGATATCTCCAACAGGAGCTGAGAAAATTGCAAAAAACCGAATTAACCGGAAACCACCTGCTGTACGTTTACAAAAATCACGATATCGATCGTTTTCTCTGTAATAGCGACTATTTCCGCTGCGCTTTGACTTTCTAACGAACAAGGCTTGATAATACATCAATTTCCATGCATTTAGGATAGTAGAATAATTTTTTTCAATTTTTTTGCGAAAGATAATCGATTTCTTAGTTAGGTGAAAAATGTTATTTTGGTGGTGATACACAATCTGCGCTCTCGGATCGAAAAATTGAAGTATCGAGATAAACCTAGTCGCATTTTCTTTGTTTTTCTGTGCTCTTTCGAATGCGAAAAGAATTTTAAGGATCGGTTGAACCATTCAAAAGTTATGGCCTTTTTATCGATTAACAAAATCAGGGGAAATCAAGGATCCTGTATTAAGCCCTTTTTCGCTCTATCTCCCACAGGAGCCGAGAAAAACGCGAAAAACGATTTTTGGGATATTTCCCACATGGGATGGACGTTATCTGATGTATTTCGTCGCGCTGATCACGAATCTGGCCGTGGATTTGCGATATCTCCAACAGGAGCTGAGAAAATCGCAAAAAACCGAATTAACCGGAAACCACCTGCTTTACGTTTACAAAAATCACGATATCGATCGTTTTCTCTGTAATAGCGACTATTTCCGCTGCGCTTTGACTTTCTAACGAACAAGGCTTGATAATACATCAATTTTCATGCATTTAGGATAGTAGAATAATTTTTTTCAATTTTTTTGCGAAAGATAATCGATTTCTTAGTTAGGTGAAAAATGTTATTTTGGTGGTGATACACAATCTGCGCTCTCGGATCGAAAAATTGAAGTATCGAGATAAACCTAGTCGCATTTTCTTTGTTTTTCTGTGCTCTTTCGAATGCGAAAAGAATTTTAAGGATCGGTTGAACCATTCAAAAGTTATGGCCTTTTTATCGATTAACAAAATCAGGGGAAATCAAGGATCCTGTATTAAGCCCCTTTTCGCTCTATCTCCCACAGGAGCCGAGAAAAACGCGAAAAACGATTTTTGGGATATTTCCCACATGGGATGGACGTTATCTGATGTAATTCGTCGCGCTGATCACGAATCTGGCCGTGGATTTGCGATATCTCCAACAGGAGCTGAGAAAATCGCAAAAAACCGAATTAACCAAAAACCACCTTCTTTACGTTTACTAAAATTACAATATCTATCGTTTTCTCTCTAATAGCGACTGTTTCCGCTTTTCTTTGACTTTCTAACGAACAAGGCTTGATAATACATGGATTTCCATGCATTTAGTACCGTAGAATAATTTTTTTCAATTTTTTTGCGAAAGATAATCGATTTATTAGTTATGTGAAAAATGCTATTTTAGAGGTAACATACAATCTGCGCTCTCGGATCGAAAAATTGAAATATCGGGATGAGCCTAGTCGCATTTTCTTTGTTTTTCTCTGCTCTTTCGAATGCGACTAGAATTTTGAGAATCGGTTGAACCATTCAAAAGTTATGGCCTTTTTATCGATTAACAAAATCAGGGGAAATCAAGGATCCTGTATTAAGCCCCTTTTCGCTCTATCTCCCATAGGAGCCGAGAAAAACGCGAAAAACAATTTTTTCGATATTTCACACATGGGATGGACGTTATCTGATGTATTTCGTCGCGCTGATCACGAATCTGGCCGTGGATTTGCGATATCTCCAACAGGAGCTGATAAAATCGCAAAAAACCGAATTAACCGAAAACCACCTGCTTTAAGTATACAAAAATCACGATATCGATCGTTTTCTCTGTAATAGCGACTTTTCCGCTGCGCTTTGACTTTCTAACGAACAAGGCTTGATAATACATCAATTTCCATGCATTTAGAACCGTAGAATAATTATTTTCAATTTTTTTGCGAAAGATAATCGACTTTTTAGTTAGGTGAAAAATGTTATTTTGGTGGTACCACACAATCTGCGCTCTCGGATCGAAAAATTGAAATATCGGGATGAGCCTAGTCGCATTTTCGTTGTTTATCTGTGCTCTTTCGAATGCGACTAAAATTTTGAGAATCGGTTGAACCATTCAAAAGTTATGGCCTTTTTATCGATTAACAAAATCAGGGAAAATCGAGGATCCTGTATTAAGCCCCTTTTCGCTCTATCTCCCACAGGAGCCGAGAAAAACGCGAAAAACGATTTTTGGGATATTTCCTACATGGTATGGACGTTATCTGATGTATTTCGTCGCGCTGATCACGAATCTGGCCGTGGATTTGCGATATCTCCAACAGGAGCTGAGAAAATCGCAAAAAACCGAATTAACCAAAAACCACCTTCTTTACGTTTACTAAAATTACAATATCTATCGTTTTCTCTCTAATAGCGACTGTTTCCGCTTTTCTTTGACTTTCTAACGAACAAGGCTTGATAATACATGGATTTCCATGCATTTAGGATAGTAGAATAATTTTTTTCAATTTTTTTGCGAAAGATAATCGATTTATTAGTTATGTGAAAAATGCTATTTTAGAGGTAATATACAATCTGCGCTCTCGGATCGAAAAATTGAAATATCGGGATGAGCCTAGTCGCATTTTCTTTGTTTTTCTGTGCTCTTTCGAATGCAAAAAGAATTTTAAGGATCGGTTGAACCATTCAAAAGTTATGGCCTTTTTTAAGACTACCAAAATCAGGGGAAATCAAGGATCCTGTATTAAGCCCCTTTTCGCTCTATCTCCCACAGGAGCCGAGAAAAACGCGAAAAACGATTTTTGGATATTTCCCACATGGGATGGACGTTATCTGATGTATTTCGTCGCGCTGATCACGAATCTGACCGTGGATTTGCGATATCTCCAACAGGAGCTGAGAAAATCGCAAAAAACCGAATTAACCGGAAACCACCTGCTGTACGTTTACAAAAATCACGAAATCGATCGTTTTCTCTGTAATAGCGACTATTTCCGCTGCGCTTTGACTTTCTAACGAACAAGGCTTGATAATACATGGATTTCCATGCATTTAGGATAGTAGAATAATTTTTTTCAAATTTTTTGCGAAAGATAATCGATTTCTTAGTTATGTGAAAAATGCTATTTTAGAGGTAACATACAATCTGCGCTCTCGGATCGAAAAATTGAAATATCGGGATGAGCCTAGTCGCATTTTCTTTGTTTTTCTGTGCTCTTTCGAATGCGAAAAGAATTTTAAGGATCGGTTGAACCATTCAAAAGTTATGGCCTTTTTATCGATTAACAAAATCAGGGGAAATCAAGGATCCTGTATTAAGCCCCTTTTCGCTCTATCTCCCACAGGAGCGAAGAAAAACGCGAAAAACGATTTTTGGGATATTTCCCACATGGGATGGACGTTATCTGATGTATTTCGTCGCGCTGATCACGAATCTGACCGTGGATTTGCGATATCTCCAACAGGAGCTGAGAAAATTGCAAAAAACCGAATTAACCGGAAACCACCTGCTGTACGTTTACAAAAATCACGATATCGATCGTTTTCTCTGTAATAGCGACTATTTCCGCTGCGCTTTGACTTTCTAACGAACAAGGCTTGATAATACATCAATTTCCATGCATTTAGGATAGTAGAATTATTTTTTTCAATTTTTTTGCGAAAGATAATCGATTTCTTAGTTAGGTGAAAAATGTTATTTTGGTGGTGACACACAATCTGCGCTCTCGTATCGAAAAATTGAAATATCGGGATGAGCCTAGTCGCATTTTCTTTGTTTTTCTGTGCTCTTTCGAATGCGAAAAGAATTTTAAGGATCGGTTGAACGATTCAAAAGTTATGACCTTTTTTAAGACTACCAAAATCAGGGAAAATCGATGATCCTGTATTAAGCCCCTTTTCGCTCTATCTCCCACAGGAGCCGAGAAAAACAATTTTTGGGATATTTCCCACATGGGATGGACGTTTTCTGATGTATTTCGTCGCGCTGATCACGAATCTGACCGTGGATTTGCGATATCTCCAACAGGAGCTGAGAAAATCGCAAAAAACCGAATTAACCGGAAACCACCTGCTGTACGTTTACAAAAATCACGATATCTATCGTTTTCTCTGTAATAGCGACTATTTCCGCTGCGCTCTGACTTTCTAACGAACAAGGCTTGATAATACATCAATTTCCATGCATTTAGGATAGTAGAATAATTTTTTTCAATTTTTTTGCGAAAGATAATCGATTTCTTAGTTAGGTGAAAAATGTTATTTTGGTGGTGATACACAATCTGCGCTCTCGGATCGAAAAATTGAAGTATCGAGATAAACCTAGTCGCATTTTCTTTGTTTTTCTGTGCTTTTTCGAATGCGAAAAGAATTTTAAGGATCGGTTGAACGATTCAAAAGTTATGACCTTTTTTAAGACTACCAAAATCAGGGAAAATCGAGGATCCTGTATTAAGCCCCTTTTCGCTCTATCTCCCACAGGAGCCGAGAAAAACGCGAAAAACGATATTTGGGATATTTCCCACATGGGATGGACGTTATCTGATGTATTTCGTCGCGCTGATCACGAATCTGACCGTGGATTTGCGATATCTCCAACAGGAGCTGAGAAAATCGCAAAAAACCGAATTAACCGGAAACCACCTGCTGCACGTTTACAAAAATCGCGATATCGATCGTTTTCTCTGTAATAGCGACTATTTCCGCTGCGCTTTGACTTTCTAACGAACAAGGCTTGATAATACATCAATTTCCATGCATTTAGGATAGTAGAATTATTTTTTTCAATTTTTTTGCGAAAGATAATCGATTTCTTAGTTAGGTGAAAAATGTTATTTTGGTGGTGATACACAATCTGCGCTCTCGGATCGAAAAATTGAAGTATCGAGATAAACCTAGTCGCATTTTCTTTGTTTTTCTGTGCTTTTTCGAATGCAAAAAGAATTTTGAGGATCGGTCGAACGATTTAAAAGTTATGACCTTTTTTAAGACTACCAAAATCAGGGAAAATCGAGAATCCTGTATTAAGCCCCTCTTCGCTCTATCTCCCACAGGAGCCGAGAAAAACGCGAAAAACGATTTTTGGGAGATTTTCCACACGGGATGGACGTTATCTGATGTATATCGTCGCGCTGATCACGAATCTGGCCGTGGATTTGCGATATCTCCAACAGGAGCTGAGAAAATCGCAAAAAACCGAATTAACCGGAAACCACCTGCTTTACGTTTACAAAAATCACGATATCGATCGTTTTCTCTGTAATAGCGACTATTTCCGCTGCGCTTTGACTTTCTAACGAACAAGGCTTGATAATACATCAATTTCCATGCATTTAGGATAGTAGAATAATTTTTTTCAATTTTTTTGCGAAAGATAATCGATTTCTTAGTTAGGTGAAAAATGTTATTTTGGTGGTGATACACAATCTGCGCTCTCGGATCGAAAAATTGAAGTATCGAGATAAACCTAGTCGCATTTTCTTTGTTTTTCTGTGCTTTTTCGAATGCGAAAAGAATTTTAAGGATCGGTTGAACGATTCAAAAGTAATGACCTTTTTTAAGACTACCAAAATCAGGGAAAATCGAGGATCCTGTATTAAGCCCCTTTTCGCTCTATCTCCCACAGGAGCCGAGAAAAACGCGAAAAACGATATTTGGGATATTTCCCACATGGGGTGGACGTTATCTGATGTATTTCGTCGCGCTGATCACGAATCTGGCCGTGGATTTGCGATATCTCCTACAGGAGCTGAGAAAATCGCAAAAAACCGAATTAACCGAAAACCACCTGCTTTACGTTCACTTAAATTACGTTATCTATCGTTTTCTTTCTAATAGAATTTTTTGGTCGACCCAAAGAACATAAATAATTCTTTGGTCGACCCAAAGAACTCAAATATTTTTTGGGTCAACCCAAAGAACCTAAATATTTTTGAGTCAACCTAAAGAACTTAAATATTTTTTAGGTCGACCCAAAGAACCTAAATATTTTTTGGGTCAACCCAAAGAACATAAATAATTTTTTTGGGTCAACCCAAAGAACCTAAATATTTTTTGGGTCAACCCAAAGAACCTAAATATTTTTTGGGTCAACCCAAAGAACATAAATAATTTTTTTGGGTCAACCCAAGGAACCTGAATATTTTTTGGGTCAACCCAAAGAACATAAATAATTTTTTTGGGTCAACCCAAAGAACATAAATAATTTTGTTGGGTCAACCCAAAGAACCTAAATATTTTTTGGGTCGACCCAAAGAACTTAAATATTTTTTGGGTCAACCCAAAGAACCTAAATATTTTTGGGTCAACCTAAAGAACCTAATAATTTTTTGGGTCGACCCAAAGAACCTAAATATTTTTTGGTCAACATAAAGAACATAAATATTTTTTTAGGTCAACCTGAAGAACATAAATAATTTTTTTGGGTCAACCCAAAGAACCTAATAATTTTTTGGGTCAACCCAAAGAAACTAAATATTTTTTTGGGTCAACCCAAAGAACATAATACAATTCTTTTGTATTAGGAGCTGAGAAAATCGCAAAAAACCAAAAACCACTTGCTTTACGTTTACTAAAATTACGATATCTATCGTTTTCTCTCTAATAGCGACTATTTCCGCTGCGCTTTGACTTTCTAACGAACAAGGCTTGATAATACATCAATTTCCTTGCATTTAGGATAGTAGAATAATTTTTTTCAATTTTTTTGCGAAAGATAATCGATTTCTTAGTTAGGTGAAAAATGTTATTTTGGTGGTGATACACAATCTGCGCTCTCGGATCGAAAAATTGAAGTATCGAGATAAACCTAGTCGCATTTTCTTTGTTTTTCTGTGCTCTTTCGAATGCAAAAAGAATTTCAAGGATCGGTTGAACGATTCAAAAGTTATGACCTTTTTTAAGACTACCAAAATCAGGGAAAATCGAGGATCCTGTATTAAGCCCCTTTTCGCTCTATCTCCCACAGGAGCCGAGAAAAACGCGAAAAACGATATTTGGGATATTTCCCACATGGGGTGGACGTTATCTGATGTATTTCGTCGCGCTGATCACGAATCTGGCCGTGGATTTGCGATATCTCCAACAGGAGCTGAGAAAATCGCAAAAAACCGAATTAACCGGAAACCACCTGCTTTACGTTTACAAAAATCACGATATCGATCGTTTTCTCTGCAATAGCGACTATTTCCGCTGCGCTTTGACTTTCTAACGAACAAGGCTTGATAATACATCAATTTCCATGCATTTAGGATAGTAGAATATTTTTTTTCAATTTTTTTGCGAAAGATAATCGATTTCTTAGTTAGGTGAAAAATGTTATTTTGGTGGTGATACACAATCTGCGCTCTCGGATCGAAAAATTGAAGTATCGAGATAAACCTAGTCGCATTTTCTTTGTCTTTCTGTGCTCTTTCGAATGCGAAAAGAATTTTAAGGATCGGTTGAACCATTCAAAAGTTATGGCCTTTTTATCGATTAACAAAATCAGGGGAAATCAAGGATCCTGTATTAAGCCCCTTTTCGCTCTATCTCCCACAGGAGCCGAGAAAAACGCGAAAAACGATTTTTGGGATATTTCCCACATGGGATGGACGTTATCTGATGTATTTCGTCGCGCTGATCACGAATCTGGCCGTGGATTTGCGATATCTCCAACAGGAGCTGAGAAAATCGCAAAAAACCGAATTAACCGGAAACCACCTGCTTTACGTTTACAAAAATCACGATATCGATCGTTTTCTCTGTAATAGCGACTATTTCCGCTGCGCTTTGACTTTCTAACGAACAAGGCTTGATAATACATCAATTTCCTTGCATTTAGGATAGTAGAATAATTTTTTTCAATTTTTTTGCGAAAGATAATCGATTTCTTAGTTAGGTGAAAAATGTTATTTTGGTGGTGATACACAATCTGCGCTCTCGGATCGAAAAATTGAAGTATCGAGATAAACCTAGTCGCATTTTCTTTGTTTTTCTGTGCTCTTTCGAATGCAAAAAGAATTTCAAGGATCGGTTGAACGATTCAAAAGTTATGACCTTTTTTAAGACTACCAAAATCAGGGAAAATCGAGGATCCTGTATTAAGCCCCTTTTCGCTCTATCTCCCACAGGAGCCGAGAAAAACGCGAAAAACGATATTTGGGATATTTCCCACATGGGGTGGACGTTATCTGATGTATTTCGTCGCGCTGATCACGAATCTGGCCGTGGATTTGCGATATCTCCAACAGGAGCTGAGAAAATCGCAAAAAACCGAATTAACCGGAAACCACCTGCTTTACGTTTACAAAAATCACGATATCGATCGTTTTCTCTGCAATAGCGACTATTTCCGCTGCGCTTTGACTTTCTAACGAACAAGGCTTGATAATACATCAATTTCCATGCATTTAGGATAGTAGAATATTTTTTTTCAATTTTTTTGCGAAAGATAATCGATTTCTTAGTTAGGTGAAAAATGTTATTTTGGTGGTGATACACAATCTGCGCTCTCGGATCGAAAAATTGAAGTATCGAGATAAACCTAGTCGCATTTTCTTTGTCTTTCTGTGCTCTTTCGAATGCGAAAAGAATTTTAAGGATCGGTTGAACCATTCAAAAGTTATGGCCTTTTTATCGATTAACAAAATCAGGGGAAATCAAGGATCCTGTATTAAGCCCCTTTTCGCTCTATCTCCCACAGGAGCCGAGAAAAACGCGAAAAACAATTTTTGGGATATTTCCCACATGGGATGGACGTTATCTGATGTATTTCGTCGCGCTGATCACGAATCTGGCCGTGGATTTGCGATATCTCCAACAGGAGCTGAGAAAATCGCAAAAAACCGAATTAACCGGAAACCACCTGCTTTACGTTTACAAAAATCACGATATCGATCGTTTTCTCTGCAATAGCGACTATTTCCGCTGCGCTTTGACTTTCTAACGAACAAGGCTTGATAATACATCAATTTCCATGCATTTAGGATAGTAGAATATTTTTTTTCAATTTTTTTGCGAAAGATAATCGATTTCTTAGTTAGGTGAAAAATGTTATTTTGGTGGTGATACACAATCTGCGCTCTCGGATCGAAAAATTGAAGTATCGAGATAAACCTAGTCGCATTTTCTTTGTCTTTCTGTGCTCTTTCGAATGCGAAAAGAATTTTAAGGATCGGTTGAACCATTCAAAAGTTATGGCCTTTTTATCGATTAACAAAATCAGGGGAAATCAAGGATCCTGTATTAAGCCCCTTTTCGCTCTATCTCCCACAGGAGCCGAGAAAAACGCGAAAAACGATTTTTGGGATATTTCCCACATGGGATGGACGTTATCTGATGTATTTCGTCGCGCTGATCACGAATCTGGCCGTGGATTTGCGATATCTCCAACAGGAGCTGAGAAAATCGCAAAAAACCGAATTAACCGGAAACCACCTGCTTTACGTTTACAAAAATCACGATATCGATCGTTTTCTCTGCAATAGCGACTATTTCCGCTGCGCTTTGACTTTCTAACGAACAAGGCTTGATAATACATCAATTTCCATGCATTTAGGATAGTAGAATATTTTTTTTCAATTTTTTTGCGAAAGATAATCGATTTCTTAGTTAAGTGAAAAATGTTATTTTGGTGGTGATACACAATCTGCGCTCTCGGATCGAAAAATTGAAGTATCGAGATAAACCTAGTCGCATTTTCTTTGTCTTTCTGTGCTCTTTCGAATGCGAAAAGAATTTTAAGGATCGGTTGAACCATTCAAAAGTTATGGCCTTTTTATCGATTAACAAAATCAGGGGAAATCAAGGATCCTGTATTAAGCCCCTTTTCGCTCTATCTCCCACAGGAGCCGAGAAAAACGCGAAAAACGATTTTTGGGATATTTCCCACATGGGATGGACGTTATCTGATGTATTTCGTCGCGCTGATCACGAATCTGGCCGTGGATTTGCGATATCTCCAACAGGAGCTGAGAAAATCGCAAAAAACCGAATTAACCGAAAACCACCTGCTTTACGTTCACTTAAATTACGTTATCTATCGTTTTCTTTCTAATAGAATTTTTTGGTCGACCCAAAGAACATAAATAATTCTTTTGGTCGACCCAAAGAACTCAAATATTTTTTGGGTCAACCCAAAGAACCTAAATATTTTTGGGTCAACCTAAAAAACTTAAATATTTTTTGGGTCGACCCAAAGGACCTAAATATTTTTTGGGTCAACCTTAAGAACCTAAATATTTTTTGATTCAACCCAAAGAACCTAAATATTTTTTAGGTCAACCCAAAGAACATAAATAATTTTTTTGGGTCAACCCAAAGAACCTAAATATTTTTTGGGTCAACCCAAAGAACATAAATAATTTTTTTGGATCAACCCAAAGAACCTGAATGATTTTTGGGTCAACCCAAAGAACATAAATAATTTTTTTGGGTCAACCCAAAGAACATAAATAATTTTTTTTGGGTCAACCCAAAGAACCTAAATATTTTTTGGGTCGACCCAAAGAACTTAAATATTTTTTGGGTCAACCCAAAGAACCTAAATATTTTTGGGTCAACCTAAAGAACCTAAATATTTTTTGGGTCGACCCAAAGAACCTAAATATTTTTTGGTCAACCTAAAGAACCTAAATATATTTTTTGATTCAACCCAAAGAACATAATACAATTCTTCTGTATTGGGAGCTGAGAAAATCGCAAAAAACCAAAAACCACTTGCTTTACGTTTACTAAAATTACGATATCTATCGTTTTCTCTCTAATAGCGACTATTTCCGCTGCGTTTTGACTTTCTAACGAACAAGGCTTGATAATACATCAATTTCCATGCATTTAGGATAGTAGAATAATTTTTTTCAATTTTTTTGCGAAAGATAATCGATTTCTTAGTTAGGTGAAAAATGTTATTTTGGTGGTGATACACAATCTGCGCTCTCGGATCGAAAAATTGAAGTATCGAGATAAACCTAGTCGCATTTTCTTTGTTTTTCTGTGCTCTTTCGAATGCGAAAAGAATTTTAAGGATCGGTTGAACCATTCAAAAGTCATGGCCTTTTAATCGATTAACAAAATCAGGGGAAATCAAGGATCCTGTATTAAGCCCCTTTTCGCTCTATCTCCCACAGAAGCCGAGAAAAACGCGAAAAACGATTTTTGGGATATTTCCCACATGGGATGGACGTTATCTGATGTATTTCGTCGCGCTGATCACGAATCTGGCCGTGGATTTGCGATATCTCCAACAGGAGCTGAGAAAATCGCAAAAAACCGAATTAACTGGAAACCACCTGCTTTACGTTTACAAAAATCACGATATCGATCGTTTTCTCTGTAATAGCGACTATTTCCGCTGCGCTTTGACTTTCTAACGAACAAGGCTTGATAATACATCAATTTCCTTGCATTTAGGATAGTAGAATAATTTTTTTCAATTTTTTTGCGAAAGATAATCGATTTCTTAGTTAGGTGAAAAATGTTATTTTGGTGGTGATACACAATCTGCGCTCTCGGATCGAAAAATTGAAGTATCGAGATAAACCTAGTCGCATTTTCTTTGTTTTTCTGTGCTCTTTCGAATGCAAAAAGAATTTTAAGGATCGGTTGAACGATTCAAAAGTTATGACCTTTTTTAAGACTACCAAAATCAGGGAAAATCGAGGATCCTGTATTAAGCCCCTTTTCGCTCTATCTCCCACAGGAGCCGAGAAAAACGCGAAAAACGATATTTGGGATATTTCCCACATGGGATGGACGTTATCTGATGTATTTCGTCGCGCTGATCACGAATCTGGCCGTGGATTTGCGATATCTCCAACAGGAGCTGAGAAAATCGCAAAAAACCGAATTAACCGGAAACCACCTGCTTTACGTTTACAAAAATCACGATATCGATCGTTTTCTCTGTAATAGCGATTATTTCCGCTGCGCTTTGACTTTCTAACGAACAAGGCTTGATAATACATCAATTTCCATGCATTTAGGATAGTAGAATAATTTTTTTCAATTTTTTTGCGAAAGATAATCGATTTCTTAGTTAGGTGAAAAATGTTATTTTGGTGGTGATACACAATCTGCGCTCTCGGATCGAAAAATTGAAGTATCGAGATAAACCTAGTCGCATTTTCTTTGTTTTTCTGTGCTCTTTCGAATGCGAAAAGAATTTTAAGGATCGGTTGAACGATTCAAAAGTTATGACCTTTTTTAAGACTACCAAAATCAGGGAAAATCGAGGATCCTGTATTAAGCCCCTTTTCGCTCTATCTCCCACAGGAGCCGAGAAAAACGCGAAAAACGATATTTGGGATATTTCCCACATGGGATGGACGTTATCTGATGTATTTCGTCGCGCTGATCACGAATCTGGCCGTGGATTTGCGATATCTCCAACAGGAGCTGAGAAAATCGCAAAAAACCGAATTAACCGGAAACCACCTGCTTTACGTTTACAAAAATCACGATATCGATCGTTTTCTCTGTAATAGCGACTATTTCCGCTGCGCTTTGACTTTCTAACGAACAAGGCTTGATAATACATCAATTTCCATGCATTTAGGATAGTAGAATAATTTTTTTCAATTTTTTTGCGAAAGATAATCGATTTCTTAGTTAGGTGAAAAATGTTATTTTGGTGGTGATACACAATCTGCGCTCTCGGATCGAAAAATTGAAGTATCGAGATAAACCTAGTCGCATTTTCTTTGTTTTTCTGTGCTCTTTCGAATGCGAAAAGAATTTTAAGGATCGGTTGAACGATTCAAAAGTTATGACCTTTTTTAAGACTACCAAAATCAGGGAAAATCGAGGATCCTGTATTAAGCCCCTTTTCGCTCTATCTCCCACAGGAGCCGAAAAAAACGCGAAAAACGATATTTGGGATATTTCCCACATGGGGTGGACGTTATCTGATGTATTTCGTCGCGCTGATCACGAATCTGGCCGTGGATTTGCGATATCTCCAACAGGAGCTGAGAAAATCGCAAAAAACCGAATTAACCGGAAACCACCTGCTTTACGTTTACAAAAATCACGATATCGATCGTTTTCTCTGTAATAGCGACTATTTCCGCTGCGCTTTGACTTTCTAACGAACAAGGCTTGATAATACATCAATTTCCATGCATTTAGGATAGTAGAATTATTTTTTTCAATTTTTTTGCGAATAATAATCGATTTCTTAGTTAGGTGAAAAATGTTATTTTGGTGGTGATACACAATCTGCGCTCTCGGATCGAAAAATTAAAGTATCGAGATAAACCTAGTCGCATTTTCTTTGTTTTTCTGTGCTCTTTCGAATGCGAAAAGAATTTTAAGGATCGGTTGAACGATTCAAAAGTTATGACCTTTTTTAAGACTACCAAAATCAGGGAAAATCGAGGATCCTGTATTAAGCCCCTTTTCGCTCTATCTCCCACAGGAGCCGAGAAAAACGCGAAAAACGATATTTGGGATATTTCCCACATGGGATGGACGTTATCTGATGTATTTCGTCGCGCTGATCACGAATCTGGCCGTGGATTTGCGATATCTCCAACAGGAGCTGAGAAAATCGCAAAAAACCGAATTAACCGGAAACCACCTGCTTTACGTTTACAAAAATCACGATATCGATCGTTTTCTCTGTAATAGCGACTATTTCCGCTGCGCTTTGACTTTCTAACGAACAAGGCTTGATAATACATCAATTTCCATGCATTTAGGATAGTAGAATAATTTTTTTCAATTTTTTTGCGAAAGATAATCGATTTCTTAGTTAGGTGAAAAATTTTATTTTGGTGGTGATACACAATCTGCGCTCTCGGATCAAAAAATTGAAGTATCGAGATAAACCTAGTCGCATTTTCTTTGTTTTTCTGTGCTCTTTCGAATGGTTGAACCATTCAAAAGTTATGGCCTTTTTATCGATTAACAAAATCAGGGGAAATCAAGGATCCTGTATTAAGCCCCTTTTCGCTCTATCTCCCACAGGAGCCGAGAAAAACGCGAAAAACGATTTTTGGGATATTTCCCACATGGGATGGACGTTATCTGATGTATTTCGTCGCGCTGATCACGAATCTGGCCGTGGATTTGCGATATCTCCAACAGGAGCTGAGAAAATCGCAAAAAACCGAATTAACCGGAAACCACCTGCTTTACGTTTACAAAAATCACGATATCGATCGTTTTCTCTGTAATAGCGACTATTTCCGCTGCGCTTTGACTTTCTAACGAACAAGGCTTGATAATACATCAATTTCCATGCATTTAGGATAGTAGAATAATTTTTTTCAATTTTTTTGCGAAAGATAATCGATTTCTTAGTTAGGTGAAAAATTTTATTTTGGTGGTGATACACAATCTGCGCTCTCGGATCGAAAAATTGAAGTATCGAGATAAACCTAGTCGCATTTTCTTTGTTTTTCTGTGCTCTTTCGAATGCGAAAAGAATTTGAAGGATCGGTTGAACCATTCAAAAGTTATGGCCTTTTTATCGATTAACAAAATCAGGGGAAATCAAGGATCCTGTATTAAGCCCCTTTTCGCTCTATCTCCCACAGGAGCCGAGAAAAACGCGAAAAACGATTTTTGGGATATTTCCCACATGGGATGGACGTTATCTGATGTATTTCGTCGCGCTGATCACGAATCTGGCCGTGGATTTGCGATATCTCCAACAGGAGCTGAGAAAATCCCAAAAAACCGAATTAACCGGAAACCACCTGCTTTACGTTTACAAAAATCACGATATCGATCGTTTTCTCTGTAATAGCGACTATTTTCGCTGCGCTTTGACTTTCTAACGAACAAGGCTTGATAATACATCAATTTCCTTGCATTTAGGATAGTAGAATAATTTTTTTCAATTTTTTTGCGAAAGATAATCGATTTCTTAGTTAGGTGAAAAATGTTATTTTGGTGGTGATACACAATCTGCGCTCTCGGATCGAAAAATTGAAGTATCGAGATAAACCTAGTCGCATTTTCTTTGTTTTTCTGTGCTCTTTCGAATGCAAAAAGAATTTTAAGGATCGGTTGAACGATTCAAAAGTTATGACCTTTTTTAAGACTACCAAAATCAGGGAAAATCGAGGATCCTGTATTAAGCCCCTTTTCGCTCTATCTCCCACAGGAGCCGAGAAAAACGCGAAAAACGATATTTGGGATATTTCCCACATGGGATGGACGTTATCTGATGTATTTCGTCGCGCTGATCACGAATCTGGCCGTGGATTTGCGATATCTCCAACAGGAGCTGAGAAAATCGCAAAAAACCGAATTAACCGGAAACCACCTGCTTTACGTTTACAAAAATCACGATATCGATCGTTTTCTCTGTAATAGCGACTATTTCCGCTGCGCTTTGACTTTCTAACGAACAAGGCTTGATAATACATCAATTTCCATGCATTTAGGATAGTAGAATAATTTTTTTCAATTTTTTTGCGAAAGATAATCGATTTCTTAGTTAGGTGAAAAATGTTATTTTGGTGGTGATACACAATCTGCGCTCTCGGATCGAAAAATTGAAGTATCGAGATAAACCTAGTCGCATTTTCTTTGTTTTTCTGTGCTCTTTCGAATGCGAAAAGAATTTTAAGGATCGGTTGAACGATTCAAAAGTTATGACCTTTTTTAAGACTACCAAAATCAGGGAAAATCGAGGATCCTGTATTAAGCCCCTTTTCGCTCTATCTCCCACAGGAGTCGAGAAAAACGCGAAAAACGATATTTGGGATATTTCCCACATGGGGTGGACGTTATCTGATGTATTTCGTCGCGCTGATCACGAATCTGGCCGTG
This sequence comes from Cylloceria caligata, assembly GCA_963942595.1. Taxonomy (NCBI): domain Eukaryota; kingdom Metazoa; phylum Arthropoda; class Insecta; order Hymenoptera; family Ichneumonidae; genus Cylloceria; species Cylloceria caligata. The sequence goes on from OZ012707.1 coordinate 71,869,082, forward strand.
GATTTGCGATATCTCCAACAGGAGCTGAGAAAATCGCAAAAAACCGAATTAACCGGAAACCACCTGCTTTACGTTTACAAAAATCACGATATCGATCGTTTTCTCTGTAATAGCGACTATTTCCGCTGCGCTTTGACTTTCTAACGAACAAGGCTTGATAATACATCAATTTCCATGCATTTAGGATAGTAGAATTATTTTTTTCAATTTTTTTGCGAAAGATAATCGATTTCTTAGTTAGGTGAAAAATGTTATTTTGGTGGTGATACACAATCTGCGCTCTCGGATCGAAAAATTAAAGTATCGAGATAAACCTAGTCGCATTTTCTTTGTTTTTCTGTGCTCTTTCGAATGCGAAAAGAATTTTAAGGATCGGTTGAACGATTCAAAAGTTATGACCTTTTTTAAGACTACCAAAATCAGGGAAAATCGAGGATCCTGTATTAAGCCCCTTTTCGCTCTATCTCCCACAGGAGCCGAGAAAAACGCGAAAAACGATATTTGGGATATTTCCCACATGGGATGGACGTTATCTGATGTATTTCGTCGCGCTGATCACGAATCTGGCCGTGGATTTGCGATATCTCCAACAGGAGCTGAGAAAATCGCAAAAAACCGAATTAACCGGAAACCACCTGCTTTACGTTTACAAAAATCACGATATCGATCGTTTTCTCTGTAATAGCGACTATTTCCGCTGCGCTTTGACTTTCTAACGAACAAGGCTTGATAATACATCAATTTCCATGCATTTAGGATAGTAGAATAATTTTTTTCAATTTTTTTGCGAAAGATAATCGATTTCTTAGTTAGGTGAAAAATGTTATTTTGGTGGTGATACACAATCTGCGCTCTCGGATCGAAAAATTGAAGTATCGAGATAAACCTAGTCGCATTTTCTTTGTTTTTCTGTGCTCTTTCGAATGCGAAAAGAATTTTAAGGATCGGTTGAACGATTCAAAAGTTATGACCTTTTTTAAGACTACCAAAATCAGGGAAAATCGAGGATCCTGTATTAAGCCCCTTTTCGCTCTATCTCCCACAGGAGCCGAGAAAAACGCGAAAAACGATATTTGGGATATTTCCCACATGGGATGGACGTTATCTGATGTATTTCGTCGCGCTGATCACGAATCTGGCCGTGGATTTGCGATATCTCCAACAGGAGCTGAGAAAATCGCAAAAAACCGAATTAACCGGAAACCACCTGCTTTACGTTTACAAAAATCACGATATCGATCGTTTTCTCTGTAATAGCGACTATTTCCGCTGCGCTTTGACTTTCTAACGAACAAGGCTTGATAATACATCAATTTCCATGCATTTAGGATAGTAGAATAATTTTTTTCAATTTTTTTGCGAAAGATAATCGATTTCTTAGTTAGGTGAAAAATGTTATTTTGGTGGTGATACACAATCTGCGCTCTCGGATCGAAAAATTGAAGTATCGAGATAAACCTAGTCGCATTTTCTTTGTTTTTCTGTGCTTTTTCGAATGCGAAAAGAATTTTAAGGATCGGTTGAACGATTCAAAAGTTATGACCTTTTTTAAGACTACCAAAATCAGGGAAAATCGAGGATCCTGTATTAAGCCCCTTTTCGCTCTATCTCCCACAGGAGCCGAGAAAAACGCGAAAAACGATATTTGGGATATTTCCCACATGGGGTGGACGTTATCTGATGTATTTCGTCGCGCTGATCACGAATCTGGCCGTGGATTTGCGATATCTCCTACAGGAGCTGAGAAAATCGCAAAAAACCGAATTAACCGAAAACCACCTGCTTTACGTTCACTTAAATTACGTTATCTATCGTTTTCTTTCTAATAGAATTTTTTGGTCGACCCAAAGAACATAAATAATTCTTTGGTCGACCCAAAGAACTCAAATATTTTTTGGGTCAACCCAAAGAACCTAAATATTTTTGGGTCAACCTAAAGAACTTAAATATTTTTTAGGTCGACCCAAAGAACCTAAATATTTTTTGGGTCAACCCAAAGAACATAAATAATTTTTTTGGGTCAACCCAAAGAACCTAAATATTTTTTGGGTCAACTCAAAGAACCTAAATATTTTTTGGGTCAACCCAAAGAACATAAATAATTTTTTTGGGTCAACCCAAAGAACCTGAATATTTTTTGGGTCAACCCAAAGAACATAAATAATTTTTTTGGGTCAACCCAAAGAAACTAAATATTTTTTTGGGTCAACCCAAAGAACATAATACAATTCTTTTGTATTAGGAGCTGAGAAAATCGCAAAAAACCAAAAACCACTTGCTTTACGTTTACTAAAATTACGATATCTATCGTTTTCTCTCTAATAGCGACTATTTCCGCTGCGCTTTGACTTTCTAACGAACAAGGCTTGATAATACATCAATTTCCATGCATTTAGGATAGTAGAATATTTTTTTTCAATTTTTTTGCGAAAGATAATCGATTTCTTAGTTAGGTGAAAAATGTTATTTTGGTGGTGATACACAATCTGCGCTCTCGGATCGAAAAATTGAAGTATCGAGATAAACCTAGTCGCATTTTCTTTGTCTTTCTGTGCTCTTTCGAACGCGAAAAGAATTTTAAGGATCGGTTGAACCATTCAAAAGTTATGGCCTTTTTATCGATTAACAAAATCAGGGGAAATCAAGGATCCTGTATTAAGCCCCTTTTCGCTCTATCTCCCACAGGAGCCGAGAAAAACGCGAAAAACGATTTTTGGGATATTTCCCACATGGGATGGACGTTATCTGATGTATTTCGTCGCGCTGATCACGAATCTGGCCGTGGATTTGCGATATCTCCAACAGGAGCTGAGAAAATCGCAAAAAACCGAATTAACCGGAAACCACCTGCTTTACGTTTACAAAAATCACGATATCGATCGTTTTCTCTGTAATAGCGACTATTTCCGCTGCGCTTTGACTTTCTAACGAACAAGGCTTGATAATACATCAATTTCCTTGCATTTAGGATAGTAGAATAATTTTTTTCAATTTTTTTGCGAAGGATAATCGATTTCTTAGTTAGGTGAAAAATGTTATTTTGGTGGTGATACACAATCTGCGCTCTCGGATCGAAAAATTGAAGTATCGAGATAAACCTAGTCGCATTTTCTTTGTTTTTCTGTGCTCTTTCGAATGCGAAAAGAATTTTAAGGATCGGTTGAACGATTCAAAAGTTATGACCTTTTTTAAGACTACCAAAATCAGGGAAAATCGAGGATCCTGTATTAAGCCCCTTTTCGCTCTATCTCCCACAGGAGCCGAGAAAAACGCGAAAAACGATATTTGGGATATTTCCCACATGGGGTGGACGTTATCTGATGTATTTCGTCGCGCTGATCACGAATCTGGCCGTGGATTTGCGATATCTCCAACAGGAGCTGAGAAAATCGCAAAAAACCGAATTAACCGGAAACCACCTGCTTTACGTTTACAAAAATCACGATATCGATCGTTTTCTCTGTAATAGCGACTATTTCCGCTGCGCTTTGACTTTCTAACGAACAAGGCTTGATAATACATCAATTTCCATGCATTTAGGATAGTAGAATAATTTTTTTCAATTTTTTTGCGAAAGATAATCGATTTCTTAGTTAGGTGAAAAATGTTATTTTGGTGGTGATACACAATCTGCGCTCTCGGATCGAAAAATTGAAGTATCGAGATAAACCTAGTCGCATTTTCTTTGTTTTTCTGTGCTCTTTCGAATGCGAAAAGAATTTTAAGGATCGGTTGAACGATTCAAAAGTTATGACCTTTTTTAAGACTACCAAAATCAGGGAAAATCGAGGATCCTGTATTAAGCCCCTTTTCGCTCTATCTCCCACAGGAGCCGAGAAAAACGCGAAAAACGATATTTGGGATATTTCCCACATGGGATGGACGTTATCTGATGTATTTCGTCGCGCTGATCACGAATCTGGCCGTGGATTTGCGATATCTCCAACAGGAGCTGAGAAAATCGCAAAAAACCGAATTAACCGGAAACCACCTGCTTTACGTTTACAAAAATCACGATATCGATCGTTTTCTCTGCAATAGCGACTATTTCCGCTGCGCTTTGACTTTCTAACGAACAAGGCTTGGTAATACATCAATTTCCATGCATTTAGGATAGTAGAATATTTTTTTTCAATTTTTTTGCGAAAGATAATCGATTTCTTAGTTAGGTGAAAAATGTTATTTTGGTGGTGATACACAATCTGCGCTCTCGGATCGAAAAATTGAAGTATCGAGATAAACCTAGTCGCATTTCCTTTGTCTTTCTGTGCTCTTTCGAATGCGAAAAGAATTTTAAGGATCGGTTGAACCATTCAAAAGTTATGGCCTTTTTATCGATTAACAAAATCAGGGGAAATCAAGGATCCTGTATTAAGCCCCTTTTCGCTCTATCTCCCACAGGAGCCGAGAAAAACGCGAAAAACGATTTTTGGGATATTTCCCACATGGGATGGACGTTATCTGATGTATTCCGTCGCGCTGATCACGAATCTGGCCGTGGATTTGCGATATCTCCAACAGGAGCTGAGAAAATCGCAAAAAACCGAATTAACCGGAAACCACCTGCTTTACGTTTACAAAAATCACGATATCGATCGTTTTCTCTGCAATAGCGACTATTTCCGCTGCGCTTTGACTTTCTAACGAACAAGGCTTGATAATACATCAATTTCCTTGCATTTAGGATAGTAGAATAATTTTTTTCAATTTTTTTGCGAAAGATAATCGATTTCTTAGTTAGGTGAAAAATGTTATTTTGGTGGTGATACACAATCTGCGCTCTCGGATCGAAAAATTGAAGTATCGAGATAAACCTAGTCGCATTTTCTTTGTCTTTCTGTGCTCTTTCGAATGCGAAAAGAATTTTAAGGATCGGTTGAACCATTCAAAAGTTATGGCCTTTTTATCGATTAACAAAATCAGGGGAAATCAAGGATCCTGTATTAAGCCCCTTTTCGCTCTATCTCCCACAGGAGCCGAGAAAAACGCGAAAAACGATTTTTGGGATATTTCCCACATGGGATGGACGTTATCTGATGTATTTCGTCGCGCTGATCACGAATCTGGCCGTGGATTTGCGATATCTCCAACAGGAGCTGAGAAAATCGCAAAAAACCGAATTAACCGGAAACCACCTGCTTTACGTTTACAAAAATCACGATATCGATCGTTTTCTCTGTAATAGCGACTATTTCCGCTGCGCTTTGACTTTCTAACGAACAAGGCTTGATAATACATCAATTTCCATGCATTTAGGATAGTAGAATAATTTTTTTCAATTTTTTTGCGAAAGATAATCGATTTCTTAGTTAGGTGAAAAATGTTATTTTGGTGGTGATACACAATCTGCGCTCTCGGATCGAAAAATTGAAGTATCGAGATAAACCTAGTCGCATTTTCTTTGTTTTTCTGTGCTCTTTCGAATGCGAAAAGAATTTTAAGGATCGGTTGAACGATTCAAAAGTTATGACCTTTTTTAAGACTACCAAAATCAGGGAAAATCGAGGATCCTGTATTAAGCCCCTTTTCGCTCTATCTCCCACAGGAGCCGAGAAAAACGCGAAAAACGATATTTGGGATATTTCCCACATGGGGTGGACGTTATCTGATGTATTTCGTCGCGCTGATCACGAATCTGGCCGTGGATTTGCGATATCTCCAACAGGAGCTGAGAAAATCGCAAAAAACCGAATTAACCGGAAACCACCTGCTTTACGTTTACAAAAATCACGATATCGATCGTTTTCTCTGTAATAGCGACTATTTCCGCTGCGCTTTGACTTTCTAACGAACAAGGCTTGATAATACATCAATTTCCATGCATTTAGGATAGTAGAATTATTTTTTTCAATTTTTTTGCGAATAATAATCGATTTCTTAGTTAGGTGAAAAATGTTATTTTGGTGGTGATACACAATCTGCGCTCTCGGATCGAAAAATTAAAGTATCGAGATAAACCTAGTCGCATTTTCTTTGTTTTTCTGTGCTCTTTCGAATGCGAAAAGAATTTTAAGGATCGGTTGAACGATTCAAAAGTTATGACCTTTTTTAAGACTACCAAAATCAGGGAAAATCGAGGATCCTGTATTAAGCCCCTTTTCGCTCTATCTCCCACAGGAGCCGAGAAAAACGCGAAAAACGATATTTGGGATATTTCCCACATGGGATGGACGTTATCTGATGTATTTCGTCGCGCTGATCACGAATCTGGCCGTGGATTTGCGATATCTCCAACAGGAGCTGAGAAAATCGCAAAAAACCGAATTAACCGGAAACCACCTGCTTTACGTTTACAAAAATCACGATATCGATCGTTTTCTCTGTAATAGCGACTATTTCCGCTGCGCTTTGACTTTCTAACGAACAAGGCTTGATAATACATCAATTTCCATGCATTTAGGATAGTAGAATAATTTTTTTCAATTTTTTTGCGAAAGATAATCGATTTCTTAGTTAGGTGAAAAATTTTATTTTGGTGGTGATACACAATCTGCGCTCTCGGATCAAAAAATTGAAGTATCGAGATAAACCTAGTCGCATTTTCTTTGTTTTTCTGTGCTCTTTCGAATGGTTGAACCATTCAAAAGTTATGGCCTTTTTATCGATTAACAAAATCAGGGGAAATCAAGGATCCTGTATTAAGCCCCTTTTCGCTCTATCTCCCACAGGAGCCGAGAAAAACGCGAAAAACGATTTTTGGGATATTTCCCACATGGGATGGACGTTATCTGATGTATTTCGTCGCGCTGATCACGAATCTGGCCGTGGATTTGCGATATCTCCAACAGGAGCTGAGAAAATCGCAAAAAACCGAACTAACCGGAAACCACCTGCTTTACGTTTACAAAAATCACGATATCGATCGTTTTCTCTGTAATAGCGACTATTTCCGCTGCGCTTTGACTTTCTAACGAACAAGGCTTGATAATACATCAATTTCCATGCATTTAGGATAGTAGAATAATTTTTTTCAATTTTTTTGCGAAAGATAATCGATTTCTTAGTTAGGTGAAAAATTTTATTTTGGTGGTGATACACAATCTGCGCTCTCGGATCGAAAAATTGAAGTATCGAGATAAACCTAGTCGCATTTTCTTTGTTTTTCTGTGCTCTTTCGAATGCGAAAAGAATTTGAAGGATCGGTTGAACCATTCAAAAGTTATGGCCTTTTTATCGATTAACAAAATCAGGGGAAATCAAGGATCCTGTATTAAGCCCCTTTTCGCTCTATCTCCCACAGGAGCCGAGAAAAACGCGAAAAACGATTTTTGGGATATTTCCCACATGGGATGGACGTTATCTGATGTATTTCGTCGCGCTGATCACGAATCTGGCCGTGGATTTGCGATATCTCCAACAGGAGCTGAGAAAATCGCAAAAAACCGAATTAACCGGAAACCACCTGCTTTACGTTTACAAAAATCACGATATCGATCGTTTTCTCTGTAATAGCGACTATTTCCGCTGCGCTTTGACTTTCTAACGAACAAGGCTTGATAATACATCAATTTCCATGCATTTAGGATAGTAGAATAATTTTTTTCAATTTTTTTGCGAAAGATAATCGATTTCTTAGTTAGGTGAAAAATTTTATTTTGGTGGTGATACACAATCTGCGCTCTCGGATCAAAAAATTGAAGTATCGAGATAAACCTAGTCGCATTTTCTTTGTTTTTCTGTGCTCTTTCGAATGGTTGAACCATTCAAAAGTTATGGCCTTTTTATCGATTAACAAAATCAGGGGAAATCAAGGATCCTGTATTAAGCCCCTTTTCGCTCTATCTCCCACAGGAGCCGAGAAAAACGCGAAAAACGATTTTTGGGATATTTCCCACATGGGATGGACGTTATCTGATGTATTTCGTCGCGCTGATCACGAATCTGGCCGTGGATTTGCGATATCTCCAACAGGAGCTGAGAAAATCGCAAAAAACCGAACTAACCGGAAACCACCTGCTTTACGTTTACAAAAATCACGATATCGATCGTTTTCTCTGTAATAGCGACTATTTCCGCTGCGCTTTGACTTTCTAACGAACAAGGCTTGATAATACATCAATTTCCATGCATTTAGGATAGTAGAATAATTTTTTTCAATTTTTTTGCGAAAGATAATCGATTTCTTAGTTAGGTGAAAAATTTTATTTTGGTGGTGATACACAATCTGCGCTCTCGGATCGAAAAATTGAAGTATCGAGATAAACCTAGTCGCATTTTCTTTGTTTTTCTGTGCTCTTTCGAATGCGAAAAGAATTTGAAGGATCGGTTGAACGATTCAAAAGTTATGACCTTTTTTAAGACTACCAAAATCAGGGAAAATCGAGGATCCTGTATTAAGCCCCTTTTCGCTCTATCTCCCACAGGAGCCGAGAAAAACGCGAAAAACGATATTTGGGATATTTCCCACATGGGATGGACGTTATCTGATGTATTTCGTCGCGCTGATCACGAATCTGGCCGTGGATTTGCGATATCTCCAACAGGAGCTGAGAAAATCGCAAAAAACCGAATTAACCGGAAACCACCTGCTTTACGTTTACAAAAATCACGATATCGATCGTTTTCTCTGTAATAGCGACTATTTCCGCTGCGCTTTGACTTTCTAACGAACAAGGCTTGATAATACATCAATTTCCATGCATTTAGGATAGTAGAATTATTTTTTTCAATTTTTTTGCGAAAGATAATCGATTTCTTAGTTAGGTGAAAAATGTTATTTTGGTGGTGATACACAATCTGCGCTCTCGGATCGAAAAATTAAAGTATCGAGATAAACCTAGTCGCATTTTCTTTGTTTTTCTGTGCTCTTTCGAATGCGAAAAGAATTTTAAGGATCGGTTGAACGATTCAAAAGTTATGACCTTTTTTAAGACTACCAAAATCAGGGAAAATCGAGGATCCTGTATTAAGCCCCTTTTCGCTCTATCTCCCACAGGAGCCGAGAAAAACGCGAAAAACGATATTTGGGATATTTCCCACATGGGATGGACGTTATCTAATGTATTTCGTCGCGCTGATCACGAATCTGGCCGTGGATTTGCGATATCTCCAACAGGAGCTGAGAAAATCGCAAAAAACCGAATTAACCGGAAACCACCTGCTTTACGTTTACAAAAATCACGATATCGATCGTTTTCTCTGTAATAGCGACTATTTCCGCTGCGCTTTGACTTTCTAACGAACAAGGCTTGATAATACATCAATTTCCATGCATTTAGGATAGTAGAATAATTTTTTTCAATTTTTTTGCGAAAGATAATCGATTTCTTAGTTAGGTGAAAAATGTTATTTTGGTGGTGACACACAATCTGCGCTCTCGGATCGAAAAATTGAAATATCGGGATGAGCCTAGTCGCATTTTCTTTGTTTTTCTGTGCTCTTTCGAATGCGAAAAGAATTTTAAGGATCGGTTGAACGATTCAAAAGTTATGACCTTTTTTAAGACTACCAAAATCAGGGAAAATCGATGATCCTGTATTAAGCCCCTTTTCGCTCTATCTCCCACAGGAGCCGAGAAAAACGCGAAAAACGATTTTTGGGATATTTCCCACATGGGATGGACGTTTTCTGATGTATTTCGTCGCGCTGATCACGAATCTGACCGTGGATTTGCGATATCTCCAACAGGAGCTGAGAAAATCGCAAAAAACCGAATTAACCGGAAACCACCTGCTGTACGTTTACAAAAATCACGATATCGATCGTTTTCTCTGTAATAGCGACTATTTCCGCTGCGCTCTGACTTTCTAACGAACAAGGCTTGATAATACATCAATTTCCATGCATTTAGGATAGTAGAATTATTTTTTTCAATTTTTTTGCGAAAGATAATCGATTTCTTAGTTAGGTGAAAAATGTTATTTTGGTGGTGACACACAATCTGCGCTCTCGGATCGAAAAATTGAAATATCGGGATGAGCCTAGTCGCATTTTCTTTGTTTTTCTGTGCTCTTTCGAATGCGAAAAGAATTTTAAGGATCGGTTGAACGATTCAAAAGTTATGACCTTTTTTAAGACTACCAAAATCAGGGAAAATCGAGGATCCTGTATTAAGCCCCTTTTCGCTCTATCTCCCACAGGAGCCGAGAAAAACGCGAAAAACGATATTTGGGATATTTCCCACATGGCATGGACGTTATCTGATGTATTTCGTCGCGCTGATCACGAATCTGGCCGTGGATTTGCGATATCTCCAACAGGAGCTGAGAATATCGCAAAAAACCGAATTAACCGGAAACCACCTGCTTTACGTTTACAAAAATCACGATATCGATCGTTTTCTCTGTAATAGCGACTATTTCCGCTGCGCTTTGACTTTCTAACGAACAAGGCTTGATAATACATCAATTTCCATGCATTTAGGATAGTAGAATAATTTTTTTCAATTTTTTTGCGAAAGATAATCGATTTCTTAGTTAGGTGAAAAATTTTATTTTGGTGGTGATACACAATCTGCGCTCTCGGATCGAAAAATTGAAGTATCGAGATAAACCTAGTCGCATTTTCTTTGTTTTTCTGTGCTCTTTCGAATGCGAAAAGAATTTGAAGGATCGGTTGAACCATTCAAAAGTTATGGCCTTTTTATCGATTAACAAAATCAGGGGAAATCAAGGATCCTGTATTAAGCCCCTTTTCGCTCTATCTCCCACAGGAGCCGAGAAAAACGCGAAAAACGATTTTTGGGATATTTCCCACATGGGATGGACGTTATCTGATGTATTTCGTCGCGCTGATCACGAATCTGGCCGTGGATTTGCGATATCTCCAACAGGAGCTGAGAAAATCGCAAAAAACCGAACTAACCGGAAACCACCTGCTTTACGTTTACAAAAATCACGATATCGATCGTTTTCTCTGTAATAGCGACTATTTCCGCTGCGCTTTGACTTTCTAACGAACAAGGCTTGATAATACATCAATTTCCATGCATTTAGGATAGTAGAATAATTTTTTTCAATTTTTTTGCGAAAGATAATCGATTTCTTAGTTAGGTGAAAAATTTTATTTTGGTGGTGATACACAATCTGCGCTCTCGGATCGAAAAATTGAAGTATCGAGATAAACCTAGTCGCATTTTCTTTGTTTTTCTGTGCTCTTTCGAATGCGAAAAGAATTTGAAGGATCGGTTGAACCATTCAAAAGTTATGGCCTTTTTATCGATTAACAAAATCAGGGGAAATCAAGGATCCTGTATTAAGCCCCTTTTCGCTCTATCTCCCACAGGAGCCGAGAAAAACGCGAAAAACGATTTTTGGGATATTTCCCACATGGGATGGACGTTATCTGATGTATTTCGTCGCGCTGATCACGAATCTGGCCGTGGATTTGCGATATCTCCAACAGGAGCTGAGAAAATCCCAAAAAACCGAATTAACCGGAAACCACCTGCTTTACGTTTACAAAAATCACGATATCGATCGTTTTCTCTGTAATAGCGACTATTTTCGCTGCGCTTTGACTTTCTAACGAACAAGGCTTGATAATACATCAATTTCCTTGCATTTAGGATAGTAGAATAATTTTTTTCAATTTTTTTGCGAAAGATAATCGATTTCTTAGTTAGGTGAAAAATGTTATTTTGGTGGTGATACACAATCTGCGCTCTCGGATCGAAAAATTGAAGTATCGAGATAAACCTAGTCGCATTTTCTTTGTTTTTCTGTGCTCTTTCGAATGCAAAAAGAATTTTAAGGATCGGTTGAACGATTCAAAAGTTATGACCTTTTTTAAGACTACCAAAATCAGGGAAAATCGAGGATCCTGTATTAAGCCCCTTTTCGCTCTATCTCCCACAGGAGCCGAGAAAAACGCGAAAAACGATATTTGGGATATTTCCCACATGGGATGGACGTTATCTGATGTATTTCGTCGCGCTGATCACGAATCTGGCCGTGGATTTGCGATATCTCCAACAGGAGCTGAGAAAATCGCAAAAAACCGAATTAACCGGAAACCACCTGCTTTACGTTTACAAAAATCACGATATCGATCGTTTTCTCTGTAATAGCGACTATTTCCGCTGCGCTTTGACTTTCTAACGAACAAGGCTTGATAATACATCAATTTCCATGCATTTAGGATAGTAGAATTATTTTTTTCAATTTTTTTGCGAAAGATAATCGATTTCTTAGTTAGGTGAAAAATGTTATTTTGGTGGTGATACACAATCTGCGCTCTCGGATCGAAAAATTAAAGTATCGAGATAAACCTAGTCGCATTTTCTTTGTTTTTCTGTGCTCTTTCGAATGCGAAAAGAATTTTAAGGATCGGTTGAACGATTCAAAAGTTATGACCTTTTTTAAGACTACCAAAATCAGGGAAAATCGAGGATCCTGTATTAAGCCCCTTTTCGCTCTATCTCCCACAGGAGCCGAGAAAAACGCGAAAAACGATATTTGGGATATTTCCCACATGGGATGGACGTTATCTAATGTATTTCGTCGCGCTGATCACGAATCTGGCCGTGGATTTGCGATATCTCCAACAGGAGCTGAGAAAATCGCAAAAAACCGAATTAACCGGAAACCACCTGCTTTACGTTTACAAAAATCACGATATCGATCGTTTTCTCTGTAATAGCGACTATTTCCGCTGCGCTTTGACTTTCTAACGAACAAGGCTTGATAATACATCAATTTCCATGCATTTAGGATAGTAGAATAATTTTTTTCAATTTTTTTGCGAAAGATAATCGATTTCTTAGTTAGGTGAAAAATGTTATTTTGGTGGTGACACACAATCTGCGCTCTCGGATCGAAAAATTGAAATATCGGGATGAGCCTAGTCGCATTTTCTTTGTTTTTCTGTGCTCTTTCGAATGCGAAAAGAATTTTAAGGATCGGTTGAACGATTCAAAAGTTATGACCTTTTTTAAGACTACCAAAATCAGGGAAAATCGATGATCCTGTATTAAGCCCCTTTTCGCTCTATCTCCCACAGGAGCCGAGAAAAACGCGAAAAACGATTTTTGGGATATTTCCCACATGGGATGGACGTTTTCTGATGTATTTCGTCGCGCTGATCACGAATCTGACCGTGGATTTGCGATATCTCCAACAGGAGCTGAGAAAATCGCAAAAAACCGAATTAACCGGAAACCACCTGCTGTACGTTTACAAAAATCACGATATCGATCGTTTTCTCTGTAATAGCGACTATTTCCGCTGCGCTCTGACTTTCTAACGAACAAGGCTTGATAATACATCAATTTCCATGCATTTAGGATAGTAGAATTATTTTTTTCAATTTTTTTGCGAAAGATAATCGATTTCTTAGTTAGGTGAAAAATGTTATTTTGGTGGTGACACACAATCTGCGCTCTCGGATCGAAAAATTGAAATATCGGGATGAGCCTAGTCGCATTTTCTTTGTTTTTCTGTGCTCTTTCGAATGCGAAAAGAATTTTAAGGATCGGTTGAACGATTCAAAAGTTATGACCTTTTTTAAGACTACCAAAATCAGGGAAAATCGAGGATCCTGTATTAAGCCCCTTTTCGCTCTATCTCCCACAGGAGCCGAGAAAAACGCGAAAAACGATATTTGGGATATTTCCCACATGGCATGGACGTTATCTGATGTATTTCGTCGCGCTGATCACGAATCTGGCCGTGGATTTGCGATATCTCCAACAGGAGCTGAGAATATCGCAAAAAACCGAATTAACCGGAAACCACCTGCTTTACGTTTACAAAAATCACGATATCGATCGTTTTCTCTGTAATAGCGACTATTTCCGCTGCGCTTTGACTTTCTAACGAACAAGGCTTGATAATACATCAATTTCCATGCATTTAGGATAGTAGAATAATTTTTTTCAATTTTTTTGCGAAAGATAATCGATTTCTTAGTTAGGTGAAAAATTTTATTTTGGTGGTGATACACAATCTGCGCTCTCGGATCGAAAAATTGAAGTATCGAGATAAACCTAGTCGCATTTTCTTTGTTTTTCTGTGCTCTTTCGAATGCGAAAAGAATTTGAAGGATCGGTTGAACCATTCAAAAGTTATGGCCTTTTTATCGATTAACAAAATCAGGGGAAATCAAGGATCCTGTATTAAGCCCCTTTTCGCTCTATCTCCCACAGGAGCCGAGAAAAACGCGAAAAACGATTTTTGGGATATTTCCCACATGGGATGGACGTTATCTGATGTATTTCGTCGCGCTGATCACGAATCTGGCCGTGGATTTGCGATATCTCCAACAGGAGCTGAGAAAATCCCAAAAAACCGAATTAACCGGAAACCACCTGCTTTACGTTTACAAAAATCACGATATCGATCGTTTTCTCTGTAATAGCGACTATTTTCGCTGCGCTTTGACTTTCTAACGAACAAGGCTTGATAATACATCAATTTCCTTGCATTTAGGATAGTAGAATAATTTTTTTCAATTTTTTTGCGAAAGATAATCGATTTCTTAGTTAGGTGAAAAATGTTATTTTGGTGGTGATACACAATCTGCGCTCTCGGATCGAAAAATTGAAGTATCGAGATAAACCTAGTCGCATTTTCTTTGTTTTTCTGTGCTCTTTCGAATGCAAAAAGAATTTTAAGGATCGGTTGAACGATTCAAAAGTTATGACCTTTTTTAAGACTACCAAAATCAGGGAAAATCGAGGATCCTGTATTAAGCCCCTTTTCGCTCTATCTCCCACAGGAGCCGAGAAAAACGCGAAAAACGATATTTGGGATATTTCCCACATGGGATGGACGTTATCTGATGTATTTCGTCGCGCTGATCACGAATCTGGCCGTGGATTTGCGATATCTCCAACAGGAGCTGAGAAAATCGCAAAAAACCGAATTAACCGGAAACCACCTGCTTTACGTTTACAAAAATCACGATATCGATCGTTTTCTCTGTAATAGCGACTATTTCCGCTGCGCTTTGACTTTCTAACGAACAAGGCTTGATAATACATCAATTTCCATGCATTTAGGATAGTAGAATAATTTTTTTCAATTTTTTTGCGAAAGATAATCGATTTCTTAGTTAGGTGAAAAATGTTATTTTGGTGGTGATACACAATCTGCGCTCTCGGATCGAAAAATTGAAGTATCGAGATAAACCTAGTCGCATTTTCTTTGTTTTTCTGTGCTCTTTCGAATGCGAAAAGAATTTTAAGGATCGGTTGAACGATTCAAAAGTTATGACCTTTTTTAAGACTACCAAAATCAGGGAAAATCGAGGATCCTGTATTAAGCCCCTTTTCGCTCTATCTCCCACAGGAGTCGAGAAAAACGCGAAAAACGATATTTGGGATATTTCCCACATGGGGTGGACGTTATCTGATGTATTTCGTCGCGCTGATCACGAATCTGGCCGTGGATTTGCGATATCTCCAACAGGAGCTGAGAAAATCGCAAAAAACCGAATTAACCGGAAACCACCTGCTTTACGTTTACAAAAATCACGATATCGATCGTTTTCTCTGTAATAGCGACTATTTCCGCTGCGCTTTGACTTTCTAACGAACAAGGCTTGATAATACATCAATTTCCATGCATTTAGGATAGTAGAATTATTTTTTTCAATTTTTTTGCGAAAGATAATCGATTTCTTAGTTAGGTGAAAAATGTTATTTTGGTGGTGATACACAATCTGCGCTCTCGGATCGAAAAATTAAAGTATCGAGATAAACCTAGTCGCATTTTCTTTGTTTTTCTGTGCTCTTTCGAATGCGAAAAGAATTTTAAGGATCGGTTGAACGATTCAAAAGTTATGACCTTTTTTAAGACTACCAAAATCAGGGAAAATCGAGGATCCTGTATTAAGCCCCTTTTCGCTCTATCTCCCACAGGAGCCGAGAAAAACGCGAAAAACGATATTTGGGATATTTCCCACATG
This sequence comes from Cylloceria caligata, assembly GCA_963942595.1. Taxonomy (NCBI): domain Eukaryota; kingdom Metazoa; phylum Arthropoda; class Insecta; order Hymenoptera; family Ichneumonidae; genus Cylloceria; species Cylloceria caligata. The sequence goes on from OZ012707.1 coordinate 71,884,928, forward strand.
GGATGGACGTTATCTGATGTATTTCGTCGCGCTGATCACGAATCTGGCCGTGGATTTGCGATATCTCCAACAGGAGCTGAGAAAATCGCAAAAAACCGAATTAACCGGAAACCACCTGCTTTACGTTTACAAAAATCACGATATCGATCGTTTTCTCTGTAATAGCGACTATTTCCGCTGCGCTTTGACTTTCTAACGAACAAGGCTTGATAATACATCAATTTCCATGCATTTAGGATAGTAGAATAATTTTTTTCAATTTTTTTGCGAAAGATAATCGATTTCTTAGTTAGGTGAAAAATGTTATTTTGGTGGTGATACACAATCTGCGCTCTCGGATCGAAAAATTGAAGTATCGAGATAAACCTAGTCGCATTTTCTTTGTTTTTCTGTGCTCTTTCGAATGCGAAAAGAATTTTAAGGATCGGTTGAACGATTCAAAAGTTATGACCTTTTTTAAGACTACCAAAATCAGGGAAAATCGAGGATCCTGTATTAAGCCCCTTTTCGCTCTATCTCCCACAGGAGCCGAGAAAAACGCGAAAAACGATATTTGGGATATTTCCCACATGGGATGGACGTTATCTGATGTATTTCGTCGCGCTGATCACGAATCTGGCCGTGGATTTGCGATATCTCCAACAGGAGCTGATAAAATCGCAAAAAACCGAATTAACCAGAAACCACCTGCTTTACGTTTACAAAAATCACGATATCGATCGTTTTCTCTGTAATAGCGACTATTTCCGCTGCGCTTTGACTTTCTAACGAACAAGGCTTGATAATACATCAATTTCCATGCATTTAGGATAGTAGAATAATTTTTTTCAATTTTTTTGCGAAAGATAATCGATTTCTTAGTTAGGTGAAAAATGTTATTTTGGTGGTGATACACAATCTGCGCTCTCGGATCGAAAAATTGAAGTATCGAGATAAACCTAGTCGCATTTTCTTTGTTTTTCTGTGCTTTTTCGAATGCGAAAAGAATTTTAAGGATCGGTTGAACGATTCAAAAGTTATGACCTTTTTTAAGACTACCAAAATCAGGGAAAATCGAGGATCCTGTATTAAGCCCCTTTTCGCTCTATCTCCCACAGGAGCCGAGAAAAACGCGAAAAACGATATTTGGGATATTTCCCACATGGGGTGGACGTTATCTGATGTATTTCGTCGCGCTGATCACGAATCTGGCCGTGGATTTGCGATATCTCCTACAGGAGCTGAGAAAATCGCAAAAAACCGAATTAACCGAAAACCACCTGCTTTACGTTCACTTAAATTACGTTATCTATCGTTTTCTTTCTAATAGAATTTTTTGGTCGACCCAAAGAACATAAATAATTCTTTGGTCGACCCAAAGAACTCAAATATTTTTTGGGTCAACCCAAAGAACCTAAATATTTTTGGGTCAACCTAAAGAACTTAAATATTTTTTAGGTCGACCCAAAGAACCTAAATATTTTTTGGGTCAACCCAAAGAACATAAATAATTTTTTTGGGTCAACCCAAAGAACCTAAATATTTTTTGGGTCAACTCAAAGAACCTAAATATTTTTTGGGTCAACCCAAAGAACATAAATAATTTTTTTGGGTCAACCCAAAGAACCTGAATATTTTTTGGGTCAACCCAAAGAACATAAATAATTTTTTTGGGTCAACCCAAAGAAACTAAATATTTTTTTGGGTCAACCCAAAGAACATAATACAATTCTTTTGTATTAGGAGCTGAGAAAATCGCAAAAAACCAAAAACCACTTGCTTTACGTTTACTAAAATTACGATATCTATCGTTTTCTCTCTAATAGCGACTATTTCCGCTGCGCTTTGACTTTCTAACGAACAAGGCTTGATAATACATCAATTTCCATGCATTTAGGATAGTAGAATATTTTTTTTCAATTTTTTTGCGAAAGATAATCGATTTCTTAGTTAGGTGAAAAATGTTATTTTGGTGGTGATACACAATCTGCGCTCTCGGATCGAAAAATTGAAGTATCGAGATAAACCTAGTCGCATTTTCTTTGTCTTTCTGTGCTCTTTCGAACGCCAAAAGAATTTTAAGGATCGGTTGAACCATTCAAAAGTTATGGCCTTTTTATCGATTAACAAAATCAGGGGAAATCAAGGATCCTGTATTAAGCCCCTTTTCGCTCTATCTCCCACAGGAGCCGAGAAAAACGCGAAAAACGATTTTTGGGATATTTCCCACATGGGATGGACGTTATCTGATGTATTTCGTCGCGCTGATCACGAATCTGGCCGTGGATTTGCGATATCTCCAACAGGAGCTGAGAAAATCGCAAAAAACCGAATTAACCGGAAACCACCTGCTTTACGTTTACAAAAATCACGATATCGATCGTTTTCTCTGTAATAGCGACTATTTCCGCTGCGCTTTGACTTTCTAACGAACAAGGCTTGATAATACATCAATTTCCTTGCATTTAGGATAGTAGAATAATTTTTTTCAATTTTTTTGCGAAGGATAATCGATTTCTTAGTTAGGTGAAAAATGTTATTTTGGTGGTGATACACAATCTGCGCTCTCGGATCGAAAAATTGAAGTATCGAGATAAACCTAGTCGCATTTTCTTTGTTTTTCTGTGCTCTTTCGAATGCAAAAAGAATTTTAAGGATCGGTTGAACGATTCAAAAGTTATGACCTTTTTTAAGACTACCAAAATCAGGGAAAATCGAGGATCCTGTATTAAGCCCCTTTTCGCTCTATCTCCCACAGGAGCCGAGAAAAACGCGAAAAACGATATTTGGGATATTTCCCACATGGGGTGGACGTTATCTGATGTATTTCGTCGCGCTGATCACGAATCTGGCCGTGGATTTGCGATATCTCCAACAGGAGCTGAGAAAATCGCAAAAAACCGAATTAACCGGAAACCACCTGCTTTACGTTTACAAAAATCACGATATCGATCGTTTTCTCTGTAATAGCGACTATTTCCGCTGCGCTTTGACTTTCTAACGAACAAGGCTTGATAATACATCAATTTCCATGCATTTAGGATAGTAGAATAATTTTTTTCAATTTTTTTGCGAAAGATAATCGATTTCTTAGTTAGGTGAAAAATGTTATTTTGGTGGTGATACACAATCTGCGCTCTCGGATCGAAAAATTGAAGTATCGAGATAAACCTAGTCGCATTTTCTTTGTTTTTCTGTGCTCTTTCGAATGCGAAAAGAATTTTAAGGATCGGTTGAACGATTCAAAAGTTATGACCTTTTTTAAGACTACCAAAATCAGGGAAAATCGAGGATCCTGTATTAAGCCCCTTTTCGCTCTATCTCCCACAGGAGCCGAGAAAAACGCGAAAAACGATATTTGGGATATTTCCCACATGGGATGGACGTTATCTGATGTATTTCGTCGCGCTGATCACGAATCTGGCCGTGGATTTGCGATATCTCCTACAGGAGCTGAGAAAATCGCAAAAAACCGAATTAACCGAAAACCACCTGCTTTACGTTCACTTAAATTACGTTATCTATCGTTTTCTTTCTAATAGAATTTTTTGGTCGACCCAAAGAACATAAATAATTCTTTGGTCGACCCAAAGAACTCAAATATTTTTTGGGTCAACCCAAAGAACCTAAATATTTTTGGGTCAACCTAAAGAACTTAAATATTTTTTAGGTCGACCCAAAGAACCTAAATATTTTTTGGGTCAACCCAAAGAACATAAATAATTTTTTTGGGTCAACCCAAAGAACCTAAATATTTTTTGGGTCAACTCAAAGAACCTAAATATTTTTTGGGTCAACCCAAAGAACATAAATAATTTTTTTGGGTCAACCCAAAGAACCTGAATATTTTTTGGGTCAACCCAAAGAACATAAATAATTTTTTTGGGTCAACCCAAAGAAACTAAATATTTTTTTGGGTCAACCCAAAGAACATAATACAATTCTTTTGTATTAGGAGCTGAGAAAATCGCAAAAAACCAAAAACCACTTGCTTTACGTTTACTAAAATTACGATATCTATCGTTTTCTCTCTAATAGCGACTATTTCCGCTGCGCTTTGACTTTCTAACGAACAAGGCTTGATAATACATCAATTTCCATGCATTTAGGATAGTAGAATATTTTTTTTCAATTTTTTTGCGAAAGATAATCGATTTCTTAGTTAGGTGAAAAATGTTATTTTGGTGGTGATACACAATCTGCGCTCTCGGATCGAAAAATTGAAGTATCGAGATAAACCTAGTCGCATTTTCTTTGTCTTTCTGTGCTCTTTCGAACGCGAAAAGAATTTTAAGGATCGGTTGAACCATTCAAAAGTTATGGCCTTTTTATCGATTAACAAAATCAGGGGAAATCAAGGATCCTGTATTAAGCCCCTTTTCGCTCTATCTCCCACAGGAGCCGAGAAAAACGCGAAAAACGATTTTTGGGATATTTCCCACATGGGATGGACGTTATCTGATGTATTTCGTCGCGCTGATCACGAATCTGGCCGTGGATTTGCGATATCTCCAACAGGAGCTGAGAAAATCGCAAAAAACCGAATTAACCGGAAACCACCTGCTTTACGTTTACAAAAATCACGATATCGATCGTTTTCTCTGTAATAGCGACTATTTCCGCTGCGCTTTGACTTTCTAACGAACAAGGCTTGATAATACATCAATTTCCTTGCATTTAGGATAGTAGAATAATTTTTTTCAATTTTTTTGCGAAGGATAATCGATTTCTTAGTTAGGTGAAAAATGTTATTTTGGTGGTGATACACAATCTGCGCTCTCGGATCGAAAAATTGAAGTATCGAGATAAACCTAGTCGCATTTTCTTTGTTTTTCTGTGCTCTTTCGAATGCGAAAAGAATTTTAAGGATCGGTTGAACGATTCAAAAGTTATGACCTTTTTTAAGACTACCAAAATCAGGGAAAATCGAGGATCCTGTATTAAGCCCCTTTTCGCTCTATCTCCCACAGGAGCCGAGAAAAACGCGAAAAACGATATTTGGGATATTTCCCACATGGGATGGACGTTATCTGATGTATTTCGTCGCGCTGATCACGAATCTGGCCGTGGATTTGCGATATCTCCAACAGGAGCTGAGAAAATCGCAAAAAACCGAATTAACCGGAAACCACCTGCTTTACGTTTACAAAAATCACGATATCGATCGTTTTCTCTGCAATAGCGACTATTTCCGCTGCGCTTTGACTTTCTAACGAACAAGGCTTGATAATACATCAATTTCCATGCATTTAGGATAGTAGAATATTTTTTTTCAATTTTTTTGCGAAAGATAATCGATTTCTTAGTTAGGTGAAAAATGTTATTTTGGTGGTGATACACAATCTGCGCTCTCGGATCGAAAAATTGAAGTATCGAGATAAACCTAGTCGCATTTTCTTTGTCTTTCTGTGCTCTTTCGAATGCGAAAAGAATTTTAAGGATCGGTTGAACCATTCAAAAGTTATGGCCTTTTTATCGATTAACAAAATCAGGGGAAATCAAGGATCCTGTATTAAGCCCCTTTTCGCTCTATCTCCCACAGGAGCCGAGAAAAACGCGAAAAACGATTTTTGGGATATTTCCCACATGGGATGGACGTTATCTGATGTATTCCGTCGCGCTGATCACGAATCTGGCCGTGGATTTGCGATATCTCCAACAGGAGCTGAGAAAATCGCAAAAAACCGAATTAACCGGAAACCACCTGCTTTACGTTTACAAAAATCACGATATCGATCGTTTTCTCTGCAATAGCGACTATTTCCGCTGCGCTTTGACTTTCTAACGAACAAGGCTTGATAATACATCAATTTCCTTGCATTTAGGATAGTAGAATAATTTTTTTCAATTTTTTTGCGAAAGATAATCGATTTCTTAGTTAGGTGAAAAATGTTATTTTGGTGGTGATACACAATCTGCGCTCTCGGATCGAAAAATTGAAGTATCGAGATAAACCTAGTCGCATTTTCTTTGTCTTTCTGTGCTCTTTCGAATGCGAAAAGAATTTTAAGGATCGGTTGAACCATTCAAAAGTTATGGCCTTTTTATCGATTAACAAAATCAGGGGAAATCAAGGATCCTGTATTAAGCCCCTTTTCGCTCTATCTCCCACAGGAGCCGAGAAAAACGCGAAAAACGATTTTTGGGATATTTCCCACATGGGATGGACGTTATCTGATGTATTTCGTCGCGCTGATCACGAATCTGGCCGTGGATTTGCGATATCTCCAACAGGAGCTGAGAAAATCGCAAAAAACCGAATTAACCGGAAACCACCTGCTTTACGTTTACAAAAATCACGATATCGATCGTTTTCTCTGTAATAGCGACTATTTCCGCTGCGCTTTGACTTTCTAACGAACAAGGCTTGATAATACATCAATTTCCATGCATTTAGGATAGTAGAATAATTTTTTTCAATTTTTTTGCGAAAGATAATCGATTTCTTAGTTAGGTGAAAAATGTTATTTTGGTGGTGATACACAATCTGCGCTCTCGGATCGAAAAATTGAAGTATCGAGATAAACCTAGTCGCATTTTCTTTGTTTTTCTGTGCTCTTTCGAATGCGAAAAGAATTTTAAGGATCGGTTGAACGATTCAAAAGTTATGACCTTTTTTAAGACTACCAAAATCAGGGAAAATCGAGGATCCTGTATTAAGCCCCTTTTCGCTCTATCTCCCACAGGAGCCGAGAAAAACGCGAAAAACGATATTTGGGATATTTCCCACATGGGGTGGACGTTATCTGATGTATTTCGTCGCGCTGATCACGAATCTGGCCGTGGATTTGCGATATCTCCAACAGGAGCTGAGAAAATCGCAAAAAACCGAATTAACCGGAAACCACCTGCTTTACGTTTACAAAAATCACGATATCGATCGTTTTCTCTGTAATAGCGACTATTTCCGCTGCGCTTTGACTTTCTAACGAACAAGGCTTGATAATACATCAATTTCCATGCATTTAGGATAGTAGAATTATTTTTTTCAATTTTTTTGCGAATAATAATCGATTTCTTAGTTAGGTGAAAAATGTTATTTTGGTGGTGATACACAATCTGCGCTCTCGGATCGAAAAATTAAAGTATCGAGATAAACCTAGTCGCATTTTCTTTGTTTTTCTGTGCTCTTTCGAATGCGAAAAGAATTTTAAGGATCGGTTGAACGATTCAAAAGTTATGACCTTTTTTAAGACTACCAAAATCAGGGAAAATCGAGGATCCTGTATTAAGCCCCTTTTCGCTCTATCTCCCACAGGAGCCGAGAAAAACGCGAAAAACGATATTTGGGATATTTCCCACATGGGATGGACGTTATCTGATGTATTTCGTCGCGCTGATCACGAATCTGGCCGTGGATTTGCGATATCTCCAACAGGAGCTGAGAAAATCGCAAAAAACCGAATTAACCGGAAACCACCTGCTTTACGTTTACAAAAATCACGATATCGATCGTTTTCTCTGTAATAGCGACTATTTCCGCTGCGCTTTGACTTTCTAACGAACAAGGCTTGATAATACATCAATTTCCATGCATTTAGGATAGTAGAATAATTTTTTTCAATTTTTTTGCGAAAGATAATCGATTTCTTAGTTAGGTGAAAAATTTTATTTTGGTGGTGATACACAATCTGCGCTCTCGGATCAAAAAATTGAAGTATCGAGATAAACCTAGTCGCATTTTCTTTGTTTTTCTGTGCTCTTTCGAATGGTTGAACCATTCAAAAGTTATGGCCTTTTTATCGATTAACAAAATCAGGGGAAATCAAGGATCCTGTATTAAGCCCCTTTTCGCTCTATCTCCCACAGGAGCCGAGAAAAACGCGAAAAACGATTTTTGGGATATTTCCCACATGGGATGGACGTTATCTGATGTATTTCGTCGCGCTGATCACGAATCTGGCCGTGGATTTGCGATATCTCCAACAGGAGCTGAGAAAATCGCAAAAAACCGAACTAACCGGAAACCACCTGCTTTACGTTTACAAAAATCACGATATCGATCGTTTTCTCTGTAATAGCGACTATTTCCGCTGCGCTTTGACTTTCTAACGAACAAGGCTTGATAATACATCAATTTCCATGCATTTAGGATAGTAGAATAATTTTTTTCAATTTTTTTGCGAAAGATAATCGATTTCTTAGTTAGGTGAAAAATTTTATTTTGGTGGTGATACACAATCTGCGCTCTCGGATCGAAAAATTGAAGTATCGAGATAAACCTAGTCGCATTTTCTTTGTTTTTCTGTGCTCTTTCGAATGCGAAAAGAATTTTAAGGATCGGTTGAACGATTCAAAAGTTATGACCTTTTTTAAGACTACCAAAATCAGGGAAAATCGAGGATCCTGTATTAAGCCCCTTTTCGCTCTATCTCCCACAGGAGCCGAGAAAAACGCGAAAAACGATATTTGGGATATTTCCCACATGGGATGGACGTTATCTGATGTATTTCGTCGCGCTGATCACGAATCTGGCCGTGGATTTGCGATATCTCCAACAGGAGCTGAGAAAATCGCAAAAAACCGAATTAACCGGAAACCACCTGCTTTACGTTTACAAAAATCACGATATCGATCGTTTTCTCTGTAATAGCGACTATTTCCGCTGCGCTTTGACTTTCTAACGAACAAGGCTTGATAATACATCAATTTCCATGCATTTAGGATAGTAGAATAATTTTTTTCAATTTTTTTGCGAAAGATAATCGATTTCTTAGTTAGGTGAAAAATTTTATTTTGGTGGTGATACACAATCTGCGCTCTCGGATCAAAAAATTGAAGTATCGAGATAAACCTAGTCGCATTTTCTTTGTTTTTCTGTGCTCTTTCGAATGGTTGAACCATTCAAAAGTTATGGCCTTTTTATCGATTAACAAAATCAGGGGAAATCAAGGATCCTGTATTAAGCCCCTTTTCGCTCTATCTCCCACAGGAGCCGAGAAAAACGCGAAAAACGATTTTTGGGATATTTCCCACATGGGATGGACGTTATCTGATGTATTTCGTCGCGCTGATCACGAATCTGGCCGTGGATTTGCGATATCTCCAACAGGAGCTGAGAAAATCGCAAAAAACCGAACTAACCGGAAACCACCTGCTTTACGTTTACAAAAATCACGATATCGATCGTTTTCTCTGTAATAGCGACTATTTCCGCTGCGCTTTGACTTTCTAACGAACAAGGCTTGATAATACATCAATTTCCATGCATTTAGGATAGTAGAATAATTTTTTTCAATTTTTTTGCGAAAGATAATCGATTTCTTAGTTAGGTGAAAAATTTTATTTTGGTGGTGATACACAATCTGCGCTCTCGGATCGAAAAATTGAAGTATCGAGATAAACCTAGTCGCATTTTCTTTGTTTTTCTGTGCTCTTTCGAATGCGAAAAGAATTTGAAGGATCGGTTGAACCATTCAAAAGTTATGGCCTTTTTATCGATTAACAAAATCAGGGGAAATCAAGGATCCTGTATTAAGCCCCTTTTCGCTCTATCTCCCACAGGAGCCGAGAAAAACGCGAAAAACGATTTTTGGGATATTTCCCACATGGGATGGACGTTATCTGATGTATTTCGTCGCGCTGATCACGAATCTGGCCGTGGATTTGCGATATCTCCAACAGGAGCTGAGAAAATCCCAAAAAACCGAATTAACCGGAAACCACCTGCTTTACGTTTACAAAAATCACGATATCGATCGTTTTCTCTGTAATAGCGACTATTTTCGCTGCGCTTTGACTTTCTAACGAACAAGGCTTGATAATACATCAATTTCCTTGCATTTAGGATAGTAGAATAATTTTTTTCAATTTTTTTGCGAAAGATAATCGATTTCTTAGTTAGGTGAAAAATGTTATTTTGGTGGTGATACACAATCTGCGCTCTCGGATCGAAAAATTGAAGTATCGAGATAAACCTAGTCGCATTTTCTTTGTTTTTCTGTGCTCTTTCGAATGGTTGAACCATTCAAAAGTTATGGCCTTTTTATCGATTAACAAAATCAGGGGAAATCAAGGATCCTGTATTAAGCCCCTTTTCGCTCTATCTCCCACAGGAGCCGAGAAAAACGCGAAAAACGATTTTTGGGATATTTCCCACATGGGATGGACGTTATCTGATGTATTTCGTCGCGCTGATCACGAATCTGGCCGTGGATTTGCGATATCTCCAACAGGAGCTGAGAAAATCGCAAAAAACCGAACTAACCGGAAACCACCTGCTTTACGTTTACAAAAATCACGATATCGATCGTTTTCTCTGTAATAGCGACTATTTCCGCTGCGCTTTGACTTTCTAACGAACAAGGCTTGATAATACATCAATTTCCATGCATTTAGGATAGTAGAATAATTTTTTTCAATTTTTTTGCGAAAGATAATCGATTTCTTAGTTAGGTGAAAAATTTTATTTTGGTGGTGATACACAATCTGCGCTCTCGGATCGAAAAATTGAAGTATCGAGATAAACCTAGTCGCATTTTCTTTGTTTTTCTGTGCTCTTTCGAATGCGAAAAGAATTTGAAGGATCGGTTGAACCATTCAAAAGTTATGGCCTTTTTATCGATTAACAAAATCAGGGGAAATCAAGGATCCTGTATTAAGCCCCTTTTCGCTCTATCTCCCACAGGAGCCGAGAAAAACGCGAAAAACGATTTTTGGGATATTTCCCACATGGGATGGACGTTATCTGATGTATTTCGTCGCGCTGATCACGAATCTGGCCGTGGATTTGCGATATCTCCAACAGGAGCTGAGAAAATCCCAAAAAACCGAATTAACCGGAAACCACCTGCTTTACGTTTACAAAAATCACGATATCGATCGTTTTCTCTGTAATAGCGACTATTTTCGCTGCGCTTTGACTTTCTAACGAACAAGGCTTGATAATACATCAATTTCCTTGCATTTAGGATAGTAGAATAATTTTTTTCAATTTTTTTGCGAAAGATAATCGATTTCTTAGTTAGGTGAAAAATGTTATTTTGGTGGTGATACACAATCTGCGCTCTCGGATCGAAAAATTGAAGTATCGAGATAAACCTAGTCGCATTTTCTTTGTTTTTCTGTGCTCTTTCGAATGCAAAAAGAATTTTAAGGATCGGTTGAACGATTCAAAAGTTATGACCTTTTTTAAGACTACCAAAATCAGGGAAAATCGAGGATCCTGTATTAAGCCCCTTTTCGCTCTATCTCCCACAGGAGCCGAGAAAAACGCGAAAAACGATATTTGGGATATTTCCCACATGGGATGGACGTTATCTGATGTATTTCGTCGCGCTGATCACGAATCTGGCCGTGGATTTGCGATATCTCCAACAGGAGCTGAGAAAATCGCAAAAAACCGAATTAACCGGAAACCACCTGCTTTACGTTTACAAAAATCACGATATCGATCGTTTTCTCTGTAATAGCGACTATTTCCGCTGCGCTTTGACTTTCTAACGAACAAGGCTTGATAATACATCAATTTCCATGCATTTAGGATAGTAGAATTATTTTTTTCAATTTTTTTGCGAAAGATAATCGATTTCTTAGTTAGGTGAAAAATGTTATTTTGGTGGTGATACACAATCTGCGCTCTCGGATCGAAAAATTAAAGTATCGAGATAAACCTAGTCGCATTTTCTTTGTTTTTCTGTGCTCTTTCGAATGCGAAAAGAATTTTAAGGATCGGTTGAACGATTCAAAAGTTATGACCTTTTTTAAGACTACCAAAATCAGGGAAAATCGAGGATCCTGTATTAAGCCCCTTTTCGCTCTATCTCCCACAGGAGCCGAGAAAAACGCGAAAAACGATATTTGGGATATTTCCCACATGGGATGGACGTTATCTAATGTATTTCGTCGCGCTGATCACGAATCTGGCCGTGGATTTGCGATATCTCCAACAGGAGCTGAGAAAATCGCAAAAAACCGAATTAACCGGAAACCACCTGCTTTACGTTTACAAAAATCACGATATCGATCGTTTTCTCTGTAATAGCGACTATTTCCGCTGCGCTTTGACTTTCTAACGAACAAGGCTTGATAATACATCAATTTCCATGCATTTAGGATAGTAGAATAATTTTTTTCAATTTTTTTGCGAAAGATAATCGATTTCTTAGTTAGGTGAAAAATGTTATTTTGGTGGTGATACACAATCTGCGCTCTCGGATCGAAAAATTAAAGTATCGAGATAAACCTAGTCGCATTTTCTTTGTTTTTCTGTGCTCTTTCGAATGCGAAAAGAATTTTAAGGATCAGTTGAACGATTCAAAAGTTATGACCTTTTTTAAGACTACCAAAATCAGGGAAAATCGAGGATCCTGTATTAAGCCCCTTTTCGCTCTATCTCCCACAGGAGCCGAGAAAAACGCGAAAAACGATATTTGGGATATTTCCCACATGGGATGGACGTTATCTGATGTATTTCGTCGCGCTGATCACGAATCTGGCCGTTGATTTGCGATATCTCCAACAGGAGCTGAGAAAATCGCAAAAAACCGAATTAACCGGAAACCACCTGCTTTACGTTTACAAAAATCACGATATCGATCGTTTTCTCTGTAATAGCGACTATTTCCGCTGCGCTTTGACTTTCTAACGAACAAGGCTTGATAATACATCAATTTCCATGCATTTAGGATAGTAGAATAATTTTTTTCAATTTTTTTGCGAAAGATAATCGATTTCTTAGTTAGGTGAAAAATGTTATTTTGGTGGTGATACACAATCTGCGCTCTCGGATCGAAAAATTGAAGTATCGAGATAAACCTAGTCGCATTTTCTTTGTTTTTCTGTGCTCTTTCGAATGCGAAAAGAATTTTAAGGATCGGTTGAACGATTCAAAAGTTATGACCTTTTTTAAGACTACCAAAATCAGGGAAAATCGAGGATCCTGTATTAAGCCCCTTTTCGCTCTATCTCCCACAGGAGCCGAGAAAAACGCGAAAAACGATATTTGGGATATTTCCCACATGGGATGGACGTTATCTGATGTATTTCGTCGCGCTGATCACGAATCTGGCCGTGGATTTGCGATATCTCCAACAGGAGCTGAGAAAATCGCAAAAAACCGAATTAACCGGAAACCACCTGCTTTACGTTTACAAAAATCACGATATCGATCGTTTTCTCTGCAATAGCGACTATTTCCGCTGCGCTTTGACTTTCTAACGAACAAGGCTTGATAATACATCAATTTCCATGCATTTAGGATAGTAGAATATTTTTTTTCAATTTTTTTGCGAAAGATAATCGATTTCTTAGTTAGGTGAAAAATGTTATTTTGGTGGTGATACACAATCTGCGCTCTCGGATCGAAAAATTGAAGTATCGAGATAAACCTAGTCGCATTTTCTTTGTCTTTCTGTGCTCTTTCGAATGCGAAAAGAATTTTAAGGATCGGTTGAACCATTCAAAAGTTATGGCCTTTTTATCGATTAACAAAATCAGGGGAAATCAAGGATCCTGTATTAAGCCCCTTTTCGCTCTATCTCCCACAGGAGCCGAGAAAAACGCGAAAAACGATTTTTGGGATATTTCCCACATGGGATGGACGTTATCTGATGTATTCCGTCGCGCTGATCACGAATCTGGCCGTGGATTTGCGATATCTCCAACAGGAGCTGAGAAAATCGCAAAAAACCGAATTAACCGGAAACCACCTGCTTTACGTTTACAAAAATCACGATATCGATCGTTTTCTCTGCAATAGCGACTATTTCCGCTGCGCTTTGACTTTCTAACGAACAAGGCTTGATAATACATCAATTTCCTTGCATTTAGGATAGTAGAATAATTTTTTTCAATTTTTTTGCGAAAGATAATCGATTTCTTAGTTAGGTGAAAAATGTTATTTTGGTGGTGATACACAATCTGCGCTCTCGGATCGAAAAATTGAAGTATCGAGATAAACCTAGTCGCATTTTCTTTGTCTTTCTGTGCTCTTTCGAATGCGAAAAGAATTTTAAGGATCGGTTGAACCATTCAAAAGTTATGGCCTTTTTATCGATTAACAAAATCAGGGGAAATCAAGGATCCTGTATTAAGCCCCTTTTCGCTCTATCTCCCACAGGAGCCGAGAAAAACGCGAAAAACGATTTTTGGGATATTTCCCACATGGGATGGACGTTATCTGATGTATTTCGTCGCGCTGATCACGAATCTGGCCGTGGATTTGCGATATCTCCAACAGGAGCTGAGAAAATCGCAAAAAACCGAATTAACCGGAAACCACCTGCTTTACGTTTACAAAAATCACGATATCGATCGTTTTCTCTGTAATAGCGACTATTTCCGCTGCGCTTTGACTTTCTAACGAACAAGGCTTGATAATACATCAATTTCCATGCATTTAGGATAGTAGAATAATTTTTTTCAATTTTTTTGCGAAAGATAATCGATTTCTTAGTTAGGTGAAAAATGTTATTTTGGTGGTGATACACAATCTGCGCTCTCGGATCGAAAAATTGAAGTATCGAGATAAACCTAGTCGCATTTTCTTTGTTTTTCTGTGCTCTTTCGAATGCGAAAAGAATTTTAAGGATCGGTTGAACGATTCAAAAGTTATGACCTTTTTTAAGACTACCAAAATCAGGGAAAATCGAGGATCCTGTATTAAGCCCCTTTTCGCTCTATCTCCCACAGGAGCCGAGAAAAACGCGAAAAACGATATTTGGGATATTTCCCACATGGGGTGGACGTTATCTGATGTATTTCGTCGCGCTGATCACGAATCTGGCCGTGGATTTGCGATATCTCCAACAGGAGCTGAGAAAATCGCAAAAAACCGAATTAACCGGAAACCACCTGCTTTACGTTTACAAAAATCACGATATCGATCGTTTTCTCTGTAATAGCGACTATTTCCGCTGCGCTTTGACTTTCTAACGAACAAGGCTTGATAATACATCAATTTCCATGCATTTAGGATAGTAGAATTATTTTTTTCAATTTTTTTGCGAATAATAATCGATTTCTTAGTTAGGTGAAAAATGTTATTTTGGTGGTGATACACAATCTGCGCTCTCGGATCGAAAAATTAAAGTATCGAGATAAACCTAGTCGCATTTTCTTTGTTTTTCTGTGCTCTTTCGAATGCGAAAAGAATTTTAAGGATCGGTTGAACGATTCAAAAGTTATGACCTTTTTTAAGACTACCAAAATCAGGGAAAATCGAGGATCCTGTATTAAGCCCCTTTTCGCTCTATCTCCCACAGGAGCCGAGAAAAACGCGAAAAACGATATTTGGGATATTTCCCACATGGGATGGACGTTATCTGATGTATTTCGTCGCGCTGATCACGAATCTGGCCGTGGATTTGCGATATCTCCAACAGGAGCTGAGAAAATCGCAAAAAACCGAATTAACCGGAAACCACCTGCTTTACGTTTACAAAAATCACGATATCGATCGTTTTCTCTGTAATAGCGACTATTTCCGCTGCGCTTTGACTTTCTAACGAACAAGGCTTGATAATACATCAATTTCCATGCATTTAGGATAGTAGAATAATTTTTTTCAATTTTTTTGCGAAAGATAATCGATTTCTTAGTTAGGTGAAAAATTTTATTTTGGTGGTGATACACAATCTGCGCTCTCGGATCAAAAAATTGAAGTATCGAGATAAACCTAGTCGCATTTTCTTTGTTTTTCTGTGCTCTTTCGAATGGTTGAACCATTCAAAAGTTATGGCCTTTTTATCGATTAACAAAATCAGGGGAAATCAAGGATCCTGTATTAAGCCCCTTTTCGCTCTATCTCCCACAGGAGCCGAGAAAAACGCGAAAAACGATTTTTGGGATATTTCCCACATGGGATGGACGTTATCTGATGTATTTCGTCGCGCTGATCACGAATCTGGCCGTGGATTTGCGATATCTCCAACAGGAGCTGAGAAAATCGCAAAAAACCGAACTAACCGGAAACCACCTGCTTTACGTTTACAAAAATCACGATATCGATCGTTTTCTCTGTAATAGCGACTATTTCCGCTGCGCTTTGACTTTCTAACGAACAAGGCTTGATAATACATCAATTTCCATGCATTTAGGATAGTAGAATAATTTTTTTCAATTTTTTTGCGAAAGATAATCGATTTCTTAGTTAGGTGAAAAATTTTATTTTGGTGGTGATACACAATCTGCGCTCTCGGATCGAAAAATTGAAGTATCGAGATAAACCTAGTCGCATTTTCTTTGTTTTTCTGTGCTCTTTCGAATGCGAAAAGAATTTGAAGGATCGGTTGAACCATTCAAAAGTTATGGCCTTTTTATCGATTAACAAAATCAGGGGAAATCAAGGATCCTGTATTAAGCCCCTTTTCGCTCTATCTCCCACAGGAGCCGAGAAAAACGCGAAAAACGATTTTTGGGATATTTCCCACATGGGATGGACGTTATCTGATGTATTTCGTCGCGCTGATCACGAATCTGGCCGTGGATTTGCGATATCTTCAACAGGAGCTGAGAAAATCCCAAAAAACCGAATTAACCGGAAACCACCTGCTTTACGTTTACAAAAATCACGATATCGATCGTTTTCTCTGTAATAGCGACTATTTTCGCTGCGCTTTGACTTTCTAACGAACAAGGCTTGATAATACATCAATTTCCTTGCATTTAGGATAGTAGAATAATTTTTTTCAATTTTTTTGCGAAAGATAATCGATTTCTTAGTTAGGTGAAAAATGTTATTTTGGTGGTGATACACAATCTGCGCTCTCGGATCGAAAAATTGAAGTATCGAGATAAACCTAGTCGCATTTTCTTTGTTTTTCTGTGCTCTTTCGAATGCAAAAAGAATTTTAAGGATCGGTTGAACGATTCAAAAGTTATGACCTTTTTTAAGACTACCAAAATCAGGGAAAATCGAGGATCCTGTATTAAGCCCCTTTTCGCTCTATCTCCCACAGGAGCCGAGAAAAACGCGAAAAACGATATTTGGGATATTTCCCACATGGGATGGACGTTATCTGATGTATTTCGTCGCGCTGATCACGAATCTGGCCGTGGATTTGCGATATCTCCAACAGGAGCTGAGAAAATCGCAAAAAACCGAATTAACCGGAAACCACCTGCTTTACGTTTACAAAAATCACGATATCGATCGTTTTCTCTGTAATAGCGACTATTTCCGCTGCGCTTTGACTTTCTAACGAACAAGGCTTGATAATACATCAATTTCCATGCATTTAGGATAGTAGAATTATTTTTTTCAATTTTTTTGCGAAAGATAATCGATTTCTTAGTTAGGTGAAAAATGTTATTTTGGTGGTGATACACAATCTGCGCTCTCGGATCGAAAAATTAAAGTATCGAGATAAACCTAGTCGCATTTTCTTTGTTTTTCTGTGCTCTTTCGAATGCGAAAAGAATTTTAAGGATCGGTTGAACGATTCAAAAGTTATGACCTTTTTTAAGACTACCAAAATCAGGGAAAATCGAGGATCCTGTATTAAGCCCCTTTTCGCTCTATCTCCCACAGGAGCCGAGAAAAACGCGAAAAACGATATTTGGGATATTTCCCACATGGGATGGACGTTATCTGATGTATTTCGTCGCGCTGATCACGAATCTGGCCGTGGATTTGCGATATCTCCAACAGGAGCTGAGAAAATCGCAAAAAACCGAATTAACCGGAAACCACCTGCTTTACGTTTACAAAAATCACGATATCGATCGTTTTCTCTGTAATAGCGACTATTTCCGCTGCGCTTTGACTTTCTAACGAACAAGGCTTGATAATACATCAATTTCCATGCATTTAGGATAGTAGAATAATTTTTTTCAATTTTTTTGCGAAAGATAATCGATTTCTTAGTTAGGTGAAAAATGTTATTTTGGTGGTGACACACAATCTGCGCTCTCGGATCGAAAAATTGAAATATCGGGATGAGCCTAGTCGCATTTTCTTTGTTTTTCTGTGCTCTTTCGAATGCGAAAAGAATTTTAAGGATCGGTTGAACGATTCAAAAGTTATGACCTTTTTTAAGACTACCAAAATCAGGGAAAATCGATGATCCTGTATTAAGCCCCTTTTCGCTCTATCTCCCACAGGAGCCGAGAAAAACGCGAAAAACGATTTTTGGGATATTTCCCACATGGGATGGACGTTTTCTGATGTATTTCGTCGCGCTGATCACGAATCTGACCGTGGATTTGCGATATCTCCAACAGGAGCTGAGAAAATCGCAAAAAACCGAATTAACCGGAAACCACCTGCTGTACGTTTACAAAAATCACGATATCGATCGTTTTCTCTGTAATAGCGACTATTTCCGCTGCGCTCTGACTTTCTAACGAACAAGGCTTGATAATACATCAATTTCCATGCATTTAGGATAGTAGAATTATTTTTTTCAATTTTTTTGCGAAAGATAATCGATTTCTTAGTTAGGTGAAAAATGTTATTTTGGTGGTGACACACAATCTGCGCTCTCGGATCGAAAAATTGAAATATCGGGATGAGCCTAGTCGCATTTTCTTTGTTTTTCTGTGCTCTTTCGAATGCGAAAAGAATTTTAAGGATCGGTTGAACGATTCAAAAGTTATGACCTTTTTTAAGACTACCAAAATCAGGGAAAATCGAGGATCCTGTATTAAGCCCCTTTTCGCTCTATCTCCCACAGGAGCCGAGAAAAACGCGAAAAACGATATTTGGGATATTTCCCACATGGGGTGGACGTTATCTGATGTATTTCGTCGCGCTGATCACGAATCTGGCCGTGGATTTGCGATATCTCCAACAGGAGCTGAGAAAATCGCAAAAAACCGAATTAACCGGAAACCACCTGCTTTACGTTTACAAAAATCACGATATCGATCGTTTTCTCTGTAATAGCGACTATTTCCGCTGCGCTTTGACTTTCTAACGAACAAGGCTTGATAATACATCAATTTCCATGCATTTAGGATAGTAGAATTATTTTTTTCAATTTTTTTGCGAATAATAATCGATTTCTTAGTTAGGTGAAAAATGTTATTTTGGTGGTGATACACAATCTGCGCTCTCGGATCGAAAAATTAAAGTATCGAGATAAACCTAGTCGCATTTTCTTTGTTTTTCTGTGCTCTTTCGAATGCGAAAAGAATTTTAAGGATCGGTTGAACGATTCAAAAGTTATGACCTTTTTTAAGACTACCAAAATCAGGGAAAATCGAGGATCCTGTATTAAGCCCCTTTTCGCTCTATCTCCCACAGGAGCCGAGAAAAACGCGAAAAACGATATTTGGGATATTTCCCACATGGGATGGACGTTATCTGATGTATTTCGTCGCGCTGATCACGAATCTGGCCGTGGATTTGCGATATCTCCAACAGGAGCTGAGAAAATCGCAAAAAACCGAATTAACCGGAAACCACCTGCTTTACGTTTACAAAAATCACGATATCGATCGTTTTCTCTGTAATAGCGACTATTTCCGCTGCGCTTTGACTTTCTAACGAACAAGGCTTGATAATACATCAATTTCCATGCATTTAGGATAGTAGAATAATTTTTTTCAATTTTTTTGCGAAAGATAATCGATTTCTTAGTTAGGTGAAAAATTTTATTTTGGTGGTGATACACAATCTGCGCTCTCGGATCAAAAAATTGAAGTATCGAGATAAACCTAGTCGCATTTTCTTTGTTTTTCTGTGCTCTTTCGAATGGTTGAACCATTCAAAAGTTATGGCCTTTTTATCGATTAACAAAATCAGGGGAAATCAAGGATCCTGTATTAAGCCCCTTTTCGCTCTATCTCCCACAGGAGCCGAGAAAAACGCGAAAAACGATTTTTGGGATATTTCCCACATGGGATGGACGTTATCTGATGTATTTCGTCGCGCTGATCACGAATCTGGCCGTGGATTTGCGATATCTCCAACAGGAGCTGAGAAAATCGCAAAAAACCGAACTAACCGGAAACCACCTGCTTTACGTTTACAAAAATCACGATATCGATCGTTTTCTCTGTAATAGCGACTATTTCCGCTGCGCTTTGACTTTCTAACGAACAAGGCTTGATAATACATCAATTTCCATGCATTTAGGATAGTAGAATAATTTTTTTCAATTTTTTTGCGAAAGATAATCGATTTCTTAGTTAGGTGAAAAATTTTATTTTGGTGGTGATACACAATCTGCGCTCTCGGATCGAAAAATTGAAGTATCGAGATAAACCTAGTCGCATTTTCTTTGTTTTTCTGTGCTCTTTCGAATGCGAAAAGAATTTGAAGGATCGGTTGAACCATTCAAAAGTTATGGCCTTTTTATCGATTAACAAAATCAGGGGAAATCAAGGATCCTGTATTAAGCCCCTTTTCGCTCTATCTCCCACAGGAGCCGAGAAAAACGCGAAAAACGATTTTTGGGATATTTCCCACATGGGATGGACGTTATCTGATGTATTTCGTCGCGCTGATCACGAATCTGGCCGTGGATTTGCGATATCTCCAACAGGAGCTGAGAAAATCCCAAAAAACCGAATTAACCGGAAACCACCTGCTTTACGTTTACAAAAATCACGATATCGATCGTTTTCTCTGTAATAGCGACTATTTTCGCTGCGCTTTGACTTTCTAACGAACAAGGCTTGATAATACATCAATTTCCTTGCATTTAGGATAGTAGAATAATTTTTTTCAATTTTTTTGCGAAAGATAATCGATTTCTTAGTTAGGTGAAAAATGTTATTTTGGTGGTGATACACAATCTGCGCTCTCGGATCGAAAAATTGAAGTATCGAGATAAACCTAGTCGCATTTTCTTTGTTTTTCTGTGCTCTTTCGAATGCAAAAAGAATTTTAAGGATCGGTTGAACGATTCAAAAGTTATGACCTTTTTTAAGACTACCAAAATCAGGGAAAATCGAGGATCCTGTATTAAGCCCCTTTTCGCTCTATCTCCCACAGGAGCCGAGAAAAACGCGAAAAACGATATTTGGGATATTTCCCACATGGGATGGACGTTATCTGATGTATTTCGTCGCGCTGATCACGAATCTGGCCGTGGATTTGCGATATCTCCAACAGGAGCTGAGAAAATCGCAAAAAACCGAATTAACCGGAAACCACCTGCTTTACGTTTACAAAAATCACGATATCGATCGTTTTCTCTGTAATAGCGACTATTTCCGCTGCGCTTTGACTTTCTAACGAACAAGGCTTGATAATACATCAATTTCCATGCATTTAGGATAGTAGAATTATTTTTTTCAATTTTTTTGCGAAAGATAATCGATTTCTTAGTTAGGTGAAAAATGTTATTTTGGTGGTGATACACAATCTGCGCTCTCGGATCGAAAAATTAAAGTATCGAGATAAACCTAGTCGCATTTTCTTTGTTTTTCTGTGCTCTTTCGAATGCGAAAAGAATTTTAAGGATCGGTTGAACGATTCAAAAGTTATGACCTTTTTTAAGACTACCAAAATCAGGGAAAATCGAGGATCCTGTATTAAGCCCCTTTTCGCTCTATCTCCCACAGGAGCCGAGAAAAACGCGAAAAACGATATTTGGGATATTTCCCACATGGGATGGACGTTATCTGATGTATTTCGTCGCGCTGATCACGAATCTGGCCGTGGATTTGCGATATCTCCAACAGGAGCTGAGAAAATCGCAAAAAACCGAATTAACCGGAAACCACCTGCTTTACGTTTACAAAAATCACGATATCGATCGTTTTCTCTGTAATAGCGACTATTTCCGCTGCGCTTTGACTTTCTAACGAACAAGGCTTGATAATACATCAATTTCCATGCATTTAGGATAGTAGAATAATTTTTTTCAATTTTTTTGCGAAAGATAATCGATTTCTTAGTTAGGTGAAAAATGTTATTTTGGTGGTGACACACAATCTGCGCTCTCGGATCGAAAAATTGAAATATCGGGATGAGCCTAGTCGCATTTTCTTTGTTTTTCTGTGCTCTTTCGAATGCGAAAAGAATTTTAAGGATCGGTTGAACGATTCAAAAGTTATGACCTTTTTTAAGACTACCAAAATCAGGGAAAATCGATGATCCTGTATTAAGCCCCTTTTCGCTCTATCTCCCACAGGAGCCGAGAAAAACGCGAAAAACGATTTTTGGGATATTTCCCACATGGGATGGACGTTTTCTGATGTATTTCGTCGCGCTGATCACGAATCTGACCGTGGATTTGCGATATCTCCAACAGGAGCTGAGAAAATCGCAAAAAACCGAATTAACCGGAAACCACCTGCTGTACGTTTACAAAAATCACGATATCGATCGTTTTCTCTGTAATAGCGACTATTTCCGCTGCGCTCTGACTTTCTAACGAACAAGGCTTGATAATACATCAATTTCCATGCATTTAGGATAGTAGAATTATTTTTTTCAATTTTTTTGCGAAAGATAATCGATTTCTTAGTTAGGTGAAAAATGTTATTTTGGTGGTGACACACAATCTGCGCTCTCGGATCGAAAAATTGAAATATCGGGATGAGCCTAGTCGCATTTTCTTTGTTTTTCTGTGCTCTTTCGAATGCGAAAAGAATTTTAAGGATCGGTTGAACGATTCAAAAGTTATGACCTTTTTTAAGACTACCAAAATCAGGGAAAATCGAGGATCCTGTATTAAGCCCCTTTTCGCTCTATCTCCCACAGGAGCCGAGAAAAACGCGAAAAACGATATTTGGGATATTTCCCACATGGCATGGACGTTATCTGATGTATTTCGTCGCGCTGATCACGAATCTGGCCGTGGATTTGCGATATCTCCAACAGGAGCTGAGAATATCGCAAAAAACCGAATTAACCGGAAACCACCTGCTTTACGTTTACAAAAATCACGATATCGATCGTTTTCTCTGTAATAGCGACTATTTCCGCTGCGCTTTGACTTTCTAACGAACAAGGCTTGATAATACATCAATTTCCATGCATTTAGGATAGTAGAATTATTTTTTTCAATTTTTTTGCGAAAGATAATCGATTTCTTAGTTAGGTGAAAAATGTTATTTTGGTGGTGATACACAATCTGCGCTCTCGGATCGAAAAATTGAAGTATCGAGATAAACCTAGTCGCATTTTCTTTGTTTTTCTGTGCTCTTTCGAATGCGAAAAGAATTTTAAGGATCGGTTGAACGATTCAAAAGTTATGACCTTTTTTAAGACTACCAAAATCAGGGAAAATCGATGATCCTGTATTAAGCCTTTTTTCGCTCTATCTCCCACAGGAGCCGAGAAAAACGCGAAAAACGATTTTTGGGATATTTCCCACATGGGATGGACGTTTTCTGATGTATTTCGTCGCGCTGATCACGAATCTGACCGTGGATTTGCGATATCTCCAACAGGAGCTGAGAAAATCGCAAAAAACCGAATTAACCGGAAACCACCTGCTGTACGTTTACAAAAATCACGATATCGATCGTTTTCTCTGTAATAGCGACTATTTCCGCTGCGCTTTGACTTTCTAACGAACAAGGCTTGATAATACATCAATTTCCATGCATTTAGGATAGTAGAATTATTTTTTTCAATTTTTTTGCGAAAGATAATCGATTTCTTAGTTAGGTGAAAAATGTTATTTTGGTGGTGACACACAATCTGCGCTCTCGGATCGAAAAATTGAAATATCGGGATGAGCCTAGTCGCATTTTCTTTGTTTTTCTGTGCTCTTTCGAATGCGAAAAGAATTTTAAGGATCGGTTGAACGATTCAAAAGTTATGACCTTTTTTAAGACTACCAAAATCAGGGAAAATCGATGATCCTGTATTAAGCCCCTTTTCGCTCTATCTCCCACAGGAGCCGAGAAAAACGCGAAAAACGATTTTTGGGATATTTCCCACATGGGATGGACGTTTTCTGATGTATTTCGTCGCGCTGATCACGAATCTGACCGTGGATTTGCGATATCTCCAACAGGAGCTGAGAAAATCGCAAAAAACCGAATTAACCGGAAACCACCTGCTTTACGTTTACAAAAATCACGATATCGATCGTTTTCTCTGTAATAGCGACTATTTCCGCTGCGCTTTGACTTTCTAACGAACAAGGCTTGATAATACATCAATTTCCATGCATTTAGGATAGTAGAATAATTTTTTTCAATTTTTTTGCGAAAGATAATCGATTTCTTAGTTAGGTGAAAAATTTTATTTTGGTGGTGATACACAATCTGCGCTCTCGGATCGAAAAATTGAAGTATCGAGATAAACCTAGTCGCATTTTCTTTGTTTTTCTGTGCTCTTTCGAATGCGAAAAGAATTTGAAGGATCGGTTGAACCATTCAAAAGTTATGGCCTTTTTATCGATTAACAAAATCAGGGGAAATCAAGGATCCTGTATTAAGCCCCTTTTCGCTCTATCTCCCACAGGAGCCGAGAAAAACGCGAAAAACGATTTTTGGGATATTTCCCACATGGGATGGACGTTATCTGATGTATTTCGTCGCGCTGATCACGAATCTGGCCGTGGATTTGCGATATCTCCAACAGGAGCTGAGAAAATCCCAAAAAACCGAATTAACCGGAAACCACCTGCTTTACGTTTACAAAAATCACGATATCGATCGTTTTCTCTGTAATAGCGACTATTTTCGCTGCGCTTTGACTTTCTAACGAACAAGGCTTGATAATACATCAATTTCCTTGCATTTAGGATAGTAGAATAATTTTTTTCAATTTTTTTGCGAAAGATAATCGATTTCTTAGTTAGGTGAAAAATGTTATTTTGGTGGTGATACACAATCTGCGCTCTCGGATCGAAAAATTGAAGTATCGAGATAAACCTAGTCGCATTTTCTTTGTTTTTCTGTGCTCTTTCGAATGCAAAAAGAATTTTAAGGATCGGTTGAACGATTCAAAAGTTATGACCTTTTTTAAGACTACCAAAATCAGGGAAAATCGAGGATCCTGTATTAAGCCCCTTTTCGCTCTATCTCCCACAGGAGCCGAGAAAAACGCGAAAAACGATATTTGGGATATTTCCCACATGGGATGGACGTTATCTGATGTATTTCGTCGCGCTGATCACGAATCTGGCCGTGGATTTGCGATATCTCCAACAGGAGCTGAGAAAATCGCAAAAAACCGAATTAACCGGAAACCACCTGCTTTACGTTTACAAAAATCACGATATCGATCGTTTTCTCTGTAATAGCGACTATTTCCGCTGCGCTTTGACTTTCTAACGAACAAGGCTTGATAATACATCAATTTCCATGCATTTAGGATAGTAGAATAATTTTTTTCAATTTTTTTGCGAAAGATAATCGATTTCTTAGTTAGGTGAAAAATGTTATTTTGGTGGTGATACACAATCTGCGCTCTCGGATCGAAAAATTGAAGTATCGAGATAAACCTAGTCGCATTTTCTTTGTTTTTCTGTGCTCTTTCGAATGCGAAAAGAATTTTAAGGATCGGTTGAACGATTCAAAAGTTATGACCTTTTTTAAGACTACCAAAATCAGGGAAAATCGAGGATCCTGTATTAAGCCCCTTTTCGCTCTATCTCCCACAGGAGTCGAGAAAAACGCGAAAAACGATATTTGGGATATTTCCCACATGGGGTGGACGTTATCTGATGTATTTCGTCGCGCTGATCACGAATCTGGCCGTGGATTTGCGATATCTCCAACAGGAGCTGAGAAAATCGCAAAAAACCGAATTAACCGGAAACCACCTGCTTTACGTTTACAAAAATCACGATATCGATCGTTTTCTCTGTAATAGCGACTATTTCCGCTGCGCTTTGACTTTCTAACGAACAAGGCTTGATAATACATCAATTTCCATGCATTTAGGATAGTAGAATTATTTTTTTCAATTTTTTTGCGAAAGATAATCGATTTCTTAGTTAGGTGAAAAATGTTATTTTGGTGGTGATACACAATCTGCGCTCTCGGATCGAAAAATTAAAGTATCGAGATAAACCTAGTCGCATTTTCTTTGTTTTTCTGTGCTCTTTCGAATGCGAAAAGAATTTTAAGGATCGGTTGAACGATTCAAAAGTTATGACCTTTTTTAAGACTACCAAAATCAGGGAAAATCGAGGATCCTGTATTAAGCCCCTTTTCGCTCTATCTCCCACAGGAGCCGAGAAAAACGCGAAAAACGATATTTGGGATATTTCCCACATGGGATGGACGTTATCTGATGTATTTCGTCGCGCTGATCACGAATCTGGCCGTGGATTTGCGATATCTCCAACAGGAGCTGAGAAAATCGCAAAAAACCGAATTAACCGGAAACCACCTGCTTTACGTTTACAAAAATCACGATATCGATCGTTTTCTCTGTAATAGCGACTATTTCCGCTGCGCTTTGACTTTCTAACGAACAAGGCTTGATAATACATCAATTTCCATGCATTTAGGATAGTAGAATAATTTTTTTCAATTTTTTTGCGAAAGATAATCGATTTCTTAGTTAGGTGAAAAATGTTATTTTGGTGGTGATACACAATCTGCGCTCTCGGATCGAAAAATTAAAGTATCGAGATAAACCTAGTCGCATTTTCTTTGTTTTTCTGTGCTCTTTCGAATGCGAAAAGAATTTTAAGGATCGGTTGAACGATTCAAAAGTTATGACCTTTTTTAAGACTACCAAAATCAGGGAAAATCGAGGATCCTGTATTAAGCCCCTTTTCGCTCTATCTCCCACAGGAGCCGAGAAAAACGCGAAAAACGATATTTGGGATATTTCCCACATGGGATGGACGTTATCTGATGTATTTCGTCGCGCTGATCACGAATCTGGCCGTGGATTTGCGATATCTCCAACAGGAGCTGAGAAAATCGCAAAAAACCGAATTAACCGGAAACCACCTGCTTTACGTTTACAAAAATCACGATATCGATCGTTTTCTCTGTAATAGCGACTATTTCCGCTGCGCTTTGACTTTCTAACGAACAAGGCTTGATAATACATCAATTTCCATGCATTTAGGATAGTAGAATAATTTTTTTCAATTTTTTTGCGAAAGATAATCGATTTCTTAGTTAGGTGAAAAATGTTATTTTGGTGGTGATACACAATCTGCGCTCTCGGATCGAAAAATTGAAGTATCGAGATAAACCTAGTCGCATTTTCTTTGTTTTTCTGTGCTCTTTCGAATGCGAAAAGAATTTTAAGGATCGGTTGAACGATTCAAAAGTTATGACCTTTTTTAAGACTACCAAAATCAGGGAAAATCGAGGATCCTGTATTAAGCCCCTTTTCGCTCTATCTCCCACAGGAGCCGAGAAAAACGCGAAAAACGATATTTGGGATATTTCCCACATGGGATGGACGTTATCTGATGTATTTCGTCGCGCTGATCACGAATCTGGCCGTGGATTTGCGATATCTCCAACAGGAGCTGAGAAAATCGCAAAAAACCGAATTAACCGGAAACCACCTGCTTTACGTTTACAAAAATCACGATATCGATCGTTTTCTCTGTAATAGCGACTATTTCCGCTGCGCTTTGACTTTCTAACGAACAAGGCTTGATAATACATCAATTTCCATGCATTTAGGATAGTAGAATAATTTTTTTCAATTTTTTTGCGAAAGATAATCGATTTCTTAGTTAGGTGAAAAATGTTATTTTGGTGGTGATACACAATCTGCGCTCTCGGATCGAAAAATTGAAGTATCGAGATAAACCTAGTCGCATTTTCTTTGTTTTTCTGTGCTTTTTCGAATGCGAAAAGAATTTTAAGGATCGGTTGAACGATTCAAAAGTTATGACCTTTTTTAAGACTACCAAAATCAGGGAAAATCGAGGATCCTGTATTAAGCCCCTTTTCGCTCTATCTCCCACAGGAGCCGAGAAAAACGCGAAAAACGATATTTGGGATATTTCCCACATGGGGTGGACGTTATCTGATGTATTTCGTCGCGCTGATCACGAATCTGGCCGTGGATTTGCGATATCTCCTACAGGAGCTGAGAAAATCGCAAAAAACCGAATTAACCGAAAACCACCTGCTTTACGTTCACTTAAATTACGTTATCTATCGTTTTCTTTCTAATAGAATTTTTTGGTCGACCCAAAGAACATAAATAATTCTTTGGTCGACCCAAAGAACTCAAATATTTTTTGGGTCAACCCAAAGAACCTAAATATTTTTTAGGTCGACCCAAAGAACCTAAATATTTTTTGGGTCAACCCAAAGAACATAAATAATTTTTTTGGGTCAACCCAAAGAACCTAAATATTTTTTGGGTCAACTCAAAGAACCTAAATATTTTTTGGGTCAACCCAAAGAACATAAATAATTTTTTTGGGTCAACCCAAAGAACATAAATAATTTTTTTGGGTCAACCCAAAGAAACTAAATATTTTTTTGGGTCAACCCAAAGAACATAATACAATTCTTTTGTTCTAGGAGCTGAGAAAATCGCAAAAAACCAAAAACCACTTGCTTTACGTTTACTAAAATTACGATATCTATCGTTTTCTCTCTAATAGCGACTATTTCCGCTGCGCTTTGACTTTCTAACGAACAAGGCTTGATAATACATCAATTTCCATGCATTTAGGATAGTAGAATATTTTTTTTCAATTTTTTTGCGAAAGATAATCGATTTCTTAGTTAGGTGAAAAATGTTATTTTGGTGGTGATACACAATCTGCGCTCTCGGATCGAAAAATTGAAGTATCGAGATAAACCTAGTCGCATTTTCTTTGTCTTTCTGTGCTCTTTCGAATGCGAAAAGAATTTTAAGGATCGGTTGAACCATTCAAAAGTTATGGCCTTTTTATCGATTAACAAAATCAGGGGAAATCAAGGATCCTGTATTAAGCCCCTTTTCGCTCTATCTCCCACAGGAGCCGAGAAAAACGCGAAAAACGATATTTGGGATATTTCCCACATGGGATGGACGTTATCTGATGTATTTCGTCGCGCTGATCACGAATCTGGCCGTGGATTTGCGATATCTCCAACAGGAGCTGAGAAAATCGCAAAAAACCGAATTAACCGGAAACCACCTGCTTTACGTTTACAAAAATCACGATATCGATCGTTTTCTCTGTAATAGCGACTATTTCCGCTGCGCTTTGACTTTCTAACGAACAAGGCTTGATAATACATCAATTTCCATGCATTTAGGATAGTAGAATAATTTTTTTCAATTTTTTTGCGAAAGATAATCGATTTCTTAGTTAGGTGAAAAATGTTATTTTGGTGGTGATACACAATCTGCGCTCTCGGATCGAAAAATTGAAGTATCGAGATAAACCTAGTCGCATTTTCTTTGTTTTTCTGTGCTTTTTCGAATGCGAAAAGAATTTTAAGGATCGGTTGAACGATTCAAAAGTTATGACCTTTTTTAAGACTACCAAAATCAGGGAAAATCGAGGATCCTGTATTAAGCCCCTTTTCGCTCTATCTCCCACAGGAGCCGAGAAAAACGCGAAAAACGATATTTGGGATATTTCCCACATGGGGTGGACGTTATCTGATGTATTTCGTCGCGCTGATCACGAATCTGGCCGTGGATTTGCGATATCTCCTACAGGAGCTGAGAAAATCGCAAAAAACCGAATTAACCGAAAACCACCTGCTTTACGTTCACTTAAATTACGTTATCTATCGTTTTCTTTCTAATAGAATTTTTTGGTCGACCCAAAGAACATAAATAATTCTTTGGTCGACCCAAAGAACTCAAATATTTTTTGGGTCAACCCAAAGAACCTAAATATTTTTGGGTCAACCTAAAGAACTTAAATATTTTTTAGGTCGACCCAAAGAACCTAAATATTTTTTGGGTCAACCCAAAGAACATAAATAATTTTTTTGGGTCAACCCAAAGAACCTAAATATTTTTTGGGTCAACTCAAAGAACCTAAATATTTTTTGGGTCAACCCAAAGAACATAAATAATTTTTTTGGGTCAACCCAAAGAACCTGAATATTTTTTGGGTCAACCCAAAGAACATAAATAATTTTTTTGGGTCAACCCAAAGAAACTAAATATTTTTTTGGGTCAACCCAAAGAACATAATACAATTCTTTTGTATTAGGAGCTGAGAAAATCGCAAAAAACCAAAAACCACTTGCTTTACGTTTACTAAAATTACGATATCTATCGTTTTCTCTCTAATAGCGACTATTTCCGCTGCGCTTTGACTTTCTAACGAACAAGGCTTGATAATACATCAATTTCCATGCATTTAGGATAGTAGAATATTTTTTTTCAATTTTTTTGCGAAAGATAATCGATTTCTTAGTTAGGTGAAAAATGTTATTTTGGTGGTGATACACAATCTGCGCTCTCGGATCGAAAAATTGAAGTATCGAGATAAACCTAGTCGCATTTTCTTTGTCTTTCTGTGCTCTTTCGAACGCGAAAAGAATTTTAAGGATCGGTTGAACCATTCAAAAGTTATGGCCTTTTTATCGATTAACAAAATCAGGGGAAATCAAGGATCCTGTATTAAGCCCCTTTTCGCTCTATCTCCCACAGGAGCCGAGAAAAACGCGAAAAACGATTTTTGGGATATTTCCCACATGGGATGGACGTTATCTGATGTATTTCGTCGCGCTGATCACGAATCTGGCCGTGGATTTGCGATATCTCCAACAGGAGCTGAGAAAATCGCAAAAAACCGAATTAACCGGAAACCACCTGCTTTACGTTTACAAAAATCACGATATCGATCGTTTTCTCTGTAATAGCGACTATTTCCGCTGCGCTTTGACTTTCTAACGAACAAGGCTTGATAATACATCAATTTCCTTGCATTTAGGATAGTAGAATAATTTTTTTCAATTTTTTTGCGAAGGATAATCGATTTCTTAGTTAGGTGAAAAATGTTATTTTGGTGGTGATACACAATCTGCGCTCTCGGATCGAAAAATTGAAGTATCGAGATAAACCTAGTCGCATTTTCTTTGTTTTTCTGTGCTCTTTCGAATGCAAAAAGAATTTTAAGGATCGGTTGAACGATTCAAAAGTTATGACCTTTTTTAAGACTACCAAAATCAGGGAAAATCGAGGATCCTGTATTAAGCCCCTTTTCGCTCTATCTCCCACAGGAGCCGAGAAAAACGCGAAAAACGATATTTGGGATATTTCCCACATGGGGTGGACGTTATCTGATGTATTTCGTCGCGCTGATCACGAATCTGGCCGTGGATTTGCGATATCTCCAACAGGAGCTGAGAAAATCGCAAAAAACCGAATTAACCGGAAACCACCTGCTTTACGTTTACAAAAATCACGATATCGATCGTTTTCTCTGTAATAGCGACTATTTCCGCTGCGCTTTGACTTTCTAACGAACAAGGCTTGATAATACATCAATTTCCATGCATTTAGGATAGTAGAATAATTTTTTTCAATTTTTTTGCGAAAGATAATCGATTTCTTAGTTAGGTGAAAAATGTTATTTTGGTGGTGATACACAATCTGCGCTCTCGGATCGAAAAATTGAAGTATCGAGATAAACCTAGTCGCATTTTCTTTGTTTTTCTGTGCTCTTTCGAATGCGAAAAGAATTTTAAGGATCGGTTGAACGATTCAAAAGTTATGACCTTTTTTAAGACTACCAAAATCAGGGAAAATCGAGGATCCTGTATTAAGCCCCTTTTCGCTCTATCTCCCACAGGAGCCGAGAAAAACGCGAAAAACGATATTTGGGATATTTCCCACATGGGATGGACGTTATCTGATGTATTTCGTCGCGCTGATCACGAATCTGGCCGTGGATTTGCGATATCTCCAACAGGAGCTGAGAAAATCGCAAAAAACCGAATTAACCGGAAACCACCTGCTTTACGTTTACAAAAATCACGATATCGATCGTTTTCTCTGCAATAGCGACTATTTCCGCTGCGCTTTGACTTTCTAACGAACAAGGCTTGATAATACATCAATTTCCATGCATTTAGGATAGTAGAATATTTTTTTTCAATTTTTTTGCGAAAGATAATCGATTTCTTAGTTAGGTGAAAAATGTTATTTTGGTGGTGATACACAATCTGCGCTCTCGGATCGAAAAATTGAAGTATCGAGATAAACCTAGTCGCATTTTCTTTGTCTTTCTGTGCTCTTTCGAATGCGAAAAGAATTTTAAGGATCGGTTGAACCATTCAAAAGTTATGGCCTTTTTATCGATTAACAAAATCAGGGGAAATCAAGGATCCTGTATTAAGCCCCTTTTCGCTCTATCTCCCACAGGAGCCGAGAAAAACGCGAAAAACGATTTTTGGGATATTTCCCACATGGGATGGACGTTATCTGATGTATTCCGTCGCGCTGATCACGAATCTGGCCGTGGATTTGCGATATCTCCAACAGGAGCTGAGAAAATCGCAAAAAACCGAATTAACCGGAAACCACCTGCTTTACGTTTACAAAAATCACGATATCGATCGTTTTCTCTGCAATAGCGACTATTTCCGCTGCGCTTTGACTTTCTAACGAACAAGGCTTGATAATACATCAATTTCCTTGCATTTAGGATAGTAGAATAATTTTTTTCAATTTTTTTGCGAAAGATAATCGATTTCTTAGTTAGGTGAAAAATGTTATTTTGGTGGTGATACACAATCTGCGCTCTCGGATCGAAAAATTGAAGTATCGAGATAAACCTAGTCGCATTTTCTTTGTCTTTCTGTGCTCTTTCGAATGCGAAAAGAATTTTAAGGATCGGTTGAACCATTCAAAAGTTATGGCCTTTTTATCGATTAACAAAATCAGGGGAAATCAAGGATCCTGTATTAAGCCCCTTTTCGCTCTATCTCCCACAGGAGCCGAGAAAAACGCGAAAAACGATTTTTGGGATATTTCCCACATGGGATGGACGTTATCTGATGTATTTCGTCGCGCTGATCACGAATCTGGCCGTGGATTTGCGATATCTCCAACAGGAGCTGAGAAAATCGCAAAAAACCGAATTAACCGGAAACCACCTGCTTTACGTTTACAAAAATCACGATATCGATCGTTTTCTCTGTAATAGCGACTATTTCCGCTGCGCTTTGACTTTCTAACGAACAAGGCTTGATAATACATCAATTTCCATGCATTTAGGATAGTAGAATAATTTTTTTCAATTTTTTTGCGAAAGATAATCGATTTCTTAGTTAGGTGAAAAATGTTATTTTGGTGGTGATACACAATCTGCGCTCTCGGATCGAAAAATTGAAGTATCGAGATAAACCTAGTCGCATTTTCTTTGTTTTTCTGTGCTCTTTCGAATGCGAAAAGAATTTTAAGGATCGGTTGAACGATTCAAAAGTTATGACCTTTTTTAAGACTACCAAAATCAGGGAAAATCGAGGATCCTGTATTAAGCCCCTTTTCGCTCTATCTCCCACAGGAGCCGAGAAAAACGCGAAAAACGATATTTGGGATATTTCCCACATGGGGTGGACGTTATCTGATGTATTTCGTCGCGCTGATCACGAATCTGGCCGTGGATTTGCGATATCTCCAACAGGAGCTGAGAAAATCGCAAAAAACCGAATTAACCGGAAACCACCTGCTTTACGTTTACAAAAATCACGATATCGATCGTTTTCTCTGTAATAGCGACTATTTCCGCTGCGCTTTGACTTTCTAACGAACAAGGCTTGATAATACATCAATTTCCATGCATTTAGGATAGTAGAATTATTTTTTTCAATTTTTTTGCGAATAATAATCGATTTCTTAGTTAGGTGAAAAATGTTATTTTGGTGGTGATACACAATCTGCGCTCTCGGATCGAAAAATTAAAGTATCGAGATAAACCTAGTCGCATTTTCTTTGTTTTTCTGTGCTCTTTCGAATGCGAAAAGAATTTTAAGGATCGGTTGAACGATTCAAAAGTTATGACCTTTTTTAAGACTACCAAAATCAGGGAAAATCGAGGATCCTGTATTAAGCCCCTTTTCGCTCTATCTCCCACAGGAGCCGAGAAAAACGCGAAAAACGATATTTGGGATATTTCCCACATGGGATGGACGTTATCTGATGTATTTCGTCGCGCTGATCACGAATCTGGCCGTGGATTTGCGATATCTCCAACAGGAGCTGAGAAAATCGCAAAAAACCGAATTAACCGGAAACCACCTGCTTTACGTTTACAAAAATCACGATATCGATCGTTTTCTCTGTAATAGCGACTATTTCCGCTGCGCTTTGACTTTCTAACGAACAAGGCTTGATAATACATCAATTTCCATGCATTTAGGATAGTAGAATAATTTTTTTCAATTTTTTTGCGAAAGATAATCGATTTCTTAGTTAGGTGAAAAATTTTATTTTGGTGGTGATACACAATCTGCGCTCTCGGATCAAAAAATTGAAGTATCGAGATAAACCTAGTCGCATTTTCTTTGTTTTTCTGTGCTCTTTCGAATGGTTGAACCATTCAAAAGTTATGGCCTTTTTATCGATTAACAAAATCAGGGGAAATCAAGGATCCTGTATTAAGCCCCTTTTCGCTCTATCTCCCACAGGAGCCGAGAAAAACGCGAAAAACGATTTTTGGGATATTTCCCACATGGGATGGACGTTATCTGATGTATTTCGTCGCGCTGATCACGAATCTGGCCGTGGATTTGCGATATCTCCAACAGGAGCTGAGAAAATCGCAAAAAACCGAACTAACCGGAAACCACCTGCTTTACGTTTACAAAAATCACGATATCGATCGTTTTCTCTGTAATAGCGACTATTTCCGCTGCGCTTTGACTTTCTAACGAACAAGGCTTGATAATACATCAATTTCCATGCATTTAGGATAGTAGAATAATTTTTTTCAATTTTTTTGCGAAAGATAATCGATTTCTTAGTTAGGTGAAAAATTTTATTTTGGTGGTGATACACAATCTGCGCTCTCGGATCGAAAAATTGAAGTATCGAGATAAACCTAGTCGCATTTTCTTTGTTTTTCTGTGCTCTTTCGAATGCGAAAAGAATTTGAAGGATCGGTTGAACCATTCAAAAGTTATGGCCTTTTTATCGATTAACAAAATCAGGGGAAATCAAGGATCCTGTATTAAGCCCCTTTTCGCTCTATCTCCCACAGGAGCCGAGAAAAACGCGAAAAACGATTTTTGGGATATTTCCCACATGGGATGGACGTTATCTGATGTATTTCGTCGCGCTGATCACGAATCTGGCCGTGGATTTGCGATATCTCCAACAGGAGCTGAGAAAATCCCAAAAAACCGAATTAACCGGAAACCACCTGCTTTACGTTTACAAAAATCACGATATCGATCGTTTTCTCTGTAATAGCGACTATTTTCGCTGCGCTTTGACTTTCTAACGAACAAGGCTTGATAATACATCAATTTCCTTGCATTTAGGATAGTAGAATAATTTTTTTCAATTTTTTTGCGAAAGATAATCGATTTCTTAGTTAGGTGAAAAATGTTATTTTGGTGGTGATACACAATCTGCGCTCTCGGATCGAAAAATTGAAGTATCGAGATAAACCTAGTCGCATTTTCTTTGTTTTTCTGTGCTCTTTCGAATGCAAAAAGAATTTTAAGGATCGGTTGAACGATTCAAAAGTTATGACCTTTTTTAAGACTACCAAAATCAGGGAAAATCGAGGATCCTGTATTAAGCCCCTTTTCGCTCTATCTCCCACAGGAGCCGAGAAAAACGCGAAAAACGATATTTGGGATATTTCCCACATGGGATGGACGTTATCTGATGTATTTCGTCGCGCTGATCACGAATCTGGCCGTGGATTTGCGATATCTCCAACAGGAGCTGAGAAAATCGCAAAAAACCGAATTAACCGGAAACCACCTGCTTTACGTTTACAAAAATCACGATATCGATCGTTTTCTCTGTAATAGCGACTATTTCCGCTGCGCTTTGACTTTCTAACGAACAAGGCTTGATAATACATCAATTTCCATGCATTTAGGATAGTAGAATTATTTTTTTCAATTTTTTTGCGAAAGATAATCGATTTCTTAGTTAGGTGAAAAATGTTATTTTGGTGGTGATACACAATCTGCGCTCTCGGATCGAAAAATTAAAGTATCGAGATAAACCTAGTCGCATTTTCTTTGTTTTTCTGTGCTCTTTCGAATGCGAAAAGAATTTTAAGGATCGGTTGAACGATTCAAAAGTTATGACCTTTTTTAAGACTACCAAAATCAGGGAAAATCGAGGATCCTGTATTAAGCCCCTTTTCGCTCTATCTCCCACAGGAGCCGAGAAAAACGCGAAAAACGATATTTGGGATATTTCCCACATGGGATGGACGTTATCTAATGTATTTCGTCGCGCTGATCACGAATCTGGCCGTGGATTTGCGATATCTCCAACAGGAGCTGAGAAAATCGCAAAAAACCGAATTAACCGGAAACCACCTGCTTTACGTTTACAAAAATCACGATATCGATCGTTTTCTCTGTAATAGCGACTATTTCCGCTGCGCTTTGACTTTCTAACGAACAAGGCTTGATAATACATCAATTTCCATGCATTTAGGATAGTAGAATAATTTTTTTCAATTTTTTTGCGAAAGATAATCGATTTCTTAGTTAGGTGAAAAATGTTATTTTGGTGGTGACACACAATCTGCGCTCTCGGATCGAAAAATTGAAATATCGGGATGAGCCTAGTCGCATTTTCTTTGTTTTTCTGTGCTCTTTCGAATGCGAAAAGAATTTTAAGGATCGGTTGAACGATTCAAAAGTTATGACCTTTTTTAAGACTACCAAAATCAGGGAAAATCGATGATCCTGTATTAAGCCCCTTTTCGCTCTATCTCCCACAGGAGCCGAGAAAAACGCGAAAAACGATTTTTGGGATATTTCCCACATGGGATGGACGTTTTCTGATGTATTTCGTCGCGCTGATCACGAATCTGACCGTGGATTTGCGATATCTCCAACAGGAGCTGAGAAAATCGCAAAAAACCGAATTAACCGGAAACCACCTGCTGTACGTTTACAAAAATCACGATATCGATCGTTTTCTCTGTAATAGCGACTATTTCCGCTGCGCTCTGACTTTCTAACGAACAAGGCTTGATAATACATCAATTTCCATGCATTTAGGATAGTAGAATTATTTTTTTCAATTTTTTTGCGAAAGATAATCGATTTCTTAGTTAGGTGAAAAATGTTATTTTGGTGGTGACACACAATCTGCGCTCTCGGATCGAAAAATTGAAATATCGGGATGAGCCTAGTCGCATTTTCTTTGTTTTTCTGTGCTCTTTCGAATGCGAAAAGAATTTTAAGGATCGGTTGAACGATTCAAAAGTTATGACCTTTTTTAAGACTACCAAAATCAGGGAAAATCGAGGATCCTGTATTAAGCCCCTTTTCGCTCTATCTCCCACAGGAGCCGAGAAAAACGCGAAAAACGATATTTGGGATATTTCCCACATGGCATGGACGTTATCTGATGTATTTCGTCGCGCTGATCACGAATCTGGCCGTGGATTTGCGATATCTCCAACAGGAGCTGAGAATATCGCAAAAAACCGAATTAACCGGAAACCACCTGCTTTACGTTTACAAAAATCACGATATCGATCGTTTTCTCTGTAATAGCGACTATTTCCGCTGCGCTTTGACTTTCTAACGAACAAGGCTTGATAATACATCAATTTCCATGCATTTAGGATAGTAGAATTATTTTTTTCAATTTTTTTGCGAAAGATAATCGATTTCTTAGTTAGGTGAAAAATGTTATTTTGGTGGTGATACACAATCTGCGCTCTCGGATCGAAAAATTGAAGTATCGAGATAAACCTAGTCGCATTTTCTTTGTTTTTCTGTGCTCTTTCGAATGCGAAAAGAATTTTAAGGATCGGTTGAACGATTCAAAAGTTATGACCTTTTTTAAGACTACCAAAATCAGGGAAAATCGATGATCCTGTATTAAGCCTTTTTTCGCTCTATCTCCCACAGGAGCCGAGAAAAACGCGAAAAACGATTTTTGGGATATTTCCCACATGGGATGGACGTTTTCTGATGTATTTCGTCGCGCTGATCACGAATCTGACCGTGGATTTGCGATATCTCCAACAGGAGCTGAGAAAATCGCAAAAAACCGAATTA
Source organism: Cylloceria caligata (assembly GCA_963942595.1). Taxonomy (NCBI): domain Eukaryota; kingdom Metazoa; phylum Arthropoda; class Insecta; order Hymenoptera; family Ichneumonidae; genus Cylloceria; species Cylloceria caligata. The sequence goes on from OZ012707.1 coordinate 71,922,866, forward strand.
ACCGGAAACCACCTGCTGTACGTTTACAAAAATCACGATATCGATCGTTTTCTCTGTAATAGCGACTATTTCCGCTGCGCTTTGACTTTCTAACGAACAAGGCTTGATAATACATCAATTTCCATGCATTTAGGATAGTAGAATTATTTTTTTCAATTTTTTTGCGAAAGATAATCGATTTCTTAGTTAGGTGAAAAATGTTATTTTGGTGGTGACACACAATCTGCGCTCTCGGATCGAAAAATTGAAATATCGGGATGAGCCTAGTCGCATTTTCTTTGTTTTTCTGTGCTCTTTCGAATGCGAAAAGAATTTTAAGGATCGGTTGAACGATTCAAAAGTTATGACCTTTTTTAAGACTACCAAAATCAGGGAAAATCGATGATCCTGTATTAAGCCCCTTTTCGCTCTATCTCCCACAGGAGCCGAGAAAAACGCGAAAAACGATTTTTGGGATATTTCCCACATGGGATGGACGTTTTCTGATGTATTTCGTCGCGCTGATCACGAATCTGACCGTGGATTTGCGATATCTCCAACAGGAGCTGAGAAAATCGCAAAAAACCGAATTAACCGGAAATCACCTGCTTTACGTTTACAAAAATCACGATATCGATCGTTTTCTCTGTAATAGCGACTATTTCCGCTGCGCTTTGACTTTCTAACGAACAAGGCTTGATAATACATCAATTTCCATGCATTTAGGATAGTAGAATAATTTTTTTCAATTTTTTTGCGAAAGATAATCGATTTCTTAGTTAGGTGAAAAATTTTATTTTGGTGGTGATACACAATCTGCGCTCTCGGATCGAAAAATTGAAGTATCGAGATAAACCTAGTCGCATTTTCTTTGTTTTTCTGTGCTCTTTCGAATGCGAAAAGAATTTGAAGGATCGGTTGAACCATTCAAAAGTTATGGCCTTTTTATCGATTAACAAAATCAGGGGAAATCAAGGATCCTGTATTAAGCCCCTTTTCGCTCTATCTCCCACAGGAGCCGAGAAAAACGCGAAAAACGATTTTTGGGATATTTCCCACATGGGATGGACGTTATCTGATGTATTTCGTCGCGCTGATCACGAATCTGGCCGTGGATTTGCGATATCTCCAACAGGAGCTGAGAAAATCCCAAAAAACCGAATTAACCGGAAACCACCTGCTTTACGTTTACAAAAATCACGATATCGATCGTTTTCTCTGTAATAGCGACTATTTTCGCTGCGCTTTGACTTTCTAACGAACAAGGCTTGATAATACATCAATTTCCTTGCATTTAGGATAGTAGAATAATTTTTTTCAATTTTTTTGCGAAAGATAATCGATTTCTTAGTTAGGTGAAAAATGTTATTTTGGTGGTGATACACAATCTGCGCTCTCGGATCGAAAAATTGAAGTATCGAGATAAACCTAGTCGCATTTTCTTTGTTTTTTTGTGCTCTTTCGAATGCAAAAAGAATTTTAAGGATCGGTTGAACGATTCAAAAGTTATGACCTTTTTTAAGACTACCAAAATCAGGGAAAATCGAGGATCCTGTATTAAGCCCCTTTTCGCTCTATCTCCCACAGGAGCCGAGAAAAACGCGAAAAACGATATTTGGGATATTTCCCACATGGGATGGACGTTATCTGATGTATTTCGTCGCGCTGATCACGAATCTGGCCGTGGATTTGCGATATCTCCAACAGGAGCTGAGAAAATCGCAAAAAACCGAATTAACCGGAAACCACCTGCTTTACGTTTACAAAAATCACGATATCGATCGTTTTCTCTGTAATAGCGACTATTTCCGCTGCGCTTTGACTTTCTAACGAACAAGGCTTGATAATACATCAATTTCCATGCATTTAGGATAGTAGAATAATTTTTTTCAATTTTTTTGCGAAAGATAATCGATTTCTTAGTTAGGTGAAAAATGTTATTTTGGTGGTGATACACAATCTGCGCTCTCGGATCGAAAAATTGAAGTATCGAGATAAACCTAGTCGCATTTTCTTTGTTTTTCTGTGCTCTTTCGAATGCGAAAAGAATTTTAAGGATCGGTTGAACGATTCAAAAGTTATGACCTTTTTTAAGACTACCAAAATCAGGGAAAATCGAGGATCCTGTATTAAGCCCCTTTTCGCTCTATCTCCCACAGGAGCCGAGAAAAACGCGAAAAACGATATTTGGGATATTTCCCACATGGGATGGACGTTATCTGATGTATTTCGTCGCGCTGATCACGAATCTGGCCGTGGATTTGCGATATCTCCAACAGGAGCTGAGAAAATCGCAAAAAACCGAATTAACCGGAAACCACCTGCTTTACGTTTACAAAAATCACGATATCGATCGTTTTCTCTGTAATAGCGACTATTTTCGCTGCGCTTTGACTTTCTAACGAACAAGGCTTGATAATACATCAATTTCCTTGCATTTAGGATAGTAGAATAATTTTTTTCAATTTTTTTGCGAAAGATAATCGATTTCTTAGTTAGGTGAAAAATGTTATTTTGGTGGTGATACACAATCTGCGCTCTCGGATCGAAAAATTGAAGTATCGAGATAAACCTAGTCGCATTTTCTTTGTTTTTTTGTGCTCTTTCGAATGCAAAAAGAATTTTAAGGATCGGTTGAACGATTCAAAAGTTATGACCTTTTTTAAGACTACCAAAATCAGGGAAAATCGAGGATCCTGTATTAAGCCCCTTTTCGCTCTATCTCCCACAGGAGCCGAGAAAAACGCGAAAAACGATATTTGGGATATTTCCCACATGGGATGGACGTTATCTGATGTATTTCGTCGCGCTGATCACGAATCTGGCCGTGGATTTGCGATATCTCCAACAGGAGCTGAGAAAATCGCAAAAAACCGAATTAACCGGAAACCACCTGCTTTACGTTTACAAAAATCACGATATCGATCGTTTTCTCTGTAATAGCGACTATTTCCGCTGCGCTTTGACTTTCTAACGAACAAGGCTTGATAATACATCAATTTCCATGCATTTAGGATAGTAGAATAATTTTTTTCAATTTTTTTGCGAAAGATAATCGATTTCTTAGTTAGGTGAAAAATGTTATTTTGGTGGTGATACACAATCTGCGCTCTCGGATCGAAAAATTGAAGTATCGAGATAAACCTAGTCGCATTTTCTTTGTTTTTCTGTGCTCTTTCGAATGCGAAAAGAATTTTAAGGATCGGTTGAACGATTCAAAAGTTATGACCTTTTTTAAGACTACCAAAATCAGGGAAAATCGAGGATCCTGTATTAAGCCCCTTTTCGCTCTATCTCCCACAGGAGCCGAGAAAAACGCGAAAAACGATATTTGGGATATTTCCCACATGGGATGGACGTTATCTGATGTATTTCGTCGCGCTGATCACGAATCTGGCCGTGGATTTGCGATATCTCCAACAGGAGCTGAGAAAATCGCAAAAAACCGAATTAACCGGAAACCACCTGCTTTACGTTTACAAAAATCACGATATCGATCGTTTTCTCTGCAATAGCGACTATTTCCGCTGCGCTTTGACTTTCTAACGAACAAGGCTTGATAATACATCAATTTCCATGCATTTAGGATAGTAGAATTATTTTTTTCAATTTTTTTGCGAATAATAATCGATTTCTTAGTTAGGTGAAAAATGTTATTTTGGTGGTGATACACAATCTGCGCTCTCGGATCGAAAAATTAAAGTATCGAGATAAACCTAGTCGCATTTTCTTTGTTTTTCTGTGCTCTTTCGAATGCGAAAAGAATTTTAAGGATCGGTTGAACGATTCAAAAGTTATGACCTTTTTTAAGACTACCAAAATCAGGGAAAATCGAGGATCCTGTATTAAGCCCCTTTTCGCTCTATCTCCCACAGGAGCCGAGAAAAACGCGAAAAACGATATTTGGGATATTTCCCACATGGGATGGACGTTATCTGATGTATTTCGTCGCGCTGATCACGAATCTGGCCGTGGATTTGCGATATCTCCAACAGGAGCTGAGAAAATCGCAAAAAACCGAATTAACCGGAAACCACCTGCTTTACGTTTACAAAAATCACGATATCGATCGTTTTCTCTGTAATAGCGACTATTTCCGCTGCGCTTTGACTTTCTAACGAACAAGGCTTGATAATACATCAATTTCCATGCATTTAGGATAGTAGAATAATTTTTTTCAATTTTTTTGCGAAAGATAATCGATTTCTTAGTTAGGTGAAAAATTTTATTTTGGTGGTGATACACAATCTGCGCTCTCGGATCAAAAAATTGAAGTATCGAGATAAACCTAGTCGCATTTTCTTTGTTTTTCTGTGCTCTTTCGAATGGTTGAACCATTCAAAAGTTATGGCCTTTTTATCGATTAACAAAATCAGGGGAAATCAAGGATCCTGTATTAAGCCCCTTTTCGCTCTATCTCCCACAGGAGCCGAGAAAAACGCGAAAAACGATTTTTGGGATATTTCCCACATGGGATGGACGTTATCTGATGTATTTCGTCGCGCTGATCACGAATCTGGCCGTGGATTTGCGATATCTCCAACAGGAGCTGAGAAAATCGCAAAAAACCGAACTAACCGGAAACCACCTGCTTTACGTTTACAAAAATCACGATATCGATCGTTTTCTCTGTAATAGCGACTATTTCCGCTGCGCTTTGACTTTCTAACGAACAAGGCTTGATAATACATCAATTTCCATGCATTTAGGATAGTAGAATAATTTTTTTCAATTTTTTTGCGAAAGATAATCGATTTCTTAGTTAGGTGAAAAATTTTATTTTGGTGGTGATACACAATCTGCGCTCTCGGATCGAAAAATTGAAGTATCGAGATAAACCTAGTCGCATTTTCTTTGTTTTTCTGTGCTCTTTCGAATGCGAAAAGAATTTGAAGGATCGGTTGAACCATTCAAAAGTTATGGCCTTTTTATCGATTAACAAAATCAGGGGAAATCAAGGATCCTGTATTAAGCCCCTTTTCGCTCTATCTCCCACAGGAGCCGAGAAAAACGCGAAAAACGATTTTTGGGATATTTCCCACATGGGATGGACGTTATCTGATGTATTTCGTCGCGCTGATCACGAATCTGGCCGTGGATTTGCGATATCTCCAACAGGAGCTGAGAAAATCCCAAAAAACCGAATTAACCGGAAACCACCTGCTTTACGTTTACAAAAATCACGATATCGATCGTTTTCTCTGTAATAGCGACTATTTTCGCTGCGCTTTGACTTTCTAACGAACAAGGCTTGATAATACATCAATTTCCTTGCATTTAGGATAGTAGAATAATTTTTTTCAATTTTTTTGCGAAAGATAATCGATTTCTTAGTTAGGTGAAAAATGTTATTTTGGTGGTGATACACAATCTGCGCTCTCGGATCGAAAAATTGAAGTATCGAGATAAACCTAGTCGCATTTTCTTTGTTTTTCTGTGCTCTTTCGAATGCAAAAAGAATTTTAAGGATCGGTTGAACGATTCAAAAGTTATGACCTTTTTTAAGACTACCAAAATCAGGGAAAATCGAGGATCCTGTATTAAGCCCCTTTTCGCTCTATCTCCCACAGGAGCCGAGAAAAACGCGAAAAACGATATTTGGGATATTTCCCACATGGGATGGACGTTATCTGATGTATTTCGTCGCGCTGATCACGAATCTGGCCGTGGATTTGCGATATCTCCAACAGGAGCTGAGAAAATCGCAAAAAACCGAATTAACCGGAAACCACCTGCTTTACGTTTACAAAAATCACGATATCGATCGTTTTCTCTGTAATAGCGACTATTTCCGCTGCGCTTTGACTTTCTAACGAACAAGGCTTGATAATACATCAATTTCCATGCATTTAGGATAGTAGAATAATTTTTTTCAATTTTTTTGCGAAAGATAATCGATTTCTTAGTTAGGTGAAAAATGTTATTTTGGTGGTGATACACAATCTGCGCTCTCGGATCGAAAAATTGAAGTATCGAGATAAACCTAGTCGCATTTTCTTTGTTTTTCTGTGCTCTTTCGAATGCGAAAAGAATTTTAAGGATCGGTTGAACGATTCAAAAGTTATGACCTTTTTTAAGACTACCAAAATCAGGGAAAATCGAGGATCCTGTATTAAGCCCCTTTTCGCTCTATCTCCCACAGGAGCCGAGAAAAACGCGAAAAACGATATTTGGGATATTTCCCACATGGGGTGGACGTTATCTGATGTATTTCGTCGCGCTGATCACGAATCTGGCCGTGGATTTGCGATATCTCCAACAGGAGCTGAGAAAATCGCAAAAAACCGAATTAACCGGAAACCACCTGCTTTACGTTTACAAAAATCACGATATCGATCGTTTTCTCTGTAATAGCGACTATTTCCGCTGCGCTTTGACTTTCTAACGAACAAGGCTTGATAATAAAGGGTGATTTTTTAAGAGCTTGAGAACTTTTTTTAAAAAAAAAACGCATAAAATTTGCAAAATCTCATCGGTTCTTTATTTGAAACGTTAGATTGGTCCATGACATTTACTTTTTGAAGATAATTTCATTTAAATGTTGACCGCGGCTGCGTCTTAGGTGGTCCATTCGGAAAGTCCGCTTTTTTATCGACAAATTTTGTTCAGCGATGAGGCTCATTTCTGGTTGAATGGCTACGTAAATAGGCAAAATTGCCGCATTTGGAGTGAAGAGCAACCAGAAGCCGTTCAAGAACTGCCCATGCATCCCGAAAAATGCACTGTTTGGTGTGGTTTGTACGCTGGTGGAATCATTGGACCGTATTTTTTCAAAGATGCTGTTGGACGCAACGTTACGGTGAATGGCGATCGCTATCGTTCGATGCTAACAAACTTTTTGTTGCCAAAAATGGAAGAACTGAACTTAGTTGACATGTGGTTTCAACAAGATGGCGCTACATGCCACACAGCTCGCGATTCTATGGCCATTTTGAGCGAAAACTTCGGAGAACAATTCATCTCAAGAAATGGCCCGGTAAGTTGGCCACCAAGATCATGCGATTTGACGCCTTTAGACTATTTTTTGTGGGGCTACGTCAAGTCTAAAGTCTACAGAAATAAGCCAGCAACTATTCCAGTTTTGGAAGACAACATTTCCGAAGAAATTCGGGCTATTCCGGCCGAAATGCTCGAAAAAGTTGCCCAAAATTGGACTTTCCGAATGGACCACCTAAGACGCAGCCGCGGTCAACATTTAAATGAAATTATCTTCAAAAAGTAAATGTCATGGACCAATCTAACGTTTCAAATAAAGAACCGATGAGATTTTGCAAATTTTATGCGTTTTTTTTTAAAAAAAAGTTCTCAAGCTCTTAAAAAATCACCCTTTACATCAATTTCCATGCATTTAGGATAGTAGAATTATTTTTTTCAATTTTTTTGCGAATAATAATCGATTTCTTAGTTAGGTGAAAAATGTTATTTTGGTGGTGATACACAATCTGCGCTCTCGGATCGAAAAATTAAAGTATCGAGATAAACCTAGTCGCATTTTCTTTGTTTTTCTGTGCTCTTTCGAATGCGAAAAGAATTTTAAGGATCGGTTGAACGATTCAAAAGTTATGACCTTTTTTAAGACTACCAAAATCAGGGAAAATCGAGGATCCTGTATTAAGCCCCTTTTCGCTCTATCTCCCACAGGAGCCGAGAAAAACGCGAAAAACGATATTTGGGATATTTCCCACATGGGATGGACGTTATCTGATGTATTTCGTCGCGCTGATCACGAATCTGGCCGTGGATTTGCGATATCTCCAACAGGAGCTGAGAAAATCGCAAAAAACCGAATTAACCGGAAACCACCTGCTTTACGTTTACAAAAATCACGATATCGATCGTTTTCTCTGTAATAGCGACTATTTCCGCTGCGCTTTGACTTTCTAACGAACAAGGCTTGATAATACATCAATTTCCATGCATTTAGGATAGTAGAATAATTTTTTTCAATTTTTTTGCGAAAGATAATCGATTTCTTAGTTAGGTGAAAAATTTTATTTTGGTGGTGATACACAATCTGCGCTCTCGGATCAAAAAATTGAAGTATCGAGATAAACCTAGTCGCATTTTCTTTGTTTTTCTGTGCTCTTTCGAATGGTTGAACCATTCAAAAGTTATGGCCTTTTTATCGATTAACAAAATCAGGGGAAATCAAGGATCCTGTATTAAGCCCCTTTTCGCTCTATCTCCCACAGGAGCCGAGAAAAACGCGAAAAACGATTTTTGGGATATTTCCCACATGGGATGCACGTTATCTGATGTATTTCGTCGCGCTGATCACGAATCTGGCCGTGGATTTGCGATATCTCCAACAGGAGCTGAGAAAATCGCAAAAAACCGAACTAACCGGAAACCACCTGCTTTACGTTTACAAAAATCACGATATCGATCGTTTTCTCTGTAATAGCGACTATTTCCGCTGCGCTTTGACTTTCTAACGAACAAGGCTTGATAATACATCAATTTCCATGCATTTAGGATAGTAGAATAATTTTTTTCAATTTTTTTGCGAAAGATAATCGATTTCTTAGTTAGGTGAAAAATTTTATTTTGGTGGTGATACACAATCTGCGCTCTCGGATCGAAAAATTGAAGTATCGAGATAAACCTAGTCGCATTTTCTTTGTTTTTCTGTGCTCTTTCGAATGCGAAAAGAATTTGAAGGATCGGTTGAACCATTCAAAAGTTATGGCCTTTTTATCGATTAACAAAATCAGGGGAAATCAAGGATCCTGTATTAAGCCCCTTTTCGCTCTATCTCCCACAGGAGCCGAGAAAAACGCGAAAAACGATTTTTGGGATATTTCCCACATGGGATGGACGTTATCTGATGTATTTCGTCGCGCTGATCACGAATCTGGCCGTGGATTTGCGATATCTCCAACAGGAGCTGAGAAAATCCCAAAAAACCGAATTAACCGGAAACCACCTGCTTTACGTTTACAAAAATCACGATATCGATCGTTTTCTCTGTAATAGCGACTATTTTCGCTGCGCTTTGACTTTCTAACGAACAAGGCTTGATAATACATCAATTTCCTTGCATTTAGGATAGTAGAATAATTTTTTTCAATTTTTTTGCGAAAGATAATCGATTTCTTAGTTAGGTGAAAAATGTTATTTTGGTGGTGATACACAATCTGCGCTCTCGGATCGAAAAATTGAAGTATCGAGATAAACCTAGTCGCATTTTCTTTGTTTTTCTGTGCTCTTTCGAATGCAAAAAGAATTTTAAGGATCGGTTGAACGATTCAAAAGTTATGACCTTTTTTAAGACTACCAAAATCAGGGAAAATCGAGGATCCTGTATTAAGCCCCTTTTCGCTCTATCTCCCACAGGAGCCGAGAAAAACGCGAAAAACGATATTTGGGATATTTCCCACATGGGATGGACGTTATCTGATGTATTTCGTCGCGCTGATCACGAATCTGGCCGTGGATTTGCGATATCTCCAACAGGAGCTGAGAAAATCGCAAAAAACCGAATTAACCGGAAACCACCTGCTTTACGTTTACAAAAATCACGATATCGATCGTTTTCTCTGTAATAGCGACTATTTCCGCTGCGCTTTGACTTTCTAACGAACAAGGCTTGATAATACATCAATTTCCATGCATTTAGGATAGTAGAATAATTTTTTTCAATTTTTTTGCGAAAGATAATCGATTTCTTAGTTAGGTGAAAAATGTTATTTTGGTGGTGATACACAATCTGCGCTCTCGGATCGAAAAATTGAAGTATCGAGATAAACCTAGTCGCATTTTCTTTGTTTTTCTGTGCTCTTTCGAATGCGAAAAGAATTTTAAGGATCGGTTGAACGATTCAAAAGTTATGACCTTTTTTAAGACTACCAAAATCAGGGAAAATCGAGGATCCTGTATTAAGCCCCTTTTCGCTCTATCTCCCACAGGAGCCGAGAAAAACGCGAAAAACGATATTTGGGATATTTCCCACATGGGGTGGACGTTATCTGATGTATTTCGTCGCGCTGATCACGAATCTGGCCGTGGATTTGCGATATCTCCAACAGGAGCTGAGAAAATCGCAAAAAACCGAATTAACCGGAAACCACCTGCTTTACGTTTACAAAAATCACGATATCGATCGTTTTCTCTGTAATAGCGACTATTTCCGCTGCGCTTTGACTTTCTAACGAACAAGGCTTGATAATACATCAATTTCCATGCATTTAGGATAGTAGAATTATTTTTTTCAATTTTTTTGCGAATAATAATCGATTTCTTAGTTAGGTGAAAAATGTTATTTTGGTGGTGATACACAATCTGCGCTCTCGGATCGAAAAATTAAAGTATCGAGATAAACCTAGTCGCATTTTCTTTGTTTTTCTGTGCTCTTTCGAATGCGAAAAGAATTTTAAGGATCGGTTGAACGATTCAAAAGTTATGACCTTTTTTAAGACTACCAAAATCAGGGAAAATCGAGGATCCTGTATTAAGCCCCTTTTCGCTCTATCTCCCACAGGAGCCGAGAAAAACGCGAAAAACGATATTTGGGATATTTCCCACATGGGATGGACGTTATCTGATGTATTTCGTCGCGCTGATCACGAATCTGGCCGTGGATTTGCGATATCTCCAACAGGAGCTGAGAAAATCGCAAAAAACCGAATTAACCGGAAACCACCTGCTTTACGTTTACAAAAATCACGATATCGATCGTTTTCTCTGTAATAGCGACTATTTCCGCTGCGCTTTGACTTTCTAACGAACAAGGCTTGATAATACATCAATTTCCATGCATTTAGGATAGTAGAATAATTTTTTTCAATTTTTTTGCGAAAGATAATCGATTTCTTAGTTAGGTGAAAAATTTTATTTTGGTGGTGATACACAATCTGCGCTCTCGGATCAAAAAATTGAAGTATCGAGATAAACCTAGTCGCATTTTCTTTGTTTTTCTGTGCTCTTTCGAATGGTTGAACCATTCAAAAGTTATGGCCTTTTTATCGATTAACAAAATCAGGGGAAATCAAGGATCCTGTATTAAGCCCCTTTTCGCTCTATCTCCCACAGGAGCCGAGAAAAACGCGAAAAACGATTTTTGGGATATTTCCCACATGGGATGGACGTTATCTGATGTATTTCGTCGCGCTGATCACGAATCTGGCCGTGGATTTGCGATATCTCCAACAGGAGCTGAGAAAATCGCAAAAAACCGAACTAACCGGAAACCACCTGCTTTACGTTTACAAAAATCACGATATCGATCGTTTTCTCTGTAATAGCGACTATTTCCGCTGCGCTTTGACTTTCTAACGAACAAGGCTTGATAATACATCAATTTCCATGCATTTAGGATAGTAGAATAATTTTTTTCAATTTTTTTGCGAAAGATAATCGATTTCTTAGTTAGGTGAAAAATTTTATTTTGGTGGTGATACACAATCTGCGCTCTCGGATCGAAAAATTGAAGTATCGAGATAAACCTAGTCGCATTTTCTTTGTTTTTCTGTGCTCTTTCGAATGCGAAAAGAATTTGAAGGATCGGTTGAACCATTCAAAAGTTATGGCCTTTTTATCGATTAACAAAATCAGGGGAAATCAAGGATCCTGTATTAAGCCCCTTTTCGCTCTATCTCCCACAGGAGCCGAGAAAAACGCGAAAAACGATTTTTGGGATATTTCCCACATGGGATGGACGTTATCTGATGTATTTCGTCGCGCTGATCACGAATCTGGCCGTGGATTTGCGATATCTCCAACAGGAGCTGAGAAAATCCCAAAAAACCGAATTAACCGGAAACCACCTGCTTTACGTTTACAAAAATCACGATATCGATCGTTTTCTCTGTAATAGCGACTATTTTCGCTGCGCTTTGACTTTCTAACGAACAAGGCTTGATAATACATCAATTTCCTTGCATTTAGGATAGTAGAATAATTTTTTTCAATTTTTTTGCGAAAGATAATCGATTTCTTAGTTAGGTGAAAAATGTTATTTTGGTGGTGATACACAATCTGCGCTCTCGGATCGAAAAATTGAAGTATCGAGATAAACCTAGTCGCATTTTCTTTGTTTTTCTGTGCTCTTTCGAATGCAAAAAGAATTTTAAGGATCGGTTGAACGATTCAAAAGTTATGACCTTTTTTAAGACTACCAAAATCAGGGAAAATCGAGGATCCTGTATTAAGCCCCTTTTCGCTCTATCTCCCACAGGAGCCGAGAAAAACGCGAAAAACGATATTTGGGATATTTCCCACATGGGATGGACGTTATCTGATGTATTTCGTCGCGCTGATCACGAATCTGGCCGTGGATTTGCGATATCTCCAACAGGAGCTGAGAAAATCGCAAAAAACCGAATTAACCGGAAACCACCTGCTTTACGTTTACAAAAATCACGATATCGATCGTTTTCTCTGTAATAGCGACTATTTCCGCTGCGCTTTGACTTTCTAACGAACAAGGCTTGATAATACATCAATTTCCATGCATTTAGGATAGTAGAATTATTTTTTTCAATTTTTTTGCGAAAGATAATCGATTTCTTAGTTAGGTGAAAAATGTTATTTTGGTGGTGATACACAATCTGCGCTCTCGGATCGAAAAATTAAAGTATCGAGATAAACCTAGTCGCATTTTCTTTGTTTTTCTGTGCTCTTTCGAATGCGAAAAGAATTTTAAGGATCGGTTGAACGATTCAAAAGTTATGACCTTTTTTAAGACTACCAAAATCAGGGAAAATCGAGGATCCTGTATTAAGCCCCTTTTCGCTCTATCTCCCACAGGAGCCGAGAAAAACGCGAAAAACGATATTTGGGATATTTCCCACATGGCATGGACGTTATCTGATGTATTTCGTCGCGCTGATCACGAATCTGGCCGTGGATTTGCGATATCTCCAACAGGAGCTGAGAATATCGCAAAAAACCGAATTAACCGGAAACCACCTGCTTTACGTTTACAAAAATCACGATATCGATCGTTTTCTCTGTAATAGCGACTATTTCCGCTGCGCTTTGACTTTCTAACGAACAAGGCTTGATAATACATCAATTTCCATGCATTTAGGATAGTAGAATAATTTTTTTCAATTTTTTTGCGAAAGATAATCGATTTCTTAGTTAGGTGAAAAATGTTATTTTGGTGGTGACACACAATCTGCGCTCTCGGATCGAAAAATTGAAATATCGGGATGAGCCTAGTCGCATTTTCTTTGTTTTTCTGTGCTCTTTCGAATGCGAAAAGAATTTTAAGGATCGGTTGAACGATTCAAAAGTTATGACCTTTTTTAAGACTACCAAAATCAGGGAAAATCGATGATCCTGTATTAAGCCCCTTTTCGCTCTATCTCCCACAGGAGCCGAGAAAAACGCGAAAAACGATTTTTGGGATATTTCCCACATGGGATGGACGTTTTCTGATGTATTTCGTCGCGCTGATCACGAATCTGACCGTGGATTTGCGATATCTCCAACAGGAGCTGAGAAAATCGCAAAAAACCGAATTAACCGGAAACCACCTGCTGTACGTTTACAAAAATCACGATATCGATCGTTTTCTCTGTAATAGCGACTATTTCCGCTGCGCTCTGACTTTCTAACGAACAAGGCTTGATAATACATCAATTTCCATGCATTTAGGATAGTAGAATTATTTTTTTCAATTTTTTTGCGAAAGATAATCGATTTCTTAGTTAGGTGAAAAATGTTATTTTGGTGGTGACACACAATCTGCGCTCTCGGATCGAAAAATTGAAATATCGGGATGAGCCTAGTCGCATTTTCTTTGTTTTTCTGTGCTCTTTCGAATGCGAAAAGAATTTTAAGGATCGGTTGAACGATTCAAAAGTTATGACCTTTTTTAAGACTACCAAAATCAGGGAAAATCGAGGATCCTGTATTAAGCCCCTTTTCGCTCTATCTCCCACAGGAGCCGAGAAAAACGCGAAAAACGATATTTGGGATATTTCCCACATGGCATGGACGTTATCTGATGTATTTCGTCGCGCTGATCACGAATCTGGCCGTGGATTTGCGATATCTCCAACAGGAGCTGAGAATATCGCAAAAAACCGAATTAACCGGAAACCACCTGCTTTACGTTTACAAAAATCACGATATCGATCGTTTTCTCTGTAATAGCGACTATTTCCGCTGCGCTTTGACTTTCTAACGAACAAGGCTTGATAATACATCAATTTCCATGCATTTAGGATAGTAGAATTATTTTTTTCAATTTTTTTGCGAAAGATAATCGATTTCTTAGTTAGGTGAAAAATGTTATTTTGGTGGTGATACACAATCTGCGCTCTCGGATCGAAAAATTGAAGTATCGAGATAAACCTAGTCGCATTTTCTTTGTTTTTCTGTGCTCTTTCGAATGCGAAAAGAATTTTAAGGATCGGTTGAACGATTCAAAAGTTATGACCTTTTTTAAGACTACCAAAATCAGGGAAAATCGATGATCCTGTATTAAGCCCCTTTTCGCTCTATCTCCCACAGGAGCCGAGAAAAACGCGAAAAACGATTTTTGGGATATTTCCCACATGGGATGGACGTTTTCTGATGTATTTCGTCGCGCTGATCACGAATCTGACCGTGGATTTGCGATATCTCCAACAGGAGCTGAGAAAATCGCAAAAAACCGAATTAACCGGAAACCACCTGCTTTACGTTTACAAAAATCACGATATCGATCGTTTTCTCTGTAATAGCGACTATTTCCGCTGCGCTTTGACTTTCTAACGAACAAGGCTTGATAATACATCAATTTCCATGCATTTAGGATAGTAGAATAATTTTTTTCAATTTTTTTGCGAAAGATAATCGATTTCTTAGTTAGGTGAAAAATTTTATTTTGGTGGTGATACACAATCTGCGCTCTCGGATCGAAAAATTGAAGTATCGAGATAAACCTAGTCGCATTTTCTTTGTTTTTCTGTGCTCTTTCGAATGCGAAAAGAATTTGAAGGATCGGTTGAACCATTCAAAAGTTATGGCCTTTTTATCGATTAACAAAATCAGGGGAAATCAAGGATCCTGTATTAAGCCCCTTTTCGCTCTATCTCCCACAGGAGCCGAGAAAAACGCGAAAAACGATTTTTGGGATATTTCCCACATGGGATGGACGTTATCTGATGTATTTCGTCGCGCTGATCACGAATCTGGCCGTGGATTTGCGATATCTCCAACAGGAGCTGAGAAAATCCCAAAAAACCGAATTAACCGGAAACCACCTGCTTTACGTTTACAAAAATCACGATATCGATCGTTTTCTCTGTAATAGCGACTATTTTCGCTGCGCTTTGACTTTCTAACGAACAAGGCTTGATAATACATCAATTTCCTTGCATTTAGGATAGTAGAATAATTTTTTTCAATTTTTTTGCGAAAGATAATCGATTTCTTAGTTAGGTGAAAAATGTTATTTTGGTGGTGATACACAATCTGCGCTCTCGGATCGAAAAATTGAAGTATCGAGATAAACCTAGTCGCATTTTCTTTGTTTTTCTGTGCTCTTTCGAATGCAAAAAGAATTTTAAGGATCGGTTGAACGATTCAAAAGTTATGACCTTTTTTAAGACTACCAAAATCAGGGAAAATCGAGGATCCTGTATTAAGCCCCTTTTCGCTCTATCTCCCACAGGAGCCGAGAAAAACGCGAAAAACGATATTTGGGATATTTCCCACATGGGATGGACGTTATCTGATGTATTTCGTCGCGCTGATCACGAATCTGGCCGTGGATTTGCGATATCTCCAACAGGAGCTGAGAAAATCGCAAAAAACCGAATTAACCGGAAACCACCTGCTTTACGTTTACAAAAATCACGATATCGATCGTTTTCTCTGTAATAGCGACTATTTCCGCTGCGCTTTGACTTTCTAACGAACAAGGCTTGATAATACATCAATTTCCATGCATTTAGGATAGTAGAATAATTTTTTTCAATTTTTTTGCGAAAGATAATCGATTTCTTAGTTAGGTGAAAAATGTTATTTTGGTGGTGATACACAATCTGCGCTCTCGGATCGAAAAATTGAAGTATCGAGATAAACCTAGTCGCATTTTCTTTGTTTTTCTGTGCTCTTTCGAATGCGAAAAGAATTTTAAGGATCGGTTGAACGATTCAAAAGTTATGACCTTTTTTAAGACTACCAAAATCAGGGAAAATCGAGGATCCTGTATTAAGCCCCTTTTCGCTCTATCTCCCACAGGAGCCGAGAAAAACGCGAAAAACGATATTTGGGATATTTCCCACATGGGATGGACGTTATCTGATGTATTTCGTCGCGCTGATCACGAATCTGGCCGTGGATTTGCGATATCTCCAACAGGAGCTGAGAAAATCGCAAAAAACCGAATTAACCGGAAACCACCTGCTTTACGTTTACAAAAATCACGATATCGATCGTTTTCTCTGTAATAGCGACTATTTCCGCTGCGCTTTGACTTTCTAACGAACAAGGCTTGATAATACATCAATTTCCATGCATTTAGGATAGTAGAATAATTTTTTTCAATTTTTTTGCGAAAGATAATCGATTTCTTAGTTAGGTGAAAAATGTTATTTTGGTGGTGATACACAATCTGCGCTCTCGGATCGAAAAATTGAAGTATCGAGATAAACCTAGTCGCATTTTCTTTGTTTTTCTGTGCTCTTTCGAATGCGAAAAGAATTTTAAGGATCGGTTGAACGATTCAAAAGTTATGACCTTTTTTAAGACTACCAAAATCAGGGAAAATCGAGGATCCTGTATTAAGCCCCTTTTCGCTCTATCTCCCACAGGAGCCGAGAAAAACGCGAAAAACGATATTTGGGATATTTCCCACATGGGATGGACGTTATCTGATGTATTTCGTCGCGCTGATCACGAATCTGGCCGTGGATTTGCGATATCTCCAACAGGAGCTGAGAAAATCGCAAAAAACCGAATTAACCGGAAACCACCTGCTTTACGTTTACAAAAATCACGATATCGATCGTTTTCTCTGTAATAGCGACTATTTCCGCTGCGCTTTGACTTTCTAACGAACAAGGCTTGATAATACATCAATTTCCATGCATTTAGGATAGTAGAATAATTTTTTTCAATTTTTTTGCGAAAGATAATCGATTTCTTAGTTAGGTGAAAAATGTTATTTTGGTGGTGATACACAATCTGCGCTCTCGGATCGAAAAATTGAAGTATCGAGATAAACCTAGTCGCATTTTCTTTGTTTTTCTGTGCTTTTTCGAATGCGAAAAGAATTTTAAGGATCGGTTGAACGATTCAAAAGTTATGACCTTTTTTAAGACTACCAAAATCAGGGAAAATCGAGGATCCTGTATTAAGCCCCTTTTCGCTCTATCTCCCACAGGAGCCGAGAAAAACGCGAAAAACGATATTTGGGATATTTCCCACATGGGGTGGACGTTATCTGATGTATTTCGTCGCGCTGATCACGAATCTGGCCGTGGATTTGCGATATCTCCTACAGGAGCTGAGAAAATCGCAAAAAACCGAATTAACCGAAAACCACCTGCTTTACGTTCACTTAAATTACGTTATCTATCGTTTTCTTTCTAATAGAATTTTTTGGTCGACCCAAAGAACATAAATAATTCTTTGGTCGACCCAAAGAACTCAAATATTTTTTGGGTCAACCCAAAGAACCTAAATATTTTTTAGGTCGACCCAAAGAACCTAAATATTTTTTGGGTCAACCCAAAGAACATAAATAATTTTTTTGGGTCAACCCAAAGAACCTAAATATTTTTTGGGTCAACTCAAAGAACCTAAATATTTTTTGGGTCAACCCAAAGAACATAAATAATTTTTTTGGGTCAACCCAAAGAACCTGAATATTTTTTGGGTCAACCCAAAGAACATAAATAATTTTTTTGGGTCAACCCAAAGAAACTAAATATTTTTTTGGGTCAACCCAAAGAACATAATACAATTCTTTTGTTCTAGGAGCTGAGAAAATCGCAAAAAACCAAAAACCACTTGCTTTACGTTTACTAAAATTACGATATCTATCGTTTTCTCTCTAATAGCGACTATTTCCGCTGCGCTTTGACTTTCTAACGAACAAGGCTTGATAATACATCAATTTCCATGCATTTAGGATAGTAGAATATTTTTTTTCAATTTTTTTGCGAAAGATAATCGATTTCTTAGTTAGGTGAAAAATGTTATTTTGGTGGTGATACACAATCTGCGCTCTCGGATCGAAAAATTGAAGTATCGAGATAAACCTAGTCGCATTTTCTTTGTCTTTCTGTGCTCTTTCGAATGCGAAAAGAATTTTAAGGATCGGTTGAACCATTCAAAAGTTATGGCCTTTTTATCGATTAACAAAATCAGGGGAAATCAAGGATCCTGTATTAAGCCCCTTTTCGCTCTATCTCCCACAGGAGCCGAGAAAAACGCGAAAAACGATTTTTGGGATATTTCCCACATGGGATGGACGTTATCTGATGTATTTCGTCGCGCTGATCACGAATCTGGCCGTGGATTTGCGATATCTCCAACAGGAGCTGAGAAAATCGCAAAAAACCGAATTAACCGGAAACCACCTGCTTTACGTTTACAAAAATCACGATATCGATCGTTTTCTCTGTAATAGCGACTATTTCCGCTGCGCTTTGACTTTCTAACGAACAAGGCTTGATAATACATCAATTTCCTTGCATTTAGGATAGTAGAATAATTTTTTTCAATTTTTTTGCGAAGGATAATCGATTTCTTAGTTAGGTGAAAAATGTTATTTTGGTGGTGATACACAATCTGCGCTCTCGGATCGAAAAATTGAAGTATCGAGATAAACCTAGTCACATTTTCTTTGTTTTTCTGTGCTCTTTCGAATGCAAAAAGAATTTTAAGGATCGGTTGAACGATTCAAAAGTTATGACCTTTTTTAAGACTACCAAAATCAGGGAAAATCGAGGATCCTGTATTAAGCCCCTTTTCGCTCTATCTCCCACAGGAGCCGAGAAAAACGCGAAAAACGATATTTGGGATATTTCCCACATGGGGTGGACGTTATCTGATGTATTTCGTCGCGCTGATCACGAATCTGGCCGTGGATTTGCGATATCTCCAACAGGAGCTGAGAAAATCGCAAAAAACCGAATTAACCGGAAACCACCTGCTTTACGTTTACAAAAATCACGATATCGATCGTTTTCTCTGTAATAGCGACTATTTCCGCTGCGCTTTGACTTTCTAACGAACAAGGCTTGATAATACATCAATTTCCATGCATTTAGGATAGTAGAATAATTTTTTTCAATTTTTTTGCGAAAGATAATCGATTTCTTAGTTAGGTGAAAAATGTTATTTTGGTGGTGATACACAATCTGCGCTCTCGGATCGAAAAATTGAAGTATCGAGATAAACCTAGTCGCATTTTCTTTGTTTTTCTGTGCTCTTTCGAATGCGAAAAGAATTTTAAGGATCGGTTGAACGATTCAAAAGTTATGACCTTTTTTAAGACTACCAAAATCAGGGAAAATCGAGGATCCTGTATTAAGCCCCTTTTCGCTCTATCTCCCACAGGAGCCGAGAAAAACGCGAAAAACGATATTTGGGATATTTCCCACATGGGATGGACGTTATCTGATGTATTTCGTCGCGCTGATCACGAATCTGGCCGTGGATTTGCGATATCTCCAACAGGAGCTGAGAAAATCGCAAAAAACCGAATTAACCGGAAACCACCTGCTTTACGTTTACAAAAATCACGATATCGATCGTTTTCTCTGCAATAGCGACTATTTCCGCTGCGCTTTGACTTTCTAACGAACAAGGCTTGATAATACATCAATTTCCATGCATTTAGGATAGTAGAATAATTTTTTTCAATTTTTTTGCGAAAGATAATCGATTTCTTAGTTAGGTGAAAAATGTTATTTTGGTGGTGATACACAATCTGCGCTCTCGGATCGAAAAATTGAAGTATCGAGATAAACCTAGTCGCATTTTCTTTGTCTTTCTGTGCTCTTTCGAATGCGAAAAGAATTTTAAGGATCGGTTGAACCATTCAAAAGTTATGGCCTTTTTATCGATTAACAAAATCAGGGGAAATCAAGGATCCTGTATTAAGCCCCTTTTCGCTCTATCTCCCACAGGAGCCGAGAAAAACGCGAAAAACGATTTTTGGGATATTTCCCACATGGGATGGACGTTATCTGATGTATTTCGTCGCGCTGATCACGAATCTGGCCGTGGATTTGCGATATCTCCAACAGGAGCTGAGAAAATCGCAAAAAACCGAATTAACCGGAAACCACCTGCTTTACGTTTACAAAAATCACGATATCGATCGTTTTCTCTGTAATAGCGACTATTTCCGCTGCGCTTTGACTTTCTAACGAACAAGGCTTGATAATACATCAATTTCCTTGCATTTAGGATAGTAGAATAATTTTTTTCAATTTTTTTGCGAAGGATAATCGATTTCTTAGTTAGGTGAAAAATGTTATTTTGGTGGTGATACACAATCTGCGCTCTCGGATCGAAAAATTGAAGTATCGAGATAAACCTAGTCGCATTTTCTTTGTTTTTCTGTGCTCTTTCGAATGCGAAAAGAATTTTAAGGATCGGTTGAACGATTCAAAAGTTATGACCTTTTTTAAGACTACCAAAATCAGGGAAAATCGAGGATCCTGTATTAAGCCCCTTTTCGCTCTATCTCCCACAGGAGCCGAGAAAAACGCGAAAAACGATATTTGGGATATTTCCCACATGGGGTGGACGTTATCTGATGTATTTCGTCGCGCTGATCACGAATCTGGCCGTGGATTTGCGATATCTCCAACAGGAGCTGAGAAAATCGCAAAAAACCGAATTAACCGGAAACCACCTGCTTTACGTTTACAAAAATCACGATATCGATCGTTTTCTCTGTAATAGCGACTATTTCCGCTGCGCTTTGACTTTCTAACGAACAAGGCTTGATAATACATCAATTTCCATGCATTTAGGATAGTAGAATTATTTTTTTCAATTTTTTTGCGAAAGATAATCGATTTCTTAGTTAGGTGAAAAATGTTATTTTGGTGGTGATACACAATCTGCGCTCTCGGATCGAAAAATTAAAGTATCGAGATAAACCTAGTCGCATTTTCTTTGTTTTTCTGTGCTCTTTCGAATGCGAAAAGAATTTTAAGGATCGGTTGAACGATTCAAAAGTTATGACCTTTTTTAAGACTACCAAAATCAGGGAAAATCGAGGATCCTGTATTAAGCCCCTTTTCGCTCTATCTCCCACAGGAGCCGAGAAAAACGCGAAAAACGATATTTGGGATATTTCCCACATGGGATGGACGTTATCTGATGTATTTCGTCGCGCTGATCACGAATCTGGCCGTGGATTTGCGATATCTCCAACAGGAGCTGAGAAAATCGCAAAAAACCGAATTAACCGGAAACCACCTGCTTTACGTTTACAAAAATCACGATATCGATCGTTTTCTCTGTAATAGCGACTATTTCCGCTGCGCTTTGACTTTCTAACGAACAAGGCTTGATAATACATCAATTTCCATGCATTTAGGATAGTAGAATAATTTTTTTCAATTTTTTTGCGAAAGATAATCGATTTCTTAGTTAGGTGAAAAATGTTATTTTGGTGGTGATACACAATCTGCGCTCTCGGATCGAAAAATTGAAGTATCGAGATAAACCTAGTCGCATTTTCTTTGTTTTTCTGTGCTCTTTCGAATGCGAAAAGAATTTTAAGGATCGGTTGAACGATTCAAAAGTTATGACCTTTTTTAAGACTACCAAAATCAGGGAAAATCGAGGATCCTGTATTAAGCCCCTTTTCGCTCTATCTCCCACAGGAGCCGAGAAAAACGCGAAAAACGATATTTGGGATATTTCCCACATGGGATGGACGTTATCTGATGTATTTCGTCGCGCTGATCACGAATCTGGCCGTGGATTTGCGATATCTCCAACAGGAGCTGAGAAAATCGCAAAAAACCGAATTAACCGGAAACCACCTGCTTTACGTTTACAAAAATCACGATATCGATCGTTTTCTCTGTAATAGCGACTATTTCCGCTGCGCTTTGACTTTCTAACGAACAAGGCTTGATAATACATCAATTTCCATGCATTTAGGATAGTAGAATAATTTTTTTCAATTTTTTTGCGAAAGATAATCGATTTCTTAGTTAGGTGAAAAATGTTATTTTGGTGGTGATACACAATCTGCGCTCTCGGATCGAAAAATTGAAGTATCGAGATAAACCTAGTCGCATTTTCTTTGTTTTTCTGTGCTTTTTCGAATGCGAAAAGAATTTTAAGGATCGGTTGAACGATTCAAAAGTTATGACCTTTTTTAAGACTACCAAAATCAGGGAAAATCGAGGATCCTGTATTAAGCCCCTTTTCGCTCTATCTCCCACAGGAGCCGAGAAAAACGCGAAAAACGATATTTGGGATATTTCCCACATGGGGTGGACGTTATCTGATGTATTTCGTCGCGCTGATCACGAATCTGGCCGTGGATTTGCGATATCTCCTACAGGAGCTGAGAAAATCGCAAAAAACCGAATTAACCGAAAACCACCTGCTTTACGTTCACTTAAATTACGTTATCTATCGTTTTCTTTCTAATAGAATTTTTTGGTCGACCCAAAGAACATAAATAATTCTTTGGTCGACCCAAAGAACTCAAATATTTTTTGGGTCAACCCAAAGAACCTAAATATTTTTTAGGTCGACCCAAAGAACCTAAATATTTTTTGGGTCAACCCAAAGAACATAAATAATTTTTTTGGGTCAACCCAAAGAACCTAAATATTTTTTGGGTCAACTCAAAGAACCTAAATATTTTTTGGGTCAACCCAAAGAACATAAATAATTTTTTTGGGTCAACCCAAAGAACCTGAATATTTTTTGGGTCAACCCAAAGAACATAAATAATTTTTTTGGGTCAACCCAAAGAAACTAAATATTTTTTTGGGTCAACCCAAAGAACATAATACAATTCTTTTGTTCTAGGAGCTGAGAAAATCGCAAAAAACCAAAAACCACTTGCTTTACGTTTACTAAAATTACGATATCTATCGTTTTCTCTCTAATAGCGACTATTTCCGCTGCGCTTTGACTTTCTAACGAACAAGGCTTGATAATACATCAATTTCCATGCATTTAGGATAGTAGAATATTTTTTTTCAATTTTTTTGCGAAAGATAATCGATTTCTTAGTTAGGTGAAAAATGTTATTTTGGTGGTGATACACAATCTGCGCTCTCGGATCGAAAAATTGAAGTATCGAGATAAACCTAGTCGCATTTTCTTTGTCTTTCTGTGCTCTTTCGAATGCGAAAAGAATTTTAAGGATCGGTTGAACCATTCAAAAGTTATGGCCTTTTTATCGATTAACAAAATCAGGGGAAATCAAGGATCCTGTATTAAGCCCCTTTTCGCTCTATCTCCCACAGGAGCCGAGAAAAACGCGAAAAACGATTTTTGGGATATTTCCCACATGGGATGGACGTTATCTGATGTATTTCGTCGCGCTGATCACGAATCTGGCCGTGGATTTGCGATATCTCCAACAGGAGCTGAGAAAATCGCAAAAAACCGAATTAACCGGAAACCACCTGCTTTACGTTTACAAAAATCACGATATCGATCGTTTTCTCTGTAATAGCGACTATTTCCGCTGCGCTTTGACTTTCTAACGAACAAGGCTTAATAATACATCAATTTCCTTGCATTTAGGATAGTAGAATAATTTTTTTCAATTTTTTTGCGAAGGATAATCGATTTCTTAGTTAGGTGAAAAATGTTATTTTGGTGGTGATACACAATCTGCGCTCTCGGATCGAAAAATTGAAGTATCGAGATAAACCTAGTCGCATTTTCTTTGTTTTTCTGTGCTCTTTCGAATGCAAAAAGAATTTTAAGGATCGGTTGAACGATTCAAAAGTTATGACCTTTTTTAAGACTACCAAAATCAGGGAAAATCGAGGATCCTGTATTAAGCCCCTTTTCGCTCTATCTCCCACAGGAGCCGAGAAAAACGCGAAAAACGATATTTGGGATATTTCCCACATGGGGTGGACGTTATCTGATGTATTTCGTCGCGCTGATCACGAATCTGGCCGTGGATTTGCGATATCTCCAACAGGAGCTGAGAAAATCGCAAAAAACCGAATTAACCGGAAACCACCTGCTTTACGTTTACAAAAATCACGATATCGATCGTTTTCTCTGTAATAGCGACTATTTCCGCTGCGCTTTGACTTTCTAACGAACAAGGCTTGATAATACATCAATTTCCATGCATTTAGGATAGTAGAATAATTTTTTTCAATTTTTTTGCGAAAGATAATCGATTTCTTAGTTAGGTGAAAAATGTTACTTTGGTGGTGATACACAATCTGCGCTCTCGGATCGAAAAATTGAAGTATCGAGATAAACCTAGTCGCATTTTCTTTGTTTTTCTGTGCTCTTTCGAATGCGAAAAGAATTTTAAGGATCGGTTGAACGATTCAAAAGTTATGACCTTTTTTAAGACTACCAAAATCAGGGAAAATCGAGGATCCTGTATTAAGCCCCTTTTCGCTCTATCTCCCACAGGAGCCGAGAAAAACGCGAAAAACGATATTTGGGATATTTCCCACATGGGATGGACGTTATCTGATGTATTTCGTCGCGCTGATCACGAATCTGGCCGTGGATTTGCGATATCTCCAACAGGAGCTGAGAAAATCGCAAAAAACCGAATTAACCGGAAACCACCTGCTTTACGTTTACAAAAATCACGATATCGATCGTTTTCTCTGCAATAGCGACTATTTCCGCTGCGCTTTGACTTTCTAACGAACAAGGCTTGATAATACATCAATTTCCATGCATTTAGGATAGTAGAATATTTTTTTTCAATTTTTTTGCGAAAGATAATCGATTTCTTAGTTAGGTGAAAAATGTTATTTTGGTGGTGATACACAATCTGCGCTCTCGGATCGAAAAATTGAAGTATCGAGATAAACCTAGTCGCATTTTCTTTGTCTTTCTGTGCTCTTTCGAATGCGAAAAGAATTTTAAGGATCGGTTGAACCATTCAAAAGTTATGGCCTTTTTATCGATTAACAAAATCAGGGGAAATCAAGGATCCTGTATTAAGCCCCTTTTCGCTCTATCTCCCACAGGAGCCGAGAAAAACGCGAAAAACGATTTTTGGGATATTTCCCACATGGGATGGACGTTATCTGATGTATTCCGTCGCGCTGATCACGAATCTGGCCGTGGATTTGCGATATCTCCAACAGGAGCTGAGAAAATCGCAAAAAACCGAATTAACCGGAAACCACCTGCTTTACGTTTACAAAAATCACGATATCGATCGTTTTCTCTGCAATAGCGACTATTTCCGCTGCGCTTTGACTTTCTAACGAACAAGGCTTGATAATACATCAATTTCCTTGCATTTAGGATAGTAGAATAATTTTTTTCAATTTTTTTGCGAAAGATAATCGATTTCTTAGTTAGGTGAAAAATGTTATTTTGGTGGTGATACACAATCTGCGCTCTCGGATCGAAAAATTGAAGTATCGAGATAAACCTAGTCGCATTTTCTTTGTCTTTCTGTGCTCTTTCGAATGCGAAAAGAATTTTAAGGATCGGTTGAACCATTCAAAAGTTATGGCCTTTTTATCGATTAACAAAATCAGGGGAAATCAAGGATCCTGTATTAAGCCCCTTTTCGCTCTATCTCCCACAGGAGCCGAGAAAAACGCGAAAAACGATTTTTGGGATATTTCCCACATGGGATGGACGTTATCTGATGTATTTCGTCGCGCTGATCACGAATCTGGCCGTGGATTTGCGATATCTCCAACAGGAGCTGAGAAAATCGCAAAAAACCGAATTAACCGGAAACCACCTGCTTTACGTTTACAAAAATCACGATATCGATCGTTTTCTCTGTAATAGCGACTATTTCCGCTGCGCTTTGACTTTCTAACGAACAAGGCTTGATAATACATCAATTTCCATGCATTTAGGATAGTAGAATAATTTTTTTCAATTTTTTTGCGAAAGATAATCGATTTCTTAGTTAGGTGAAAAATGTTATTTTGGTGGTGATACACAATCTGCGCTCTCGGATCGAAAAATTGAAGTATCGAGATAAACCTAGTCGCATTTTCTTTGTTTTTCTGTGCTCTTTCGAATGCGAAAAGAATTTTAAGGATCGGTTGAACGATTCAAAAGTTATGACCTTTTTTAAGACTACCAAAATCAGGGAAAATCGAGGATCCTGTATTAAGCCCCTTTTCGCTCTATCTCCCACAGGAGCCGAGAAAAACGCGAAAAACGATATTTGGGATATTTCCCACATGGGGTGGACGTTATCTGATGTATTTCGTCGCGCTGATCACGAATCTGGCCGTGGATTTGCGATATCTCCAACAGGAGCTGAGAAAATCGCAAAAAACCGAATTAACCGGAAACCACCTGCTTTACGTTTACAAAAATCACGATATCGATCGTTTTCTCTGTAATAGCGACTATTTCCGCTGCGCTTTGACTTTCTAACGAACAAGGCTTGATAATACATCAATTTCCATGCATTTAGGATAGTAGAATTATTTTTTTCAATTTTTTTGCGAATAATAATCGATTTCTTAGTTAGGTGAAAAATGTTATTTTGGTGGTGATACACAATCTGCGCTCTCGGATCGAAAAATTAAAGTATCGAGATAAACCTAGTCGCATTTTCTTTGTTTTTCTGTGCTCTTTCGAATGCGAAAAGAATTTTAAGGATCGGTTGAACGATTCAAAAGTTATGACCTTTTTTAAGACTACCAAAATCAGGGAAAATCGAGGATCCTGTATTAAGCCCCTTTTCGCTCTATCTCCCACAGGAGCCGAGAAAAACGCGAAAAACGATATTTGGGATATTTCCCACATGGGATGGACGTTATCTGATGTATTTCGTCGCGCTGATCACGAATCTGGCCGTGGATTTGCGATATCTCCAACAGGAGCTGAGAAAATCGCAAAAAACCGAATTAACCGGAAACCACCTGCTTTACGTTTACAAAAATCACGATATCGATCGTTTTCTCTGTAATAGCGACTATTTCCGCTGCGCTTTGACTTTCTAACGAACAAGGCTTGATAATACATCAATTTCCATGCATTTAGGATAGTAGAATAATTTTTTTCAATTTTTTTGCGAAAGATAATCGATTTCTTAGTTAGGTGAAAAATTTTATTTTGGTGGTGATACACAATCTGCGCTCTCGGATCAAAAAATTGAAGTATCGAGATAAACCTAGTCGCATTTTCTTTGTTTTTCTGTGCTCTTTCGAATGCGAAAAGAATTTTAAGGATCGGTTGAACGATTCAAAAGTTATGACCTTTTTTAAGACTACCAAAATCAGGGAAAATCGAGGATCCTGTATTAAGCCCCTTTTCGCTCTATCTCCCACAGGAGCCGAGAAAAACGCGAAAAACGATATTTGGGATATTTCCCACATGGCATGGACGTTATCTGATGTATTTCGTCGCGCTGATCACGAATCTGGCCGTGGATTTGCGATATCTCCAACAGGAGCTGAGAATATCGCAAAAAACCGAATTAACCGGAAACCACCTGCTTTACGTTTACAAAAATCACGATATCGATCGTTTTCTCTGTAATAGCGACTATTTCCGCTGCGCTTTGACTTTCTAACGAACAAGGCTTGATAATACATCAATTTCCATGCATTTAGGATAGTAGAATTATTTTTTTCAATTTTTTTGCGAAAGATAATCGATTTCTTAGTTAGGTGAAAAATGTTATTTTGGTGGTGATACACAATCTGCGCTCTCGGATCGAAAAATTGAAGTATCGAGATAAACCTAGTCGCATTTTCTTTGTTTTTCTGTGCTCTTTCGAATGCGAAAAGAATTTTAAGGATCGGTTGAACGATTCAAAAGTTATGACCTTTTTTAAGACTACCAAAATCAGGGAAAATCGATGATCCTGTATTAAGCCTTTTTTCGCTCTATCTCCCACAGGAGCCGAGAAAAACGCGAAAAACGATTTTTGGGATATTTCCCACATGGGATGGACGTTTTCTGATGTATTTCGTCGCGCTGATCACGAATCTGACCGTGGATTTGCGATATCTCCAACAGGAGCTGAGAAAATCGCAAAAAACCGAATTAACCGGAAACCACCTGCTGTACGTTTACAAAAATCACGATATCGATCGTTTTCTCTGTAATAGCGACTATTTCCGCTGCGCTTTGACTTTCTAACGAACAAGGCTTGATAATACATCAATTTCCATGCATTTAGGATAGTAGAATTATTTTTTTCAATTTTTTTGCGAAAGATAATCGATTTCTTAGTTAGGTGAAAAATGTTATTTTGGTGGTGACACACAATCTGCGCTCTCGGATCGAAAAATTGAAATATCGGGATGAGCCTAGTCGCATTTTCTTTGTTTTTCTGTGCTCTTTCGAATGCGAAAAGAATTTTAAGGATCGGTTGAACGATTCAAAAGTTATGACCTTTTTTAAGACTACCAAAATCAGGGAAAATCGATGATCCTGTATTAAGCCCCTTTTCGCTCTATCTCCCACAGGAGCCGAGAAAAACGCGAAAAACGATTTTTGGGATATTTCCCACATGGGATGGCCGTTTTCTGATGTATTTCGTCGCGCTGATCACGAATCTGACCGTGGATTTGCGATATCTCCAACAGGAGCTGAGAAAATCGCAAAAAACCGAATTAACCGGAAACCACCTGCTGTACGTTTACAAAAATCACGATATCGATCGTTTTCTCTGTAATAGCGACTATTTCCGCTGCGCTCTGACTTTCTAACGAACAAGGCTTGATAATACATCAATTTCCATGCATTTAGGATAGTAGAATTATTTTTTTCAATTTTTTTGCGAAAGATAATCGATTTCTTAGTTAGGTGAAAAATGTTATTTTGGTGGTGACACACAATCTGCGCTCTCGGATCGAAAAATTGAAATATCGGGATGAGCCTAGTCGCATTTTCTTTGTTTTTCTGTGCTCTTTCGAATGCGAAAAGAATTTTAAGGATCGGTTGAACGATTCAAAAGTTATGACCTTTTTTAAGACTACCAAAATCAGGGAAAATCGAGGATCCTGTATTAAGCCCCTTTTCGCTCTATCTCCCACAGGAGCCGAGAAAAACGCGAAAAACGATATTTGGGATATTTCCCACATGGCATGGACGTTATCTGATGTATTTCGTCGCGCTGATCACGAATCTGGCCGTGGATTTGCGATATCTCCAACAGGAGCTGAGAATATCGCAAAAAACCGAATTAACCGGAAACCACCTGCTTTACGTTTACAAAAATCACGATATCGATCGTTTTCTCTGTAATAGCGACTATTTCCGCTGCGCTTTGACTTTCTAACGAACAAGGCTTGATAATACATCAATTTCCATGCATTTAGGATAGTAGAATTATTTTTTTCAATTTTTTTGCGAAAGATAATCGATTTCTTAGTTAGGTGAAAAATGTTATTTTGGTGGTGATACACAATCTGCGCTCTCGGATCGAAAAATTGAAGTATCGAGATAAACCTAGTCGCATTTTCTTTGTTTTTCTGTGCTCTTTCGAATGCGAAAAGAATTTTAAGGATCGGTTGAACGATTCAAAAGTTATGACCTTTTTTAAGACTACCAAAATCAGGGAAAATCGATGATCCTGTATTAAGCCTTTTTTCGCTCTATCTCCCACAGGAGCCGAGAAAAACGCGAAAAACGATTTTTGGGATATTTCCCACATGGGATGGACGTTTTCTGATGTATTTCGTCGCGCTGATCACGAATCTGACCGTGGATTTGCGATATCTCCAACAGGAGCTGAGAAAATCGCAAAAAACCGAATTAACCGGAAACCACCTGCTGTACGTTTACAAAAATCACGATATCGATCGTTTTCTCTGTAATAGCGACTATTTCCGCTGCGCTTTGACTTTCTAACGAACAAGGCTTGATAATACATCAATTTCCATGCATTTAGGATAGTAGAATTATTTTTTTCAATTTTTTTGCGAAAGATAATCGATTTCTTAGTTAGGTGAAAAATGTTATTTTGGTGGTGACACACAATCTGCGCTCTCGGATCGAAAAATTGAAATATCGGGATGAGCCTAGTCGCATTTTCTTTGTTTTTCTGTGCTCTTTCGAATGCGAAAAGAATTTTAAGGATCGGTTGAACGATTCAAAAGTTATGACCTTTTTTAAGACTACCAAAATCAGGGAAAATCGATGATCCTGTATTAAGCCCCTTTTCGATCTATCTCCCACAGGAGCCGAGAAAAACGCGAAAAACGATTTTTGGGATATTTCCCACATGGGATGGACGTTTTCTGATGTATTTCGTCGCGCTGATCACGAATCTGACCGTGGATTTGCGATATCTCCAACAGGAGCTGAGAAAATCGCAAAAAACCGAATTAACCGGAAACCACCTGCTGTACGTTTACAAAAATCACGATATCGATCGTTTTCTCTGTAATAGCGACTATTTCCGCTGCGCTCTGACTTTCTAACGAACAAGGCTTGATAATACATCAATTTCCATGCATTTAGGATAGTAGAATTATTTTTTTCAATTTTTTTGCGAAAGATAATCGATTTCTTAGTTAGGTGAAAAATGTTATTTTGGTGGTGACACACAATCTGCGCTCTCGGATCGAAAAATTGAAATATCGGGATGAGCCTAGTCGCATTTTCTTTGTTTTTCTGTGCTCTTTCGAATGCGAAAAGAATTTTAAGGATCGGTTGAACGATTCAAAAGTTATGACCTTTTTTAAGACTACCAAAATCAGGGAAAATCGAGGATCCTGTATTAAGCCCCTTTTCGCTCTATCTCCCACAGGAGCCGAGAAAAACGCGAAAAACGATATTTGGGATATTTCCCACATGGCATGGACGTTATCTGATGTATTTCGTCGCGCTGATCACGAATCTGGCCGTGGATTTGCGATATCTCCAACAGGAGCTGAGAATATCGCAAAAAACCGAATTAACCGGAAACCACCTGCTTTACGTTTACAAAAATCACGATATCGATCGTTTTCTCTGTAATAGCGACTATTTCCGCTGCGCTTTGACTTTCTAACGAACAAGGCTTGATAATACATCAATTTCCATGCATTTAGGATAAAATAATTATTTTTTTCAATTTTTTTGCGAAAGATAATCGATTTCTTAGTTAGGTGAAAAATGTTATTTTGGTGGTGATACACAATCTGCGCTCTCGGATCGAAAAATTGAAGTATCGAGATAAACCTAGTCGCATTTTCTTTGTTTTTCTGTGCTCTTTCGAATGCGAAAAGAATTTTAAGGATCGGTTGAACCATTCAAAAGTTATGGCCTTTTTATCGATTAACAAAATCAGTGGAAATCAAGGATCCTGTATTAAGCCCCTTTTCGCTCTATCTCCCACAGGAGCCGAGAAAAACGCGAAAAACGATTTTTGGGATATTTCCCACATGGGATGGACGTTATCTGATGTATTTCGTCGCGCTGATCACGAATCTGGCCGTGGATTTGCGATATCTCCAACAGGAGCTGAGAATATCGCAAAAAACCGAATTAACCGGAAACCACCTGCTTTACGTTTACAAAAATCACGATATCGATCGTTTTCTCTGTAATAGCGACTATTTCCGCTGCGCTTTGACTTTCTAACGAACAAGGCTTGATAATACATCAATTTCCATGCATTTAGGATAGTAGAATTATTTTTTTCAATTTTTTTGCGAAAGATAATCGATTTCTTAGTTAGGTGAAAAATGTTATTTTGGTGGTGATACACAATCTGCGCTCTCGGATCGAAAAATTGAAGTATCGAGATAAACCTAGTCGCATTTTCTTTGTTTTTCTGTGCTCTTTCGAATGCGAAAAGAATTTTAAGGATCGGTTGAACGATTCAAAAGTTATGACCTTTTTTAAGACTACCAAAATCAGGGAAAATCGATGATCCTGTATTAAGCCTTTTTTCGCTCTATCTCCCACAGGAGCCGAGAAAAACGCGAAAAACGATTTTTGGGATATTTCCCACATGGGATGGACGTTTTCTGATGTATTTCGTCGCGCTGATCACGAATCTGACCGTGGATTTGCGATATCTCCAACAGGAGCTGAGAAAATCGCAAAAAACCGAATTAACCGGAAACCACCTGCTGTACGTTTACAAAAATCACGATATCGATCGTTTTCTCTGTAATAGCGACTATTTCCGCTGCGCTTTGACTTTCTAACGAACAAGGCTTGATAATACATCAATTTCCATGCATTTAGGATAGTAGAATTATTTTTTTCAATTTTTTTGCGAAAGATAATCGATTTCTTAGTTAGGTGAAAAATGTTATTTTGGTGGTGACACACAATCTGCGCTCTCGGATCGAAAAATTGAAATATCGGGATGAGCCTAGTCGCATTTTCTTTGTTTTTCTGTGCTCTTTCGAATGCGAAAAGAATTTTAAGGATCGGTTGAACGATTCAAAAGTTATGACCTTTTTTAAGACTACCAAAATCAGGGAAAATCGATGATCCTGTATTAAGCCCCTTTTCGCTCTATCTCCCACAGGAGCCGAGAAAAACGCGAAAAACGATTTTTGGGATATTTCCCACATGGGATGGCCGTTTTCTGATGTATTTCGTCGCGCTGATCACGAATCTGACCGTGGATTTGCGATATCTCCAACAGGAGCTGAGAAAATCGCAAAAAACCGAATTAACCGGAAACCACCTGCTGTACGTTTACAAAAATCACGATATCGATCGTTTTCTCTGTAATAGCGACTATTTCCGCTGCGCTCTGACTTTCTAACGAACAAGGCTTGATAATACATCAATTTCCATGCATTTAGGATAGTAGAATTATTTTTTTCAATTTTTTTGCGAAAGATAATCGATTTCTTAGTTAGGTGAAAAATGTTATTTTGGTGGTGACACACAATCTGCGCTCTCGGATCGAAAAATTGAAATATCGGGATGAGCCTAGTCGCATTTTCTTTGTTTTTCTGTGCTCTTTCGAATGCGAAAAGAATTTTAAGGATCGGTTGAACGATTCAAAAGTTATGACCTTTTTTAAGACTACCAAAATCAGGGAAAATCGAGGATCCTGTATTAAGCCCCTTTTCGCTCTATCTCCCACAGGAGCCGAGAAAAACGCGAAAAACGATATTTGGGATATTTCCCACATGGCATGGACGTTATCTGATGTATTTCGTCGCGCTGATCACGAATCTGGCCGTGGATTTGCGATATCTCCAACAGGAGCTGAGAATATCGCAAAAAACCGAATTAACCGGAAACCACCTGCTTTACGTTTACAAAAATCACGATATCGATCGTTTTCTCTGTAATAGCGACTATTTCCGCTGCGCTTTGACTTTCTAACGAACAAGGCTTGATAATACATCAATTTCCATGCATTTAGGATAGTAGAATTATTTTTTTCAATTTTTTTGCGAAAGATAATCGATTTCTTAGTTAGGTGAAAAATGTTATTTTGGTGGTGATACACAATCTGCGCTCTCGGATCGAAAAATTGAAGTATCGAGATAAACCTAGTCGCATTTTCTTTGTTTTTCTGTGCTCTTTCGAATGCGAAAAGAATTTTAAGGATCGGTTGAACGATTCAAAAGTTATGACCTTTTTTAAGACTACCAAAATCAGGGAAAATCGATGATCCTGTATTAAGCCTTTTTTCGCTCTATCTCCCACAGGAGCCGAGAAAAACGCGAAAAACGATTTTTGGGATATTTCCCACATGGGATGGACGTTTTCTGATGTATTTCGTCGCGCTGATCACGAATCTGACCGTGGATTTGCGATATCTCCAACAGGAGCTGAGAAAATCGCAAAAAACCGAATTAACCGGAAACCACCTGCTGTACGTTTACAAAAATCACGATATCGATCGTTTTCTCTGTAATAGCGACTATTTCCGCTGCGCTTTGACTTTCTAACGAACAAGGCTTGATAATACATCAATTTCCATGCATTTAGGATAGTAGAATTATTTTTTTCAATTTTTTTGCGAAAGATAATCGATTTCTTAGTTAGGTGAAAAATGTTATTTTGGTGGTGACACACAATCTGCGCTCTCGGATCGAAAAATTGAAATATCGGGATGAGCCTAGTCGCATTTTCTTTGTTTTTCTGTGCTCTTTCGAATGCGAAAAGAATTTTAAGGATCGGTTGAACGATTCAAAAGTTATGACCTTTTTTAAGACTACCAAAATCAGGGAAAATCGATGATCCTGTATTAAGCCCCTTTTCGATCTATCTCCCACAGGAGCCGAGAAAAACGCGAAAAACGATTTTTGGGATATTTCCCACATGGGATGGACGTTTTCTGATGTATTTCGTCGCGCTGATCACGAATCTGACCGTGGATTTGCGATATGTCCAACAGGAGCTGAGAAAATCGCAAAAAACCGAATTAACCGGAAACCACCTGCTGTACGTTTACAAAAATCACGATATCGATCGTTTTCTCTGTAATAGCGACTATTTCCGCTGCGCTCTGACTTTCTAACGAACAAGGCTTGATAATACATCAATTTCCATGCATTTAGGATAGTAGAATTATTTTTTTCAATTTTTTTGCGAAAGATAATCGATTTCTTAGTTAGGTGAAAAATGTTATTTTGGTGGTGACACACAATCTGCGCTCTCGGATCGAAAAATTGAAATATCGGGATGAGCCTAGTCGCATTTTCTTTGTTTTTCTGTGCTCTTTCGAATGCGAAAAGAATTTTAAGGATCGGTTGAACGATTCAAAAGTTATGACCTTTTTTAAGACTACCAAAATCAGGGAAAATCGAGGATCCTGTATTAAGCCCCTTTTCGCTCTATCTCCCACAGGAGCCGAGAAAAACGCGAAAAACGATATTTGGGATATTTCCCACATGGCATGGACGTTATCTGATGTATTTCGTCGCGCTGATCACGAATCTGGCCGTGGATTTGCGATATCTCCAACAGGAGCTGAGAATATCGCAAAAAACCGAATTAACCGGAAACCACCTGCTTTACGTTTACAAAAATCACGATATCGATCGTTTTCTCTGTAATAGCGACTATTTCCGCTGCGCTTTGACTTTCTAACGAACAAGGCTTGATAATACATCAATTTCCATGCATTTAGGATAAAATAATTATTTTTTTCAATTTTTTTGCGAAAGATAATCGATTTCTTAGTTAGGTGAAAAATGTTATTTTGGTGGTGATACACAATCTGCGCTCTCGGATCGAAAAATTGAAGTATCGAGATAAACCTAGTCGCATTTTCTTTGTTTTTCTGTGCTCTTTCGAATGCGAAAAGAATTTTAAGGATCGGTTGAACCATTCAAAAGTTATGGCCTTTTTATCGATTAACAAAATCAGTGGAAATCAAGGATCCTGTATTAAGCCCCTTTTCGCTCTATCTCCCACAGGAGCCGAGAAAAACGCGAAAAACGATTTTTGGGATATTTCCCACATGGGATGGACGTTATCTGATGTATTTCGTCGCGCTGATCACGAATCTGGCCGTGGATTTGCGATATCTCCAACAGGAGCTGAGAATATCGCAAAAAACCGAATTAACCGGAAACCACCTGCTTTACGTTTACAAAAATCACGATATCGATCGTTTTCTCTGTAATAGCGACTATTTCCGCTGCGCTTTGACTTTCTAACGAACAAGGCTTGATAATACATCAATTTCCATGCATTTAGGATAGTAGAATTATTTTTTTCAATTTTTTTGCGAAAGATAATCGATTTCTTAGTTAGGTGAAAAATGTTATTTTGGTGGTGATACACAATCTGCGCTCTCGGATCGAAAAATTGAAGTATCGAGATAAACCTAGTCGCATTTTCTTTGTTTTTCTGTGCTCTTTCGAATGCGAAAAGAATTTTAAGGATCGGTTGAACGATTCAAAAGTTATGACCTTTTTTAAGACTACCAAAATCAGGGAAAATCGATGATCCTGTATTAAGCCTTTTTTCGCTCTATCTCCCACAGGAGCCGAGAAAAACGCGAAAAACGATTTTTGGGATATTTCCCACATGGGATGGACGTTTTCTGATGTATTTCGTCGCGCTGATCACGAATCTGACCGTGGATTTGCGATATCTCCAACAGGAGCTGAGAAAATCGCAAAAAACCGAATTAACCGGAAACCACCTGCTGTACGTTTACAAAAATCACGATATCGATCGTTTTCTCTGTAATAGCGACTATTTCCGCTGCGCTTTGACTTTCTAACGAACAAGGCTTGATAATACATCAATTTCCATGCATTTAGGATAGTAGAATTATTTTTTTCAATTTTTTTGCGAAAGATAATCGATTTCTTAGTTAGGTGAAAAATGTTATTTTGGTGGTGACACACAATCTGCGCTCTCGGATCGAAAAATTGAAATATCGGGATGAGCCTAGTCGCATTTTCTTTGTTTTTCTGTGCTCTTTCGAATGCGAAAAGAATTTTAAGGATCGGTTGAACGATTCAAAAGTTATGACCTTTTTTAAGACTACCAAAATCAGGGAAAATCGATGATCCTGTATTAAGCCCCTTTTCGCTCTATCTCCCACAGGAGCCGAGAAAAACGCGAAAAACGATTTTTGGGATATTTCCCACATGGGATGGACGTTTTCTGATGTATTTCGTCGCGCTGATCACGAATCTGACCGTGGATTTGCGATATCTCCAACAGGAGCTGAGAAAATCGCAAAAAACCGAATTAACCGGAAACCACCTGCTGTACGTTTACAAAAATCACGATATCGATCGTTTTCTCTGTAATAGCGACTATTTCCGCTGCGCTCTGACTTTCTAACGAACAAGGCTTGATAATACATCAATTTCCATGCATTTAGGATAGTAGAATTATTTTTTTCAATTTTTTTGCGAAAGATAATCGATTTCTTAGTTAGGTGAAAAATGTTATTTTGGTGGTGACACACAATCTGCGCTCTCGGATCGAAAAATTGAAATATCGGGATGAGCCTAGTCGCATTTTCTTTGTTTTTCTGTGCTCTTTCGAATGCGAAAAGAATTTTAAGGATCGGTTGAACGATTCAAAAGTTATGACCTTTTTTAAGACTACCAAAATCAGGGAAAATCGAGGATCCTGTATTAAGCCCCTTTTCGCTCTATCTCCCACAGGAGCCGAGAAAAACGCGAAAAACGATATTTGGGATATTTCCCACATGGCATGGACGTTATCTGATGTATTTCGTCGCGCTGATCACGAATCTGGCCGTGGATTTGCGATATCTCCAACAGGAGCTGAGAATATCGCAAAAAACCGAATTAACCGGAAACCACCTGCTTTACGTTTACAAAAATCACGATATCGATCGTTTTCTCTGTAATAGCGACTATTTCCGCTGCGCTTTGACTTTCTAACGAACAAGGCTTGATAATACATCAATTTCCATGCATTTAGGATAAAATAATTATTTTTTTCAATTTTTTTGCGAAAGATAATCGATTTCTTAGTTAGGTGAAAAATGTTATTTTGGTGGTGATA
This sequence comes from Cylloceria caligata, assembly GCA_963942595.1. Lineage (NCBI taxonomy): Eukaryota > Metazoa > Arthropoda > Insecta > Hymenoptera > Ichneumonidae > Cylloceria > Cylloceria caligata. The sequence continues at coordinate 71,960,345 of OZ012707.1, forward strand.
CACAATCTGCGCTCTCGGATCGAAAAATTGAAGTATCGAGATAAACCTAGTCGCATTTTCTTTGTTTTTCTGTGCTCTTTCGAATGCGAAAAGAATTTTAAGGATCGGTTGAACCATTCAAAAGTTATGGCCTTTTTATCGATTAACAAAATCAGTGGAAATCAAGGATCCTGTATTAAGCCCCTTTTCGCTCTATCTCCCACAGGAGCCGAGAAAAACGCGAAAAACGATTTTTGGGATATTTCCCACATGGGATGGACGTTATCTGATGTATTTCGTCGCGCTGATCACGAATCTGGCCGTGGATTTGCGATATCTCCAACAGGAGCTGAGAATATCGCAAAAAACCGAATTAACCGGAAACCACCTGCTTTACGTTTACAAAAATCACGATATCGATCGTTTTCTCTGTAATAGCGACTATTTCCGCTGCGCTTTGACTTTCTAACGAACAAGGCTTGATAATACATCAATTTCCATGCATTTAGGATAGTAGAATAATTTTTTTCAATTTTTTTGCGAAAGATAATCGATTTCTTAGTTAGGTGAAAAATGTTATTTTGGTGGTGATACACAATCTGCGCTCTCGGATCGAAAAATTGAAGTATCGAGATAAACCTAGTCGCATTTTCTTTGTTTTTCTGTGCTCTTTCGAATGCGAAAAGAATTTTAAGGATCGGTTGAACGATTCAAAAGTTATGACCTTTTTTAAGACTACCAAAATCAGGGAAAATCGATGATCCTGTATTAAGCCTTTTTTCGCTCTATCTCCCACAGGAGCCGAGAAAAACGCGAAAAACGATTTTTGGGATATTTCCCACATGGGATGGACGTTTTCTGATGTATTTCGTCGCGCTGATCACGAATCTGACCGTGGATTTGCGATATCTCCAACAGGAGCTGAGAATATCGCAAAAAACCGAATTAACCGGAAACCACCTGCTGCACGTTTACAAAAATCGCGATATCGATCGTTTTCTCTGTAATAGCGACTATTTCCGCTGCGCTTTGACTTTCTAACGAACAAGGCTTGATAATACATCAATTTCCATGCATTTAGGATAGTAGAATATTTTTTTTCAATTTTTTTGCGAAAGATAATCGATTTCTTAGTTAGGTGAAAAATGTTATTTTGGTGGTGATACACAATCTGCGCTCTCGGATCGAAAAATTGAAGTATCGAGATAAACCTAGTCGCATTTTCTTTGTCTTTCTGTGCTCTTTCGAATGCGAAAAGAATTTTAAGGATCGGTTGAACCATTCAAAAGTTATGGCCTTTTTATCGATTAACAAAATCAGGGGAAATCAAGGATCCTGTATTAAGCCCCTTTTCGCTCTATCTCCCACAGGAGCCGAGAAAAACGCGAAAAACGATTTTTGGGATATTTCCCACATGGGATGGACGTTATCTGATGTATTCCGTCGCGCTGATCACGAATCTGGCCGTGGATTTGCGATATCTCCAACAGGAGCTGAGAAAATCGCAAAAAACCGAATTAACCGGAAACCACCTGCTTTACGTTTACAAAAATCACGATATCGATCGTTTTCTCTGCAATAGCGACTATTTCCGCTGCGCTTTGACTTTCTAACGAACAAGGCTTGATAATACATCAATTTCCTTGCATTTAGGATAGTAGAATAATTTTTTTCAATTTTTTTGCGAAAGATAATCGATTTCTTAGTTAGGTGAAAAATGTTATTTTGGTGGTGATACACAATCTGCGCTCTCGGATCGAAAAATTGAAGTATCGAGATAAACCTAGTCGCATTTTCTTTGTCTTTCTGTGCTCTTTCGAATGCGAAAAGAATTTTAAGGATCGGTTGAACCATTCAAAAGTTATGGCCTTTTTATCGATTAACAAAATCAGGGGAAATCAAGGATCCTGTATTAAGCCCCTTTTCGCTCTATCTCCCACAGGAGCCGAGAAAAACGCGAAAAACGATTTTTGGGATATTTCCCACATGGGATGGACGTTATCTGATGTATTTCGTCGCGCTGATCACGAATCTGGCCGTGGATTTGCGATATCTCCAACAGGAGCTGAGAAAATCGCAAAAAACCGAATTAACCGGAAACCACCTGCTTTACGTTTACAAAAATCACGATATCGATCGTTTTCTCTGTAATAGCGACTATTTCCGCTGCGCTTTGACTTTCTAACGAACAAGGCTTGATAATACATCAATTTCCATGCATTTAGGATAGTAGAATAATTTTTTTCAATTTTTTTGCGAAAGATAATCGATTTCTTAGTTAGGTGAAAAATGTTATTTTGGTGGTGATACACAATCTGCGCTCTCGGATCGAAAAATTGAAGTATCGAGATAAACCTAGTCGCATTTTCTTTGTTTTTCTGTGCTCTTTCGAATGCGAAAAGAATTTTAAGGATCGGTTGAACGATTCAAAAGTTATGACCTTTTTTAAGACTACCAAAATCAGGGAAAATCGAGGATCCTGTATTAAGCCCCTTTTCGCTCTATCTCCCACAGGAGCCGAGAAAAACGCGAAAAACGATATTTGGGATATTTCCCACATGGGGTGGACGTTATCTGATGTATTTCGTCGCGCTGATCACGAATCTGGCCGTGGATTTGCGATATCTCCAACAGGAGCTGAGAAAATCGCAAAAAACCGAATTAACCGGAAACCACCTGCTTTACGTTTACAAAAATCACGATATCGATCGTTTTCTCTGTAATAGCGACTATTTCCGCTGCGCTTTGACTTTCTAACGAACAAGGCTTGATAATACATCAATTTCCATGCATTTAGGATAGTAGAATTATTTTTTTCAATTTTTTTGCGAATAATAATCGATTTCTTAGTTAGGTGAAAAATGTTATTTTGGTGGTGATACACAATCTGCGCTCTCGGATCGAAAAATTAAAGTATCGAGATAAACCTAGTCGCATTTTCTTTGTTTTTCTGTGCTCTTTCGAATGCGAAAAGAATTTTAAGGATCGGTTGAACGATTCAAAAGTTATGACCTTTTTTAAGACTACCAAAATCAGGGAAAATCGAGGATCCTGTATTAAGCCCCTTTTCGCTCTATCTCCCACAGGAGCCGAGAAAAACGCGAAAAACGATATTTGGGATATTTCCCACATGGGATGGACGTTATCTGATGTATTTCGTCGCGCTGATCACGAATCTGGCCGTGGATTTGCGATATCTCCAACAGGAGCTGAGAAAATCGCAAAAAACCGAATTAACCGGAAACCACCTGCTTTACGTTTACAAAAATCACGATATCGATCGTTTTCTCTGTAATAGCGACTATTTCCGCTGCGCTTTGACTTTCTAACGAACAAGGCTTGATAATACATCAATTTCCATGCATTTAGGATAGTAGAATAATTTTTTTCAATTTTTTTGCGAAAGATAATCGATTTCTTAGTTAGGTGAAAAATTTTATTTTGGTGGTGATACACAATCTGCGCTCTCGGATCAAAAAATTGAAGTATCGAGATAAACCTAGTCGCATTTTCTTTGTTTTTCTGTGCTCTTTCGAATGCGAAAAGAATTTTAAGGATCGGTTGAACGATTCAAAAGTTATGACCTTTTTTAAGACTACCAAAATCAGGGAAAATCGAGGATCCTGTATTAAGCCCCTTTTCGCTCTATCTCCCACAGGAGCCGAGAAAAACGCGAAAAACGATATTTGGGATATTTCCCACATGGCATGGACGTTATCTGATGTATTTCGTCGCGCTGATCACGAATCTGGCCGTGGATTTGCGATATCTCCAACAGGAGCTGAGAATATCGCAAAAAACCGAATTAACCGGAAACCACCTGCTTTACGTTTACAAAAATCACGATATCGATCGTTTTCTCTGTAATAGCGACTATTTCCGCTGCGCTTTGACTTTCTAACGAACAAGGCTTGATAATACATCAATTTCCATGCATTTAGGATAGTAGAATTATTTTTTTCAATTTTTTTGCGAAAGATAATCGATTTCTTAGTTAGGTGAAAAATGTTATTTTGGTGGTGATACACAATCTGCGCTCTCGGATCGAAAAATTGAAGTATCGAGATAAACCTAGTCGCATTTTCTTTGTTTTTCTGTGCTCTTTCGAATGCGAAAAGAATTTTAAGGATCGGTTGAACGATTCAAAAGTTATGACCTTTTTTAAGACTACCAAAATCAGGGAAAATCGAGGATCCTGTATTAAGCCCCTTTTCGATCTATCTCCCACAGGAGCCGAGAAAAACGCGAAAAACGATTTTTGGGATATTTCCCACATGGGATGGACGTTTTCTGATGTATTTCGTCGCGCTGATCACGAATCTGACCGTGGATTTGCGATATCTCCAACAGGAGCTGAGAAAATCGCAAAAAACCGAATTAACCGGAAACCACCTGCTGTACGTTTACAAAAATCACGATATCGATCGTTTTCTCTGTAATAGCGACTATTTCCGCTGCGCTCTGACTTTCTAACGAACAAGGCTTGATAATACATCAATTTCCATGCATTTAGGATAGTAGAATTATTTTTTTCAATTTTTTTGCGAAAGATAATCGATTTCTTAGTTAGGTGAAAAATGTTATTTTGGTGGTGACACACAATCTGCGCTCTCGGATCGAAAAATTGAAATATCGGGATGAGCCTAGTCGCATTTTCTTTGTTTTTCTGTGCTCTTTCGAATGCGAAAAGAATTTTAAGGATCGGTTGAACGATTCAAAAGTTATGACCTTTTTTAAGACTACCAAAATCAGGGAAAATCGAGGATCCTGTATTAAGCCCCTTTTCGCTCTATCTCCCACAGGAGCCGAGAAAAACGCGAAAAACGATATTTGGGATATTTCCCACATGGCATGGACGTTATCTGATGTATTTCGTCGCGCTGATCACGAATCTGGCCGTGGATTTGCGATATCTCCAACAGGAGCTGAGAATATCGCAAAAAACCGAATTAACCGGAAACCACCTGCTTTACGTTTACAAAAATCACGATATCGATCGTTTTCTCTGTAATAGCGACTATTTCCGCTGCGCTTTGACTTTCTAACGAACAAGGCTTGATAATACATCAATTTCCATGCATTTAGGATAAAATAATTATTTTTTTCAATTTTTTTGCGAAAGATAATCGATTTCTTAGTTAGGTGAAAAATGTTATTTTGGTGGTGATACACAATCTGCGCTCTCGGATCGAAAAATTGAAGTATCGAGATAAACCTAGTCGCATTTTCTTTGTTTTTCTGTGCTCTTTCGAATGCGAAAAGAATTTTAAGGATCGGTTGAACCATTCAAAAGTTATGGCCTTTTTATCGATTAACAAAATCAGTGGAAATCAAGGATCCTGTATTAAGCCCCTTTTCGCTCTATCTCCCACAGGAGCCGAGAAAAACGCGAAAAACGATTTTTGGGATATTTCCCACATGGGATGGACGTTATCTGATGTATTTCGTCGCGCTGATCACGAATCTGGCCGTGGATTTGCGATATCTCCAACAGGAGCTGAGAATATCGCAAAAAACCGAATTAACCGGAAACCACCTGCTTTACGTTTACAAAAATCACGATATCGATCGTTTTCTCTGTAATAGCGACTATTTCCGCTGCGCTTTGACTTTCTAACGAACAAGGCTTGATAATACATCAATTTCCATGCATTTAGGATAGTAGAATTATTTTTTTCAATTTTTTTGCGAAAGATAATCGATTTCTTAGTTAGGTGAAAAATGTTATTTTGGTGGTGATACACAATCTGCGCTCTCGGATCGAAAAATTGAAGTATCGAGATAAACCTAGTCGCATTTTCTTTGTTTTTCTGTGCTCTTTCGAATGCGAAAAGAATTTTAAGGATCGGTTGAACGATTCAAAAGTTATGACCTTTTTTAAGACTACCAAAATCAGGGAAAATCGATGATCCTGTATTAAGCCTTTTTTCGCTCTATCTCCCACAGGAGCCGAGAAAAACGCGAAAAACGATTTTTGGGATATTTCCCACATGGGATGGACGTTTTCTGATGTATTTCGTCGCGCTGATCACGAATCTGACCGTGGATTTGCGATATCTCCAACAGGAGCTGAGAAAATCGCAAAAAACCGAATTAACCGGAAACCACCTGCTGTACGTTTACAAAAATCACGATATCGATCGTTTTCTCTGTAATAGCGACTATTTCCGCTGCGCTTTGACTTTCTAACGAACAAGGCTTGATAATACATCAATTTCCATGCATTTAGGATAGTAGAATTATTTTTTTCAATTTTTTTGCGAAAGATAATCGATTTCTTAGTTAGGTGAAAAATGTTATTTTGGTGGTGACACACAATCTGCGCTCTCGGATCGAAAAATTGAAATATCGGGATGAGCCTAGTCGCATTTTCTTTGTTTTTCTGTGCTCTTTCGAATGCGAAAAGAATTTTAAGGATCGGTTGAACGATTCAAAAGTTATGACCTTTTTTAAGACTACCAAAATCAGGGAAAATCGATGATCCTGTATTAAGCCCCTTTTCGCTCTATCTCCCACAGGAGCCGAGAAAAACGCGAAAAACGATTTTTGGGATATTTCCCACATGGGATGGACGTTTTCTGATGTATTTCGTCGCGCTGATCACGAATCTGACCGTGGATTTGCGATATCTCCAACAGGAGCTGAGAAAATCGCAAAAAACCGAATTAACCGGAAACCACCTGCTGTACGTTTACAAAAATCACGATATCGATCGTTTTCTCTGTAATAGCGACTATTTCCGCTGCGCTCTGACTTTCTAACGAACAAGGCTTGATAATACATCAATTTCCATGCATTTAGGATAGTAGAATTATTTTTTTCAATTTTTTTGCGAAAGATAATCGATTTCTTAGTTAGGTGAAAAATGTTATTTTGGTGGTGACACACAATCTGCGCTCTCGGATCGAAAAATTGAAATATCGGGATGAGCCTAGTCGCATTTTCTTTGTTTTTCTGTGCTCTTTCGAATGCGAAAAGAATTTGAAGGATCGGTTGAACCATTCAAAAGTTATGGCCTTTTTATCGATTAACAAAATCAGGGGAAATCAAGGATCCTGTATTAAGCCCCTTTTCGCTCTATCTCCCACAGGAGCCGAGAAAAACGCGAAAAACGATTTTTGGGATATTTCCCACATGGGATGGACGTTATCTGATGTATTTCGTCGCGCTGATCACGAATCTGACCGTGGATTTGCGATATCTCCAACAGGAGCTGAGAAAATCGCAAAAAACCGAATTAACCGGAAACCACCTGCTGTACGTTTACAAAAATCACGATATCGATCGTTTTCTCTGTAATAGCGACTATTTCCGCTGCGCTTTGACTTTCTAACGAACAAGGCTTGATAATACATCAATTTCCATGCATTTAGGATAGTAGAATTATTTTTTTCAATTTTTTTGCGAAAGATAATCGATTTCTTAGTTAGGTGAAAAATGTTATTTTGGTGGTGACACACAATCTGCGCTCTCGGATCGAAAAATTGAAATATCGGGATGAGCCTAGTCGCATTTTCTTTGTTTTTCTGTGCTCTTTCGAATGCGAAAAGAATTTTAAGGATCGGTTGAACGATTCAAAAGTTATGACCTTTTTTAAGACTACCAAAATCAGGGAAAATCGATGATCCTGTATTAAGCCCCTTTTCGCTCTATCTCCCACAGGAGCCGAGAAAAACGCGAAAAACGATTTTTGGGATATTTCCCACATGGGATGGACGTTTTCTGATGTATTTCGTCGCGCTGATCACGAATCTGACCGTGGATTTGCGATATCTCCAACAGGAGCTGAGAAAATCGCAAAAAACCGAATTAACCGGAAACCACCTGCTGTACGTTTACAAAAATCACGATATCGATCGTTTTCTCTGTAATAGCGACTATTTCCGCTGCGCTCTGACTTTCTAACGAACAAGGCTTGATAATACATCAATTTCCATGCATTTAGGATAGTAGAATTATTTTTTTCAATTTTTTTGCGAAAGATAATCGATTTCTTAGTTAGGTGAAAAATGTTATTTTGGTGGTGACACACAATCTGCGCTCTCGGATCGAAAAATTGAAATATCGGGATGAGCCTAGTCGCATTTTCTTTGTTTTTCTGTGCTCTTTCGAATGCGAAAAGAATTTTAAGGATCGGTTGAACGATTCAAAAGTTATGACCTTTTTTAAGACTACCAAAATCAGGGAAAATCGAGGATCCTGTATTAAGCCCCTTTTCGCTCTATCTCCCACAGGAGCCGAGAAAAACGCGAAAAACGATATTTGGGATATTTCCCACATGGCATGGACGTTATCTGATGTATTTCGTCGCGCTGATCACGAATCTGGCCGTGGATTTGCGATATCTCCAACAGGAGCTGAGAATATCGCAAAAAACCGAATTAACCGGAAACCACCTGCTTTACGTTTACAAAAATCACGATATCGATCGTTTTCTCTGTAATAGCGACTATTTCCGCTGCGCTTTGACTTTCTAACGAACAAGGCTTGATAATACATCAATTTCCATGCATTTAGGATAAAATAATTATTTTTTTCAATTTTTTTGCGAAAGATAATCGATTTCTTAGTTAGGTGAAAAATGTTATTTTGGTGGTGATACACAATCTGCGCTCTCGGATCGAAAAATTGAAGTATCGAGATAAACCTAGTCGCATTTTCTTTGTTTTTCTGTGCTCTTTCGAATGCGAAAAGAATTTTAAGGATCGGTTGAACCATTCAAAAGTTATGGCCTTTTTATCGATTAACAAAATCAGTGGAAATCAAGGATCCTGTATTAAGCCCCTTTTCGCTCTATCTCCCACAGGAGCCGAGAAAAACGCGAAAAACGATTTTTGGGATATTTCCCACATGGGATGGACGTTATCTGATGTATTTCGTCGCGCTGATCACGAATCTGGCCGTGGATTTGCGATATCTCCAACAGGAGCTGAGAATATCGCAAAAAACCGAATTAACCGGAAACCACCTGCTTTACGTTTACAAAAATCACGATATCGATCGTTTTCTCTGTAATAGCGACTATTTCCGCTGCGCTTTGACTTTCTAACGAACAAGGCTTGATAATACATCAATTTCCATGCATTTAGGATAGTAGAATAATTTTTTTCAATTTTTTTGCGAAAGATAATCGATTTCTTAGTTAGGTGAAAAATGTTATTTTGGTGGTGATACACAATCTGCGCTCTCGGATCGAAAAATTGAAGTATCGAGATAAACCTAGTCGCATTTTCTTTGTTTTTCTGTGCTCTTTCGAATGCGAAAAGAATTTTAAGGATCGGTTGAACGATTCAAAAGTTATGACCTTTTTTAAGACTACCAAAATCAGGGAAAATCGATGATCCTGTATTAAGCCTTTTTTCGCTCTATCTCCCACAGGAGCCGAGAAAAACGCGAAAAACGATTTTTGGGATATTTCCCACATGGGATGGACGTTTTCTGATGTATTTCGTCGCGCTGATCACGAATCTGACCGTGGATTTGCGATATCTCCAACAGGAGCTGAGAATATCGCAAAAAACCGAATTAACCGGAAACCACCTGCTGCACGTTTACAAAAATCGCGATATCGATCGTTTTCTCTGTAATAGCGACTATTTCCGCTGCGCTTTGACTTTCTAACGAACAAGGCTTGATAATACATCAATTTCCATGCATTTAGGATAGTAGAATATTTTTTTTCAATTTTTTTGCGAAAGATAATCGATTTCTTAGTTAGGTGAAAAATGTTATTTTGGTGGTGATACACAATCTGCGCTCTCGGATCGAAAAATTGAAGTATCGAGATAAACCTAGTCGCATTTTCTTTGTCTTTCTGTGCTCTTTCGAATGCGAAAAGAATTTTAAGGATCGGTTGAACCATTCAAAAGTTATGGCCTTTTTATCGATTAACAAAATCAGGGGAAATCAAGGATCCTGTATTAAGCCCCTTTTCGCTCTATCTCCCACAGGAGCCGAGAAAAACGCGAAAAACGATTTTTGGGATATTTCCCACATGGGATGGACGTTATCTGATGTATTCCGTCGCGCTGATCACGAATCTGGCCGTGGATTTGCGATATCTCCAACAGGAGCTGAGAAAATCGCAAAAAACCGAATTAACCGGAAACCACCTGCTTTACGTTTACAAAAATCACGATATCGATCGTTTTCTCTGCAATAGCGACTATTTCCGCTGCGCTTTGACTTTCTAACGAACAAGGCTTGATAATACATCAATTTCCTTGCATTTAGGATAGTAGAATAATTTTTTTCAATTTTTTTGCGAAAGATAATCGATTTCTTAGTTAGGTGAAAAATGTTATTTTGGTGGTGATACACAATCTGCGCTCTCGGATCGAAAAATTGAAGTATCGAGATAAACCTAGTCGCATTTTCTTTGTCTTTCTGTGCTCTTTCGAATGCGAAAAGAATTTTAAGGATCGGTTGAACCATTCAAAAGTTATGGCCTTTTTATCGATTAACAAAATCAGGGGAAATCAAGGATCCTGTATTAAGCCCCTTTTCGCTCTATCTCCCACAGGAGCCGAGAAAAACGCGAAAAACGATTTTTGGGATATTTCCCACATGGGATGGACGTTATCTGATGTATTTCGTCGCGCTGATCACGAATCTGGCCGTGGATTTGCGATATCTCCAACAGGAGCTGAGAAAATCGCAAAAAACCGAATTAACCGGAAACCACCTGCTTTACGTTTACAAAAATCACGATATCGATCGTTTTCTCTGTAATAGCGACTATTTCCGCTGCGCTTTGACTTTCTAACGAACAAGGCTTGATAATACATCAATTTCCATGCATTTAGGATAGTAGAATAATTTTTTTCAATTTTTTTGCGAAAGATAATCGATTTCTTAGTTAGGTGAAAAATGTTATTTTGGTGGTGATACACAATCTGCGCTCTCGGATCGAAAAATTGAAGTATCGAGATAAACCTAGTCGCATTTTCTTTGTTTTTCTGTGCTCTTTCGAATGCGAAAAGAATTTTAAGGATCGGTTGAACGATTCAAAAGTTATGACCTTTTTTAAGACTACCAAAATCAGGGAAAATCGAGGATCCTGTATTAAGCCCCTTTTCGCTCTATCTCCCACAGGAGCCGAGAAAAACGCGAAAAACGATATTTGGGATATTTCCCACATGGGGTGGACGTTATCTGATGTATTTCGTCGCGCTGATCACGAATCTGGCCGTGGATTTGCGATATCTCCAACAGGAGCTGAGAAAATCGCAAAAAACCGAATTAACCGGAAACCACCTGCTTTACGTTTACAAAAATCACGATATCGATCGTTTTCTCTGTAATAGCGACTATTTCCGCTGCGCTTTGACTTTCTAACGAACAAGGCTTGATAATACATCAATTTCCATGCATTTAGGATAGTAGAATTATTTTTTTCAATTTTTTTGCGAATAATAATCGATTTCTTAGTTAGGTGAAAAATGTTATTTTGGTGGTGATACACAATCTGCGCTCTCGGATCGAAAAATTAAAGTATCGAGATAAACCTAGTCGCATTTTCTTTGTTTTTCTGTGCTCTTTCGAATGCGAAAAGAATTTTAAGGATCGGTTGAACGATTCAAAAGTTATGACCTTTTTTAAGACTACCAAAATCAGGGAAAATCGAGGATCCTGTATTAAGCCCCTTTTCGCTCTATCTCCCACAGGAGCCGAGAAAAACGCGAAAAACGATATTTGGGATATTTCCCACATGGGATGGACGTTATCTGATGTATTTCGTCGCGCTGATCACGAATCTGGCCGTGGATTTGCGATATCTCCAACAGGAGCTGAGAAAATCGCAAAAAACCGAATTAACCGGAAACCACCTGCTTTACGTTTACAAAAATCACGATATCGATCGTTTTCTCTGTAATAGCGACTATTTCCGCTGCGCTTTGACTTTCTAACGAACAAGGCTTGATAATACATCAATTTCCATGCATTTAGGATAGTAGAATAATTTTTTTCAATTTTTTTGCGAAAGATAATCGATTTCTTAGTTAGGTGAAAAATTTTATTTTGGTGGTGATACACAATCTGCGCTCTCGGATCAAAAAATTGAAGTATCGAGATAAACCTAGTCGCATTTTCTTTGTTTTTCTGTGCTCTTTCGAATGCGAAAAGAATTTTAAGGATCGGTTGAACGATTCAAAAGTTATGACCTTTTTTAAGACTACCAAAATCAGGGAAAATCGAGGATCCTGTATTAAGCCCCTTTTCGCTCTATCTCCCACAGGAGCCGAGAAAAACGCGAAAAACGATATTTGGGATATTTCCCACATGGCATGGACGTTATCTGATGTATTTCGTCGCGCTGATCACGAATCTGGCCGTGGATTTGCGATATCTCCAACAGGAGCTGAGAATATCGCAAAAAACCGAATTAACCGGAAACCACCTGCTTTACGTTTACAAAAATCACGATATCGATCGTTTTCTCTGTAATAGCGACTATTTCCGCTGCGCTTTGACTTTCTAACGAACAAGGCTTGATAATACATCAATTTCCATGCATTTAGGATAGTAGAATTATTTTTTTCAATTTTTTTGCGAAAGATAATCGATTTCTTAGTTAGGTGAAAAATGTTATTTTGGTGGTGATACACAATCTGCGCTCTCGGATCGAAAAATTGAAGTATCGAGATAAACCTAGTCGCATTTTCTTTGTTTTTCTGTGCTCTTTCGAATGCGAAAAGAATTTTAAGGATCGGTTGAACGATTCAAAAGTTATGACCTTTTTTAAGACTACCAAAATCAGGGAAAATCGAGGATCCTGTATTAAGCCCCTTTTCGCTCTATCTCCCACAGGAGCCGAGAAAAACGCGAAAAACGATATTTGGGATATTTCCCACATGGGGTGGACGTTATCTGATGTATTTCGTCGCGCTGATCACGAATCTGGCCGTGGATTTGCGATATCTCCAACAGGAGCTGAGAAAATCGCAAAAAACCGAATTAACCGGAAACCACCTGCTTTACGTTTACAAAAATCACGATATCGATCGTTTTCTCTGTAATAGCGACTATTTCCGCTGCGCTTTGACTTTCTAACGAACAAGGCTTGATAATACATCAATTTCCATGCATTTAGGATAGTAGAATTATTTTTTTCAATTTTTTTGCGAATAATAATCGATTTCTTAGTTAGGTGAAAAATGTTATTTTGGTGGTGATACACAATCTGCGCTCTCGGATCGAAAAATTAAAGTATCGAGATAAACCTAGTCGCATTTTCTTTGTTTTTCTGTGCTCTTTCGAATGCGAAAAGAATTTTAAGGATCGGTTGAACGATTCAAAAGTTATGACCTTTTTTAAGACTACCAAAATCAGGGAAAATCGAGGATCCTGTATTAAGCCCCTTTTCGCTCTATCTCCCACAGGAGCCGAGAAAAACGCGAAAAACGATATTTGGGATATTTCCCACATGGGATGGACGTTATCTGATGTATTTCGTCGCGCTGATCACGAATCTGGCCGTGGATTTGCGATATCTCCAACAGGAGCTGAGAAAATCGCAAAAAACCGAATTAACCGGAAACCACCTGCTTTACGTTTACAAAAATCACGATATCGATCGTTTTCTCTGTAATAGCGACTATTTCCGCTGCGCTTTGACTTTCTAACGAACAAGGCTTGATAATACATCAATTTCCATGCATTTAGGATAGTAGAATAATTTTTTTCAATTTTTTTGCGAAAGATAATCGATTTCTTAGTTAGGTGAAAAATGTTATTTTGGTGGTGATACACAATCTGCGCTCTCGGATCGAAAAATTGAAGTATCGAGATAAACCTAGTCGCATTTTCTTTGTTTTTCTGTGCTCTTTCGAATGCGAAAAGAATTTTAAGGATCGGTTGAACGATTCAAAAGTTATGACCTTTTTTAAGACTACCAAAATCAGGGAAAATCGAGGATCCTGTATTAAGCCCCTTTTCGCTCTATCTCCCACAGGAGCCGAGAAAAACGCGAAAAACGATATTTGGGATATTTCCCACATGGGATGGACGTTATCTGATGTATTTCGTCGCGCTGATCACGAATCTGGCCGTGGATTTGCGATATCTCCAACAGGAGCTGAGAAAATCGCAAAAAACCGAATTAACCGGAAACCACCTGCTTTACGTTTACAAAAATCACGATATCGATCGTTTTCTCTGCAATAGCGACTATTTCCGCTGCGCTTTGACTTTCTAACGAACAAGGCTTGATAATACATCAATTTCCATGCATTTAGGATAGTAGAATATTTTTTTTCAATTTTTTTGCGAAAGATAATCGATTTCTTAGTTAGGTGAAAAATGTTATTTTGGTGGTGATACACAATCTGCGCTCTCGGATCGAAAAATTGAAGTATCGAGATAAACCTAGTCGCATTTTCTTTGTCTTTCTGTGCTCTTTCGAATGCGAAAAGAATTTTAAGGATCGGTTGAACCATTCAAAAGTTATGGCCTTTTTATCGATTAACAAAATCAGGGGAAATCAAGGATCCTGTATTAAGCCCCTTTTCGCTCTATCTCCCACAGGAGCCGAGAAAAACGCGAAAAACGATTTTTGGGATATTTCCCACATGGGATGGACGTTATCTGATGTATTTCGTCGCGCTGATCACGAATCTGGCCGTGGATTTGCGATATCTCCAACAGGAGCTGAGAAAATCGCAAAAAACCGAATTAACCGGAAACCACCTGCTTTACGTTTACAAAAATCACGATATCGATCGTTTTCTCTGTAATAGCGACTATTTCCGCTGCGCTTTGACTTTCTAACGAACAAGGCTTGATAATACATCAATTTCCTTGCATTTAGGATAGTAGAATAATTTTTTTCAATTTTTTTGCGAAAGATAATCGATTTCTTAGTTAGGTGAAAAATGTTATTTTGGTGGTGATACACAATCTGCGCTCTCGGATCGAAAAATTGAAGTATCGAGATAAACCTAGTCGCATTTTCTTTGTTTTTCTGTGCTCTTTCGAATGCAAAAAGAATTTTAAGGATCGGTTGAACGATTCAAAAGTTATGACCTTTTTTAAGACTACCAAAATCAGGGAAAATCGAGGATCCTGTATTAAGCCCCTTTTCGCTCTATCTCTCACAGGAGCCGAGAAAAACGCGAAAAACGATATTTGGGATATTTCCCACATGGGGTGGACGTTATCTGATGTATTTCGTCGCGCTGATCACGAATCTGGCCGTGGATTTGCGATATCTCCAACAGGAGCTGAGAAAATCGCAAAAAACCGAATTAACCGGAAACCACCTGCTTTACGTTTACAAAAATCACGATATCGATCGTTTTCTCTGTAATAGCGACTATTTCCGCTGCGCTTTGACTTTCTAACGAACAAGGCTTGATAATACATCAATTTCCATGCATTTAGGATAGTAGAATAATTTTTTTCAATTTTTTTGCGAAAGATAATCGATTTCTTAGTTAGGTGAAAAATGTTATTTTGGTGGTGATACACAATCTGCGCTCTCGGATCGAAAAATTGAAGTATCGAGATAAACCTAGTCGCATTTTCTTTGTTTTTCTGTGCTCTTTCGAATGCGAAAAGAATTTTAAGGATCGGTTGAACGATTCAAAAGTTATGACCTTTTTTAAGACTACCAAAATCAGGGAAAATCGAGGATCCTGTATTAAGCCCCTTTTCGCTCTATCTCCCACAGGAGCCGAGAAAAACGCGAAAAACGATATTTGGGATATTTCCCACATGGGATGGACGTTATCTGATGTATTTCGTCGCGCTGATCACGAATCTGGCCGTGGATTTGCGATATCTCCAACAGGAGCTGAGAAAATCGCAAAAAACCGAATTAACCGGAAACCACCTGCTTTACGTTTACAAAAATCACGATATCGATCGTTTTCTCTGCAATAGCGACTATTTCCGCTGCGCTTTGACTTTCTAACGAACAAGGCTTGATAATACATCAATTTCCATGCATTTAGGATAGTAGAATATTTTTTTTCAATTTTTTTGCGAAAGATAATCGATTTCTTAGTTAGGTGAAAAATGTTATTTTGGTGGTGATACACAATCTGCGCTCTCGGATCGAAAAATTGAAGTATCGAGATAAACCTAGTCGCATTTTCTTTGTCTTTCTGTGCTCTTTCGAATGCGAAAAGAATTTTAAGGATCGGTTGAACCATTCAAAAGTTATGGCCTTTTTATCGATTAACAAAATCAGGGGAAATCAAGGATCCTGTATTAAGCCCCTTTTCGCTCTATCTCCCACAGGAGCCGAGAAAAACGCGAAAAACGATTTTTGGGATATTTCCCACATGGGATGGACGTTATCTGATGTATTTCGTCGCGCTGATCACGAATCTGGCCGTGGATTTGCGATATCTCCAACAGGAGCTGAGAAAATCGCAAAAAACCGAATTAACCGGAAACCACCTGCTTTACGTTTACAAAAATCACGATATCGATCGTTTTCTCTGTAATAGCGACTATTTCCGCTGCGCTTTGACTTTCTAACGAACAAGGCTTGATAATACATCAATTTCCTTGCATTTAGGATAGTAGAATAATTTTTTTCAATTTTTTTGCGAAAGATAATCGATTTCTTAGTTAGGTGAAAAATGTTATTTTGGTGGTGATACACAATCTGCGCTCTCGGATCGAAAAATTGAAGTATCGAGATAAACCTAGTCGCATTTTCTTTGTCTTTCTGTGCTCTTTCGAATGCGAAAAGAATTTTAAGGATCGGTTGAACCATTCAAAAGTTATGGCCTTTTTATCGATTAACAAAATCAGGGGAAATCAAGGATCCTGTATTAAGCCCCTTTTCGCTCTATCTCCCACAGGAGCCGAGAAAAACGCGAAAAACGATATTTGGGATATTTCCCACATGGGGTGGACGTTATCTGATGTATTTCGTCGCGCTGATCACGAATCTGGCCGTGGATTTGCGATATCTCCAACAGGAGCTGAGAAAATCGCAAAAAACCGAATTAACCGGAAACCACCTGCTTTACGTTTACAAAAATCACGATATCGATCGTTTTCTCTGTAATAGCGACTATTTCCGCTGCGCTTTGACTTTCTAACGAACAAGGCTTGATAATACATCAATTTCCTTGCATTTAGGATAGTAGAATAATTTTTTTCAATTTTTTTGCGAAAGATAATCGATTTCTTAGTTAGGTGAAAAATGTTATTTTGGTGGTGATACACAATCTGCGCTCTCGGATCGAAAAATTGAAGTATCGAGATAAACCTAGTCGCATTTTCTTTGTTTTTCTGTGCTCTTTCGAATGCGAAAAGAATTTTAAGGATCGGTTGAACGATTCAAAAGTTATGACCTTTTTTAAGACTACCAAAATCAGGGAAAATCGAGGATCCTGTATTAAGCCCCTTTTCGCTCTATCTCCCACAGGAGCCGAGAAAAACGCGAAAAACGATATTTGGGATATTTCCCACATGGGATGGACGTTATCTGATGTATTTCGTCGCGCTGATCACGAATCTGGCCGTGGATTTGCGATATCTCCAACAGGAGCTGAGAAAATCGCAAAAAACCGAATTAACCGGAAACCACCTGCTTTACGTTTACAAAAATCACGATATCGATCGTTTTCTCTGCAATAGCGACTATTTCCGCTGCGCTTTGACTTTCTAACGAACAAGGCTTGATAATACATCAATTTCCATGCATTTAGGATAGTAGAATATTTTTTTTCAATTTTTTTGCGAAAGATAATCGATTTCTTAGTTAGGTGAAAAATGTTATTTTGGTGGTGATACACAATCTGCGCTCTCGGATCGAAAAATTGAAGTATCGAGATAAACCTAGTCGCATTTTCTTTGTCTTTCTGTGCTCTTTCGAATGCGAAAAGAATTTTAAGGATCGGTTGAACCATTCAAAAGTTATGGCCTTTTTATCGATTAACAAAATCAGGGGAAATCAAGGATCCTGTATTAAGCCCCTTTTCGCTCTATCTCCCACAGGAGCCGAGAAAAACGCGAAAAACGATTTTTGGGATATTTCCCACATGGGATGGACGTTATCTGATGTATTTCGTCGCGCTGATCACGAATCTGGCCGTGGATTTGCGATATCTCCAACAGGAGCTGAGAAAATCGCAAAAAACCGAATTAACCGGAAACCACCTGCTTTACGTTTACAAAAATCACGATATCGATCGTTTTCTCTGTAATAGCGACTATTTCCGCTGCGCTTTGACTTTCTAACGAACAAGGCTTGATAATACATCAATTTCCTTGCATTTAGGATAGTAGAATAATTTTTTTCAATTTTTTTGCGAAAGATAATCGATTTCTTAGTTAGGTGAAAAATGTTATTTTGGTGGTGATACACAATCTGCGCTCTCGGATCGAAAAATTGAAGTATCGAGATAAACCTAGTCGCATTTTCTTTGTCTTTCTGTGCTCTTTCGAATGCGAAAAGAATTTTAAGGATCGGTTGAACCATTCAAAAGTTATGGCCTTTTTATCGATTAACAAAATCAGGGGAAATCAAGGATCCTGTATTAAGCCCCTTTTCGCTCTATCTCCCACAGGAGCCGAGAAAAACGCGAAAAACGATATTTGGGATATTTCCCACATGGGGTGGACGTTATCTGATGTATTTCGTCGCGCTGATCACGAATCTGGCCGTGGATTTGCGATATCTCCAACAGGAGCTGAGAAAATCGCAAAAAACCGAATTAACCGGAAACCACCTGCTTTACGTTTACAAAAATCACGATATCGATCGTTTTCTCTGTAATAGCGACTATTTCCGCTGCGCTTTGACTTTCTAACGAACAAGGCTTGATAATACATCAATTTCCTTGCATTTAGGATAGTAGAATAATTTTTTTCAATTTTTTTGCGAAAGATAATCGATTTCTTAGTTAGGTGAAAAATGTTATTTTGGTGGTGATACACAATCTGCGCTCTCGGATCGAAAAATTGAAGTATCGAGATAAACCTAGTCGCATTTTCTTTGTTTTTCTGTGCTCTTTCGAATGCAAAAAGAATTTTAAGGATCGGTTGAACCATTCAAAAGTTATGGCCTTTTTATCGATTAACAAAATCAGGGGAAATCAAGGATCCTGTATTAAGCCCCTTTTCGCTCTATCTCCCACAGGAGCCGAGAAAAACGCGAAAAACGATATTTGGGATATTTCCCACATGGGGTGGACGTTATCTGATGTATTTCGTCGCGCTGATCACGAATCTGGCCGTGGATTTGCGATATCTCCAACAGGAGCTGAGAAAATCGCAAAAAACCGAATTAACCGGAAACCACCTGCTTTACGTTTACAAAAATCACGATATCGATCGTTTTCTCTGTAATAGCGACTATTTCCGCTGCGCTTTGACTTTCTAACGAACAAGGCTTGATAATACATCAATTTCCTTGCATTTAGGATAGTAGAATAATTTTTTTCAATTTTTTTGCGAAAGATAATCGATTTCTTAGTTAGGTGAAAAATGTTATTTTGGTGGTGATACACAATCTGCGCTCTCGGATCGAAAAATTGAAGTATCGAGATAAACCTAGTCGCATTTTCTTTGTTTTTCTGTGCTCTTTCGAATGCAAAAAGAATTTTAAGGATCGGTTGAACGATTCAAAAGTTATGACCTTTTTTAAGACTACCAAAATCAGGGAAAATCGAGGATCCTGTATTAAGCCCCTTTTCGCTCTATCTCCCACAGGAGCCGAGAAAAACGCGAAAAACGATATTTGGGATATTTCCCACATGGGGTGGACGTTATCTGATATATTTCGTCGCGCTGATCACGAATCTGGCCGTGGATTTGCGATATCTCCAACAGGAGCTGAGAAAATCGCAAAAAACCGAATTAACCGGAAACCACCTGCTTTACGTTTACAAAAATCACGATATCGATCGTTTTCTCTGTAATAGCGACTATTTCCGCTGCGCTTTGACTTTCTAACGAACAAGGCTTGATAATACATCAATTTCCATGCATTTAGGATAGTAGAATTATTTTTTTCAATTTTTTTGCGAAAGATAATCGATTTCTTAGTTAGGTGAAAAATGTTATTTTGGTGGTGATACACAATCTGCGCTCTCGGATCGAAAAATTAAAGTATCGAGATAAACCTAGTCGCATTTTCTTTGTTTTTCTGTGCTCTTTCGAATGCGAAAAGAATTTTAAGGATCGGTTGAACGATTCAAAAGTTATGACCTTTTTTAAGACTACCAAAATCAGGGAAAATCGAGGATCCTGTATTAAGCCCCTTTTCGCTCTATCTCCCACAGGAGCCGAGAAAAACGCGAAAAACGATTTTTGGGATATTTCCCACATGGGATGGACGTTATCTGATGTATTTCGTCGCGCTGATCACGAATCTGGCCGTGGATTTGCGATATCTCCAACAGGAGCTGAGAAAATCGCAAAAAACCGAATTAACCGGAAACCACCTGCTTTACGTTTACAAAAATCACGATATCGATCGTTTTCTCTGTAATAGCGACTATTTCCGCTGCGCTTTGACTTTCTAACGAACAAGGCTTGATAATACATCAATTTCCTTGCATTTAGGATAGTAGAATAATTTTTTTCAATTTTTTTGCGAAAGATAATCGATTTCTTAGTTAGGTGAAAAATGTTATTTTGGTGGTGATACACAATCTGCGCTCTCGGATCGAAAAATTGAAGTATCGAGATAAACCTAGTCGCATTTTCTTTGTCTTTCTGTGCTCTTTCGAATGCGAAAAGAATTTTAAGGATCGGTTGAACCATTCAAAAGTTATGGCCTTTTTATCGATTAACAAAATCAGGGGAAATCAAGGATCCTGTATTAAGCCCCTTTTCGCTCTATCTCCCACAGGAGCCGAGAAAAACGCGAAAAACGATATTTGGGATATTTCCCACATGGGGTGGACGTTATCTGATGTATTTCGTCGCGCTGATCACGAATCTGGCCGTGGATTTGCGATATCTCCAACAGGAGCTGAGAAAATCGCAAAAAACCGAATTAACCGGAAACCACCTGCTTTACGTTTACAAAAATCACGATATCGATCGTTTTCTCTGTAATAGCGACTATTTCCGCTGCGCTTTGACTTTCTAACGAACAAGGCTTGATAATACATCAATTTCCTTGCATTTAGGATAGTAGAATAATTTTTTTCAATTTTTTTGCGAAAGATAATCGATTTCTTAGTTAGGTGAAAAATGTTATTTTGGTGGTGATACACAATCTGCGCTCTCGGATCGAAAAATTGAAGTATCGAGATAAACCTAGTCGCATTTTCTTTGTTTTTCTGTGCTCTTTCGAATGCAAAAAGAATTTTAAGGATCGGTTGAACGATTCAAAAGTTATGACCTTTTTTAAGACTACCAAAATCAGGGAAAATCGAGGATCCTGTATTAAGCCCCTTTTCGCTCTATCTCCCACAGGAGCCGAGAAAAACGCGAAAAACGATATTTGGGATATTTCCCACATGGGGTGGACGTTATCTGATATATTTCGTCGCGCTGATCACGAATCTGGCCGTGGATTTGCGATATCTCCTACAGGAGCTGAGAAAATCGCAAAAAACCGAATTAACCGAAAACCACCTGCTTTACGTTTACAAAAATTACGTTATCTATCGTTATCTCTCTAATCGTATATTGAAGGTCGACCTAAAGAACCTAAAGAAATATCGTAAATCATCCTTGAAACGAAGAAATTCTTTGGGTCGACCTAAAGAACTGAAAGAAATACCGTAAGTCGTCCTTACGAAAATGCAAAATCCTTTGGGTCTACCCAAAGAACCTAAAGAAATATTGTAAGTCATCCTTAAAAAAAAAAGAAATTCTTTGGGTCGACCTAAAGAACTCAAAGAAATACCGTAAGTCGCCCTTACGAAAATACAAAATCCTTTGGGTCGACTTAAAGAACCTAAAGAAATACTGTAAGTCATCCTTAGAAAAAAGAAATTCTTTAGGTCGACCTAAAGAACTTGAAGAAATACCGTAAGTCGCCCTTATGAAAATACGAAATCTTTTGGGTTGACCCAAAGAACCTAAAGAAATACCGTGATTGGTCCTTAAAAAAAAGAAATCCTTTGGGTCGACCCGAAGAACCTAAAGGAATACCGTAAGACGACCTAAAGAAAACGCAAACATAACCTAAAGAACTTAAAGAACTTGAAAAAATACCGTAAGTTGCCCTAACGAAAATACAAAATCTTTTGAATCGACCCAAAGAACCTAAAGAAATACCGTAATTGGTCCTTAAAAAAAAAGAAATCTTTTAGGTCGACCCAAAGAACCTAAAGAAATACCGTAAGACGATCTAAAGAAATCTTGAATATGACCTGAAGAACCTAAAGAACCTAAAGAAGTACCGTAAGTTGTCCTAACAAAAATACAAAATCCGTTGGGTCGACCCAAAGAAATACCGTAAGTGGCCCTTAAAAAAAAGAAATCCTTTGGGTCGACCTAAAGAACCTAAATAAATCCTAAACAGAACCTAAATAAATCCTAAATAGAACCTAAATAAATCCTAAACAGAACCTAAATAAATCCTAAACAGAACCTAAAGAACCTAAACAGAACGTAAAGAAATCCTAAACACAACCTAAAGAACCTAAACACACCCTAAAGAATCTAAACACAACCTAAAGAAATCCAAAACGGAACCTAAAGAACCTAAAGAAATCCGAAACAGAACCTAAAATAAATCCGAAATACAACCTAAAGAAATTTAAAACAGAACCTAAAGAACCTAAAGAAATTCGAAACACAACGTAAAGAACCCAAAAACATAACCTAAAGAACCCAAAAACATAACCTAAAGAACCCAAAAACATAACCTAAAGAACCCAAAAACATAACCTAAAGAACCCAAAAACACAACCTAAAGAACCCAAAAACACAACCTAAAGAACCCAAAAACACAACCTAAAGAACCCAAAAACACAACCTAAAGAACCCAAAAACAGAACCTAAAGAACCTAAAGAAATTCGACACAGAACCTAAAGAACCCAAAAAACGTAACCTAAAGAACCCAAAAAACACAACCTAAAGAACCTAAAGAACCCAAAAAACAGAACCTGAAGAACCTAAAGAATCCAAAAACACAACCTAAAGAATCCAAAAACACAACCTAAAGAATCCAAAAACACAACCTAAAGAATCCAAAAACACAACCTAAAGAATCCAAAAACACAACCTAAAGAACCCAAAACAGAACCTAAAGAACCCAAAAACACAACCTAAAGAAATTCGAAACAGAACCTAAAGAACCCAAAAACAGAACCTAAAGAACCCAAAAACAGAACCTAAAGAACCTAAAGAAATTCGACACAGATCCTAAAGAACCCAAAAAACGTAACCTAAAGAACCCAAAAAACACAACCTAAAGAACCTAAAGAACCCAAAAAACAGAACCTGAAGAACCTAAAGAATCCAAAAACACAACCTAAAGAATCCAAAAACACAACCTAAAGAATCCAAAAACACAACCTAAAGAATCCAAAAACACAACCTAAAGAACCCAAAACACAACCTAAAGAACTCAAAACACAACCTAAAGAACTCAAAACACAACCTAAAGAACTCAAAACACAACCTAAAGAACTCAAAACACAACCTAAAGAACTCAAAACACAACCTAAAGAACTCAAAACACAACCTAAAGAACCCAAAACACAACCTAAAGAACTCAAAACACAACCTAAAGAACCCAAAACACAACCTAAAGAACTCAAAACACAACCTAAAGAACCCAAAACACAACCTAAAGAATCCAAAACAGAACCTAAAGAACCCAAAACACAACCTAAAGAATCCAAAAACACAACCTAAAGAACCCAAAACAGAACCTAAAGAACCCAAAAACACAACCTAAAGAAATTCGAAACAGAACCTAAAGAACCCAAAAACAGAACCTAAAGAACCCAAAAACAGAACCTAAAGAACCCAAAAACAGAACCTAAAGAACCTAAAGAAATTCGACACAGATCCTAAAGAACCCAAAAAACGTAACCTAAAGAACCCAAAAAACACAACCTAAAGAACCTAAAGAACCCAAAAAACAGAACCTGAAGAACCTAAAGAATCCAAAAACACAACCTAAAGAATCCAAAAACACAACCTGAAGAACCCAAAACACAACCTAAAGAACCCAAAACACAACCTAAAGAACCCAAAACACAACCTAAAGAACCCAAAACACAACCTAAAGAACCCAAAACACAACCTAAAAAACCCAAAACAGAACCTAAAGAACCCAAAAACAGAACCCAAAGAACCTAAAGAAATTCGACACAGAACCTAAAGAACCCAAAAAACGTAACCTAAAGAACCCAAAAAACACAACCTAAAGAACCTAAAGAACCCAAAAAACAGAACCTGAAGAACCTAGAATCCAAAAACACAACCTAAAGAATCCAAAAACAGAACCTAGAGAACCCAAAACAGAACCTAAAGAACCCAAAACAGAACCTAAAGAACCGAAAAACACAACCTAAAGAAATTCGAAACAGAACCTAAAGAACCCAAAAACAGAACCTAAAGAACCCAAAAACAGAACCTAAAGAACCTAAAGAAATTCGACACAGAACCTAAAGAACCCAAAAAACGTAACCTAAAGAACCCAAAAAACAGAACCTAAAGAACCTAAAGAATCCAAAAACACAACCTAAAGAATCCAAAAACACAACCTAAAGAATCCAAAAACACAACCTAAAGAACCCAAAACAGAACCTAAAGAACCCAAAACACAACCTAAAGAACCCAAAACACAACCTAAAGAACCCAAAACACAACCTAAAGAACCCAAAACACAACCTAAAGAACCCAAAACACAACCTAAAGAACCCAAAACACAACCTAAAGAACCCAAAACACAACCTAAAGAACCCAAAACACAACCTAAAGAACCCAAAACACAACCTAAAGAACCCAAAACACAACCTAAAGAACCCAAAACACAACCTAAAGAACCCAAAACACAACCTAAAGAACCCAAAACACAACCTAAAGAACCCAAAACGCAACCTAAAGAACCCAAAACAGAACCTAAAGAACCTAAAGAAATTCGAAACAGAACCTAAAGAACCCAAAAACACAACCTAAAGAACCCAAAACACAACCTAAAGAACCCAAAACACAACCTAAAGAACCCAAAACAGAACCTAAAGAACCCAAAACAGAACCTAAAGAACCTAAAGAAATTCGAAACAGAACCTAAAGAACCCAAAAACAGAACCTAAAGAACCCAAAACAAAACCTAAAGAACCTACAGATTTCTTTAGGTTCTTTAGGTTCTTTAGGTTCTTTAGGTTCTTTAGGTTCTTTAGGTTCTTTAGGTTCTTTAGGTTCTTTAGGTTCTTTAGGTTCTTTAGGTTCTTTAGGTTCTTTAGGTTCTTTAGGTTCTTTAGGTTCTTTAGGTTCTTTAGGTTCTTTAGGTTCTTTAGGTTCTTTAGGTTCTTTAGGTTCTTTAGGTTCTTTAGGTTCTTTAGGTTCTTTAGGTTCTTTAGGTTCTTTAGGTAGGTTCTTTAGGTTCTTTAGGTTCTTTAGGTTCTTTAGGTTCTTTAGGTTCTTTAGGTTCTTTAGGTTCTTTAGGTTCTTTAGGTTCTTTAGGTTCTTTAGGTTCTTTAGGTTCTTTAGGTTCTTTAGGTTCTTTAGGTTCTTTAGGTTCTTTAGGTTCTTTAGG